>OY992509.1:18096564-19539564 GCA_963921215.1 Scoparia ambigualis
TATGCAGTCACGGGTTGAACCAATATGATTTCCCACTATATCGTACAACAGTCTGAAACTTTTCTAATATGAACTTATAACGTCATACATGGGTGTATTATTTATTTAAACTTTGATTACCTATTATGTTTTTCGTAGTTCGACGAGAAGTTAAGTGCAAACAAACATTAGTTACCTACGTATTCGTTTGCAAAATTTTGTAGAAATTTTGTTTGAGTTGGAAAGGTGAACTTATGAGTAGTTGTTATTTCTGTAAATTCTAATTTCAAGTCAAAAGGTACTGGTGAAATCGTAAGTGACATGAATAAGAAGTTTTGATAAATCCCTAGATTTTGTATTGCTTTTTGATTTAATTTTTATTTTAATGTTGATTTAATTCTACTTTGGTTTCAAGACGAATTAATTGTTAAATTCATGATGAATTTTGTTGTTAATAATATTTTTTTTTTCATTGCATGCCCGATCATGGTCAAACTTTTGATACTATTTCATTTTTTTTAAGAACTTGTTACACACTCTAAGCAATAAAGAAATTCTATTCTATTCTGATTTTCATTTTATTTTGGTATTTCATTGTAATTTGTATGGGTGTAAATTACCTGAATAAATAAATGAATTATTATTATTGCTTCTGCATAAATTGTATAAGAGTTATGGGACGTTATTGGGTAGTATAATGTAATCCGTGTTGTTAATTATAAACAAGTTTAATAAGTTTTTCAACTAAAGAAGTTTATCCACTATTATTCACACACTATTCTTAAAGAAGTCTTTCAAGAGGGAAAGTCAAAGTCGGGAAAGTGAAGCGTCATGTCTGCAGTTTTGTTTTGTTTTGTCAAGCATTTAGCATGCAAAGTTTCATAAAAATTTACTAATCGGTTTGCAAAATTATGAAATTAGAAGGTACTCTTAATATCTATCTTGCCTCGAATATTTGTTCGCGAATCACAAGATTTCTTTGAATTTTTTTTTAGATAAATCTTCAAACTAGTAAAAAACAATTACCTTCTGTATGTTACACTTGTTGGATTGCGCGCAGTCCTTGCAGAGGGTGGGGTGGTGCGCCGCCTTGGCCTTGCGCCGCGATCTGGCCGATTTGTCCTTGTGGCCATTCACGTCATCCTTCGCTTTGCGCACGTCGTCCGCTGACCGCCAGAAGTTTTTTATTTCGTTCTATGTAAAAAAATATGTTTTCAAATGGTTGGACTGCTTTTATTTTCACAAACTTACATCTGTTATTTTATTCTGATGATGACCCGATGCATTAAAGATCAAAATATCTAACTTATTTTTATTTTATTTTTATTTCACTGCTGGGCAAATGTCTTCCTCATTAACTTATGCATTAAAGAATAATTCGAGTTTATAAAATATAAAATAACGTACTTTTAGAAATTTTTACGTTTGCATTTGATCACAATCTAGGTGAGATTGTAGCCAAATGATAATGATAAAATTAAAAAAAAATGAGATATTAAGTGAAGATGTGGACTAATGTAAAGGATGACGAGAAAAAGCAGGTTTATATTATCCGTACAGAGGCTTAAGTTTTAACGTTCAGGGAACAGTGGTACCTAGCTAATGAGTTCAATGCTATTCGAGTTTTATGAGAGTGGCAAAGTGCATTGTATGGTTATTAGTTAGAATATCAACAGCGGGATTGCGTCTAGTGCCTCGGTGGTAAAAGTGGGCTTGTGGAATTAGTCTGTGCAATTTCACTCCTAAGTCTGCAGCAGTTTTATTTTAATGATTATTGTTAATATGCGTTTAACACAACCACTCACTCGTGGAAATTTTCTGACCCAAAAATTGGCGCAACTGTCAACGTCAAATTTGACAGAATCGAGCATAGACTATGCGATATTTTGCGATCACGATGCATAAAATGTAACACAGAATTGAAATAATTAAACTTGTTCATACTAAAGTAGTCTGTAAGTTTATGAAAACACGGTACAAAATCAAGTGTGTTTTTGTAGGTGGATCTCATGCGACCGCTTGGGGGCTGAGGGGTTAATAACAGTATGTTGGAGTGGGTTCACGTCAGTAGCCTAACGTAGCTATGGGAATTGAACCACGTTTTCTCGCTCTATCCGCTCGGCTACCAACGGACGCCTCAAATTCTAACAAATATAGTAAGTTAAAAGTAAGTAAGGAAGAATATTTATGATACAAAAAATACTTAGACAGTTTGTATTGATAAAGAGTAGTAAATCACTGTCTCAATCAAATGAGATTTTGAACATAATTGACTCTTTGCAATACAACAATAACAATAGGACGATTGTTATTTCATGTCAATTATAGTGTTCTAAACAAAGGATGTGACAATAAGTCTGGTGCGGGATAATTACGAGTAGGTATTGTTACGCACAGACAGAAGGTAATGAGTTATCACAGACAGAAGGTAATGTGTAGATATGTCAGAATCAACGTGTCTTCTATAAAGAAATAACAAAGATTTCTCTATGTTTACAATTATACTAGATTATACCTATGACTATATCTGCGTCAACTCAACTTTATAATATTAACATATTTGTTTTTCACTAACCAGAGCTGTGTTTCGTAGGGGCTCATTAAAAGAATACTTTAATTATTTTTTATAAAAACATTGCCAAACTTTGTTAACATTTTGGATTTGGGTAAAATATGTAACGTGTTCAAGTACAATTTTATTATCAGCATCACTCATTCTATCATTAGACGATGAACATTTAATTTAACTAATGTGCAAATCATTTATATAAGAAAATCATGCTGATGGCAATAAGATGGTAGCAATATCGTAGCGTCGTTAGCATCTGTCTCTAAACATCGACAAGGTATTCTGCAATATACGACGATGACGTAGCTATATCGAAACTTTGATTTTTGTATTAGCCGCTTATCTAGCGATTGAACTTATCAAAGCATTCATAAGCTTAGGATAAAAGCGGTTATCTCTTGGACATCAGCAAAACTTATGCATTAATATAGATTTTTTTTTAGTTATGCGTTCAGAATTTTTTATAGCTTAAAAGTTAGTAACGTAAAAAGCAACTAGTGTTGTTAAGTGTTTAACGCGCTTAGTGAGGACTGACAAAACGACGAAGATAAAAATGTACATACATACAAGTCCACATAATCACGACTACAATCCCCGAAGGGTTAGTCAGAGACTAGGCCATGAGGACAACAAAACCAGCCCTCTACCATAGTCCACTTTTCACCAAATAGCGACTGCACATATGCTCAGCGTAACAGGTGGTGAAGCCCATCGCCGCTCAATGCTGTTGGAAGTATGTGCAGTCTTTAGTCCGTTAGTCGCCTTTTACGACACCCAAGGGAAGAGAGGGGGTGGTAGTATTCTTTCACCGCTACGCGACACGGTTAAAATAAAATAAAAATATAAGCCAAGAATATTTTACTAAGTATCAGATACGTTTGATAGTTTAGAGACACGATAGTTTAAAAGTGTATTCCTTTTTAGAGGCATATGTTAAAAGATAAACTTTTAAAATAAGGACTTAACTGTCTTTAGGGTAGGTACCTTCATACGCCAGCAGATCAACTTATTCAAAACTGTAAAATTTCTCCAATTGATCCTTATAAAAATCCTATTGAAAAAACTCAAAAAGTATTGAATAAATAATACATTTCAGACAGATATCATTTCTGAAAAAAAAAATAGTTATCAAATAATTACTTGAGAAATGCTTTCGCTGGAATGCGACCCGGAGTTGGAGTCGTCGTAGTGCTTGTCCGAGAAACATTCGCTTGACAACTTGGACTTTGCCAGTTCCCGTTGCTCACGTTCCCGCCTCTCGTTCCGCTGTGAATAAGATTACTTTCTTCAAACGGTTCCCAAGGGATTAGACAACGGCAAACGCTCACCTCCTGTCTATTTATTAGTTGATGGCCGGGTCGCAACCCACGGTCCCGGGTTTGAATCCCGGTAGGAGCAAATGTTTGTGTGGTGAAAACGAGAATTTGTGACCGATTCTTGGATGTTTATTAGTATTTATGTATGTTTATCCGTTATTCAGTCACCATAGTTCGGGCTATGCTTACTTTGGGGCTGAATGATTGGTGTGACAGTTGTGAAATTTATTTATTTATTATTTATTCGTAATTTGCCGTATAATGCGCGCGCGCTGCTATATTTTTCACAAGCAAATGGCGCAGTACACAGCAGTGTTCGACGAATTACGAATAGACAGCGCGTGAGTGTTTGCCACTTGTCTGGGGGACAGTTCACTTCATCGAATAGATAACTATGTCTACAGTGTAAGTACGGTTGGCCTCAGAAATATATTAACACTACCATGTAATACTAACTTTTGCTTTTATACATAACAGATAATAGTTACACGAACGCGATTGTTCCAAACGAATTAATGTGACATGGTACTAAAGTGTTATGCTAATATAGAACTTGAAAGTAGATACTGCCACGAGATTCGAACCCACGATCATTTGAAGTGGTTAAAAAAGCTGATTCATCGACACTTCAATATTTGGAAAAAGCTTTCGGATGTTCAAGTGAACTAAAACATTGATAAAACAATATAGGAAACAAATTTAGAAGATAATGTAAGTTATAAAATATAAATTGACTGGTATTTAATGAATTGGTAACAAATTGTGATGTCATGAATTAACCGCATCAATATTATACAGAACATAAATTATATTATGTGTATATTAATATCTTTCGATGACGCAGACGCAACTTGTGTGTGTTGAAACTTACCTCTGAACTAAAACCTTCTACAAGTATAGCTACCAGCAAGTTGAAGAGCACATAGTTTCCAAACGTCATGAGTGCTACGAAATATAACGCAGCCCAATGACTCGTCTTTTCCATACCGTTAAATAATACGACATTCCAATCCTCTTGTGTCAAAACCTGAAATGTTAACGATAATGTCAGCATTTAACCAAATCACACGAATTGTTCTACCACATCAAATATCATCATTAAATTATTAATCTCTTTAATAAATCAAAATAAGCAAGGTGTGCTGTCATATTGTATTGAAGTCGTGCCTTTTGGTTTGTAATTAATTGTTGACAAATTAATGTAATAAAATCAAAATATCTGTCAAAAATTAGCGTGTTAGTGTTAACAGTGTCATGTTGTTTTGTTAGTGTACACTAATTTACAGGGTAATATAAGTAATGAAAGAGAACTCACAGACGGCAATTTGAGTACACAAACATTCAGGGTCCAGCATAATGCTAACTCTAAAGCACAAGCTACTAATGGATGCAATCATTACGGAGCGCTCCTCGAAGATGCATTACATACTCGTACATAAAATCAAAACTACGGCAAAGTTCTAATCCTCTACAACGAATCTCTCGCTTGCACCAAATTAATATACACGACCAATAATGTCCTTTGTTCTAATGTCCTTTTTCACAACAGTCGTCGGTTGTAAAATAAGACATCGCTTGCATAGATTTGGATTCGTCGATACGAGAAACACGCGGCATCTACGCTCTATGTAAATATTCAAACGGGACTGCAAATAAACCGACTAGTGTACCTTGTCTAACACCATTCCCAAAGGCTTACCTGGAAGACGGTGACGGTAGCCCAGAGGATGTTATTAAAATGTTTCCTGTCGCACTCACACTTGGGGTGGTGCGAGATGATTTCAGGGCACGTACAATCCCGTTCGGTACCATTGTCTTCCACGTACTTGCAAAACTTACCACCGAATAGATACATGCCCAGAATACTGCTCGTCGCGGAGCCGATGAAGAAATGAAAGAAAAACAAAATGCTATGCGCATACGCCGCGACCGAGTCATCCTGACGACATTAGATGCGTATACGACGGTAACACTGCAATCTTCTTCCTCGAATAAAACTAAATTTACGGACCGATTGTTGTGCAACTGGTTGGTTCGTGGTACGGCTTAATTTAAGTCCACCTAGCTAATCACCTTTTTTATAAACCTGTCGCACAACGAAAATATTTGTAGCATAATCCGACAGTTACGAGGTTGACAAAGATGTCAGGTGAAGAATTTTCGACCTTTTCGTCAATTACCATTAAGTAGAATAAGGCGAAGTGTTTCCCTGTTATAAGTACTACTGTTATAAAACATATGTGATTTTCAATTAACAACACTTCTATTTAATAGGTCATGGATCATAAGACCGCCGGCGGTCGCGAAACAATTGATTTTCAATTGTGTCTGGTTTTACGGTGCTCAAGGGGTTAAATCATTATGACTTAGATATGGTAGTTAAATATCTACTACACATACTCAGCATGTTTTATTGCTAGGTACATCTAGTTGTCTATTGTGTCGTAAATAGCAATTAGAAGCCTAATTGGTTAAGCAGTGTTACCGCCGCTATGACGCGCCCACCTAGGGTCTTGTTAATAAATCTAAATAAATTCAACGTAATTACATCGTGTTATTAATAGTGCAATTAAGTCTCTCAATATGCTTATAAACAATATTAAACTCATTCTTTATATACTGCCTCATGATTGACAATGACATATTAAATATAAAATGCAATAAAAATAATCTGGAAGAGAAAATTAGGCCAAAGAAAAGTGCATAAAAAAGTTAAATATCATTCTTATTGTTCCAGGTTCTCAAATTACTTTTCATTCAAATTAAATGCATTATTTAAAATTATTTTTTATTGAGAAGTATGCATGTGGAAAAAGAGTAAAGGAAATTAATATAAGTAGACCGGGCCAATCATACTAGCATAAGAAACTGGAAGTAAAAGTTGAAGAAAAGGGGAAGTAATTGGAAAATAGATCGTTACTGAAGTTAAAACAAAGATGCCGGGCTCGACAACGAAACCAGTGAAAACTTTTAGCACGGAGTAGATGATATAATTTGGACACAATCCGGTCACAAATTTAATTATGGATCTCAATTACCCACTTCATTGGTTTCGGATCGATTAAACAAAGATACCTAAATAATAGAAGCAGCATGCAAAGTGATAGAGATACTGTTTTTATTGAGTGCATTTGTAGTAGTGGGAGTAGAGGAACTGACGACCAGGTTAACCCGCGACACGGCATCGATCGATCTCAAGCTAACCTACTACTCAATCAAGCTCTCTGACTAAATAATGTGCTCTTTACGACTTCTGATTTGAAATACTGTACGGCACAACATGGTGATTGTGACACTAATGATGTTGGATCAATTTGTTACGATGGTGCTAGATCTCACTAGGCGGGTACTATAGTAGCGGTTACGCGACTCAACGCATGTTTGACAATACACCATACTGCAAGCAAACTCTTCCTACGTCACTATGTCTAATTCAATATCATTTCAAAAGATAATTTTCTTGCAGCAAAGTGGACAGCCAAATGTGTACTCGCGCGGTTAGTCGATTAGCCGTCACAAGACAATATTTTTGTTAAAGGGATCGTCACATTGTTATGAGTGTTTACTGCTGACGGACCCGAAGGTAAGCGTTTAGTAATGTTTTGCAAGTTCAGTTTGTTTCTGGTTTGTTTGTTAGGTACGTTAATTTAAAATGTTTAATACCTGAAACACCGTGACAAAGGCCCACAAGAGAGTATCAAAGTTTTTTCTGTCGCAATCTGGGTCGCCCTCTTCATCTTTCTCGCAGAATTTGCACCCGAAGAGGTTCATACCGAGGATGCTGAACGTTATCACGCAATATACGATTAGATAAAATGCGGTTGCTAAAGTCTCTTCCACATAAAGAGGAGGAAAGGTGAAGTATATACAATAAACATATAAGTGATAATAAAGTTTGTAATGAGGTGATATAGTGCAGGTGTAAATAAAATTGTGGACAAAGAAGCACAGAAGCGTGAAGTCTAAAAAGATAATATATAATATAGAAGGGAAAAAGTTGTGAAAAGTGTGGACAGTGGCAGTGTGTAGTGGGTTAAATGTCAGAGACAGAAGTGATTGAGATACATAAAAGGAAAGATTGAAAAGAAAAAGGAGAAATCACTCACAGTTAGTGCACGGGTAAGGGATGCGGGTGTGACAGTTAAGTAGAAACATTCAGAATTTCATATTTTATGGAGTCGAATAAATCTTCTTTGCTACGGGAAAAATGAAAAATTGGGTTGAGCAATCCACGAGTGATTGCGTCGAATAATGGTGGTTATCTACTTGGATACGATAGCTACGATACAAAGTATAAGACATCACAGATGTAAACAAGATATTGTAAATTATATAGCGTAGAAGATTTTCGGATATAGTTTAGTAGGGTAACAGTGAGAGTTATTGTTCAAAGTTAATTAAAAAAAAATTAATTCCAGTAAAATAAAAAAAGAACTAAATAAAATTAGTTCAATTCCTTTACAGTTGTTTTGTTACATAAATAAAAATAAAAACAAGAAGATCACAGAACATTTCAGTTATTATTAAAGATCAATTTTTAAAAATCCTTTGCAGTTTTATTTAATTCATGCAATTTTAAGTCATTATTTTTTAATGAATTCTTTTAATAAAGATTATTTTCCGGTATAAATTTGATTAAATTTTCTCGTGGCCTTGACAAAGTCTTACAAATATAATGTTAAAGTGCATATTTACCTGAATATAAAAATGAATAAAACGAGGAGGGAGAAGAAGACTGCAACATTGTCCATTGTGCGTAGCATGACGAAAAGTTGTCTTCGCAGGTTCGGCATGAATCTTACTAGCTTTAATATGCGCAGGAGTCGGAATGTACGCAACACCGAGAGGCCAGAACTGCCGGCTAGATCTCTTTCATTTCCTAGACTATGAGCTAGTTCGAATGCACTGGATAAAAATAAAAATATAATTTCAGTAATTTTTACCAATTAGAAAAAAAACTAAAGTTACTTGATAATTTCTTACCTGAGAATCACAATGACACCATCAAACACATTGAATCCATTGGAAATGTATCTGAAAGGTCCTTCGGAGATAACTTTTAGGATCATCTCGACGCCAAATATCGCTGAGAAGACAACATTACTTATTTCCACTATTACTGTTAGTTCTTCTGGTTGGTTATGGTATTCTATACCCATTGACAACGTATTTATTAAAATTGCTAATAGAATACCTGAAAGCAGAATAGAGTTTTAATGGTATCAGACTTTTTTCAAGACCAGAAAATTCTTCTGTGAACTAAAATGTCCATCAGATTAAATAATCCACTTCAAATCACGATTTTATTATATGACAACTTTCAGTGAAAGAAATAGAATGTTTACGGTCGTTTGTAAGCGTTGCCGGTCGTGAAACAAAATTTATTCAAGCATCAACTGGAATAAACAATCTAATTAGACCCACGGTACTCAATTTCGTTGTTTTCGTCAAGTTCCTTTCGTGAGTAATTTAGTAAACTTCTTTGACTTTTCATTGCCACGGCAACGATCGTAAAATTATATAGAACAAGTAAAATTCATCGTTAACACCCCATGAAATTCTTCCGACATTTAGTACTTGTGCCTTAAGTCTCTATGAAATCACAAAGTTTAAAACTGCGAACAGAAGTGTGGTAGTATTATTTTTACCTTGCTGAAAATATTTGTGATTGACTATATTTTTTATATGTTTCCTAAGCCATGACATAAATTTATTTATTCTTTTCCATAATATAGAACAAGCGTTAGAGAATCTACTCTTTCTGGATTCTTTTGCTAATGCTTCCGCTGCTATTAGTTCAGCACAGCAAGAAAAATCTTCTATGTCTATAATCTGTAAGAATATGAAATCTGTAAATAACATACTTAGTTTAGAAACGTAATTGAAACTTGATGGGCATAACTAAAAATTTTACCTTTGTGTCATTTTTCTCTTCTCCTGCTCTCTTACTGATGCCTTTAGTTAATTCTTCAAAAAATGAATCCAAAGCAACTTGCCCTGTAGGCAAGGCGGCTGACAGTGCCCCAGATAAAGCTAGCAGTTCTTGACAGGACATAGTGCCTCCAGCAGCCGCTCTTTCTTCGACCGTGTCGCCTGTCGGTAAGTCGAATTCTATGCCCCAATATTAGTGTCGTTATAGAGAGATTGTTATTAAATAATGTACCTCGA
Source organism: Scoparia ambigualis (assembly GCA_963921215.1). Classification (NCBI taxonomy): domain Eukaryota; kingdom Metazoa; phylum Arthropoda; class Insecta; order Lepidoptera; family Crambidae; genus Scoparia; species Scoparia ambigualis. The sequence goes on from OY992509.1 coordinate 18,106,597, forward strand.
AAGCATTTCGAAATATTATAACTATTTAACCGTTTACAGCAAGGCAGTGGCAAAACCTCAAAAAAATATCATAGTTTCTTTTCATAAGGGAAATGATAAATGTATAACATGCTTTAAAGAAATTTGATGTCGTGACTTTTGGAATTATTATTGAGTAGGATGCAAAAATAGGTAATTATGGGTGATATTTACTTTTAGTATGGAGGAGCTCGATGGCGCAGCGGCTAGCGATTTTGCTCGCTAAGCAACTTTCGCAATGGCGGGTCACCAATTAAAAACATCTCGAGCTCATCCGTGCTTCGGAAGGCACGTTAAGCCGTTGGTCCCGGTTGTTGTCTTAAGATGGCAGTCGTTAAAACCCACCAACCCACATTGGGTCAGCGTGGTGGGTTATGGCCCAATATCCTCACGTGCACCACGTGGCCACGTGAGAGGCCTGTGCCCAGCAGTGGGACCTTTATAGGCTGATGATGATGATATATTAGTTTCTGATTGAATTGAATAGAAATGCTTTCAAGAATTTAAGACATTTAAGAGTCAAAGTTAGCTAACCTAAGTGTATCGAAAAATAAGAAAGCGGAACTCAAAGAAAGTAATGAAGATTGCCAAGTCCAGTTTTCCTAGTCTTGTTGACTTGATTTGAAGAATAGCAGAAGAAAGCGAGAGATATAGATCAGACTGACATGCCCCTCTAATACCGTCTAGATCTACCGTCTCTAGACTCACCACTTTGGCTCTTAAGCCAATCACGTTGGCACAATGAATCTATAAATATTTATTGATTTTAATCAAGTTCATAGATCCGTATCAAATTGTGGATAATTAGGACAGGTTAAGAGCATAGAGAAGATTCTAGTTAAGAAAAGGCTCAGTTTGACATTTCTGTTAATTTTAACTTGATCAATAGATAATTCCCTGGTAAAGAAATAAATGTACAAGCTTATCCTCACTACGCGTCCTCACATTTGTGAAAGCAAAGACATTTTATACGAGACGACGAAGCTACATGCTTTTGTTTAGATTTCGTTTATTTTTGTGTGGGGGTATGTGTACAAGAGTTCGAGGAGCATTCCTCCGATTTTTCCCAATGATTGCACATTCTTCTTGTTTGCTGTTATTTGAGAAGACATTTAGAATTGAACATTATTTTCAGTATATGTTGGTTAAACTTTATGCATTTTTAATTTCTTTGCTCATGTCACTCTTTCCTCTAAAGATATTGTATAAATAAACATATACCTTCTTACTTTAGTAATAAATAATGCGTTATTTACTTATGTTACTTTTGGCTGCCGCTTTGTCATCTTTGTACTCACAAACTTTAAACATTTCGAGATAACAAAATAGGAGTTATAAAGCGTATAACGAGTTTCTTTCAAAAATATTTAATCCGTTTTTGAATCATCCTAGTTTATTTACAATGTAGGCAATATAGTTTTCTTACCTGTTTGTGTCATCTTCTCTGATGAGCATACGTTGTGTGGGTGCGCTGCATGGGGTGCGTTTGGCGAATGCAGCAGAACTGTATCGCTGAACATCACTGATGATCTACGACGCGCCAGCGATGGTGGTGACAAGAGTGACAAGTTTGATGCATTCTACGAAAAAAAATTATTTAGCTAAAAAGCTATGATAAATGTAATATGAATAAGATGAAACAATGTAGTTCGTAGAATGTCTTCGAAAGAAAGGAAATATATTAACTTGACACAATTTTAAGTCTGACGGTGACAGAGCGTAAATGAAGCTTGAACTAAATCACGCGGGGATAGTAAATGTCTGTTCAGTCTGGAGTGAGGGAAACAGAGAAATTGGCGGGGAAATTTTGTGGATGAACATCATCAGGCTACATACTTCCCAGATTTGGGCTAAGGCCATTCCACGTGGTCATGAGCCGATCAGACCGAAAAACTACACGCTGACCTATAGCGTGTTGTTAAGTGCAAACGACTACAACTTTTTGTCAATAACGATCATTGCAAATTTAATCTATATTAATAAAATTCAATTGCCGGAAAGTTTGTACGCGCATCACTTCAGAACGGCTGCACCTATTGGGCAATTCTTTTTTTGTTGTGTTCCTAATAAATGTCAGGACTAGGTTTGTGTGAAAGATTCTTTTTGAAAATTTGTTACGGGATACAGGATGTTTACGCAGACGATGTCGCGGGCGGGCCGCTAATTGAACATAAAAATATAAAAAAATTTAAATTAAAACGTAATTAATGTTCCACAAAATTATTAGACTATTGTTATTAGAATTGATACGACCATAAAAACTCTATTGACATCGTTATTAATATTTCAAAGCTTCTTAATTAAATTTTTAGGAGAGACACAAAAGGTGTTTCCAATAATGTTATGGATATTTTTGGTATTAATGAATAATAATTATTACAAAAAAACACTTTTTTTTTAAATTAAGCCGCAGATAATATCTGCGAACAACGTCAAACTGTTGTTAATGGAAAATATACATTAAATACAGGCTCGAAGGACCATGAACAAACCACATTGGATGGCGAAATGGTGATAACAAGGTGTTAAACAACAGAAAAATTATTAACCTCACAAATTATCTATTTCTCCTAGATTATGTGTGATGGATGTCCATCTTGTAATCTAGAAATGAATCTAATAAAATTAACGCCACGAGTATTTGCTTTACAGTAACCTCCAGTGTAAGAAAACAGGTAATCGTTACGTACTTATTAAGAAAAAAGTCGTTCCAACATTATTTCAAAGAGGTTTCTTTCTATGTTAACAGAGGAAAAAGGCGTAATTCGCAATAACGTTATTTCGCCGTGTGCGTGTGTATGAAGCATCGCATCCAGTGGCACAATTTGATAACTCGCGTTTTTGTGTCGCGACCTCCTTGATGTCGCGAGCGAGCAACAGGCCGGGAGACGGTGGGCGGCCCCTATTCCTTTGTCTCGTTTCTATACTCTTTGGAATTATGTTGACGCAGGTTTTCGAGGTAAGAACGATGGGTCGTCTAACAGTTGTTATGTTTACGAACGAATTATTTACTGTTCGGTCAATATTTTGGAACTTTTATTTCCAACTTCTAAATTATTATTATTAATAGATCTGATTTTGCTCTTTAAGCATATGGCTAATTATAAGTTGTATATTTTTCAATACTACACATAGACTGTTACTGTATTCAATCTATCGTAGATTGAATTAGACATGGAGTCTCTCAACACTCGTTATTAAGAAAATAACTCAGGCGAAACTACCAAGTCAAAAATAATGTTAAACTTGCCATTTAATAATGCTATTGGCGTGCAGATACTCGCAGTAGAGGCAGACCACGAATGAGATAGAAGATAGACATCGGTCAACAAGCCGGCTAAGAATGGATGCAGACGGCTTTGGATCGTCAGGAGGAATGGAGAGGAGGCTTAGATAGAGGCTGCGATAGATTGATTTGATTGTCCTACCACGAACATGAACCTACTTACAATATGAAATACTAAGATTGTGGCGTAACCTGTTTGACACAAAACTTAATAGTATATTCAAATGTGATAATTATGTTTACCTCAAGATCGGCGGCGGATAGCGACGGCACTCGTAGTAGGCTCGGCCGACTTACAGGTTCATCGCCACCTCCACACTCTTCGCTCTTCACACCGTTGGGCTGCTAAAACATATTTAATATACCTAATAATACAGAATTCTCTCAGAAGTCTAGTTCAATCAATTTTAAACTTTATCGTTTTGGTATAAAGATCATTATCGATTATATACATTTTACAGTATTGGATAGGTTGACCTGCCACCACCGGCATGAGTACACATCACCTGGGGTGTGTACTCATGCCGGTTGCTGTTGATACCAAAGTAAAAATTAGACATTGATTACAACTATTATTTACCTTTGAGTGTTTTAATATAGATAATATAGATATAGATATAAAAGAATATCCTTTGCAAATGAAAGTGATATAAAAGAGTTAACTCAAAAGTTATGGCCGGCAGTTGTTAAAAAAAAGTAATACTAAATTAAATTAATAAACCTATAAACCTTAATCAAGAAGATGGAGTCATCGTGATTAATCACCAAACATCATCCATCATACCCTTTCGCAAATTAGAACTTTAATTTAGATTTACTTTTACTTAGATTAAGTAATATAAGTTGCACCTTAAACTAAAATAATTAGACTCTACAGCTTTATATACCATCTCAAACCAAAATAATTAGTCGCTACAGCTGTATACCCTATATACTCTAACCGAATTACTATTACCTCATAATATCAACAGTGTTGTGCTTCGTGGTAAACAATGTTGATGACGTAAGCATCTTAATTAGTAATGACACAAACCGGCCCGTGTGATCCCTGGATTACATGTGTACGAATTTCCGGGGTAACACAGAACAACCTGACACATACTTTGTTACAGATAAAGGTGTTCATGTGTATGGTATTATAATTATTGAACAATGGAGAATGCAGATTAGGTTTAACATTATTACGAGAAGTTAGAAAGCTTTGTGTATAATACCTAAAGCTAAAATAATATTTTAGGCTATTTGGTAATAGCACAGAAAAGTTAGGTATATAATGCCGCTACTATAAAGTGTCAGCAACTCCGAAATTTTGGAAAAAATAACAGTTGTTCCATACCAAACTGCAGCAAAATACGAATTATGTTGTTGTTATTATTGTTAATTATGTTTTAGATTTTTATCTGTTGATAATTTAACGTCACTGAGGTAACTGCGTTCACAACATGGCATTAAGATGATAGCGATTAGACACGAACAGGCGAAGCTATTATTTTAATAGGAATTGTGAATTTCCTGGAGAAGCAGGAAGCGAGTTTGATTTGCGCTCTTAGCAGTTATTAAACCCTTACAATGCAGGGTCAATAAATGGGTGACCAAATTAAAAACATCTGGAGCTCCTCCGTGCTTCGAAAGGCACGTTAAGATGGTTTACGCATTTCGGTTTCCCATACAATTTTCCAAGTCGAAATTCAATAAAGTCAATAAGCCAATTTAATAAAACTTTGAATGCTAGAGTAAAATACGGGGATCTAAATAGTTTGTTGAAAACATATTGTTTTCTGAGGTTTAAGCGAGCACTACATATTGAAATGAAACACTTTTTTACGGATTAACTCGCGTTTATTTTACTATTTACATAGTTTTTTATATTATCCTGACGTTTCGAACCCTTTACAGGGTCCGTGGTCACAGGGAGACTGAGGTGTTGGTCGTCTCATTGTTAGAAGTTATTTGCCTACCGTCAATAATTTTTATATTTAACCGGGTGCGTTCAAGTTTACACAATACGAGCTAACAATATTATAAATAATAGGATAATATAAAAACTATGTAAATAGTAAATTAAACGCGAGTTAATCCGTAAAAAAGTGTTTCATTTCAATTGTTGAAAACATTTTTAATAAAGGTTTATTTGGCTGAGTTATTGCGATTTAAAGTCCACTATAGAAAGTTTAAAATCGCAATAACTCAGTTAAATAAACGTTTTTTAGAATTGTTTTCAACTAACTATTTAGATCTCTATATATTATTTCAGCATGCCGAGATTCCTCAAAATTGGCTTACTGGTTTTAAAAAATCTCAACTTAGAAAATTGTATGGGAAACCGAAATGTGTAAACCCTCTTATGCCGTTGGTCCCGGTTGTTGTCGTAAGATGGCAGTCGTTAAAACCCACCAATCCGCATTGGGTAAGCGTGGTGGGGTAAAACATATTTAATCAATCGTTATCTTCTATCGTTAATCAAATCAAAAATCATTTGGTTAAATATTTTTTTTAAAAAGTGCTTTTGAATCGTCCAATAATTTTTTGCCTATTTAGGACATCTTTTAAGGGGCCTTAGATGGTGAAAAACGGAAAAATTCGCTTTTATTAAAAATATTTTAGATATTTCGCACTGAAATTTTCTATGTGTGAGGGGATGCACGAAGCCAAAACGTGATTAAAAACATTTTGCTCGATAGAAAAAAATCCTGAAGTTACCTCTAAAATTTCATATGCATTTATGTTACGCCCGTAATTCCTATAAAACCATAAACACATACCTTTTCAATTTCTTGACCGAGTTGGATTTTCAAAAAACTAAACATTTTTATTAACTTTTTGATAAAAATGTTAATGGCGCTTACGAATTACCGCGGATCCCGCACCGCGCAACACCCGCGAGGCCCCGCAACAAATAAATTTTTGTTGACCGCCTAACCCCCCTTAACTGTAGAGGAGAAAGGGCGCAACTCCACAGCCGTGTAGAAGTAACGACATTTACAAAATAATATATCTTTAATGGAGATGTAATTGCCAAATCTCCCTATGTGGTCAGGTAGGCTACTCTTGAAACAGAATTGCATTAATCAATTTCCAATCACAAATCTAAAAAATGTCAAATGGCACTTTTATAAGTGCCAATAGCGCCACATAGGAATTAAATTGCGTGGAAATTGATTAAACTAATTATTATCGAGATTGCGTTCCGGAATTATCTTTACTTATCCCAATATCGATACATATTAATCGAATTGGAATTGTATTAGGATTGAGTTTGCGTTCGAGAGTAACCCCCCTGGTCGGTGTCCAGCAGTGGGACGTATAAAGTATTCGTGGGTCTACATACCTGTGGATGCACTCTAGGACAGCAGGGGTGGTGTTGCTTCGGTTTGTTAACAGGCAGCTGCAGTGTTTCCCGGCTCGTCCTCCATTGCATTTGCGCACGTTGGTAGCGGTATACCCTGGCAAAGATTCAAGCTGTTAAATCAAATATGTCTATATGTATGAACGAGAACTGAGCGAGCTTGACAGCTCTGGTTACCTATCTGGATAATAGGCAGTGAACTACACGTGTTCACGGGGAGACTCTCCCGAGACACTAGTCTTATGAGTACCGAATGAAGAGCGCGCTTCGGCGGGCACTGATTTGGCGTCAAGACCTAACGCAGATGGTCTCCTGCGCGTGTAGTTTACTGGCACAGGGACGTCTGGCACTTCTTGCATAACCTAACGGTTGGTCTCGAGATGCCAGTACACATAAAACTTAGTGAATTAAGAAGAGGGGATGTTAAATCAAATATCTGCTCAATTCTAATTTAAATACTCCAACCAAAATAATTGCGCTAAGTAAATAAGTACCCCGCCGGAAAATAGGCGTACAACGCGTCAGTAAGGTAGAGACCAAAACCAATTTACATTACGTTTTTATAAACCATATATCGGGGTTGCTTTTGAATCTACTGTGGCATTGACCGTAAGATCAGTCATATCTTAAGAGGCCTATATTACATCTTGACTGAAATTTTTGCGTAAAATGGCCAATTTTGGCGTTATGGATCTCAGAAATAAAACTACATTTACAATGTTGACTTATTGAATAGTGTAGAATAGCTATTGGAATAGAGCGTAGCGGTTTCGCTTTTTGTAAATTTTGCTTAACTTTTTAATTAAACCCAAAATTGCAGAGCAAGATTTTCATAAAATGCGTGAAGCAATTTTTTGAGCTCCTACATTAAACTACCGTTCTGAACAAATGAAATAAAAAAAATGAAATGTTATCTCTTATATAGTCGTATAGTGCGTAGCGGCCTTAGAATTTTTAGATATCATTGATTTTATACAGAAAAAAATCTTATTCTAAACCAAAAAACTTCGAAAATCACTTTAAGTTAACTGTGAATTTCTCGTATCTACGATAATATTATTGAGCAAAATGTATACCAGAATATAAAATAAGGAAACTAAAACCTTTCTACTAATCTCATACTAAATGTATGGGAAGTGTTTAATGTCAAAATTTTGGATACTCTTCTCGTTTGATTTTTAAAAAGTTACTTATGTTATTTTCCTCTTTACGTAACGTACTTTCGATAGCAGTTTAAAGTTTTTGGAAATATGTAATAGTAACGCTTAACGATTACATCCTGTAATCTAATCGGTTACCATTTTGGTGACGAGAATACGGTAGTATTTACAAGTCATTTACGTTGTCAAATAAATACAAAAAAAATCTAAATGAATTAATTGCAAGGACCAGGACTCTCAAAAGTAAAATATAAAACTTTTTTATTAATAGACTGCCTACAACGCCGCAAGCTAACCAGATCTAAAGAGAGTTCCAAACTTTATAAGCGGCACAAAATAATTTTAAAAGATAGTCTGGTGTCGCAAAAAGATAACAAATTAAAGGAGTTGCTTCTAAAAGTTTATGTCTAAAGCAATGCTGCTGCTGACTATATTTCAGCATATAACAAAATATGTTTTTAAATTCTATATATATTTTAAAATCTATATTTAAATTATCAACAAATTTTATCTCTCTCTCTATTTTAGGTCTCAGTCTTACACGTTCAATGCCACTATGATTTTTATGATGGCTACGCGAATGCCGCCTATATTTCACGGCGGACTCACTAGGCGAGTCGCCGGCACTATAATATTTTTTATTTTATTTATTTATTTATTTATTTATTTATTTATTGATCACCAACATAATAAACATTAACAAAAGCAGTTATGGTTAAAAATAGGATAACTGAGGCTTAATGTTATTACAATTATAGGTGAAGACCACATTCGTAAAGAAGCAACATAAATGATAAATTAATTAAACATACAGATTAAATTATTATCAGAACATATTATTGAAATTAAATTTAAAATTACAAAAAATACCTAAATTATAATATCGATATTGTATCTACTCTCTTGAATGATAATTTAGATGAAAATTAAAGAAGTGACTTTCTAAACTTTCGAATGCCATCCGTGAAGAGATCCAAATCTTTGGTCTTAGTCAGGTTGTTGAACTCTCTGATAAGACGGTTTAAAGGTGCGTGGTGACCAAGATTGGAATAACTAGAATAATTGACAAGAAGGTTGTACCTGGAAACGCGAGGGAGTTTTAGGGGTGTTGAAAAAGTCAGAGTTCCTAGCAATTCGGGAGCCTCAAGGATGCCATTCGCTAGCTTGTACAGAAACAATAAGTCATGCAAGCGTCTTCGATCCGAAAGGGATAAAATATTGAAGTGACTTAGCCTTTCATTATACTTTTGAATTGACTTGCCCAGTTTACACGAGTAAGTAAGGTGCCATAAAAATCTCTTCTGGATACTTTCCAGTCTTTTTTTATATATATCGTAAAAAGGATTCCAGACGACACTACACTACTCTAACCCACTGCGCACAAATGTGTTAAATAAGAGGATTTTCGTTTTAGGATACCTAAAATCTTTGCAATTTCGTAGTACAAACCCTAAATTCTTGAAACCCTTGGAGCATATTTTATCAATATGTGTATTAAATCTCAATTTACTATCCAGCCACACTCCAAGGTCTTTAACAGTGTCTACATTAGTTAGGTACCTCCGTTGATGCTGTAATGGTAATAGGTGTTATTTTGTTTTTTAGAAAAATGCATACACGAACATTTAGAAGCGTTAAGGATCATTCCATTTTTCTCGCACCATTCGATAAGTCTACATAAATCAGCTTGTAAAAGACTGGCATCAATAGCCGAATCCACAACTCTATAAAATTTTAGGTCATCTGCAAATAATACATAATTAGAATTGACGAAACATGTACCTATATTATTGATAAATATATTGAACAATAATGGTGCCAAATGTGATCCTTGAGGAACCCCAGAGTCAACCGAGAAGGGACTTGATGAGTAACCGTTGACTACAACTTTAGATGTTCTGACTAGCAAATATGAACGAAACCAACTCAACAATGGTTCGTCGATACCTAAGCTGTTAAGTTTGCGAAGTAAAATGTCGTGATTTACACGATCGAAAGCTTTACTAAAATCTGTGTAAATTGCGTCCACTGATGAGCGTTTATCAAGAAAACGAGAAACGTTGTCTATAAACAAAGTGAGATTAGTGGCTGTAGACCTGCCGCTCATAAACCCGTGCTGATGAGAATCAATCATCTGCTTAAATGCCATGAGTGTATAGGATTGAGTAACTCCTCAAAGGCCTTGGCAAAAACTGGAAGAATTGAGATTGGTCTGTAGTTATCTATTAATTCCTTAGCACCGGTTTTTAATAATGGGACTATTAAAGCAATTTTCCACTCAGATGGAAATGAGTCCGTAGCAAGCGACTTGTTGAAAATAATAGTTAAAGGTTTTGCCAAAGCGGTAGCACATTTAGCCACAAAGATAGAAGGAATTCCATCTGAGCCTGCACCCTTATGAATATCAAGTCTTTTTAATACTTTAAGAACTTGATCATCTTTAAATTTGATAGCGGTCAGAAAATTATTCGTAGCTAGTGAAGCTATGCGTTCGAAGGTTACCGTGGATTGTGCTTGAATATTATTATTGTACACAGATGAAAAATTCTCTGCGAATAGATTGCATATGTCGAAGCCGTTAGTAGCACTCTTATTGTTTAGGGTCATTTGGGCAGGGTAGTGGCTTTCATTGTTCTTTTTGTGTTTGACGAAGGACCAGAATAGTTTGGGATTATCACGTAAGCTTTGTTCGAGAATTGTAATGTAGTTATTGTAACAAGTTGATATTAGATGTTCTAAACGTTTTTTTATTAATATAAATGATAACTGATCGAGGGGATTATTATTAAATTTACGAAGTTTATTGCGATATTTAAGTTTTTCTTTTAAGAGGATTATTAGGTTGCGAGAGAACCAGATAGGGTATTTATGAGACTAAGGTTTAGATTTAGGAACGTGTTTTTGGATTATGTTACGTAAAGAGCGGTAGAATGCATTTACCATTTCATCCACATCAAAACAGCTTTTAAGAACATTTTCCCAAGTTACAGCGTTGAGATCCGAGACTATTTTATCGTAGTCTGCTTTATGAAAACAGTAGTGGTAATTGTCGTTGCGAGATAAAGAATTCGCAGCATTAAGGGTCAAGGAGAACCGAAGTGGCGGATGTAAAGGGTCAACGGAGACAAGCGAGTCGCCACTGACGTCGAGATCTGTAATTTGACAATTACTTAGGACCAAATCCAGGATTCTTCCCTTATTATTCAATTTATCGTTGCACTGTTTTAAGTCATGGAGTGTGGCAAAATTTATAAGCATTGTCGAAAATAGGCTATTATTTGTATTACCCAGTGACTCAGTTTGATTAGCAAAGTTCCATTTGATACTGCCTAAGTTGAAATCACCCACAAACATAAGTCTGTCGGCGTTACTAAGATCCAGTACCCGATCGGAGTTACTAATGAACTCGATAAGTATGTGGTTTTTAACGGGGGGTGGTAAATATACCGCACAAATGAGCAGTTGCTCTGTTTTGCCGCGGTCGTCATTATAATAGTCTAATCTAACCCATAAGTCCTCGCAATTAGATTCGAAGTCTTGTAGGCGTCTGGATGAAATTCGTTTAGAAACGGCAACAAGAACGCCACCTCCGTCTTTTTTAGAGTGGAATCCACTAGTCTCTCTATCCCGTCTGTACACAACATATCGATTGTCGAAGAGTTCCGAATCGAAGACGCTACTGTTCAGCCAAGTTTCACTTAAAATAATGACGTCGTAATTATTACAAACATTGTTGTTGAAGAATTCAATGGTTTTAGTTCTCAAACCTCTCACATTCTGATAGTATAGCTGTATCATAAAAAAATAATAATAACAAAATTGTATATAAAAAAAAAAATAAAGAAATAATAATCATACGGCAGCAAACACAAAGAATATGGCGGATAAGAATTAAATTACGGTAACTTATCTAATACTTGAGAGTCCCTAATAAAAATGTAGTTGGAATTTTCACTTTTGCGGACAAATACTTTACCGTCCCTCACCCATACAAACTTATAGTTGAGCTGTTTAGCCTTATGCCGAGCAGCAGCATGCAGCGATTTTGATTCCGGTGTGAGATGCTCGGTTACAATTTGTCTGAGGGGTTGTTCCGGTTAAACTTGATGACGCCAGCTAGGAAGGTATCCCTTAAGCGGCGACTGCTGAACTTTACCAGAATCGAGCGCGGCCGGGGACTATTGGTGTTGTACTTAGCAATGCGGCTACAATATTGAATGTCAGCGTCAGATATTGGACATTTGATGACGTTCCCCAGTTGTTGTAGGGTGTTGTACAGGTTCTCGTTCTTATGTTCAGGGACACACTGTAGTTCTAGGTTATTAGCCCGGGAAAGCAGTTCCAGCTGGTGGAATCGATGTGATAGATCCTGTGTATTGTTGCGCAGGCGTTCGTTTTCGCTTTCAAGCTTCTGTATTCGTGATTGGTGTTCATGGATTTCGAGTTTAACTTGTTCTTGTTCAGAGTTGTAAAAAGTAAGACATTCGTCTATAGTTGTTAACTTCGATTGGATTTCCGAAATGACGGTGTTGAGTTTCCTGTCTAGCTATTCTCTAATTATCTCACGGAGAAGCTCGGGAGACATACAGCCGCAGTTTCTCCCAGTTGTAGCAGTGCCTACAGCGTTAGATGCAGTTCGCGCCTTTGAACGTAGGGTGACGTTGTCGTGTTGCGAACCAGGGTTATTTGTATTAGTTAAAGTGGGAGCTGGACAACGTAACGGCGTGATAGAATTATCTCTTCGTTTAGGCTCCTTACATCGGCAAGACGGGCATACCCAAGTTTCTTTAAATTCTTTAGTAAAATTTGTATAGTCGTCCCTAGTAAAATTTACACAACTATAGTGGTATCCGTCTGGACAACGACAGCAGTGCATAAAATTTACTCCTTTTAAAACATTAGGACAGCCAGCACATTTTTGGTTCATTGCGAAAAAAGAAAGATTTTTTTTTTTCAGATTAATTAATTAATTGATAAGCGCAAGCCATGCAGCGGTGAAGCGCTGTAGCGCTGAATTGTATGTTGCTAGTATGCGGAGACAACACAGCAGCGAGCAGCTCGCGGGTTGTCGTAGGTCATGGATACTCGCCGTTGAGAAAATATTTTAAAATGTTTTTGCTTATTACTCACGAACAAGGAAGAGTCCAGAAAATATGATATCACTTTTGGAAAGGTGGTTTCGAGGCCTTTCAAACTATTAAAAACACGTCAGTAAACAAACACTTTCACTGCTGATTTTGATTAAAAATACGGAGCACGAAAAAATACGGTGTTGCTTCGAAAGCGATCGGACTACCCTTATGATGATGATGATGAATATCAAGCGAATGGACTCGCCACGCGCGTCCACCGGCATTATGTAAAGATAAAATTGTGTTTTGTTATTTTTGTGGTCTTGAAAGTCTCCGTAGCATTTATATCGCAAGAATAAGGTGTTTGCGAAATGTTAAGTGTGTTTAGACTTTGATGCAAAAATTTGCATGGCAAAAACTCAATAAATAGACTAAAAGGTATGTTTGCTTTGTAATTGAAGCAGAGGTTGTCGATCTTTTATGTATAGTTTTTTTTTGTTAAGGTTTTTATTTTGTTTTTTTAATACTTCCTAACAGCATTTATGCTCTGAAAAATTAGAAATTAGCATTGACTTCTAGTTCTTGCCCTTCAATACTTGTAAATGTGTTATTTTTATAGATAAGTAATAGTAACACAGTATGTGACGCTAATTTAAATACTGTTTTTTTAGTCCGCTACGTTATTGAAACGGAGAATGTGACGATGATTTAACTCAAATGGATAGCCCTTCATTAATAAAGCGACCGTGCTTATAAGGCATTTCGGTTAAGAACTCTATCGATGTTTTGTTTGAAAATAATACTCAAGACTGGAACGACAATAATTATGAAACACGTAACATTTAAAAAAATACGACAAATTTTGAATTAACCGAAAACAGCACTCAAACTACTACTACAGATAATTCGAAATCTGTTGAGACGGCCAACGAAGCTTTTGGTACGTTCATTGGACGTGAACTTCAAAATATTCCAATATTGAAAAGGCGCTTTGTTAATGTATCAGATTATCAAACTAATTGAAAATAATTCATAAATTCTTTAGGATATTACAGTTTGGACTATTATACTTATGTGAGACTAAATTTTGTCTAAAGACTGTGTTAATCTATATATGAGTTTATAAAAATCTATTGCTGTTCGTTTGTCTCGCTAAATCTCGAGAATGGCAGGACCGATTTGGCAAATTTCGATTTTGAAATATTTATGTGAGAAACATAAATAATAAGTAACGGAAAATACTAAAAACGACAATTTAATTTTCGAATGTTCCTAGCTGTGAAGAATTGGCATTTGTCTGTATGATGTCTTTTGTCTTTTTAGAAATAAAAAATTGTTACCTTGGTTGTCAAATATTTAATAGATGTGTTCAGAACTGATCTCTTTGGTCTCTTTTGTTGGAATACAAAACAGTTCTGATTCAGAAATAAAAAAAGTATAAAAGTGACCGTTGGTATTGGTTGTCTTTGTATTAAGATTTTTCACAAATATAATGTATTTGTGAAAAATCTTAAAATCTGGTCAAAACTTCCTCACATATTATGTAGGTGATACGAAGTTCACCGGGTCTTTAGTAAGATACAACGAAAACATCCAGACCTGTGATAATTTATATGTTTCAAAAAAGTTTGAAAACCTGCGTCAGTGAACTCACCTAGCGAGTTCGTGGCATTGCAGAATGATTTTTTCTTACAAAAATAAAAGTTATTTTCACAACCTGGCCACCTTGTAAATTTTGAAATTAGCGTATATTTAGTCTACTGTGTGATTTTGAGCAGGAAATACAGATGCTGCGTTTTTTAAATATTACTAAAACACTCTGAACTCGCCACAGGAGTCGTCGGCACTGCAATAAAATTTACGTGAATTCGCATGGCGAGTCGGTGGCATTGAACGTGTTAAAGATACCCTATACTGAAACAATGGGAACGGCTATTTTTGATCATAGGACTATTATGTCCTTATATAATCTATTTGTGATTTAAACAATAACTAGAATGTGACAATAGTAATAATGGTCTTTAATAATTACAGCCACTTGCTATCTAGGTACCCAATAGGACGGTAAGTGGCTAACATAACTGCAATGTGCATACGAATCGGTGCAAATTGGCCCATTCGATCGGTTTGCGGGCCACGATAGGCGAAGTAAGTGGTGATTTGCGACGCATTGAGATCGGTTGATCACGACATGACACTGGGAATTTGGAACGATTCAATTTAGGTGGAACGGCTATTGTTATCTACCATGGTTTCAGGGGTGGAATATAAATCCATTTATTTTCGAAAATAGTTTTATAGGATATTGACTCTGCTTTATAACTTACGAGTAACAAACCTAATACATAAATAGCATTTATATCAAAAAGCTATGATAAACAATTCAAATTGCTTCCGAGTAAAGTGGCTAAACTAATTACCGAAAATTTTCACAAACCGCACGACGTTTATCGTCAATTGTTAGAAAAAAAGAGAGCGAACACCAAGTTTTGACATACCTGATCTTTTTAGCCATTCTTCTATTGAACCTCCTCCAGAGATGAGCAACGTATTTCACAATTTCAGCGTAGCAGGTCGCCGGCTCGCTGTTGTTGGTGGAAGAAGCGAGGGTGGAGGAAGAAGTGAAGCGGGCTCTTTCGGCACGCATTCGTTCCATTTCCCTCTTCTTGGTCTCACTGAACTGCGTGGCGATGACGACGAGGCAGAGGTTGATCATGAAGAATGAGCCAATCTAAAAGGAAATTTTGAAATCTTCGAAAAGTTTTTAATTTTTTGTCTATTTTACTGTGTATATACACAGGCCTGCGAAAATAAGTATCACTCTTTTAAAATTGTAATAACTTTTAAAGTACACAAGATAAACAAGACACCAGGACTTAAAAATGTTACTATTGTATAATTTACTATAGTTTCAAAGAAAGCTGATAAAATTTCTATAAAACGTTTTTTTATTTTAAATCTTTAACTTCTATAGTTTAGAAAAAAATGAAATTTTGAAAGTGTGATACTTATTTTTGCAGGCCAGTGTAGTACACATAGTTATATTGACTGTTGTCTATGTCGAAACTAAAATTATAAAGACATTATTTCCTTTTTTTTTGATCGTGAGGGGAACTTTTGTAAATTTTTAATCCAATTCTAAAAACTATTCCTGCATGTATAAATTCTACAGAAATATAGGCAACCTTTAACCCGGTTATATGCGATACTTTGTTTCTTGGGACATGTCACAGTTTGAATTTCATGAGTTCGTCGCCTTCAGGAAGCTAGTTCACTAATAAAATTGTAAATTATGTTTCTTCACTCGTTAAAGTTGATGGAGAATGCTTTCAACCGCGCCAACTTCTCTCATTTAATTATGTTAACAAGAAGCTAGAGAAGAGAAAAGGCGGTCTTGGAAAAATAAGTGTCATTAACATAAATAATATAATGGTTATAAAAAGTACTTTAATTTGTCTCGCCTCAGTGACCGAGTGCCAAAGTGCTTAGCCTGATTTCCAGAGGCCCTGGGTTTAATTCCCAGGTCGTGCAAAGTATGATTCGGATTTTTTTTATGCATAGTCCGGGCTACCCGCATTTAGCAAGAGTTCTAATTTAGCTAATTTATGGCAGCGATGTCATGATTTCAATGATAGAGACCTTTGACGCACCTTTGGGCTGTATATAGGCTGTTACTTTACTTTGCAAACAAACTACTTACCACTATGAGTAGCACGAAATAAATCCAATCCCAAAAACTGTGCGCGTCTTGTACATAATACATTATATCCGTCCATCCCTCCAACGAAATTACCTGGAAAAGAAAAAGTATTACCGCCTCCGTATGCTCCAAAAATATGATCAACAATTTTGAATAATTCAGGAAGCCCTCAACGTCGTAAATAAGATAACTTCTAACTTGTATGTTTGACGTATTAAGCGAATGTTTGAAGGACGGTCTGGTTGTTCAGATGATGATAAAGTTAAGCCAAAGGAACATCGTATCTCAATATTAAGTAATTACAATTATTCTTAATAGAACACCAGTTGATAAATCTGATTTTATTATCACTATTATACAATTACAATTTGCTAGTGCAAAAGCCACGGTTATCTCGGCTCGTTTATTTTTATTGGGATTTTAAAGTGATCGATAAGTTTTACGACATGCAAATTGGATATCGGTCTAGCTGACGATGTGAAATTGATGTTGGTTCTAAAATAGGAGCGCCAATTTGCTGAAATGCCACAGCGTTGTCACTATTTAGCCTGTACATTTTACAGTTGTTAGATTTTTTTGTAGTTGCTTGTACGCTTTTTGTAACGTGGATTTACAATTTAGGCCAATTACAGATATCATGAAAAGAAATTGATTACAAAAAATACTGGTTAAATATATTGGTACACAGATAATTTTTTTTATGTTGACTTACCAAAAAAATTGCTACCCACGCAAGACCAATGTTGTCGAAAGATATTGTTCCCTGGAATGGATTTGAGCCTCTCTGAGTGCAGTTTGTGTAATATTGGTTCCAGTTGACGCAAGATGCGTTCGTCGGGGTGTTGTACGAGTAAGGTTTTGCAGTCTCGTTGCAGACCACCTGCCCGTACCGGTACGGCGGGAAGTCGCCGCAAAGGTGCATGCCGCTGTCCTCGGGTGTAGTGCAAATGTAGTCCAACTCTTTCGAGAATTCGTAGTAGAACGAAATGCTGTATAAAAACAAAAAATGTTAAAAAAATGCAAATCCATCTGCTAAAGATGCATAAGTAAATTAGGAAATTGTATATCAATTTGGGGAAAGCTGTTTGAATTTGAGTTTATTTAATATGGATATGATATGTTGGAAACTGTATGAGAATGTAAAATCTGATTTAAAAAGCTCACTCGCTATATCGATGATTGAATTGCTGCAAACCGCAGTTAGAATCAGAACTGTACTGAATTTTTAAAATGCAATTTTCACTCCGGCGATATCACTTTAAATGTAAGCTTTCAGTGGTTACACCGAAGTAATAAAAAAAGTTATGACACGAGTTTTATCATTGCTTGCAGAAAACAATTTTTAATAATTTCATGTTTAATCATTATTATTGTGGAACCTACTCTTTCTTTTTAATTTTGTTTTGCCAACGTGAAACAAACAGCCCTTTTGTTCCGAGATAACAATAACTCGCATTGTTTGATGGTTCAGCAAGTGAAGAGCCTCCACTATCGCCTTTAGTTCATTAGCGTCGAGAAGAACTTCCACTTTATTATTAACATTTTGCGAATTCTATGTAAAATGGTTTAAAAGTTTATCTTTTGAAATTCATAAGATAGTAGCTATGACAAATATAACTTGTACACTTGCTTAACATCGAAATGTGTCATTGCTTGTATAGGCATGAAAAATGTTATTAAACCAGAAAGCAATATGTATTGAATGATAAAAAGTAAAAAACATCCCATAGCAGTTCTAATATGCTTTCAAATCCAGATACCTGATCATTCAAATTAACACACAAATCAACATTTTGTTTAAATGGTAGTTATATACATGCAGTACAAACATGCGTATTAGTAATGTAAGACATGCTAAAACTAAAGTAAGAGAGGATTCATCTAATTCATTCAGGTAAAATTAATTGAGTGATACTAATCGAGTTACTAATGAAGGTTCCTCAGTGATGAGTAACGTATGGGCGTATAGGTCATTATATTAACGACAACAGCCTGTAAAAAGCAGTACATAGAAGCTTAAATCATTTGGGCTCGGTCGTTACGGTCCTTTTTCCCTTGATGATGGTAATCAGGCTTCCATTAAAGCATTCAACTTTACTCCTAAAGGCCACTCATTTAATGTTTTCAAGTAATTCGTGGTCATAATTTTCGTAACATTGAAATTTTCAAATCAAAAGACATAAACATTATAAAGTAAATTAATCATCTATTGAAATATGAAATAGATGTAATACAATAACGACTTATGAGCGTTAGTAAAATGTAAGGGATTAAGCAATTAAAACTAACAAATTAAATGCGGCTGTTAATGTTATGTTAATATCGATAGTAAATGTAGGTAACGTGTTGTCATCTGAGGTTGAAATGATAGAGTTCGGAAGGTGTAAATTAAGATTGATGTTGTATCTAACTTTGGATGTGCATAAATCTGAGTAGGTACTGAAAATAGGTTTCTATGTATATGGAAATAAAAGTGTAGTATGTAGAGGAAGTATATAGTACTACCCATATCTCGTTCGGTCAGATACAAACTGGCAGTTCTTTGATAGGTACAGGTTAATTGTCTTTACTTAAGTGATGGTGGGGGTACGAAGCCTTAGGGCCAGTTTCCACACTTTCTGATTGGACAAAAGGCTATCTGTCACACAGAAGTGGTATAACTGGCTCTGAAGCTTTGAAACTGCCAGTTCGTGAAGGGAAGCAAGTACAACAGCACATCTGGACGGCAGATGTGTGAAGGTACACGATACAACAGTTTCAATGTTCTCAATAGAAACACATTAATTTTGATCGCAAATTCTTACGAGTTCAGTCTGACGCGCACTCTATACCATTCGGACAGGTCTCTGCAACACAAATTTAGGAAGTGGTGATGGGTGTTATGTACCTAAGTTTAATAATACACAGCCTTTTGACCAGAGTATGTGAAGATTGGCGAAAAATGACTTTTGATAATGTATTTAACGTTCTAATCACATTCTCGGGTCTACTGTTGGATGTAACTATTTGTACTAACCTATTTTGAAAGGATTCGTAACTAGAATTATTATTGTTCTGGTTAGCTATGATGACAATGCTACTTTGTTCTAAACTTGGGTTGAAATGTTCCATATCATGTTTAATGTAGCAAACAGTGGAATATTACTATTTGAAAAAGTTGTTAGTAAAACATTGAATGATTTTGCTACATCAAATTAATTCATGCGTGTACCTGTGGTTATTATTATGTGAGTGTTGACGGGATGCAATATTTACATGTGTTAATGTTTATTAATCAATAATAAGCTGATCAAAACTTACATGCGGCTTTAAAAATGTTATTGGCAATAAAGGAAATACAACGATAAAAATGTAGAATCGAATGACAGAGCAGCCACAAGTGTGCTCGTATGATGTAAGCGTTAAATATTGCATGCAGTCAACGTTAGCAGTGGGACGTGCTGCTAAGACGAGCGTTTTCGAGCAAATGGTACAAAATGAATAACTCATTTTAACTGCCATTTAATTTTTATATATGCGATACTTTAAACATATTAAACATTTCCATCCAATCTGTTGGGTCATCTAATTTGGAGTATTCACTTATTCAATACTAGTTAACGCTTACTTTTATTATGAGCTACTTCAGGAGGCAGAATAAGACTATTTACAATTACTGTAAAACTGTCTCATTGTGCCTCCTTGACATGATTGAATGACTGATGGATGACATACTTGGGCCGGTAGACGTGCGATGGCAAGACAAGTTCGCAGCGCTGACGAAGTATTCCTTCCCAGAGTTGGACGCCCACGATGCCGAATATGAAGAATACGAAGAAGCACAGCAGGAGGACGTTACCTAGCATTGGCAATGTGTCGAGTAGCAACATCACTAATATACGCATACCTGTAAACAAAACAAACATAGGTCATGATTTATTTGAATAGGTACTTACATGAAAGTGTAATAGTCCCTTAAATTTGAAAAGAAGGTCATTAAAGCTCTTCTAGAATAGAGCAATAAACACTACCTACTAAACAATAAACATACCAAACTCAGAACATTATCCCTTACAAAACTATGTATGCGGCTATAGTAGTTTTCTTCAATATTTCATAAAGTAAATTACTTGAGTGTTGACCATAAAACCTTCGTGCAGTAAATTGCTACTAAAATTATAGGAAGCACGACCGCAGAGTTAATCAATGTGAATATTCGGTGAAAAACCTAGCAACTATAGGTACTTAACAAAAGTGCAAAAGTGTGGGACCCTTCTTTATTCAAATTGGAGCAACGAATCCACGTGATTTTCCGCATAGATTCTGTTATAGTCAGAGTACTCAGAATGTTTTTGGTACATACTGTTTGTTAGAACCCACCAAAGTGTGCGGATGTTTTTAGGTCTGGCTTAAACTCATTCAATAACCGATGTTTTATGTGATTCGGTGTCTATCGGTCTTACTATTCTTGGGTGCAATTTGTTTATTTTACCGTAATTATGTATTTCGAAACGTAATGTAGAGGTAGATGGGCAATAACACACTATGTCGACGAGTACGTCTATTTAAGCCAGCTAGTTTTTTTCGACAACAGGCAAGATAAAGAGATCGATCGCCGAATTGAGAACGCTTGGAAATGTTACTGGTCCATGAAGATGCAAATGAAGGGAGACCTTCCCATCTCTCTGAAGCGCAGACTCGTCGACATGTGTATCTTGTTTATCTTTGCCTAAGGTGTACAATCCAGGTTGCTAACCGAATCACAAAAGTCCCGACTGAATGTTTGTCAAAGAGCCATGAAACGCAGCGTTCTCGGCATCAAGAGAACGATAATGTCCGAAACCCCACACTGCGTTTCATGACAGGTATTGCAGTAAAAAAAATGTATTTCAATTATTATTGTTCATATCCGCAGTGCTTCGAAACGTTGTTCGTTGGTATATTACAGTTAAACCAATTTTAGTTCCTACTATACTCCGTTTTTTATAGCAATAGAAATTAAAAGTTAAAAAAGTTGTGGTAGTAAACGTTTTTATTGAACAATATTATAAAAGTGTGTCTGAAAATATAAAACACCTAAAAATCGGTAAGTATAAAAATATTTTTGTTTTACTCTATCAATTGACTCGTTTAAATAATGTAACTTATCATGTAACGTAACATGATAAGTCCTTATCATGAATGACTATACCGACTGTTAATAATTTACTCTGAAATAGGATAGTTCGACGTGGACCAATCTATATTGTCGACCTAAGAGCAAGATTAAGAAATCTATTTGAGATTATGAATTTGGTGGCAGTTAATATTTATGTTCAGAAGAATTTAAATGCAGTAAATTTGCTGGGTACTGAATTTATATTAGCTGTCGGAGAGTAGTTTCAAGCGAACCGATGGATTCTAATTAATTTCTCTAGTGGGTTGGCGTTACACAAAACGTGGCTGGAGGCAAAATCGACAGAATCAAAAAAGCGTAAGCTTATTAATTAATGGACATTTCAACTAATTAGTAGCGTTACAATTGGGGTCAATTGAATTCGGCATCGAAATTGAAACTTTACAAACCGTAAATCATTTAAATGGGACGTTACAAATTTTCAAAGCGAAGGTTAAGAGATATTGCCCAAATTTTCGGAGCAACATTTAATTTTGGACCAGTTTCAATTAACGCGGCGGTCGAAGCGTGATTTATAATTAATTCCTTTACAGTTTGTTTAGGGTTTTAGCAAAAAATTCATGATTCCCTTTAATACATTCCATGACAGGAGCATATTTTCAACTATTTTATATTTTTGCGGTTATATAAATTTAAGTAGCTACTTATTTTTAAACACAACATAAAGGTAGATTTAAGTAGCTACTTATGTTTAAACAAAACATAAAGGTACCTAGTAATAGCATGGAAATACCTTTTAAAATGTAATTAATAAGAACATCACCACTATATATAGGTAATTTAGTTGTCGTGGTTGCCATTTAGGACGTACTGGTCTCGATTTTGCTAATTTGAAACATTTTTATTTATATCGTGTTACAGTCGTGTTCCTAGTGTTAATATTTAGACTCTGGAAGAAATGTCAGAATCAGTCCAATGTGAATTTTACAATCAGTCAAATGTCTAGTGCCCTTTGAAACACGTAATGTCAACGTACGTAGTTTATTCACACCAAACGCTCGAATAGAAAGCGAACGGAATTTATAGAGCTGTATGCGAGTTTTTATACACTAGTCGATCGAGATAAATCTAGATAAAGATATTTATTTTTTATTGTTTCGTAGCAGCGTTACCTAGTTACAAGTTTGTTTCACGATACTAAGGTGGCATTGCTCCGATCCCATTTAAATAGTACATCATTCTCTAGAGTTAAACAATTTTTACGAATCTATTCGCGTCTAACTTATGTAATTCTTTTCTTGCTTTTCCAACTTTTACGGCTGCGTGGTCACAAAGAGTCTGAGACGTTGATTCATTTAATTTGGCATTAATACACTGTAAATTACTTTTAGCGGATTCGTTACGTTTTAAGCTTACTTACTCGTACATGAACAAGTTTAATAGTAAATAAACACTCTCAATAGTCACGAAGGCACGTATGTGTACACATAAAACACAAAGTACCTAATTCTAATACAGTTTATCACTTGTACGCATACTACAACCTACTGTAATACGGGCGAGAACGTAAATAAAAATTCAGATTTCAATTTAGCGAAATAAAAAGGCTCGCGGGAGCAATAAATTGCGGCTGGGGCAAATTAGTGGCGATGTGTGTCTAACGCGGTTGCGCGGCCCGATTTCATTGCGGCGGGTTGCATTGTTCCAGTTGTTTGCGAGACGCAGCTGGAGTTTGCGGGGACCCGGGAGAGTGGCGCTCGTCTTTTGTTGGAATATCTCTTTGACCGCACGGCGATATTTTTTTTTTATAAAAAAATGTGTAGACATTTGGCCAGAGCACATCGTTTGTCGACGGCTGTTGGAGGCAGAACGGTTTTTGAGTGGCGGCTGCGCACCGGAAGTAGCAGTGTAAGAAGGCTAACAACAAGGTGGATCAACGATCTGGTGAAGGTAGCGGGTAGCCGCTGGATGCGAGCAGCAAATGACCGGTCGTGATGGAGATCCTTAGGGGTGGTCATTGTCTAGCAGTGGATTTAGCCATACATACATATAATCACGACTATTATCCCCGAAGGGTTAGTCAGAGATTAGGCAATGAGGACCGCAAAAGCAGTCCTCTGCCATAGTCCACTTTTCATCAAATAGCGACTGCACATGTGCTCAGCGCGACAGGTGGTGTGCCCATCGCCGCTCAATGCTGTTGGATGTATATGCAGTCTTTAGTCCGTTAGTCCCCTTTTACGACACCTAAGGGAGGAGAGGCGGTAGTATTCTTTTAATAAGCCGCTACGCGACACGGCTCACTAGCCATGCATAACCAATGTTATTTGGATTTTAGGATATACCAAATTGTGATGATGATGACTGACACATTATGACCGCATTCTTTTGTTACTGATCACTATAGTTATTGTAAAACTACCAGCAAGCTTCTAGTTTTTAAGGGCTTATTTCACAGGGATTCATTATTTCGATATTTGCCGTTCTTTATTTATATAAACACAGTAACCAAACAGTACAATTTATTTATAAAATAATGCTAATGATAGTGATGATTTCAACATTAACACTAAAAAACTAAAGCAACTGTGGTAAATTAGTGCCAATGTTGTTTGCCCCAGTTGTTTGCAAGTCCCAGATAGATCTTGGAGCGGTGCTCTTTTGTTTAAACGCTCTGACTGCGCCGCGTCGAGAGTTGTGACCCGTCTTCGCGGAACGTTGGTTTGTAACTACGACGGACTATCAGAATGGATGGCATTAAGTTTTAAGTGATTTAGGAATTTGCAGTGGAGCGCACGAGAAATGTTAGGCGAACTTGTAATGCGTGGGAACATTTTGCTCAGTAGACTCTCTTGTTTCAAATTTGATAGCTGAGGTTGTCGTTTCTATAGATTTTGCTCCATATTTTTTATTTATTTAATGGACATAATTACAGTTTTTTTGTATCATAATAATATATAAGAGGAGCTCGATGGCGCAGCGGCTAGCGCGTTCGGCTTGCGATCTTGCCCGCTAAACAACTTTCGCAATGCCGGGTCACCTGATGGGTGACCATTAAACACACCTCGAGCTCCTCCGAGTTTCGGAAGGCACGATAAGCCGTTGGTCTCAGTTGTTGGTTGCTGTTGTAAGATGGTAGTCGTTAAAACCCACCAACCCGCATTGGGCCAGCGTGGTGGGTTATGGCCCAATATCCCCACGTGCTATTGTCCAATTAGGAGGCCTGTGCCCAGCAGTGGGACGTTTATAGGCTGATGATAAATAATATGCCATAACGAAGTGTGGAACGTTGCTAAATTGAAGCACCTGCGGGCGGTTCCTTAACTAGTATATTTTACTCAAAAAGTAAATACTGATTTTAACATCATCATTATGGTCACCCTATAAACGTCCCACTGCTGGGCGCTGTCCTTCAACATGGACAACAGCACTGGGCCATAACCCACAAGCTGGCCAAGGCGGCTTGGTGGTTTCTGCTTTTAAAAAGATATTAGTAAACATTTTCGAAACGTTTACAAGCTGACACAGTTCGGACGTTAGAGAATCATTGAGCAATAAGGTAGTTGTTTACTATTCCTTGTTATAAATGATGCAACTACAGACTGTAGTGTTTGGACAGTTATGAAGCTATGTCAAAAAAAATAATGTGAGGAGAGATGTGTGACGGAAGGTCATTAAAATAATACTACGGACCCGTTTCCTTGGGTGTCGTTAAAGGCGACTAACTGACTAAAGACTGCACATACATTTAAGAGCATAAAGTGGCGATGGCGTCACCACCTATCACGCTGAGCACATGTGCAGTTAACATTTTCGTGAAACGTGGACTGTGGTAATGGACTTCTTCTGCGGTCTTCACTGTATAGCTTCTGAATAACCCTTTAGGGATAATAATAGTGAATCTAAGTAAGTATGTCATCATCATCAGCCTATAAACATTCAACTGCTGGGCACTGGCCTCCCACGTGGACAATAGCACCACAACCCACCACGCTGGCCCAATGCGGGTTGGTGGGTTTTAACGACTGCCATCTTACGACAGCAAACGGGACCAACGGCTTAACGTGCCTTCCGAGGCAAGGAGGAGCTCGAGATGTTTTAAATTTGGTTACCCATCTAGCGACCCGGCATTGCGGAAGTGGCTTAGCAAGCAAGATCACAAGCGGAACGCGCAAGCCGCTGCGCCATCGAGCTCCTCCAAGTATGTTATAATCAGAATTAATAAAGAAATTCTAGAAATTATTTCTAAGGTTACTTGTGTACGTACATGTTATCGGGGCTTAAACGTCACCTCAGCTCATAGGGCAGGTCGCGGCAAACTGGGTAACTTGTTGCGCGAATCGATCTTGTATTAGGCGATTGTGTCACTCTAGAACTGTGTCACGGGTAGAATAACAATTCAGCTTTCGTTGTACAGAGTAGGCATACAAAGCCAGCGATTATACGTTACACTAGATAAGCCGTTCCTAACACGCACTATGTTCCACTCATCTGCGGAGTCGACTCGGCACCTTGCTTTAGTGTGGCTTGACATTCGCACGTGCGGAGCGGCGGAAATAATTCTTTATTTCTTTTCAAAGTGTAGGTACAACTAGACGTTTACTACAATTCAGTTGTCAAATAAAAAAAAAAATTGTTATTTGTAGTTATATCGTAGGTATTATTAGAATAGAAAAGATATTTTTTCAATTATTATTATTGACAATCTATTTGGGACGCCATCTTGATACACACAATGTTGTTTTTGACCGATCTGGCGCTGCGGCGCTGCGATGTCTGTTGATTAGACGACATAAAATGTTCAGGCGCTGCAGCGGCTGCAGCGAACTTTAGGTCTCTCATTCCAGAATTTGAACAGATAGTTTGTATGAACAATATGTTTGTCAATGTTCAAAGCTATACCTTTGCTAAGATAATGACGGTGTTAGATACTGTGGCAAATAATAATTACATACATACTTACAGCGATTGACGAATATTATCCTCGAAGGGTTAGTCAGAGACTAGGCAATGAGAGCCGCAGGAGCAGTCCACTGCCATTGTCCACGTTTTACCAAATTGCAACTGCACATGTGCTCAGCGTAATAGGTAATGGTCCCATCGCTGCTCTATGGCGTTGCATGTTTGTGGGAGATTGGCATTTCAATGTAGATTACTATTAATGTTAACATTAAAAACAAATGTTTTAAGAAAGCAAATTCATCTATTAATTATTACGAATAAGAAAACACGTGCTTGCCCATTGCCACTTGCCACGCTCCCCACGCCATGCGTCATTAGCGACTTGTTTGTGCATCAGTATAAAAGGCCATGCGCTAGCGCCTTTCGGGCATTCTGTACTCAATTGCGGAGCATGACGGAGCTCTGATTGTCGACATAGTATTGAGGTATGCTATGATGGTGTAACTAAATTATGTATTTTAGTACATAACTGTTTATGTTACAAGAAATAGTAGTTAGTACCAATTTTCATTATGTAAAATGCCAAATGGCTAAGTAATTATTTCAATAAATTGATATTACTGTAATTATAATTAACTCTAAATGCGTGTATATTATTACCGTCTGCCAATTAATCTGGTTTAAATGAATATAAATTGATCAAAAACATTCCTCTATAAGTAAAGCCATCATTTGTATTTTACGAGAGAAATTAAAGTATCGTAAACTGTATTCTAAATTCAATAACCCTCTTGATTTAATGGCGTTTAAACTACTCAAAGAGAGATCTCTTATTATGATAAACAATAGCTATAGAAACTACCTGTCTGCCATTGAATCAACTGTAAAAAGTAACCCAAAAATATTCTGGTCTTTTATTAAACAGAAAAATAAAAACAGTAATGGATATCCCTCTCGCATGTATTACAAAAATAATTCTACGACGGTTGGTTCCGAGATGTGTGATCTTTTTGCCCATTATTTCTCTTCGAATTATCAATCTAGTAACACAATAAAAATCAACGCAAATATAATTACACAAAATGACACCACATCTAATTACCTCAATAAAATAGTCTTCACCACTAATGAAATTAAGCTAGCCCTTAAACGTCTTGATACAAAAAAAGGAGCTGGTTCAGACGGTCTATCACCCTTGTATGCGGTAAAATGTGCTGATGCACTGGCCTGGCCTCTTTCCTTAATATTTAACAAATCACTCTGTCTCGGTGTATTTCCGACACTTTGGAAAGAGGCACGTATCATGCCGGTTTATAAAGCTGGGGATAAGTCAAATGTCGAAAACTTCAGACCAATATCAATACTCCCAGTATTTGGTAAGGTATTCGAGTCCCTTATAAGCCCAGTAATATACTGGCATGTTAAGCATTTAATTATTCCGCAGCAACATGGCTTTGTCAAAGCTCGCTCCACAACAACAAATTTGGTTAGTTTTGTGTCGGATGTGGTGGAAGCTATGGACTCTCGGGCATCTGCTGACGTCATATACACCGACTTCAGTAAAGCCTTTGATTTAGTCAATATAGATTTACTGTCAAAAAAATTGTCAAGGTACGGAATAACTGGAGTTTTGTTAAAATGGTGTAACTCATACCTTTTAGATAGAAAATCAAAAATAGTCGTTAATGGCTATGAGTCCAAGGTGTTTACTACGTCGTCAGGTGTGCCGCAGGGCTCACTTTTGGGACCGCTATTTTTTAACTTATTTATTAATGATATTACATCTTGTTTTCATCATTCCCAATGTTACTTATACGCTGATGATCTTAAAATTGTAAAACATATCTCTAGTGATACAGATGTAAAGTTGTTGCAGGAAGACTTGTATCGTTTAACTTCATGGTGCGACAACAATAATTTAAAATTAAACTCTAAAAAATGCTACTTTATGCATTTTTCAAGGAAAAAATCTCCGTATTTTTCTTCATATAAACTGTGCGACCATGTTTTGAGGGAGGTTGATGAGATCCGTGATTTGGGAGTCATTATTGACAATAGACTAAGGTTTAATGTTCACATAAACAATATTGTTAATAGAAGTTTTAGGTTGCTTGGATTTGTGTTGCGAAATTGTAAGGAGTTTAAATCACCACTAAGTAAAATTTGTGTCTTTAATTGTCTTGTCAGGTCGATTCTAGAATATTGTAGCCCAGTGTGGACACCAATGTATGACATACATAAAAAAAGAGTTGAATCTGTAAACAAAAGATTTCTTTGGCATTTAGCTTTTCAGAGTTTTAAGGCAAGAGAACTTCCATCATACAAACAACGCTTAACATATTTTAAACTCAATAGCCTAGAAAATCGTAGGGACATCACCGATTTAAAATTTTTGCATAGAATAGTTAATAATCATCTGGATTGCTCTGAACTTTTGTATAAAATTAGATTTAACACTCCTCGCAACCTACCTCGTCCTTTTAAATATACTTTGTTTAATACCAAAATGTATAAGAGTAATTTGGGGCACTTTTCTTCAATAAACCGTATGCAAGTTCTTTACAATAGGATTTCTAAAGGTAAAAACATCAACATTTTCAGTAAGTCTGAAGTTTTTAATAAGGCCATCCTCACCATACTGTAAACCTTGCCCATGGACTTTGTTTCATGATGACAACCGCACTAGTGAGTGATACTCGATCCCAAGACTCTAATTAATCGTAGGGCTAGTGCGGTTGCCGTTGACTAATTTTTTCATCTCGCTTGATTGTTTTGATTTGGATTAAGTATAAGTTAAGTAAGTATAGTATGAAATAAACGCATGTCGTGGCAACCTGTAACTAAGACGTCACTAAAAAATGTGTATAATGAATGTGTAAAATATTGTAAATTATGTGATTGTTTTGTTGGTTGTCCTTAATAAATAAAATAAAATAAAAAATAAAATCACCTTTTAAAAAGATAGACTGTGATTCCAGACTATGAAAATGATCTTAAGATCATTTTCATAGTCTGGAATGGACGTTAACGTCAGCATAAAATAATATTGTACAATAATGAATGCAAGAAAATCCGTAAAAGGTTTCATTGGAACTTCCCATTAGAAAACTTCGAACATCTAATACTTATAGTAGAGATAAGAATGTGCAGGAAGCGACGCAATTGTGCTAGAATACGATTTAATAGGCCAAGGATCATAAGACCGCCGGCGGTCGCGAAACAATTAATTTTCAATTGCGTCTGGTTTTACGATCCCCAAGGGCTTAAAGTGTCAATCTAAATCTCGTATTCTGAAACCAAACTCAAACCTCTGCTTGAGTACAGTTAGAAAGAGATGATGCTATTCACCGCATATATCGCCATCCCTTTCTAACTGTATTCAAGCATGGATTTGATTTTGAGTTTGATTTTAGTATACGAGCCTTAGATTAGGCCTACTTATGGGGCGAGAGGGCGTTAATATTTAATGCACAGAAATGGGCGTTGTAAAAACAAGTGAATTCTAATTATTCCTGACAGTTTGTTAAAATGTCTACGTGCCGAGGCATTTAAAAATAAATTACCGGTAAAAATAAATTGAAATATCACAGAAACGAGCTTGCCATGAATTCTGATATACTATAAAATGGGTGTATTTCAAGGAAATGCTTAATTTAATGCTTAAATTCTACATAAGGCTGATCGACTATAATAACAGGTAACTTATTAAATAACTTAATTTTCAAGTTTATACCACGGTTACGAACTTTTTGTAATCTTACTCTAGGCATAAATAGTTTTTCTTTGTTTCTGGTATTATAACGGTGAACATCCTTCGTTTTCAGCAGTTTATCCCTCTGAGTATGAATCTCCAACAGTGATCTGTATATGAATAAGTTTATAACAGTCATTATACGATTCCTTGTAAAGTGCGCTCGTGCCGATGCAAGTCGCTGCAAACCGTCGATTATTCTTATTGATCTTTTTTGGCAAATAAGAACACGCTTTGCTCCCGGTGCACTACCCCACACTGTTATTGCGTAATTAATTAATGAGTGACAGTATGCATAGTATACAGATATTAGGGTTTTTTTTTCAACCAAAGGTTTTAGTTTAAAGAGAGCGTAATTAGCACTAGACAATTTTTTACATAAGTTCTCTATATGTTTCTCAAAACTCAGCGTTGAATCCAGCCTACAACCCAGAAAAACCATTTCCTCACTTTTTTCACCAGCTTTTAGTTTACATTTGTAATTTAATGTAGTGCTCTTAGATTCATTTAATATTATACCATTAGTGTCGAACCAACACTTAATCTTACCGAAAACATAATTTATTTTATCCACTAAATTTTGCTCGGTCTTATCCTTAATTACTATATGTGTGTCATCAGCAAACAAAGTGACTAATGCCCATTCTGGTAAAGAGTTTTCCAAATCATTTACATAGATTAGAAATAATAGAGGACCCAGTATAGATCCTTGTGGAACGCCTATATTACAACTTTCTTTTTTTGATCTCGTTTTATTTACTGAGACAATCTGTTGTCTATTGTGTAGGTAAGATTTCAGTATGCTGTATTCTTTCCCTTCGAATCCATAGTATCTAAGTTTGTGCATCAGTATATCGTGTCGTAAGCAATCGAAAGCTTTGGAAAGGTCGCAGAAAATGCTTGTGCATCGCTGCGATCCATCCAGTGCTCCCAATATGAACTCAATCGACCTAGCTATTGCCATTTCTGTTGATCTCTTACTGCGAAACCCATACTGGCAGTCTTTAATCAGACAATTGGATTCCAAGTAATCTACTATTCTCACTTTTAAAACAGTTTCTCAAATTTTTGACAAGACAGGCAATATGCACACAGGTCTATAATTGCCTATCTCATCCATATCGCCTTTCTTAAATACTGGCACGACTTTTCCTATTTTTAAACTGTCCGGAAAAATACCTTGTGAAATGCAACAATTTAAAATATTCAGGATTAGATTAAACAGTACGTCATTTTGTAACACAAGTGTTTTTATGCTTTCTACGTCCATATCATAATAGTCTCTACTTCTTTTATTTTTTAAAGATCTGATTATTTTATCCAATTCTTGACTCGTGATAAGAGAAAAACAAACTTTTGTATTTGGCTGGTTCATTAAATTAAGATATTGATCGCAGTCGCCTACTTCATCAGACTGACATTGGTCTGTTAAGTTTTTAGCAACGTTAATAAAAAAGTTATTAAATACATCAAGTATTTGCTTTTCGTCATATATAACGCCATTTTGTGGGTTTCTAATTTGATAATTTTTTTCAGTCCTGTATGTAATTTTGTTTGCTTGTTGTTCTTTAATAATTTTCCAAGTTGTTTTACTTTATTTTCAGATCTCCTAATTCTATCCATGTTGCCTAATTTTTTCGCCGTTTGAAGAACTTTTCTAAAGACCTTTCTGTACGATTTAAGCTTGCTTTTCCCTGTCAAAGAAGGCATCACATTGTTTAATAGTTCAAGTGTCTGTAATTTATTTCTTGATACTATTATACCTCTTGTAGATATATTATGCATGTTTTCAGATTTGTTTATGGGCATAAGGGGAAACGCAGAAAGGTAACAGTACCTAAGTTGATCTAGAAAAATGTTCATTTTATTATTTGCATTTGGTTCAGATGCGATTTCTTCCTCAATTATGCGAATATTTTTGCAAAATAGGTAGTGAAAATATTTTATATTACTATGTGTAATTTTTCGTGCTTTAGTTATCTCGGCTTTCCCTTTTTGTATTTGTTTAGTTTGTGTAATATATTTAAGTGATATGACATTATGATCAGAGAGTTTAGTATTGAGAACAGTACCCACATAACTATATATTTGTTATTATGTTAATATTGTAATAGCTCTGCTGCTTTGCGTGCTCTTTGGTGGCTTTAGCCTCTGTACAAGAGATATTTTACCATAGAATAATAACTAAAGCATAGAAGGAGTCCAAATGAGACTCGATAGCTGTCCTATTTTTTTAAATGGGCCGTAAACATTCAAAGAAAAGAGACAAAATAAGTTGCCAAAAACGTCAAATGTCTAGCGAAAAAAAACCGGTCACCATTTATGATACAAAATTCAAAAGCAACCTGTACAAATGTAATTCGAATGGTGACCAAACGAAGTGCCCACTCAAATGTCATAGCACTCCTTCTATGCTTTATTTATTATTCTATGGGTCGGTGACGCTCTCATTGAAGGTAAGGTCAAGAGTACCGTAAACCGACGAGTAAGTATGAAGAATGTTATGACAGTAAGGCTGGATTCGACCAAGCTGGAATAAGACTTACTCCGAGATTAGTCTTCGGCGTTAATCTAGGTATAAGTCCTTATTCCAGTTTGGTCGAATCCACCCTAAGTGAAGTAAAGGATGGGTCAGGATCGTAGCAAATTGTAAGCTGTGGTCTCTGCCTACCCCTCCGGGAGCGGGCGTGATTTATGTATGTATTTAGAACTTTATTCAATTGAGATAAGGTCGTATGTATGCATAGACATAAACAATAGAGGAAGATACGGCATGCCCTAAGTACTTGCTCGAAGCTCTTGACATTTTGCAAAGACGTGCTGTCCGTATTATCGGTAACGATGACGTTACGACTAGTCTGGAGCCGTTACAGCTACGTAGGGACATTGCTTCTCTTAGTGCTTTCTACCGCCTTTACCACGGTGAATGCTCTGAGGAGCTCTTTGACCTCATCCCTCCCTGTCCTTTTCTTTCCAGATCGACGCGTGCAGGTCTTAGTAGCCACCCTCATACTGTGGTGACCATCAAGACACGTACCAAAAAGTTTGGACAATCGTTCCTTTGCCAAATTGCCCGTATGTGGAATGCGCTTCCCGCACACGTGTTTCCCTCCTCTTTCTCTCCCGGGTTATTTAAGCGGGGCGTGAAAAAGCATTTATGCAGGCCGCCATAGTGTAAGCGTTCGGCATAGCGTGGTAGCGCTGTGATGAACCCTTTCACTTCTTGGACTTCACTGGCAGCTTTTAATCAGGCAGAGTGAGGCCATTATGGCGTGCCACAATAAAAAATATGCCCTTGGTAGAATGTCAATCAAGCGAGCGAGACAGCGCTACGCTAAGCATCTCAGAACAATAACGTTCTGAGCTAAGCATTGAATAATAACTAAAGCTAGAAGGAGTGCTATGACATTTGAGTGGGCACTTTGTTTGTTGTCAAACAATGCGATATTATGTGACATGCACACCTCAGAATAATAAATTATTCTATGCATGCACACGCAAAAATATAACCAAAAGAAATTACACGGGCGGCTTGGCCCTTGTCAATATCTATTGAGGTATTTAAAGTCAAATATTACCCTTCGAATTTTGTAGTTTGAATCCGGTTGGTGACCATCTTTAGAGCATTCAACCAACTTAATGCTCTAAGGTGACCAGGTATCCAATTTTTTTTCACTTTACATTTGACGTTTATAGCAACTTATTTTGTCTCATTCCTTTCAATGTTTATGGCCCATTTGAAAAAAATAGGACAACTATACGAGTCTCATTTGGACTCCTTCTATAGCGAGTGGGTCAGCAAGCACCCCGAAGTTCCACGACGACGACGACAACACACGATAAATCTCGCTCATGACAATCAATCTCATTATAAATATTATCTACACTGCAAATATTATTGTTTTGGTGTACTTCACACGCAAAAAGTTAATCCATGTGTTTTGTTTTTGCTCATTATGTGGTTTGTACACCGTATAAATAAACAGCAATGCATTTTTAACACTCGTTCTTACTAAAAACAGAACTAAACGTCAGTGGTACGAACAAGTTGCTGCTGTATTGACGACTGCCACGGTATTCGGTGTTACTAGGACTTTAAGGGTGGATTCGACCAAACTGGAATAAGACTTACTACGAGATTAGTCTATACAAATTCGGCGTTTAATCTAGGTATAAGACCTTATTCCAGTTTGGTCGAATCCACCCTTAGTCATAGTATGAAAGAGGCTCGCGCGGTACGCTGGTAACGTTCTGCCTCTGTATGTATAATTGTAGGCGTCTGTAACTGGGGCTGAGTGTCGCGTCGGCTCGGCCGGGTCGCGCGGCCCGGCTCACTTGTTGCGCGATCGATCGCCGCCTACACCTGCGGGGCCACTCCGGAACGGTTTCGATGTCGTTTCGTCGCGAATGGACGACTAACTACAGGTATAGAAAATAATTTGATTTTCGTTTCGTCGCTATTGTAAGACAAGAAAAATGTTTTCGTTTTTGTTTCGTCGTGAATGGAAGACTGATGGACTACCATTAGACATAAAAAACAATTATGTTGTCGTTCCGTCGTGAATGAAAGTTGCACTACTGCGAAGAAGAAGAGGTAGTCTTCTTCTATCTTTTTCTATCTTAATTATAATAATACGAAGACATTGGTGTTTAAGTCTAAGCTAGGCCAAGACCTCCACGGTCTTAGTCAAACTTGAATCTTAACTTTTTAACGTTAGTTTTCCTGTCTTTCATTATTTTCTTAGGCCTCTATTGCACTGACTAAGTTACCAAAACGTGCCGGAGTGGAATGTTAATTTATCATAATAATTAAGGTCACGAAAACGTTGGCGCAACGATCGGGGTCCCTTCTACCCAGACTGCCTTGGGATATCATAAGCAATTCACGCCATTCTTAAAAAGATACAGTTTGATATTCAGACTCGAAATCTTCCTAACCAATTGATAAATATAACAAATTCGTAAATCGGTACAGCCAACGAATTTCGTTCGCACGCTGTACAGAATGCTCCCGGTCGGGATTCATTTCTGTAAGTGCCGCTCGCTGCCGATCACAGATTGGTGATTGTTACGCCTGGCAACGTGAATAGGGACAGAACAGAAGGTACGCTGCGAATAAATGCGTAGTCGTAGGCATAGTACTACATATCTCAGTATTGTGGGGCTTATAAATGAATGAGTATAAAATATCTTCGATAAAAGACAGACAGAAGGTCTACTACAAAGAAATGCGCAGCGGGAGGCGCTCTACTCTGTATCTCGGCCACAGGCGGCTGTAGGAACATGAGTAGAACCGCTTTGATATAAAATAAAGTACAGTCTCGATGGCCCAGCGGCTAGCGCGTTCAGCTAGCGTTCTTGCTCTCTAAGCAACTTTCGCAATGATGGGTTCCCGGATGGGTAACCAAATTAAAAACATCTCGAACTCCTCTGTGCTTCGGAAGGCATGTTAAGGCTAGGTGTTATTGAAAAATTAACATAACACGTTTTTGGAAAGTAGTAAACAGTAAAATTAAAATCTGTGAAAATTATGAAATATTGTTGAGGCTTTATTCTGTAGAATATACCCGATGGAAACACGATTTGATAAAGTTGGCTCGATAGAATAAATTCACAAAGTTACATATTTCTGTGTCATTTTATCTTCTTTTCTAGGTTTTATTCTTAAAATAAGGGATTTGATATTATGAGTTATTTACTAAAATGAAGTTCATAGATAACTTGAAGGATTATAACAGATCGTTTTTTTTATAACATCTATAATTTTTTTTAAAATATAATGCGCTTATTTGTGCCTCTTCGCTGTTATACCCGTCCATTACCGTCGCACCGTCGAGAGAGCGAGAGAGAAGCACTATCCGAAATACTTCTCCTTAAGCCGTTGTTGTCGTAAGATGGCAGTCGTTAAAACCCACCAACCCGCATTGGGCCAGCGTGGTGGGTTGTGGTTGTGGCCCAACATCCCCACGTGCTATTGTCCACACGGGAGGCCTGTGCCCAGCAGTGGGACGTTTATAGGCTGATGATGACGATGATCTTTATTATTGAAATTTTGAATTCACAACGCTATATAATATAGATATAGGATAAAAATGTTTACTAGAAAAAAACAACCAGTCACAGGAAAGCTCGAACGGGATTCGAACCCGTGACCTTTGGATTGCCAGTCCACTGCTCTAACCGCTAAGCTACCGAGACCCCAGAAGACTCGTTGAATTTTTTCTAGTAGTTGATACGCTTTCCTGAGACCGGTTGTTTTTTTCTAGTTAACATTTTATCCGATCATAATGATGATGATGATGATGATAAAATAGCTTCGATATAAGACAGACAGACGGTACACTACGAACAAATGCGCAGCGGGAGGCTGTATCTCGGCCACAGGCGGCTGTAGGAACATAAGTAAAACCGCTTTGATATAAAGTACAGCCTTTGCCCTGCAGTGGAACAATAAAGTATCCTGTCCCACTGCTGGGCAAGGCCTCTATCATTGAAATCAAGTCATCGCTTCAATTGATGGGTATTGGTTAAATCACCACGCTTGCCAAATGCCGGTTGGTGATCCCTTAAGATGGTTTACGCATTTCGGTTTCCCATACAATTTTTCAAGTCGAAATTTTTAAACACCAATAAGCCAATTTTAATAAAACTTTGCATTCTAAAGTAAAATACAGGGATCTAAATAGTTTGTTGATAAGCATTTTAAAAAAAAGGTTTATTTGGCTGAGTTATTGCGATTTAAAGTCCACTACAGTCAAAGTCAAAGTCAAATTATTTATTCAATGTAAACCTTTACAGGCACTTATTGACGTCAATACTAATAATAATAAAAAAACAGTTAACTAACTTATAGTTAAGGCTTAACAACTATAATACAGTTAAATAAACGTTTTTTGGAAATGTTTTCAACAAACTATTTAGATCTCTATATTTTACCTCAGCATGCCGAGTTTCATCAAAATTGGCCTACTGGTTTTTAAAAATTTCAACTTGGAAATTTGTATGGGAAACCAAATTGCGTAAACCCTCTTAACCGAGTTAGGAATCGGTAAAATCTTTTCCCGACCTGTAGGCCTAGCATGCGCAACACGAGATATGTCGCGGACGAGAGACGACAAATCATTTAACGTTGTCATGTTAAGGTTTGTTGACAACAATACCACAGTTTATGCAAAAACTACTATTAAGTCCATTTTTGACATATTATGTAGAGTTCTAAGCGCATCCATGTGTCTTTAGTGTCGATAGGCCTTAGAATAATAACGCTATAGAAACCAAGTTCGCGCGCCTATTTTGAAGCACATTAATTGGAGCCAGAAATGGCACCAAACGCCGGACCGCTCCGTAGTGTTCAATGTCACAGCGCGCCGAACGTGTCTCGCGAAAACAAAAAAAAAATGACGTTTGTGCAGTTAAATTGTGTCACAACACATCTGAAAAACAAAAGAAGTGTAATAACATCACTTTTCACAGGTAAGCTTTCAGTATTTCATAGTATCTTGTAGTTAATTAGGTCAAAATATAAACGTACTGCAGTTTGATTCTCTAAGTTAAAGCCTCGGTAGCAGCGGCTGCCGCAGTGCTGTCTCTTTCATATTCATAGAATTGGAAAGAGACAGCAGATCACGGCCATGCGCGCACGTCACGCGTGTGTGAATCGGTTTAGTGCTTCATTTTTGACAGAGCGCTTGTATGAAGACTATCTTTCTATAGCGTTATTATTCTAAGCGATAGGCATAGAGATAAATGAATAAAACACGAGATAACGGGTCGAGAAGAGTTCTCGTGTTGCGCATGCTAGGCCGGCTGGGAATTGGAACCTGGATCTCCGGTTAACAAGCCGAGCGCTTAGCCTTAGCCTTTTTAGGGTTCCGTAGCCAAATGGCAAAAAAACGGAACCCTTATGGATTCGTCATGTCTGTCTGTCTGTCTGTCCGTCCGTATGTCACAGCCGCTTTTTTACGAAACTATAAGAACTATACCGTTGAAACTTGGTAAGTAGATGTATTCTGCGAACCGCATTAAGATTTTCACACAAAAATAGAAATAAAAGAATAAATTTTGGGGGCGCCCCATACTTAGAACTGAAACTCAACAATTTTTTTTCATCAAACCCATACGTGTGGGTTATCTATGGATAGATCTTCAAAAATGATATTGAGGTTTCTAATATATTATTTTCTAAACTAAATAGTTTGCACGAGAGACACTTCCAAAGTGGTAAAATGTGTGTCCCTCCCTCTGTAACTTCTAAAATAAGATAATGATAAAACTAAAGAAATATATGATGTACATTACCATGCAAAATTCCACCAAAAATTGGTTTGAACGAGATCTAGTAAGTAGTTGTTTTAATACGTCATAAATTAATTAATTTAAAATCAATACACTATTATTAAAACATCGATCAAAGTTACAACGAACTACAAGAATTTTTATATTATGTTACTTGTTGCTACGGAACCCTTCATGGGCGAGTCCGACTCGCGCTTGGCCGGTTTTTTAAAGATTTTAGTGGGAAGGTGGGACAGTAATGAGGCACTGGATCACCGCACCGCCTTAATAAATCCTAATGCGGAGTAAACTTATTAATTAAATTAATTTAAATATTGTATTTCTCATTGTATTTTTACTAACATAGATGTGAGAACTCTGTTACTTACAATTGGATCTGGTTATCTGAATAAATAAATATTATATTATATTATTATATTAGCCACTCAGCCACCAAGGCTTTGATATAAATACATTCAATATCATGAAAACTTTTATCAAAATTACTTTCAACGTATTGAAAACCGCAAAAAAGTAGCCGAGAACACAGAACATAGTTAGTTGAAAGTCCGTAGCACTCTCCGATTTAGTTTGTCCTCCGTTAATTTGTTGCTTCGTTTTGACGTGAACAAAGGCCTAAAAAATCACTTTCAGATGGATAATATACATATAATCACGACTATTATCACTGAAGGGTTAGTCAGAGACTAGGCAAGAGGGCAGCAAAAACAGTCCTCTACCATAGTCCACTTTTCAACAAATAGCGACTGCACATGTGCTCAGCGTGACAGGTGGTGAGCCCATCGTCGCTCTATGCTGTTGGATATATGTGCAGTCTTTAGTCCGTTAGTCGCCTTTTACGTCACCCAATGGAAGAAAAGGGGTGGTAGTATTTTTGACCGCTACCCGACACGGTATTAGAGAACTGTTAATAATAACAAACTATCTACTTGCCATACTTATTTTATTACGAAGAACAACAAGACACATTTTCATCAAGAGGCCTATTACATTTCGACTGATTTTTACGTAAAATAGCCAATTTTGGCGTTGTGGATCTCAGAAACAAAAATACATTAACAATTTTGCCTTATTGAATAATGTAGAATAGCTATTGGAATAGTGCGTAGCGGCCTCGCTTTTTGTAAATCTTGCTTAACTTTTTAATTAAACCTAAAATTGCAGAGAAAGATTTTCATAAAATGCGCGAAGGCACTTTTTTGAGCTCTTCAATTGAACTACTGTTCTAAACAAATGAATAAAAAAAAGAAAGAATGTTATCTCTTATATAGTCGTATAGTGCGTAGCGGCCACGGAATTTTTAAATATCATTGATTTTAAATAGAAAAAAAATCTTATTCTAAACCAAAAATTCGCTTTAAGTTAACTGTGAATTTCTCCTATCTACGATAATATTATTGAACAAAATTTATACCAGAATAATCGTTACTTCATAATAAATAAAGATTTTGTAATGAGTTTATTATCCTAGCTATTTCGATAAAAACGATAAATACAACTGCAAAATTACAACAAAATGCGAAAATGGGCATTTCACGCAAATATCACAGTCGAGATGTAATAGGCCTCTTATGTAGTATTTTTTTTTGATTATAGCAGCAGGCAGAAAAGATCTACTAATATACTACAGTGTAGCACTACTGTAGATTTATCGGTTGTTAACAATGACCAAAACCCGATGCGCAGGCAGATGTTTTTGCGAGTAGACATTAGTATGGTCATTAGCTAAGCTGGACGTGTGCTCAACACCAGCTGCTGCTGACGAGCTTTCAACCTAAATGCCGTCACAATAAGATTCAAATTCGCATTTACATTATGAACAGTCAATATAATTGTTAGTCTCTGTTAACAGGATTATTATCATGCTTTTGTTGTCTTAGTTTCCGATATTTCGGCATAGTTACATGCGCCATGATTACGGATATACTTCATTTATATTAGTGAAAATTTCATTATCATCATCATTATCAGCCAATAAAAGGCACAGGCCTTCCCACAAGGACGACAACATCTGGGAAGATAGGGCCATGACTTACCACGTGGCTCAATGCGGGTTGGTAGGTTACTGTCTAATATAAACTGCTATTTAGTTAACTATTTTACCAAGGGTAACAGATCCATTAACATTACAGGGCAAAGACGAATATGAACCGAAGCTTCCGGGATGCCAACGCAACCATGTGTGCATGTGCGCATGTCCAGGCAGGGGCCCTTTACTGTCAACCCTTAGAGCCTGGAATTCCCATACGAATTTTGCATAGTAAGATTAAAGTAATACTTTATTATTCAAATTTTGCATTCACAATGCTATATAGATATAGTATAAAATGTTTACTAGAAAAAACCGCTAACCACTGGCTTGCAGCGTAAGGACACTTTCACATATAGGCGTTTTAGTCGCGCGACTGCAGCGCTTCTAAGTAGCGCTGCAGTAGCACGACTGGGTATCCATACATATTTAAGTAACGCGAGTGCTGCGCTCCGAGCTTGTGGTGACGGATACGCCGCGTAGCCGCGTGCGATCAGTCGGCGTAATCGGCGTTGGATCAGTGTTGCGTGCGCATCTGTAGCAAGTTGCAAATTACCTACGTCATAATCTTAAGCATCTTTGATACCGAAATAATAAATGAAGAAGTATGAAGAAACACCGTTGGAATCCATATTGGAAATGAGCTAGTCATCGGTTCATTCAGATCATCAGCACTAGGCGCGTTGAACGTGGGGGACGTTCAACGCGCAGCGCGACTGTGAAGAGTGTGCTCAGTGTGAAGCGCGGCTGTCGCTAGCGCCGGCGCGCGGCGGCGTCGCGAGTTAGCGGCGCTACAGCCGCTCTAATATGAAGTGATTCGCTGTTCAGCGCTGCGGCTGCGCGACTAAAACGCCTATATGTGAAAGCGCTCTAAATCATCAACCAGGTACTAGAAAGAATTGAACGAGTCTTCTGGGGTCTCGACAGCTTAGCCGTTAGAGCAGTGGACCGGCAATCCAAAGGTCATAGGTTCGAATCCCGTTCGAGCTTCCTGAGACTGGTTGATTTCTTTCTAGTTAACATTTTATCTTATATCTATATACTCGTAGCATTGTGAATGCAAAATTTCAATAATAAAGATATTTAGCAATTACGTCTTTATCGATTGTCAATTACTTGCAATAGTATTTCTTTCGACTGTGAGAGTTGGTAAACCTTCACAGTGACGTAATACCGCTGGCTTGAGGTTAAAGCAGTGGACCGGCAATCCAAAGTCATGGGTTCGAATCCCATTCGAGCTTCCTGAGACTGGTTGATTTTTTTCTAGTAAACATTTTAAAGTAATACTGCTTTTAGCGTTGATGGTAGGGCCCCAGGGCTGTGGTAACCGCTTTCCTTCAGGTTGGCCGTATACACGTTTGCAGGCTCAATATCATAAAAAAAATCATTTCAAAATTACATTAAAGGTATTTCTAACCGACTCTGTGGCTTAGTTGTATCGTTTTCCGACCTATTTAACTTAACGTTCCTATTGAAACTTACAAATGTAACCGATTTTCCATATGTATGTGAGCAAGTGATTATCTATCTGTGCCCTCAAACAGAGGGAAAAGTTTAGGGTAGGCTATTTGCGGCTTATCAGAAACTCTGAACCTTTATGTTAATGAAATCCCCTGTTAAATGTGTAGTGTTATTATTTTGTAACCCTGGTAGATGAATAGTTCATATATTAAGAGCAGACACACAATTTCTTTCTTTCTTTTTCTACCTATAACTAGACTAGCAAAGCGGAAAATCACTACCTATCTTAAAACATCTCAAATGGAAGTGATATTAGTTTC
The DNA here is from genome assembly GCA_963921215.1 of Scoparia ambigualis. Lineage (NCBI taxonomy): Eukaryota > Metazoa > Arthropoda > Insecta > Lepidoptera > Crambidae > Scoparia > Scoparia ambigualis. The sequence goes on from OY992509.1 coordinate 18,149,032, forward strand.
GGTTTTTTTTTTGTTTATTACTTAATTTTAAAAATGTGTGTTTAAACTAATCGGATAAAAACTTTTACAATTAAATAAGTATTGTCTTACTCTCAAATATCAAAGTCACCAGGATTGCGCCTCAATGGCCTTGTGTAACTTATTAATCGGTTTCAAAGTTGAAAACCACTTAAGTGGAAAAGCGGGAGATTGTGATTCCAAGCAGAGTGTACCTTCCGAACGCTAAACCGCTGACTTTCTTCATTACTTAATCTGATAAGACGATCAGAGTTCGCGGGCTGTTTCACTTACACTCGTACGCGGTAATAGTAAATTTAGAGAGAGAGTTTATGGAACTTGAAGCTTGGTGACTTAAACTTTTCAATGTAACAATAGCCTTAGTTTAGCAAATCGTGTTATATATGTTAACAGATTTTCTATAGATGCAATTATACTTTGCACAATAATAACTATCTCTTATGATTTATCTGTCTGCTTTATCTAAAACTAAAAACGGTGAAACATTATTTTATTGAAATTAACTTTTTAATACCCGCATTGGGCCAGCGTGGTGGATTATGGCCCAATATCCCCACGTGCTATTGTCCACGTGGGAGGCCTGTGCCCAGCAGTGGGACGTTTATAGGCTGATGATGATGATGAACTTTGTAATAAATGTTTCATTACTCAGGTCAGGTACTTCGGTATACTGTCATCTGATGGCAAAAATAATAAGGCCAAAGACATAAAGACACCCGGAATCTACGAGTATAACCACTGATAAAATTGTAATCTTACATTTTACAACACATCAATCCTCGGATGTAATAAACAATTTGCTCCTATTTCATGAAGTAAATTTTCCAGACAGAATAAAATGTTAAAGGACTTTTCGTTCATTAAAGCGACTTACTGGCGCACTTAGAGACGTCAGTTAACGTTAATGATTAGTACCTATAATGTTTCACTCAAATAAAGTGTTTACGACCTCTTTAATACTTTGTACAATGAAAAATGTTAGGTGCTACATAATCTATCTATATAATTTATAGGTAAAAATGGATTGGCAAAATTGAAATGAAACACTTTTTACGGACTAACTCGCGTTTAATTTACTATATTACATTGTGTAGTGCTCGCTTAAGCCTCAGAAAACAATTGGCAAAATGTTTGTTTGCGCATCACTTAAGAACGGCTGCACCTATTTGGCTAATTATTTTGTTGTCGTGTTCGTAATTGTTAGCACAAGGTTTGTGTGAGAGAAAATGTTTGAAAATTCGTTCAGAAAAGTGTTAAATTGGATTTTAAAAAACTTCATATAAAATGATTGTGTGAGTGATATAGAAAACAGCAAAGAGGATTTAAGTAATGAATACAGTTGAAAAATATTCAAATAAAATAAAATAAAAATTAACAGATTTGACATTTACTTCATTGGTTGTTAGGCAGTAACGGTACGAAGTTCGCCGGGACAGCTCGTTATTAAACAACGTGACTGGCTAGACGACGGACGCGTTAAAGGAGGTGTTTAGGAAACCGATAACTGTTCCATTAAAAATGAAAAAAACACCACCTTAATTTTTTACTTTTTTCCTAATTGTTTTTCTGCTTATTTACAATTTACTACACGCACGAAATTACCTGTACACTACACACGCACAGCTAACGCCTCCGCGCGAACAACGCCTCCCTTACTCGTGCGTGCAGTACATGCAAAATGCAGAAAGTTCACTTTTTTAAAATTGCGTAATAACTCGCGTGTTTTAAAATTTGCTATAACCTTTTTTAACTAAAAGGGATGTAGATAAGTTACTAGTTTACCTCCTTCAACGCGTCCGTCGTCTAACCTGTCACGGTGTAGAAGAATCAATTGCCACGAACGTTAGTTCGCGCATAACTTGAGAACGATTGCACCTATTCGGCTAATATTTTTTTTGTTTTGTTTGCAATTGTCAGGACAAGGTTAGTGTGAACTCTTTCACGAGGTTCACGCGGACGAAGTCGCGGGCGGTCTGCTAGTCATTTATATCAACTCACGTCTCTGTGTGCGGCAGAAAGAAAGAGAAGAAACACTTCCAATAGATCTTCTATTTCTTGTTTTCTTAGGTAGTTATAATAAGAATTGTAGACACTTACTTGGTATTCTGTTGATAGCCCTCAACGGTCTTAAAACTCGTATTGTTCTAATGGCAGATAAGTTTATGTTCTCCACATTCAATGCGTACTCCAGTGCTCTGTAAACAAAATAAACTAATTAAAATTACATTTAAATACTTTTTAATTTTCACTTGTGAGCAATACCGACAGATAGTGATTTTTCATAATAAAAAATATATTTATCATAAATATAAAAAAGAGAGTTCAACTCATCAATAACCTGATAGAAACCTGAATATGTATTCAGACGTGGGTTCGAATCCCACCTGAGATATACATTTTTTTTCAACGTTTTGTTATCGTCATGTATTTAGGCTTATTACTTATACCAAAAATATCCACGTACGAAGAAATACTCATCCCTAAAGTTTGCAAAGCACATGGACTTAGAAAAGCATGAAATATATACTTTTTACTGGTTTTTTTATGAATTTGACACTAATAATTAAGGCTGACATGCTCTTGCTTTAGAATTATATTACGTCCATGAGAATTACAGCAATAATAAAGTAACAAAATTTTGATGAAAGAGAATCATTGGCGAGACGCTTCACAAAGTTAAATTATTATGAAACGAATTAAACTTCAGCTAACTATATAATTACAACTTTGATGTCTGTGAACTTATTTGTCGTTTTATGGATGCTAAAAACAACTTTCAAATGTCTTTTTGAAGTATAAAGTTTTCACAGACAATTTGGAGACATTTTCGCTGCAGATTTAAATAATAAAATATTAAAATAGACGCATCTTGTTGCCATCCTTTTAATAGATCGCACTATACTTAAAGTTTTAAGCAAACGACTAAAAATAATTTAGGTACTAATGATATAATCATTACTAAAAAATATATTTTACAATATTGTATTAACAGAATACACAAGTGTCTAAACTAGGTTTTCTTAGGGTAAACATGCTGCTTGTATATTAAGCTACGCAACGTTCAAATCCATTCTTTACTTCTCTATCAAGCGGTGCGAAGTAAAAAATTTCGTTATTATTCCGTTTAATATTATCTTATTGGGGTCTCTGGAAACCTACTCTTTTCTCTGTCTGGTACTTTTATTATGTGCAATTTTATCATATTATATAAAATGGCCAAACGACTGGTCGCAGTCGGTATTCATCCGCCTTGCACAAAAAAGGTTCCACCAAGAAATGCAATAACTACAGGCTCATCTCACTCATATCGCATGCAAGTAAAGTGTTGTTTTACTTACATACAAATCACAAGGTTACAAAGTTTCCTGTCACGCTAAATTGCACCTGAACAAGCCGGATTTGTGAAAGGGAGAGGCACGCGCGAACAGATACTCATACTCATAAAGGCATATGATACTGTCATATCTCCCATATGACAGTATCATATGCCTTTATGCTGAAGTGTTAAATTCTCTAGCTTTCTCGATTATTTGCCGCAGTATGAGTATCTGTTCGCGCGTGCCTCTCCCTTTCACAAATCCGGCTTGTTCAGGTGCAATTTAGCGTCACATGAAAGTTTGTAACCTTGTGATTTTTATGTAGGTAAAATAACACTTTACTTCGTCGTCGTCGCCGTCTCAGGAAAGTCCTTGTAGAGATGGGGGTAGCACAACACCTGATATTCCTTCTGAAACGACTTTATGAAGATGGTGCAGCAGCAGTACGAGTTGATGACGTACTTTCGGAAACGTTCGAGACGGAATCTGGTGTTCGTCAGGGATGCATCCTGTCGCCTCTACTTTTAACACTAACACTGAATAAATTATGCGCTTTTTGTCTTGGATGGGTGGGACAAAGGTGTTTCAGTTGGTGGTCGCGTGATAAACAACCTACGTAACGCTGACGATACTACTCTTCTTGCCAGATCAAAAGAAGATTTGGAGGAGCTCTTGACTCGACTGGAAACCACTAGTCTCCAATTCGGTCTTGCTCTGAATAGAGACAAGATGAAGGTTATGATAGTAGATCGAGTTGAACATAACATTACAGGCAAACATTTTAATTTTGATTTTTTTGAGTACAATTCTACATCTACCTCTGCTCTAATATCTCGAACGTTGGAGGATGCGTAGATGAGATAAAGTGTCGTTGCGCCATCACCAGATCGGCAGTGGAGTGGTTAGGAAAAATTTGGAAAGACAGGAGGATAACCAAGAAAACAAAGGTCCGCCTAATGAAGTGCCTTGTATTTCCAATCTTTCTCTACGGAGCCGAAACCTTGTCGCTAAGACAACAAGACCACCGAAAAATCGATGTACTGGAGATGTGGTGTTAGAGACGTCTGCTAAGAGTACCCTGGACGACGTTCCACACCAAGTTACCCATCCTCAAGGAACTTTACATACGAGATAGATAGCCTATCGTCGATGAGCAGTTACGAATGAACTCAAACTCAAAATATATTTATTTAATAAATTCAATTAATAAGTGCTTTGAATCGTGCAAATATTTTTAACCTACCACCCATTCAGGACGTCATTTTTTAGCTGTGGCAAAGAACGGGCGCAAGAAACCGCGCGCACAGAAGCAACGACATTTACAAAAAAAATGTCGTTACCAGGTCATAAAATACAAAATATTTTTTGATTTCGAATTTAAACTACATATTATTTGGTACATGGTCACTAATACTGAAGTTCTTTTGGCATATCTCCAGAAATGAAGACTCGATGGAGAGGCTTGTTGTACTCGTAGTACAAAGCCCATACAAAAGGAAAGAGACCACGAGGCCGGTCCCCGACTCGTTGGATCGATCTAATCAAGAAAACTACGCAGTCGATCGCACTTCAATGTACTCACAACGCGGAAAGTCAACAGAAGTGGAGAAACATCGCGCGACATGCGGCTGTCCTGGGAGCGAGTGGCGACGGTGAGCCGCAACCCTGTCCATCGACAGTTACGACCACTCTGCCAAGAGTGTCCGAGTAAGAAGAAGAATATAGATATATTACATAAAAGTTTACGATCCCCAAGATTCACGACTAATCTCTCAAAAGGGCTAGAGACTAGGCAATGAGGACCGCAGAAGCATTCCACTGCCATATTCCACTTTTCACCGATTAAGCTTATATTAAATACTAGCGGCCGCTCGCGGTTTCACCCGCGTGGTTCCAGTTCCCGTGGGAATATCGAGATAAAAAGTATCGTATGTGTTATCTATATGCCGAATTTAATCCAAATCCATTTAGTAGTTTTTACGTGAAAGTAACAAACATCCATCCATACTTACAAACTGTCGCGTTTATAATATTAGTAGGATAAAAAAAGAACCTTGCAAATATCTTACCCAGCCATAACAATGAAAAAGTCCAGCCTGTTCCAGGAGTCTGCCAGGTAGGTGCCGTGCCCGTATACTCCCATCGCCACCATCTTGATGGTCATCTCCAACGTGAAGAACGCGAATATGATGTCATCAAATACCTGCACCGAAACATTTTTTTTTAAATTTATTATCACATAATTTAAAAGGTGTGTATTATTATAGTTTGTCAGTAGGATTAAAAAGACACTTTAAATTGGTAGTAAGTAGATGAAAAAAAAATCATAAGACATGGTAGCGTAGTCAGCAGATGACCTTAGGTGAGCTTATTTGATGACAAAACAACTATTTTTATATATGCTATCATTTTTATTGGCGGAAAAGCACACCTTACGGCACACTCTCTTTACATTATTCCAGTTATGCTATGGCCACATTGATGGCGAAGGTTCGTTGTTTGCGTTGTCGCGATAAAACTTCGTGTTTGCTCTACGACGAAGTTCTTGGCCATATCAAAAAAAATCTTGAACGTTGCGATAATTCATTACGCGGAAATAAAGGAATGGGCGGTTGCGATATTTTTGCGCTATATTTGAACAAAATGATTAAAATAGTAAAAAAAGAAATAAAAGGGTAAAAAATAGAAATAAAAGTAAAACTATAAAACTGGTTCTGTTTCATTATTGTGTATTAGTTCTAATTTTATTTCATTACTCCAATCCATATCCAATACGAATCAGAATATACTCGTATGTGCAACACGTTCACAACGCTCGGCGTCTTGCAGTCAACTAAAGCGTGCGAAGTGTAGTCAACCACACGAACTTTGTCGCGATAAAATCCTTTGATGTGCGGCAACTTACCGACAGCAGCGGCGCGAAGAGCATTCGTCTTCGCGAAGATGATGCGCGATGGGATGAATTGTTTGGCCAGACGTGTCGTGACAATGCGAATCTTCGCGCTATCGCGATAGTGTGGTCGTAGCGTTAGAAAGAGAGTTAGACTATACAGAATTGAGCTTTGCTGGGAAAAAACCGGAAAAATCACAGCTTAACTTAACTTAAAGGAGTTTTTACTAAGACTTAGATTTGAGTTGGTATGCAATACGCTATGTATATAGCGATACCTGATACAGGCTATCGGAATCATCCAATCTCCATTAGCGTGCACTCTTATCTGACTTCCATCTCCATACACGACAAAACGTGACTCCTATCTCCTATGTAAGATTGATTTGGATCTGGATTTAGGCGGATTAGGGGGTGCTATCATACGCTGTCTTTTGATCTGACAAAATTATATGGACATGATAATTTAAAAACCATATTTATATTAAATTTGGCTAACTAAGCTATATAAGAGTTGTAATCTAGTCAAGTCAGGGGATATGTGATTTTACGGCTCGCAAATTAATACGTGACGGACCCATGGTCTGCGGGATGGGGGTACGTAGGGTTTTGGGGGCGGGAAAGAAGATCGCGGGCGGCGAGGCCGAGTAGTAGAAACGTCAGTTGTGTGCAGAGGTCAACCCTCCCCCGTCACCCGCAGACCATGGGACTGTCAACTGCGAATTTGCTTGTCTCGAACACGAATATCCCCAAACACGAATATCCCTTCTCCTTACATCACTTAGTTTTATTTGTACTGGTACCTCGAGACCAACCGTTATGTTATGCAAGAAGTGCCAGACGTCCCTGCGCCAGTAAACTACTCGTGCAGCAGACCATCTGCGTTAGGTATTGACGCCAAATCAGTACCCACCGAAGCGCGCTCTTCATTCGGTACTCATAAGACTAGTGTTTCGGGAGAGTTTCCCCGTGAACACGTGTAGTTCACTGCCTATTGTCCAGATAGGTATCCGGAGCTGTTAAGCTCGCTCACTTCTCTTTGCACGAAGGGCACAACTCGCAGTTACCAGTGCTCGAACACGAATAGTGCTTCAAAAGGCATGTTGGCCGTTGGTCACGGTTGTCGTCGTTTTAGATAGCAGTCATTGAAACGCCAACCCGCATTATAAGGCCAGCAGCATGTTGGATGAAGGCGGAAAACGGAGACGATGAAAGTGAGGCTAACTATTAATTGTGTATCAGACAAACTTCGTATAATCTCCCACATTGATATATAGCCTCGTACCAATTACCAGTCCAATTAAATCTTTGTTCAAACAAAGCAGCATTATTTTACAATAGTTGATAAATAATTAGATTTGCTAATTCTAAATGTGGTTAAAGTTTGAATGGTTAAACCATTTCATTTAGTTCGATTGAATTTGTGGCTGCTAGCGATTGTTCGTGTACTGATCATAGAATAATTTATTATTTGTGCGGTTTGCTTAAATACTTTATAACAATAGGGATTTGTTTCGTCAACGATGTACAAATAATTTTAAACATGATATCTTATGTCTGTTAAGTTTGTGTATGGACAATAAAAGGACGCACTCTTAATTAATATAGAGTAGGTAGGTGCTTATTACTATACTAATACTTAAGTCCAAACTTAAGTAGTTTTACTGCTGTAATCAGACACGTTATTTAACTAAAATTCAACCAATAAAACTTATGATGTAGCGTCAGCTAGGACTTTGAATCTAGAACAAACACTTATTTTTATTTCCAGCTGACGCACATACAACATTAAGAAATAATATTGTATATAAGTTGATTCCATATTTAAAATTCACTTCTTAGCTCTTAGCTATAGTGATAGCTGGCTATTAGATTTCATCTCCCGTGCTAAGGGCCAAATTGGTGATACCGACGTGTTTAATACGGATAAATTCGTAAGCAATAAAACCAACGACAACATGTAAGATGAGGTAGGTGGAACAACAGGTCAAGTAACAAAAAAAAAGGAAATTAGGCCGATCTAGGCGTAGTTGAAGGGACGAGCTTGATGCTTATGCCAAAATATTGACCAACACAAGCAACAGACCGCAAGTATTGGAAAGAGGGGAGGGAGACCTTTGCCCAACAGTAGGACAACGTAGGCTATTATAATAATACTATCCGTACCCGGCATGCGTTGCAATCAATGGCACAATTTTTATTGATTTAGATTCAAAACTAAAATGTATGTATAAAACTGATTTTCATACTAACTTACCCCTCTTTTTTAAACCCCCTTAAATGGCGAATTGCCAAAAATCATTTCTTAGTGCTCACTTATAATTAAAAGGAAGCATAGTGTAATATTTTAAGTTTAGGACTGTGCGATGATATCTCAGTCGGTCATTTAGGTTTAGGTCATTTAGTTCGGGTTAGGCGGTCAGCGAATATTTGGATGTTGTCTGGATTTGGATGATGTGTTTGGATTGTCCGCGGTAATTTGTAAGCGCCGTTCTCATTTTTATCAAAAAGTTAATAAAAGTGTTTAGTTTTTTGGAAATCCAAATTAGTCGAGAAATCGAAAAGGTAAATACCAATGTGTTTATGATTTTATAGGAACTATTATTGTAAAACACGGTCATAATGTGCATTTATATGAAATATTAGAGGTAACTTCAGGATTTTTTTCTATCGAGCAAAATATTTCCAATCGTGTTCTGGCTTCGTTCCCCTTTTTCCCACACACATATGTTCTGTAATACACATTGAAAATTTCAGTGCGAAATATGTAATAAATTTTGAATAATAGCCAATAAAAACAGCCAGTTTTTCCGTTCTCACCGCCTGAAGTCAGTTTTACTTTTTATATATTTAGAAGTTAATTCTTTAACAGGCTCTGAACTGTATATGCCCACCATATTTTAAACATTATGTGATTGGGATAAAATTGAAAACCAATGAAATATTTAAACATGTTGTGCCGTATAAAAGGTTAAAATTTAATAAGTATGTGATCTCACCTGTAATATCTTGCATCGGTTGGTGACGCACTGGTCGTCCACGCAGGGTTGGTACATGCCGAGGGTGATGCAGTTCAGCAGGATCACCAGCATCGATATTCGCTCGAACCATGTGCGTTGCGAGTTATGGAAACATTTGGCTTTATTGACACGACACAAAATATGATCCTGAGCTGCCTTAGAACTAGACACAATAGGAACTCAATTTTTAGTAACCTTTAGTCTTCGTGACAGACAAAGGGTTATATCCTTTTACATACATACATATAATCACGACTATTATCCCCGAAGGGTTAGTCAGAGACCAAGCAATGAGGACAGCAAAAGCAGTCCTCTACCAATAGTCCACTTTTCCCCAAATAGCGACTGCAAATGTGCTCAGCGTGACAGGTGGTGAGCCCATCGCTGCTCTATGCTGTTGAATGTATGTACAGTCTTTATCCCGTTAGTCGTCTTTTACGACACCCAAGAGAAGGGAGGGAGTGGTAGTATTCTTTCACCGCTACGCGACACAGTTAATCTTCCTTATATCTATTTTGTGGAATATATAGATATTATGATAATCGATTTATTGCTCACATCCCGACCTTGTAAAATAACAGTTACACATTATCTTAAAGCTATGGAAAAGACGGGTTTATCGCTAAAATTACGTTTGCTTTATAGATCCAAATAAGAGATAGAGTAAGTGTTAGGGTGGATTCCACCAAACTGGAATTAGATTTACTTCGAGATTAGTCTATACAAATTGGCGCTTAATCTAGGTATAAGACCTTATTCAAGTTTATTGGAATCCACCCTTAGTGATTTAGTTGACCTTACAAAATAAACTATAAATTATTTTCAATATCAGTTACATTTTGTAAATTTATCAACATCTAGTAAAAAAAAAGAAAGAAGTGTATTAAGATTGTTTGTTTTTCCGTATGAATGTGCAACGCCTAAAAAAAACCAATCAGGTTTTAAAGCGCTAAGTGGTTTAAGATAGATTGTATTCTTTATTTCGATTAATAAATAAACATAATATTAATAATGAATCTATATTAATGTGGAATAGAAAATGTACCACGTAAGTCGTAAGTAATTTAATGAAAAACTGTGTGGGCCAGGAAGCAAAATTAAAATAAGTCGTTAGCAGGGCTACGAAATTCGTTGCAGTGTACACCGTAGCTACCGTTGGCAGCGACTACGATACTACGAATCGTAGCTACAGCAAGTTATGTTAGTAGGTACTATCGTGGGGTTTTACTCGTAGTATGGCAGCAGAATACTTACCCTCACGTAATTACAAAGCAATAAAATTAGGAAGCAATAAAATTAATCGAGCACAATATATTATTTAAATATGAAACTATGTTGGTTACGGAAGGAAAACTTTTGATTATTTAGTGCCTTATACTCATAAACACTATTTAAGCATTCGTTCAAAGCATTCATCATCAGCCTATAAACGTTCCACTGCTGGGCACAGGTCTCCCATGGAACAATAGCACGTGGGGATATTGGACCATAACATACCACGCTGGCCCAATGCGGGTTGGTGGGTTTTAACGACTGCCATCTTACGACAACAACCGGGACCAACGGCCTTATGCCTTCTGAAGCACGGAGGAGCTCAAGATGATTTTCTAATTTGTCACCCATCAGGCGACCCGGTATTTCAAAAGTTGCTTAGAGGGCAAGATCGCAAGCCGAACACGCTAGCCGCTGCACCGTCGAGCTCATCAAAAATTCGTTAAATATTGTTTTGGCTATGTCACACAAACGTCATTTTAATTTGAACAAAAGAGACAGACAATGTTTTCCTAAAGAATGCTTTAATATTATTTATAAGTAAGGCAGTTAGTTTTTCTACTACCGGGCAATAAAACTCGTAGCAGCGTACAACGTAGCTACACTTGAATCGCTGCCAGAGACTACGGCCCTACGAATCTCAGCTATAGCAACTTATTCACGTACTATCGAGGAGTTTTATTTGTTATACATAAGATACGGTATGACCGCCTTTATGCATTTGATATTGACGGTTTTGTCTATGTGTTATCGGAAATGTGTATAATTCGGCAATATTAATTAATTCGTTAATTTATATAGAATTCATTGGAAATAATACAATTGCCACATACAACGTGTTAATCAAAAAACGAAATACGTCAGACAGCTTGTTTCTAATTTAAAATAATTATAAGTATCTGAAATATTAAAATAAATTGTAAATTGTTTAGGAAGTTGTTTCCTTATTTTATTTTCTAACATTTACAAGCATTAGTTTGTGCTTGCTTTAGATTTCCGTATTAGAGAGATTAAGTAAGCGTTAACCGCTATCCAATAACAAAAACTTAACATCATTAAATATGGCCACCGATCATTTAAAAACTTTCTTAGTTTGCACGATCATGAAGAAACACGACAAAAATCTCCTGACTATATACCACAGAGTATAATATCATTAACTAACTCGTTAATTTAACTTATTAGTTTGTCAATTTCTAAACAACAGACGTAAACTCACACCGCGTATTGATTCACTAACATTTTTTCTATTAATGATTATGATTAACGACTTGGAAATGACATTGCGAATAGCCAGTGGCGAGTTTTTATAACGAAACGCTCTCCGTTAGCCTCAGCTCCAGCCCATTTGACCTTATTTCTAAGTGATATAACTTTCAGTTTATCATATAACATTATATATTATAAGTACATAAATATCGATACCGAATCTTAGGAAATTGCGATACATCCGTTGCTGCTACGCTCATTTTATAAAGAGCATTTCTATCAGTGTTGCGCCGACACGAATGTTATTACTACGGTTTCCTGACGATAAATTGATTAGGAAATATGTTAAGATATTTTGTTGTAAATGTGTGATAAAAATGTTTTTTAAATAAGACGTTGCCGGTCGGTATAAAACACAGACGTATAATAAGAAGGTATAAAACCTGTTTGGTACCCTCTTTTTCTGTCGCTATACAGAGGTACATTGTTTTGTTCCAGCTTGAATTGTACGAAATCCAGTGAAATTACTTGGCAAAGAGGTAACTACTAATGTAACTAAGGCCTCGTTAGGTATGCAACGCAGTAATTATACCATTGTTGTTACAAGCTGCAAATACAGAGTTTGCTTTTATTTTACTGAGACATTAAAATAACAAAAAAATACCCTAGGTAGGCTTACTTTTATCTTAAAGCGTCATAAACACGTTTTTACTACCGATATAAACTATAAACAGAAGTAGTAATATATTACCATATGAGAACATAAAAATAAAACAACATCACAACCGTAAAGATTTTTTTCTATTTGAATACAATATACGTATAATTGTTACATCGCAATTTTTTATGTATTTTATATAGGTACTTAATTTGACTGGCCAAGTGCTAATTATTAACGCGATTCAACGTTCGCCTATTATACTATAAAAAAAAATCTTTTACCAAATTCAATGGAATTAAACGAGCAAAATCGCAGTTTTCAAAAGAACAAAACCCGTGTAATTACATTTCACAATAGCCATGGTGTATTCATTGGTGGTTAAATAATGGGCACCTAAACGGATACCTGGCTATTATACCACCAGCAAGAATGGAAGCACAATGCTCCCATTAGGGGTCAGCCAGATCTTGTGCTGAACGATGTCGCCATAGAGGTGCGACCACAGACATTTTTGAATAAAATGTTGGATGTGGTTTAACGCAACCTCTTTTGTAGCATGGTCACTATGTAGTAAGGAATTTAAAAGACAGCTGTATCGAAACATGGTTTAAAATGTATGCATAGGAAACCTTAATTAAAAAGTTTGCATTCAACCCCGTTAAACACATACATACATACATACATACATTAAGTCCACTTTTCGGAGGGGTAGGCACAGACCTCAGATACAGATTGGTAACAATTACTGACTCAGTTCTTTTATATTTTATTTTATAACATAAAAAGTTGTAAATGTCCACAGAGTAATACTGTAATAGCCAATCGTCGTTTGTAAATTTCGAAAATCGTTGTAGTAGCACATATCTTGACTTATATTAGCATCAAACTATACTTTTCTATACATAGCCAGACAGGTTATTTAATAATAATTCCTGTGATATAGGTTTTTATATAGTCTCCATACAAAATTTTAAGGAAATCGTCATTGTAATGAGTAACCGGAAATATAGACCAGAAGTATTAAGGAAGTGGTGACACATCAGCCTATGAATTTCCAAGATGGCCGTAGCACATAAGAGGTTAAATAGGTAAACGCAAATCAGGAACACCTTTTTCATTTCTGATTGTGCTTAAAGGACAGACATCGCTTTTGAAGGCTAAAAACAAGCCTTACAGAAAAAGTCTGCGGCAGCTAGTGCAAATCTGCTTTTAGTCGATTCTGTCTCAGTAATGTATAGAGGCTCTCAAATAGTTTAGTCACGTGGCGCAGTCGCAGGTCGCAGCGCTGTGGCGTATTTGGCAGGTGTTTACGTTGTTGTCCAAGATTACAGGCAGGATTTTGCTTGCATTAATTAGTGGGCTGATTACGGTTTGCCGTGTTGCGGCCAGCTATTTCGTTTCGAGAGTCGGAACATTGTGTAATAGTCAACAGTCTGATAATATATTAATGAATTCCGCAGATGATCTGGAGCTGTTTCCTAGTGTTGGCCCACATAGTTGAATTATTTAGGACGCCGTCTACAAAGTTGGAGCGATCCTGTGGTAGTAGGATGCAGTTACCTTCTCTTTTGTTAAGAGCGCTATCACACGTGTCACAAGCATATTAACACCACAACCACACCACAGCACAATTACATAACAGCGGCATTCAGTGGTTCCGTGTGAATAAAAAAAATGCATTTTCATAGAAAAAGTTATCGTTGAAATGTGATATTCTTGGATTTTTTTTGATACTTTTTTTGGCGCAACTGTCAACGTCAAATTTGACAGAATCGAGCATAGACTATTTTACAATAACAATACATAAGATGTACCACAGAACCGAAATAACCAAACTTGTTCATACTAAAGTAGTCTATGAAAACACGGTACAAAGTCAAGTGTGTTTTTGTAGGTGCGGTCTCATGTGACCGCTTGGGGCCTGAGGGGTTAGGCCGTGTGGTATAGCGTCACTTAGAGATACTACCAATCCCTCTCATCTGTTGAGTGTCGTAAAAGGAGACTAACGGGCTAAAGACTGCAGCACAATGCACATACATCCAACAACGAAGTCGATGAACGATCGATGGGCTCATCACCTAGCACGCTGAGCCGATGTACAGGGCCCTTATTCTGTAACGATTCCTTGGTTCAAAACCACGTTAATTCCTTAAAAAGTTACGATATCTTCTGAAAAACGTATGCGTTTGACGTTTGTGCGCGGTAAGGTTTAGTAGTGGAATCTATAGATTGCGATACAGAATCAGGGCCGTGTTGTAATTTGGTGACACGTAGATAATGGCAGTGGACGCTTCTGCGGTCCTCATTGCCTAGTCTCTGACTAAATCTTTGGGGATAATAGGCGTAAATCTTTGTATGCATGTGATGTGGTTCCTCTGTGCATCGTTACTGAGGGTCGTGACCTCCTTCATCATGTATGCGACGCTTGATGATTGAGCGCATTCTGGACCGGTTGCCGGCGACGTTTAGTACATCTTGCAAATAGGTTTCCAATGCGGAACGAACGAACGGCAACGCATCGGGCTGTGACCACGACCTCATTTTCCTTACATTTTGCCAGTGACAACTTATTTCTCTAAATTATCACCACTTCTGCAATGTGACCGAAGAAATCTAAGATTCTCAAGATTCAATTGCTAGAGAATCTACACGATGTCCAGGGTATCCACAGCATTCCTGATGTGCGTAATATGGTTAAGTGTGATAAAAAATAATTTTATTATAAATTAGCGCTCGCTCACGTAGTTATCTTTCGTGTTGCGGTTGTGACATGTATGAAAGCGTCCGAAGTTCCAATTATGACGATTCAATAAACAACTAAGCAAAATATGCACTATACTTTTTCGAACACTGTCAACCATGGTTGTCTGTCTACCTTATTGCTGTAAGAATTTATAAAGTTTTCGAAGTTGAATCAGAAACACACCAAACGCTGAATTGCAAAAAAAAAATATATATTATTCAATTTATAGCAGACGTTTATAGAATTCATTCACTTTCAGATATTCTTGTCTTGTCTCAAATTTGATATTGTCTATTAGCTGATACTTTATGCGTAAGAATAATAAATTACGTAAATAAAAAATTCGAAGTAGGAATCTTTTCCCGGAATATACCAGTATTATTCAAAGACAAAGAAGTGAGCCATAAGCAAATCATTTAATATGTATATCACGTTCACGATGAGGAGGTTCGCATCAATTTGGAATCGAGCAAATTATCCGAGTTAATATTAATAGAATAAAAATAATGTAATAATAATCTTACCTGCTCGTATTTAAGTAAATTGTTTCAAAAGGATATTTTTGTTACGTGAAATGTTTTCTTCGAAACAAAAGAGGGTGATGTACTGACCTTGTCTTAATAGAGAGAGAGCGATATTGTTAGCGAAAAATATTTACCGGTTCGCTAAAACCGTTGAGTGTATTATATAGTTAATTAATCATTCTGTATTTATTCTGTTGTTTCTGTCAGTGTTGTTGTCTACCTAAAAGACTATGGATATTTAAAAATTAATTAGTTGTGTTTATAATAGACCAACCGTGGGATAAACATTCAAACAATTATAATAATCGAGATGTCGAATTCCTCCATTTTAAAAACGCGTTAAGGGGGCAGCCCTTAGCCAGCCAGGGCACTCAATTTGCACTGGCAGACTGGCGAAAAATCCCAACAAGTTCGGACTCGACGGTTGATCGGCTGTTTTCGGGCGTCATCGGACGATGACGGTCGTGTTTGTGTACGCGTTCTCTTTCTTTTACAAGTGTTTGATTGAATCGTCCGAGTTCGGCCGTTGTCCACGAGCAAACTTCGGCCGATGACGGATTAGGTGTACGCGAGCCGTTACTCTTGAAACCGACCCCGATCGGTCGAGATTAGTATTGGGAAGTTTCGTACTCTTAAGTCACGTCACCAGCGCTAATTTGGATTCATATTGCGCGGATATAAGGTGAACTAAATGCAAAACTCAATACCATTTAGTTCACCCAATATAAATTCAAATTAGCGCTGGTGTCGTAACGCAAAAGTACGAAATTTCATAATAGCAATCTCGATCGATCGCGATCGAATTCAAAAGTAAGGGGCCAGCCTTCTTACCTCTTAAAGGGGGCAGAACGGGATGAGGTGTCGCTTGTACAGCAATACCATCTTGTCTAAATGAATCTTGTATACTCGTAGACAGATATTCTTTATACATGGACTTCGCATCAGCGCTCTGTCTGCGGTAAAATCTACGCTTAATGGCGGTGTCAGTGTACCCGCACACGTCAGAAAGATATGTAGTCAAAAAGGGGAGCCAAAACAAAACCATAGAGTCGCGTGTAAAATCTAAAAGCCTTAATTTTTTGCCACATTTATTTCATCTGTTTTGCAAGTACATAAGAAAAACATTGAAAAGTATTTTGCAGCGCCAATGATGATTAAAAATGACTTAATTGCCAAACGAAGTGATTGTACGAAATGTAAAATAATTTTACGACGTTTTAGCTTTTCTGCCTATGAGATTAGGAGAAATAATTAGCGCAAATTAGTAGAAAGAGAAAGATCCGAAGAATTTTACAAACCAAATAAGTCAAATGACATTTTCTCAGATCATTTTTATGAATCGGATGTATATTGCACCTCTAAAGAATAAAAATGTGTAATTGCTTACAGTTCTAAAAAAATTATCAATAACAAATTAATAGATATACATATGTATTTATAGATATAAAATAAAAACATATGTATATCTATTAATTTGTTATTGATAATTTTTTTAGAACTGTAAGCAATTACAGTTCTAAAAAAATTATCAATAACAATTACATGTACTCGGTAAGTCTGCCAGAAATCGAAATGATTTAAATAATCTTGTCTGATTCTGCATCTACACATTTATAATAATTGTCCTTTTCAAGACCTGTCTGCTGCGAAACAAGAACAACCTCTATCACCACAAAAAAACTATTTTATTCATCGTCCAGTTCATAAGTCTACATTGGAAAAGTTACCCGGAATTTAATCGAATAAAAAAAAAAACTAAGCTCAAACTTTTGACGTTTTATGTTTTAATATAAATAACCATGACTCTTGTTAGGTTAATAAAATTCTTTTATATCTAAAAAACAGTGTTAACATCACTGTAGGTATTTACAGATTTTTTTAAATACATTTCTTATTTTATTGTGCCTATCAATTAGGATAAAAATTTTCGGTTAATAATATAACATTACCGTCAAAATATATGTCACAGTCAAAAAAATATAATTAAACTCAAAGTCAGATCAGTATACGTAGCCTTGAGTGCATAATTTTTATACATTGCTGCTTAATGACAGAGGATGTTTGAAAAGATCGGGGTGTCAGCGGCAATGTGTGATAGTTGAGCACTTGAAGCTAAATAAATAGGGTGAAATTCAAGACGTGTGGCATATTTTGACTGCGTTATTGTACGACGTTATTAGTCCAGGTGTATAGAATGTCATTGCTCGTACATAGAAAATATTGATAATATGTATCTTTTCTTGAGATCGTGTATTGCAAATATTATGAACTCTTATATTAAAATCTGCGATAAAAAAAACAATAAATGGATGAGTCGAGGCATATTAAAAAGTTGTAAAACTATAAGACTGCTTCGATACTGATTCTATAAGCGGAAAACCACACTAGATAAAAAAACATATTTGACATACTCAAAAATTCTTAAGAAATGCATATATGTTCAATAAAAAATGTTCAAATATGAAGTTCATTAAAAACAGTGCTAATAAATGCAAAGCAACATGGTCCCTCATTACTAATGAAACCACCGACACAAATATTGACAGAACTATTCCGGCTATACGAATTGGCGACATATGTAATACATGATCCGACTGACATAGCTACGACTTTTAATAACTATTTCATTGACATTTCAAATAATAATGTATCTAATTCCGATAGTGACAAACCTTTTGATAAAACTCACTTACCTAATACGATGTTCCTAATACCAACAACGCAATATGAAGTTAAAAGAGAAACATTAGCTTTAAAGAACACGCATTCTGAAGGTTATGACGGGATCAGTACAAAAATACTTAAAGCCTGCATTAACGAAATATTGCCTACCCTAACACACCTTATTAACGACTCGTTTTCTTCCGGAACTTTCCCCGAGGTACTAAAGATCTCCACAGTTAAACCCATACACAAAAAAGGGAATAAGGATGAACATAGCAACTACCGTCCAATCACCATTATACCAATAATATCGAAGATATTTGAAAATAGTATGTACAAAAGAATACTAGAGTTCTGCAATAAATTCCAAATTTTAAACAATAACTAATATGGCTTTCGTCAGAATAAATCCACAACTTTAGCAATTTACGATTTTCTAGAAACAGTTTTGAAAAATATCAATGACAACCATTTCACTACTGGATTGTTTCTCGATTTATCTAAAGCGTTTGACCTCGTTTCTCACGATCTACTAGTAAAAAAACTAGACAACGTAGGAATAAGAGGTATACCACTTAAGTGGATAGACTCTTATCTGGCTAATCGGACTCAATGCGTCACAATCTCAAAGGTGGTTGATGGCGAAATGCTGCCATTCCAATCTAGCTACCAAAAAGTGAAAAACGGCGTCCCACAGGGGAGTATTTTAGGCCCTATCCTGTTCATTCTATACATAAATGACATAACGGAAATAACTAATCACAAATGTATTTTATACGCTGATGACATAACGATTATTGTGACAACTAAAAAGGCAAATAATTCTATAATCAATCATGAAACTGACATTAATAACACCACGGACCAAATTATTGAATGGCTACATATGAATAAATTAAAAATTAACATTGGAAAATCATTATTTATACAATTTAATCATTCTAAACATAATAAATATAATTTTAAATTAAACGTGGACAAGATCAGACAAGAACCCCACACTAAGTTCTTAGGTGTTACCATAAGCCAGACCCTTGGCTGGGATAAACATATAGAAAACGTATGCCAAAGGATAAATAAATTTACGTACGCTCTTCGTCAGGTTAAAAATATTACCAACAAAAATACCGCAATAATGACTTATCGAGCTTATATAGAATATGTGTTACGTTATGGTATAGTACTGTGGGGCAATGGTACAGACTGGAACAGAGCTTTTATCGCGCAGAAAAAGTGCATTCGAGCAATTGCGGGAATTTGAACGGATGAATCATGTGAACCTATTTTCAAAGATCTTGGTTTACTGCCATTTCCGTCTTTGTATATATACGAAATTTGTAATTTTGTTAACAATAACATGCATTTGTTCAAGAAGTCTTGTGAGACACAAAATTCACGCTCACGTAGGGATCCTTACAGACTAGTTTTAAATGACACACCAAAGTCTACTAAATACGGAAAAAGCTGTCTCGCCATGTGTGTACGGATTAACAATAATATTCCGAAGGACCTTAAAGATTTTAATAAGTCTTTATTTAAAAATAAATTATATAAATGGCTTAATGTAAACAATTTTTATAGCCTAAAACAGTTCTTTGATAAGTCAGGTAGGTAGGTAACCAAAAAGATACTGTTAATTAGTTTGTTTTTTGTCCCTGTTATTTCTCAATTTTATTGTCTTATTATTATATATTTGTTATTGAAATTAGTTAAATGAAGATTAACTTCACTAACATTTGCACTAAAATTTGTATGCTGTGTAAAACAAGCAAAACATGAGATCAAACAAGGTAACTAAGTATAACATCTCACCATGTAAACCATGTTTTATGCAAATAAATATTCTTATTCTTATTCTTATTATATATTTATCCTTTTATTACAGCGAAAGTTTGTAAGTATAGATGGATGTTTGTTACTCTTTCACGTAAAAACTACTTGATGGATTTGGATGAAATTCGGCATACAGATAGTTTATAACCTGGATTAACTCAAAGCATACTTTTTATCCCGATATCCCCACGGGAACGGGAACCACGCGAGTGAAACCACGAGCGGCCGCTAGTTATTCATATATCACGACCACTATACCCAAAGTGTTATTCAGGGACTAGGCAATGAGAGCCGCGAAAGCAATGCACTGTTACAGTTCATATTTCGCCAAATAACAACTCTTTAACTCAGTCTTCAGTCTATAAGTCGCCTTTTACGACATCCGAGTGAAGAGATGGGTTGGTAGTATTATTTTAATATGGAACCCCCAACACGCAGCTCAAAACTTTTATTCCGATAAATAATCGATAATTCTTTTTCGATAATACCTCCTCTCTAGATAATTGAATGTAGTTGTACAAAGTGGCTTTTGCAAGAAGTAAATATTTAGATTTTAGTAAATAATAAGTATATGTCTGTGAAAAAATTACACATTTTAACTTATTGGTTTCTGAAGTTTAATATTATTCGTAATTACTAAGAATATTATAAGTATTTGATGAAATATTACCTTTTTATCTATCTGATCTAAAATCCAGCTATTTACATAAAGGCGATGCTAGAATAAAATTGATAAAATATGTAATATATTTTTTTTTTACTGAACTGAAGATATTATATTACTGAACGTCCTTACAAGGTTACCTATATCAGGTGAAGATTTAATCAAATGTCGCAGGGATCATCCTAGATTTTCTCAAGTATGGTGCCTACTTTTCATCATATGAAACCTAGCCGAGGTTGAAACCGTCCCGAGCAATATATTCTACGACATATTTTTCTTTTTAGGTTTGCCATATATTTATGATGCCTTTTTTATGTTTGTTACGTTATTACTAACCCGAATTTAGCAAGCATGGTGTTTAAACCATAAAAATGGAGCGATGATTTGATTTCGATGTTGGAGCCTTTTGCCTTGCAGTGGGGTATAAGAGGCTTACGTAAGTAAGTAGATTACTTATTATTTTACTTTACTTCCTTAATAATAATTCTTTATTAAATAACACTTTACACAAACAATGCATGAATTGATGCCATATAAGGTTTTACCCCGTGTTATGAGATACAGGCTCCTCCTGAAAATACTTTTAGATCTAGTGTAATTTAATGTTAGCACCATTGGACATGAGAAAAAAAAAAAAAGGAAAGGTAACAGTATTATGTAAATTAAACAATACATTGTACAAAACAAAATATTACCTACCAATAATAATAATAATAATAATAATAATCATTTAATTCAGGCAACAAAATGTACAGATGGTAAATTACATAGGCCCATATAATATATACCTTACAGACTAACATACATACAAATAAAATACAATGTTTTGTTAGTAAATAACTTAATAACTAATGTTAGTATTATTTAATTGGCACCTGCGGTACCAACTCGGTAGCAACAGGCAGCTTCCCTCGGAAACGCCTGTAGACTACACCCTTAGGCCAGAAGTCCAATACTAACTATACATGGTATTTTTTCTTTTTTTAATAAAAAAATAAATAAATATAAATATACCTATATAATAGAATTATGAATCAATACAAATAACATATATATGTGTGTGTGTGTGTGTGTGTGTATGTGTGTGAGTGTGTGTGTGTGTGTGGGGGTGTGTGTGTGTGTGTGAGTGTGTTAGTGCGAGTGTCTGTCCGTGGTGCGTGCACGTGAATTCAGGATAAACAAGTAAATTTGTGAATAAGCTCTTCTACGTTGTCATATTTTAATTGTTCTAACCATTTCATTATTATTTCCATAAATTTACTTTTACTGTACTGTGTAATGTTTTTATTTGATGAGAGTACCTCGTTGTAAAAGCGAGGTGCAATGTCAAAAAATAAATCATTAGTGTTGATCGACCTGTGGGAGTTTTATATCTCGGGACTCTTTTTTTGCTAGTATAGTATGTGGGACTATTTTACAGTAAAGCTTTCGGACTGGGAGAACCCTCGCCTGCTTGTCAGCAGGCGAGGTACAGCTGCTCTGTTGAGAACTGGTAGGGAAGAACTAACGCGACTTTCAGATGGCTCTTTGAGCTCTTTCGAGATGAATCATGTGCATCTTTGCAGCATTTCCCCAAACACATATGCAGTAAGTTAGTATGCGTTGACAAAGGGCTTTGTATGTTGAGATAAGTAAACTGTGATCTGCTGCGATATGTAGTTGTTTGAATGCAAAAAATAAGTTTACGAGCTTTGGCTGATAACACACTAAGGTGGAGTCTCCAATGGAGATTGTCGTCCTCGGTAACACCTAGATATCTAAGAAATGGTACGCGGGAGAGAGTTGGACAGCTGCAATTTGACTGTACATTCCTATTACATGGAAATATATGTAAAGTAAGAGCTAGATTGCAATCTGGGCTTTTGGCTTTCGTATTGCTAAAGCACAGGAATTTGGTTTTTTGTAAGTTGATTGAGATGAGATTTTCTTTTAACCATACTGTGATATTACTTAATCCCACTTCTGCCGCTTCTATAGCCTCTTTCCACGTATTGGCGTGAAATATAACAGCGGTGTCGTCAGCAAACATGATCATGTCAGCTCCAGAGACTTTTAATGTACAAAGACTGTTGATATACAATAAAAATAGTGTTTAGGTGTGGTCTCTGCTTACTTCTCCAGGAAATGGGTGTGATGAATGATGTTATAGATACATACATATATATTATAATCACGACTATTATCCCCGAAGGGTTAGTCAGAGACGAGAACCGCAAAAGCAGTTCTTTGCCATAGTCCACTTTTCACGAAATCGCAACTGCACATGTGCTCAGCGCGATAGGTCGCCGCTGCTCTATGCTGTTGGAGGTATGTGCAGTCTTTAGTCCGTTAGTCGCCTTTTACGACAACTAAAGGAAGAGAGGGGGAGATAGTATTCTTTCACCGCTAAGCGACACGGTTACGTATGATACTTTACTTCCCTTTAAGTTACACATACTTTTATATCAGATCCATGTTTACATGTTTTCGTTATCATGTTGATCTAAGTTGGTGAGTAGATTCGTTAAATGGTAAAGTAGGTAAGTAATGTTTACGCTTTCGTCGTCCTTATGCTTGTGATTGTTCATATCACTTTGTACAAAGTTTTCATCTGATTGATTGATTAGGAAACAGTCGACGGAATGGGGACAAACCTTTGATCTTTGGCTTGGATAAACTATAAGTTGGTATTTCATATTATAAGGCCGCGTTTACATAAGCTAAGTCAAGCACATAGAAACATTCGGGTCAGTTTATTTGACTCGACATTAAACAACTGGCTAAATGACAGCTATTAAACATGTCTGACTTTCATAATTCTCGTGATCTGGTGAAGCTCACAGTTAATCATTGAATCGTTGTTAGTCGTTACTCGTGGAGATTCTTTGCAGAGCCTTTGTCCAGCAGTGGACGTCTTCGGCTGATGGTAGGGATAATAAAATAAAAATTATGGCTCGCCTGACCTGCGCTGGGCCAGCGCCGCGTCGTGGACTATACCCTAATATTGTTATTAAGTCGTTTTGTGTTCGCTCTTTACCGTCTAAGAAGAACAGCGGGTGAGAAAACAGCTCTTTCTGTATATCACGGCTATGTGTCGTCGATATTGAGGTACGGGATTGTCTTGTGGGGAAACTCTACGGACGTCAATAAACTATTTTAACGCAAAAAAATGTGTGCGAGCTATTGGCGGTGCAGGCCCTCAAGAAAGCTGTAGACCACTGTTTAAAAATATAGATTATTAACATTATAGTCGCTTTATATTCTCGAAGTAGGGTATTTCGTTAGGAACAATAAGGACTTATTCAGAGTTCCAGTTCAAAATCATAGACTGCGGCCAAGAGATCCATTTAAACTAGTAGTTCCTAGGTGTAATAGTGCTCTTTTTCAGAATAACTGCCATATAATGCCGATACGGATACATAGCGCAATACCTGTGGATCTTTGGGGGTTAACAATGCTCACATCCGTAGGTGTGTACCCTCGTAACCCTACATGTAACCCCTGGGTGGTGCTAATTCCTCCAAAATTGATCACGCTGGTAGAGTCGCTCATGCCTTCGCTCTGACACAAGAAATTACACAACTGGTTGACCAGCCCACCAGGATACCAGATAACGTAGGTCACGCGCCCTCCTTATTGGTCTTGCGACGCCACGCCGCGCGCCGCGCGAGGAACACGGAGATGCCGGACAGCTGCGTGACGTCACAGCCGCGAGCCGTATAAAAAGCGGCCGCGCACGCAGCTCGCGATCAGTCGCTGCCTCGGCGCCGTCGCCGAAGCATCGTCTGACCCGACCTAGGCTGCGTGGTACGGGCTTTCACCGTATGTGCGCGTCTGGGCCGATAGGGATCTCGGGTTGTAGCGGTACGGGCTTTCACCGTATCTCAGCTCACCTGGCCTCCGTCCTCAGGGACGTTTGAGTCTACTCGCGAGCAGTCGTTGCCTCGACGCATCGCCTGACCCGACCTAGGCTGCGCGGTACGACGGGCTTTCACCGTATGTGCGCGTCTGGGCCGATAGGGACCTCGGGTTGTAGCGGTACGGGCTTTCACCGTATCTCAGCTCACCTGGCCTCTGTCCTTAGGGACGTTTGAGTCGATCCGCGGTAGTTATAGATCCCGTAGACGGGCGTGATTTAGTGGTTGTGGGTACGTAGTATCGGTGTAGACAGGTATCCTCAGGTTGGAGCAGTGCGGGCTCCACCGAGAGCTGCTCGCCTGGGTTTCCCTGTCTGTAGATTAGTGGAGTGTTCTCTTACCGTAGCTGTGACCGTGCACGCCCCGCACTCGCTCGTCTGAGACCTGCGTTCCCCTGGAACTGTTCATGTAGGGCCGTATGCCGTTTCAGTAGAAACCCCACGATCACTATCATCACGCCTCCCGTAGACGTAGCTTAGTACTTAATTTAAATAAAGGGGCGTAAGAGACCCGCCCGTCCGATAATTATATAACTGTGTTTGTTTGTCGCATACCCGTGGCTAACCTAAATGTAGGATTCACTCTCGGCGCGCTCCCACCGCGAGAGTCCGGGGTTCGACTCCCCGCCCGTAATCCATTACAGTCTTAATGCTGACGATTCGCCCTGCAGGGTATAGAGTGTCGGTGCTTGTACCTCTAGGCTCGTCAGACCACTGCTTGGTCATTGCCACAGCACCGCATAGCGCTGGTCCACCGAAAACGGTGGAGACCAAGCGTCGTCTGTGGCACTACTCGTCGGCAGATTGGGACGGATAGCGTGATTACTTTGCGTCCGTCTCATGGGGCCAGAGATGCTTTCTTGGAAAGGACCCGTCGGAGTGCGCTTCTGCCATCGCTGATGAGATCTTGTTGGGTATGGAATATTATATTCCGTACACAGATCTTGCCAGCGTTGGTAGAAGACGGCCTTGGTTCAATCGCGAATGCGCCAAAGCTGCTGAATGCAAGCAGGCGGCGTATCGTGCTTGGACGAGGGCTTACGCACTAAATGACCCGAGTACCGGCCAGGGACCGGAAAACCCCTTTTTTTGGTTAAGCCGATTTTTAGGGAAACCCCATCAAAAGGTTACCGAGCGATAGGGTTTCCCTATTGATAGGCTTAGTCTTTCGTAGCGGTAACTTTTTTGAATAAAGTTAACTGCTTCCAATGCACTTACCAAATCAAATAGGGTATTTGTAACGGTAATTTCAAGCGCTTATCAAATAATAAGGTTACCCTATTGTCTCCTATCTCGTTTTCGCGTACGCGCCGCCACTAGATAAATCCGGTTTACGCTCGCTCGGCCAGTGGACGAACGGAGGGCCTGCACTGCACAAAACATGTCATTTGTTTTGTGCTCCTGTATATTTCTTATGAAATTGTTTTAATAGTTTATTCCATAAACTGTAAATAGTTATAAAAGTGTAAATACTTGGTTCTGGACTTGTAAAATGGTGGTTAACTATTACAGTTTGTATGAATAATACTTATTTGTCTATGATATTACTATACAAGCTTTTTATTTAACTTGCAATGCATGTTTGTTCTGGTGAAATCTTGCAACTTAATTTTGATCCACTTTCCGGTTACCGATTGAGTTGAAATTTGCATACATGTGTAAATCGCGTGACAATGCAATATTATGATGACATGGCGCTATGGAAGCTGGAAGCTGGAAGGTGGCAATAGGAACTTTGCAATGAAACAACACAATCTCATCGAGTTTGGGCTCGTTTCAATCGTCTTGACGAGTAGTTTGTCTTTCAATGGTAACCAGGGTTTGATGATGGAGCTGTAAGGTGGTAATAGAAACTCTGTAATGAAACAACGCAACCCCATCGAGTTTCGGCTCGTTTGATTCGTCTTAACGAGTACTTTGTTTTTAGATTGTTGGTAACCATCTAAATACAAAGTACCGTTTGTATGAATAATACTTATTTGTCTATGATATTACTATACAAGCTTTTTATTTAACTTACAATGCATGTTTGTTCGGGTGAAATCTTGCAACTTAATTTTGATCCACTTTTCGGTTACCGATTGAGTTGAAATTTTGCATACATGTGTAAATTGCGTGACAATGCAATATTATGATGACATGGCGCTATGGAAGCTGGAAGCTGGAAGGTGGTAATAGGAACTTTGCAATGTAACAACACAATCTCATCGAGTTTGGGCTCATTTGAATCGTCTTGACGAGTAGTTTGTCTCTCAATGGTAACCAAGGTCTGATGATGGAGCTGGAATGTGGTCCTAGAAACTCAGTATAGAAATGACGCAACCCCATCGAGTCTCGGCTCGTTTGATTCGTCTTGACAAGTACTTTAGTGCTAAATGGTAACCAGGGTCTGATGATGGAGCTGCAAGATGGCCATGGAACTCAGTAATTAAACGACATAACTCCATCGATTATGGGCTCGTTTAATTCGTCTTGACGAGTACTTTGGTCCTAGATGGTAACCAGGGTCTGATGATGGAGCTGCAAGATGGCCATGAAACTCAGTAATTAAACAACATAACCCCATCAAGTATGGGTTCGTTTAATTCATCTTGACTAGTACTTTAATGCTATATGGTAACCAGGGTCTGATGATGGAGCTGGAAGGTGGCTATAGGAACGAACCATTAAGACGAACAAACGAAAAGTTTGATTCGTCTTAATGGGTGGACCGTTTTGATGGAAGGTGAGTGGTGGTGGTTCGATGGATGTTAACAAATATTGGATACACGTTCAGTGAGATCAACAACAAATAAAAAATAAATAAAAAGTAAAAAACCTTTTATTTTAATGCGCTAAAAAGAAAAAATAAACTTTTACTAATAAAAATCTAATAAAAGTTTGTTTATTTAATTTTTTTCTTTTTTGAACCCCTACTAAAATAAGTAAGAATTTTCGTATGCTCCCTAGAAGCTTTGTCTCTGTTCTGTTTCTTTTCTCATGTGCTGTTGTTTTATGTTTTTTTTTTAAAAAATTATTGACTCGTCATAGTGACTGCATCATGCCTGATGGTAAGCAGCCAATGCAGTCCAAAATAATGAGAGCGCTCCCCACCGTAAAATAAGCACGGTAACAAGCGCACTTATTTTATTTTTTTGGTACGAGTAGTGATAGTCTGCACAGTATGATGGTGGTTCCTAAGACCAGCACGTGTAGTCCGGGAGAGATACTCTCTGCAGTAATCTCGGTAGAAGACACTGAGACGAGCAATGTCTCTACGCAGCTGGAGATTCTCAAGATACGCTGTAACCTCAGTATCTCCAATAATGCGTACCGCTCGCCTTTGCAGTTTATCAAGTGCATCGAGGAGGTATTTAGCGGAGCCGTCCCATAATAGGTGGGAACAATACTCCATACTCGATCGCACCTGAGTCTTGTACAGCGATCAATATGTGTACGATCGAGAGCCAGGTTCAGTTTGGCAACCACTTCTTGCCTTTTCACAACGATATCGGCATGCTTTGCCGCAGGATGTCCAAAGTATCGCTCATGCACCGTACCGTCATCCGCATAACAATGAATATTGCCCAAGGACAACAATGTTATTAATATGCAAAAGAAATAGAGTAGATGAGAGCACAGAACCCTGCGGCACTCATGCATTAACCTTGTAAAACGCGGAGGAACTACCCTCACAAAGGACACGAATCCTCCGCTCCACTAGAAAGTCTGCAACCCAGGCGCACAAACGGAGCAGCACACCAAAGGCTGGCTTTAAAAAGAAGGGATTGATGCCACACTCTATCGAATGCTTTGGCGATATCAAGGCAAATTGCCAGGTATTTGCCATGCTTGTCCGTCGCTTCACCCCACGCGTGAGTAACGTACGCTAGAAGATCACTCGTTGATCGCTTGCATATTCCAAAATCCAGACAAACTAAAGAGCCGGACAGAGTCCGGACTAGAGTCTTAAAAGTGCGGACATTTCGGGTATAATCCGGACGGATGGTAACCGTAGTCGGGGAAGGCCGGACGTGACGTCAGACGGCCCTGCATGGCTGATACAGGCAAAGTAATCAAGTTTGCTACTCTTATGTTGTAAGGCTTGGAAGAACGGTCAAGTTGCCTTGGCTTAATGTCCGGACTTTTTGTGGGGACTTATTAAGTTTTCAATTAATAACGTGGTTTTTTATTTGTCTTAGACCCCGGTTGGTTGACCAGACCATAAAACTAAACAACTTTTTCCAAGAAATAGGCCAAAACACGAGATATTATTTTTACTTTTCCATACAAACCTTGCTCGGTCAATAGAGACTTTGAAAGAATAAAAAACCACATAGTATATAGGTAGGTGCCTTAATAATATACAATTGTATGATCTCACCAACCCGCATTAGGCCAACGTGGGAGGCCTGTGCCCAGCAGTGGGACGTTAGTAAGCTGATGATGCTGTTGTTAGAGCTGGCATAGGGTTACCATCCATTATTTATTTATCATATACCATGGATTTATCCGGACAAAAAACAACAAAAAATAAAAGAAAAAAATACTTTTTAAAACCAAGCTTGTTGTTATAAGATCTAAAAATTTAAAAATAATCATTTAATCCTGATAAAAAAAAATATCATTATAATAGGTATACCTACATTGCAACCTTTAACGGTAATTAACCATATTCGTCTACGTCACAATAATCATATATCGTAAGTAGGTACATACCTATTAGACATTTTTATTAAACCATAAAACTTTACACCTTGTAATTAATTTTTGCGTTTTTATCACATACCCAATTTTTTATAAATAAAAGCGTAAGAATTACATTGTGATGGAACATCAAAGAACATTTAGCATTATTACACCGTCATAATTATTTTTGCAATCACAATGTAACACTCTTTTATTTATAAAACATTGGGTAAGTATGTGATAAAAACGCAAAGTTTTAATACAAAGTGTAATATGTATTAAAGTTAAATAAAAATGTCTAATAGTGTACCTACTTACGATATTTGGTTATTGTGACGTACAAGGTGTAATGTATTAAAGTTAAATAAAAATGTCTAATAGTGTACCTACGAGTACTTAAGATATTTGATTATTGTGACGTAGACGAATATGGTAAATTACCGTTGAAGGTTGCAATGTAGGTATACCTATTATAATGATATTTTTCTTATCTGGATTAAATTAATATTTTTAAATTTTTAGTTCTTTTTATCATCAAGAACATGAAAAAAGCTTGTTTTTTTTTTAAAATTTTATTTTTTTAATTTTTACTTTTTAGTATTGTTTTGTATTTTAATACCTTTACATATCAATAAAAAATAGTCCACCCATTAAGACGAATCAAAACTCGATGCGGTTGTGTCGCTTAATTACTGAGTTCCTATGGCCACCTTCCAGCCCATCATCAGACCCTCGTTATCATCTAGCACCAAAGTACTCGTCAAGACGAATCAAACGAGCCCATGCTCGATGCGGTTATGTCGTTTAATTACTGAGTTCCTATGGCCATCTTCCAGCTCTATCATCAGACCTTGGTTACCATCTAGCACCAAAGTACTCGTCAAGACGAATCAAACAAGCCGAGACTCGATGGGGTTTCGTCGTTTCTTAACTGAGTTCCTATGACCACCTTCCAGCTCCATCATTAGACCCTGGTTACCATTGAAAGACAATCTACTCGTCAAGACGATTCAAACGAGCCCAAACTCGATGAGGTTGTGTCGTTTCATTGCGAAGTTTCTATGGCCACCTTCCAGTTCCATTATCAGATCAGCACCATGGCATCATAATATTGCATTGTCACGCGATTTACACATGCATGCAAAATTTCAACTCAATCAGTAACCGGGAAGTAGATAAAATTTAATTTGCTAGATTTGATGACAAACGGACAGGTGAAACTAAATAAAATCTTGTAAAAATCTAACAAGCTGCATTGCAAGCACCGCGCGACAGGTCTTAACGGAAAATTAACTTTAGTGTGAATAACTTATTTACGAGTAAGCGATATTTTGCAGCACGCTCGCCGCGAGGGGGCCTCTGTTGAAAGCTACACACGTAAATAGTTATGCAATAATAAGTCTAATGCATTGCACGTAGAAGCTTGAATCGCTTGTGCGCGTTAAAACCCTTTTTATAGGGTTAGCTTCAACAGGGTTTTGGATGCGGTTAGTGCTTACCCTAATTAACTGTATCAATTTGGTTATCCTTTCGATGCGGTAAGTCGACGATATGCTAACCGTATTGATAGGGTTAGTGAAAACAAGTCTATGAATTACCCAATCAAAAACCCCTTATTTGGTAAGCGGTTCCGGTCCTTGGTACCGGTTCCTTGAAGGTGGCTTACAACAAGGCCTCTAGGTTTAATCAAAGTCAAAGTCAAGTCAAAGTCAAAGTCAAAGTCAAATTATTTATTCAATGTAAACCTTTACAGGCACTTATTGACGTCAATACTAAAAATAATAAAAAAACAGTTAACTAACTTATAGTTAAGACTTAACAACTAATCTAACGAGCTATAGTCTGTGCCAAACAAATGCGCATCGCTACCCCCAGTACCACTGCACGCCGAAATAGAATCGCGTTGAACCGAAATATAAGCCGTGGTCATAGAATTGTGCAAACAAACCTATCCTGGTACGAGACAAAAATAGCGGGCAAGAAATAAGAGGGCTCTCGCAGGAGCGGATGCACAAAGAGTCGCGCGGGTAGGGCGGGAGTTGATCTCGCGCCCTACGGGTAGCCGTAGCTATTGGCGGCTCGCTAAGGCCGTGCAGGCCAACTTCTGCTCTCCCTCGTTGCCTCCGTTGAAACATCCAGATGGCTCGTTAGCCTACCAGCCGCTTGAGAAAGCGAACTTGTTGGCTGACCTTTTCGCGCATCGACGCTTGTGGCACTGCTCCACCTATCATATCACATTGTGGGGCCTATGGATGCCTGATATTCGTATCAGACAGTGTGATGTACGTGCCGTGCTGCGGTCGCTCGACGTGCGGAAGGCTAGCGGGCCGGATGGTGTTCCGGCGATTGTGCTGCTCAGATGCGCGGCTGAGTTGTCTCCTGTGTTGACACGATTGTTTAGGATGTTTTAAGATACCAGTATTGTACCGGTGTCTTGGAAGGAAGCGAACATACAACCCATCCCCAAAAAAGGGGATCGCTCGGATCCAGCCAACTATCGACCCATCGCTGTAACTTCTGTGCTGTGCAAGGTGTTTGAGCGCATAATTAACTCCCAGCTCATTCACTACCTAGAGGATTACTCGCTGCTCCATGATCGCCGGTATGGGTTCAGACCCAAGCGATCAACGGGTGATCTTCTAGCGTACGTTACTCACGCATGGGGTGAAGCGATGGACAAGCATGGCGAATATCTGGCAGTTAGCCTTGATGTCGCCAAAGCTTTCGATAGAGTATGGCATCGCTCCCTTCTTTCCAAGTTGCCGGCCTTCGGTGTGCCGCCTCGTTTGTGCGCCTGAGTTGCAGACTTTTTAGAAGAGCGGAGGATTCGTGTCCTTTGTGAGGGTAGTTTCTCCGAGTTCTATAAGGTCAAAACCGGAGTGCCGCAGGGTTCTGTGCTCTCACCTACTCTATTCCTTCTGCAAATCAATGACATGTTGTCCTTGGGCAATATTCATTGCTATGCGGATGACAGTACGGTGCATGAGCGGTACATATGACATCCTGCGGCAAAGCAAGCTGATATCGTGGTGAAAAGGCAAGAACTGGTTGCCAAACTGAACCTGACTCTCGATCGTGTCTCCAAGTGAGGATCTGAAAATCTGGTCGAGTTTAATGCCAGAAAAACCCAGGAGTGTGCATTCTCGTCCAAGATAACTCCGTTCCTTACTCCTCTCTCTCTTCAGAGCTCTACTTTACCCATTTCAGTGGACCTCAGCATTCTTGGCATGGACATCGGCCAGGAACTGAATCCAAAATGCTACATCGAGAGTGTTATTTTAACTGCCTCCCGTAAGTTGGGTATTCTCAATAAGGTGAGACGGTTTTTCACTCCCGAGCAACGCTGTTTGCTGTACAAGACTCAGGTGCGATCGAGTATGGAGTATTGTTCCCATCTATGGGACTGCTCCGCTAAATACCTCCTCGATGGACATGATAGACTGCAAAGGCGAGCGGTATGCATTGTTGGAGATGCTGAGGTTACAGCCTCTCTTAAGGACCTCCAGCCTGCGTAGAGACATAGCTTCTCTCAGTGTCTTCTACCGAAATTACTACGAAGAGTATTCTGAAGAACTTTTTGACCGAATCACGCCCTCTCCTTTCCTGTCCCGGACTACACGTGCTGGTCTTAGGAACCACCATCAGACTGTGCAGAATATCAGCACTCGTGCCAAAAAATTTGGCAAGTTGTTCCTCTGTAAGACCATTCGGCTTTGGAATTCTCTGCCGGCGCATGTGTTTTCCAGTTCCTACAATCCCAGGTCTTTTAAACGAGGCGTGAAACGACATTTATGCAGGCCGTCATGAATGGGTGCGCTTGTTACCGTGCTTGTTCCACGGTGGGGAGCGCTCTCATTATTATGGACTACATCGGCTGCTTACTATCAGGCAGGATGTAGCCACTATGACGTGTCACATTAAAAAAAATATATATAAGAAGGCATCCTACAACATTATTTAGAAGAATGTTAAAAAATTGGCTAATTGACAATAGATTTTATAATTTTAAGGAATTTTTTGACGTGCAACAATCGTAATTGCCATAATCTGTTTTAAATTCATATTATTTTATTATCTATGCGCTAATTGAATTCTATTTTTCTATTTTAATTGTAATATAATCCACAATTAATATTATGATCTTGTCATAGGTGTCCTGTTTTGATTTACTTTTTAAGTTTTTGCATGCTGAGGAATTGGCGCTGACGCCTGCACTATTAAAAAAATGTCTTTCAATACCAATATTGTAAACCGTGTCTCTATAGCAAACAAATATTTCATTTCATTTCATAACTCAACAGTGAGACGTTTCTATGCTGTTGACAATGACCAAAATTACTATTGCATGTATGTAACTGCCAGAATGTTTTTATTACATGCATACTTTCGTATATACTAAGTGCTGAGGACAAGTTTCCTTTTTTTCACCACACAATGGATCACGTAGACATAAGCCCACGAAACCGTAGGGTGCGAATATCCAGTTAGTGACATCATTGATATTTTCGGCGACTCATTTTCTAAGCTCAAAAAAGAATTTGTTCCTTGCTTGGCAACAAGCTGACTGATGCACTATTTTGTATTTTCCTTTCATGTTTTTTTTTTGGTTTTTGATTGTTTCTCATTTTATTGCATGTGGTGTTTACTTTCCAAGATGCTCTAGGTTATAAGAATATTAGCTGTAAATATTACATGTAATAGTGTAACAAACACTAGTGAACCAAATAAATAAATAAACTCACGCAAACCCACCCGCACGGAGGACTTCGTTAGAATACATATACTATGTACTCACGACTGTAATCCCAAAAGGGTTAGTCAAAGACTAGGCAATGAGGACCACAAAAGCAGTAGACTGCCACAGTTCACGTTTCACCAAATAACAACTCTTCAACTTAGTCTTCAGTCCGTAAATCGCCTTTTACGACACCGAAGGCAAGAGATTGGTTAGTAGTATTATTTTAATAAGGAGCCCCAACACACAGCTCGACATGTGCTTAGCGTGATATGTGGTAAGCCCATCGTGGCTTTGTGATGTTTGATGTATGCAGCCTTCAATCCGTTTGTCGCCTTTTACGACACCCAATGGAAAAGATGGATTAGTAGTATTCGTTTATTACACACCAACGTATTGTTCAATTATTGGTTTAAAGATTCGTTCAGTTTGCCGCTAAGCATTGCGTCTCTATGAACGTGGCCTTACAGATATCTCGAAGTACTCTTTGTACAACTAATAAAGTCATTAGTCTCGCTTACTGTTGTTCACGTCACGCCATATCCGGAGTAGTTGGCACCAAGTTCCAGCCGGTTTGTTGCGGTGAGCTATAATGTTGCTCTCCCGATATTGAACTTCCTCTGGGATGGTTATTTGACACGAAACTAACACAGCGCAGTATAAATAAGTGCCTTGTGCACTTGACGCTTCGGCTTGATTGTTTATCTTGTCTGTCTGTAGATAGTTTACCCTCTCACTGTTGGAACTAGACTAGATACATACTGGGATTGGGTAAATAGTAGTAACTAACCTGTCTTACTATAAAGGACATAACCGAACCCTTAAAAATACAGTAAAGTTGAAAAAAGATAAAAAATAAAAACAATATAAAGATAAAGATAAAGATAAAGAAACATTTAATTGACCATAAGCACAATGACAACAAAAAAAGTAGAAAAGAGGATAATAAGAAATAAAAGAATTAAATAAAAGCGAGAACAAATATAAAAGTTCATAAGTGCCATGTGGTCAATTAGGTCCCAACCTCAGCATGTGCTGCAACGACGTGCAAGCCGCTGCAGCGCTGGTATTCTGGTGGGACCTAAGCGAGACAAGACAATAACAAAGAAAGAAAAAATAGATATAAGTTATAATAATAACAAACAAAATGACAAACAATATTTGTAACTAACATACACACAGATGAAATAACACTACCAACAATATAATGATAACTATGAAAAAAAATAAAATAAAAGCAGATTCATAAAATTTTATAGAAAGGGTTCCCGAATACCGTATACAGTTTAAAATGTAATTTTTTTAATGTTAATCATCAGCCGAACGACACCACCAGCAAAAAAAAAAAAAACGAGTGAAAACTCAGTAAAGTCCCACATATTTATTGAAATTCAAAGGGGTATAGGGGGAATATCATTAAGCACTAAACGTTCACTCATTAATGTCCAGATACTTTTAACACTTAATTTTACGACAAAGAAATAAATTAAAAACAAAAATAAAACTAAAAAAAAAAAATGATTTTTGAAAAAAAAATGAATATACGACCTTCTTAAAAACTAAACTTCCTTATTGTCACGATCATAGAATAATAACTAAAGCCTTAGATTAAAACAAAAAGGGTGTTTTAATCTAAGACTAAAGCATATTATTCTATGGTCACGATATTCGTCAGCGCTACGACAACGACGAAGTCAACGCTGTTTGTGACGTAGCACACGATTGTCCTATGTGCTTCGGAAGGCATGCAGACAGTCTTCGGGTACCAACGGATTGACATGTTTGTTTCTGTCGAAATGTGACAATCGTTATCGACCCGCATTAGACCAGCGTGGTAAATTAAGACCCAATCTTACCAGAAGCTACCTCTTGTTCATATGGGAATGCCTGGGTCTGACAATCGGTCATTTACAGGCTGGTGATGATGACATAATTGCGACAATGGCGACATATATGCCTCTGACTCTCATACGTCAACCGTTGTAACCGATTGTAACACCGCTGGCTTTCGGATACGATATAAAAACGTCAGTGTACCCACATACCGAATAGATAGTAACACAATTCCAAGAATAGGTAAGCGTGGCCGCCAAAATATCCAACCGGTCTATTTGCAGCCGCTGTTCCGGTGTTGTAAAATGCAGAACTGCGTTCGCATTACCGTTTTCATCCGCAACAACAATGGAGTAGAACGGTGCGAAACCCGAATAGCAGGGATATTAAACTTTATAGAACAAAGAGAATATTTTATATTTCGCTCCTCGCCCGCGCCTGTGGCGTAAGTGGGACACGTGTTGCTAATTGAAACGACGAGAAACGCTCTCTTTTCGTTGCTGTGCATGCGGAATCGTCGAAAGGATGTGCGAATACAAAACGTATTTGCTCAAATGAGAAAGGCGGAAGTATTAACGTCACGAAATGTATAGGAGATATTTGGATCGGGAGGCATGCGCCGACGACTGACAAATAATGCCTACGTTATAAATTATGTGAAGTACGTTTTCTAAATTTATAATGGGCCTTTTAACAATCGCTCGGTAAGTGGTTGTATGTCGATGTTCAACAAAAAACTAATCAAGCAGAATAAGTACATACTACAATAGTATCTGTTGAACCCAGAATCCTATTGAAATTTCTCACTAATTTACGAAACGTCTTAACAAAAAAAAATAGATGTTAGTAGCAATTCAGGCGGGCTTAAAACACTAGCCAACCTTAACTCAATAATATACCCTATCTGGGACACGTACTCAAGACTTTTAGATCTTGAAATTCTGGTCTAACCGCTAAACCACAGATGTAGTTAAATCTTTCTATCCATTATCAATGAATAGTATACATAATAAAAGCTATGAGAATATTTTTTAGGATAATAGAGAACGGCAAGGGGTAAGTTAATTGAAATATGATACTTTTACCTCTAGCCCTAAAGTATTCAATCCCACGCTTTTTCAATGCAAAAGAATCGCGCATTGAAAATTCGAAGTGAAAAGATCTACTTTCCAACAAAGGAAATCAAATTAACAGTCTCCTTGTAAAATAGTCTTCATTTAAATCATTCTACAAGATGTAAAAAGAACAAAAGGGAGGTAGATCGTCGATTTCAATTATTCGAAATCGGGCAAGATGGTGAGATAAAGCAATTTGGTCTGACTTGCATTTTCGTTTTCATCGGAATTTTCGTCTGCTCATTGCTCGTTAGAATTCCGTTTCATAACAGTTAATTTGTTTAATATTGTGTTTTGTTAAAATTTATGGGCTTTTCCAATGTACGATGCCAATCAAAACACGGTAAATGCTTTTATCGTGTCATAACAGTTCCACGTACGCGGTTACGGCCGATCATAAAGCTCCAAATGAATTGAATCCCGTTTAATTAACACTTACTTGTGTGGTAGAAAAGCTTTGCAAATTTTGAGGGATTATGATATTTATCGTCATCAAAGTTGTACGAAGAAAACTCAAGAGGAAAAGATAAGCTGAAGGAACTAGTAATCGGAACGGAAAAGAACTTAGTTGTTAGTCATGTGGGGACAGATTATCTCGTACGTGGAACAAATAAATACAGTCAATCTTTTGCGAAGAACCGCTTATTTACTGCGAAATATTACATAAGCTTTATATTACTTAGAGCTATTAGTGAAAAAGATTTTTTTTGAAAAGCATAAGTATAGAGTACCTATCATTCGATGGTCTTAATCAGTTCTTACTTATGAGTAAGTCACATTTCATTTCAGTTATTTTTATCGAACAAAGGAGACGGATATAATGTTATCAAATAATATACAATGTGCTCCGGCTACATCCGTATTACTTTGTTAGATTTTTGTCGTGATTTTTACACTGGCCGTTTTTTTATGGATAAACTGATATTGATCACCGATTCTTTCAAAAACCATCCAAAGTGTATTAGTTTACGGCTCTTATTTTGAATGCTTTGTACGTCTCATTGTGATTATGTATGTAACTAGCGTATCTTTTTTATCATACAACTGCCTTTAATTTTACCTGATTGTTACGGTTGTCTAATTACTAGACTACAGTGGCAGCTATGGATAAATTATTTATAATTTTAATCTAGAGATATTAAACATTTGACAATCGGAGCGTGAAAGACATCCCCAGATTTTAATAGGTTGCCTCAATAAGTTTTGGACTTTAGGAGATAATTTAAAAATAACGATAGCCTCTTGTATAGGTACTTCTAGTTTCTATAAGTTTTACATACCCGTTGCAGTAATCTATAAGATTTATGATCACGTATTTCACATGAACACCGCTCGGCTCGCAATAGGATGGCGTGACAAACTATCTGTAAACTTATCTTAGTATTAAGTGCTAATAAATATGGCGTCGACAGTGTTACCCTACTTTGTCAAAACCCCGTCATGGCTCTCATAGCTTGCTGTTAACATGTTCCAGATAGCCCATTCAGGATATATACAGCCGCCTTTAGGGGACAGCTTGCTTCTGTCTCGTAAATGGTTTGCTGGGCACCATTTATGAGACAGTTGATGTGATATGGGTCAATGGCTTGAACATTGTGTGTGTTGGCAGTTTTCTGTTCATGTTTTATGTGAAGGGTAGTTCAGTTTTAAAAGAGAAAATAACGAAGAAAAACGGAATCAGATTTTGTTACATATAAAAATGGTCATGCCATACTAAGAAGATTGTGCAAATTCTGAAATTAGTGCAAAGCTTTATTTTATTGTATTTTCAAATGTTTGCGATTTTTACACCCTCTCTGCCCCAATGCTTAATGTGTTAAAATTACAGACCACTTTGATGTGTATTAAAATATAATATTGCCAATTTCCAACAAACGCTTCCTTCTCTATCAACGTTACTTATACAGAGTCTTCTTGTAAGGTGTCAAGCCGATTCGTGGTGATAGGGGACTACCATACCTATCTATTTACCATATCCATATATGTTCAGCTATAAATAAAACTGCCAAAAATCGCTAAACATACATGGGGGTTAAATAGATAGGTATGGTAGTTCCCTATAACCACACATCGGCTTGACACCTTACAAGAAACATCCTGTATATTGAGAATAATTAATTGGAGATGAAGACCAAGAACTATCTGTAAAGATTTAAATAGAACACTTTAAGACCTCTTAGGCGTTCAGAAACTCTTAGAAACAACAAGTATGAGCAGAGCTGAATTTAATTTCATTATGAATCTCGAAGGGTTTCGATATAGGGTAATAACTCATTTACTTAGTTCTTATTTTCTCTTACAGGCTTTGTTTGATAACAAAGAGTGAACCTTAATCCCGAGTCAGTTAACTGATTAGCCTTTAAAGCGAACTGTGGAGAGCACAGATTCATTCAGTACAATGAGAGATATTAAAATTTTATAGGAGCTTAGAGTTTTCAACATTTTGTGCGGAATAATGAGCCGTTGCGGAGAGGGATTCTTAATGACCTGGTAAGTCTAGACGACAGGAACGTTCACCTTAACCTGAACCAAACGATAAGCTCAGTCTTATGAGACTGTCTACACAAATTTAGCTGGAATCCGCTGTACTGATTAAGTAATACAACTGAAATTAAGTTACCAAGTAAATTGTTATGAATTTGGATAACAAACTTCTTAAGTTCTTATTTTGACCATTAGGGTTGGTAAAACGGGTGAATTAATTTTTCTTCACTTTACTTTTTGTGTTGAATTAATTTATCAGTATCTTTTGCTTTTGATAGTTAATGTCTGTGGAAGATTAACATTATTAGGTACTTGTTTTTTATCCTACTATTTTAGTAGTTTTAGCATTTAGTTCTGATAAACGGATTTCAAATAGAGCATTTTCATGACTAGATACTTTTTATTTCAGGAAATCGTATTATTATTTCTTAGGAGTTGAGTTTCAAATATTACAATTATTTGTTTACTTTAAATTTTTTATGATTTATAATGACAATTTAGCTTTGAGAAATCTAGACTTCGTCGACAATAATTTAATTTTGGAATGAGTCTAACTGAGAAACTGAGTCATTGTGTGCTGCAATAATCACTTATAAGGAATTCATCACAACTCTGAAGCGAGAGCACAAGAATGTGCCACAGCCGCGACACGTACGAAAGCAATCCTCTTTCCTGCATTTTTCATGTACTTTTACGTAAATATTCCATGACAAATGTTACCGAAATATTTTTTTTGAACTTGTCGTCTGCATTTCTTATTACCGTAGAAGTATTTATTTATTTGGCATTTATACTGTTTTTTTATACTAAGCCCGGCAAATGACCCTCCTGACTCCACCTGATGTTAAGTGGAAATGAGGTCCAGGCGCGAGGACAACTGGTGCAGCGTAAGAGACGTAGCATCAGTAACCCTCACTCTGCCGGCCCACAAAGTGCTTCTTCACGCCTCGTTTGAAGGACGAGTACGTACGAGACACGTATTCCCTCCTACCTATGTCATAGGTAGGAGGGAATACGTGTGCTGGTAGACTATTCCATCTTTTGGAAGTGCGGCAAAGAAACGAGTCACCAAATTTCTTTGTGCGTGATGGAATGTTAGAGACTGTAAATTGTAAACTGTCCCACTGCTGGATAAAAACATTCATAATCTAAATAAAGTCATCGCTTTGATTGATGGGATTTGCTTAATTTGGATGTTTGCCAAATAAGGCTGACCGGAATATGCATCGAAAAAACATAACACATTTTTCGACCTGAAAATTGAAGTTAGGATGTTTATATTTGAAAAAAACTTTACTTCAATTTCAGACATCAGGGAATGGCTTATTTTTGTTGCACGCACGCAAAACAGGTTATTTTTGTTGCACGCTACATCCAGCAAAACAATTTCTTTTCTCTAATAAGTTTTGCATTGTTCTCTACTGTAAGCATATTGTTCTTTATTTTCTGCAGGACTTGAAACACAATGCGATATATTTTATTCTATTTCTTCCGTATTGTTTTAATTATTGAAACACGTTCAGTTAACTTGTACCAAGCATGGTCACCGTTGCATCTCCGTGATTTATGATCACTCTTTCCGCAATACGTGATCAGGTTTGCAGAGCTCTGGAATTCATGGTGCGCATTGCAATTAGTCTTTTACGTGGGGATCGAGGGTGACTGGTTGTCGATCGATCCCAACATTGAGTCGGCGCGGCTCCAGTCGCCTATAAAACTGTCGTTAAAATATCTGAAATTGCGTGGCCACACGTCGGCGGCGGTGCAATGTCGTGTCGTGTCGTGGGGCTGTTACGCCGAATAAAAAGTGGAAAAATTACCGCTATAGCTTCTTTAATGTCGTCGTTTGGAATCGATTAGATTGCAAATTTTACGCAAATAATTTTGCGTAGATATTGGTTGTGATCAATTTGCTTTTAGCAGAATGTTCTGTTTTGTTTATTTTATGCAGAGAATAATTTAAATGAAAAAGTCTGATTTAGATTATTGGAATCTTTTCTCAACCTAACGCCACACTACATTTGCTAACTAAACTAAATACAATAAAGTACGCACTCCTACTCATAGGGAGTTGAAGCCAGGACCTCTGGGTCCTTTAGGTTTGCTCCATGGTCTGCTGAGACCGGCGCGGCGCTTTTACCTATGTTAGACCACAGCAGTTTCTTATAAATAAAATTGTTCGAAAGGAAGTAAGTTGCTTGTTTTTATAATTAGGTAAATATGTAGGTATCCACTTGGTATGTCAAACAGTATTTCATGATTAATTATTTATTAATTATACTGATTTGTGCCAATTAGGTACATTAATATTAAAATTATTAATAGAAGTACCTACGACACGTAAGCAGACAGCAGATTTTCAAGAATTGAAAGCAGACAATCGTACATTAAAAACTTGGAATACCGTACGGAACGTGAATACTTCTGTACCTTACAGAAAGCGACCTTGACACATTTCCGCTGGATGCATAATTCCTCTGAAGTGTAGCGGTTCGCCTTCGGGTAATGATCTCAAACGCGAACTAACTTGTGCTATATCCACTACGAAACGGGTGAATTTATTAATATTAGTATTAAGTAAATATGGAACTTATTGAAAATGAAAATGAAAATAATAATTATTTATTTGCTTAAAACATGGTTTACAATGATGTTACATTAAAATAGTAAGTCCTCACGTTTAACAAGATTGTCATGCAAATAATGGTAGGTAAGTAGATGTAGGTAAAAAAAAATAGTAACAAGTTTAGATGAAAAACAGACTAGGCAGTAACAATCAATCCCCAATAAACATACCATGATGCAGTATTATTTCAGCTGTCGTACGAGTATAATGCTAATATCCGGATATACTTGTTGTATTTATTTGTAATTTTGTTTAACTTATAAACTTTTAACTTTATAAATCTACAAAAAAGCATTACTGATAGCAGTTAGCACTTCTAATATTTTATATTTAATACTATTACAACATTGTAATTTTTTTTTGTTTGCTTACTAAGTCCTGATTAATTTCACATTTAATTATCATCAACGTCCATATTTCAGTTATTAAAACACATTTTGGTGATCAATATATTAAGTAGTTTTCAAATATTTAGCCTAAGACAGGCACGTGAGTGATCTTATAAGGCAATCGTTTTTTATCGGGTTTTCTACGCGCATAATATGTTTTTCCTCTACACTATGGGGAAGTATTTTGCCCTCATATTACCTGATGGTCATTAAGTTATCGTTATTGACAATAACGATAAGGCTATTCTTTATCCGTAATTTTAAAACTACTAAGAAACTGGCTTTCCAATCTCTTATTGTTAGAACACTTAATTATTTATTATTGAACACCAGCTGACGGTTTAGTTTTTCTTGAATTCGAAAACAACCCGCGAACCTCTTTAAATTTTTCTTTCGGTAAGACCCGAATTGGGTCTACTCCGAACATTTTAACCCAACAAAATTTCCCAAAACGGTCCAATTGTTCTTCAATTTTTTTGATTAAAATCTTGTCCTAACCATTACAAACAAAACAAAAAAAGAATCAGTCAAATCGGTTGAGCTGTTCTCGGGTTTTGCGTTCAGCAACACATCAAATTTGGCGATTCATTATTATTTTATATAAAAGATAAACGGGAACTCCAAAAACCTATTTTGTGATAAGTACAAAAAGTTGATCTGTTGTTTCCGCTAACGTGTCTCTAATTTGGCAGCTTGATAATTTTAATATGATTCCACAAAACAGTTTAGTGTTACATCAAAGGTACATTTATCCATTGTGGTAGAATTAATGTTGGATTCGTTTAACATTGTTTAACATTCATGATGCGGCTTTGTTACAAGCAGGTTGCGCGGTGCATGGTCTGTGGATTTGATTAGTCTACAAAAAGGGTTGTTTGCTTATTTACAGCGGAACAATGTGTTGTTATTTAAGGACAGTAGTTATTTAATTTTTAATTTGAATGGAGAAGGCTTTTAGCATGGAACTATTTTTAATCGTTTACAAGCCTATAAACTTGCATGTAAAAATTAGTTCTGGCCTTCTCATATTAACGATATCATTATCATCATCAACAGTGTTTGTACACAAGTTTATACTTCCCACTGCTGGGGCTTCCCAAGGCCTTCCCACACATAAGACACAAGACATTTTGAAATTAGGACACCACGAAGTCCCATTCTTACACAGGACTTCAACCGGGTCCAACGTCTTCTTTATAGTTTTATAGGCTTGCATTTGGCTAGTATCTCACCTGATGGCAAATCATGATGTTATGAAGGATTTACGTGGCTATGAAGATTTTGAGTTGTTTTAATTTAGTCTCCCATCCCTTGATCTGAGATTGCAAAAGTTGCTGAACCTGGTAAGATCGAAGTGTACCAGCTAGCAGTAGGTGCTATTGGACACCTCAATAGTACCTACCTACCTACTTAAAAAGGGAAATCGTGCCAAAAACCACTAGGTATGCTCGCTTTGGCCCAAAGGAGTGTGAACTATCATAAAGAAAACGTTTCAATTCCAGCTGATTGCACCAAAACGTGTTTTGCTTTTTATTATTCGACGTTACTGGTACTGGTTACGAAATTACGTACGCAATAAAACTATGAAACGTTTTTCACGGTCGTCGGTGGAACGAAACTAACTGAATTATGAGGTGCGCTGTCATTTTTAATACGACTCTTTTACTAAAGAGTGAAACGTACGAAACGTATGCCTTAGTTTAACCCTCGACCCGTCGCGTGGGGTCTTTCAGAAAAATGAAATGCTTTTAGAAAAATGCCGAATTCTCAGTTTTAAAACTATTCAAGCGATTTAGAACTTTAGGTACCCTCCTAAAACAAGTTAAAATAACGCACA
This sequence comes from Scoparia ambigualis, assembly GCA_963921215.1. Lineage (NCBI taxonomy): Eukaryota > Metazoa > Arthropoda > Insecta > Lepidoptera > Crambidae > Scoparia > Scoparia ambigualis. The sequence goes on from OY992509.1 coordinate 18,193,429, forward strand.
TAACTCGCTGCAGTCAATCTGCCAGCAAGGGTCGTGAAATAATGAGTTGTATTTGCACGCAAGGCTTTGAGAGACCCCACACGATGACTCGCGTAAGTGATATTTTCTTCTAAGAAAAACTTGTTATGTTTGTTATAACAATTATTTTAATGTTTTTTTTAACTTGATTTAATTAAATTATATGTAAGAATGGACGAACGACAAAGTTACGTATTTTGAGATGGTTAGAAGAAAAGAGAGGAGGAAGGAGTAAACACATTATGTAAGAGGACGACGTTAGAAAGCATGACACGGAGACATCGCAAGAAAAGAAAAAAGAAAAAAAAATTGTTGACATTTTAATTACACTATAATTTATTACTTTTTTATTTAAATATTTTTTTTAAGTCGGAAAGACCGAATTATTGACAATATAATAGTCACATTTGTAAGATTAACATATGCCCAAGTCATACAAAAGCAGTACCTATGTACCGAGCATTCAAAGAGAAATTTAGCACCCCTTTGATAATATGCAAAACATAAAGATAACGAAACGTTGAAAAAATTGCAGAGGACGCGGGTTCGATTCCCGCCTGAGGTAGAATTTTTTTTCAACGTTTCGTTATGTTTGAGTTTATTTGAGCGTTTTTATAACTCAAATAATTAAATAATATTACGAATGCAAAACTTAATTGTTTTTTTGGTTGATTATAACTCATTTAAATTGTTTATTACATTTTGTTCCTAAAAGATCTCATGTAAAATAATCTAAAGTTTATTTAATTTTCTAAATAACTTAAAATTTTAAAAAACGTGTCCCAGAGTGAAAAAATGGCTTATATTTTTAATTTTAAAGAGCTGGATGAGAGTGGCCGCGGATCGTGCTCAGTGGCGTGTTCTTGGAGAGGCCTATGTCCAGCAGTGGACGAGTATAGGCTGATGATGATGATGATGATGATGAAATAAAGAACCAATTATGATTATCTTCTCTTACTTTTATTATAATTATGTTAAAAGCAACATTGTTTAATTTCTCAAAATTAACTTGGAAAGTGTTTTGTTATGGCTGTTACATATTAGGGTCCCTGGCGACCCCACGCGACGACACGTACGTTAGAAAAATGACTAGACTAGGCGAGGGTTAAGTAAACTTGTAAAATACTTATTATTATGATTATAATAATGATTAAGTGGGTATATACCTACTTAATTAAATTTATTATCAAAATATTAAAATAGTTTTCCAAAAAGTGTAAAGTAAAATAAAATATCTTTATTAACAGCTTCGTAGGTGATGGATGTATTAATTAAACTCCTAAAATACTTGTGTTACAGACACCCTATGACGCTGAAACAAGACAGTATGACTCAATAAAATATATTATTTTGAATGATGGCCATGTGTTTCTCCGTGGTGATATAAATGAAAGCTTGATTGTTTACCGCACTGCAATTACAGCATTGGCCTTGTACCGAAATCGCGCTGAATCCGTATTATGCATCGACAGTTTTGAAAACAACCCGGCGACGTTGGTTCGTTTCATTGAAGGATGTTTACGTCTCGCGTCATTTGTCGGACACGCCGCTGGCTGTACTAAAATGTCCCAAAAATAAGTTATTATTATGTCTATTAACTGTTGCCATGTGATTGTCACCGAAGTAAAAAAAAATGCTACATTTTTGATTCTCGAAAAATTAACGATTTGACCATAGTGTCTCACCGCAAGGGGCCCGCGTTTTGGGTTATTGCCCCATCCTGGAGAGGTCTAAACCCAGCAGTTAGATCTTTATAGTTTGATGATGATAATGCTGATGATGAACGGTTTCAGTTGATGTTTGCTGTACAGGTAGACATATTTAAGTACCTAATAATAAAATTTTAATGTTATGTAGGTACATTTACTTTGTTAGCCATATCACAAACCAAAACCACATGAGTAAATAACTACTTATGTGCCAAAACAGTGCAATCAGACACCAGTCAACCCATGACATTAATTATCTGCAACATTATTTAAAGTGTTCAATGTAGAAAAAAAATGAAAATAATTGTTATAATGTGACCGTAATATTAAAAAGGTTCACAGCATGAAGTCATGTTACAGAAAAAACTCGAAATTGAAATCTGTGTAAGGCAGCCCCGCAACTGTTTCCAATCTAACCTTTAAAGCCTTCCGATCTCGCGTGTCGGCAAATCTCTAATCCCGCAGAAACGAGCTAAGAGCAGTGAACAAAAGGCTCAACAACCGAGCCACGGTGCGCTGCAGTCGGGAACGGTGCAAATTGTCTGCTGTTTGACTATAGCATAGCTTTAGAGAATCAGTACGTTTCTACGTCTCGTTTGGTGGTAGGACTTTGTCCAAAATGCGGCGGAAGGCGAATACTGTTTTGCAATCCGTCTCCACAGGTAAGAAAAGACTTCTTGAATGGATGAAGGCTTAAAATGATTTTGGACGATTCAAAAGTGTCTTTATCTGTTAAATCTCATAGATGCGTCCCGGTTTAAAATGTGAAATCCAGTGAAATTACAGAAGCGGACAGCTAAAGCTTCAGATTTAACAGTGTGCGCATGATGCTCTTGTAGCAGTGGCCGTTAGCTGTTTGTCGGATCAGTAACATAAAAAATATACGTCCCACTCTGTATGTTGGAAATCTACTCATAGGGGCGCAATTGTTATGTTGACCTCTAGGAAACCTCCTAGGTTTGCTCGGCAATAGAAGCCACTTTTAGAAAAGAAGAATGTTAAGTACAATAAAGACGTGGACGAAGAGGTAATTTCATATGTAAGCAATTTGCGAAAATCTTATGTTTGAATTCCGACTTGTAGTTGTTTTTTTTAAGTATCATTGTTTTAATTTCGAGATAAAACTAACATTGTTAATTTGGAAAAAGTATTGAGATTAATGTTAAGACTAATAAACTACTAATGCACTAAGAATGATGAAGATGGAAGCACACTTCAACTCAACTACTAACGAACTGGATATCTTATCTCTAACGGTAGTAACACAAGACTGCAATAATCATTGAAGTTATGACGACTTAATTAGATAAGATGTTGGTTAGCTAGCCAAGCGGACTTAACAAGCCCTACCATCACTGGCTAAACCGAGTAAAACATATAATAACCCGCTGGGGATCAAAAAACATCAGCGAACCCGGGACCTTTGAGTATTAGACCGGTGGTAAAAACTACTAGATCACAGAGGCGGTGTTTATCATAACAAAGTTTGCGAAAATGTACATATACTAATGTAAGTACATTTATTGTAATATTGATAATGAAAAACATAAAATAAACATGGATTTTATATGATTTTTTGTTCCGTAGCACAAACATGTGTTATTTATAAATTTTTTACTCTAAATCTATCACAATCTAGTTACCTAAGCCCCAAATCGAAACGCTAATTGAACATTGAATTAAAATGGTGGATTAAAACGAGAAATCCTCTTTTAAATCTGCTTGTTGGCGCCGTAAATGTACCCTTTTTGCTTTAATGACCTGTAAAATGAAACCTAACGGCCTCACGACCCTTCCACGCTTCATAACCTGCGAAGGGAAAAAATAACATAACCTTTAACTTTGCAAGAGACGACGTCACATGCCTACGTGTAGTTGCCACTTTCACGGGTGCGATAATAAAAATGCGATGCGATAGTAAATATGTTTGTTTGCTGTAGTACTATAGATAAATGTTAAGTTTAGACAAATTATTCTGTAAGTTGTTTTTTCGTGTTGCACAAAATACGAACTGATCTTTGTGTTTTTGAGGGTACTAATTTTCTAATTTATACAAAACAACAACACTAAAGTTTAAAATGATATTGTGTTTTTAGTATATTAATATACGTAAGAGTATTTATTGTGCGATCTCAGATTGCTTAGGACACTGAAAAACTTCCCTGTCTAATGAATGAGTCACATGATAAATGTTTTTCTATTGTCATAATTCATTATATTCGAAAAAACGATTATTCTATTGTGTTAATGTAGCTATAGGAACTCCGTTCTCTTTCACGCTTTCAAACAAATCTTGGATAAAACTTAAATCTGCTGACTGACGACGCACCACACTCCCCCACCGTAAAAATCCTCAAAAAACGAACTTCAATCTCTTAATCCATCAAAGAACATTAATTCTATTTCTCAGCCGATTTCATAGCGATCGCTATTCTCGGTCAGATTTTCATGAATATCTCATTGTGTTATTCCCGTCTTGCTTGTAAAGGTTTGCATGCAGACGAAAACGTTTCGCCCACCCTTTATTTCTACAAACGAATAAATTTTGTTTGTAATAAGCAATAGGTAGACTACAATTGCTGTTTGAAAGTAAAACATAACAATAATAAGCTTTGTTGTCTTAACATAATATAATACAGTATAGTATAGTAGATTCTTCCGGGTGAGGTGGACTTTAATCTTCAGGGTTCAGGCTTATCGTCACTTACAGTCCCAGGGGCTTCTCCGTTGTGGAATAAAAAAAAAGTACTTATCAAACACGTAAATTCGTTAAAATGTTTACTAGAATAAAATCAACCAGTCTCAGGAAAGCTTGAATGGGATTCAAACCCATGACCTTTGGATTGCCGGTTCACTGCTCTCACCGCTAAGCTACGGAGACTCCAGAAGACTCGTTGAATTCTTTCTAGTAGTTTGTAATTTACGCTGGGGTACTTCTGGAGTCTCGGTAGCTTAGCGGTTAGAGCAGTGAACCGGCAATCCAAAGGTCATGGGTTCGAATCCCATTTCAATAATGAACGTAAATTCGTATTTTAGATCAATGCTATAAATAAAAGTAGGTAATTTTTTAACTTCTCATTTCTTGCTTACTCTTTAGAAACTCGTTTCAACTTGTCAGAATACTCACTCAAACATAATTTAGTAGGTACTAACATTAGATAGTTACCAGCCTATACTATTTCTCATACTATCCCACTGTTACACAACAGCGAAATTCAATAAAAAATGTTTGTAAACAACTGTACAAAATATTCACAATGCTTTGTGCAACTATCTTGTGTCACTCTTAGAAGAAATATCTAAATTAGGGGCCACAGGTTTTTCAGTGATTAGCGTGAAAGGTTCAGTACCATAACCATGTACAAGTAACTAAACAAGTAATTTACATACGTACCTACATACATTTGTAAACAAACTTTCAAGTTTTCAACGCTGCCTGTCTCGAAGCAAGAATCGCGATGGCAAGCTCCGATTTCAAATCGTCGCATCGGGGCTCTCGCTTTAATATTTCATTCTTTACAAATGGACTGACATTTCTGAATGAGCACCGTTGAAATGAGACACGGAAAGTCAACACCATTATTTTCTTCAATGATTTCATTTCATTTGCGTCTATTTTTGTTACGGCAACGCAGAGAGAAATTTTACTATAAAAATAACAAATCTTTAGTTTCAGAAAATTAAATGTATCAACTCGTACTAGTATGAAATGGTGAGTGTCTTTTGTTTTTCAGAACTTGGTGAAAAAATAAAGACTTTTGAGTTAATAGGTATTTATACTACATTGTATAATAATAAATATGCATGTGGGAAGGCCTTAGCAAAGCAGAGGGACGTTTATTAACTAAGACCTAACACTTTGGTCTTACTAAAACCAGAAATTGTCTTGCAAACGAACGGTAGGGCTAGTTCTTAGGTTGTTATTTTTGCTACGATTCTGGCAACCTTCTTTTGTAATGAGCTGAACTAAGCTTGTCTGTTTCAGGTGCTCTTCTCTAGTTTACAAGAACATCTCTGATCTCCGTTTTTATAAATTTCTTAAATGCTTTGTTATCCTCATTGCTGACGGTCGTGACCATCTTCATCATTTATGCGGCATTTAATGAGTGCAGAGCATAATGCACAGAGGTGTCCAAAGCGGTGAAAATTTGTCATTTTAAACATGATTAAAAATATTATTTTTTAAAATTATTATTTTGATATGCATTTTAAAACGAAAGCCATATACAAGTATGCCAACTATTGGAATTTCATTGAAGATTCCTAGGAATCTGGCGCAATTAAAATCCAAAGCTTTATTCACCATGAATTCGGGTTCGTTAACGTTGAAAATGGGCCCTTTATTTTTCGACTGACAGCGGATGATACGGTATGCTGCCCCGAAGTCATAAAAAGGTGGTGAAGAATAAAAGTAAGAGGATTAATTATTTTTTTAATGAGATTTTCTATTGAAAAGTCATATAAGACAATGGAATGAAAAAAAATAGTTCAAATATAAGGCAAATGAGTCGTAAAAGTTCACAGCCATCACCATAATATTATCAGCCTCTTAATGACCACCACGCCTAGGTCGCCCCAGGCCTCGGTGTAAGCACATAGCATTTTACCTAGTTAAACTACAGGATATTGTTAGATCTAGTTTCCTTCAAACCCTGCTTATTCCATGGTGGAGAGCGCTCTCATTATTTTGAACTGCATCCGCTGCTTCCCCTCAGGCAGGATGCAGTCACTATGACGAGTCAAAATAAAAAAAAACCGGTATGCAGCAGCGGAGCGGAATGAGAATATGTAGTATATGCAGTGTATACTACATTTATAATCACGACTATGATCTCCGAAGGGTTAGTCAGAGACCAGACAATGAGGACAGCAAAAGCAGTCGTCTACCATAGTCCACGTTTTACCAAATAGCGACTGCACAGTGTTCAGCGTGACAGGTGGTGAGCCCATCGCCGCGCAGTTGGACGTATGTGCAGTTTTTAGTTCGTTAGTCGCCTTTTATGACACCCAAGGGAAGAGAGGGGGTGCTAGTATTCTTTCACCGCTACGCGACACGGTTACTGCATATATCACTATAGTCAGTTCGTATATCACTATAGTCAGTTCGTATATCACTATAGTCAGTTCGTATATCACTATAGTCAGTTCGTATCGTTCTATCAATGTGCATTGGCGCAGGTATTGATATAATATGCGATAACATGGTACGCCGCTGATAAGCGGGTAATCCGATAGGCTTAAGCGGTTGAGCTTTAATAATATCTAGACTAAGTGTTATGGTAAGCTTATCTTTCTATGTAGCTACACTTGCAAACAGCATTGATTTGACATTGACGGGTTTGACCAAAACATAAATAAACGTCATATTTATAGGGTAGTTAGATGGTAGTGATTGTTTGATAGATTATCTGCTGTAGTGATTGACTCATATCCATCTAAAATGTAAGGTGAATCCAAATGCTTGGATTCTGCTCAGATTCTGTTGGGCGACCACCCTAGTACCAAATTTTGCCGCAAAATCAGCAATCCTTTCCGTTTTGAAGGGAAATGTAAAATTACAGGACAGGGGTTTGAACAACTGAAGTTTCAGGGTTGACAGAGCGCGTAATGCCTTAGGCTGTCAACAGCTGAAAAGCTAGACACGTTAGTAATTCAATAGTTAGGTTTTCTCACAGAGGAGAGGATTAAATTGTGTTTATGGGCTACGGTGGCCACTTCTCATCAGCCGGTCTTACTATACTTTGCCGTTCAGTAACATAAAAAAAGCTTTATTTTATCCGTGATTTTAGCAGCAATAAAAGTGTCTATTCAAACGCAAAAGTATATCTATTAAAACACAACATTTAGCCCGGCAAATGACCCCACTCCATCTGATGTTAAGTGAAAATGTAGTCCAGGCGCGAGGACAACTGGTGCAGCGTAAGAGACGTAGCATCAGTCACCCTCACTCTGCCGGCCCACAAAGTGCCTCTTCACGCCTCGTTTGAAGGACCCTATGTCATAGGTAGGAGAGAATACGTGTGCTGGTAGACTATTCCATCTTTTGGAAGTGCGACAAAGAAACGAGTCACTAAATGTCTTTGTGCGTGATGGAATATTAGAGACTGTAAATTTTATGCAAACACTGTACTTTTACTTGTAATACTCACTGCACGGTCTAATTACAGTCGTGTTAGCATGTCTGCATCGAGTCAACAATAACGACTTTAGACAGAGGCTCGATTCGCTCGTTGCCTCAAAGGGCTGTCTGCCGCACAAGCACAAACGCTTTGTCCACATGTGTTGCCAAGCTTGCTGCGAAAAATTATGAAAGCATACAAACTTCAACTCTATAACCAACGCATAAAGACTGAATAGGCTGCACGTCGGTAGTTGGAAGCGTGCTGTTTTCTTTTCACGTTTTCCGGTAAACGCTTAAATCGCAAAAGCATACCGCTGAATGAAAGTTTGTGGGTAAGTGAGCGAAAACTGAGTTGTGTAGACATTTGATTATGCTTCGTAGGTTATTATGAATGAGACAGAGAGTGTTTGGTCTAGTGAATAGACAAGCGGACTTAGAGTCAGAGGCTCTGCTTTCGAAACCCAGGGAGGGTATATTGTACTAGGTTTGGTTCTATGAAGGGCTTAGCCTACCTACTTTAGTTCATTTATAGGGCTTATTCTGAATCCGAATGGCTAACTCTAGCGTCTATACAACATACACATTCGATATTCTCACGACCATACTCACGAATACTATTATCCCCGCAAGCTTAGTCAGAGACAGGGCAATTATTATTATAATTAATTAATAATAATAATAACAGATACAGAAGGCAGTACTCCTTGACACGGCACGTATTGTCAGGAGGTTCCTCACTCTGCAGCCCTAACCACCGGTAACTTGGGTCTATCCCCGCTGCCGGTGGCAACCTAGGTTAAGTTTTTTATAATATTTTATATTGTAAATATGTTTTTTTTATATAAAATATTGTAAAAAATTTTACTTAAGATTACATTTTAAATAAAGAGCATAATAATAATAATTGCCTAATTGACAAATTGGACTAGAGACCAGGCAACGAGGACCGCAAAAGCAGTTCACTGGCACAGTCCGCGTTTCACCAAAATACAACTGCACATGTGATCATCGTGACCGGCGGTGAGAAAATTGCTACTCTATTCTGTTGGATATATCGGTCTTTTGTCCGTTAATAGACTTTTACGGAAGGAGAGTCGGAAGAAGGGAGACGAAAGAGCTGAGGTAGTATTCTATTACTGAGTCGCTACCACACCCCACACAAGTCGTCTCATATATAAGTCATATACATACACACATATAATCACGGCTATTATCCCCAAAGGGTTAGTCAGAGACTAGGCAATTAGGACAGAAAAAGCAGTTCTCTACCATAGTCCACTTTTCACGAAATAGCGACTGCACAATTTGCTTAGCAAGACAGGTGGGAAACCCATCGCCGCTCTATGCTGTGGGATCTTGCGACACCCAAGGGAAGAGAGGGGGTGGTAGTATTCTTTCGCCGCCACGCGACACGAGTAAAAAATACTAATTTTAATTGTTATATTATGTGAAGAAAGCTTGATGAAGTCTAGGTAAAATTCTTATGCCATGTTCACACGAGATAGTGAATGTCGGAAAAACAAGTGAATGTTGGAAAAATCTAAGAACTTCTAAAAAAAAATCATATCTCGAAAACTCTGAAAACTCGCGGAACATACGTGAGGGTGAATTACTTGACGCAAATTGATATCCTATGTCAAGTTATTACTCCTCTTGCTATTTAAAGGCAACTCACAGAAAAGTATTTATATATACAGGTGGACAAAAAAACCCTTTTTCTAAAAATATCGTGTTACAGTATGACTAGGAGGATATGTATAACGTCGTAGTCATACTGATATGACAAATTAGTATGACCACCAGGAAACGGCCAGTACATCTATAGGGAACCTTTAACAAGTTGTGCTACGATTCCCAGCATAATATAACATAAGGCGAAATAGAAGTAAGCCATACCATTAACCAAACTGATTGGATTATGCACCTTCGGGAAATATATGGACCTCTGAGTGTGAGACCGGTGGTATTCTCATATAACACAATTACGGTTTAAGAGGGTTTACGCATTTCGGTTTCCCATACAAACTTCCAAGCCGAAATTTTTAAAAAGCATTAAGCAAATTTCAATGAAACTTTGCATGCTAAAGTAACATACAGAGATCTAAATAGTTTGTTGAAAACATTTAAAAAACGTTTAAATAACTGAGTTATTGCGATTTTAAACTTTCTATAGTAGACTTTAAATCGCAATAACTCAGCTTAATAAACCTTTTTTAAAGATGTTTTCAACAAACTATTTAGGTCTTTGTATTTTACTTTAGCATGCAAAGTTTCATTAAAATTGGCTAGTTGGTTTTTTTTAAATTTCGACTTGGAAGTTTGTATTGGAAACCGAAATGCGTAATCCCTCTTAAGCACACACCGTGTGCACAAACATTTATTTATAAATTATATTTTGCTATTGCTTAAATATCGTGAATTTTTATTACTCCGAAAAAACTGATTAGTCCGAGAAAATGTAATTTTATTCAACTACTTTGAAAATGCTATAATTTCCTGTCCTTTCTTGTACTGAAGCTGACATCTGATTGAGTAATGCTTTCTAAGATGGGTAAAAATAACCAAACATCCCAAAATAGGGTTTATGTCTAAGAAACCAGATCGTATACTAATTTTTTACTTGCATTTCTTTACTTGATTAATCTTGGAAAAAAACAACATCATCAGCCAAGTTCCACTTATTATATTTCTTAATATTTTATGTTTTGTTTTTTATGTCCACACAAAGCATTGTTCAATCTGATTATAAACGTGGAGACTCTGTTATTGGCCAACTGCTACCTATTTCTTAATGTATTATGTATGTTTCATGTGCTGTCTGTCTTCCAAAGCAAAATAAATAAATAAGTAAATAAAAATTATGGTTCCACTAACAGCATCTATAGCTCATAAAAATAAAGATAAAAAATAATTAAGGTTGTATGTTGTGTAGTTTAAGCGATTGTGCTTTTTTAAAAACGATTAAACCTTATCTGTTATGGTCTTCACGTCTTATGTGTAACTTGGTGTAATAGTTTAGTTTAAAATAGTTGTACGTATTTGTAAAACTAGAATACGGTGTAATAGTGAATTATAATGTAAAGGTTCTGACGAATATGATTAAGAAATAAATATGTCCTTTCTCAAAAGAAATAAACATAAAGCGCGTTCATACGACAAAAAAGACTAAAGAAAAAAGGTCAATAGTCATCGATTCATAAAAGGGCTCGGTTTAAAAAGTGAGTTTAGCCCAACAAAGCCCAGAAATATGTCAAAGGGGAGTTCTTTATGATCACAATGTGTTTTGCTATGAAAGGTCCACCATTTTTTTACATTTTTCTGGCGGGCTGTGTCCCTACATTTTAATGAAGAAGCTCTTTTCAATTGTGTGGATCGTTACACGAGTATTCGTTTTGCATAAAAACGTGGGAACTGTGCGAAAAAACTTTTTTAATTTTAGTTTTTCGTGCGAATTTCTGTTGAGCGGAGTGTGGATTTTAAGAAAAAGTTTTGGTACGCTATTCAAAATTACTTAGATAAAGCCGTGCTTAAAATATTTTTTGTTATACTATGTTAGTGAAGTTAGAAAAAAAATGAAGATTATGTTGGTTTTCATGTAGGTGTTGACTAGATACAGCCACGACAGCTTAATTCGTAAGGTCTGAGCTAGATTGATAGCATTCAGTGCGTATAAACCCCGCTCTTGGATTTTTAAACACTTTACTGCATTATGGAATGGTTTGGTCAGGAAAGGATGGATGAAAAAAGAATCATAACGGGATAGTTGGAAAGGACAGACCTCGTTGACGTTCTCGTTTAAGGCCATAACGTTGTATGAAGACCGTTATGAGAGTAAGTGAAGCAAAGATGTGTGCCAGTCTCGTACCAAATGGAAAGCTGTGGTCAGAGGGGCAGGCCCCTCCGGAAAGCAGGCCTGATACATACACACATACATAAATACATACATAAATACATACATACATACATACATACATACATACAAACATACATACATGTCGGAGTTATTCCATAGACAAGTATCGCCATCTTTATCGATAGACCTAGTATCGACTAGTCTGAGTAATTTGACTGAATAACTTGGCTGAACAGCTTGGCTGAATAACTAGGCTAACTAGCTCGGCTGGATAACGTGGCTGAATAGCTTGGCATTATAAAAGTATCCCTGAGTCAGTAGTTCGGCGAGTAGTGAGGGCATAGTATGTCTATGACATCTGGCACTGTTCCTGAGTGAAACGCACTCACTCACTTTAACTCGGGAGCTCAATTGCGCCGGTCGCGTGCGCACTGATTCTTTTCCACACACAAAATGGCAAAGTCTTTAAATTATAAATCTTTAATCTTAAGATTCTGCCTGACTATGTCTGTATTTTTATGCAACTTTTTGAAATAAACAGTGTAAATTATATTTTTTTTATTTTAAAATATACATCACGCCCGCTTCCCAGAGGGGTCGGCAGAAACCACAGATTTCCATTTCCTTTGATCTTGAAACACATCCTTTGCTAGGCTTTGCGGGCGTGATGAACTGAATTACGCATGCTATAGCTAGTGGCAACAAAGCTAGTGGCAGAATACTAAATAGCACAGGTAGGGGCCCCCTCCGAAACACCATTGTTTTGTTTCAGTAAATGTCCTGAAATGTTAACATTAGGTCTGTACGTAATTTTTTGAAAGGGTTTATCAGCGAAATTCTCTTGTCTTTTGTTAGCTACGAAACGAAAATCATAATGGCTCGGAATAATAAAACTGTATAACGTTGAATAAAAGGAGATATTTTTTACAAATGACGATAAGGCAGAAGATAGAAGCGCATTTTAACAACTGATAGACAATTTCTTACAGACTTCGGTGAAATGGTGGAAGCTAGCCAGGCATCTTACTAATATTATAAACGCGAAAGTTTGTTAGTATGGATGCATGTTTGTTACTCTTTCACGTAAAAACTACTGAATGGATTAGGGTCAAAGTTGCTCGCGTCCGTAGGTTTACCCTTGAGACCCTACACGTGATCCCTGGGTGGTGCTAAATGAGTGACACCAACTGAGTGGTAGAGCCACGCTGCGTTGCAGCACACGTTGGGCCGGCTCGCCCGGCGTAATACCACCCTCTCTCTAATATTCGGCGTGAAATAATTGCACTTGGTGCTGTTGTGTTTCGTCCGACCAGTGAGGGTTCCGGGGGCCCCTACGCCCCCCCCCCCTCCCCTCCTCCCAATTCCTATTCTTTCCTTAAACCTATTCCTCCCTTAAAGGCCGGCAACGCGTCTGCGATTCCTCTGGTTTTGCGGGTGTCCATGGGCGGCGGTGATTACTCTCCATCAGGTGACCCGCCTGCTCGTTTGCCTCCCGGTTTTATAAAAAAAAAAAAAAAAAAAGATGAAATTCGGCATACAGATAGTTTATAACCTGGATTAACACATAAAATACTTTTATCCCGATATTCCTTCGGGAACGGGAACCACGTGGGTGAAACCGCGAGCGGCCGCTAGTACTTAATACTTTAACAAGTATATTCCATCCATATTTTAAACAAGGTTAAAAATCTACTCCTCCCGCTGGGAATCGAACCCGTACTTGATCAGCAGTGGGACAGGAAATGGGATGTTTACTAACATATTTAATACGCTCCTGAAGCCTTGAAGGCTTTTTAATATGAACATGACAAGCGCCTATTAGATTGCTTAGTTGCGTTGACAAGGTACTAAAATGTTCAGCGGGCCTACTCTCTTTCTCCGAAACGAAATTTCAGCTGTTTTTAGTTTGCTATTTATAGCCGCATTCCATTGTTTTTGAAATTGCAAACAATTTTATAAAAATTAAAAATCATAATGTGTTTTGTACTAGCGGCCGCTCGTGGTTTCACTCGCGTGGTTCCCGTTCCCGTAAGAATATCGGGATAAAAAGTATTCTATGTGTTAATCCAGGTTATAAACTATCTGTATGCCGAATTTCATCCAAATCCATTTAGTAGTTTTTACGTGAAAGAGTAACAAACATCCATCCATCCATACTCAGAAACTTTCGCGTTTATAATAATTATTAGTAGGATGAACAAAATTTCGGAAGAAATAGAAACCGCTGTAAATAGCAAACAAAAATCGGCCGAAATTTCGTTTCGGAGAAAGAGAGTAGGCCTACTAGTAGGTACTTTCGTGGCCAATTTACAGACGGCTCAATTTTCGTCGAAATATTTTGAACCTTACACTTTGGAAATAAGGATCAATATCAATTAAAGAAATTTGTCCTTTTTTCTATTATGACTCGTCATAGTGACTGCATCCTGCCTGATGGTAAGCAGCCGATGCAGTCCAAAATACCGTGGAACAAGCACGGTATCGAGCGCACCCATTCATTATGGGTAGGTTGAACTGCTGGCGTGTGTACTAACTGTGGCGTACTATCGCGGACTCCATCGCTTTACCAGTTTAAAGGTCAAAATCCCTTGCACACCGCGTCGTCTATTTGGTACGGGCACGCACCCGGGCGGTCAGTGCGCTTCATACGAAAATCGCTGCAAAGTGGTAAAGCGACGGTGTCCCCGACCGTACGCCGCACCCGAGACGAGAGAGGACGTCAAACAAACGATCCTTGAAATCGGCTTAGTCCAATTTCAGGTTGCGGTTGGAAATCTCTAAGGTGTGTGCATGGTAACATAACATTGAATTTATATCCCTTGTGTGTGGGGAAATGTAATTCTGGCTTTTACGGTTAAGTACCTTATAGACAAAGCTTTAAACCGAGCGCGGTCATATACATTCTGCCAGAGTTTATGAGTTACGCAAGTTAGTATAGTAAATACTGAAAATATCTCGACTTAGAGGCATCTTAGGTAATAGTAGTAGAAGTTAGCAGTAGAGGTTATTTATTATTATTTATTTACAGGTTCTTAATATAAATACAAAAATGCCTTACTTCTACACATGTTCCGCAAAACGGTTAACACAGTTTCTCTGCAGGATTGGTGGAATTTACCACATATTATACATCTACCACTTATACATTTTTTTTTAATTAACAAACTTTTTTTATTTATAATAAAGGAGGCAAACGAGCAGGCGGGTCACCTGATGGAGAGTGATCACCGCCGCCGCGAGCGAAGAAAAGCGAGACCGCTACGCACTATTCCAATAGCTTATTTACACTATTCAATAAGTCATAATTGTTAATCTTTTTTTGTTTCTGAGATCCATAACGGAAAAATCACAGTCTAGATGTAATTAGGCCTCTTAAGTTAAGGCAGATTCAGAAGACGATGTTTACCCATCAACCGAATTAGGCCAGCCAAACTCATTTTGTGTCGTTGTTCATTAAATGAACAACGACACAGGCGTTACCAAATTTTAGTAACGCCTGTTCCCAGCTATGAGACCTTTACTGGCTGATAATGATGATGATATAAATTTTAATATCCTCAAAACTATTACCGATAACGAATCAAAAGAACAGGTACTTGAAAACTTTGTAGTTTCCATTTTTACTGAGGAACTATAAAGTATGAATCGTATTCCGAATCAAGGTCGGCCACATCAAACGCCATGAAGCAACAATGCAACGTTTATTACGAGCACAGCCTAATAAGCTTCCACAGTGTGGTTTATATCAGAAACTGGATCAAGAAAGTTACGCTAAAAATTTTAAGTACATTGTGCTATAAAATATTAAGTAGCTTCAAAGATGTCTACAGGAGCGACTCAAATTTTGAAGAAGCTTAGTTTTACTATCACGCCTTTTGTCGTACAGGTAGTAAAAAGGAACCAGTGTTTTATTTTCTGTAGTGTTTGTTAAAAGTAACATCCATAGATATAAGAGATGTAAAGTCAAGTAATAAGTTACTGAAATTTTCTCTTAGAACCCGTGATGACCTCAGTAAAGTCCCGCATATTCACTTAATACCATTTACTATTAAACAACTTTATTGTCACTCATTATCGTCTAATAAAAAAACTTACATAGTAGATAGATAGATAGATAAAACGCCTTATTGCACACACAAAAATACAGACACATAAAATAAGGATTTTTAAACTATTGTGGGCAAAGGCGGTCTTATCGCTTAAAGCGATCTCTTCCAGACAACCTTTGCGGTTATAGGGCAACAGAAAAAGAGCGACCATCAGTGCACCAAAAACAATCAAATATGAATTAAAAAAATAGAATTCAAATACTTAATATAAAAATTATTAGTATTTACTGTTAACTCCCTAAGCTGCACCGAGAAAGTCACTAAATTACAATAAATCAATATTTGGTAACAATAGACGTTTAATAGTCAATTAAGGCTTTCTTTTAGGACTATAGCATTCGTTTAGGTTTCTTTAAAAAGGGCGTGAAAAGGTTTTAACATACGGGCATCGAAAAATCCGAAACAAATTTTGCCCGACCTGGATATTGAACCTAGGACCACCGAGCGCTTTGCCACGCGAGCAAGGCGACGAGAATCGAGGATCTGACATACCTTGAAATATTACTAACATTATTAATTAGCGTCTCTGAGATAAAATCAAAACAAAGTACATCCGTTTGAAATGGTGTTTTAGTCACGACATTTATAAACTAATTTGTTGCCAGCAACAACAATTGCATTATAAATGTGAATTCACTAGGCGAACTTTATTTTTATACATTTTGCTGGTCCAATAAAATTGTCCATAATAAATAAACAGTGCTATTGGCTGGAATCCAACATGAAAAAGTTCCTCAACGCAACCGATATTGGAGTTAGCAGTTATGTTTGACATTGAACCTCCATGTGGGTCGCGGCGTTTTTTGTAAGATCGATTAACGGACCGATTTACGATAAGATTGTTAAATTAAATTAGATAAAACAACACAAACATATGTTAATATTTAATGCTATGTACCATAAAACATTAGCTTGCTATTATGTAAGCGGTTTATCTTGGAAACACTTGTATGTTTTACATTTAAAGGAGAGATCCACCTCATTTGTTGATAAACCCATATGTCATTAATTTTTTTCACTAACGCAAAGCTCATACGGATCGGATAAGAGGAAAGTCGGAAACTGACTTTTAGTACGTTGCGCGTTGGTATTATGGAATTCATACTATTCTGTTCACCCCGACAAAAAAACTGCATGCATTTTATTTTATGGGTATTTTATGGTCGTATGCGAAGACTGACTTATTCAGAGACTAACTGTGTTCAAGAGTATTACCACAGAAGTAGCAATATGATGCACCTATTGTTAATTAAATGCAAACTTCTATTTTACAAGCACCTGAGCACTGATACACACGGGCACATACATTTGAAATTTTAAATAATATATTCATGAAATTCCCAACAAACAGGATGAGAGGACCGCATGCACCGGTAAGTATGTATAAGCGGCTTTATTTCGTAGTGGCTAAAATTCACTTTTGGTTGGTTGAATTTTGAACCATTCAGCAATATAAGCTAACTCCAGTTTTGTGCGGCACTGAATAAATTAAGTTTTACAGTTGAAAGGGGTAGATTTTGATACGATTATTTTGCTCTCAATGATACGACGAAGAGCAATTAGGTTTCGAATGAACCTTATACAGGGAAACAAAAGGCGATTTCAATTAAATAGATATCATCTTCAAAAGACTAAAAGTAAACGTTTTCCTAATACAAAATAATGGCATATGGAAAGTCGATTTGTAATAGGGCTTGTTTTAAGTCCGCCTGGCTAGTTACACAAACGCAGAATCACGACTATTATCCCCGAAGGGTTAGTCAGAGACTGGGGTAATGAGGACAGCAAAAGCAGTCCCCTACCATAGTCCACTTTTCACCAAATAGCGACTGCACATGTGCTCAGCGTGACAGGTGGTGAACCCGTTAGTCACCACCCTTTACGACACCCAAGGGAAGAGAGGGGGTGGTAGTATGCTTTCACCACCACGCGACACTGTTATTAGTTACCACCGTATTATCTACGGCTGTCACGTATCCATAAGAACAATGTCAGAAGCATTTTTGCGTTCCGATAGTATCATGTAAATATCGAAGATAATTACTCTCAAGAAAACTCGAGCATAACGAAACGTTGAAAAATTACTACCTCAGGTGGAAATCGAACCCACGCCCTCTACAATACGGGCGGGTGCGTTGACCGAATATTTTCAACGCTTTTGACTTTATGTTTTTATAGCGTAGCGACATTATCAAACTTCTAAGAATTGACATCCTAAGAGATCTGAATGAAAATATTTTACAATATTTTAAATATTCAGATTGGTTAGGACTGCTTTATAGGTTCGTAACATATTTGATTTTAACAGGTTTTATTCAAGTAAACTAATCACTGCAAGGTTCAGAGAACATTCAATTACTGCTCTCGTAAAAATGCTAACGTAAGTTCTGGAGTTCCGCAAGACATTCCTATGATAAGTTGATTCGAACAGCTCGAACTATTCCCATGCAAATAATCAAATAAGCCACTCTGCCAGCGAAATGTGAGAGCATTACCAACAGAATATTTGGACCAGTGCTGGCCAGAGAGCGTCCTAACTTTGTTCAAGTACCAATCAATTACTTTGAATGTTTCGCCAAAGAGGTCGGTTGGTACAAATTTTTTTTATCACGTGTTTAGTCATGAGTAATAAATCTTTATTACCTAATTCATTTGGTACATTAAAGTCTTAAAGGAATACAATAATTATATTATCAAATGAGGCCTACGGGGCCTCTACTACAAGGCATTACAATGACATATTGTTTTCTGAGGTTTAAGCGAGCACTACACATTGAAATGAAACACTTTTTTGAACAAATGAAACACTCCCTGTGATCACGGACCCTGTAAAGCAGGGATGCACAGACTACGGCCCGCGGGCCGCATGCGGCCCGCCGGTCGAATACTGGTGGCCCGCCGACAGCAAAAATAATACTCTCGTACATTCGAAAATATTCAATTTGAATACATTATTATCAATTTTTCATTGTCTTTAATTACCTATACTTCTGGTGGCCCACCATCAGTTCATAATTTGCCCGAGTGGCCCCTAGTCTTAATAAGTCTGTGCATCCATGCTGTAAAGGGTTCGAAACGTCAGGATAATATAAAAACTATGTAAATAGTAAATTAAACGCGAGTTAATCCGTAAAAAAGTGTTTCATTACAATGACGTTCAAGGGCATTACAAAAAGTATGACGTTGGTCATTACTGGGGTCGTAGCTTCAGCCTTATTGTTGGGTGAGTTAAAGATGAAAACAAAATTGCATTGTCAATTTATCCGAGGATGAAATATTTTGCGGATGAGCTGTCACCTAAGTCATCAGAAGCGTAGTCCCAGCTCACTAAAGGTACACCTACCCATTTGCCATTGGCTGTTGCTGAGTGACAACAAAAAGGATCGCCACCATAAATTGTTCCATACAGTGTGAGGCTACGATCCCTGAGGTCCTTTTTTTTTAGCGGCAACGGGTAAGCGCTTGGCCTTCATCTCACCTGCTGGTAAGTGACGATATTCCACCTTCATAAGGCCGAAGGTGGAAGCGCGCTTCACCCGGAATCCTCAACCACTGACGAACTGGCTATCTTATCTCAAACTGTCGGAACACAACAATGCTATAAAAATCGTTGTTATGGCGACAGACTTAGATAAGATGGTGGTAGCTAGCCAGGCGGACTTAACAGCACTACCACCAACCAAACCGAGCACACAAACATTTTATTTATATATTTATTTATTTAAAGAAAAGGTGTACTTGCTGACTTACAGTGTAGACCAAAACGCCAGCAAGCTAAATACAAACAAACCAAGTCAAGTTTAAAATTAAAATCTATCACCGAAATATAATCAAACAAGTAAACATTAATGTTTTATATTTTAGCGTTTTATTAACGCTTAAATATACATAAGTAAAATTTTAAACACTGAAAAAAGACGACAACCTGAGGTTGTCGTCTTTTTTCAGTGTTTAAAATTTTACAAGTAAACATGTTATACATTAGGAAAATAATATAAAAAAAGTTAAAAATGTGAATGTCATAAAGTCAAAATACAATGTCACAACATAATACAATAGCTACCAGTAATCACACAAAGAGTCAAGCACATTCCAAATTAAAATAATTATTGAAATATAAAACAATGTCAAACTATAATAAAAGAAAGGAAAATAAAAGTCAAAATACAATGTCACAATAGGTACAATAATTACCAATAAATTACCCCCAGCTGGGAATCGAACCCGGGACCTTTGGGTCTGAAACCGGTGGCTTATCCACTAGACCACAGAGGCGGTTGAAAATGACATGTGTGGTAGACATGTGGCTAGAACGCTTGTAGAGTAGAATAATGAATGTATGAGATTTGACTTATGTCATTTAGCGAACTAAAAATTTGTAATGGTAAATGCTATGTAAATTTAATACTTTACTGAGATCTCAGACGGACTTCTTGAGATAATTTGAAAAGTGATGTTGCACTTGTTTGTTTTATTTGCCAACACTCATGCACGTTCACGAACATTTAAAATTTAAAAAAATAAAACAAGACGGCAGACATGACGCTCCACTTTCTCGCCAAGAAGTCCCGAGCGCGAAGCTTCATAGAATGCCACTTGAGAGTTGAGACGCCATCTTATATAAGAACGTTGTCAAAATGTCACCTACATTAATAAATTTAGCATGCTCGCTGCCACACTCGCAAAGGTCTTAGAATTCAGATGAGGGTTGTGGAAATTAGCCTTTCAGAATGCTTCTGCTGGCTCACTGTTTCATATACAACATGTACACGTACGACGTTCTTGATGACATGATTCTAAGCTACTACCTAATTTGTAGCTAAAATTTATGAAATTCGTACATGCATATAGTCACGACCATTACCCCCAAAGTGTTAGTAAGGGCAATGAGGACAGCAAAAGCAGTCAGAGGACTGCTGATGGTAGAGACCATAGTCTACTTTTCACCAAATAGCGGCTGCATAAATGTGTTCAGCCTGACAGGCGGTGAGCCCATCGCCGCTCTATGCTGTTGGATGTATGTGCAGTCTTTAGTCCGATAGTCGTCTTTTACGACACCCAAAGGAAGAGAGGGGGTGGTAGTATTCTTTCACTGCTGACGCGAATCTGTTAACAACGGTTAACGGACAATGATAGTTTATAATAATAGGTATGATAAATTATAATTTAAAAATTATAACATACCTTAACCCCCCCCTTTCATTTTAGATACACTCCCCAAATTCATATCCTCCACTGATTGCCACCGTACGCCAGTTTTAATTTCGACAATTAGCAAGGGGCTTGTTTGTCTCAAAATTTAATTAGGCGCGTCGAGACATGACACTCGTTCGAATTATTAACGTGTAACTAACGTAATTTGTTTGTAAGGGTGCCTTGAAATAAATTGACATCATGGAGGAAATGTATGACGTTCATAAAAAACAGTTATATTGAATGTTAAGTGTTAAGCATACGTAGAAGACCAAGAAGGCGACATTTCTACGCGACTGGCTGGCTACGTTGATATTTTATGGATAGTTGTATTATTTTATCCTAATAATAGAATAAAATTACTAATTACTGAGGTGTCTCATTTCGTCTAGAATTTAAGCATCGTACTATCATATTTAGAAGAACTCGGAACGAATTTAACTATACGGACGCGACTTAAAATTATATTACATTTATAATAAATGAGTCAGTGATGAGTTCCAGGGCTCCGCCCATCACATTTGTTTCGAAAATGTTGCGATGATGTCGACAAATACTTGTGTGCTAGATGTTGAATACATAATGATTTAAATATATTGAACGATACACATTTTTAACGAGTTTAAAACTTTGCTGTTTTTATTGACGTCCATATAAGTGTACCCGAGGCGAGAGTGAATGGGATAGTTAGAAGGGGAAGACCTCGACGAACGTACTTAGATCAGATCGGCGACCTTCTCGTTAAAGGTCAGGTCGAGAGTACTCTAAGCTACTCTAAACCGACGAGCGACGATGTTATGAGAGTAAGTGAAGTGAATGGAAATCTGTGGTCTCTGCCTACCCCTCCGGGAAGCGGGCGTGATGTAGGTGTATATATATTTGTTGGAGCGCGAGCGTCTTCGGGAGTCATCGGCTCCTATCGTCGGTCGTCGGGCCGCGGCGCGCTGGCGCAGGTGGCGGGGCTCGCACGAATTCCTACCACCACTGCAACAAGGACAGATCAGCGTAGGCATCGAGCGAGTCCGAGATTGCTATCAAATGTTTTAACGTAATGAGTACAAACTTATGTATATACAGTCCGCCTATTATTTCAGTCCCCAGTTAGGACCCTAACAATGGTCCTTCGAGCCGGATGACTCCCGAAGACACTCGCGCTCCAATATATTAATGCCTCATTAATAATGTTATTGTGAATCAAAGTTAAATTAAACAAGTATAGCCTACTGACTGTTTCACTTGTAGGATCTTTGCCTCTATTATCAAGTCTTCGCTTCAGTTGATGGGTATTGACTTAATCTACACGCTTGTCAAATGCTGGAATTTTATTTTCAAATGCTGGCATTTAATGGTGATCGATCACAAACCTTGGCTATGCATCGAAAAATTCGAAACACACTTTGCCCGACCTGGGAATTTCACCCGGTGATTGGCCCGAGCGCTTATACACTCGGCCATGAGTAAATAAAGACATAATTTACATTAATGGATGGTAGATTAAGTAAATGTTTTTTCTTCTTCTTCTTGTGTCATTTCTATTCGGACGGCTATCATTACGGCCACTTAGGCCCGTGAAGTTGTGGCTCGGAAGACAACTCGTCCATGTTAAATCGCCTCCGTGTGTTAAGCCTCATTACTATTGTTAGGCAACAGTTGTACCAGTTGGCGAGGTTCTGTATCCACTGATTTCTTCTACCTGGGTCTAGATGTTGGATGAGGTACAACGCAAACTTGGTATAATAACGCAAATAATGAACGGTAATAAGGGCTTATATTTCTTTTGAAAACACTGGCTCGTAAAGTGGCTCTTACTACACCGATTTCAGCATCGTAATGTATAGCTTATTACACACTAGTGTGGTAATGTAGTTTAAAAATAGAATCTCAACATATAGTTTCTTAACTAGTAATTTCGCCAAATTATTTATTTTGTCAATAAATAAACCTTAATTCGTAACATTATTGTTTTGTTCATTATATTTTTAATATCTATAGACTGTTTGGCTGTTGCCCTTTGCCTTATTATTATTTTTACTAGCGCGCGAGAAACAGCGTGCGTAATAAAATTTGTCGTCTCTTTCACATACCTATATTTTGTGGATTTATACAGCGGCTTCTTGTTCAATATTACTTTGAAAGTTTAAAAATTAATATGTATAGTTCTAGTAATGAAGAAGAACTCCGCCGGAAATATTAAGTGAAGCACAAAATGTTATTGGCAGCCTATTACCATCTAAGTCCAAAGAAAAATATATGTTCGCTTACCAAAGATTTATACACTAGAAAAACAACAAAAACACGCAGTCATTTTCAGAAAATGTGTTTTCCTCACAAGTGTGTTGAATAACGTCGTATGAAACGCGTGTGCATTGGTAATTACAATCCTCGGCTCCATTAAGCCCTCGACTTCGGCTCGGGCTCATAACCCGCCTCGATTGTAATGACCAACGTAGCACACTTGTATCATAATGTACTATTATCTTTTACTTCAACCGTGTCGCGTAGCGGTGAAAGAATACTAGCTTCCCCTCTATTCTCTTGGGTATCGTAAAAGCGACTAACGGACTAAAGATTACACATACATCCAACAGCATAGAGTAGCGATGGGCTCACCACCTGTCACGCTGAGCACCATGTGCAGACGCTATTTGGTGAAAAGTGGACTATAGAGGACTGCTTTTGCGATCCTCATTGCCTAGTCTCTGACTAACCCTTCTGGCGATAATAGTCATAATTATATGAATGTACTTATGTATTCTACAATCGATGCAAATACTGCACTCATTGACTTTGAATATTTGACGCGATGCAAAGGTCAAAGCTTTGACGCCGGGTCGCGTTTGACTCGCCGCACTGCACATGTAAATTTATTAAAAGCAAGCTGCGATCGTATACGGACTTTAGTTTGGTATAGTACATCCACAGAGCACAAATGAAGTAGAATATGTACATACATATTAAAATCACGACTATTATCCCCAAAGGGTTAATCAGAGACTAGGCAATGAGAACAGCAAAATCAGTCCTATACATAGTCCACTTTTTATAGAATCATATCTGATTATAGCCATACTCATTTGCCCGGAGCTAATTACTCAAAAAACTCAAACTCAAAATTTCTTTATTCAATGAACTTAAACTAAGCATTTTGAATCGTCTAAATTTATTTGGATGGATGAGCAAACACCCATTCAGGAAGTCTTTTAGCTGTGGAGAAAAACGGGCGCAAAAAACTCCACAGCTTTAAAATAATATACTTAGAAGTAACGACATTTACAAAAAATTAAGAATTTATAGAGAGTATTGGGGCCAAAAAGTTTGAATTTAAGAACGTTATGAGAGGGGTGGATTTCACCAAAGTAGTATAAGTCTTATTCTAAGAATAAATCCTTATTTACACGCGTGTAAATGAACTTTACGTTTCACCAACGCTTAACCTAATGATAAAGTCACTACACTAGAGTTAATTCATAAACCGCCAATTTTGGCCGTATTAGCCCCTATTTTTAAGATAATAATGTCACTAATGTCATTTAAAGCTGCCTTCAAATTAATATTGTAAATAAAAAAATGCCGCGTCGTTTGAGATTGTTGATTGACGAATCTGATAGCAGTGATGAAGATTATTTTAAGGCCCACGCCCGAGATGGTTTAAGGAAAGAACAAATTACTTAGGGTGGATTTCACTAAAGTAGTATAAGTCTTATTCTAAGAATAAATCCTTATTTACACGCGTGTAAATGAACTTTACGTTTCACCAACGCTTAACCTATTGATAAAGTCACTACACCAGAGTAAATTCTTATACCGCCAATTTTGGCCGTGTTAGCCCCTATTCTTAACTTAGTAATGTCACTAATGTCATTTAAAGCAGCATTCAAATTAATATTGTAAATAAAAAATGCCGCGTCGTTTTAGATTGTTGATTGACGAATCTGATAGCAGTGATGAAGATTATTTTAGGCCCACGCCCCAGATGGTTTAAGGAAAGAACAAATTACTTAGCAGAATAACAACAACAACATTTTTTTTGATGTCATCGTCAGAAACGTTACGTCAAACAAACAATGTTACGCCAGAAATTAAAAAAGTGTGCTTTACACTTGCTCTCGTACGAGATAAACTGCAACTATACTTTGGTGGTTAATACGCTCATTCGTTCGATCCGCTTATGTTCGTTCAATAGCACAGAGTAACTATGCGAGAGTAACTTATTCTTACATTAGCGTGGTGAAATGAAATACAAGTTATACGTATGATAAATAAAAGTAGTAAATTTATACTCGGGTAGCTATTCTCGTGTAATTTTGATATTGGTGAAATCGGGTCTTAGAAGATTAACAATAACAACATTTTTTTGATGTCATCGTCAGAAACGTTACGTCAAACAAACAATTTTACGCCAGAAAATAGAAAAGTGTAAAGCGCCTTTGCCCTCGTACGAGATAAACTGCAACTATACTTTGGTGGTTAATACGCTCATTCGTTCGATCCACTTAAGTTCGTTCAATACACGGAAAGAAATTATTAGTTGGGTTTACCATATTTCAACAAAATTTTAGGGTTAATATAGCACCTACTCTTGAGTTTTGTTGAATGAACAAAAACTGTATTGTTGATCAGTTACGGTAATTTGAACTTATTACATATATCTTTTGTTGTTTTAACGTATTTATTTTGTAAATTTAACTTTAAAAATGGTTATTTCAACAACTTGAACAGTAAAATCAACAACTACCTATTGAATTATGCATGAATTGTTACGCCAACATGTACAAATAGGTAAAAACTACTGTTTTCATATCAACAAAAACTTTTCTGTGAAAACAACAATTTGTTCATGTTGCTTTAATCCATCACTTTGTTAATTCAACTAATGTGTCGCCAACCCGTGCAAAATCAACCTTTTTGTTCTTTCAGTGTAGCACAGAGTAACTATGCAAGAGTAACTTATTCTTACATTAGCGTGGTGAAATGAAATACAAGTTAATGACAAATATAGGTAGTAAATTTATACTCGGGTAGCTATTCTCGTGTAATTTTGATATTGGTGAAATCGGGTCAAAAGTGAAGCAAAGGATGTGTGTCAGGATCGTAGTAAATGGAAATCTGTGGTTTATGTCTACCCTTCTGGGAAGTGGTATGTATGTATGTATGCTTTATGTATGTATGTATGTAAAGTTTGATTTAAGGTCGTATTTTTTACGTACCCCGTATGTATGGCGCATACGTGAAATACGCGAACATGAAACCGGAGGATGCTGGCGCGGCGGCGAGGTATGCGAGTCAACCACGCAAGCGAATACCCGTGTCACAAAAAGTACCCCCAAAGTTAATTGGCTACTTGACAGCTCTCGGAAAAGTATTTTCAAAATTACAAACGCTTATTTTATACCTCTTACATTATTTTTTTTCTCGAAAAAACTTCTATATTAATTTCAAATTTCGCGCGAATACGGTTGGTCACGTGACATTTTGTCCTGTGACGTCACACTTCAATAAACAAACAAATTTTATCTTGAAACCTGACAGATAGTTTTGGTTTATTTTGTGAAATCCCAAGCAGCACACGAAAGCTGTTAAAAAGCTGAATAACGTGTATTTTGAATTCCTTAGCCTGTCAATGAAAGCTGTACGAACGCTGTAGAAGCGCTTAATCAGCTCTTTTAACTCTTATTTGGGCCCCAAAGTATACAGCCTTTAGCGGGACTGTGGCTGGCTCGCAGCTTGACAGGGGCTGCCTCGAGACTGACTAAATGCTACTACTAACATTTTCTACAAAGCTTCATTTCAGCTTGAGTAATAAACATCATCCCAAATATCGAATAACAGTGCGTGCATCGAGATTTTGAACAAGTGAGTTTGACATTCAGTGAAGAAGCGAGTGGTTTATTGAATTGGTGGATTTTTATAATACGGTAAGTACTCTTCAATTTCATTTCTATTTCGTTTCAATTCAGTGTGTCATATCTGCGAGCAACAGTTTACTGACAAAGTGTATATATATTTTCATTAAACTTTTCACGCGCCCTCTGAAATAAAGAGTTTTTAATTTATTACAATACATTAAAAATAATATGTGTCGCGAAAATTGTTGCTATTGTGTTATTTACGAAATATTTGAAACAGTTTTGGAAATTTATTCTATCGTCTAAACGCGTCAGTTGCGTATGATCGATTTAGCCTCATTTTAGTTGTTATAATTATCATATCTTATGTCAAAGCAATAAACAAACACATAAAATCAATGGCGACCATTTTAAAACAGCTGTTTGTATTCAAACTATGTCTTCTAAAGCTAATAGCTTTATAGAGATAGTATGGAAGTGCTTAAGACAGCCTAACGATGGCTAATTGCTGTTTAGGATACTCTGATTCAGTTTAGGATGTTTATATTAGCACAACAAACACATTCTGTATCGCTGCAAAAGTTAACAAGGCTTAGAAATCTGCTTTCGTGCAGCATTTTAGGGATCAGCATTTCAATACAAAACCAGCTATGCTAATAGTTCTAAGAAACTGATCACAAAAACCATTCAAATTGAACTTCTAGAAATGTATTTCGATTTTTTAAAGTTTAAATAAATGATCTTGTGAAGCTACGTTGTACAAAAATTTACACGTAAATTTTATTGTTGTTGCAGGTATTTAATACTTATGTCACTTCTGACACTACGGTCACCCCTACATATACGATTATCCCTACATCTACTGCCACTTCTGATTCTGCGGCCGCCATCTCTACCATAGTTACCACTTCCTGTACAGTCAACCCTACTATCTCTACAGTCACACCTGCCTCTACGTCTACTGGAACAGAAATCATGACTTCAACTGGAGATGAATATGTTTATCATGTAATTCATCAAGATGGCACAGTTTGAGAAGCTAGCGCATCGCTAAATCCAGATATTCAGAAGAAATTAAATACAGTGATAAATAATCAAGATATTATAATCATGTGTACTCTAAATAAATTTGAAAATGGGCAACCCATCAAAGTTTATGTTTAATTTTATATGATCTAGAAAAACATTAAAGTTTTCTAATAGTCTAGTAAGAGGATCAATGACCCCATTTTGCCAATATACATCGGGATTCATGTACTTTATATGCACCTGTCTTGCTGTTTGTAGTATAGTTCTTGGATCAAGAAGGATCTCTGGAAATCTTTCATTCACAATCACAGCTAATTCTTTTAATGCTAAAGATATGTTTTTTGAAACTGCCCATTGATTTATTTTGTCTCTAAACACTTTTTTTTTAAATATTTTGTACAATTTTCTTTCTCGCTATCTTCGGTTGCACTAATATACGGCGCAATATCCTCCTGCGAAAGATCGGAATTGCCAACCAGCTCATCTTCATTGTTCTTTAAAGTTAGGCATACGGAACCCTTATCACGAAATGGTGTTGAATAGGCTTGACTTGTTTCGGTTTCATCCATTCAGTCGCTTATTTAATATATTTTGACGATTTGTACAACTAACAATCTTAAGATATTCTTTTAACACTTTTCTTTTCACTCCGCTAGTCCTTTTTATCTTTTTCCATGGTTATCGGTCAGTCATGACAATATCGAAATAAAAATTGTGATGTAATTAAGCATTTAGTTCTTATCTTTTGCAGCCGTTAGGGATAATAGTTCTTGCTAATACATTACAACATAGTTAAAGGCTGAAATAAGTATATATCTATCCTGTTACACAGCTGGTAAAATTCGACACCAATAACAGCTGAGTAAAAGTAGAGAGTCTACACTTATATTCAGATTATAGAGTTGTTAATGACGCAAGAGAGAATATAAGCTTATTTATGGCTTACATAACAGCCATTACACACTCAATCGTGACAGCAATATAATAGAATTCGTTTACACAAATATGCAGTCAATTTCGTTACGTGGTACTCTTGTACAGAACAAGGAGCTACAAGAGGAATCAATTACACGCTTTACCAGTTATAGATAGATAGTAGATTAAAGCAATATTTTATCTATTCTCCAACTGCAAAACAGCTATGCTATGAATTCTCCAATCCGTTAATACATTTACAATACCGGTTTAGTCAGTAAATAGGCTATAGTTTTGACGGACATGCAGCTTGTGTGCTGCTTGGGATGTAACGTCACATGAAGCTCAATCATGGCCGCCCGTGTTTCGGGTCTCGTGATCCACAGATTACAAATCGATCAGATCGCAAATTTATTTTGAAAAATAAAATATTTTAGAACTATTTTAATAAAAAAAAATATTGTATAATTATTGTTAAGTTATAAACTACAGACATATTTCGCTGGTCCCTATTAAGAAAGTCGGATCTGCAAAAATACAACTTTAAGGGAGAGCAAATTAATGTTGGTTTTGTTGATAAAATTTTTAACTTTAAAGCCTGACGCTTGAAATTTGGACGGCATGTAATTCAGAGACATGTTTTTACGTTGCCTTACTGTACTTTCTATTTTTTTATGTTTATGCTGAGTAAAGGCACATGTGACATTATTTAATGGAGTTAATTTGTGTTAAATTGTCACATGTGCCACATCTGACTTTGTTGTACGTTTCACGTGCTACAGGGTTTTGTATGAAGTGGGATTTCCAACATTTTTAGTAGATTTAACATTCGTTTTTAATGTCGTATATTAACATTACGTATAAAAATCTTAATTGAAGTAGGCGAGGGAAATAAATAAATAAAATTTAATGTTAGGAAAGTATTTATTATAGAAAAATAAGTCTCATTAGCCTCTTTTTAATACTGAGATCAAAAACCTTCATTAGGAGAATCACAGTTAGAAAATCACTTTGTATCTGTACGATTACGCGTACATTACTTGTTTATATTGTCTTTTTATGCCTTTTAATGCCTTCTGGCAGTATGCATTGACCTAAATAGACAATATAAACAAGTAATGTACGCGTAATCGTACAGTATCATTATTATAAGTAATTTAATATAACTAATATCACCTTTCTTAGTTAAGGCATAGCGTATAAAATCTTATTTAAATTCTACTCTCAATACACAGTAATATAAGGTTAAACTTTTATCTTTAAGATATATTTTTCAAAATATAATATAATAAACAATTACAAGTAAGAAAAAATCACACTTAAAAGATATCAAAAATATTATTTATATCTTTAGTTTCTCTCATTGCACAGGTGTACGTAACAAAACAGAATTAAAAACTGAATTATTAACAATTACAAAAATAAAATAACGCATTTTACTTATTCAATTATAACATTAATTAGAAAAATATTAGCTAGTATAGGGCCTGCAAAAGTAATCAAATATATTATTTTGGAATTTTAATTTAATCTGTATCGTCAGAATGATCAGCATCTACCGATGAGTTTGTATGCGGCAAGTTTTTGTAAAAACTGTTATATTTTTCTGGTATTACACCTGAGACACACATTTGATTTAAATCTTTAATTTATCAAAAGGAATGCGTAATGGTCCATCATAAGCTATAGATATTTCAAATTTTTTATCAATGCGCTGTGCGTTTCGTTTGCCTGATCTGAGTATAATTATTGTCTTTGAGGCAGTTATGTGACTATACGTTCTCCTGAAGATATGGTACTAAGGAACATAGTCTTGCAAACTCTTGTTAGGTTTTTACTCACTATTGGAAGATAATACACTAACGTATTCTGTCGATCATGCTTAACAATTTCGGTGGTTTGACGGCGTTTATGCATCTTTTTCGTATACTTAACGACGTACTCCCACTGCTTCTGACGATTACCTAGACTCCAAAACTTGTCAAATATGACTTGACGTTGATCTGCTGGGAGATTCTCAGTACACTTATAGCGGTATTTAAGTCCACAAGGTTGTCCTTAACTTTTTTTTGCAATATGTTTCCTTTTCTGATTTACAAATGCTTTGCCTTCATTTATCATCTTCTTCCTTAAAGTAACAACCCAATTTTCTTTGTGACGCAATCGCTTCTTGCCTCGGTCCTGTTTGTATGTTTTTTTGCGGGAAATCTTTATAGAAGTTGGAGTTCCGTTTGTATAAGTTGCCGTGATACTTGAAGGTGTGGGAAGATTTATACCATAATTCATCGTTAGTGACAATTTTCTCTACACAGACAGAACAAAAAGATTCTCCACACAATTCCTCATGGGTATGAACTGGTGATGGTATTGGCGTCGAAGGACTATCAGTGTTATCAATTAATAATGAATCTTCCAATGTTTGAATCAACAATTGTACTGGTGCGGCATCTTTTGGATTTTCCACCGAATTGTGATTAGTTGTAGCAGCATCAAAATCATGTGAAATTGTTGGCACGGTGGGATCGTCTGACTCAGTGATATTGTCATCAAAGATATAATCTCCCAGCAAATCTTTTAATTGAATTAACTCATCTTGAAACCCTTTGGGTATTGGTGAGCTCTCTCGATCTAAAAAAAAACAGAAGCAACATTTATGTAAAAAAAACAGAATTACAGAACCGATCTTCTAAAGCACCCAGACGTAAGTCAAAATACATTATTTGCCACTCAAATCACATATCTCACGCTTAAAAATGACAGTTGTGGTACATCCGACAAAACAGGCCATTAAGGATAGCAATTATAAAATGTCAGTAGTGGAACATTGGACAAACAAAACATACTAGCTACGTTTAATAATGTTAGTTGTGGCACATCTGACAAAATGAATGTAATAAACTACATTTAACAATGTCGGTTGTGGCACTACTGACATAAATGAATTTACTGTATCGATTAAAAATGTCGGATCTACCATAACCAACAGTTTTAATCGTATCGGAACTTTGTTACTAGATAAATTTATGTACTAAACTAAAACAAACTTAATAGTATTATGCTACTGTCATTATGAGTGTATTGCAACTTTATAATAAAAATAATGTAATCCTTACCAGAAGAGCGGTAATATTATGATTTACTTCACATCTTCGTTTCTTTGGGGGGACGGACCTTTTGTTTTCAGGTCTATGATTCGTTTTGAACGATTAGACATTTTTATTAATCACTAAAATGGATAATAATCACAGTAATACACATTGAACAATCCGTAAACATCGAGCGTGCGCTTCTCCCGCTGACAAAGTTGTGAGTGGCAGATCCGCGCTCGCTCTGTGCAGTCCTCGC
Organism: Scoparia ambigualis; assembly: GCA_963921215.1. Taxonomy (NCBI): domain Eukaryota; kingdom Metazoa; phylum Arthropoda; class Insecta; order Lepidoptera; family Crambidae; genus Scoparia; species Scoparia ambigualis. The sequence continues at coordinate 18,225,567 of OY992509.1, forward strand.
CCTCTCCCCCCGCTAAAAACGACGCTTTGTTTCTTCCTACATTATTAATCGGAATTTTGAGTTGAAACAGACTTTATTAATTTGGGTAAATTTGTTATAATAAAAACTAGATTTTTTTTTATTACTGAATATTAAAAATCTTTGTATTTAGAATACGAAAATGTAAAGAAGTGAAAATCGACCAAAACGTACTACTGACATTCTTAATAGGGACCAGCGATTTCATATTTTATTGTTACTACTGTCAATTTTCAATTGATAAGTATATTTACCTTGCATCATTATCATCATTGTCATTATTACGTATTAAAAAATAAAGTCGCCGTTTTCCTGTGTTACCTGTATTCTTTTAAACCACACAATGGATTTTTATGCGGTTTTCACTAATAGAAAGAGCGATAACTGAGGATGGTTTTTGTATATAATTGGTAGATATTTTGTACAAAATGGCTGAAGTACGACGGTGTTTCTAATTTGGCGTGGACGGAGGCGCGGGAGGGCCACTAGTGTAATTTAAACTTCTGTTGAATGTGTTTTACCATAATGAGTCAATTCCTGCTACAGCTGGAACATGTTAATGGATAAGTAAAATTTTGAATACTGAAAAAAGACGATAACCTCAAGCGGGAATCGAACCACGCACCTTCCGCATTCATAAAAATTTTACTTAAGTATATTTATCCTTAACAAAACGATAAAATATATAAAAAAAACATTAATCTATAACGCAGCTTTGTAAAAATATTTCATTCGGATGTCAGAGGTGAAAACTTCTAAGATTTGATGAAGCAATGTTGACTAACACATAGGCATCAAGCACTGACAAATTTCGACGGGTGAATACCAAACCTCGGTAGCCTAGTGGTTAAGGCCGTGGTTAAGCCGCCCGGATTGCGGAAGGTGCGTGGTTCAATTCACGCCTGAGGTTGTCGTCTTTCTTCAGTGTTAAAATTTTTACTTATGTATATGTAAGCGTTTATAGAACGCTAAAATATATAAAAAAAAACATTAATGTTAATAGATGGTAAGATTCCCAGATATAGAATTCCGGTCTAGAATTTTTGTATGTCTTATTGTGTCCAGGACACGACGCTGCATTGCATCGCTTGGAAGGTAACATAGTTTTAATGTTGCAAAAATGTCGGCGTAGTGGAGGACAAAAACTTTAAAAAACAACATTTTCGAACTTCTATGACTTAGACTTTAAGACGTATTCTAACGATCTAAGACATAAGTACCATTACCAGGAATCATTAGTCCGTGTGTTCGACCTGAGGTACCTATCAGTCGTCTTACAAGTGCTACAGAAAGCGCATTGTGAAAGAAAGATAAACAATATCAAAATCATTAGTCTATTGAAAAGGATATGGATTGGTGATCAGCTTCAGGCACCAGCTCCTCGGCCTGGTGGTCTGCGTCAAGTAGCGGAGGGCGACGGGCGTGAAGCCAGGGTACGGCAGGCCCTGCCCCGCCGCACTCTCAGTGCTCATCCCCCCCTCAGAGTCAGAGTCACCCCCCTCGGACTCCGAGCAGCCCCCGCTCGAGTCCGAGCCTCCCTCTCGGTACCCGTAGTAAGGCATCCTCTCACCCGACATTAACTTAAATTATAAGCTCATTTTATCACTTAACAGTCTTATGCTACTTAACCATTTTAAAGAGTTCAACTGTACAGATACGTGTCGGTTTGTATTCGCAGCGTATGGTATGACTGCTCCGATATGCGGGTTGCAGATTGATGCATGGTGGAAGAGGGTGCCGGTGGTTTTAATCTGAAACAAAAGAAAGTGTAACGTGTTAATGGTGGGAGAACATTAGTAGCCGCTGCTGTCTAAAAACTGCTGGCTTAAAGAACGATTCATCAAAGTCTTCATTTGTCTTTCAAGAAAAACTAATTTCAGACCTTCCCACTTGGCTATTAGGATCACTGTTCGGAAGTTGATTCTACTTTAGGGCGGTTACTATGAAAATAGGTAGATTTTGGACTTTTTGACTTTGTGTTGTTATCGTCCAGTTAATGTCCATGAATAGGATATTGAGAGGTTAATGGTGTTAAGATCAATGTCTGTTTTTTTGTAAGGAATGCCCTAGTTTTGTTCATCATGTGGCCTACCAAAGTTTAAATAAGTAAGCTAAGCTTTTATCTTAACTGATGAAAACTACTGATAAGGCCGCAGGTAAAAACAATTTACCTGATATGCTCACTCAATGAAATGGCCTAACGGAGCTTAACCAAGTATAAATACATACTGTATGTAATATTTGTTAAGAGTCGAACCCAAACTGAGTTCGGCAATATATATATAATAATATATATTAGGTACTCGTAACGTCAGTAAGTAACTTTGTAACAGCAAAATGGCCGTTTACATTAGAGGGTTGTATCAAAACATCGAGTTGCTGAGGCTACACACATACAATCACAATTGGCTACTTGAAAGTTTTCGAAAAAGCATTTAAAAAATTACAAACGCTTATTTTATACCCCGTACAATATTTTCTTTCTCGAAAAAACCTTTATTAAACAGAAAAAAACATATTTTTCTTAATTGATCTCAAATTTCGTGCGAAAACAGTTGGTCACATCACAGTTCAATAAATAAAGAAACTTATCTTGAAACCTGACAGATAGTTTTTGATAATTTTGTGAAATGTGACGTCACATGAAGCTCAATCATGGCCGCTCCTTGCCGTCCGTGTTTCGGGTCTTGTAATCCACAGATAATAAATCGCATTTTGTAAAAATAAAATATTTACAAATTATCTTAATAAAAAAAAACTATTGGATAATTATTGTTAAATCATAAACTACCATTTCCGACATATTTCATATTTTATTGTTACAATTGTCAAATAGCCAATTATTATTCCCGAAGGGTTAATCAGAGACTAGGCAATGAGGACGACAAAAGCAGTCCTCTGCTATAGTCCGCTTTTCTCCAAATAGCGTCTGCACATGTGCTCAGCGTGGCGGTGGTGAGCACATCGCCGTTCTATGATGTTGGGTGTATGTGCAGTCTTTAATCCGTTAGTCGCCTTTTACGACACCCAAGGGAAGAGAGGGGGTGGTAGTATTATTTCACCGCTACGGGACACGGCTGAGGCCACTGTTTTGAACATTTTTTAAAAGAGTGCAGCCAGTTTAAGCTGCGACGAGGGAACATTAATCTTTTAGCTATCACAGGCGGGCCGGCGAGGATAAATACAAAGATATTGTTAAATAACACTAGATTTAAGACAGACATTTGTTGTGCTATCGATCTAATCTTGCATGAAAATATGTATGTAAATTCCTTGGTTATGAACTAATGGCATACAGCTTTAATGATGACATATTATGCAAAAATGAATAGGAAGTTAATGACTTTGGCTTTAATATTTTTTTATGCATTGGTACGTTTAGACAAATAAGTCGTTTTTGTATGACATAAAAACATAAATATTTTTTTGTTAAGAGGCCATCAGAACACACATCTAGACTGTGATTTTTGCGTAACATGGCCAATTTTGGCGTTATCGATCTCAGAAACCAAAATACATTAACAATTATGACTCATTGAAAAGTGTAGAATAGCTATTGGAATAGTACGTAGCAGCCTGGCTTTTTGTAAATTATGCTTAACTTTTTAAGTAAACCCAAAATTGCAGAGAAAGATTTTCATAAAGTGCGCGAAGGCACTTTTTTGAGCTCATCGATTGAACTACTGTTCTAAACAAATGAAATAAAAAAATTATAATGTTATCTCTTATATAGTCAAATAGTGCATAGCGGCCTCGGAATTTTTAGATATTATTGATTTTATATAGGAAAAAATCTTATTCAAAACCAAAAAACTTCGAAAATCGCTATAAGTTAACAGTGAATATAATATCCTATCTACGATAATATTATTGAGCAAAATTTATACCAGAGTCATTTTTTGTTACTTCATGAGGAATAAAGATTTTATAATGAATTTATTATCCTATTTCGAAAAAACGATAAATACAACTGCCAAACTACTACAAAATGCGAATATGGGCATTTTACGCAAAAATCACATTCGAGATGTAAATAGGCCTCTTAATACAATTATGTAGGTAAGTACTCAATCGATATTTAATTTAACTACAGCGATATTTGCAATTTTGTATTTAACATTCGCTTCATTTTACTTATGAAATAGCGATGATTTGCGATATTTATATCTAAAACAATCATCGAATAATAATGGAGTTACTATCATGCTTGTAATGACAATGGTTCTGTCCAAGTTATATATAGCATGAACTTTATGATCACCCCTCTTGTTACTGACGGTGTCAATAACCTATAAGTATAATAATATTAAAGATATTAAAACGTTTAAAAAAAGTGACTATCTGAGGTAGACGTTTCAAAATCTTAAAATATGGTTGAGCGTTATTATTGCAAAAAAATTATATATTACGAACTTAAATAAGTATCTGTTGTTTTACCTTATAGAGTAAGAAATTTTACATAATTTGTAAAGACCTTAAGTCAAATTTCTTACTCTAGTACGCACAACAGATAGATAGATTACTAATTTCGGGCTTAAGTTACTAAACTTTGACTTGTCCCGTAACTAACTTTATTTAAAGTTGTCGCTTATCTCCAACGATTGTCACAAGAATGGGTAAGCCATCGAGCCCCCAAATAAGCCATTTGGTAATCTGGCTCTATTCAAAAACAATATCTCACAAACGCGAGCAGATTCAATTTGTCCCGAACTTAAATATTATGTGCCGAAATTGAAGCGAAAATACATTTCGCTCCCATAAATTTTGTCAATTGTTGATAAAGTTTTAAAGGTTTATTCATGAGGCGAAAGCGCTTTTTAGTTTTGCACACACTACCCACAAAGTTGAAATAACACGTGACCTCTGCATTCGAGCAAAAACTTGTTATGTGTTGACTCAAAACTGTGCGGAAAACTGTGGCAGTAATATGGAAAGTTGTATTATTCGAGCGAGACAATTTTTATAACAAAATGCACGTTAGTTGGGTTTTATTAATTGTTTATGGTCTGAAAGGAAGTTACATTTCAGCTGATGGTGAGTGACGATAACATCAAATGACCCCACCCGGAATCTTCAACCACTGAGGCTATATCTACCTCTTACTGTCGGTATACAACAATGTTGTTATCGCGACACATAGGTAGTTAAGAAGTGGTGTCCGGCCAGGCGGACTTAAAACAAGACCCACCACCACTCGATTTCAGTACAATAATATTATGTACCCTCCCGCCGAACCTGTGGCCTCTGGTTCTAAGACTCTGTAACCTGTGGCCACTTGTTCTGAGACTCTGGTTTAAACCTAAGTCTAGTAATGGCACTAGACCAAGTTGCTAGTTTAATACGTGAGTAACGTATTAAACTAACGTGAGTAACGTATTAAACTAACTAACTAAAAAAGTAAGTAAACAAAGGCGGTCAAAAATGTATTTCAACATGAGAAACTAACCTAATAAATAATAGGATCATCCTATTAATAAATTAGTTTCTCTTCTTAAGCATATTAGAATTTAGGAGTAATCTACTCTTTTTAAAAAAAATCATCATCAGCTTATAAATGTCTAACTGCTGGACACAGGACGTCTCTATAATGACATAATGAGTGAACTGGAGCTAACATTCCTCTTCATTAGATATTTTTTGCAATGAACTGCATGCATTTAGAGGCAAGATTCGGACCATTTTATGCACTATCGCGGACTCCGTCGCTTTACAAGTCTAAAGGCCAAAATCCCTTGCACAACGCGTCGTCTTTTGGTACGGGCACGCACCCGGGCGGGCGGTGCGCTTCATACGAAAATTTCTGCAAACTGGTAAAGCGACGGTGACCCAGATAGTACCAATAATGCGTAACATTGTGATATTGTAGCCCTTCGTTTATTTCCACTGCCTAGAGTTTGCTATAGGTTTGGTTTAATTTAGACAATCACTCATTTTAGTTTTAGTTTTTACATGCCATGTACTTATTTTAGTTTTTACATTTATAGGTACTATACTATATATATTTTTTTTATTTCCACATGCCTAATAATTTGGATCATTTTGTGCACGCATCCGTAGAGTTATAATCTAGATCAATGTTTAGTTTTAAAATATTATTGTATAACATGATTGTAACTTGTTCTGTGTGCCTTTAATAAATAAATAAATAAACAGGTCCACATGGACAACAGTACATGGGCATAGGGCCACAACCCACCACGCTGGCCCAACCCACAATGCTGGTTGGGCTATCGTGGTGGGTTATAGACAATAATTGCCATTTTAAATTGTTGGTTTAGAAGATAGAGTCTTAGTATTTTAAAATATGACTTAGGCATTTAAATTAAACCAGTTGACTATTTATTTTGCTTCTATCTAATAAAAGCTATCTAAACGGTCCGTCGGATGGCAAAAATAGCTAAGAGGGTGGCTATGAATGACGTAAATGTATCATGACTGGTTAACTTACTACCGACACTGACAATACAACAATAAAAAAATTTAACCGCCTCTGTGGCCTAGTGGCTAAGCAACCGGTTTCAGACCCTGAGGTCCCGGGTTCGATTCCCAGCGGGGGGTACATCTTTGTGTGCTCGGTTTGGTTGGTGGTAGGGCTGTTAAGTCCGCCTGGCTAGCTACCACCATCTTATTTAAATCTGTCGCCATAACAACTATGTCTATAGCATTGTTGTGTTCCGATAGTTTGAGATAAGATAGCCAGTTCCTCAGTGGATGAAGATTACGGGTGAAGCGCGCTTCCACCTTCGGCCTTATCGTCACTTACCATCAGGTGAAATGAAGGCCAAGCGCTTACCCGTTGTAGCATAAAAAAAATGTGTATATCTATCACTACATGCAATATTCTTCTGCCTCAAAGATTAACCTTCCTAAATGACCTTTTTAAGTAAATTAACTATTTCCTATACATAGATCCCAAATATTCAAGGAGACATCATGCTTAAACTCCTTTCAGAGTAAGTATATTAAGATGAGCTTAGCCAGAAATATTTTAATGGATCCGGTAACGTTTTCCTCTTAACCATTTCGAAGGGTTTTATTCCTGGAGCGTATTTCCGATGTTTAAGGAGCATAAATAATAAATCGAGTGAATTCGGGGAATCCATAATGGTAACGGCCCTCAAAACGAATTACCTTGGGTTCGCACATGATGCTTGTGTTTAGAATTAAGAATACTTAAAGACAAATCGGTACATATTCATTTCAATTTCATTGCTAAATAAAGAAGGACCACTTGTTATGATTACTTTTTTATTTATTTTTTATTTTATTTTATTTTATTCAGAAAACCAACAGCGTTTACAAACAATGAATCTTAAATAGTATTAACTTAAATTAATACGAATTACAGGTTTTCCTAATGTAACAAAAAGTAAGTTGTTGAGCATAAATTTAAATTAATAAATAATCGTTGAAAACTCTTTTTAATTAAACTGTACGAGTGATGAATTGAAATTTTTCTAAATAATTTATAAGTCTTGCAAGAATAAAAAACAATATAAGTACCTATTTAGAAATCACATCATTAGGTAGGTAAGGAAGGTACTTAAGAAGGGTAAGTAAGGGTTACATTGTATATTGTCTTTATAAAATTTCTTTTTATAAAGCTACTAGCGGTCGCTCGCGGTTTCACCCTCGTGGTTCCCGTTCGCGTGGGAATATCGGGATAAAAAGTATTCTTTGTGTTAATCCAAGTTATAAACTATCTGTATGAAGAATTTCATCCAAATCCATTCAGCAGTATTTACGTAAAAGAGTAACAAACATCCATCTATACTTACAAACTTTCGCGTTTATAATATTAGTAGGAAGTTATGTGTTAATCCAGGTTTAAACTATCTGTATGCCGAATTTCATCCAAATCTATTTAGTAGTTTTTACGTGAAAGAGTAACAAACATCCATCCATACTTACAAACTTTCGCGTTTATAATATTAGTAGGATTTCTTGTCTTTAAAACTGTGCAGTTTCTTGCACGCATTCTTCTCCACAGATAACCAAGACGTCCGGAATGGGTAGAACGGACTCACACGGATTACTTATAAAGAATTTGAAAACTGATGTTGCACTGAATGTTTTGTTCATTTGCCAACACATGTGCACGTTCCCGTATACTTAACGGTTGAATAAGTGCACCATTATTTAAAATTAACATTTTCATCTGAAAATAACCAAACGTGTTGCGTGGCGGTGAAAGGATACTACCACCCCCTCTCTTCCCTTGGGTGTCATAAAAGGTGACTAACGGACTAAAGACTGCACATACATCCAACAGCATAGAGCGGCGATAGACTCACCACCTGTCACGCTGAGCACATGTGCAGTCGCTATTTGGTGAAAAGTGGACTAGGGTAGAGGACTGCTTTTGCGGTCCTCGTCTCTGACTAACCCTTCGGGGATAATAGTCGTGATTATATGTATGTATGTATAACGAAAAAGTGCAGACATGACGCTTCACTATCCCGCCAAGAATTATCTCTTTTTTAATTTTAGAGAGCGACCTCCTTGTGTGTAAAATAAAAACAAATGCAACTTAATCCTCAGTCCCTCTATAACCACGGGCTAAATTAAAATGGGTACCATAGACATTGTTTGTGCTTGCATTCTGCAGGAAGCTGATTCCAGACACAAACAAATTTTTATGGTTGGCAATTAAGCCGCAGCAAAAGCGCGAGCCCTGCCAAATTGCCTTGCCTCAACGTTACACGTGGCTCCAGCTAAAAGGCGTTTTGTGATCAAAAGAGGTTAAAGAGTACACTTTTATTGTGTTTTTTAGAATTAACGTAATAACTCCTTAAAGGTAGTATTTTGATACATTAGTGCTATTAAAACCTAAAAGTCTGTTCTGATTCCGTTACTACGGCCGATGGAAGCTGGCTGGTTAACGTTAGGTATCAAAAAGGTATTCCTAGGCTAGAAGACTAATCTGACGTTTTATTTATTTAGTTAAAACGTTTCCAGTTACGTTGAGGGGCTCGCGCGTTCGGCTTGCGATCTTGCCCGTTAAGCAACTTTCGCAATGCCGGGTCGCTGGATGGGTGACCAAATTTAAAATATCTCGAGCTTCTCCGTGCTTCGGAGGACACGTTAAGCCGTTAGTCCCGGTTATTGTCGTAAGATGGCAGTCGTTAAAACCCACCAACCCGCATTGGATCAGCGTGGTGGGTTATGGCCCAATATCCCCACGTGCTATTGTCCACGTGGGAGGCCTGTAACCAGCAGTGGGACGTTTGTAGGCTGATGATAATGATGATGTTATATAGTGGTCTCTTTTTGACATGTAAACTATCGGGAAAATGTCTGCCATTGTTTGAAAGGTTACTTGATAAGTCATGATGATAGACATTTGTAAATCGCAAAATCGGAGCCAAGCTAAAATATAAAAATATATTTTAAAAACATTTTATATAAGTATTGTGACCGTTTTACCGGCAGTTTAAGTTTTTTGCGATGCAAATCACTCGAGTTGTGACCTCAATTCGGACGCCATAAATTGTTTATGAATCTAATCATGTTTTAAGATTTTAGAGTTACTGCCATACCCATCTCTGGAAAAACATCAAACCTTTAAGACTGTCCATAAAATTCTGAATGTTCTCTCATATAACCAGCATTTGCCCGCAACTTCGTACGCGTGGACTACATAATTAATTAAATCAATTAATTAAATCTTACAGGAAACTTTCCCAAATTCAAATTCAAAATTATTTATTAAATAACACGAAAACACAACTACAACACCAAGATACACTTCTGCACTGCACTGCACTACCAACAGCATAACGATGGAGGCTGTACAAGAATCACTGGCTCAACTCCAACAAATGTTTACCCAGCGGATGGATGCCTACCAGGGAGAGCTTCATAACGCGACTCCTTCGGTCAATGTCACCAACTTGACAGCGGATTTCACAGCCTTCAGGGCGTTTATAATGACGGCTCTCCGCACACTACAAGACCAAGTTGCCCTTCTTGCTGATCAGGTGGACAGCATAGAAATGCGGAGTCGGCGGAAGATGCTGCTGATTCATGGACTGCCGGAGCAAACAAACGAGGATGCAGCTGCAGTTGTTGTTCGCGCTGTAGTCGACCGCTTAAAGCTGGCTAGTTTTTCGGCGAAGGATATAGGCCGTTGTAATCGGATGGGCCGCACATCTACAAGCGATCGACCAAGGCCTATGTTGCTGAAGCTGCGCGATGTCGACATGAGGGACAAGATGTGGCATGCAAAGACTTCGTTGAAAGGCTCCGGTATCACGATCTCCGAGTTCCTGACGAAGCCGCGGCATGACACATTTATGGCGGCGCGTCAGAAGTTTGGTGTCACACAATGTTTTACGCGCCAGGGATACATCTTCGTGGTTAGCTCTAACGGGAAGCGCAGCCGTATAAGCTCAATTGCTGAGCTCCAAAAGCTTGCAGTGGTTAATAAACCCAAGCCTGTGGCTGCTGCGGAGAGAGTACCGGAACCTGCAGTGCCAAAAACAAGGCGAGCCGGAGGCACCACTAAAAAGTGACACTGGTTGTTGCCATCTTGAGTGTTTGTGTTGTGTTGTTTTTGTTATGTAGACATTTTCTGTGGACCCGTTTTTCTCGTTGCAAGGTACTTAAAATATTTTAACTTATTTATTTACCCTCTCGATAATTTGTTGTGACTTCTTTGCAATTTTTAGTTATTATAATGACATTGACATGAGAGTTTTATGACGGATTGACATAAGTCAGGTTTTTTTTTTTTTTTTGATGCGTTCCGTTTCATGTCTTGTTTGTTTTTTTATTTTTTATTTTTCATAATTAGTTTTCGCAACGGGTTCACGCGTAAATTGTCCTTGTTTATTATTATTTTTTATTTTGTATTTAAATGTCTGCTCATGTAATTTACGATTTACAAACCAGCGGGTGGAGTTAGAATTGGTTATATATTGTTTTAAATTGATTGGGTGATTAGAATTATCTTAGTATCTATATTATTTGTGACATTATTATTGTTTTATATATTTTATATTTATTGTTATGTCAACCTCAGGTGATGATTCAAACTATCTTTCTTTATCGTGTAGTACTCGTAGTAGTGATGAAGACAGTTTTGTTAGCATCCCGTCTCTTTCCGATACACTTGAGTGTCAATTTTCTGATGTACCAAAAAACTTTAACGTCATACACATAAATGCGCAAAGTATTCCGGCTCATCATTCTGACATGCTGGCGTCACTCGATCAGAAAAATATTCATGCTGTATTAATCTCCGAGTCTTGGCTTAAACCGTGTTTACCTTCTACCTCTTATGCTCTGCCTGGATTTCATCTCATACGCAATGATCGTACTGGCTCCAGGGGTGGTGGGGTTGCTATATACCTACGTGCCCACATTCCTTTCTCCGTTATTAGCACCTCGGCACAACCACCTCCTGCTAACGCAGGCGAGCATTTGATGGTTGAAGTTGTCCTTGCTCACAATAAAATCCTTCTCGGAGTTTACTACAGCCCTTCCTTGCTTGTAAATTTTTTCACTTCATTCGAGACTCTACTCGATGATATAATTCCATCCTACAGCCACTTAATTATCATGGGTGACTTTAACACTTGCCTCCTTAGGAACGATTCTCGTACTTCTTCGCTTCAATCCATTATCGGTTCTAGCAACTTAAATATTCTCCCACTTACTGCAACACATCACTTCCCGAACTCCACTCCATCTCTTCTCGACTTGATAATAGTGTCATCTGCCCAGCATGTTGCGAAGCACGGTCAATGCTCGGCCGACGCTTTTTCGTATCATGATCTCTTATTTTTGTCCTATAAAGTTCGTCCTCCTAAAGCTAAGCCCAAAGTCATTCTTCAGCGCAATTTTAGTGGTATGGATCAAGATGCGTTTCGTGCTGACGCTTGCAATATCGACTGGTCTCCCGTAACATTGGCCCAGACCGTTGATGAGCAGGTTGGTATTTTTAATTCGCTTGTTACCAAACTGTATGACAAGCATGCACCTTTTCGAGCAGTTAAAATTAAACATCTGCCAGCACCATGGCTGACAGATGATATAAAGATGTTGATGCACAAAAAAGTCGCGTCAAAAAACAGATTTAAATTACGACCTAATGACCACAACAGGGAAAACTATGCTAAGATACGTAATCGCTGCAATAGGGCGTGTAGGGATGCGCTACGCCGCCACATCCATAATTCTGTAGAAAATGTAGACATATCAAAAGCTTGGAAATTCCTCAGGTCGCTTGGAATCGGAAAGTTAAAACATAATCCTATTTCACACAATATTAATATTGACTCATTAAATCTCCATTTCTCTTCCTCATCATGTATAAGTGATGCCGACAAAGCGACTACATTACAAAAATTGTCTACCATACCAGTTCCTAATCTTTCTCCCTTTGCTTTTGACCAATTATCGGATTGTGATGTTAAGAAGAGCTTGATGTCAATTGCTTCCAATGCGGTAGGTAATGATGGTATTAGCCGCAATATGTTAGTACCGATCCTTGATATCATCCTTCCAGTCCTTACTTTCCTTTTCAACAGTTCCATCTCTAACGCTGTATTCCCTTCCTCTTGGAAAGACGCTCAAATAATTCCTTTGCCTAAAAAAGGTAACCCAAAATCATTTTCCGAATATCGACCTATTTCCATTCTTCCTTTTCTATCCAAAGTCCTTGAGCGTCTTGTCCACAATCAAATTAGCAAGTTCCTTTCTCTTAATAAACTCCTTAACCCACTCCAATCCGGTTTCCGTCCAGGCCATAGCACAGTTACTACCCTAGTCAAGATCACTGACGACATCCGCCTTGGCATGGAAAACGGCCACCTAACTGTGCTAACGTTGCTGGACTTCAGCAATGCCTTCAACACAGTTAACTTTGACATCCTTTTAGCTTTGCTGCGCTCTCTTAACATATCTCCAACGGTAATTGAGTGGTTTCGCAGCTACTTGTACGGGCGCAGGCAGCGGGTTCGCCTTGAGGAGAAGTTCTCTTCGTGGTGTGACTCGACGGCTGGTGTCCCGCAGGGTGGCGTTTTATCTCCTCTTCTCTTTACTATGTACATCACTTCCATCTCTGAAAACCTTTCATCGTCCTACCACCTCTATGCAGACGATTTGCAGATATATTGCCAGGCACCACTGAGTAATCTCGCTGAAGCTATTGAAACTACCAATGCGGACCTGGGACGAATCGTTGAATGGAGTCGAGCCCACGGACTTAAGGTCAATCCTGGGAAAACACAGTCTATTGTGGTCGGCAGCTCTAGGTTGCTCTCCAAAGTCAACTGGGGAGACCTTCCTAAGATTGACTTTGATGGAGTGGCCATCCCCTTCAGCCAATCTGTTACAAATCTGGGTATTGTTATTGAGGGATGCTTGAGTTGGGGTCCACAGCTGCAAGCTGTCAGCCGCAAGCTTTACGCGTCATCGGCAACTTTAAGAAGATTACGTAACTTTTTACCCACTGCCACTAAAATTGCGCTAGCACAATCTCTGCTGCTTCCTGTTTTAGACTATGCTGACGCCTGCTATCTTGATCTCACGGAGGACCAGCTAAATAAACTTGAGCGCCTTCAAAACCTTTGTATTCGATTCATATTTGGCTTGCGCAAGTATGATCATGTTTCTGAGTACCGCTCTAAACTCAAGTGGCTTCCTATTCGTCTTCGCCGGAATACTCACATCCTCTCCCTTCTATATAACACATTGTTTAATCCCACCTATCCTACCTATCTAAAGGAACGTTTCAGTTTCCTTTATTGTTCATCCTCGCGCTCGTTACGGTCATCAGAAAATCTAACCCTTAAATTCCCTTCTCACAACACCACCTTTTACGATTGTTCCTTCACCGTTGAAGCTGTTCGTCTCTGGAACTCGCTTCCAGTGGCGATCAGACGTGCGAAATCCATACACGCATTTAAGGAGCTCGTGAAAAATTTCTACCTTTCCCGTTAACCCTTTCCTGCTCCATAGCTGTCGTTGTCCGCTACTTCCTACCTGAGACTATTATGTTTAAGTATGTATAATTATGTATTATATATTTATGTAGGTATATTTAATATATGTGTGTGTATATATATTTATTAAACCCGATTATTTATTTATTTTATAATGTTAATATTCTTATTTTTTGCTTTTAATTGTGTAACTAAGTATGTTTTCAATGTTTGCACCTCCGATCTTAGAGTATATTAGTTCTCTCCATCCGACTGGTTGTCTGGCAGAAATCGCTTTAAGCGATAAGACCGCCAAATTGTAACATTGTTTTTCTTTTCTTTTCTTTTTTATGTAAATGCACTGTAAATGTTTGTGTTATTATGTTACAATAAAAGTATTATCTATCTATCTATCTATCTATCTAAATAAGTTATGCTACAATAAATTGAGCACTTATGAATGTTACTATGCCCTCGGTTCGTGAGCCTTGTACTGAGAAGGACCGGCAAGAAACTCAGCAAAGGCATTTCTTTTATCCCTTTCTTTTAGAGCGTCAATACAAATTGGAAAATGCCCTCCTATCATAGAAGGACATTTTCCATTACAAGATAAAAAAAACATTTAGTACTATTACAAGACAAACACAACAGCATACAAAAGGATATCTAATAAAAACAGGTATGGCTCATTTTAAAATAAAATAAACAACGTCTTACAGTATCTTTAAAACAAAAGAAAAAGAAAGACTATTAAATACTACCAATAAAAATATGATTGCAAGGGCAGACCAGAGTGGTACCTTTACGGTTAATTTTATTAATAAAATATATAAATTAATGTGGGGAAATCTTCATAGATGGCGTAGGTAACGGCTTAAGATCAAGAAAGCTGTGCAACATACGCCACCGCTTTTGGGTATGGTATTACTTATTGCTGACCATGAAGAGCAACTTTAGTTTCGTTTATTGTGGTATTTCTTGATGTCATCTGTAGACCATCAAACTTTTACAACGTTCGAAATAAATCTTAAGTACTACAATCATTAGTCACTGTTACATAAAAAAATAAGAAATAAATAAGTAAACGTCAAGACATAAAGTTCTTTTACATAATATATAACTTTAAAATTGGTAAAGAAACTTTTAACCGTGTTTCGTGACCAATATTTACTTAGAACATTTGTATGTCATCAAATCATTTGTACAAAAAAAACGAATAATTTTGTTGGACATAGTATACCTAGTGTTACTAATATATTTTTTCCTTCATAACAAGGCAAAGTTTACTAAATTGGTTTTATCAATTAAAGAGAAAAATTTGTTTTTTATTTTATTTTATAATCACTACAACGCAGAGGCGGTTAAAGTTTCAGTAAATTTTATGATGTTACATGTAGGTAAAAACATAAGAAAATCTACACATTTTAAATCAAAGTTGTAGCTATGCGACAATGATTGGGAATAGTTTATAGTGAAAAGTTGTTATAACTAAACGAATCATATCAACCGTGGAATGGCAGTAAAGAAACCTTGACCCACGTCACGGACATCAAACGTATAAAAAATAACAGCATCCCTGTGATAAAGCGAAAGCTGTCGAGAATTCAATTGCTAGTGACATGAATATGAAAGTATAACATGACGGATGTTTCCACTGACGATCGTTCCTTTTGGTGTTAGAGTTCCGCGGGAATGAAGAGTTACTAAATATAAAAAGCAGTGTTTTTTAAACGTTTGTTTTAATACACCGAGGTGGTAGAGTGGCCTTCGAGATGCTTGCTCCGATAACCAGTCCGGTGGTTCTGGGTTAAATTCTGAGGTCGATAATGTGTTTTCCGAGTTCATGTTGAATAGCCCAGCCCCCTTACTCTTGAAACAGATCGCTATTGGATCGGATTGGTATTGTTAATTTTCGTATTTTTAAGTTACGACACCAGAGCTAATTTGAATTCATATTGGGTGAACTAAATGGCATTGGGTTTTGTATTTTTTTCACTCAATATCCACGCAATATGAATCCATATTAGCTCTGGTGTCGTAACTTAGGAGTACGAAAATTTACAATACCAATCCGATCTAATAGCGATCGTTTCAAGAGTAAGGGGGCAGGTTTGTGATGACCAACCCGTATTTGGAAAGCTTGCTGGTTTAGCCAATACTTGAAAGCTTGATTTCAATAACCCTGATGATGTCTTTTTTTTATCCCCCCCACTGCTGGAAAAAAAAAGACATAATCAGGGTTCAATAACCCTGATGATGTCTTTTCCCAGCAGTGAAACAGTGTCCAGTTTATAATTTATCAATTTCTACACATATTTTAATAGTCCCATGCAGATAGTTTAATAATATGCTTGTGTGAAGTTTGGGGGTTAAAGTTACTCGCGTCCGTAGGTTTACCCTTGAGACCCTACACGTCACCCCTGGGTGGTGCTAAATGAGTGACACTGACTGAGTGGCAGAGCCATGCTGCGTTGCAGCACGCATTGGGCCGGCCCGCCCGGGGTAATACCACCCTCTCACGCATATCCGGCGTGAAATAATGACACTTGGTGCTGTTGTGTTTCGTCCGGCCAGTTAGGGTTCCGAAGGCCCATTCCCCCCCCCCCTTCTTACAATTCCCACTCCTTCCTTAACCTTATTCCTTTCTTACAGGCCGGCAACGCGCCTGCGATTCCTCTGGTTTTGCGGGTGTCCATGGGTGGCGGTGATTACTCTCCATCAGGTGACCCGCCTGCTCGTTTGCCTCCTTCTTCTATAAAAAAAGAAGTATGAGTCTAAGTCAGTAGTCTATCGGAGCTTTATGGATTAAACCTTGATTTCTTGCATTCAATCCGACGCTATTGCGGACTACGCTAGGGTTGCATCCGAACCGTGAAAATGGTGTATCCACTATCTACAACTTTGTACGTATCGTTTTACAAGTTGGGTTGGAATACTGCTTATGTTTTTTTTACAAATTATATATAACATTAAGTAGTATTAAAGAGCTGGTTACTAGCCTTTAACATTCTCTCGCACTTGACCCTTTTATGATGTAGACGTGACGATTTGGTGATTTCGATTTAGGATGGCTGTAAAGGGTGGCTGTATGTCAAGAGAATCTTTATTGTTGTGCTCAAAATTATAAATACAAGAAAAGGATAAAAGATACAAAAAAATGGAATCTAATTAAGTTTTAATTTTTAAATCAGTTTTTTTTTCATGTAGAAAAAGTACTAATGCTTTGTTTAATGTATAAAAGAATACTACGGAGGACGTGGCTCGATTTCCAATTTATGAAGTAATTTCTTTCTACGTTTCGTTAACTATAAAAAATATTTAGTTTTTATTAATGACTTTTCATAAAAACTTTTCATTAAGTCATCTTCAGTATTCTATCGAAATAGGATGCATCATCTCATGGATCTTTTGTGATTAGTTTCAATTTGATGCGATCATTGCAAAGCAACGCAATTTCAATCAGCAACTCCAGGGTCCTAGTGTGATTTAAATAACCCTCGATTTATTTCACGTGAGATTTTGCAAGTCCTGTCCTATCCTACCTATCTAAAAGACAAATATTCATGTTTTTTAACCACTACAAATATGCATTTGACCTTCATCTCATCTGGTGGTAAGTGACGATAAGGCCGAAGTTGGACTTTAGATAAGATGGACGTAGCTAGGCAAGTAAACAAAGATGTACCCCTGTTAGGAATCTAACCCGGAACCTCGTGAGTCTAAGACCGGTCTCTGAGTCACTAGAACACAGAGGCGGCAAAAAAAAATCTAAAATAAATGAAATAAAACGCACCCTTTTAACCAACCACAAGCAATGCGTCAGGTTACACTTCATTCGTTCCCTTTCTTCGTTATCGTGACAAAACGATTCAATTTGAAAACAATACGGAAACGTTGAAGCGGCTGTAATAGTCTATTACGGACTACAGCCTGATAAAAGTACCATTGTAAGGTTATGGGGCCATTACTTTTTGTGGGAACTATCTTGATATTGGAGTATTACTATATAAGTAATTTTTTCTATGATCTACAAAATTTACAGTTTTGAACACTCCATGAATCGCAAGTAACTGTAACTTTTGTCTTAAAATACAACACAAAAAATCAATTATAATCTTTATACTGTCCTGCTTTTGCCCACTGCTGGGCAAAGGGCTCCGCTTTTGCAATTGAGTCATCGCTACAATATGAACCCGACCTGGGAATGGAACCCAGGACCTACGAGCTCTAAAGCACGATTGTGTGATTTAGCCGGCGTACGACTCTACTGCCTAGTTCACACCTGTGCTAGTAATTTAGTAGAGTAGAGATACATTGTTTCGTCATTTTGCTAATTTGAGCTTGGTGGAAAACGACCTATGAAATTTGCTTTTTCTACTTACAATCTGGGTGTTCACGTCGCGTGGGAGGCGTTGGGGATCGTATCCTGGCACTGCGTCTCACCTATACTGCTGTGAACGTGAGGGATCTATAGTTTTGTCACTCCATATGATATTCGTCGCTTTGAAATAAACTTTTCGGTTGTCGAAAGATTTTGAGATTGCATTCGTGGCAAGCTCATGGCAGCAGGCGGTCGACACGGCAGACGTGGTCA
The DNA here is from genome assembly GCA_963921215.1 of Scoparia ambigualis. NCBI lineage: Eukaryota > Metazoa > Arthropoda > Insecta > Lepidoptera > Crambidae > Scoparia > Scoparia ambigualis. The sequence goes on from OY992509.1 coordinate 18,244,107, forward strand.
GGTAACGTCAATGTCAAATATGACAGGTCACAGTTTGGCTGCATTCGTTGTGAAGTCCGTCTCGCCCTTCTAAACAGATTTTTGTCCATGGTTTTTTCTTTTAATATTACAATTATGTTTATTTTATTTTTTTATTTTGTTCACTTTGTTTTTATTAAGTATAGTTAAGTAGTGTTTTTTGAATGTGCATTTTTATAAACATATTTATAAGTATCTATTTTTATTTATCAAACGTATATTATTATATCCACATACACATTTTAGTTATATATTGATTTTATTACGGAACGTCACCTCGTACAGGCCCTGCCAGAATACCAGCGCCGTTGCGATGTGACTTTGTCACACCGTAGCGGCATATGCTGAGGTAGGGTCCTGATTGGCTCGTCACACTGCTGTTTTATTATTGTTATTTGATAAGTACTTGTATGTTATTTTTTGTTTTTACGTTTTGTTTTCTTTTTTCTATTTCTTATTTGTGACAGTCAATGAATGGTTTTTTTTTCTTTCTTTCTATGGACTCGCGTGACACCGAAGGGCATAACGCGCGCGCTGCCGGCATCGGGGGACGGTAGCTTTAGTTTTAACGCCTTTTGTCCTGTAATTGTCTCAAGATTTTTCCAATGCATAGCTTGTACTTTGCCCTGTAATTTCAACCTTTTTACCGATGCGTTAAATACGTAAACTTAAAAAAAAACATATGAATAAAATTTAATTCAAACAATCTTAGAGTTATTATTACAGTCATTATTCTCGTTATACAATACCTAAATACTAGAAGACGCAAGACGCTATGCAATCAAGCTCTTACAAACAGAACAGAAAACAAAAAATAATATATATTAACACAATTATGCAGTAGCCTTCTCTTTACAGAGAAACTATCAGTTTCATTCAAGCTACGTCTCTTTCAATGGATCTTTTGTATGCGGGCCGTTCGCGGAGACATGAAACGGGTTGAAATAAGAATTGAAATATTTCAGGAAACATTGCTTTGCGGTAATCGTATATCTTAAGGCGTTTTCATACTGCTGAATTTGTTACTTCATAATAAAATTCTTTGTTAAACCTTTCTGCGCTGCAGATGCTGCTTTTATATTACGGATGTTTAAGAAAATGTAGTAATAATAACAATGGTTGAATAAGAACGAAATAATACGACGTCGCTATGCGCATTATTATTCAAATATTAAATTATACAAGTAAATTATTTACTTAAACATTAAGTTGTTTTCTTTAGATAAAGAATTTTAAGTAAATTTCATAAAAAACAATTAAATTAAGTGATAACAAGTACATTCTACACTAGGAAAACCTGAATCGGTGGTACCCGTATGTGTACAAGTTTATAAATAACATCGATCATTTCATAATTGATTCATAACATGAAATCGGGTCCCACTTTATAAGAAATGGTTAGTATTTTTAAAACATATTTCATTTTTTTTAAAGCGTATGCTCTGGGTTACATTGTTTTCATAATAATTATTGAATTATGCACAATATTAAAATAAATAAAATTATCAATTAAGTACAGTAGTAGAACGAAAGCTAAACCAGTATAAAAAGGCGGCAAATTAAAAAAAAATAACACAGGTTCACTCACACAGCTGCAATTTTCTCAGAAAATTTTCAATTTGACATACCTAATGACACCTCAGACAGAGACAAAGTGTTGCCAATCAAATAACTACGAGGTTCAGCTTTCGTTGGCCAGACTTTACCTACAGGTAGCATGCAAATCCATCTCATTATATTTAACAATCTTTTTTAGTAAATGATAAAGGCAATTAGCTTTAAAGTTCCCTATAAAACTCTCCTTTTTCTCTTATAAAGTAAACGCTCTAAGTACCGTCGATCGGATTAAAATGGTATCGGCCTTCTGAAACTTTTAATTAATAAAGAGTTTGAACTTGTGTCACTTTGGCGCCTGACGAAGTTTTTTTAACACAAAAAGTTTTACCGCCTCTGCGGTCACGTGGTTAGATCACTGGTCCTCGGACCCAGTTGTCCTGGGTTCGATTCCGAATGCAGGCTTGTACTAATTTCGCTTTGCTCGCTATACTACCATCGTATGTAAGTATATTCCAATAAGAAAAATGTTAGCAGAGTGGTTGTGTTCCGTGTCGCGTAACGGTGAAAGAATATTACAACCCCCTCTCTTCCCTTGGGTGTCGTAAAAGGCGACTAACGGACGAAACATCCAACAGCTAGAGCGGCGGGCGATGGGCTCACTATCTGTCACGCTGAGCACATGTGCAGTGGCTATTTGGTGAAAAGTGTATGGCAGAGGACTGATTTTGCGGTCCTCATTGCGTAGTCCCTTGACTAACCCTTCGGGGATAATAGTCGTGATTATTTGCATGCATATGCATAGTGTTCCGTCGGTGAAGAGTTAAAGGACTGGGTGTTTCTCAGTGATTGTGAATCACGGGCAAAGCGCACTTCCACCTTCGTCCTTTTCGTCACATACCATCAGATTTTCAATGGTAAAATAAAAAAAAATAAAAGAATCAACAAGTAGGTATTACTTGCTACAATTATTGTTCCATTAAGTAATTGAGTCCTTGTAGGTCACCGCTGGATGCGAGCAGCACAAGACGACCGGTCGTGAGCCTTAGGGAAGGCTGCTTTGTCCAACAGTAGACGTTTTTGGGCTTATAATGATTTTTCCATAACCTCACTATCATAACTAAGTACTACGGTGAATCCTTTTGAATTATTAAAAGAAGGTTCTAGTTACGTTGTTTACATTATTTAGAAACATTGATTATTTACTAAGCTTAAATAGAGCCGAGAATATGGTACAGCGGGCGTCACCCTTACCCGAAGGTTTATTAATAAATGGACCGCAATTTATTTATATACCCAGTAATAATCAATTCTTACACAAAGCCAGTGACACGGTTATGCGAAGAAAATGTGAAAATGTAAATAAGACAATGCAAAAAGTCGAAGGAATAATTCATTATTCAGTCGGGGAGATACAAGGCAGTCAGGAATAGGATATACATTATTAAGTCCTTGGATAAGTTGAGCATTACAGCTTGTGAAACTTATTCGTTGTGCCTACAATAGGAATTCATTAATATGAATGAATGCTTCAAGTGCCGTGTCGTCACATACTATTTCTAGGCTTGTCGACATCAAGGTGAATGGTGAATGGTAGAACGGAATATTTCAGTTCTTCAGCTGGCACTCCAGGTCTATTTGATAAAACACGGCTCGCAATCGGCAGGGAATTTATCCTCAGACCTTAGAAAAAAAATGGTCACTTAATAGTACGCGCATAGGCTGCTTAAAAGGAGCAGAAGCTCTTTTAGACATACTTAATATCTGTCACCATAAGCGGAAAAATAATGATTGCAATAAAACATGTTCAGAGTCCTCTCAAGTGTCAAGAGTCGTCATCATCGTTTCTGAATTCAATTGCCAGGTCGGCAAAGTGTGTTTTTCGATGCTTAGTTTGGGCTTGTGATCACCGACTGCATTTGATGAGCATGGTCATTAAGTTTGAGTTATGTATGTTAAAGACAATAATAAAAGAAGTACTTATTTAGAAAAGAAGATCTATCATGATCTTTTCCATCCGCTTCATGTCGTATTTGTTTAAATACAAATACAAGTTTTCTGATCTCGATATATGCCTGTGGTCAATACCCATCAATTGTAGCAATGACTTGACTTCAATGATGGAAACTTTTGCCTAGCAATAGGACAGTATACTCGTATAGGATATTACCTATTTACTTCAACCTTTTGCTATAGGTACATCTAAGAGTTCTGGAATATAATAAATAATAATAAATTTTCCTACACTCACACCAATTATCTAGCCCAAGAGAAGCTTTGTTATGAAACTCGTTAAATGGTTACTAGACAACGGATAAACAAACTTAAAATACTTAAATACATACTTATTATACATAGAAAACACCCAGACCCGACACAATTTAGAAAAACAATAATTTCTAAATTGACCCGACCGGGGATCGAACCCGGGACCTCAGAGATGGCGACACCATGAAAACCGGTGTGCAAACCACTCGACCAAGGAGGTCGTCAAAATCACCAGTGTCCTATGATTTCATAATGATGTTGGTGTTGTTTTCTATGGAAAGGTCTATTAATCACACATGTGACAAACAAACAACTTCATCCGAAGCGCTCCGCTACACGTCGGGGTGATTAATCAATGCAAAGTAGTGGACAGTCGCTCTTTGTGACGGTTAGAACTAATGGTATTGGACATGAAACCAAGTGGACTGATTTCTGTTCTAAGGACTGTCCATTTCGACGGAACCTCGTTATATGTTTGAAATGGTGAGTGTCGTCTTCAAAGTTCAATACTGTTCAAATGAATAAGCCAATTCTAATGGAACATAGAACAGAATGGAACTACTTATGCTTGAGAGGGTTCACAAATTACTGTGCTCCGTGCAAAAGTCAAAGTTCAATATTATTTAAATCAATTTATTAGCCATAAAAGGGGCCTGCAACAGGTTTCTATATCACTCCCTCCTAATTTCACTAATTTTATTTATACTGGCACCCACTACCAACCATTAGCTTACGAGAGAAGTGCCGACGTCGATGTTTGACCATTAAAAAAAAACAATTTCAACTAATAAAATTTTCAACTATACCTGATGTTAAAACAACTAATACTATTTTCTTTCCTAGAATGAATAATATGTTGAAGGTGTCGGTCCAATTTCTATGATTAATTTATTTTATATTTAAAAATACAATAATTGTTTTATTATTACTTACTAATCATTTGTTACTATTTAATCAATTAATTTAATGATTCATAAAATATTGTAATATACTTAAGTAATTTAAAAAAAAAGTGCTATTAGAAAATTGCAACGCCCTTCCTGGGCCCATATGATTACTACCATATTTTATAAGACCCTAATGTACATACAATATGTGATACAATAAATAAATGAAATGAAATGTCAGTCAATGCCGTAAAAGCGCATTCTTCATTCGGTACCCGTAAAACTGGTGCTTTATGAGTGACGCCCCATAAACACATATTATACTTTCCTTCACTAATTGCTCTTAATTCTCAATCTCATTATGTTCCCTATTTACTTTCTATTTTTCAGAAAGGAAGTGCCAAGCATAGCGTTTTAGGTCCAGCGACTTGAGCTGTACGATGTTGATACTTCAGTCAGTCAGTCAGTGAGGAATCCTTTTTCATTCCATAGATAGATATTGTAAGTCACAACAATATTATTTCACAATAAAGACAGGGAGAAATTGTCGCATATTTATCCGATACTTTTTGGTGCCAGGCACGAACGGTTCGAGCACTTAGACAACGGTTTTTATATCCTATAACGGGCGATGTTTGATGCTCCAAACGAAATAAAACGTTTGATATTCACACATGAAAACGGAATAGACGATGCTGTTTAATATTTTGTATTATTCAGTCACAGTTGCTTTATTAATGACGAAGAGTTTAAGCTCTTCCTTTTTTTCAATTCATTCACAGCGCCAACAGGATTTACTGTTTTGTTAGTTGTGTAATTTCGATATTGATGGCCGTGAGCTCTCGTGGAAAGAGTGGAATTAATGCTTTGATACATTTGAACAATAAATAAAATGTGCATTATCGTAATAAGACTTTATCGTTAAGTCTCGCCGAAAACCGAATGATGTGGCGAAGCGGTCAGGTCAGTTCTAGTGGTCCACCGGTCTTATACCCATGGCACCCGGGTACGATTTCCAGAGCGTATAATAATCATCCAGTAGGGGAATGGCTTGTCACTTATCTCACCTTACCTTATATTATGAAATGAATGTCAAGCGCTTCCTTCTTGAAAAATTATATACAAAGAAGCATGTTTTCGACGACTCGTATAATAAGCAAATTTATTTAAGTTGTACCCAAAACCCGTGTTGCGTAGCGGTGAAAGAATACGTGGGTGTCGTAAAAGGCGACGAACGGATTAAAAACTGCACATACATCCAACAACATTTAGCGGCGATGGGCTCACCATCTGTCACGCTGAGCACATGTGCTATCACTATTTGGTGAAAAGTGGACTATGGTGGAGGTAGAGGACTTTTGCTGTACTCATTGCCTAGTCTCTGACTAACTTAATTGTATGAGTGTATTGATGTTTGTGTACCTATTAATAAAATAATATTATTAAGAAGAAATTACACTTTTCAGCGTCAGTAGACTGCGGAGACTGCTAATAAACCGACCACCCCTATCTATCCAACTCCACCAACTCTACCCAATAAAATTAAAAACGACTTGAACAGCTTTAGTTCCCGAGACGAGTGATCAAAAACAATTAAAGTCTTGAGCTACTTGGTGCTTTGAAAATGTCTAAGATTAAAAAACTTACTAAAAAAGATAGAGCGAAAGTTTTTTTACGATGTACTACCTATAACTCATTTTTTAACTGGGATAATTAAAAATGTGACCTTTTATTACCTATCAGTAATAATTTTCATGGTTCGTATTTCACGTTTGGACTGATGTCGTTTGCAGTTTGTGAGTTAATAAATTAACTAAAACATAATGGGAAAGTATCTCGCACGATGATAGCTTAAGTCTTTGATTGATGGGATGTGATCATATAAGTTTTGTAATCACTTAGATAGTATAGGAGTAAACTTGTGCCTTACTTTAAACAAAGTAGGATACGTATGCTTAAAATAAGGCTTATTTTTACTTTTTTGTAAATTGGTGACTCCGGAGAGAAGCACGCGTACTCCTATGGAGGAAGGGAGAAGGAGGGATGAGGTCAAAGAGTTCTTCAGAGCACTCGCCATGGTATAAACGGTAAAAGACGCTGAGTGACGCAATATCTCTACGCAATTGCAAAGGCTCGAGAGTTTTAGTGACCTCCGCATTGCCGATAATGCGCACAGCGCGGCGCTGCAATCTGTCCAAGGCATCGAGAAGGTACTTTGCGGAGCCGTCCCAAAGGTGAGAGCAATACTCTACGCAAGACCGCACCTGTGTCTTGTATAATAGACACAACTGATCAGGCGTGAAGAATCGCCGCACCTTGTTCAGGACACCGAGTTTACGTGAGGCATTTTTAATCACGGTTTCGATGTAGTCCTTTTGGTTCAGATCGCAGCGGATATTCATACCGAGCATGTTAATACTGCTCTGCAGGCTTAGAGATGTACCCTGAAGAGAGGGAAGGGGAAGGAATGGCGACTTTTTCGCTGTGAACGCGCACACCTGTGTTTTCTTGGCATTGAACTCCACCAGATTATCGGAGCCCCATTTAGAAATGAGGTCCAACACCCGATCGAGCTCCATGACAAGATTTGCTCGCTTCATTTCGGTGTCTACCCGCCCAGCCGTTGGGTGACCGTTATATCCCCCATGCACTGTGCTATCATCTGCATAGCAATGAATGTTTCCAAGAGGAAGCATATCATTGATATGCAGAATTAACAGCGTGGGGGATAGAACGGAGCCTTGAGGAACACCAGCGTTCACTGACATGAACCGCGAAGCGCATCCATCCGAAAGGACACGGATTCTACGCTCATGCAGGAAGCTAGCAATCCAGGTACAGAACTGAGCGGGCAAACCGTATGCCGGGAGCTTGGAGAGAAGAGCTTTGTGCCAGACCCGATCAAAAGCCTTGGCTATGTCAAGGCTAACTGCCATTGACTTGCCACGCTTGTCAATAGCATCACCCCAGAGATGTGTGACGTACGCTAGAAGATCACCCGTTGACCGTTTTGGCCGAAACCCATATTGACGATCGTGAATATTCGTTCTAGGATCTTGCACAACACTGAAGTTACGGCTATAGGGCAGTAATTAGTCGGATCTGACCGATCTCCTTTTTTAGGGATCGGTTGCACATTAGCTTCTCTCCAAGATTCCGGCACACAACCCGACGAGAGCGAGAGACGGTACAGACGCGTTAACACAGGGGACAACTCGGCTGCACACATTTTTGGGACTATTGCTGGGATGCCATCAGGACTGTTAGCTTTCCGGACATTGATTGACTGCAGCTCCGCACGGACATCACACTGCCTGATTTTAATATCAGACATTGTGTGGCCACAGTGAGGAATTGGGGGTGGCTGTGCATTACAGTCATCGATCCGGAAGTTAGCCGCAAAGAGTTTGGCCAGGAGATCGACCTTTTCCTGCGGCTTGTGAGCTAAAGTTCCGTCAGGACATCTCAGTGGTGGCAGCGAGGGTTGGCAGAAGTTGGAATGCACGGCTTTGGCCAGACGCCAGTAGCTACGGCTGCCCGTAGGATGCGTCAGGAGTTCTTGGCCTACTCTTGCAACGCGCTGGGCATCCGCTCTAATGTAGGCCCTCTTACACGACTTGGTGGCATTATTATAGGCTGCTTTTAGCGAGCGAGTTTCAGGATTCCCATGAGCTTTACCTCTGATCCAAGCGCGGTATGCCGTCTGTTTGCTCTCAACAGCGCTGGCACACTCGCGATTGAACCAGCGGTTGCGTCTGCCTTTGCTGATGACATAGGAGTGTGGAATAAAGTATTCCATTCCTAATACTATCCCATCAGCAACGGCAGTGGCGCTAGCGGTCGGGTCCTTCCCACTAAAGCAGCGCTGCCTCCAAGGGACGGATGCAAAATACTCCCGCATACCGTCCCAGTCTGCTGACGCGTAGTGCCAAATCTGGCGTTTCGAAACCGCTGTTGGCGGGCGCGATGCCAAGGGCACTGTGCTGGATATCAAGCAGTGATCCGAGGAACCTAAAGAAGCTCGAATCTCCACCCGGTATCCAGCTGGGCGACTCGTCAGCAGAAGGTCGAGTAAGGAGGGCGCATGGCCAACTATGTCTGGGATCCTGGTGGGCTGGTTCACCAGTTGCGTCAGGTCATGCGTGAGAGCGAATGCGTGGGCAGTTCTACCAGCATGGTCTGTTTTGGAGGAACCTAACCACAACTCATGGTGGGCGTTGAAGTCCCCCAAAAACACCAAATCCGCCGATGGAAACCGCTCCTGCGCATCATCTGCTACCCGACTAAGATGTTCAATTAGTCGAGTTGTCTCCATGTCGCCCTTACGGGATCGGTAGACGCAGACGTAGACACGGCAATGAGAGCCTAAGTCGACGTGTACCACTAGGAGGGAGAAGGAAGGGTCCTCCAGACAGCGCAGACGGCGACAGCAAACATCCGCCCGAACGAATAAGCAAACTCCGGCTTTGGCTTTGAAGGATTCTTCAAGCACAAAGCCGAGATAGTTCAGGTAGGTGGTGTCAGCTGGGCGGATTATTTGCGTCTCCGTCAGAAACAACATTGCTGGCCGTGCCGTCTCAAGATGGTGGTGGACGGCATTGGGGTTTGCATGGAGTCCGCGGATGTTAGCGAACTCCACCTCAAACGGTAAGGTTGTGGTGGGGGTGTGCACCGCTGTAGTACCAGTTTTGTTGTTAGGCGCTGTCATTTCAGGAGTAGAAAGAGAGAAGCGTGAATCGAGAAAATGATGCCGCGATGCGAATGGTCAAAGTGTGGTGGCCTGTTTCCGCAGTGATTTGCCCACAGACGAGTATTATTAACCTGCCGAACGGAAGGGCCCCCGAACCCCCCCGGGAATGGCTGCCGGGACCCCACCTTCCGGTCACCAACCGGCACGACGGACCACCCCGAGATTATGCGTGGCATGGTGAGGCAGCCTCACGAGCTGGTTAGGCTCGCTTGGGCCCCTGTACTGTGCCACGGGCGGCCATCGGGACAACCGTTTCTACGGGTTTCCCTGGTCGGCAGGTTAACGAAGTCCTCCTGGCACTGGTTTGACGGAAGCCTCCACAGACCAAATACATCGCAGCATCATTATCTCGAGCTCTGGTTATACGCTGGCTGATCCCGAAACGCGACCGACAAGCAGTCACTTGACGGGTTTTACACCATGCGTACGGTGGTCACCAACCAGACGGGTCAAGCCCTACCACCAGTGGAGCAGATCATCGCTCGAAAGAGTCCGTTAGTCGCTTCTTACGACACCCACCGGACGGAGAGAGGGGCGGCGATTGGTATTCTTTCTCCGTCACCGCACGGATAAAACTTTTAATATGTTTAAAAAAATATTTAGTTAAGGAAGCTAATACGGTGTTATAAATGGGTTCAAGTACATACTATAATGGAACAATAGAGCTTATTAAAAAAAACGGACACAAGAAAAAAAATAAAATTATGAATTCTTATATGATGCTTTGTCCAAACAGTGGACGTCCTTCGGCTGATCATGATGAAGTGATGATGTTACTGGTCTGTGTTAATCATTCTTAACTCAAGCAAGACGTCAGACGAAGTAATAACATGATATTTGATTAGTACGAGATTACTGCCAATTAGTATAACGACGTATGTGGTGTTGACAGTACAGAGAACATCTTGTCAATATTCAATATGAGATGCCAGTGGCACGGTTCAAAACGGAAACTCAAATGAAATTCCTGGGTTTGGTAAGGCAGCTCGGCTTTCGATTGAAGGGTGATTAGTAGGGTGACCATGACTTTATCCACAAAAACAATTTGAAGTTTTAACAACACAGTTTTAAACTTCGTATGCTAATCTATTGGAGGAAGTGCTATCAGAGCCAGCCAGCATTGGCCAACACAGACAAACCATAAGAACTTACAACTTTGAACAACTATAAACTGGAAACTTGGCACGATTAGCTATTGATATTTCGGAGCTTTCAAATAATCTTAGTAGTTTGCGATTCATGGTATTTATACTTGAATGATCTTATTTCTTGGTGTATTGGTTGCCGTCCTGATAACTAATCGGCTGAACCCTGCAGGGGTAATACCACTTCTATCGGCAAAGTCATTTAACTCTGTCTGTAAATGTAACCCAAAATTTTCCTGTTGAGCATTTAACCCAAAAACTTCCAGCTTGATATTAAGTTTGTTAATTTTTATCTATATTAATAAAAATCAATTGCCGAAATGTTTATACGCGCATCATTTTCGAACGGCTGCACCAATTTGGCTAATTCTTTTTTTGTTGTGTTCGCAATTGTAAATAAAAGTTACGGAATCTCCATAAAAAGTGATTGAGTATTTGACATAGAAGGAAGCAAAGAGGATTAAAGTAATAAAGACAGTTGGAAATTATGACAGAATTGACAGCTTGACGGTTGTTGATTGTAAGGCGATACGATGTTCGCCGGGACGGTAGCTCGTGCATAATAAAACACGCAAGACCAATATGTTACTGCATGATAAAATTGGTTATGCGACTGCACCCTAATACTTTTTTATTTTAACCAAGTGACTAATGAGAGATGATAGCGCTACTTACGAGTAATAGGTAAAGATTGAGATTAATTATGTTTAAAAGTGTAATAATAATACAATGCCTTTTTATAATGCATATACATACCAAAGCCACAAAGCTTGTGGTATGTAAGTATATCCTGATAATTTATGCGGACTGTAGGCGAAGAATATACAAAGGAGATCGAGCGGAAGTGGTCCAAGTGGCGTCAGCTGATGAAACCTTGTCCATAACTTAGTAGTTCAGGAGATACGATATTTTTTTACTACAAACTATAAAATTGGCCCACGGAGAAAAAAGTTACACGAACCAGAAAAATGGGTATTTTACAGAATGGTTAAACGTGCCTTATGCATACGCGCATCGATTTCTAGGTATATATGTCCGGGGTGGTGTCTACAACATAGAGATACTTCGTGACGGTGCACCACCCGCAGGATTGGGAGCGATCTAACATTGCGGAATAAACCTAACACTGTTACAATGGCGTATACAGTCCCGCCACGTCAGGTCAAGAACATATTACACGTATATAATGTACCTATAGAGAAGTTGCAGGATTAAATGCCATACGGCATTATTATTGTAGCGGAAATGGACATTAGGATGTTGTGCTCACATAATGTCCATATGGTTTTAAGGGTGGGCCCGCCACCAAGATCAAAGACAAAATGTCGCAGCATCTTTTAACAACATTTTATATTAATACAAGACCTATAAAGTATTCAATTCGTCTGCCAAGTATGCGGCCGTTCCTGTCGCTCCGGTATTGGCCTTACAAGCCACTTGAAAATGCCAAACCTCACAATTGAACGCTGTTTGAATCATCTTTTATACATGTAAGAGGCCTATGGTGATGATAAAGAAATACGTTAAAAATGGTTTGCTTTGTTTTGATTCATATTTTGATATTATATTTGTCTTGATAATGCGTGTTCACGAATAAATAAGTATAAATCGTTCATGTTTCTTTTATTTAAAATCTTTCTGACGTTCTATAATATCCTCTTATCATCGAGCGGCACGGGTCCCGAATAGCGAAAAGGTTTGGCCTTACTTCACGAAGGTCACCCATCCACAAACTGGACACGCCGAATGTTGCTTAACCTTGATGATTGGTTCCCAACCACCAAGTCAAGAGTATAGCGCTTCATTTAGTCTTCGCTTCGTCGCCTTTCCGACGTTCTACATAGAATTAATTTTTTTTTATAGCAGAAGGAGGCAAACGAGCAAGCGGGTCACCTGATGGAAAGTAATCACCGCCGCCCATGGACACCCGCAAAACCAGAGGAATCGCAGGCGCGTTGCCGGCCTTTAAGGAAGGAATAGGCTCGTTTCTTGAAGATCCCTAAGTCATAACGGTCCGGAAATACCGCCGCCGAGAGCTGGTTCCACAACACTGTAGTTCGAGGCAAGAAATTTCTTGAAAAACGCACAGTAGTAGACCGCCATCCATCAAGGTGATGTGGATTGAATGACAGTCGATTGCGTGTAGTGCGGTGAAGGAAATCAGCGGCAGGGATCAACCCGAACAATTCCTCAGAACACTCCCCATGTGATATACGGTACAATATACAGAGAGACGCAACGTCTCTCCGAAGAGCCAGTGGATCGAGCCGACCTGAAATAACCACGTCGTCGACAATTCGAGCAGCTCTGCGTTGAATGCGGTCAAATGGAAGGAGTTAGTATTGGGGTGCTCCAGCCCAGAGATGGGAGTAGTATTTGCATATGCGGCCTGACCTGTTCTTTATACAGTTGTAAACGGTGGGTCGGCGTGAAATACTGACCCGCTCTATTAAGCACACCCAGCTTTTACGAAGCTTATTTAGCTTTACCTTCCAAATGACCACGAAACTGAACGTAACTCGAAATATCGACGCCAGGGATTCCAATAGTCGGATTGGTATCAAGGGGAGCTCCCTCAAAGTTCAGAGGTACGACGAAGGGATGTTTTTTCGCGATAAATGCGCAAACTTGTGTTTTAGAGAGGTTAAAGTGGACTAGGTTATGTCGGCCCCAATTCGAGACATGACTTAACATGTTCTCGGTGTTAGTCACAAGTTTATTCCGGCTCTCGATGACGCTTTCCAGAGAAATATTAGCTCTCCCGGTGTACAGCGTATCCCCAGTGCTGTCGTCTGCATAGCAATGAATGCTGTTGTTATGCAGCAAGCCATTGATATGCAGAAGAAACAGAGTAGGGAACAACACACACCCCTGCGGGACTCCAGCATTCACGGGCTTCATGTCGGAGCACGAACCGTCGACTGCGACTCTGATGCTACGCCCAGTAAGAAAGCTGGCAACCCATGAACACAATTTCTCAGGAAGCCCGTATGATGGAAGTTTAGAGAGAAGAGCCCTGTGCCATACCCTGTCAAAAGCTTTCGCTACGTCCAAGCTAACTGCCAGTGCCTCCCCTTTACTCTCGACTGCCTCCGCCCATCGGTGAGTAAGGTACACTAAAAGATCACCAGCCGAACGACCGCGACGAAAACCATACTGGCGATCACTTAGTAGCTGGTTCTCTTCTAGATACCTTAAGAGCTGGCGGTTTTATTTAAATTAATATAAAAAAATATATTATAATTAACAAAAGACATTTAGTGTCAGTACCTTTATTCTCCATAGGCCAATTTGCTTGCTGTTACAGTGTAGAGTTATAATAATAATTAGCAAATAAATAAGTCTCATCATCCGACGCCACTTGGATCAAGGTCCATACAAAAGTTTTCGGTCTCCTTTATGTAAATATATTTAATATTTTTGACTTGACGTTGATGAGGGAATTCCTAACATAGTCGAATAAGGTGTAACCGTACTTTGTACAACGCCTGAGCAACGGACATTAAGTGCATTCCATATCAGGGCAATCTTTACCCTCTCTAGTTGATTTGGGAACGTTTATGTCGATTATAGCATTTCTCTCGGCATCCAGTAAGTGCATTGGACGCTCACTCTTTTTGACGAGTTCAATTATTAATGTGTTTAATCTGAAAATACAGCCAACTTATAATTTCTTCTTATATGTATAACGATCCATTATTTAAGCGTATAAGTAAATGAAGTAATACGATTTTTAATTACCTAGGGCCAAACTAAGAAGAGCCTGTACGAGGTGTAATATAATTTAGGATTTCGCTTTATTAATGTACTTGCTGGTAAACCACTCTAAAACATCGGATTTAGGTATTTTTAGTACCTCATTACAGATTCAAGCGTTTTCTGTCAATTCTAATGAAGCAAGAAAGCAAATGTATATGAACTTTAAAACCACACGCTCAACCACAAATTACAAATACCAGTTATGTTTGTCAGGTAACCGTGGTAACTCTCTTCCCTTGGGTGTCGTAAGGGGCGACTAACGGACTAAAGACTGCACATATGTGCAACAGCATAGAGCGGCGATGGGTTTTGGGATGGGATGGGATTGTCACGCTGAGCACATGTGCAGTCGCTATTTGGTGAAAAGTGGACTATGGTAGAGGACTGCTTTTACGGTCTTCATTTCCTAGTCTCTGACTTACCCTTTAGGGATACGTAAGTATGTATGATTGTCAGTTACTTAAATAAAATTTTGGAAAAATAGATCCACATGTTGGGCATGCAAAACAACATATAGTCAATAGTCAATAGTCAAAATATATTTATTCAATAAACTCAATTAATAAGTACTTTGAAACGTCCAAATATTTTTTAACCTACCACCCATTCAGGACATCATTTTTTAACTGTGGCAAAGAACGGGCGCAAGAAACCACAGCGCACAGAAGCAACGACATTTACAAAATATATATATATTATATGTCGTTACCAGGTCACAAAATACAAAATATGAATTTGAATGTAAATAGTTTAATTAATAATAATGCTAGATTTGACACGGCCACATAATGAATCATAAATTATCAAACGTCATTAATAGCAAACAATACAGCCAAGCTCGTAGCGCGGCAAAAACAGAACAAACCGATTTTGCTTTAGGGACGCTAAAAATATCACCCCTCGCTAATAATTAAAAATAAATATGTACGATTGATTATAACTTTAAAAGTTACCTACAAAGGTACAAAATGTTTTGGATGGTAGACCTCCAACAGTGAGCCATCAGAACGTTGCAATTCATCTCCAGAAGCGCAGTCACCACATGACCTGACATTATACAATGGGTTACTTGAGATTAAAGGAAAATATAAAAGTAAACGTTAGAAAATCCGTATGAAAGTGTATTCAATTATTTTTACACAATTTCTAATGACAAATTTACTAATAGTGAACAATTATTCGTATATGATAGCCTAATTGGTAGTACACCTGAACCAATCTGGGTTAAATCACGCTTGTGAAAATCTTACAACAACCAACAAATAATAAAAATAAAAAATGTTACTAAACTAGATTACTAGAACGACTAAGGGTGGATTCGACCAAACTGGAATAAGTTCTGCCTAGATTAAACGCCGAATATGTATAGACTAATCTCGGAGTAAGTCTTATTCCAGTTTGGTCGAATCCAGTCTAAGAAGTATAACTGACTTAAACTGACCACTAGTCTCCTAAGAAAAAAGATGGAGTTTAACACTTTTCCCAGCCACTTGAGCTTATTTCTTGGAGCGGATAATATTGAGTGTTCTCGTTTTCTCTCTTCAATAAAAGTGCTACTTGGGGGATATTCTTCGAGAAAAAGTATTTATCTTCACGCTTCATGGAACTGACATATGTCTTCGTCAAGTTCCAAACGGTTCTCGGAAATTTGTGAATCTTAGGCGTTATTGTCGGTTTGTCGTTGTAAGCGTTAACATAATAAATATATTACAGCAGCGAATTTAGTACATTCTGTAAGCCTAGCACGCACTTCTATCAAATACGTGATGTAAACGTAAATCATAATGACGTTCTCGTAAGTTCTATAAAATTATGTCTGCCAGTTGTTAGTTAGATTTATGAAGTTTGTTTGGATTCTGCCTAAGTGACAGTAATATCTTATAATACATGATGTCTACCCAAATATTGTATATATATAAATATGAGGGACTTTCTCTTGGGCCAGATACACGATAATTGACCCATATCATAAATATATCTAAAAGACTCAGCGAAGATTGGAAAAATGTGACTTAATTTATTAAAATCTACCAATTATTATGATAGGCTGCGACAAACCATTTTACTTTAATTTTTTTTAGGTATTCTAGTAACACAATGAAAATTACGATTGAGGTTAGAGATGGAATTGTTAACGTTAACGTGAATAATTAATGTCTGGAATTATTAGAGCTTTGGGGCACTTTCGAACACTTAAATTTTTTTTTATTGTGGCACGCGATAATGGCTTCACTCTGCCTGATGAAAAGCAGCCAGTGGAGCCCAAGAAGTGAAAGCGTTCATCACAGCGCTACCATGCTATGCCGAACGCTCTCACTATGGCGGCCTGCGGTTTTAAAAGGATCTTCTATTTTATTTTCGATATTAGTCCTGTCGCCAATGGAGGTGAAGTGACCGCGTTAGCTTTGACGTATAGTAGTAGCTTTGACTATATTAATCAAAGAGTAGTAGTATGAAAATTATTTTAATATGTTCTAAGCGTGGTTGTTCTTAACGTTTCTTGGAAACATTTTAGTCTCTCTCTCTTTCTCTTATTGCAAAAACTAACAAAGTTTTTAACTGTTGTAAACAAACAGGCATAACAACAAAATTTGCTTAACAAAGATTACGAAAATAATGTAGTACATGGGCGCTGTTTGGCAATTTAAAATATTTTTCACTAGGAGCGCAAAAAGAGGTTAATGGCAATGAGATTTTACATTCGAAAGTGCTTGTTAAAAACTAGCGCGTTCGGCTTATGATCTTGCCCGCTAAGCATCTTTCGCAATGCCGGGTCGCTGGAGGCATGACCAAATTTAAAACATCTCGAGCTCCTCCGTGCTTCGGAAGGCACGTTAAGCCATTGGTCCCGGTTTTTGTCGGTTATGGCCCAATATCCCCACGTGCTGTCCACGTGGGAGGCCTGTGCCCAGCTGTGGGACATTTATAGGCTGATGATGATTGTTGCGGACGCATTAAATACTTTTTCTATTATTTATACTTTTTCTAATATTTTCATTTTCTATGTTTTTTTGTTATTTTAATGTCAAGTTGAGTGTCAAATAAAATAATAATTGGTATGTTGTAAAAGATTTTTATTTATAAATTAAAACAGTCAGGCAAGCAGAACGGCAATATTTGGTGTCAGAAGAATTTGTAAAACCGTAAGTACGCCCAATTATCTATAAACTTCTTTTACTTACAAAAAAAATGAACACTCGTTCAAAGACAAAGGCTGCCTCTACGGCTCGCTCGACCGCCCCATTTGAGGCCGGCTCTACGGCTAATTCTGTGTCGTCTTCTACTCGAGCTGCGCAAAAACTCGCATTAGAAGCAGAGCATGCGAGACGCTTGGTAGAAATTGAGCGCTCCCTGGCCGAACAAGAAGCCGCCCGCGCTGCAAAAATCGCTGCCGCGGAACGCGTAGCTTCAGAAAAGGAACTAGAAGCTCAAATTGCCTCATTATCTAGCAACCACTCACAGTCTCGTCGCTCGTCAATAGACAGATGGCTAGATGCAGCGGTAGTTAGCCCTCCCCCTTGTCAAGAAGAGTGTAACATACCTTATTTACAGATTGATGATACTACAACGCACACCGCAGCCGCGGAGGCCCGCGCGGTGTCGTTAGACGTTATCCCTACAGCGGCGCCCTGTTCGCCAGGACCCCTTCAGGCTTCTTATGAGCCACTCTCGTTGCGGCCTATATTGCCGGCGCCGCTACCGCCACCTACAGCGGAGCTCTATGACGCTTTCCACGGCGCTGCAACGACTTATAACCAGGGGCCCCCGCCGCCATTCGCCCCGTGCAACGCTATTAGTGCGCCACTCGGGCCTGATACTATACAAATGTCTAATTTAGATTTTTTTGTGTCCAGTTGTGCTCGAGAGTCCGTACCAAAGTCTGATGTCGTTTATAGTCGGCGCCCTATAGCTGCCACATCTGTGCAGCCGGTGTCGTTCGCTACGACTCAGCCTACCTTGTGCGGTGCAACTTTACCGCCTGCGCCCAGCAGGCGCGAGGCCGCCTACAGCGCACGCCATATAGCTGCCACATCCCCGCAGCCGGCGCCGCCTGCAACGGCCTCCCCTTATGCACCACACTTTAGTTTAGGTACTCACAACACACCATATTATAACACGTTTAATAAGACTAGTAGTAAATCAGACGTTTTACAACTTGCGGAGGCCGTTGCCCAAGTTGCCGTGGCCGCGGCTAGTACAGCCACTAGAAGTCCAAAGGTCAGTCAACTCCCTTTTTTTGACGGTCGTCCTACGGACTGGCTCGTCTTTAAACGGATATATGACGAGACCAGTGCCTCGTTTTCCCCAACGGAAAACCTAGCGCGCCTAAATGCGGCTCTGCGCGGCGCCGCCCGCGATGCGGTTGTCGTCCTTCTGGCTGCCGCGCGGGACCCCCAAGAAGTTGTTCACGCGCTGGAAATCGGGTTTGCGCGCCCAGAGCAAATAATTCTGGCTGAAATTTGGACAGTTCGTAATCTTCCTAAGCTTTCTAGCCTAGAGAACGCTAAGGAGCTTAATACTTTTGCTTTGAAGGTTACGAACTGTCTTCAGGTAGTAAGGTTATTAAACTGTCCGGAATATTTAGCTTCGCCAGAGCTGACAAACGAAATTCTGCTGAAGATGACGCCACTGCTCAGAACCCGCTGGGCTGACTACGCAGCGCACGCGGATTCTGAGCAGCGTAAGTTTAGGCTGGAAATTTTGGCAGATTTCCTAATGCACGAGGCGCACTTAAGAACTAAATACGGCGTTCATTTAGAGTCTATTAGGTCAGGTACGAAAGTATCTTGTCATAGTACCGCCGTTAGTCACATAAGTCACGCAGGGGATCAAGATATGACTGCTTCTAATTACCACGCCAATGTAGACTTAAAGGTTAATAAGAACGTGTCTCCTTATTGTCTCTTTTGTTCCAAAGCTCACTACGTTAGGGAATGTAAGGATTTCCAGGCTCTCCCTGTAGATAAGAGACGGGATTGGGCTTATGAAAAGAAAGTGTGTAGTAAGTGTCTTCAGAAGGGCTCCCATCAATATAAACATTGCAGAAAATTTTCCTGTAAAGAGAGAAACTGTAGGTATCCGCATAGTCATCACACTCTCTTACATAAACCCATACCTAGAGTAGAAGTAGCTCATATCGGGGAAGAGGAAGTTTCACCTTCCACTTCCACATCATCGTCTTCTTCTGATGCTCCTGTCGTGGTCGCTCACAACTGGTCTGCAACTGATAACCGACCACTGCTGAAGGTAGTGCCTGTCACTCTCTCAGGTCCCAAGGGCAATTACGACACTTATGCCCTTCTCGATGACGGGTCTACCGTCACACTGTTAGATGCGGCGGTTGCCGAAATCATTGGCGTGGAGGGTCGTAAGAGCACGATTAGGGTAGACGGAGTTGGTGGCATGACAACTGAGACGCACGTTAGTTTTGTCGACGTCACGGTAAAGGGACGATATTCTACCGAATCTTATCAGCTTAGAAACGTCAGAACCATGCCTAACCTAGGTCTTAAGCGCCAATCTATAGCTAAGAGCGATATTAGTCAGCTGTCTTACCTTGCAGATTTAGGTGACGTAGTATGCTACAAAGGCGCGATACCTACCTTACTTATCGGTGTGGACAATTGGGAGCTGACTGTTTCTCATAGCATCCGACGAGGTACGCGTGCTCAACCTATAGCTGTTCTCACTTCTCTTGGCTGGGTCCTCTACGGTTCACTGAAGGGTGGTTCATCTCCAACGGAGTTTGTGAATCACTGCTCAGTTGACGAATCTAGCGTAGAGTCTTGCGATAAGTCTTTAGATGCTCAGCTCCGGGAGTACTTTCAAGTGGATTCGATAGGTATTTCTAAAAAGCCCTACCTCTCTCCTATGGATGAGCACGCGATTCAAACGTTAGAGAAAACCACGCGCAGACTTCCATGTGGCAGATTCGAAACTGGGTTAATCTGGAATCCGGATATCCAAGCCGTACCTGGAAGCTATGCTCTGGCACGCTCGCGTCTCTTGAGCTTAGAGAGAAAAATGGAAAGGGACGAAACCTACGCTGTGGCTTACCGGAATAACATAAACGCAATGATTCAGAAAGGTTATGCGGAACTTTGTCCTAACAAACCTATAGGCCCCGGCGTGGTTTGGTATCTACCTCACTTTGGCGTGATCCACCCGCAAAAGAAAAAGCTCCGAGTGGTTCATGATGCTGCTGCAAAGTGTTCGGGAGTCAGTCTGAACTCTCTGCTTTTACCCGGCCCGGATCTCCTTCAGCCTCTACTCGCCATGTTTATGAGGTTTAGGGAGGGACGAGTCGCCTTAAACGGTGACATCAGGGAGATGTTTCCGCAGACAAAAATTCGCCTTGAGGATCGTGACGCGCAACGATTCTTGTGGCGCTCTGACCCATCTAAACCTATTCAAGAGTACAGAATGAGTTCCATGATGTTCGGTGCCACCTCTAGCCCTTTTACGGCTATATATTTAAAAAATCGAAATGCAGAGGAGCACCGAGCTTTATTTCCGAAGGCAGCAGAAGCCATAATTAAAAATCATTATATGGATGACTACTTAGGGAGCATTGACTCTACTGAGGACGCTGCACGCTTGGCGGCTGATATTGTGCATGTGCACGCGCAGGCTTCTCTGGAGATGCGATCTTGGGTGTCAAACTCCAAGGAAGCCCTCTCTGCTCTACCGCCAGAGCTATGTGCTCCTAGCTCCCCCTCTGTAGTCGTTCGTATTTTAGGAGTCATATGGGACATCAGTACTGATACGCTTCGCTACATCCGTGACAGTTTAAACGAATTTCCTAAAAAATTGACGAAGCGTTCAGTACTGGCTCACCTTATGCGGGTATACGACCCCCTTGGTCTTTTAACTCCTGTCGTGATCAAGGGCCGCGTCATCTTCCAACGTACATGGAGGTTGGGGATCGATTGGGACGATGAGCTGCCTCCCAGTCTTATTTCCGAATGGATCAACTGGTTTCAGGACATATCCGGGCTCTTATCTGAAAGCGTCCCGCGACATTACCTTAAGTCAAAATTGGCTCACAAGGCACAACTTCACGTGTTCGCCGATGCAAGCGAATTAGCTTATGCTTGTGTCGCATATTGGCGATTTGAATGTACCGATGGTCACGTGATGCTTAGTCTTATAGGAGGCAAGGCCCGGTTGGCTCCACTCAAGCCCGTATCGATCCCTCGACTTGAATTGCAGGCTGCTTTGATCGCAGCCCGTTTTGCGGCTTATATCATAGAGGCACACGATCGAAAAGCGGAAAAGGTATTTTTCTGGTCCGACAGCCTTACAGTGCTAAAATGGCTTCGAAGTGATGCGCGAGCATACAAAACCTTTGTGGCACACAGGCTAGGAGAAATCGCGGAAATAACAGAAGTTCCCAATTGGAGGTACGTTCCTTCTGCGCTAAATGTTGCCGACGACGCAACTAGGGTCACTCGCAGATTAGAGACCTCCTCTAGATGGTTCTTAGGACCGTCCTTTCTTAATCAACCCCAAAGTGATTGGCCCTGTGAACCATCTAGTACGCCTGCTCCTATCATTGAGGAAATGAAGCGCGGTGTTTCTTGCTCGCTTGTCGAATCGGTTGTTTGCAACGCTTTGGATTTGCCGGTCTTACCTTCTCCGGTAGTCGCAGATGTGAGTCGGTTTAGTAGCTGGTTACGCCTTCTGCGAGCCACAGCACGTGTTTTACGTTGTGCAAGCACTTTTAAATCTAGCATATCTCCTAGCCGAGGTCGTTCTTCCTTATCCGCCGTTATACCCCCTGGGCGCCCGCCCTCCCTTCAGCTGCTACTGCTTCCTACGTTCAGCCCAGAAGAACTGGAAAAGGCCAGGTGTCGTCTTCTCCTCCGCTCCCAGCTAAATTCATTTGGACAAGAATACGCCAGCGTTCTTCAAGGGACTCCACTGCCGAATCAGAGCCGTCTGAAGCGCCTGGCGATCGAGATAGACGAACGTTCCGGTCTTTTGTGCATTTCTGGACGTATTTTTACTGCTGGAAACGTCGGAGTCTCTAACAAACCAGTCGTCTTGGATGGGAAAGACAAAACGGTTCAATTGGTAATTGCCCACCACCATCGCCGCGCAGCCCATGGGTTTAACGAGCTTGTAGTAAATGAACTGAAGCAAAAATACTACATCCTGGGACTCAGACCTGCTGTACGGTCTATTGCTTCCACCTGCTTGATATGCAAGTTCCGAAAAGGAAAGCCGCAGGCACAACCAGTTGGAGACTTACCACCAGAAAGACTAAATCACCACACGAAACCATTCAGCTGCGTCGGCCTAGATTATTTTGGGCCTCTTTCGGTTGCCGTCGGACGCCACTCAGAAAAGAGGTACGTCGCGCTATTTACGTGCCTCACAGTGCGCGCCGTTCACTTGGAGTTAGTGACAGACTTATCAGCGGACTGCGCTATTATAGCTCTGAGAAGATTTATCGCCAGGCGTGGTGTCCCTGCTGTAATCTACAGCGACAATGGAACCGCATTTGTAGGAGCAAACCGGATTTTAGCCGAATCTTTGGCAGATTTTACAGCCGAGAGGGGTATCAAGTGGAAGTTTATCACCCCGGCAGCCCCTTTCATGGGTGGACCTTGGGAGCGGTTGGTACGAACTGTTAAGACGGCACTCCAGGCAACACTCCATCAAAGATCGCCCAAAGAAGAAGTGTTGAGTACTTTATTGGCAGAAGCAGAGGCTTTGGTAAACTCGCGCCCGCTGACTCACGTCGGGGTCGACCCCAGCAGCCCTGAGGCTATTACGCCATTTCACTTCATTTTAAATCAGTCGTCACCCTACTCTGTGGCTGCGGAAGTCACTGACGACGACCTGATTCGGCGGGTCCGATGGAAAAAGGGACTTCGGCTCGCGGATCATTTCTGGTCGCGCTGGGTTAAAGAATATTTGCCGATGTTAGTTCCTCGTACTAGTGTAAGCCCAGCGCGACCGCTTCAAGTTGGCGATCTTGTGCTCTTGGTGGACGGAAACCTGCCACGTGGAGCGTGGCCACGGGGACGAGTCAGTAAAGTTTTCCCGGGCCACGATGGCATAATTCGCACGGTAGAAGTCGCCACGGGTGCCGGAACTCTTAAGCGTCACATTAAGAGGCTGGTCCTTATTTTGCCCAACGAGTCCGCCCCCCTACCGTAAATAAATTAAATGTTAGGCCTTTAATTTCTTTTTGTTTTTTCTTGTTATCAGCCAAATTTAGTTCGTGTCTTTTGACACCGGGGGTGGCCGTGTTGCGGACGCATTAAATACTTTTTCTATTATTTATACTTTTTCTAATATTTTCATTTTCTATGTTTTTTTGTTATTTTAATGTCAAGTTGAGTGTCAAATAAAATAATAATTGGTATGTTGTAAAAGATTTTTATTTATAAATTAAAACAGTCAGGCAAGCAGAACGGCAATAATGATGATGATGTTAAAAACTAAAACACGAAAAACACGTACGGGACCGTACCTTCGTGCCCGCAGTTGGAGGACATTTTTTATTTACAGTTTTTAGTTTTAATTTGGATATTTTTTATTAATAGTTTGAAGTTGTTATTTTTTTTAAGTCCAAAGCGTGTTGTTTTTAAATTCCTTAGTAAATTTTTAATTAAAGATTTGCTAATTGAGTTTATTGAATAAATATATTTTGAGTTTGAGTTAAACACGAAAAATATATTTTCATTCTTTTGTTTCTGGCTAGACGCGCAATCGACAACCCTGCCTGCATGCCGATGTATAAGTATCGAACCGGTACAATAGGTTAGGTTTATTTTCGTCTGGCGTCTGCTGATCCCAGTGGTATATTCCCGTAATGTCTGTATTAACTTGTATACCATAAGGTATCTATATTGACGTTTGTAGTCGGAAAGAATTTGAACAGCGTACGGTTATCGGAGCGGAAAATTGTGGTATGCTCATAATAATGTAGCAATTATCTTCTATCAGGGATGCACTGTATTTTACAATTAGGTAGGTATGGATGTTATTAAAATTATGTTAACGGGACTGAAAACGATTAATTTTGTAAGTAAGTACATAATTACTTACTGCTTGACGTATCTACTTAATGCTTGACGTTTCATAGTATGAATCCAATGCAACTCATATAAAAAAGGAGTAAATCCCGTGTTCTTTTCGCAACAACACGAGTTGTGAGACTCCATTTTAATTCAATCTAGAGTACAATATTATATGTACTAAAAATATAATACTTACCACTTGAAATTGGCTTAATGCTAACCGCGAAGTCATTAATTAAGCTATAATACTAATTATCAAAAATATTTATGGTACTAGTGATTTTGTCTCTTAGTTAAGCATACTTGTTTTGAGACCAAGCTATAAATACGCATGACTGATAATCACAATCCTACTTTAGGTAATTCGGACTTAAATCTACCTGCAACATTGGCGTCATTCGTAAAACAATAAAATATTATGATATCCAGTTTCCCAGTGCTTCTTTTAAGTCTAGCTACCATCTCTTCTATTGTAACAGCATTGTTGATTGCCGACAGGTACATGAGATAACCAGCTCCTAAGATCTTGAAGATTCCGGATGAAACTCGCTTCCGTTTTTCGTCTTATCGTCGATACCATCAGTAGGTATACTATGACGCCACTACGAATTCCAGTAGAAGCATAAAACAATCAGCTCTTAAAAACATCTACTTCTTTTTATAAATTTTGTACTTCGTTCGTCAGTGGTAGAAATTACACAAATATAACAAAAAATATTTCAACCTGTCATCCGTCATTCTATATAATTGATTGTGTAATCATAAATTTAGTAATTACTTTTGTTCGACAGGTTGCTGGGCCCAAAGTAAATGTTACATCTACCTAACAATACTGAAAGTCGTTCTCAAAACTTTTTTATTAATGACCGTCGAACAAACAGTGAAATGGAATCCTACCGAAACAGGTTGTTAATTTCCGCCACTGTACCTACCTACAGCACAGTAAAAGCTGTGTTTATTATTAATCTGTTTGGGCAACAAAGACAAGAGAGTAAAATGGTGTAATTTGAACTTTAAATCTTGTCTGGAAGACATAGATTCGGTTGTTTGCAAGATATAAATAGAAATTATATAAATTGCAAGGGGAGACAGTAGGTACTTTTAAAACAATCGCTAAGAATTCAAATAAGACCCAATGCATATTTCCATTAAACATCATATTGGTCTAAGGACCTATCATTCGAAATTGTAACTTACTACATAAGGTTGACTATATATAGATTTAGTTTACATACACACACACATTTACGACTCTTATCCCCAATGGGTTAGTCAGAGACTAGACAATGACTTCAAAAGCAGTGCACTACCACAGCACACTTTTCACCAAATGACTACTGCACAGTCATGTGCTTTTGGATGTATCTGTTGGATGTATAAGCATACCCTCTCCTTAATTCACTAAGTTTTATTTGTACTGGCACCGCGAGACCAACTGTTAGGTTATGCAAGAAGTGCCAGACGTCCCTGCGCCAGCAAATACTCGCGCTGTGGGGTTGGATGTATGAGCAGTCTTCAGTCCGCTAGTCGCCTTTTACGACGACGAAGAGGGAAGCTCGATGGTGTAGCGGCTAGAGCGTTCGGCTTGCGCTCTTGCCCACTTATCAACTTTCGAAATGATAGGTCGCTGGATGGGTGACCAAATTTAAAACATCTCGAGCTCCGTGCTTCGGAAGGCACGTTGTGCCGTTGGTCCCGGTTGTTGTCGTAAGATGACAGAGTTGTTAAAACCCACCCACCTGCATGGTTAGGGCCCAATATCCCCACGTGCTATTGTCCACGTGGGAAGCGTGTGCCCAGCAGTGGGGCGTTTATAGGCTGATGATGAAGAGATGGCTTGGTATTATTCTTTTCATAATTAGCTCCACTTAGCTAGCTTTAGATTAATTAGACATTAATGGACACTTACACATAAGTTGTTATATCTTTCCCCATCATCATCAATAAGTAGCTAAACGAATAATAAGCCGTTATAATGCCAGTGGTTGTCATAAGACGGCGACAGTCTTTTATAACCCACCGACTGATTATGACAAAGAACTGTGTACTCTAAACGCTTAGCCAAAAAGTGCGTTACGTTGTACAACTGTGTAAGCTCGTCAACGAAAAATCAAAAAAATATGATTACTACATCAGTGCCTTTGAGCGATTATCGCAAACGTCACAAACATTTTAACATCACCAGCTGACAAACGAATGACTCGACACGAATGCTTTTGATTAGCTCGTCACAATTGCAGCCCCTAATGTACAAACAGACTAGTCAAATCATCAAATGCGTCGCCGGCTCGCTGCGTGCTCCTAATCAGCTTGTTTATATGCCTCACCGCGCGCAAACAAGAGGAGAGTTGTTCAGAAATAATGAATCGCAGCCGCGTAGGATGTTACCTCCAATTTGGTGCTAAGCGGTCGGTGAAATGTACTAACATAATGTTATGTTGTTTTCTAGATAAGATAGCTAGTTATTGCAGAAGTTTCTTTTTGATTTGAAAATGAGGCAAACGCGAGCCGGGTTGGTTACCTCATGCCATCATCATCATCAGCCTATAAACGTCCCACTGCTGGGCACAGGCCTCCCACGTGTACAATAGCACGTGGGGATATTGGGCCACAACCTACCACGCTGGCCCAATGCGGGTTGGTGGATTTTAGCGACTGCCATCTTACGACAACAACCGGGACCAACGGCTTAACGTGCCTTCCGAAGCACGGATCATGCTTCACGGATCACGGTCACCTGATAGAAAGTGAAAACCGCCGCCCATGAGGAAGGAGTTAGGATCTTTGAGAAGGGAGTAGGGGCTTTGAGATAGGGGGAGGGGGGAGAGATGGAAGTTGAGGTATTCGGGTGAAGCGTTCTTCCTTCTTTCGGTTTTATCATAGGCTAGGTGTTAGTGAAAAATTAAAATAACACGTTCTTAGAATTACTTTTTGAAGTAGTAAACAGTAAAATTAAAATCTGCGAAAATTATGAAATATTGTTGAGGCTTTATTCTGTGAAATACACCCGATGGAAACACGATTTGATAAAGTTGGCTCGATAGAATAAATTCACAAAGTTACATATTTTTGTGTCATTTTATCTTCTTTTCCAGGTTTTATTCTTAAAATAAGTGATTTGATATTATGAGTCATTTACCAAAATGAAGTTCATAGATAACTTGGGGAATTATAACCGATCGTTTTTTATTTATTACATCTATCAATTTTTAAAAATATAAAACCGCTGTTATAAAAACGCTGTTATACCCGTCCCTTACCGTCGTACCGTCGAGAGAGCGAGAGAAAAGCGCCCGAAATACCTCCCCTTAAGTCTATAATTAGGCACCTTTCGCAGCCCGTGGACGCGCGCGACACCGAGGGCCTATGCACGCGTTACCGACATTAAAGCTTCAGTTCTTACCCTGTATAATAATAAATATTAAACAATTTATTTCAGACACATGGTCCATAGAGTGTTAATAACAATGTTTCTTAAACTAAGTTAGTAAGATTATTATAATAGTTACATCAACATCAAATAAATTCAATAATAATAAAATTAAATCAATACAAAAATAAAATAACATGCTCTATAATTAACTTAACCTAGTACCATTTAAACTGGAACGCAGCAATGTGAACTAATGCTGCTTAGCGGCAGAAATAGGCATCATGGTTTTCGCCATCCAAACGGGTTCTGGGGCCTTACCATCAACCCTAGCTGTTCTCTCTCTTAGCTGCTGCAAATTCCCATACAAATTTTACATAGTAATACTGTTTTAAGAGATGACAATAGGGCCCCTGGTCAGAACCCTCGTGTAAAACCATCATTATGTAAAATTAAGGCCAAGCGTTTACCTGTTGTAGAATAACAAAAACACCAGGCAGTTTAGTCTAGTATATGGTTTAGCTGTGCGTCGACGGACAATATTGATTTGTTTACTATTAACTCCATAGAACAAAACAAAAATAAGAGGTTAGTGTAGGTACCGATAAAAACACAATTTCAATGTCAAAACATTCAGAGGACGAAATATAACTCCACCGTCGCTCACAAAGACATTTACACATATATACGAAGTACTTTATAATTCATTCATGGACGGCGAGCATGTGTACTCAAAATTATGATCGATTTTATTGCCCTGTACATCGGACCACTCTATAGTTGTTACGTAGCGTTAGTGTTGAGTTTTCAACCTTATTTAAAGCAACGAAAGGTTGTTAGGTTTCAACGATATTCACGAAAATTTACAGTATTAATTTTCAGGTAGAAATTGTATTGTTGGTTATTTATATAATGTAGCCACCTATTTTAGACCAATGTTTGACCAACCAAGTTGTAGCAATGTTTCCAAGTGTTCCGGCGGTAAAAGTAAATTATTTCACATGTAAAATTAAAAGTAAAAGGAGTTTCAAGCAAATTGTATATTTTGTTAGCTTAGTTCATGTTGAACTTAGCGTTTTCATTTTAAGAAAAAAGTATTTACCAACAGCCACAAAAACATTTTATTTATAGTAAAACAATTCAATTTGAAACACACTCAGTCGTTAACAAACGGAATGAAGGGAGCGCTCATTCTACATGATATGATTGACATATCAACAGACAGTGCTCACAGGCCTGGAAAATGGCGTACCTACCACATCAAGCTTAATCAAGGAGGTGGGTTTATGAAATTCCCTGTTATTCATTCACACAATATATTATATCATATCAATTCACACAATATTTTTGTTCTCAAAAAAAATACGACAATATTCTTCATTCGTCTAACAGGTACTTATAGAAAGTATCTATATAGTAACATAAATAACTACTTAGATAAAATTAATAATAATTACGGTTTACTCATAATTACTTAATTTCGATTGTATAGAGCGGGGTCTCCAAACACGGGTTAATAATACTTAAATGGAGACTCCAGCCACTTTATGTAAAATATAATGAATTCATTGTAAAATATATTTCTATCTTTGGCATTATCATGATTACATGATATCTCATTCTCTCCCTCCCTCTCTCTTCTGTTCTTTGGATAAAACAGATAATGATTCATCTAAGAGTTTTTGAGTGGTGTTTGATGGTTACATAATTATACTTGGTTTGGTTGGTGGCAAAGTTTTCAAGAAAGACTTTATAAAACGTTTATAAAGACTTTAGACCACTATATTAAAAAAATCTGCCACAACGATAATGTCGGTAGCTGAGAAGGCCCGATGAAATGCACGTCCATTTTCAGCCTTGCCGTCACTTACAATCAGAAAAGATGAAGGTCAAGCGCGCGCAACTTTTACACCTGCCTGGTTATCTGCGCTCCCGTATCTTTTCTTGGCTAATCAGCTGCAGTGCCCACATCCACTGTGACTCAACAGCATAGCATCAACAGTGTAAAAATATAGAGTAAACACAACCCGATCGGAATACGTTAGTTTTGTGAAACGCATGACGTTGCGATATCAAAAGCCCGCTCCGCTCGCGTTGGTTAATCTCACGAACTCGCAACGCTTTGTCCGCAAATGTTTACGTTACGTTCTATTTTAGTTGTCCATCATCTGGCCATTGTTAGCCGTGTTTACGGAGTGCGATAGACCGAGAGTGCTTTGCGGTTGGTAGCACCTTTTGCGGTGGGCACAAGGCTGAAAACAGTACGGTGACCGATTTTTTACACTCCAACTGACTTCAGATCTTGCTTTGTGGTGCGCCTCGTCACAACGTCAGCCTGCAAACTCAGATTTGCAGCGAATTTAAGAATAGCTGTCGACGTTTAAGTAACGTTTTATGATGTTAATAGGAGTGACTACCTACCGGAGATAGTATTTTTTTTCAACGTTTCGTTATATTTAAGTATTTTTTTTATCTTAAGCTATAGTAGGTAGTAAGAGAGACTTACTTTTAACCAAAAGTGGGTCCCTCTGGACTGCTGATGATAAAGATGTTATCGATGAAGATGATAATAATAAAGACTATAATTCGCCGGCTATTGATTTACATATAAGATCTTACTAGTTTTTATACAATAGCAGTAAACTATTAAAACCACCAAATTTAAAGTGAAAGAGACTAATAAACCCCCCGTATAGGCCCGTATAGGCTTTATATCGGCCATGTTAGAGCACATTAAGTGTTCTACTCGAGAATCGAACCTAGAGTCTTGGCAAGCGTTCAAGGCGTTCGGTAAATGTCTCATAAATCGTTGGCTACGTCGGTAACTACAGGATCATTAAGATTAAAGGTTTGTTCCTGATTAGACCGTACTTTTTTATCTAACATTAAAAAAATATATATTATAATTTACGACTGCCATAGATACCTTTGGAAACTGTTATTTTGAATTACAAACATGGTTATAAGCTATTAATTTTATTATAAGTACTGGAGATATGTTGCCTATTGATTTTTAAGAGTAACATGTTTAGCAACCGCATTAAAGTCTGAGATGATGGACGGATTAGAATTGACGAATCATAATTGTTTTAGTAGGGCAAAGCTTGTAGGACGAAGGTAGAATACATCAGATCAACGGGCGCTATACGTGGTTGCGAATACTTACAGAAATCACTTTTTGGGAGTTATTAATCAAAATGAAAGAGTTGGTACGTGGCGTGTGGTTTATATAGCAGTTTTACTAAAAGAATACTCCCAACCCCTCTGAAGACCTCCGTGGTCGAGTGGTTAGCGCACCGGGTCTGGCGCCGCCCTATCTCTGAGGTCCCGGTTTCAATTCCCGGTAGAGTCAATTTAGAGAAAACTGTTTTTCTGAATTGATTTCGGGTCTGGGTGTTTTTCTATGTTTATGTATATTTATCCGTTAACTAGTTTAACCATATTAATGAGTTTCTACAGAAGCTTATCCTGGGCTAGATAATTGGTGTAAGCGTAAAAAAATAATATTTTATTTTATTTACCAACCCCTCTTTTTTCGAGTGTCGGAAAAGGCGACTGACAGACTAAAGACTGCACATACATCCAACAGCATAGAGCAGCGACAGGGTCACTACCTATCACACTGAGCACGTGTGCAGGTGTAATTTGGAGAAACGCCAAACTGAACTATGGCAGTGGACTGCTTCGGTATTTAGTGTATGTATGTGTGTACTATAAACAAGTTATAACACATTCAAAACACACCACGATATAAACTTAGAGAAGAGTTTCATCAACCTTTTCGTTTCAACAGTGTTGCACCTCTATCTAATCAAAGGGTGAGCGAAATGTGATGGCACTTGTGGGAGACCATAAAAGTATACGGCTTTCAATAGACCACTAATTAATTTAAAACGTATGAAAATAAATTACTTTTTCATTTTAATTCATTTTACCTATCCGGATATGGCCACTGACAATGGAAGCGACCATTTGCCTTAAAATAAATAAGTTAAATTCAGTTCAAGGTAAATGTTTGAATTATCTTTAAGTCTTATGAAAAAATTAAATATTATGAGCAATTTCTAGGGGCGACTATATCAAAGAAGGAGGTACAGTTTTTAACCATTAAAGGGCGAAATATAAATTTTATCACTATTTTTGTTGGTTAGTAAGTAAAAAGTATGGAGAAACTCTTGTATATTCAATTTTTTTTCGACCACCCAACGAACCGTCATTGCAAAGGTTGCCCAGCTTTTCCGATCGTAAACCGAACGCGCTAGAACAACCGAACGACAGCAAGAAAGTGCTGCCATTCATCTTGCCCCCATCTCGACTCTTATCGCGTGGACAACGATCATTAATCACAGCATAGGTTATTGTTTATAACCGGAAGGGGTGGCTCAAATGTGTTTACCGAGAGAAAAAATGATAGCACCCGTCAAAAATGGTGTATGTTTATGATGCAGCCTTTTTTGTTGATGAGCGTTCGCGATGTTAATGGTCGCAAATCAAGTTACGGCTGGTATCACGTAGTCTGTTGGCAGAGTGAATAATATACGTCCCACTGTTGCCTAGTAGCCTTCTTACAGAACGTTGGGAGATTGGGCAATAACCTCGCTGACCCAAAGCAGGTCGGTGGATTCTAACGGCTGCCATCTTACGACAACAACCAGGACAAACGGATTTACGTGTCTACCGAAGCACGGAGGAGCTCGAGATGGTTTTAATTTGGTCACCGGTCTAGTGACCCGCTATAGTAATCACAAACTATTTGCTAACAATATATGCACCGAAAACACTGAAACACACTTTGCACAACTTGAGAGTTGACCTCTTAACCTTCGAATATTGGCCTGAGTGCTATGTTATGCGGCTACGGAACGCTATACGAGTTTTTTTTACTTTTATCTCATAAGGACTGATTATCGTAAGGGCAGATTCTCTAAAAGACGGATTCTCAAAAGGACAGGAGTATACGTAAGCACATAAGGAGAAAAAATATTATCATTATTCTTAGAGAAAAAATTAAAGGTTTTTATTATTAATTGGTGGCATGACGTCTCAGTTATAGCAAGACATTGCAAGCACTCTAAAGTTGATATATCGCTCTTTAAACATTCAAACTTAACCATTCAAAAATCATTAAAAACTTTAAAAATAAATGTATAAAAAAATATTTAAAAAAACCTGAACACCTAAGACCTTTACCTGATAAATGTATAGTAGGTACATGGTACGTTATCTGAATTCTCTCTAGCTTTCAACAACGTCAACGCTCCTCGCCGACAGTTGACGATAACAACAAATTAGCAGCTATAAGTAGGTACTTCATGAATCTAAATTTCGATCAGCGATAGCTGTCGTCAGTGCGTCGCGCTCATCAGCGCTTGTCGTCGTGTATAAATGTCAATGAAAAAATAGAAACAGCCCACTCTGAATCAAAATAAAAACAACTATTGATGATCGATTGTTCTATTCGTGAAGCAGTTTTTGTACGCGTGCAAGAAAAGATTCCTGTGGTACAATAATGTATTATTGTACCACAGGAATCTTTTCTTCCTCTTTCCTTATTTTCGTTTCTGTGCCTCTGGTTATGTGTAATCCAAAACTTCTTGGTGATCGGTTATGCAAACAAACAAAGTCGCTTTTGTATTTACTATAGGTTAGAAGTTAGAATATAGGTATGAATGAAAATCTCTACATTTATGCTTCGGAAACACTAAAAGCCCTTTCGTGTTGAAGCACGTTTTCGAAATTCGTTGTGCTTTTATTTGCATTCTGCAAACAATTTTTAAGTGTTTAAGCTTTAACAGAATTGTACAAATAGCGAATACGAAATCCTGAAATTCCACTCTGAAAGGGAATGAATAATACATGTTATTGTTATTGATGGTTCAATTTCGTGTAAAAAATTTTTTTTATGGTTACTATTATTGATGGTTCCATTTATGTGTAAAAAGTATTTATTTTTTTATTTGTATATTTGATTATTTACGTTAAAAACCCTCAAATAAACTCAAAGAAAACGTAACGTTGAAAAATGTCTACCTCAGGCCGGAAACGAACAACGCAGCCGCCCGGATTGCGGAGGACGCGGGTAGGCTGAGGTAGACTTTTTTTTTACGTTTGGTTATCTTATATATTTTTAGATAAGTTCAAGTAAGCAGACGATTAGAAACATCAGGGATGTTGCTTATGCGTTGCTGACCTGAAAATACCTGTAGTAGGACCTCATAAATACAAAGCAGAAATACGCAAAATCGAAGTAATGATTTGGTAAATTCCTGCCAATTTCAATTTGAACGGAAATTAGAACGCATATAAACAGTTGCTTTAAAATTCGAAAGCGTATTATAAACTGCACAGGATGGAGATTCCATAAACACCAAATTGAATGTTGCATTCCGACGTGAGCTCGAAGGGAATCTATCGGGTATTTTACAAATGAAGCTGTTTCACCCGATTTTGATTTCTAGCATTATATAAATAAGGGTTCCATATAATGTGCTACGAAATTATGTTGGGATGTCGTATCAAAATGGTGTTTAGTTTTAAATACGGGAATAGCAATGTGTAATAGATATATTTACCGAACAATTTGAAGCGTCAAAACATGCCAACCAGCCGCATTTACCTGTAAACAAAAGAGATTAAAATTAATTTTATTGTTAATGCTATATCATCTGCCTCAACCCAATCATCCAATATGAGGTTAAAATAAAATAGAAATGTCCCAAGGCAGGTTTTTGGTCACAATCACTAATTGTGACATATCTTCGGTTTTGAAGACTTGGTCGTGTCGCGTAGCAGTGAAAGAATACTACCACCCCCTCTCTTCCCTTGGGTGTCGTAAAAGGCGACTAATGGACTAAAGACTACACATACATCCAAAAACATAGAGTGGCGATGGGCTCACCAACTGTCACGCTGAGCATGTGCTGCATGCACATGTATGCATTCGCTATTTGGTGAAAAGTGGACTATCGTAGAGGACTGCTTTTGCGGTCTTCATTGCCTATCTCTGACTAATCCTTCGGGGATAATAGTCGTGATTATAAATGTATGTACTTATATACATTTATAATCACGACTATTATCCCCTATACTTATATGAATGTATGACTTTGTCGTTTACTTTCTTGTGACTTGACTTGGCTGTTAGCACGGAACATTTGCAACTACTTAACGATTTATCGCTAGCATTTGTATAGTTTTGTTTGCTTGTACGAATTAAAAGCTGTTTTTGCGTTCTGTATTCGCATAAGCTTTAATTGAGTGATGCGAGACGAAGAAAAATAAATTTCAGTTTCTTTGTTTAACGGATCTCGTTAAAAGGATGTGTCGAAATATTTGATGGGATGTGTGTTTCGATGAAATCGTTACATTGTGTTCTTATGATTTCGATGATTCATAGCAAACTGAAAAGTATTGTTTACTTTATAATTCAAAATTAGACCTTACTGACATTAATGCGATGGTTAAATCAAAATTAATCGTTTTATTTACTAAGAATACGTTCAGATCAGGGTACCAACTTATCAATAAGGACTAATTAGATCTGCTCTCATTACTCATTCATTCATTACTCTCCAAAGTAATGGAGTCCATTACAAACCGCCAGCTCTTAAGGTCTCTTAAGGTACCTAGAAGAGAACCAGCTACTAAGTGATCGCCAGTATGGTTTTCGTCGCGGTCGTTCGGCTGGTTTTAGTGTATCTTACTCACCGATGGGCGGAGGCAGTCGAGAGTAGAGGGGAGGCACTGGCAGTTAGCTTGGACGTAGCAAAAGCCTTCGACAGGGTATGGCACAGGGCTCTTCTCTCTAAACTTCCATCATACGGGCTTCCTGAGAAATTGTGTTCATGGATTGCCAGCTTTCTCACTGGGCGTAGCATCAGAGTCGCAGTCGACGGTTCGTGCTCCGACATGAAGCCCGTGAATGCTGGAGTCCCGCAGGGGTGTGTGTTGTCCCCTACTCTATTTCTTCTGCATATCAATGACATGTTGCATAACAACAGCATTCATTGCAATGCAGACGACAGTACTGGGGATACGCTCTACACCGGGCGAGCTAATATTTCTCTGGAAAGCGTCATCGAGAGCCGGAATAAACTTGTGACTGACACCGAGAACATGTTAAGTCATGTCTCGGATTGGGGCCGACATAACCTAGTCCGCTTTAACCCCTCCAAAACACAAGTTTGCGCATTTACCGCGAAAAAACATCCCTTCGTCGTACCTCTGAACTTTGAGGGAGCTCCCCTTGATATCAATCCGACTATTGGAATCCTTGGCGTCGATATTTCGAGTGACGTTCAGTTTCGTGGTCATTTGGAAGGTAAAGCTAAATTAGCTTCGAAAAAGCTGGGTGTGCTTAATAGAGCGGGTCAGTATTTCACGCCGGCTCACCGTTTACAACTGTATAAAGCACAGGTCAGGCCGCATATGGAATACTGCTCCCATCTCTGGGCTGGAGCACCCCAATACCAACTCCTTCCATTTGACCGCATTCAACGCAGAGCTGCTCGAATTGTCGACGACGAGGTTATTTCAGGACGGCTCGATCCACTGGCTCTTCGGAGAGACGTTGCGTCTCTCTGTATATTGTACCATATATATCATGGGGAGTGTTCTGAGGAATTGTTCGGCTTGATCCCTGCCGCTGATTTCCTTCACCGCACTACACGCAATCGACTGTCATTCCATCCACATCACCTTGATGGATGGCGGTCTACTACTGTGCGTTTTTCAAGAAATTTCTTGCCTCGAACTACAGTGTTGTGGAACCAGCTCTCGGCGGCGGTATTTCCGGACCGTTATGACTTAGGGATCTTCAAGAAACGAGCCTATTCCTTCCTTAAAGGCCGGCAACGCGCCTGCGATTCCTCTGGTTTTGCAGGTGTCCATGGGCGGCGGTGATTACTTTCCATCAGGTGACCCGCTTGCTCGTTTGCCTCCTTCTGCTATAAAAAAAAAAAATCTGCAAGTTTGCTAAAATAATGTTCTTATTGCATCAAAAAGTGGAATAGCTTCTTTTTGTAGATGAAGGTGCAAGTTTGAGAAGCCGTCAGAATCCTAATAAAATGAGCCTAACCAAGTTACAAATCGCTACTAATATTTTAAAGCAACATAATTAAAAACTAACGACTTAAGTGCGTTTTAATTTCCCCTTTAACGTTGTTTTAATAACTGAACAGTTACCAAGAAATAAGCTTTCAGAACTACGGAAGCCATTTGCATTTTTCGTGACAAAATCGTCGGCGCACACCGGCCACCACCAATTACGGAGCGTGAGCGAACGGCTCACAATACTGTTTCTCCGCGTAGTATGGAGGTAGAACTTTATGGCAATTAAGTTCAACGTTTTCAGTTTGGCAGCGAACCTGCAGCGATACAAGAGAATTGTGAGTATTGATTTTTGGAGTTTATACACCTTCATTTTTTATTCGTTTTTCATGAAATTAAGAGTGAGTTCCACCGACTTCCACCCATGAAACTGAACAACTTTCCCCAAGAAACCTACTTGCTAAAATGACAAAAAAATTTCGCCTTCCGATACTTATATCGTCAGCTGATCGGAGAGTTTTGTATGGGAGGTCAAATTTTTTTTGTCATTTTTGCACATAGGTTTCTTGGGGAAAGTAGTTCAGTTTCTTGGGTAGAGCTCACCCTTAATTTTATTAAGGGCCGATTTTTCAATTGTCAGACAAAACTTATTCGTTTGTTAAAGTATTACACAACCTTTTTGAAAAGTATTGTCAAATGACGTCTTTTCTTTTTTTACAAGTGACGTTTTAGGTTGATCGTGTCGTACTTTATCCGATGGATAAGTTTTATCTTAGGACACGGACCTGAAAATCTGAGGATTGAAAAATTAGCTTTAAAACGAATAAAAAATGATGGTGTATACAGGGTGTTTGGTAATAGGTTTATAATCCCACAACTGGGATATCCTATTAAGAGGAAACACCACGACGACGTGGCAGATTGGGATGGTATGCGCGACTATTTTGCGTCCATCCCGTGGGGCCAGCGCTGCTTTGTGGGTACGGACCCATCAGAGAGTGCCTCTGCTGTCGCTGACGAGATCATGTTGGGGATGGAATATTACATTCCCTACACTGATGTCGTCAGCGGAAGTAAGGCGCGCCCTTGGTTCAATCGCGAATGCACCAAAGCTGTTGAACATAAACAGGCGGCGTATCGCCCTTGGACCAAGGCTCGCACGCTCAACGATCGTAACATCTCTTCCCTCAAGGTAGTCTTCAACAAGGCTACCAAAGTCTGCAAGAGAGCTCTCTCGAGAGCGAATGCCCAGCGCGTTGCTCGCGTTGGCCAAGAGCTGTTGTCGCACCCAACGGGTAGCCGAAGTTATTGGCGATTGGCCAAAGCGGTGCAAGCCAACTTTTGCGCGCCTTCTCTGCCCCCACTGCGGTACCCTGATGGCTCGTTGGCCCATTGGCCGCTAGACAAGGCTAACTTCTTAGCGAAGCTCTTTGCGGCGAATTCGCGTGTCGATGACTGCGGCGCGGAACCACCTACCATCCCTCACTGTGGTTCCTCAATGCCTGACGTCCAAATCAGACAACGTGACGTCCGTGCCGTGCTGCAGTCACTTGATGTGCGGAAGGCTAGCGGTCCTGACGGTATACCGGCAGTCGTCCTTAAAAAATGTGCTCCCGAGTTGTCTCCAGTACTGACACGCCTATACCACCTCTCGTACTCTACTGAAATTGTGCCGGAGGCTTGGAGAAAGGTGAACGTCCAGCCGGTCCCCAAAAAACGGGATAGGTCCGACCCAGCCAATTATCGACATATTGCTGTCACCTCTGTCCTTTGCAAGGTTTTTGAGCGAATCATAAACAGGCAACTCATTCGCTACCTAGAAGATCACTCCCTGATTCATGATCGACAATACGGGTTCAGACCGAAACGATCAACGGGTGATCTCCTGGCGTTCATAACACACCTGTGGGGTGAAGCAATGGACAAGCACGGGGAAGCACTGGCTGTTAGCCTGGACATCTCCAAGGCTTTCGATCGAGTTTGGCATCGTTCGTTTCTCATCCAAGCTTTCGACATACGGCTTGCCACCTCGCCTATGCGATTGGGTCGCCGGGTTCCTGCATGGGCGCAGCATTCGCGTACTCTGCGAAAGCAGTGCCTCACAGTTTCTGCAGGTGAACGCCGGAGTGCCGCAGGGTTCTATAATATCGCCCACGCTGTTCCTTCTGCATATCAATGATATGTTATCCTTGGGTAACATTCATTGCTATGCAGACGACAGTACAGTACATCGGCGTTATTTGGGTCACCCTGCGGCAAAGCAGGCCGATGTAGTGGAGTTGAGACGGAAGATTGTCATTGAGCTGGACGAGGAGTTAGACCGTATTTATAAATGGGGCTCTGATAACCTGGTCCAGTTCAATGCCAAAAAAACACAGGTCTGCGCTGTCACTGCTAAAAAGTCCGCATTTCTCCTCCAACCCTCCTTCCAGAGCAACCTATTACCCATCCAGACTCAGTCTCTTAGGTATGGACATACACAGCGACCTCAACCCGAAGAGCTATATTGAGAGCATTATAACCACAGCCTCACGTAAACTCGGAATCCTGAACAATGTGAAGCGGTTCTTCACGCCGGAGCAACGTTGTCTTTTGTATAAGACTTAGGTGCGCTCCTGCGTGGAGTATTGCTCTCATCTTTGGGACGGATCCGCCAAGTACTTGCTCGAAGCTCTTGACAGGTTGCAAGGACGTGCTGTCCGTATTATCGGTAACGATGACGTTACGACCAGTCTGGAGCCGTTACAGCTACGTAGGGACATTGCTTCCCTTAGTGCTTTCTACCGCCTTTACCACGGTGAATGTTCTGAAGAGCTCTTTGACCTCATCCCTCCCTCTCCTTTCCTTTCCAGATCGACGCGTGCAGGTCTTAGAAGCCACCCTCATACCGTGCTGACGATAGACGATAGACAAGATACGTGCCAAAAAGTTTGGACAATGGCGTGGTAGCGCTGTGATGAACGCTTTCACTTCTTGGGTTTCACTGGCTGCTTTTCATCAGGCAGAGTGAAGCCATTATGACGTGCCACAATAAAAAATAAATAAAAAAAATCCATACAAAACACAGAAAAAGAAGTTTCGTAGTCCCCTGTTTCCTCCTTCAGAACTGGACCAATTTTTATTACTTTTTCAGCATCGGTTAAAGAAAGAGATTTTCTATGTCTGTGTGTTATTAAGTCATTTATTTAATAACAAGGAGCCTTCAAAACTTAGCGAAATCACTCTGTTTTAAGGCGTCTTCAGAAACATATAGTAGCTGGTTTAAAAAAAATCAAACACACAGACATAAAAAATCTTTCTTTAACCGATGCTGAAAAAGTAATAAAAATTGGTCCAGTTCTGAAGAAGGAAACAGGGAATACGAGATGTCGTTTTTCTGTGTTTTGTATAAGAATTTTGCATGCCACTTCGGCGTAGTGTTTCCTCTTAAGTGCAAAGAACAAGTATTTGTATGGGAGCAACTCTGAAAAGTCAGCTTTTTTATGTAACAAACAGCTGTTAACATTATGAAGGTGATCGAAGATTTGACGCTATGTCTCCTGGCATATCCCCTTGTAATCATTAAGAGTTGCTTTTCTTTTATGATAGTTACCTAAACGCACTAACCACTACGCTTTGGTTGTAGGTGTACTTATGTCTATTTCTTTATGTCAGTATCATGTTCAAGCAGATTTACCCTTGTAATCCTGTTTTTGGTAACGCATACCTACCGCAAAACAACGTTTATTTGCGACCAAACTTCATGCGGTGGCTGTAGCAATTTGTTCCGTTGCCCTGAATTTAGGGTACAAAGCTTTTTGTACGGAATAACCACTTTCCTAATATAAAAACTTTTGCTTCGTTACCTACAGTTATATTTGCATACACAATGCTGTATTTGTATCGGAAATAAAAATTAAACCTTTGTTTGGTAGTTCAAAAATTTATAGGTCCGATTCCTAATAATATAGGTAGGCAGTATCTAAATTTCACTTGAGTTGAATTCCTTAGTTATTATTAGTTAATAAATTATGAATGCGAAAGTGAGTTTGATTGTTTGATACTCTTCCACGCTAAGCCGAATTTGATGAATTTTAGTATAGATAGATAAGAGCCTGAAGACGGTAACAGGTTACTTTTTCACCGAAAAATTGACGAGAGCGAAGTCGCGGGCAAAAGCTTCTTGTACAATTAACAGTGCTAATACAAGGATTAAAATAAAACCTTTTTGTTGCTCAAAATGTTGTTGGTTCTATTTCTTATACGAGTAATTAATACAGGTAGTACCTATATTTCACTTGAGTTGTATGATTGGACATATTCGATATAAAAAAACTTACTCATGCTGTGTACTCATGCTTTATAAACAAATATTTTAACGAAATATACAATCAAGAATTTTACAGGGATAGAAAATTAAAATAACATTTAGTCACTAAATAGTATGTAATTAAAATCGGTCATTCCAAATAAATAAAATTTTAACAATAAGCAGGTATATATTCAATCAGTCAATCAATCAGCCCGCAACCACTGCTGGGTATAGACCTCCCTTAATTTATGCCAGTCCCTTCTGTTCCGTGCCGATCTCATCCAGGTGCTGCCAGTGACCCTGACGATGTCATCAACCCAGCGTATATATTATTAAAAAAAATGTTTCCTAAATACAAGAATTAAAATATTATAATACTATACGAATATCATTTTCAAATGACCAACAGCTTTCGATAACAAAACACGTGTGATTCCCAAGTGTAAAACAGTTGGAATGCTTTCAAGTCGGTGGTGGAATCGTCAATATTCGCTCAGCGTGTAGAATTCCATCTAAACCACACCACATTGGTGTATCAAGGTCGAATTGAGTTTTTCGGATCGACGGCAGAAGCAATTGTTATGATGCTTGATTTATCGAATGCACATTTTGTTTCGGCAAAGCGCGCCGTTGGGTTGAAACGCCATGAATCATGGTAACGGCCGGTTTGGATAAACAGCTGGGGTCGAGAATGATGTGGATGTGTCTGGTTTCCTATACGATATTCAACAACGTTTATGTTACGGATAGTTTTTTTTACGTGGTGAAGAAGCAATTTTGTAGTTCTCGTCATAGTTTTTGTAGAGTATTTTAAAAAACTTTATACTATTGTTTTTGGTGTTACAAATATTTATAAATTTATCCATATAGTGAGGTCTATCCCGATGGTTACGTAGATTTATGTAGATAGTTACTACCTTCAATAAACAAATGCAAAAAATAATAAATTTTATTATGTATTTATTATTTCTCCTTTCAAAAAGGTGATTAAAAATCATTCTCTAATTGATATATCTTCAGAAGTTGCGGATTACAAGTATTTTTCTAACCCGCCATTGGTGACGTCAATTTGACTTTGATCATTGGTGACGCCGGTCTTACGCACTGAATTTTTCCAGGGGAGATTTTTCAAAGTAGATTAGGTAGGGTTTATTTTTTTTTAAATATATATTACGTACTTTGACAATAAAACAAAGATATTTCATCAATCACAGCTGCTCGTTTATTTGACTTTTTAATAATCATAGAACAATCTTAAAACCTAAAAAAATATAATGCATAACATTTTTTAAATTTGAAAACACGCAACATTCACATTTTTTATACTTATTACGTATCTAATCATTCTATTTACACTAGGAACTTATAAAAAAGTAACAAAATAAACATTTGAAAAATTTCTTTTTTTTAGTCAAACAGCGTCTGCGATAGGGTACTTACTACATACTCAAGACAAATATTTTTTACACTTTGGCTAGTATACTAAAATATGGTCTTCTTGTTTTAATACGCCACTGTTCATTTTTTAAGACATGCAAAAACAAAGTAAAAAGATAAATAAAAAATTTAAACACACGAAAAGCATTTTTGTGAAATATTGATAAAATTATGCACTAAACTCACTGATATTATATAGGCACGGATAATCCAACAAAATAATACCAAAAGTAAGTAAAAAATGCATATAGTCCTTGAGAAATGTGAATAATAAAAAATTTACCTGCGACAATTTCACTTACTTAATCGGTGACGTCGGTCTCACGCACCGGGTTTTTACTAAAACTCCTGAACGTGCACCTGCTTCGACGTCGTGCTACTCGAAATTACGACAAAAAACAAGAGCAGAAAAATATTTTATACGATTTTTGGAAAAACTCGGTCTCACAGACATAAACGTCACCACCAATGGCGGGTTAAGGGAGCTGCGTCATCCTCATTATCAGAAGTACGCTGCCCTACAGAGCTCGAACTTGAAGAGGGAGAACATGATACAACTTTTTTAATATGAAACTTAAATATGTACTTGTAATTATAAAGTAATTTAGTAAAGTTTCAAAAAAGCCCGCTAATTTAAAACAGTAACTGTCAATACGTCATATCCAAATAAAACATAAGTATTGTCAGAAAATAATACATTTATTATTAATTATATTAATACCACTAAAGATTACAAATAATGGGTAATTTGTGAAAATTTAATCAAAAAATTATGCTAGCTTTAAGTTATTTTAATTATTTTTACTTCAATAAACTAAACTACGTTCAATGTTACAATTGATTCAAAGTTGCCTCGTTCGACGGTATATTTTTACATCAAAATCAAATTTATTTATTACTTCAAAAGCTTGTACAATGGTTCTTAACAACAATTTATAGATACTTAAATAGACTACTTACATTAATTACATGTTGACACTAACAGAAAACAAATAGGAAAATATACTTACCGAGAAATTAAAAGGATTTCTTAGTCAATTCTATGCCTTCTCGTATAGCTGTTGTTATAACAGAAACCTTCGGCACAGTATAAATATAAAGCAGTAAGGAAGCTACGTACAAACGCTCGAATCGACGCACGCCCACAGACGCACGTCTTTACAGGGCCCCTAAGCGGACATCGTAGTGCTCTCAGTAGCGCGTGTGGCGTCGAACCGAGTGTTCACTGTTGCATTTTGCGGGCGCTGTGCGCGCGATTTTTAAAAATGCCGCGAGTTTATTGCGTAGTATACGGCTGCTTGAACTCGGCTGCTTCAAAACCGGAGCTTTCGTTTTTTAAATTTCTTGCTGATGTTGAAAGAAGAATGATTTATTATTAATAAATAAATAGCTTTTTCTTTTAAATAAATCGTTTGGTTGTTTAGGTGATATTTGGAGTACTTACGTATATTTTTTGAGCGCGCGTTATTTTAATGGTTAAAAATAATAAGAATTAATACTACGAAACTTCATCGTTAATAAACTTTGCTTTGAAAATCGATATCTGAGGATCTGTGTGGTTTCTGACAACGACTCCCTTATTAGTATGAGACAAAATAGCCTCCATCTTGAACTTTTTAGTTATTCTACCGATTGCTTTAAAATCGATGTCAGGGTTTTTCAAAGAGAACACATTAATTGTAAAGTAGCTGTATTAATTTATGAACAAGTAGACAAAATCAGTTTTATAGTGCCGTGTCCATGTTTTCTGATAATTTATTTAAAAAAGTTATTCATTAGAATGAGAATTTTTTACACTATAAAATTTAAAATTAAAGCTTTTCGAACGTGTCGTAGCAGGCGAAAGTATTTTTTAGTGAGTAATTTATAATAACTAACGAAAAATAAAGACTTCTTAAAATATTAGAGATTTTTTAATTACACAATTTTGTTTGTAAACTAGTCAATTCATTCGATTATTTGATCATTATAGAACCCAAATAAACGTTTTGAAAAATAATAGAAAAATTACCTTTTAATTTTATAAAAAATAAAAGTGACAACCCATAAGCTTTGCTAGTTATCTCAAAAAAAGCGCTAACTAGCTGAGATACATCGCTA
Source organism: Scoparia ambigualis (assembly GCA_963921215.1). Lineage (NCBI taxonomy): Eukaryota > Metazoa > Arthropoda > Insecta > Lepidoptera > Crambidae > Scoparia > Scoparia ambigualis. The sequence continues at coordinate 18,288,768 of OY992509.1, forward strand.
ACTAAACAAAAACTTTATCAATTTTACAAAAATAAGAGGACAACCCTAACGCTCAATTGGCGCGTAGGTATATAAAACAAGAAACAGGCCCAGCTTCCGTACTGCTTTAGCTCATATTTATACTGTGCCATCGGCGCCCGATTTTTACTTATTTATTCGGCTTGTGGATACCCTATGTACGTCACGTGCACCAATATGTATACACTTTGACTCCTATTTCATTGTATTAAGAGTTATAATTGTTTACATATTTTTGCTCGTGACTTACTCATAGCATTGGGTAGACCGATTTTAGTGTTGTCGATAGCTATGTACGAGTACCTACATCTCGTGTATGCTTCCGGCTGCGCCAGTTCAATATCAAGATTAATATCAAGATCAAGATAAAAGTACTTGAGATTTAAAAGTAGTCAAGACTTTGTACTCAATCATTATAAGTTATTAGTAATCAGGTACCCAATCCGATAGTACCTATATCATATCTACGAGCCTCCTATTTCTTTTTCTTTAAAGTTTCTGAAGATGCAACCGTGGTTTTATTAGCTAGCTTTAAAATGGTTCCTTAGAAATTTCCCCATATCCTATAGTTTCAGACTTTCCCCTAATACTGACCCACTATAATGGTTCACTACCTAACTCACATAACTAAATATTCATACTCATATACATACTCGTATCAGTTTCATGATCAGAGGTCAAATGCAATTGAAGCAAGTCCAGTATCAGCAAACAAGTGGTGAATATGTTTGCCGAAGTAATGTGCGGTAACCGAGCTCAAACACCATTAAGTCACGCGAGTCACTCGAGCCTACTTGAGCGGACCAGACGTAACGTTGGGAACGTTTTGTGAAATAATAGGTTGGGGAAAAAGTTTTCGCATTTTGTAAGAAAATACAAAACATTATTTAATATATTATAGTTTATTTACATACTAAAGTATGTAGGTTCCACTTTGTTCGATAACTTTTTGCCATCTTTATAGGTAGGGACATGATCCCATTGCTATAGAAATTTTGGGGCTTCTGACCAAAATACCGCGACAAGTGGTTTTGGCAGTCCTCTCGTGATGTTAACCTGACACTGCCGAAAGAATTCTGAAGAGACCAAAACTGGTGGACTATACGGCGGATGCATTAACCCCTCCCAGCCAAACTCTCTTAATTTTTGCTGAGTGGCTAAAGATGTGTGAGGTCTAGCGTTATCATGATGAAAAACCACACCCCTTCTGTTGATTAATTCCGGCCGCTTTCTCTCAACTTCTTGCTTTAATCTCATCAGTTCGCAGTAGAGTTCAGAATCGATGGTCCTTGCCTGGTGGTAACAGCTTATATTAAATAATGCCCTTCCCATCCCACCACACACACAGCATTATCTTGTTGCGAGTTGACTTGGGTTTCGCCACAGTCTGTGAAGCCTGACCGACCTTTGACTACGACCTTTTTCGCACGTTCTTGTCGTACGTGGTCCACTTTTCATAAACAGTTATCAGCTTCTTCAAAATGGTTCGGTTTCATTACGACGTTATAAAGAATCACAAATGAGTCCACGGTTCATTAGGTTTCTTTCAGTGAGGTACCCAAATATCGAGCTTTTTTATGTACCCAGTTTTTTTTCAAATGCGCCAAAACTGTTTTGTGGTCAATTTCCAGTTCTTCATCTACGTCGTAGCGTAAAAATGGCATCCAGTTTATCCGTGCGACCAGAGCGGCGTGCATCTTTGACATCAAAATTTCCGAATTCTAAACGCTTAAACCAAATTTGTGCTACTCTCACAGACACTGCACTAGGTCCGGTTCATAAACATCGCAAATGTATTCGGGGCCTGCGTTGCATTTTTACCTTTTTTGTAGAAAAAAATTAAAATGTACCTATCTAATTTCTTCATTAGATTCACTCATCTTGACAGTAAGAAAAACAAATGAGAACCACACATTTTCCTAATTTGAATTTCGAATAATTTTCTATAAAATTAAATTTTTTAATGATACCTAAATCAGCCAGATACAAATAGTACTTAAAGCCAAAGAGATTTTGTTACAAGTTCATACATACTATAGGTGAAAAGACTTTTTCCCCTACCTAATATCATATAAAGTTCCGTTATTTCACTTTCAATGCATTATAAAGAATCGAAAAAGTATTTCCATTACTTAAATACTGTGTATAGGTCGACCAGTAACGTTCCACTGCAGGGCCTAAGCCTTTCCACATGAACAATAGTACTCGGTTCAAACGGACCTTGAGACATCACGAATTCACGGTGGTTAAATGTGGGTATGTGGGTTAATTAAGTAGAAAATGATAATCATGTAGATCAGTGTGATGTTTTTTTTGCAGAATTAAAACTATCTTTAGAATGTAGTGAAGAAATTAAGAGGGTAGAAGAATGATATTTCGTATATTACCATAAGGTTTTTAAATTTGTAGTCAAAAGAGACCGATGTGAAGTTTAAATTCATTTCATAAGAGACGCTCTGTTTCACTTGAAATTCAAGTCTCGCAAACGTTAAAATTATCGCCGGGATAAAGATTCCAATCAAGTTAACAGCTTAAGTACGCTCCAAATGAAGGTGTAATCAGAAACCTCAATATTCACTTTGCAGGAAATCTTGATGATAATAAAATTGAAGTGAGGTGGAGACCGCGATTGAAGTTTATTCCGATTTCAGTATGCTTCTGCCTTGTTTTACAACAATTTCTTTTGAAGCAAAATGTTTCCTGTCTTGTAGGCAATTGCGGATTTTCTTTTTGGAAATATCAAATTTAATTATTAGGAATAGTAATTTCAATAATTCGTGCTTCATGCAGGACGCTTTGTTTTTTTAAATGATACATATATTCTGTTACGATACAAATACAGGTGTCGCAAGAAATAGTGCCAAGTGACCATCATCACCATGGTTGCAAATATTGCAATAACAAGCTTCAATTACGTTTTTTTGTTCTATTTTTGTTGCCCAGTTGCTTTATTGACGGCTTATTTAGTTAAAAGACATGTTGCATCTTTATGTCTAATGTTAGTCTGATCCTTAGCTATATCTGAATCTACTAATAATGATAGAAGTTTGAAATTGTTCAATTGTCATGCAAACAAATTCAGAAGGGAATCTTAAACACAATGCATAAAGCATGTTTTCTAAGTATTTCTACCGCAATTCACTAGGGACCCACCCCAGCATTACCTAACCAGATTAACCTAGATTTTACGTATTAATCAAAGTCAGGCAGTCAGATTTTGTGTGACGATAACGACGACGTCACTAATTCCTGCCTGCACTGCTTGATAGATGGTAAATATAATTAAGCATCTATCCTCGTTGAGTGGCATAATCGCGTGATTCAATTCGTTAATAACGTTGGCAACTTTTATTATTGTATGTTCTTTTTGTTAGGAGTTTGTTAATCTTTATTTTGATTATGATTGAGGGGTGTTTCCAAGTCAAAGAGACTTAATTTATTAAAATTCCAATTAATTCTGCAATTAATACGTTCAGACCTTTATTACCTTTGTGTTTTTTATAATTACCTTTTTAAGAAAGCAGCGTTTTTAAAATTTGAAATACCAAAATTAGTATTGTGTTTATAATTGGCAAAACGGAAATAAAACAATGAGTCCACATTCGAAAAATAACAACCTATATACAAGGTACGTTTCCTGTCGCGTCGCCCACAATTTTATTTACCAGACTCATTTCGTGTTAATCATTATTAACGTATTACGTAAGTAAACATTTCGTCTAACGTTAGCCGCTTGGCAGAGACACGGGACAATCTCACTAAAGCCGTGTTACGCCTAATTAACGAAGAACTTGCTGCGTGGACGTGGAGCGAGAACTCGTTTGTATTTTCACGTCCAAATAAAAGTAATTTTCTGCTACAACATTAGAGCTTGTCGAGCGCCGGTGTTGGATATTAGAATTCAGAGCGTAATATTGTTTTATGCTCCAAACTGTTATTTTACAATGCTGCATTTTTATATATATAAAAAAATAACTAACACTCGCAAACAACGCTGGCTAAAGGCGTATTAACACACACATGAAAAATTCAACAAGGAAACCATTGCCGCGGTGCTTCTGATAGATGAGTCGTCCCTTGTTTATCGTAAGTTCTAGGGTTCGAATTCGAAAAAAAATATTTATTTTTCAATGCTACTTTTATATATTACTAGCGGGCCGCCTGCGACTACGCCCGCGTGGACCCCGTGCCCCGTGACGAATTTTTGAAAATATTATATTGCCTATGTGACCCGGAGATAGTGTAGCTTCCCAACGGTGAAAGAATTTTTCGAATCGGTCTAGTAGTTCCTATTAAATCCAAAAAAACAAACAATCAAATATTTCCTCTATATAATATTAGTATAGACTAGCGGGCCGCCTGTTACTACGTCAGCGTGGAACCTGTACCCCGTGACGAGTTTCTAAAAAGTTTCTTACATACAAACTTGTCCCGACATTATTATCAATGATGCGAGTACAAACATTTTGGAGATTAATTTTTAATAATATACTTATAAGGGTTAAAGTTACTCGCGTCCGTAGGTTTACCCTTGAGACCCTACACGTGACCCCTGGGTGGTGCTAAATGAGTGACACTGACAGAGTGGTAGAGCCACGCTGCGTTGCAGCACGCATTGGGCCGGCTCGCCCGGCATAATACCACCCTCTCACTAATATCCGGCGTGAAATAATAGCCCTTGGTGCTGTTGTGTTTCGTTCGGCCAGTGAGGGTTCCGGAGGCCCTTCCCTTCCCCCCCCCCCCTCACAATTCCTATTCCTTCCTAAAAAATACTTTTTCTTGTGGGAGCGGGTGCGAGTGCATGTGCATTTGCGGGTTAATGGTTGTGGTGCAAGTGCGTATAAGAAAAGAAAAAACATTTCATTCAGTACAAGCGTGAGCGTGTTTTCATGTGCAGGTGCGTGTATGGGAGAGAGAGATTGTCATTTAAAAATACTTGAATATTTTTGAATGACATAATATAATAATAATATGTACCCTAACAAATGGGCCCAAATTGTAACTCGGTGGATACCGACGGACGGGTACCGTCGAAGAGGAAGACCAAAAACGCGACGACCTTGTAGGCCACACAAGGGATTAGCTACTTTGGCTCTGGACCGGGATCTGTAAAGGGTTTGGGGTAGACCTTTACTCAGCAGTGGAACACAACAGGTTGAGAAAAAAATATGTAAAGTACGTACTAATACGCCTCGGTATCTGTAGTCGAGAGGCAAAATCTTTATGTTTCGATATTACATTATACAGGGTCTAACAAAATCAATAAGCGAACGTTTAAGGACGGTATATACATCATTCTGAATACAATGACAAAAAAACCGACCAAGTGCGAGTCGGACTCGCCCATGAAGGGTTCCGTAGCAGCAAGTAACATCACATAAAAGTTCTTGTAGTTCGTTGTAACTTTGATCGATGTTTTAATAATAGTGTATTTTTTTAAATTAATAAATTTATGACGTATTAAAAAAACAACTTACTAGATCTCGTTCAAACCAATTTTCGGTAGAAGTTTGCATGGTAATGTACATCATATATTTTTTTTAGTTTTATCATTCTCATATTTTAGAAGTTACAGGGGGGGGGGGGGGACACATTTTACCACTTTGGTATTTCTCGTCTCTCGCACAAACTATTCAGTTTAGAAAAAAATCATTTTCATTTTTGAAGACCTATCCATAGATACCCACACGTATAAAAAAAATGAGTTTCGCAAAGTATGGGAAACCCTCAAAATTTGTTGTTTTTTTTCTATTTTTGTGTGAAAATCTTAATGCGGTTCACAGAATACATCTTCTTACCAAGTTTCAACAGTATAATTCTTATAGTTGCGGAAAAAAGTGGCTGTGACATACGGACGGACAGACAGACTTGACGAATCCATAAGGGTTCCGTTTTGTGCCATTTGACTACGGAACCCTAAAAATGGGCTCCAGTTTTATAGTGATTTTTCAAAGTTCTGTTTTCTAACAAACTAAATCAATTAAAATAATGCACATCATGAAACATGCTGTTACTTTACTAACACGCACGCACGCGTCTATAAAAAGATAGCTCAGTGTGCTCCGAGTTTAGTATGCATGTTCGGCTACCTTTGTGTGCGTGTAGTAACAGCTGTACGGGTTTGGAAAGGGTGTATTTTTTGGTAAATTATGATAATGTTTTGATGGTTATCTCGGTAACGAGCCTGTAGTTTTGAACCAAATTTGGTGAGAATGCTCAGTGTGATGTATAGATGCTCCCTTTAGACGTTCGCTTATTGATATTGTTAGACCATATATATCCAATGTAGGTATTTAAGCGTGACCCTACGCTTAGATTCGTTTCTCATAGTCAGCCTTAATCTTAATTGAAATAAAATAGGGAGCTATCACGGAATGACAAAGGAGGGTTGATTTTCTATTTTAGAATTCAACGGAAAGGATCGCAAGCCTTCAGCAATGGATGATATAAATGAGTGGGCCCGATACTTAACGGTTCCCCAAAGAACCCGGCTTCAAATATATTGAGATTAATGATCTCGGCTTGGTCAATATGAATTTGTCTTTTTTAGCAATGCCCCTGATATTTGTCATCCTCACATAGTTTTGATTCAATCACTTTTGTATACTTACCGTCGTCGTTTTTTTTCTTTCTTTTAATGCATCGGTTAATAACTGTCACAAAATAAGAGGCTAAGCGGTACTTCATAATGTTTAATAGTTTACTAGCTGGCCGCCCCGGCTTCGCACGGGTGTACTAATGAGGAAAAAGAGACCAAAGTTTGCCACCCTTTTCCACCCCCTCAGAGGTTGAATTTTCAAAAATCCTAAAATATCTAACTCTCATTCTTAATTTTTAACCAATAATAGCTGAGAAACATTTGTTACCGACTTAGTTTCAAACTAACGGAGTTTCATACAAACTCACCCCCTCTTTTTTACCCCTTTAAAGGGCGATTTTCCAAAATTATTTTCTTAGTGCTTACTTACACTATATATGGTTCAAAGTTTCAAGTAGGTAAGTATCTAATCTTAGTAGTTTGTGATGTACGTTGATATGTCAGGTCAGTATTCCTTTTTAGGGTTCCGTACCCAAATAGTTAAAACGGGACCCTATTACTAAGACTCAACTGTCCGTCCGTCCGTGCGTCCGTGCATCGGTCTGTCACCAGGCTGTATCTCATGAACCGTGACAGCTAGACAGTTGAAATTTTCACACATGATGTATATCTGTTGCTGCTTTAATAACATATACCATTAAGATTTTAAGCGCCATGGTGGTCACCGGTGACCGACAAACAATTAAATTTTAATTGTGTCTGGTTTTGTGACAGTCAACGTGTTATGCTACCATGATCCCATACAACAAACGTTTTTTTTTTGCCGTTTTTTGCTCGATATTAAGAACGACAACAGGTAGACGTTTGAAATATCACGGAATATTTAGTTGTGTATTCACTTCAAAATAAATAATTTAATTTTCTTGACATTTACTCCTCTCCCGTAACCCAGTGACGCCTACATCGCACATTATGGTGCTGCCTTATACCTACTTATATTATTAAACACGTGATATATTTCGAATGAAATGTCCAAATTGAATAAGTAATTCAAAAAGTTATATAAAGGTATTGAAGCAGTCTTGAACATGAAGTAAAAAAAATATTTTGATAAGGATTAATATCAAGGTACAAATAAAGAGCCTTTTCTAGCAGCGGCATTTTAATTAAATTTTTAAAATAAAATCTATGAACACTTATTGTGATACGATGGTCTAGAAGACAAACATGCTAATTACAGACCTACCATTTTTTTAGGAGGACTGTTTTTATTAATTAAAAACTTCTAGATACTATAACTTAAAACTGTGCATAGAAATTGTGTATATACTGCCTATACTTAGTTAAGACATTTATCTTTATACTTACTTACTTATCATAAATTTGAACATCAATATCCAAAATTCTACAAACGTTATATAATATTGTTCACTTAGCACTTTCGTGTATTGTATATTGTTTTAGGGTCATTGAAGATTTTACTGCCGATGTATTAAAAAAAGAATAAGTAGGTATCGAAGTTTCTTTATTACCTGGTAGGTAACCTACCAGAAGTGTTAACTTGTGGTTCAATAGAAGTGCTAAAGGCAATATATAGATGATGATAATGATGTTGTTTTGATGGAAGAGTAGAATATGCAATCAAATTAATCCATTCAATATAATATTACGTTCTTCTTCTTTATAATATTATTTTATGCTTCAAGAAACGAGCCTATTCCTTCCTTAAAGGCTGGCAACGCGTCTGCGATTCCTCTGGTTTTGCGGGTGTCCATGGGCGGCGGTGATTACTTTCCATCAGGTGACCCGCTTGCTCGTTTGCCTCCCTTCTGCTATATAAAAATGTTATTTCAAATTGTTATTTGCTAATAAGAATGTTATCAAAAAAGAAAACAGCTTTTAAAAAATGCTGTTTACCACAGATAGAATTCAAATATACGAGCTTTTAAAATCCAGGCGAATTCTCTTTCATTGTACTTTCGTAATTTATATGCTCATAGTTGCATTAATATTTTCAAATGAAATTTTTATAGCTGAATGTCTTGAAAGCGACTACTTTCATTTCATGAAAACCAAGCTTTTGAATAACCGCATTGAAATCTGTTCATCCGTTTGACACACAGATAGAACGAGCGTCAGACAATGCCTCTTTTATGTGCCAAGTGGTTACAAACATAGAGAAGCCAACATATCAAAAGTCTGGCTACATAAAGTAACGATATACCTATAAATGAATGAATGAAAAATAGTTTACTGCACTATAAAAACAATTAAAAACAAAATAAAAAAAAAACATTATGACAAAAGGCGGCTTTAATGCTAGGGTAGCACTTTCTGTCCGGCAACCTTTGGTCAAATATATAACAATCACGGGCTAGTGCACAGTACGTATAAGGAGAAAAATACTATATTGATAATATATAGAAATAATGAATATCAGAAAATTAGATAGAAATAGACTTAATGGACTTTATGTGGAGGAGATACATTACAGAGTGATAGGTCAACGTAAAAGGTTACGTATACGTACAATGGCGGACTCCGTCGCTTTACCAGTCTAAAGGTCAAAATCCCTTGCACACCCCGTCGTCTTTTGGTACGGGCACGTACCCGGGCTGTCGGTGCGCTTCATACGAAAATCGTTGCAAAGTGGTAAAGCGACGGTGACCCCGACCGTACATAAGTTTGCTTGCAGCAATTGGATAGGAAGAACTTTTTTTACACGTAGCAAGGCAGATAGATGACTCCACTGATGATTAAGTGGTGAGCTGTGTCGCGTAGCGTCTAACTTAAAGAATACTACCACCCCCTCTCTTCCATTGGGTGTCGTTAAAGGCGACTAACGGACTAAAGACTGCACTGCATCCAACAGCATAGAGCGGCGATGGGCTCACTACCTGTCACGCTGAACACATGCGCAGTTGCTATTTGGTGAGACGTGGACTATGGCAGCTATGCTTTGCGTTCCTCATTGCCTAGTCTCTGACTTACTCTTCGGGGATAATAGTCGTGATTATATGTATGTATTAAGAGGTTCGGCACGCATTTCGGTTTTCCATACAAACTTCCAAGTCGAAATTTTTAAAAACCAATAAGCCAATTTTGATGAAACTTTGCATGCTGAAGTGAAACACAGGGATCTAAATAGATTGTTGAAAACATTTTTAAAAAACGTTTTTTTAGCTGAGTTGTTGCGATTTAGAGTCCACCATAACTCAGTTAAATAAACATTTTTTTAAAATGTTTTCATCAAACTATTTAGATCTCTGTGTTTTACTTCAGCATGCAAAGCTTCATCAAAATTGGCTTATTAGTTTTTAAAAAATTCGACTTGATAGTTTGTATGGAACACCGAAAGTCGTAAACCCTCTTAAGTGGAGATGGAATCCAGGCGCAAAGACAACCAGTGCAGCGATAAAAAGACGAAGCATCAGTCATAGAATCATTGAAGATCGGGTGCATTGACAAGCATCGGAAGAATTCTATGTAAAGCAGTAGACTGGATATCGATAGTGGTATCAAAGTATAAGAGCGCCTAAATCAAATCGAACTGAGTGCTGGTACAAAGTAGATACATGGTGAAATATCCTTTACCATGATATCGAAAGTATCAGTCTTGTACTCAGTTGTCAGATACTTACTAAATTAAAAAAAAATATGATTCAAAAGATATAGTTTCGTTTCCAACGCAGCGTTCGCTCCAGTTTGAGGGCAGGAATCAGGCCACAGCCTCACGAGCCTTTTATACTGCAGACGCTTCCTCGTAATGCCACTTTTGTCTCTCGCAGCGAAAAATATGAAATGCAAGAAAAAAAACTTAATGGGATGATGAATGGAACGGAATAGACTTTATCAACTGAGAGACCATTATTTACTGACTATTGTTATTTACTGAGACTGCTTTAATTTTTGAGCGATTGGAATAGGTAAATAGCCTCTTAATTTTATTCAATCAACGCAATCGGCAACTGTATAGTTGTTTAGAGTAAATGCTATCGTGTTCGTTAGATGGTACTGGTTTAATATTTTTTCTTTTCTTCATTTAATTTTCGTTCTGGCTCGTTTCGTGCTTGTTATTGCTTGTATGGTATGTTTCACAGATTTGTTTTCTTACAGCTTCGCGCAGGTGAAATTAGGCTTGTCAGAATAGTGAGTATACATCATACACTCACTACTACTACTAAGGGTTAGTCAGAAACTAGGATGGACTAGACTAGGACCGCAAAATCAGTCCTCTGCCATATAGTCCACGTTTCACCAAACGACAACTGCACATGGGCTCAGCATGACAGCGGGTGAACCCATCGCCGCTGTTGGATTTATGTGTAGTCATTAGTTCGTTAGTCGCATTTTACGACACCCAAGGGGAGAGATAAATCGGTAGTATTCTTAACGAGCCGCAACCAAAAAGTTCAACTATCTGTCCTAAGACTAAAGGATATCATTCGGGCTCCATACATTATACAAACAGGAGCTCGATGGCGCAGCGGATAGCGCATTCGGCTTGCGATCTTGCTTGCCAAGCCACTTTCGCAATGCCGGGTCGCTGGATGGGTGACAAAATTTAAAACATCTCGAGCTCCTCCTCCGTGCTTCGGAAGGCACGTTAAGCCGTTGGTCCCGGTTGCTGTCGTAAGATGGCAGACGTTAAAACCCACCAACCCGCATTGGGCCAGCGTGGTGGGTTATGACCTAATATGCCCACGTGGGAGGCCTGTGCCCAGCAGTGGGACGTTTATAGACTGATGATGATGATGATAATACAAAAATGATGTAACGAATTAACTTGTGACTAATTTACAATAACACGTACCTACCAGTGACGAACTTACACATATTACATATTCGCTTTTTGCTATACTTAACTGTACTTTGAATAACTGCGATTCCGAAGAAACGAGAATCTGAAGAGATGCGAATCTGAAGAAATGCGAAACCGAAGATATGCGAATAATTCATATTATGTTTTAATGCATGTGGCAAATTAACTTTCAATGAATGGAGTGTACAAAATGTGACAAACTTACTTTGTGGCAAAGGTACAACAACCCAACATAAATAACAAAACTTCCAATGCATGACGCTTGAAATATTTAAAAATTTTAACCTATTCTGTGACCCTTTACAACTTAAAAGATCGCAAAAACAAAAACAAAAGTGCCGTTAAGTACCTAATTATAAATACAAAAAAATTACTAAAAGGTTCAAATATGTAAGTGGTATTACATAAACATAGGATAAAATGTTTACTAGAAAAAAAAAACCAGTCTCAGAAAAGCTCGAACGGGATGCGAACCCGTGACCTTTGGATTGCCGGTCCACTGCTCTAACCGCTAAGCTACCGAGACCCCAGAAGATTCGTTGAATAGTAGTAGTGGATACTAGTAGGTAGTAGCCAATGACCTTTTAATATCATTGAACCATAAAATATCATTGAAGCCAGCGGTATTACGTCACTGTGAAGTCTACCCTCACATTCGAAAGAAATATTATTGCAAGTATTTAACAATCGATAAAGTCGTAATTGCTTACAAATATCTTTATTGTTGAAATTTTACATTCACAATGCTATATAAATATAGGATTAAGTGTTTACTAGAAAAAAAACTGGGGCCTCGGTAGCTAAGCGGTTAGAGCAGTGGACCGGCAATCCAAAGGTCACGGGTTCGAATCCCGTTCGAGCTTTCCTGAGACTGGTTGTTTTTTTTTCTAGTAAACATTTTATCCTTTAATTATATAGCATTGTGAATGCAAAATTTCAACAATAAACGTATTACATAAAGCCCGTCGTCGTCTGTATGTCGCTAAGTTACGGCTTGATAAGCCGAATGGGCCGTGTTTAGCAAACCATTATCGAGGTAACACGTTCATGTTCACCGTACATTAAACTTCGAACTAAGGTTAATGCTCATCTCGGTAGTGTGCGAGTATCACAGTGATGTGACAGTGAGTGTAAAACAAACACTATTATTTTTAATTTTATGTTATTCAGAATAAGGTTTTCTTAAAAATAATGTTAGACTGATTTAATGCAAAGACTGTTATAAATAACCTTTTATTAAAAAACTTTTGCATTTTTTCTTCGTTTCACATTAAAATCTATATATACGAGTAAAATTTAAAAAATATAAATATGCGATGACAAAGCCCACTCTAAGTGATAAGACCGCCCCTTGTAGGTTTACTTTGTTCGTTTTTTTTGGTCAAAAGTGTGTATGTGGTATAAAAAAAAGTATAATTATGGTATATTTCTTGTCTTTTCTTATAAAAGTCTTGACTTAATCACATCCTAGCCCTAACCTTTGATCCCAGACCTAGATTTTTACAAGCCGCGCGCGGACGTTAATAATTCATATTAAGTTATAACAGCTTAGGCCTAATAGGCCTCCATTAAAAGTAAATTATAACCAGAGTTATTATGTATAGTCTTAACCACCACACCGCCAAATGTAGTTTGATGATCACAAACCCGTGTTATAGGTAAACACGGCGTCAGATCAACCTACCCTAAACCACAGTGTGTCATTTCTCCAATGAATATTGATCCTTAGAACCAAACAATAAAGTTCAAAATTGATTGTGGAAATTCGACAGTTTTGGGTAGGTTGATCTGACGCCGTGTGTACATCGATCCGAAACACACTTTGCCCGACCTGCTACCCTATCGGCTAAAAAATATGAATATGGACATGGGCTTCATTTGACATTTGAAGCCCATAATATGCCCATATAAGGACAAAATATGGGCTTCAAATGTCAAATGAAGCCCATGTCCATATCCATATTTTTTAGATAGATAGATCTAGATTTCCGATAGACCCGCTGGTACCTAATTGAGTCCAGAACCGTAACCGCTCCGTTATCGTCATGGTACTAAAAACAACAACGTTTCAAAATCTTTTTTACATCAAAGCACTAAAATTATTCCGTAACAAATAGAGCTGGAAATGTTGCTACCACAAATTCGTTGCAACTACTCACCGCGGCAATAATTCAGCCTGAACGAGCCCACCGTTGACAAGGACTAATCCCGGCGACTCCGCTACGTTATTCAATTTAAAGAGTCAACAGGTCCAGCTCTTGCCGAGCTGGAAAGGTTTAAATTTAGCAAAACGACGACGACGATTTCTCTACGCCGCGCCGCGCCGCCGCGCGCCGCACCGTACGCTGAAGATAAGAGCGGCGCTGTGTTGAACAAATGACTTCCAACGCGAAGGTGACACTGAAAAAGTACGGCCTTACGAGACTTAAATGAGTTTGTATGTTACTAAGACCGGGAAAAAAAGGCTTCCTGAGTTTCTTGCAAGTTCTTCTCAGTCGAAGGCCCTTTTAAAATCAGAACTGGTGGTAAATTCAATAGTTAACTACTGAATGTTAACAACTGATTTAAGAAAATGTAAGTTAACTGTTATTTTATTAGTTTTTGACGTCAATGAGTGCCTGTGAAGACTTATATTGAATAAACTATTTGACTTTTTCACTTTTTTTGATGTACTTTCTTTCAATATGTACAAGGAAAGACAGGTCTATACAAAGTTAGTTACAATGTATTTTTGAGTGTGAGTGCTGTCGGTCGCAGATGACCTTTACAGCGTTACCGGGCTTGTTTGGGGGCGGCGAGAAACTTAAAGCGTTCCTCAATCCGTGATTGGTCGAAATTCCCCAGGGGGATTCCGGTGGGGGATGGCATCTCGCAAGCGAGTCTCTGATCACCCCCCGGAGCCTCTGGGGGTTCGAGCCGGAAGGGAGCGGCTAAACCCGAGGGCGCCTCTAGGAGGCACGGTACCTCGGCTCGAGTTTACCGTTTCGTGGGGGGTACTTACAATGTATGAGATATCACATTGTTACCGGATCAGGACAGTAATAGAAAGTCAGTATTTAGGTACTATTATTAAATAATATCAGGTATTTAAATCACATTTTCTTTGGGTGTTTTTTATGTGATTCCAATAAAAGTATTTTCTTTCTTTTTTTCTCACTTGATGATCACGACGATACGGCGAAATATGAAAGGACTTCACCCAGATCCCTTATCTACTAGCTAGCAAGGAACTAGCTATCGATCTCTAATTTACTGTGCTACCAACAATTGTTGTAATGGCGAGAGGCTTATAGGTAGTTCTTGTAGATTAGTTTGTTGTAGATTTTGTTATTTTTCTCCCACTGAGCATCAAAATCTAGGGTTTTTAAATCTGAGGGACCACCGAATCCGGTCAGCAAGCTATATTCAATTCTTTTTATGTTCTATGTTTTTTTGTAGCGTAATATCTAATTTTAAGCTTTTAAATGTCATTAGGAAATGCAACCTTCGCCAACGTGAATACGTCCATTATGCAAATCACATAGGTACGTTGCAATGGTAATGTGGAATGGCAAGGTTTTCTAACAATAGGAAAAGCTGGAAAAAGCGGTTTGTTTGACATTTGTTTGGCAAAGTGCTTTATTATTGTTACTGCTTGCTACTAATTTTTAATAACAACGAATATTTTTACATCGTCAATCTGGATAATTAAATGCCTAAAATGAAAATAGCACTTACAGAAAGATAACTTACTAGTGATCAGTGGTTTGTACTCCCACCTGAGTATTTAAAAGTGCTACTTTTATTGTAGATATAAATTAATGATGAAATTAAATGTTCAGTCATTCAAAATTACAATAATAAAAATTGGGACCAATGTAGTTACCTCATACTTTAACAAAAGTACCTACTCTTCTTCGTTGTTGTGTCGTTGTTTTGGTTTTTTTGTTATGGTATATAATAGTATACGGTAAGGTAGGTCAGCTCAGAGCGGCCACCTTAACTTTGACTTTTTAAAAATGCCACTATATAATCGATTTTGAAAACGTTTTTATATCAAAAGAAAGGGAAATTAATAAAGTTTCATAAAGTGTAGGCACATTTTGACTTATACAATTTATTTTAATTTATATAGTTTATGTTATTAAAACTTTTATAGTTTATTTTAATTTGTAAGTTACGAAAACTAGTCAAAAATCCGCTTTGCCCGGTGTTGGCGTCTAAAGTGGCCATGGGGGTTAGGGCAAAGTGGTCATGCCTAAATATTGCAAGAAATTTATTTAAAAAAAAAACAAAAACACCAAAAATAAATTAAAAAAACAGGTTGAATTTACCCTGGATTTTAAACAAAATGCACAAATCCCTTGCACATGTCGCCGCGGCCACGCGTTTCCTCCAATCGCCACCAGACGACTGCTTGGTGCGGGGCGGGAGGTTGGCTATATGGCAGAAAGGCAATGTTGCGCTATCATTTTTATTTACCGAAAAATTAGGTGTGGCCGCTTTGCCTTCTATGGCCGCATTGAGCTGACTTTCCCTACCTATGTACATAGACGTATTACACGGTGTATGTTGTTTAATTGATTAAATATGTAAACATACGTTATTCCCTATATATAACCTTCTTTAATAAAGATTCCATAGTTACATTTTAACTGCCAAAACGGTGCCGTGGGTAATCGGGCGAGGAAATTGAAAGTATCTTCTTAAACCAAAGTATAACATTTCTTTAATTTTCAAAACTATAACTGTCAATTATTGAAGAACAAGAAGAAGAAGAGAACAATCACCATAACACGTAACGTGAGCGAGCGATAGAAATAAATATACGACTCTTACTGCCGTCGATCCTCGCTAACACCTCACATTACACTAGGCACTCCGAGTTGTGTCAGATTGGAGGTGACGTCAGATCCTCCTGTCACTTCCACTCTATGCGCCGCGCGCCAAAAGACGATTCATGCTTGTGCCCAAAAAGTATTCATGCGCGCGCCCTCAAATATTATAATGTTGTAACCGTACAGTAAATTTTTGAAACGGAAAAAAGCCTTTTTCCACTTAATTTGATTCAGTTTCTATAAATTTGTCATAACACTTGTCAAGTTATCAAATCCTGTTTTTACTTGCGTATCGATCGTAAAAATCCATAAAAGCTCACTCGAGTGCGAAATGGTAAGCCGTAAGATTTTATTCCGATGAGAATTCCCGAAGCACTTCTTATGTTTTTACGATGTTTCTTCGAACTGTGAAATAATCTTTCTGGTTTTACCTGTTTTATAATGATATTGGAATGGAATGTGAGGATTAGGCAGAAGAAACTGTTAATTTACGACTTTGCCTAGTCTCTGTCTTGTTAGACACAGTCAGAGACTTGGCAATGAGGACCGCTGATGCAGTCCACTGCCATAGTCCACGTTTAATTAAATTACAACTGCACAGCTCAGCGTGATAGGTTTTGAACCCACCGCCGCTCTATGCTATTGGATGTAGATATTTAGTCCGTTAGTCAACTTTTACGACACCCAAGGAAAGAGTGGGTCTCTTGGTAGTATCCCTTTGTCCGCTATACCACACTTTAATATCCTTTTATTTTTGAATGGAAAAGTATACTTAATATTTTTTAAATATTTATTTAAATTTTTACAATTATGTTTACACCTCCGACTTTAGCGTGTATAAGTTCTCTCCATCCGACTAGTTGTCTGGAAGGAATCGCTTTATAGCGATAAGACCGCCAAATTGTAACTGTGTATTGTACTCGTAATTTTGTGTTTTGTGTTGTAAAATGTAAACTGTTACAATAAAAGTGTTATCTATCTATCTATCTATCTAAGACTGAAAATTTAAATGAAATAGTCACACCGCAAGGCCATGTCATATTGTAAGCTCATTTTGCGTGAAACAAAACGCACCCGTTGTAAACAATTATTGGTTTGCATAGTATAAAACTCAATGGTTTGCAAGTTACAAATCAAATAAGAGATTACCAATATCTCACTACCTTTGTGAACTCCGATCCTTTGAAGAATTGGAAACGTCAGGATAGCATAATAATATGTGAAATTAAACGCGAGTTCATTCGTAAAATGTGTTTCATTTCAGCGAGAGGATCGTGGAAAATTATTTGATACTTTTGAATATGTTGTATTTGCTCGAATAAACTTTATAAAACAACTAGTGGTCCCCCCGTTACTTCGTCCGCGTGTAAACCCCGTTAAACCCGTATCCCGAAAGCACCCCATATCCCGTGATGAATTTTCACAAAAATTCTTTGGTACAAATCTTGTCCTGACAATTACATACTTACACAAAAATAATTAGAAAAATTGCAACTGTTCTGAAGTGATGCGCGAACATACATTATTAGATTTTTTTATTAATAAAGATAATAACAAGTTCTAAGATGGAGGAGCTCGATGGCGCAGCGGCCAGCGCGTTCGGCTTGCGATCTTGCTCGCTAAGTAACTTTCGCAATGCCAAGTCGCTGGATGGGTGACCAAATTAAAAAATCTCGAGCTCCTCCCCTCCGTGCTTCGGAAGGCACGTTAAGCCGTTGGTCCTGGTTGTTGTCGCAAGATGGCAGTCGTTAAAACCCACCAAAACGCATTGGGCCAGCGTGGTGGGTTATGGCTCAATATCCCCACGTGCTATTGTTCACGTGGGAGGCCTGTGCCCATCAGTGGGACGTTTATAGGCTGATGATGAATAACATACTCTTTACTGCGTCTGTGTTTTGGTTGTCATACCTTTCCAGTTTGCTCGGTTTGACTATTTCTTCTACCATTCTTTATTATTGAAACTTTTGCATTCACAATGCTATATTTTAGAGTTGTTTGTTAAAGGTTTTTTGTTAGAGGATAAAATGTTTACTAGAAAAAAGAACAACCAGTCTCAGGAAAGCTCGAATGGGCATCGAACCCCATTGCCATTGCCGGCAATCCAAAGGTCATGAGTTCGATTCGCATTCAAGCTTTCCTATCTATATATCATTGTGAATGCAAACATTTCAATAATAAAGATATTATAAGCAATTTCGTCTTTATCAATTTTTAAATACTTGCAATAGTATTTCTTCCGACTGTGAGGGTAGACTTCACAGTGACGTAATACCGCTGGCTCACAGCGTAAATCGCAAACTAGAAAAAAATCAACGAGTCTTCTGGGGCCTCGGTAGCTTAGCGGTTAGAGCAATGGACCGGCAATCTAAAGGTCATGGGTTCGATTCTCATTCGAGCTTTCCTGAGACTTGTTGTTTTTTTCTAGTAAACATTTTATCTTCTACCCAATGATATTTCTTCTACCATTTTCACTTAAGGTGATAATTCTCCATTCCGTCTTAATCGTGCTTCTGCACGTAATCTAGATAAGCTTTGGCCGTTCAATTTTCGGGCAAATCAAATCGAGATAGTGCCGTAGGTCGGAAGCAGACTGCCTTATCGTGATCTCTTTCCGCCTCGGCTTATGAACTTCGGAGATTGTGATGCGTGGGGTAGATTAGTGCAGCGTAGAATACTCGCTCGCTAGTTGCTAACCGTTGAGTTGTGAGACAGTTTTTTTTTTATTTTCGATTAAGTAAATATAAAAATAATAATTCATTTATTTATTCAGATAATTTACACCCATAAAAAATAGCTCGGCAATGCCGTTGAAAAAACAAATACAAAACCATCTCGAGCTCTTCCGTGCTTCGGAAGGAACGTAAAGCCGCTGGGCCCGGTTCTTGTAGTAAATATGGCAGTGGTCGTCCCCAGAGTAGGAAAGGTAGAGGAAGGCTATGGCTCAATCTCCCCAAATTAAATAATAAACTAAATAAAAAACTTTCCTACACTCACCCCAATTATTTAGCCTAAGAAAAACTCCGATAAAACTTGTTAAATGGTTACTAGACAACGGATAAACATACTTAAATTAATTTTATTATACATAGAAAACACCCAGACCCGAGACAATTTAGATAAAAAATAGTTTCTAAATTGACCCGACCGGGGATCGAACCCGGGACCTCAGAGATGGCAACACCATGAAAACCGGTGTATACAAACAACTCGACCAAGGAGGTCATCAACAATTAATAAATAAATTCCAAGTGGGAAAAGACGGGGGGGTAGTATTCTTTCACCGCTACGCGACACGGTTGGGTTGGGTGTCTTAAAAGGCGACTAACGGACTAAATACTGTACATATATTCAACTGCATGGAGCGGCGATGGGCTCACCACCTGTCACGCTAAGCACATGTGAAGTCACAATTTAGTGAAAAGTGGACTTATAGCCAGATGACTGCTTTTGCGGTCTTCATTGCTTATATAAGTCTCTGACTAACCCTTCGGGGACAAAAGTCGTGATTATATGTATGTATGTAAATTCCAAGTAACAAACAAACATGAAAAAAAAGTTGGAAGAATGCTTAAAATTATTAGAGGTGAGGGGCTCATACCGATACCCCTGCCAATTACCAACCCTAGACAATTACGAAGTAGACAATCGTGGTTGTGTGTAAAGCGTGAATAGGTACAGAAGAAATAGGTAAGCATTTTCCAAAACATGCTGTAGTTAGATAAGATTTGCTTAATAATAAAATGAAGACGCTAAGACTCTTCCTCACCGGATCAGTGCGTTTTCGTTTCGTACGTAAGAAAAATACAATATTTCGATAAACGAAACGAAAAATACAATATTTCCTGATAGGCTCTGGATCATCATAGAATGGCTTCTGCATAGAATCTGTAGGTACATAGCGGCCGGCCTCCCCCATATCACTCCCGCCTTCACACCATGTACATTAACGAATGAACAATAACGTACCGAAAATCTCCAGAGCCCGTCACGAAATGTTTTTCAGCAATTCATTCGGTGCAGAGGCGGTACCGAAACGAAAACGCACCGATTCGGTAAGGAAGAGGCCTAATGAACAATTTTTAAAAGCTGCAATAACCGTCATAGGTAAAAGAAAAGATAAAATATTCTTTATTGTACACCAAATTAACAACAAAAAGACAAACACAAAGTAACATACAATTGGCGGTCTTATCGCTAAAAAACAATTTCTTCCAGGCAACCGTGTTGGACTGGATAGAAAGTGAAATTTTAAAGGGCAGTTATGGTGGTTCAATATAAATTAATTAGACAGATAAACAAATAAAAATAAATAAACATGCCTAGGCATATCAATATCATACATAGATAGTTACATAAATAAATACTTATAAAGTTTTCTATGTACATATACTAAAATCATAAAGACGTAGACAGTGACAGATAGTGTTCTCTAACCAGTCGTTTAAAGCTGTCCAAGGATTGGGCACGCTTAATATTTGTAGGCAATGCATTCCACAGACGGGCAGCTTGAACGGTAAAAGACTTATCGTAAAATCTGGTGGAGTGCATATGTATTTCCAACTTCAAGTTCTCCGATGATCTCAATACACGAGAATGCGTGTCATCAAGGAAGTTAAAGCGTTTCCTGAGATAAGGTGGGGAAAAGGGATTGAACAGAATACTGTAAAGCAGGGAGACGATATGTGAATTCCGGCGAAGGCGAATTGGCAACCACTTGAGCTTAGTACGAATTTTGGATACGTGATCATATTTGCGTAAACCAAATATAAATCTAATACTAAAGTTTTGAAGACGCTCAAGCTTATTCAGTTGCTCTTCAGTGAGGTCTAGATAGCTGACATCGGCATAGTCTAAGACGGGTAGAAGAAGAGATTGTGCTAGCGCAGTTTTAGTAGCCATGGGAAGAAAATTGCGCAAACGTTTCAGGGACCCGGCTGTGGCAAACATTTTTCGGCTCACCTGTTGTAGCTGCGGTGCCCATGTAAGATTTTTGTCGATCAACACGCCCAGGTTTTTAACACTGTCAGTAGGAGACAAAGAAACGCCATCAAAAGTTATAGAAAGCAAATGCGACCAGTCAATTCTACCTGTCATTGTGGAGCTGCCTATGAAGATGATTTGAGTCTTGGAAGAATTTACTTTTAAACCATATGACCTGCTCCACTCGCAAATCATGTTTAAGTCACCGTTGATGATATTGATAGCCTGAGGAAGCTGGTCAGTAGAAGCTTGAGTGTAAATTTGCAAATCATCTGCATAAAGGTGGTAGGACGAAGTTATTTGAGAGGAAATGGAATTGATAAATATAGCGAAAAGTAATGGAGATAAAACGCCACCCTGCGGCACCCCAGCGGAAATGTCACAAAAAGTGGACAAGGAGTCCTCAATGCGAATCCGCTGTCGGCGTCCAGACAGGTAACTATGAAACCAGTCAATCATCGCTGGAGATATGTTAATAGAGCGGAGTATACCGAGCAGTACATCAAAGTCGACAGAATTAAAAGCATTGCTAAAATCTAGCAAGGCAAGAGCTGTTACTTTACCGTTTTCCATGCCTGACCTGATATCATCAGTGACATTCGCTAGTGCCGTGGTAGTACTGTGGCCTGTATGAAACCCGGATTGGTATGGATTAAGGAGCTGGTTTTTAAGAAGAAAACTGGACAATTGGGTATGGACAAGGCGTTCCAGAATTTTAGAAAGGAATGGTAGAATAGAGATTGGCCTATAGTCGGAGAAGGATGACGGTTTGTAGTTTTTGGGTAAGGGAGTGACTTGAGCATCTTTCCAAGTGCTTGGAAAGACACCTGAATCGATGGAGTAGTTAAGGATATGAGAGATAATGGGAAGGTTTTATTCAAGTATGAGCAAAATCATTTTGCGACTGACACAATCATTGCCAACAGCACTAGAGATGATTGACATTATGCTCGTCTTAACATCACAGTCGGTGAATTGACGAAAAGAAAATGACGAGTAATCTGGACATGGGACAGATGAAAGAAAATTCAGAGTATCAACTTTTCTCGTTGGATCGAAGTCATGTGAAGCACAAAAGTGTTTATTAAGCAGATTGATGTCTAGATCTTTACAAGTAAAAGTCTGACGTTGCTTCCCAATGCCCAGGGATCTTAAGAATTTCCAAACTTTCGCTGGATCTTCGTTCTCTACTGAGTTGTGAATATATTGGCGTTGTGCATTTCTACACACCTTTTTGCAGTGATTGCGAGCTTTAACGTATTTCTCCCAGTTCCATAGAGTAAGCTGACATTTATACCTGCAATTAGCGGCATTTTTGCGCTCACATATAGTTTTAATATCTCTTGTGAGCCATGGAGATGGACGGTGTTTGATTTTGGCAGGACGCACTGGAGCATGAAAATCGTACATTAATCGTACATAGAATTGTGAGTTTCACAATAAATGTTACAGTATTACAACAAGCAACAATAGGATAGTTGACTATGTTTCGAAATCATATTAAAACGATACCTGTTTACCTATACTTTATCCTAAAAATACATTAATTTTCAAAAACTCGATCATTTACAATATTTATTTTGTATTTTTATATTCCGATTTAAATTTACCGCAAAAACGCTTAAGTCCGCCATGTTGAGTAAATGACGTCACGCCGCCGCCGTGCTAAACATCCGTTTCATTCGACGCTTGTTCTATAGAAATGTCACAACAATAAAATGACATTTGGCACGGCGTGACGTCACGGCTTTAGATTTCCGTTTTGTCATATGACTAAATGCCTATTATTGTCGATTTTTTTCTTTAAAACATTAATAAAATATTTTTTTTAAATTTATGTTTTAGATAGTTTGTTTCTATAAATCATAATTGATCATTAGAAAAGCCAATCCACCCGATTTATTCTTAGTGGACACAAGCCTATTGTTGTTGTGTGCACAACACACTTCCCCTTCATTAACAAAGACAAATAGGTGTGTATTCAGTTCATTTGAATCAATACGGGGGAAGTCGGCAAACTAACACACAAACATGTTTACACAGATACGTTTGAGCTTAACCGATAGTGATGTAACCTAATTATGTAACAGTGAGATAAAGATAAAGATATTTGTTGGATTTGTATTTTAAACACGTTAATAGATCAACCTTAACATACATACATACTCACATAGGTACATTCATGATCACAACTATTAGCCCCGAAAGGTTAGTTAGAGACTAGGCAATGAGGACCGCAAAAACAGTCCTATACCATAACCCACTCTTCACCAAATAGCAACTGCACAGTGGTCTGTGTGACAGGTGGTGAGTCCGAGACTTAACATAAATACTTAACTTAAAACAAATATAAGTTAAAAATCTTTAGTCCAAAAAAAAATCTTAAAACCTAACAAAATAATTGAAAGTAGGTACCTAAGAATTTTTTTTTACAAAATATTCTATCTTGCTTAATACTCTGACTTTAGTTTAATAATCTGTATGGAACAAGGTACCTGATTCAACAATTACTTAAAAGATTTTAGGTGGATGGAGCGAATAAAATATAAATTACGTACCATGTCTGAACTTGGGGTGGATCCATTTATTTTAGGCCTTGACTAACGTAAAGATATTTGGGACTGATACCGCTCCTGTTGTCTCGTGTCTAGACTAGTAACTTAATAATAAAATGTTGCTCAGCCTCTGTCTCTCAAATGCCTTCTTCACATTTGACGTAGGTATATCTTAACGCTTGACGTCGTAATAATTTTTATATAAAAGCTTTGATCAAGATCGAAGTATAAAAGATTTCGATCGTATTTATTAACTATTAGTGGCCCGCCTGTGACTTTGTCCGCGTAGACTCCTGCCCCGTGACGAATTTCCAAAAAAAAAAATTAAACCTATTCCTGACAATTACAAACAAAACAAAAAAGAAGCAGCCAAATCGGTTGAAGTGATGCGCGTTCAAATATTTCGGCAATTGATTTATTTTTATTATTTGAAAAGGTAACATTTTGTGTATTCATAGCTTTACTGTACTTACTCATAGGATTATTGACATTGCCTGGATTTTAATGATAGCTTCTTTTGCTTAGCAGTAAGACAGCTTGAAGAATGTACTCACTGTACTTTACTTATTAATATTTTGGTTTTTAGTACCAATAATGGCTTTACGAGTCTTCCAAAACACGGAGGAGGTCGCGATGTTTTTATTTTAGTCACCTATTCAGTGACCTAGCATACTCGTACTCGGTAATCATCATCATTACATAATATTATAAAGTAAAGTCGCCGTTTTCCTCTATCTGTGGCACCGCACTATTCTCTGAAACCACAAAATGGATTTTTATGCGGTTTTCACTAAAACAAAGACCTTTAACTGAGGATGCTTTTTGTTTATATTTTATATATTTATTTTTATAAATGGCTGAACTATGACGGTCTTTCTAAGTTGGCGTGGAAGAAGGCGCGAGGGCGGGCCGCTAGTGTATTTTAAATGCATTTTAAAGAGGTTACTTAGTAACAGTTTTTCTCAAGTAAGTGAATTTTTAATTGGCTACTTGACAGTTTTCAAAAAAGTATTAAAAAAATTACAAACGCTTATTTTATACGACGTACAATATTTTCTTTATCGAAAAAGCTTTATTTAATAAAAATAAACATATTTTTCTTTATTAATTTTAAATTTTATGCGAAAACGGTTGGTCACGTGACATTTTGCTCTATGACGTCACATTGCAATAAATATAGAAACTTATCTTGAAACCTGACGTGTGAAATGTGACGTCACATGAAGCTCAATCATGGCCGCCCGTGTTTCGGGTCTTGTAATCCACAGATAATAAATCGCAAATTTTTTTTTTTGTTATTTAGTTTTTTTACAAATTATCTTAATAAAAAAAAACTGTTGGATAATTATCGTTAAATCATAACCTACCATATCCGACATATTTCATATTTTATTGTTACAACTGTCAAATAGCGAATTCTGAGGAGTAATAAACATTCTCGGGCTGATTAAAAAACATACATGCAACATAGATTTACGACTATTATCCCCAAAGGGTTAGTCGGAGATAAGCAATGCGGATCGCAGAAACAGTCCACTGCCATAAGTCCACGTTTCGCCAAATTACACTGCACATATGCTTAGCGTGGTGAGCCCATCGCCACTCTGTGCTGTTAGATGTACATTCTGTGTACTAAGTATCGGGAATTGTTCAATAAAACAAAAAATACAAATTATTCATCTAAATTTAATTTATCGCCTTCAAAGTAAGCACCATTGCTTGCAATACAACATCTCCACCGCTTCACCCAGTCCTCCATGTGGGGGTTGAATCCCACACTCGTATGCTTGTTATGGATAGGTTACTCCGGAGAGTGCTAAATAAACCAACCCGATTGAATGCTAGAAAAACACTAATTTATTGAAAGTAATTAATTCTACAATTGTCTTTAAAAGTGATGCGTATGCAAACGCATTGAGGTCATTGTGAAATTAACAATATGCAATAGTTATTAAAATGTACGTGTGTAGGCTCGTACATCTTGGCCACCCAAACGAGAGAAAACATAATAACTTAAATATTGCATGTGTTAGTAACAATTTTTCTTATTATTTATGTTAGTACTGACAATTGTATATTATTATGTAATATATTATTATATGGTAAGTATATTATGTTAGTACAATGATTGATAGTTAAAAAAACCAATAATAAAATAAAAAGTTAATAATAAGATAAGTCTGTAATAGTCTAAAATAAAAATGTCTTATTATTTTTAAATATTCACTCGCGTACTATTTTACTATTTTTACACTACACTCGGTACTTGGAACGACACTGCTCGGGACATGATAGGTGATGTTTCCTTATTGGCACTGATATCACTTAATGATTTGCTGTGTCGACCGCACTCACTATAAATGGGTGACGTATTCACCGTTTCACCACCACTTGCTTGAACACTGCTCGGCGCATTGCGCGCCTGCGGCACTGGCGGCGCCGGCGACGGCGGCGGCAGCTCCTCCGCTGAAGCTGATGCTGGAAGTGTTCGGTTACACCTCTTCCTCAAAGGTAACCACAGAAGTGCTACTCCAATAGTGACGACCACTGCTATTGTCACATACATTGCAGTGTAATGATGAATGTCGTGAATACTAAGTTCAGTTTTAGATTGTTCCTTTATTGATTGAATCTGATCTTTCAATGAGTTCCAGATATCAGTGTGATCTTCATATTCGTATTTATCTGATACCGATGTGTTTAAAATTGTATTAAGGATAGAAACCTGTGGGACTTCAATGTTAGTTCCTACAGTCATATGTTTCATATAATTATTATGAGCGTAAATAGATAGGTCATTGGACTTCAATACGCAACCTTGACCTAGAGTGATAAGGCCGTTGCCTGTCAATGACCTAATTGATATTCCACCTGTGCAGTAAAAGCGAACGTTGCATTCCTGGCAACATGAGTAAATCCAGTCATTCTGTAGATGTAACTTGACCCACGCATTGGCGCATGGCGATTGTGAATATGCACAGAGTGTTTTATTAGTAATGGCATGGTTTATTTTTAATTGACAGATGGACTCTCTTAGTTTTAAGTCGTAAATAGGACTATTAAATGAACATAGCATTTTATTATTTGTTAAAACTATGCATTCATTTACATCATCTTGGGACAAGAATGTTGCTGTATCTCTTCTTAAATTAAAGGCGATGTAATTATGTTGAGGTATTGTGATAACTGACTGCAATCCTCTATGCACAGGGATAGTTATAATTTTGTCCAGTTCGAATGTTTCTTTGGTGACTATTGGAATCTTAATTTCAATAATTAAATAATCTTTATGTATTGCTGTCACGACCTTTAAAATTTTATACAACTCACTAAGCTGTGTCCTTTCTGTAGGTATTGCTAAATCACCCTGTAGCTGACTTGTTATAGTAGCAAGTTGTAGTTGCAATTGTTCAGGCGATAGCAAGCGAGTATCTATGCGCCCGTGTCTGATGTCAGTCAAGGTATTTATGATTGTTTCCTGGATGCGTCTTATATTACTTAACACATTATTAGCGGTAAATGCTGAAGAGACTATATGGAGTCCATTTCTAACGTCTAAACGAACTTGACCTATCTCAACAGAAATATTACGTAGATGTTCATTAATAAATTGAAATTGTGAGTTCATGATTTTTTCGTTGCGGCGAATAATATTGGACTCCGCTTCGAGTACAATCGTCTGATTTCGAATGAGATGCTGCAAATGATTCTCATTTTTTGCTATTTTTTCAATATCTTGCGAATACTGCTCTGCAAATCTATCGTCGAGAATTCCGAATAAAGAATTTGCTACATAGCCTACACCATTAACGAGACCTCTCTTCTGCCGTTTATGCTGATTAGTCAGAATTTTATTGTAATGTTGTATTTCTTTATAATCATGCTCTAATTGTTGTGTAATAATTTGATATTGTGTCGTATCTCCAATACACATGCTATTCAAATGATCAATATATGTTTTGATATCAGCCATGCTCCTGTAATAATTCGTTAGGTTATAATAAACCACTAGTTTCCAGTCATCTCGGATAAATTGAAGGTCAGAGATTTTATCAAAAAATAAACCTTGATTGGATGGTAGTTCAGTGATGTTATAAGGTTGATTTTGTTGAGTGCTAACCGTTGTTATCATCATTAACATAAATAGTGTATTTAGTAATATATTTTTTAATCCTTTTCTTGTTCGTGGGTGATTCTGCTGAGGTGCTGGAGATGAAACACTGGATGTTTGCTGCTGTGACACTTGATGTGTGTCATTGTTAGACGTTGGACAGGGATTCTCTGATGAGGGTTCCTGTTGCTCCATTATAGGTAACAATACAAGTTTGTTAATTGGCCTTTTCATAATGCTGTTCTTAGCTTTTATGCTCACGACTCTAACGTACCCGAGCCTGGGTGAAGCTGAATGATGCGCCCCATAGCCCATTTTCCCGGAGGCATATTGTCTTCTTTGATTAAAACCACATCATCTACTTTTAAGTTCTCCCTTGGTGTTCTCCACTTAGATCTTGCTTGTAAATGTTGAAGATATTCGGATGACCACCATTTCCAAAATCTTTTATTCATTGCTTGTACCAATTGCCACCTCTGAGATAAATGCATATTCTCTGACTCTGTTTGTGGCCTGGAGAGCAGTGGTCCTCCTACTAAGAAGTGCCCTGGGGTCAGACTCTCGTCATCAGGGTCCTCTGTCAACCTACATAGGGGCCTGGAGTTCAGACAGGCCTCAATTTGCTGTAGTAACGTGCTGAACTCCTCGTAGGTGAGTTTTTGCTCGCCTATCACGCGCTTCAGATTTTGCTTTAAGCTCTTCACTGCTGCTTCCCAGAGTCCACCAGCAGAAGGCCAGGCTGGGGCATTAAAATGCCAAATAACCTCCATTTCGCTGAGGTTATCCATAAACTCCTTATTAATACTATTAAGAATCACTTCGTATTCTCTTTTTAATAAGCGATTGGCACCGACGAAGTTACTCCCATTATCGCTATACATATGCTTGGGGGTGCCCCGTCGAGCACAGAATCGGCGAAATGCTGCCAAAAATGCTTGAGTGCTGAGGTCTGACACAATTTCCAAATGGACAGCCTTAGTCGCCATACAAACGAATACTGCTATGTATCCCTTTGATGTACGGATGCCACGGCCTTTGTTACACTTTAACTCGATGTATCCAGAGAAGTCAACTCCAGAATTAGTGAATGGGCGTGAAGGGTTGACTCGGGCGGGGGGCAAATCCGCCATGATTTGCTGTTGATTTGACTTGGTGAATCTGCTGCAGGTGACACATTTACGTAAATATTTTTTGACTGTGTGGACTCCGCTTATTATCCAGTAGCGGTTTCTTATGTACCCTAAGGTTAATTTTGGGCCACCATGCAAGGTTGTTAAGTGTGCTTGACTGATGATAAGTTCAGTAAAACGACCATCTTTAGACAAAATGATCGGATGTTTTTCTGAGTTACTGATAGAAGAGTGCTTTAGTCGTCCACCGACTCTCATAACCTCATGCTCGTCCAGATAAGGATGTAGGGCTGCAATCTTACTGTTACGATTAACATGACCCTTGGTTTTCAAATTAAATAAATCTATCTCAAATTGTTGCGCTTGAGTATGTTTTATTATGATGTTATATGCATTGTTTAATTCTGACGAAAATAGATACTTGCTGAATTCGCTCGAGCGTTGGCGGAACCAAGTTGTGAAACGTGATAGCCATGCTATCTGTCGGACGGTTGAAATAATAGAGCTATTTTCTTTTAACAATTTATCAATTAACAAAGGTTGTTGTTCACATAAGGCTGCATGTACACGTTTTACTTTCACATCTTTTATTTCAATAGTAGGTTGTTGATACTCTATTTGATTTTTGCTCCTTTTATTTTTGATGATCCATTTGGGTCCCTTCCACCACAAACTATGCTCTAAAATTGCTGTTACTGAGAGACCTCTGGTGGCGCTGTCTGCTGGGTTTTCTTCCGACTTAACATGTCGCCAATGAGATGCTGGTATGATTTCTCTGATCTGATTTATTCGGTTGGCAACGAATTGTTTCCATCGAGAGATGTCGCCATGAATCCAACCTAGCACCACCATGGAGTCGGTCCATGCAAATATATTATCTAAATTATGCTCTAACTTCAAACTCTTTCGAACCTTTTCGATTAACTGGGCCAAAAGTAAGGCTCCACATAACTCTAACCTAGGAAGTGATACTTGCTTGTTTAGTGGGGCCAATCTGGTTTTTGCTGTTACTAAGGTAGGTGTGCACTCGCCCTTATCATTAGGCGTTATAATGTAAACAACACAGGCAAACGCCTTTTCAGACGCATCGCAAAAGCCATGTATTTGATATCCGTTGCGTGTGTTTCCTATATATCTGGGAATTGATAGATGTTTAATGTTTTTATAATCATCTCGGATTTGTTTCCACTCAATCTGTATTTCTGATGGTAAATTGCTGTCCCATGATATACCTAACGACCATACCTTTTGGAATAGAAGTTTTGTTCGAACCGTGACAGGTGAGATCCAGCCTAAGGGGTCGAACACCTTAGATATATCAGATAACAACTGTCTCTTAGTGTCACATTGCTTATTGTTATCTAATTTGTTCTGAAATGTAAATGAATCGGTGCCTGGCTGCCACTGTAATCCGAGTGTATTGCGTGAGTTGGTACATTTAAAGTGGAAAGGAGTATCGACTTGATTCGACTCTAACCCCTTGATTAATTCGTGGTTGTTTGCTGACCACTTTCGTAGGTTCATACCTGCTCCTTTTAGAATCTCAATTAATTGACGCTGTAACTCTTTGGTCGACTCTATCGTATCATTTCCACTCAACAGGTCATCGGTGAAAAATGAATTTTCCAGCGCTTCTGCTGCCATTGGGTATTTTGATGCGTCATCTTTTGCTAGTTGACGTAATGTTCGTATTGCTAGAAACGGTGCTGCTTTTGTGCCATATGTTACGGTCGCGAGTTGATATTCACGTAGTGGCTCATCAGGAGTGTTCCGCCAAACTATTGATTGCAGTGGCTGATCTGATGCTCTTATAAGTACCTGTCTGAACATCTTCTCGATATCAGCTGTGATGACGTACTTATGCTGTCTCCATCTTAAAATAAGCTCTTGCAAGTCAACTTGTAGATTTGGGCCACACTCCATTAGATCATTGAGACTGTGACCAGATGATGTTTTTGATGATCCGTTAAATACGACGCGTAACTTAGTCGTGCTGGAGTCCAGTTTCAAAACACCATGATGTGGTAAGAAAAAACTGGGTTCAATGTTTGACCTTGATGGAATCATATGACCTAATTGTTGATATTCTTTTAAAAATAACTTATATTGTTCTGAAAATTTAGGCTGTTTCGTCATCTTATTCTCTAATTGTTTAAATTGAGCAATCGCTTTTTGCTTAGATATACCTAATTTCTCCTCAAACCCTTGCTTCATAGGAAGTGCAACCTCGTACCTTCCATTATTCAGTCTTCTAGTTGTTGCTTGGTAGAAGTCCTCGCAAGATTGCTCTTCTCGTGTTAAGGTGTTAGAATTAATGCTGATGTCTTCAATTTCCCAGAACTTGCAGATTTCATATAAGCTGTTGATAACTACATGACATTGGAACTTCTTCACATTGCCAGGCCCCTATTTCACCACGTCGACAGGTGCGACAATTGTCAAGAAAAGATAAAAATTGTCAAGTAGCCAGTTTCACCACGTTGACAAGTGCGACAATTGTCAAAAAATAATTGTCGTGGCTGAACTGTCCTAAAGGTGAAAATCTATTAAGTATTCGTCTAGGAATTTACCGAACTCTTTTTTCAAATACCTAATTAGAAGTTGTTAAATCAAATAACAATAAGTCTTTTAAAATAACTGCCATACAAAATAATGCCTTTGCTGTCTTTGATAAAAACTTATTTAAAACTACTAAATATTTTCCCGCCATTTTGCAAGTCACTTCGTGTCTGTATTTTTAAGTGTTTGATTTAATAAATAACATTACAATAAGAACGAAAAAGATGTCAATCTTAAAATTGATTCCGACAGCATATCGGTGCTTTTTGGTAAATTTAATAACAAATTGAGTTGAATAACACTGACATTTGACATGAAAATTAAGAAATGGAAAGAAATAGCTCAATCGTTTGAATGAAACGAAGTACTTAGATGACAAAGATTGGATTTAATCTAGATTGGATCTAAAAGACACAACGTGGCAAAATTGGAGAAAGAGGACTGTAGTAAGTTAGTATTTAACGAGTTTCAATACGTGCACCGATTCTATTTATTACATATTCTACACTGATTTTGCTAACACGGATTTTTTCCTTAATCACAAAATCCGTAAGTTTAAAAGAAAAATTAATTCTTTTTTAAATCTTCATCTTTAAGCAAATTCATCAAAATCATTACTATCACTATCATCACTACTACTTTCACGGAGAGCCATTTTGAAAATACGTGTATGTTAACCATGAATGTTACAATTGTAACGTAAGCATGACATAGCTTTTATCTCATGTCAAGATTTACAGACATATCTACAAATATGTCCACTAAGAAAAATAATTCTTGTTTTACAACATATTTGTCATTAAAACAATTGTAACAAAATGCCTGTCATGTTTCTAAGCATTTCTATAGAAAATAATTTTAAAAATTGTCACATGTCACCTGTAGCTTGACAATTGTCACTCGACATATGTCACTGACAATTGTCGACATGGTGAAATAGGGGCCAGATAGTACCCATCCGAATTTTGTTTGTTGGGCGATGAGTGCTTGATTCGGACCCTTTATCAAACCATTCATAATTATGTCTGAGTAAACCGCGGCGCCTAGGAGCAAATCTATAGGTCTTGAGATGTTGTACTGTGGATCAGCTAGATTGACGTTTTGCAAATGCATCCATGATTGCTTGTTGAAAGTGCTATTCGGTAAATTGTTAACTAAATGATTGATAATTAATGCTTCCGTTGTTAAGTTAAAATCATTATAAATAGACTGACATTCTATTGTTAAAATTCCTTTGCTAAGTTTCTCACCAGTACATATTCCGGACACAGATGCATGATAACGTTGCCGCTGTAATCCAAGCATTTGAGCTGCATTTTCGGATATTAAAGTAATTTGGGAACCCTGGTCTAACAAAGCTCTCATAGTAATAAAACTTCCGTCGGCTGCCTTTATCTTTAAAAGCAAT
The DNA here is from genome assembly GCA_963921215.1 of Scoparia ambigualis. Taxonomy (NCBI): domain Eukaryota; kingdom Metazoa; phylum Arthropoda; class Insecta; order Lepidoptera; family Crambidae; genus Scoparia; species Scoparia ambigualis. Next base: position 18,321,706 of record OY992509.1, read on the forward strand.
GTTGTTAGTAAGACTTCTTCATTGTTTGCTGCAACATGGTTGACATTATGTTGTTTTGATGTTGACGGCATTGATGACGTAGATGGAGTAGATGACGTAACGGACATCGGTACATTATTTATTAGCTGTTTGAACGCATCGTGCAATAGAGTATTATGCTCGCCATTGCATTCCTTGCAGCGTTTTGTCGAGCGACATTTTTCATTATGCATGAAAAGGCAGTTTTGGCAAACTCGACATTTCACAACCGTTCTCATTTTAGTTTCCGCTGGAAGGTTAAGGAACTTATGACACCTAAACAACTGATGGTCCAAAGTGCATAATGGACATTTAATATTTGATGTAAAAGTCGGAGCTGCTTTAAACGATGTGAAATGTTTTATAGGTTTATTGTTAAACGAGTTAGACTTTTGATAGTTTTGATTATATCTAAAGGATGTTGAAGGTGGAGTTATATCCTTACTCTTCCTTTCTCTTTGTAGCGGCTCTAACGCCATAAACTTTCCTTCTAAAAATGTCATTAATTCTTCTAATGTTGGTAAATCTCGCGGCGACTTACGTGATTCCTTATAGTCGCTGTAAGTAACCGGATCCAATTTCTTTGCTAACAGATGTACTAACAGAGGATCCCAAGTGTTCGTATTAATACCTAAGTTGTGTATTGCGTGGATGCACTCAGTACTTGTATCATAAAGTTTTTTCAATTCGTATGATGTTTGTTTATAGATATTGGGCTGATTCAAAAAGGTTTCAATTTGCATTGTAAATAAAATCTGTGGGTTGTTGTATCTATGTGTCAACAATTCCCAGGCAGTATCATAGTTTTCTGAGGTCACGTTAAGATGTTGAATTATCCGTTCAGCTTCTCCTTTGACCTTGCACTTACGATGTTGCATTTTTTGAGACTTAGATAATATACGACTATTATGTATAGCTTCAGTAAATAAGTCATAAAATGTGGGCCAGTGTGTGTATTTGCCCGCAAAGATCGGTATATCGATAGTTGGAGTAGCTTGCTGAACGTGAGCTGATGATGACAACTTTTTATTTAGGTCACGTTTCATCTGCTTAAAAGATCTTTCATATCTACTAAATTCCTCATCATAACTCATATCTGATCCCTGTAAAATATTATCTATTTGTAAGTGCATGCTATCAATCATATTCCATTTCATCTGCATATTACGCAATTCATCCTCTAATTCCCATTTTTCGGATATTTCGCTCGGAAAAATACTTAGTATGAGCCTATTAAATGCTCGAAAGTTAGTGCGCTGCTGAGTTAACAGTTCATTCACCCTTCCATCTTGAACTGCGACGTCTACAGTCTGCTTTTCATCCATTTTATAAGTCGAAATGTTAGTACGTAATGCTATGTAAAAGTCTTTTGCTTGTTGAAAAATATCCTCCTTAAAATATTGTTGCTCTCTATCCTCATATGACTGTAACCGCTCATTGTTCATATTAAACTCTCCCCAAAGATTATCTATCGCCTCTAAACGCTTCCTAAGATACTCTGACGTTTTACGACTCGCCGAGTCCTTATTAAAGTTACTATTGATCTGCTTCAATGTCTCGAGGATAGCGGCTTGACGCTGGATAAGAGATTCCATGATTAAGTAAAAATAAAAGGAACAATCTTACTTGAAGGCACGTAGTTGTAGCTGATAGATGCTGGATACTCCCAAAACTGGTGGTATGGCTCGCTTGCTGCCACGTGTGATCTCGTCTGAGCGAGAACGACGACGTTGATGCTTGTTGGTTGTTGGTTGCCTGCACGCTAATGCTATGTGTCAGGCTGCTGCTGATCAATCCTTTGCGGGAACTTTCGCGAAGCACACAGATTCACTTACTTGAACACTGAACTGACAACGCGACTACGTTACGATCTTCGACTACCACCGCGCGAAAGTCGAAGAAAACGATACCGAATTCGTCCCAGCAACGGGCTAACGAAGGACCAAAATGTGGGGGTTGAATCCCACACTCGTATGCTTGTTATGGATAGGTTACTCCGGAGAGTGCTAAATAAACCAACCCGATTGAATGCTAGAAAAACACTAATTTATTGAAAGTAATTAATTCTACAATTGTCTTTAAAAGTGATGCGTATGCAAACGCATTGAGGTCATTGTGAAATTAACAATATGCAATAGTTATTAAAATGTACGTGTGTAGGCTGGTACACTCCATACATTTTTCGTAAGCTACTTGCGGTATGGCCTTCAGCTCATTCAGCGAATTTTCTTTTATGGCTTCTATCGACTCAAAACGTTTTCCTCGAAGTGGTAATTTTAACTTGGGAAATAGAAAAAAGTCAGACGGAGCCATATCAGGTGAATACGGTGCTTGGTCGAGAACTTTTATTGAATTTTTCGCTAAAAACTCTTTCACAATAATGGCTGTGTGTGATGGTGCATTATCATGGTGCAGCATCCATGAGTTGTGTTGCCACAAATCTGGACGTTTTCGGCGGATACTCTCACGCAAACGCTTCATTTGGAGCGACTTTGCCGCGGTTTTTTTGGGTATCGGCTCGTTTTCGAGACGCCATTCTGATGACTGTTAGCTTGTTTGCATGTCGTACTCATAAACCCATGTCTCGTCGCCAGTTATTATACGTTTCATAACGGTAGGATCCGAAGAAGCTCGGGAAACCATGTCTTCAGCAACATGTATTCGCTGCGCTTTTTGAACAAAATTGAGCTCCTTTGGAACTAATCGAGCAGCGACGCGTTTCATGCCTAAAATGTCAATGAGAATGTTGTGGACGGACTTAAAAGATATGTTCACCTCACTAGCCAACTCTCTCAAACTCATACGTCGATTTTCGAGCACTAGCTTCTTGATTCTGTCGATGTTTTCTTTGGTCGTAGCGGTTGAAGGTCTACCAGAACGAGGCAAGTCTACTACTACGTCTCGGCCTTCTTTAAAAGCCTTGTACCATTCATATGCCCTTGTTTTTGATATACAAGATTCACCGTAGGTTTTTTGCAACATTTTGAGCGATTCTCCACATGAAATATCATTCGAAACACAAAATTTAAGGCACACTCTTTGTTCAACAATATTTTCCATTGTAAAAATCGCCGAGGACTCAAAACTATGACCAACAAAAAGTGCAGTTTTAAACTAAGTAAATGACAGATCCCACTCAAATTTCGCGCGGTAAATCAGTACAGTGCTACCAACATGCAGTAAAAAAATTAAAACGAACTCTTTTACGCGGGTCTTTTTATTGACATATTACCGATACTTTTTACACAGAGTAGTATGTGCTGTCTTTAGTCCGTTAGTCACCTTCAGCCAAGGTAAGAGAGGGGTTGGTAGTTTTTTAGTGCGCTATATCACTCGAAAAAAATTACCTACAAAATATCCACAAAACGAGCATGAATATTCACTTGTATCTGTAGGTAAATTGAGGCTAGCGCCGCTGCTATCTGCCTTCCTGCCCTAGGTTGCAGAGTGCTCTTCAGTTTCCTGTGGCCGTGACGACCGACCTGACTGGCCGTTACCGACTTATCTATCCTGAAACTATATTTAGAGTTAGCGGTAAGCTAGGTTTTCGCAAAAAGAACACTTCGTTGGTATATTTCATGTATTGAATGAATGACGCAACGGCTGTGTTAATATCGTAGCAAATGAATAGCAGTGTGGAACTACCCCACTGGGAAACGGACGAGATGTAGGTATGTATGTTTGAAATATAGTAGATTGTTATACAAGGGGCTAAAATGACCCATTATATACGAGGTCTTTATTCATGATTATTCTACTTAGGACTAAAGACTTTTTCGTTTTCATAGGCTCATTGTTATTTGACAGACAAAAATTAAAAAGAAAAAGCTTTTTCCCTTAGGGCAAGAAAAGCTATTTTTTCCTCGCTCTGGAACGCTACAATGACGGTCTTTTTGAGCAGGAGGAGTGAAAAAACACTTCTTACTCGCTTTGAGTTTCTACGACGAGGATTCGAACCTTTAAACATTCGAACCGTCTTCTGACATACCGGGTTAAATGCACTACCAACTGGGCTTACACCAGTATTGCAAAACGCAACCGCTAATTAAATTTAACGCTAGTAACCGTGTCGCGAAGCAGAGAAAGAGAGGGCTCTTCCCTTAGGTGTCGTAAAAGGCGACTAACGGACTACAGGCTGCACATACATCCAACAGCTTAAAGCGGTGATGGGCACACCACCTGTCACGCTGAGCACATGTGCAGTCGCTATTTGATGAAAAGTGGACTACGGTAGAGGACTGCTTTTGCGGTCCTCATTGGCTAGTCTCTGACTAACCCTTCGGGGATAATAGTCTTGATTATGTGTATGTATGAATTCGTAAAACTTTAAAAAACGTCTCGGTGATCGAGTGGCCAAACTCTTTGCCCGGCGGCATTCAGAGGTGCTGGGTTTAATTCCCGAGTTTTTCGATGCACAACCTGGGTTTATAATCAACAACTCGTACGCCAATACCTATAATTTTTAAGATGACTAGATTTTTCATAATTAAAAAATTACTAATATTAAATTTTGCTTAGTGATGTATGGCTCGTTATGTCTTTTTATGAAGTAATTTTTAGTTATATTTATGGGTCTATGCCATTTGTCTAGCCTCTTATAAAAAACTACCTGTGTAGTAGAATATAATTTATTTAACTGCGAGCTAATAAGTGTCGCTTTTGCTTTCCAGTAATTAGCAGTGCCGTACTTACTTTGTTGTTGTTAAGGCAGGTTGTCATGGATTTGCTAATGAATTCAACGAAATTACTTGTCAGCACTATGCTTATCTACCAATAGAACAGCTTTGTATAATAAATTGCGTCGGTATTTAATATTAGAAGGTACATCACGTCTTCCCAAAATACGAGAATTTATGGAATTTTACCATTAAAGTGGTATTGTATTAAAATTGAGTATAATAATATCTTATCAGTCTTAATAATACCTTATTACCTTTAAAATTATGTAGGATCTTTTTATGGTACCTGCTGAATTCAGTAAATGTATTAATGTGGCTTTGGCCCGGGGCCTATTTCCGCGCATGACTATATAAGTATCGACGATATACACCTGGGGATGTCCAATCGGTGGTTGATAGCATTGGTTCTTTTGGACTTTTCCAATGCTTTCAGCGCCGTTGATTTAGATATACTTCTGGCTATGTTGAAATTCTTCTAGTTTCGGATAAGGCAATCAAGTTGTTTCGTAGTTACCTTTTCGGCCGGCGGAAGCGGGTCCGCGCCAATGACAACCTGTCTAGTGCTAACGATATTACTGCCGGTAGACACCAGGGTGGCGTCCTCTCTCCTTTCCTCTTTTCGATTTTTATCAATTTTTTCACTTCACTCCTATCTTGCCAATTGCACTGGTATGCAGACGATCTGCAAATCTATTCTTAAGTTAGCCTTAACGTTGACCTTGCGACGATTCATGAGTGGAGTCGAACTTACATCTTAACGGCCAACCCCAACAAGTCACAGGCTATCATCATCGGAGTCTCGAAGACTATCAAGTTAAGCACTATATTTTTCCCTTCGCCTAACTTTGACGGTGTCACATTAAGCTACTGTGATGTTATTAAGAATTTAGGCGTCCTTTTTGACCAAACGCTTTGCTGGTCTCCTCAAGTAGCAGAGATGAGTCGTAAGGTGTCCGCTGCCTCTGGTTCTCTGAGAAAGTGGAGGAACTTGCTGTGCAGTCCAAGGTTAAACTTGCGCAGTCTCTCCTTCTACCGATTTTGGACTATGCAGATGTCTGTTATGAGGACCTACTTAGAAAGTTACAAATTCTTCAAAATCTCTGCATTAGATTCATTAACGGCTTGCGCAAGTTCAACCATGTGATTAAATACCGGCATATAGGCTCGAATGGCTACATATTAGATTACGTCATGAGTAACATATCCTCATTCTCGTTTTTATTATGCTGTATGATCTTCGTACTTCTTCTTACCTTAAAAAGTGTTTACGATTAGGATCACAACCGTGGTCTCAGGTCCAGGTCTGATAACGTGCTTAAGGCTCCATTTACTCGGTCAGGTTATTTCAAGGATTCGTTTACAGTCCAGGCTACTGTACTACCAGTCTTTGGAATAACATACTCTATGAGATCCGGTACTCAAAGTCACTGTCCATCTTTATGGATAAACTCCACAAGCATCTTCTGGCTCTGTCATCTGCTAGTAACATGTTATAGTTTATTTATAATGTTTTATATAAATAAATATGTATTCATTTACTATCTACTGTCATCTATATTATCTATTTATTAAAACTTGCGCACTTCCTCTATCTCCTTCTCAGGTTCCGCTAACCAAAGGTTGTCCGGATGAGATCGCTTACAGCTATGAGACCGCCTTTGTGTATAGTATAAAATAACTAAATAAAACTAGTATAGTTTTAAGTTTATGTCATTAGTAACTGTTCCTTGTGTATGTGCAATAAAGTGTTTATTTATCTATCTATCTAACTAATATGATAAAATATTATTACTGGTAGATTTAGATCTTATTAGATATATTAAATATTCAATTACATTCACATCACTATCAATCGAATTAGACTTGTACCGATGCTACGTCCCTTACCTAACTTCTACTACCCTCATCATTTTTTATCCTCGATCCTATGGGGGTAACCAATATCGCGTCGTGTCGTGTCGGCCATCTTCACTTCCGATCCAGCCTGCCTACGCGACAGGGCCTTTGAGTCGAGCTCTCGTGTTCCTCATTTATCGGTCAAGTCATAACATCTTCCAAGTGATCGCCGCGAGTTTACTACTGTGATCACGAACTTTTGCCGTGGAAAGTCAAGAAAGAGTGAGACGCGCGTCCACTACAGCCAGCACGCGGGAGCAACGTCGAACCAGGTTAGCCCCCTAAAACCCCTCTTCTTTGATCGCCCATGTTTTGGTCCTTCGTCCCGATTCCCATCATTTCCGTAAGCATCGGAACATATTATATTCAAATTTCATCAATTACATAAAAATCTATTTTTAGAAAATATTTTTTTGCATACCTTCAATAGTTGTATAAAATCTATCTTGGGGATATCAATTCGCATACTAGCAGTACTGAACATCGTTCAATTAAGCTGTCAACTGTCAAGTGTCAGTCAACTGTCAACTGACATTAATAATACCATCTAGTTTGTTTTGCTTGTAAAAATAAAATAACTTATCAATTATAATAATAATAATAATAAATCTTTATTGCAGGCAACAAACAATGTACAAGATGGTAAAAATACAGAGAGGCCCATATAATAGATACCTTACAGGAGAAGTCAAATAAAAGCTTGTAAAAACACTGCAGTCCGCAGCGCCGCAGCCCGCTGCCGCGGCTACAGACGCCGCCGCCCCGTGCGCGAAAACGAGATAGGAGACAATAGGGTAACCTTATTAGTTCGTAAGCGCTTAAAATTACAGTTACTGATACCCTATTTGATTTGGTAAGTGCATTGGAAGCAGTAAACCCTATTTAAAAAAGTTTCCGCTAAGAAAGACGACCCTATCAATAGGGAAACCCTATCGTTCGGTAACCTTTTGATTGGGTTTCCCTAAAAATCGGCTTAATCAAAAAAAGGGGTTTTCCGGTCCCTGCCTTACAGACTAACATACACACAATATAAAACATTGTTTGTTATTATATAACTTATAACTATGTTAGTATTTATTAAGCACCATATTGTGCTGCTCCGGTGATGTTGTCGGGTAATCTCCCGCGAAAACGCCGGTACACCACGCCCTTCGGCCAGAAGTCCTCCTTCATAAAGGTGTCAACCAGCTTGGATGTCGGGACTCGCAGCACAAATGCCTTGAAGCTGACATTGTGTCGCGACTCTAGCGGCTCCACCCTCAGAAGGAAGTTGGTTTTCGTCTTGATGTAGTCTATCACATCTTGCACGGTGATGGTGTGGTGCAGGCGCGACAGGTACATCGGCGTGGTCGGCGTCGCAGCGCGCAGCAAGAACTGGGACCCTGTCAGTGTGGTGCCGCAACGGTTTTGATTCGGCCGGTTATGGCGTGCTCTCTTCCTTTGGACCTTGACCAAACCGTCGTCGTCTCGATCCATGGCATCACGCTCTGACACTCTCTGAGCTTTTAAGCTGGATGCAGCAACAGAGGCGTAGTCACGACGGGTGGGCTTCGCTTGTTTGATGACAGGCTCAAGCGAAGCTGTCACGTGCGGCACCGCGGGCGAAGGCGCGGGGCGGGACGGCGGTGGCGGCGCGCGGGGCGCGGCGTCAGCATGCTGCACGGCACGGGGGGCCGGCGGCTGCGGGGCGCGGGGGGCCGGCAGCTGCGGGGTGCGGGGGGCCGGCGCCGGCGACTGCGGGGCGCACCGAGCCGGTGGTGTCCGCGCGGGGGCCACGCGGGGGCCACAATTATGGCGAATGAATTGAAAATAGCCATTGTTAAATTTAACATGGCTTATGATTTCGTATGCGAACTTTATAAGCTGGCTACAGTGCTTGTGCAAACTACAACACCGCAGGAGTTGAGTAAATTTCGTGTTCGTTTCGTTGATCTAAATCAGATGCGTGAACAATTTGATACTAATTTCACGTTGTTAATTGCTGCTTCACAGCCCGATGAACAGAGAGGAACTATAGAATCTTGCTTTACAACGTTTTACGAGAAATATTACTCAATTCAAAGTATTTGGTCTGACATAGGTGTATTGGATTCCAAAACAACCAATGCTCCTGTGACACAAGAAGTAGTTTCCAAGTCTAGTTGCGAATCAAGTCGTTTTCATTTACCTAAAATTACATTAACACATTTCAAAGGCATTCACACTGAATGGCCCAATTTTAAATCAATATTTGACAGTTAAATTCATCAAAACAATGAAATATAAAAATTTCATTATTTATTGAGTGTTTTAGAACAAGAACCTCTTAACTTAATTAAACATTTAAGCATAACTAGTGAAAACTATGGTGTGGCCTATAATTTCTTACAAGAACGTTATGAAAATAAGCGCTTGATAGCCGACAAACATTAGATTTGTTACTTTCAGTTTCATGTTCCAACTTAAAGAATTTAAAACGTTTTCTCAACACTTTAAAAGAAAACACACAATCATTAAATACTCTTGGATTTGATGATAATTCTTGGAGTTTTCTTTTATATCATATAATATCTAAAAAGTTACCGTTGGACTTAAGAACTAAATTTGAGTTTACTTTACAGCAAAATGAGATACCGCGTTTTGGTAACTTGTTGACATTTTTAGAACACAATTTAAGGGTTTTAGAAGCAACTAATTTCACATGTGTAAACAATAATCCCAAAGTGTTAATTCCTCATGCGTCCACCTTACATGTAACTAATTCAACTTGTTAATATTGTAGTGGTGATCATGCAATCTATCAATGTTTACAGTTTGAGAAACTGAAAGATAAGAAATTATTTTTAACTGAAAAAAGACTTTGTTACAATTGTTTAAGGTCACATAGTATTTCACAATGTTTATCTAAGCGTTGTTGTCAAGTATGCAAGAAACGTCATCATACAAAATTACATAATGAGTTTAAAGCAGCGGATTCCTTTGTGAAGCCCGAACCCTCCTCTTCGAAACAGTTGTTACTTAACATAGAACCATTGTCTACCGGCCTCTTAGGTACTGCTCTTGTTGGAGTCTAGGATGTTGATGGTCAGGTACATGTCGTTCGTGCGTTAGTAGATCCTGGTGCTCAATCATCTCTTATAACTGAATCTTTAGCACAGCAACTTCGACTGCGACGTCGTAAGTCCTGCGATCTATTCGGTGTCGGTGAACACCGGCAAGCTACCCATGGAAGGGTAGATTGTTCAATCTTGTCTCTCACAGACGATTCCGTTCCTGGTTTGTACACTGAAGCCATTGTACTTAAGCGCATCACGGGATATCAACCTGCAGCAATGGTCAATCCGATTGTGCCAGAGAAATGTAGCGACCTTCAGCTTGCTGATAAGACTTTCAACATTCCGGGTAAAATCGATCTACTTTTGGGTGTTAATCTTTTCAGTGACATTTTTTGCGGTCCAAAGTTAAAATTAGGTAATGGTTTACCTACAGCTCATTCAACCATCTTTGGTTGGGTCATTATGGGTTCGACCCCAGTGACTACAACTCAGTATCAAAATATTAGCCTACTTACCAACGAGTCTAGGTTACAACTTATTACTAAATTCTGGGAATCAGAAGAGTCTCCTTTGCCGCCGATTCCAGATCCTGATGACATTATATGTGAAAAGCACTTTGTCAACACACACAGTAGAGATCCCGATGGGAGGTTTGTAGTTAGGCTGCCGTTCAAGGTAGAGTCCTCTCAGCTTGGTGATACTCGGTTAATTGCGTTAAAACGGTTTTACAATTTAGAGCGTAAACTTATAAAAGAGCCTACACTTCGTGAACTCTACGTTCAATTTATGAAAGATTATGTAGAGTCTGGACATATGAAGTTAGTACCTTCTCATAGTGCGGTTGACAGGTATTATATTCCTCATCACGGCGTGCTCAAGGAGAGCAGTAGCACTACAAAGTTGAGAGCTGTTTTCGATGCATCTCTACCCAGCTCTACCGGTGTTTCCCCTCAATCAAATTTTATTGTCAGGCCCTAAACTACAACAGAATATACAGGATATCATTTTAAGGTTTAGAACTTATTTAGTGGTCTTCACTTGTGACAGTAAACAATGTTATCGAATGGTCAGGTTACATGATGATGATCAGCGGTTACAAACTATCTTCTGGCGCGAATCTCAAGATCAACCGTTGTAAGAGTTCGAGTTAACAACCGTCACATACGGCGTCACTAGTTCTGCATACCAGGCTATCAGAGTGATTCATGAGTTGGCGAATCTTAACGACTCTACATATCCTGAGGATGCACGTGTCCTACGGGAGGACACCTTCGTAGACGATATCGTGACTGGGTGTGATACGCTAGAGGGTGCTAAGACGCTACAGCACCAAGTCACTGACGTGTTGGCTCAAGGTCGTTTCCTTCTTAGGAAATGGTCTAGCAACTCTGGCGAGCTACTTAATGGTTTACCTGCAGATCATTATGAAACACCTTATCGATTCGAGGATTCCGGTGACAATATTTTCAAAATCTTAGGTATTGAATGGAACCCCTCATCCGATAACTTTCTCTATCACGTCTCTAACATGAGTAAGACTCTTACCAAACGAGGTGTTCTATCGAACATCGCTCGTCTCTATGATCCTTGTGGCTTTATCACGCCGGTAACATTTTTCGCTAAATCTTTTATGCAGCGTTTGTGGCTTTTAGGGCTGGGTTGGGACGATGCTCTCCCTTTCAATGTCCAGCAAACTTGGCTGAAGTTTGTTAACGACTTCAAATCTTTAAATCAAATACGTATTCCACGCCACGTTATGGGTGATCCTCATTCTAAATATCAACTTCACGGTTTCAGTGACGCATCGGAGCGCGGATATGCCGCATGCGTCTATATATGCTGTGAAAGCGGTGACGGTGACAGCGTTCAAGTTCATTTGTTAATCGCTAAATTTAGAGTCGCTTCAGTCAGGCAAAGGCAAACGATCCCTAAGCTGAGCTCTGTGGAGTAGTCCTGTTGGCTCGCCTTATGGCCCATGTGTGTAAAGTCTTTCACTCCAAATTAAAATCCATACCAATAATTGCATGGTGCGACTCTAGCATAGTGCTAACTTGGATGCGAACTTCACCGCACAAGCTTCAAACCTTTGAAGGTAACAGAGTTATCCCAGGTTCAAGGCATCATTTCAAACGCTACCTGGCGGCACATTCCTACACATCTCAATCCCGCGGACTGCGCGAGTCGAGGCTTGCTTCCTCGCGACTTAGTAGTTCATCCACTTTGGTGGAGTCCTTCTTGGCTCAAATCTGATTACAGTTCATGGCCTTCCACATGTCAACTGCTTGACCCTATGGATTTGCCAGGCGTGAAAGTAGGTCCAGTTGCTGCACATGTCGTGCAAACTGTCGACACGAAAACCCACACGGACTCTACATTTATATTTACTCCTCCTGTTGCTGCACACTTAGTGCTAACAGCCGAGACGCGACCAGATAAGCACTTTACATCGGCTGTTGCACCTTCCTCAGACAAAGTTGTCCAACACGTCATTGTAGAGTACAGCTCTCTATCCAAAGTTACACGAGTACTCGGTTGGTGGTTTCGTTATATGCATAATGTTCGCTCACCAAAGGATAAACGAGTAGGTAATTTGACGATCTACGAATTAAAATCAGTGTTGTTTACTTGTATCAAATCGGTTCAATCTTCAGCGTTTGCCGATACTAAAAAACACTTGCGTCAACGTAAGCATATCAAGGGCAGCCTACGTCGCCTCCATCCCTTTCTCGATGATCTAGGTTTTCTTCGAGTTGGTGGGCGACTGGTCAACGCCAACTTGCCTTTCGATAGTAAACATCCATTTTTGTTACCTCAGTCGCATCCTTTCACAAATCTTCTCATCGATCATTATCATCAGCTCTACGGTCATCCAGGTCCTGCTATTTTAATGGCTATCCTATTGCGTAGGTATTGGATTGTGTCAGCTCGACGTGTAGTGCGGCACAGGATTTTTCAATGTCAACGCTGCTACAGACTAAAGGCGAAACCTATGAATCCATTCATGGGCAACTTACCTGCCGATAGAGTCACTCAAGCTAGGCCCTTCCAAAGGGTTGGGTTAGATTTTGCCGGATTGTTCAACGTCAAGGATTCCAATGCTCGCAAACCTAAAGTCTTTAAGGCTTACCTATGTGTGTTCATATGCTTTGCAACCAAAGCGATGCATTTGGAAGTAGTCTCCACCTTGTCTACTGACGCGTTCTTGGCATGTTTAGATTGCTTTGTTTCGAGAAGAGGGTTACCTTCTAACATATATTCCAACTGTGGCAAAAACTTAGGCGCACGCAACTATCTTAAGGATATTTATCTGCTTAAAACTCAAATCGATAGAGACTCAGATAAAATTCAATCTAATCTAGCATCTCATGAAATTCATTGGCATCTTAACGTTCCCTCGGGACCATATCTTGGTGGCCTCTGTAAGAATGCAGTGAAGTCTTCTAAAACATTACTCAAGCGTATCATAGGCGAACGTGTATTAACGTTTGAAGAACTAAGTACAGTGTTCTGCAAAATCGAATCTATATTAAATTCACGACCTATCTGTCCAATTGGTAGCGATCCAAACGATTTAGAAACTCTGACGCCGGGTCATTTTTTGATTGGACAACCGCTTCTTGCCTTACCGGAGCACGATCTAGATCACATTGCTACTCATCGTCTGAAGCGTTGGCAATTGCTACAGCAAATCACCCAACATTTCTGGAAGCGCTGGCACAGCGAATATTTACACACGCTACAGCAACGCAATCGTTGGCTTAAGCCTGAACGTAATTTACAGATGGGTGACTTGGTGTTGTTGATGGAGCCTAATACACCTCCGTTACTCCGGAAAAAGGCTAGAATTACCAAACTTTATCCGGGGAATGACGGTATTGTCCGGGTCGTAGACATTAAAACAACCAAAGGAGTTTTCAAGCGTCCTGTAGCCAAGTTATGTCGCTTAATTCCCGAAACCTAGATATATCAACATTGATCAATTAATTTAGCATGTAAGTAACTATAGTAAGATAACATTTACACTTTTGCAATCAGCTTTCAGTTAACTTATTTTAAATTTGTCTGTTTCAATTAAAAGAGCTAAGCCGCTTTTTGGGGGGCGGTATGGTAGATTTAGATCAATCATATTCAATTACATTCACATCACTATCAATCGAATTAGACTTGTACCGACGCTACGTCCCTAACCTAACTTCTACTACCCTCATCATTTTTTATCCTCGATCCTATGGGGGTAACCAATATCGCGTCGTGTCGTGTCGGCCATCTTCACTTCCGATCCAGCCTGCCTACGCGACAGGGCCTTTGAGTCGAGCTCTCGTGTTCCTCATTTATCGGTCAAGTCATAACATCTTCCAAGTGATCGCCGCGAGTTTACTACTGTGATCACGAACTTTTGCCGTGGAAAGTCAAGAAAGAGTGAGACGCGCGTCCACTACAGCCAGCACGCGGGAGCAACGTCGAACCAGGTTAGCCCCCTAAAACCCCTCTTCTTTGATCGCCCAATTACTATTATTAGTATTAACCGTGCTGCGTAGCGGTGAAAGAATATCAACACCTCTTCTCTTCCTCAGACTGCACATACAACCATCAGCATACGCTGAGCACATGCGCAGCCGCTATTTGGTGAAAAGTGGACTATGGCAGAGGACTGCTGTTGCTGTCCTCATTGCTTAGTCTCTGACTAACCCTTCAGGGATAATAGTCGTAATTATATGTTTATGTAATATTAGTAAATTCTGGCAAATTATTTTTCTTTAGGATTCTCGTAATATTTACTACTGTGCTCACTATGATATAGCGAGTGAAGCTAGAGGGACGTAAATATGTTACATAAAAAACAAGGAGACTAGTATTGTGAGCTAATTATTATAATTAGGGATTTTGTTACCGTAGCTTAAGGAGGTTTGCAACACCAGAGGTATCAAACACGCGTTGCTTAAGCAACAACAACAACAAAGTTACCATGTAATAACTTTTCCACGCCCTTTTAGAAGTATACCGTGCCACTTTTTTGATAATATCTCGGTAAAGAGCTCATTTTACAACCTGAGCGGATGCGGGAGAAAGCTCCGCTGAAAGTGCACAGTACGTGATCATTTCGGTTTTAAGATGTGAGAATAAATTCCTAGGCTTCTTCTCCTCGGTTACTTAAGCATAAGGAGGTAAGAGGGACTTCTTGGCGGGAATGTGAAGCGCCATGGCAGCAGTATAGTTATATTTAAAATAAATTATTCTAAAATTCAAAAATTTTGTCGAATACTACAGTGAAATAATGGTGGATTATTAACTTTTTATAATAGAAAAAGGCAAACGAGCAGGCGAGTGACCTGATGGAGAGTAATATCCGCCGCCCATGGACACCCGCAACACCAGAGGAATCGCAGATGCGTTGCCGGCCTTTAAGCAAGGACAAGGTTTTAGGAAGGAATAGGAATTGTGACGGGGCTCCGGACCCCTTACTGGCCGCATGAAACACAACAGCACTAAGTGCTATTATTTCACGCCGGATATAAGTGAGAGGGTGGTATTACGCCGGGCGAGCCGGCCCAATGCGTGCTGTAACGCAGCGTGGCTCTACCACTCAAGAGCTGTTAAGAACTGTTAAGTGTTCGTGAACGTGCATGAGTATTAGCAAAATAAAGCAACTTCACTTTTCAAATTCTCTCAAGAAGCCCGTGTGAGAACTCAGTAAAGGAAGTAAGTAAAGGAAGCCAGTCGAGTAAAGTGGAGGCCGCGGGGCCTGTCAACTAAAAAACAATGTACAAATCTAATGCTTGCTCAAGTGGCTCGTGACCATATCGGGCATCAGGCACAGGAATTGCTAAAAGTAATGCTACCTAGCATACCTTATGAGCTAAGTATATGACACACGTCATCTAAAATAGACTTATATGCCACCACTGTTTTATATGAGGACATTTATGTGAATGCAATATCGTGAGTTGTTTCTCCAGAGCGGCGTTGCGCTGTAGTTAGCGACCGTTTCTCAAGTTAATGACCGGCCCGATCTTTACGACTCCTTTGAACGAAACACGCTTCAAGCATTTCCGGCTCGACTTCTTTCCTTTGGACTTTGGATTTTACGACCCCAGGCTGTTGTGAACCGATAGATTTTATTTTAGGGGAAAAGGTGATTCGTACGCTTTGATATGTCAAGTCAGATGAGTACTGATTGATTTTTTGTCGGGAATTAATAGCTAATTTTTTTATTATTTATTTATTTTCATATAAAATCACACATAAGTATAAATAGAAAATTCTTACAGATAATTTTTTATATATACACATATTAAATTTAGCCCGCACTAGGAAAATCCTGTATTTCAGGCGACCATAGTGCTAGCTTATTGATAGAAAAAAAATAAATTAAACAAAAACACAATTCATCACTTACAATTAAATCCACATAGTATATGTATAATTAAAGTTTAAACAATTTAAAAGGAATCACAAGAGAATCATATAAAACTATAATAGTAACTAATTCTAGCCCAACATATAAAAAATAATTATAAATTAGAAACCTTATTCCGGCCAGTGAGAGTTCCGGAGGTCCCTCCCCCTCCCCCTCACAATTCCTATTCTTTCCTCAACCCTATTCCTTTTTTAAAGGTCGGCAACGCATCTGCGAATCCTCTGGTTTTGCGGGTGATCATGGGCGGCAGTGATTGCTCTCCATCAGGTAGGTTGGCCTGCTCGTTAGCCTCCTTTTTATATAAAAATAATAATAATAATGCTACAAGTTACTTCTCTGTATCTTCATAGGACATGGGTTGAAAAATATTTTTTACTTTGTTCTTACAGTTGGTATAACTAACAGGAAATATGTCACCGATTTTATTTAATCGGTTGTAGAGAGAAGGACCTAGGAAAAAATGACTTAGGTGACAGCTCATCCGCAAAATATTTCATCCTCGGATAAATCGTCACCCTTTTCAAATTGTTAGGCGTCGATTCATCCGCAAGTAGTGTCGCTGTCGGATGAGTTTTTACATACAAAATATCGATGTGGTAATTTCAGCCGAATTGACAAACAAAGGCAAATTATTGGGAATTAATGTTTTTTATTTATTTTATAATAAGTAATAACATTATATACTGTAAATAATAACAAAAAGTCAAAATAGTTTAATGTTAAAGAAAAACATCTTCGTACAAAACCGATTTTTAACTAAATGTGGTTAGTTAACCAATGGTTGTGATGTAATAATTTTAAATTGCGAAGTTTCCTTGTCCATAATTGCAATTCTAAAATAGAAATAAGTTATGATAATTATGTTATTTATATTTGTGTAACTGAAAAGTAATAATAAAATTATACATATCTGATATCTGACCTAAATGTAACTCAATCACCTAAATTGGAACATGAAAACTTAGCTAAATCACATGTTATAGAAAACTTCATACAATTATGTTACTGCACGTAGCACACAACAGGATTAACGCAGACTTTGTGCACTGGTCAACTAAACAAATTCACGACAAAGCAAGTTGTCTCAATCGTTTCGTAAGTACCCTCGATATTTAGTTTTTTTTAAGTATAAATACTTAAATGAAATAAATAAATAAATAACTTCTTACGTACACACCAATAATCCATTTATCATTGTTTCATTAAGAACTTGTGTTATGGATACTGGACAACGGATTAAATACATAAACATACCTTTCTTTTGTAAATATATACTTAATATAAATTGGAAACACCCAGACCAAGACAAATAAATAACGAAATTTTGTCTTGTCCGGTAATCGAACCCTGGACCTCTGGAGCAGAAGCAAGGTGTTACCTCTGCGCCAAACAGGCCGTCAACGCCAGTTTATAAAACGTGTAATAAAGATTATAAAACAACTTAGTTCAACAATTATTTACAAAATACTTGGATAAAGAAGAAGTTCACCTTATCTGATAAAAGGTGTTTCTAACCCATCTGATGAAGATGGTTTTCATTAATATTTAACTATTTAGATTTTTTGTTCATTGCTGGCACAGGCCTTTGCACAAGGACAACAACACATGGGTAGATTAGATCATAATAACCCACAATGCTTTCTGGATTATCATGGCAACTTACATCAGCATAATAATTGTTACCATTTTTTGTTGTCATTACACTTTTGATCATGGCGCATGCAACACCGAAATATCAGTTCTTGGGACATGGATTATCCTGTTCTTATCGTAAAGTACCATTAATTTAGTTGTGAAGGGGAATACCTCGGCAAATCTACTGCGAGGTCAAGAGGTCATCAGGTCAAGAGTAACCTAAATCGCGAGCATGTATGAAGGGCGTAATAACAGTAAATGAAACAAAAGAACCAAGCGGGACGTAGAAAGGAGAACCGGCACTTTCCATTGAAAAAATGCTTAACTTGTATACAATAGAATTTGGTCATAAAGTAAAACTAATATTATTTGGTATCTAAACCAAGTTTTGTCTTATTTTTATTGAATCGCGTATAAGAGTTATTTAATTATTAATATTTTTAAATATGGAAACACTAAGTCTTCAAAAAACAGACATGTTTCTTTAAAAATGTCTAATGTGGCTGCATAAACCATAATTCTATTGCTTATAAAAAAGGATAATGTCAACAATACCGTCACGTCATGTTTGATTTGACGGCTAGTGGCTGTCATTTGTCAACAACTGTCATTTGTTGACAGATATTGCCAGTTAAATAAAGAATAACAGATTAAAAAATTAAAAAGTATACAACTTAAGCTTATAACGCCGGGTCTCCTTTAGAGCTGGTGGTATCTGCCTACACTCCGGGAAACGGATACGTAATATAAACTCGACTATTATCCCCGAAGGGTTAGTCAGAGACTAGGCAATGAGGACAGCAAAAGCAGTCCTCTACCATAGTCCACTTTTCACCAAATAGCGACTGCACATGTGCCTCAGCGTGACAGGTGGTGAGCCCATCGCCGCTCTATTATGTTGGTTGTATGTGCAGTCTTTAGTCCGTTAGACGCCTTTTACGACACCAAAAGGAAAAGAGGAAGTGGTAGTATTCTTTCACCTACGCGACACGGTACTCTTAATAAAGCAGTGGGATATATATTACAACCATATTTTGAACTTTATTCGATTGAGATAAGGACGAAAACCAATAAAAAATTTCAACATGCTGTGACCGTTTAAGGGTTAACAGGCGTGATACTTGTATATATCTACTCGTGTATATGTACACAACTACACACATACATGACGACTGTTATCCCCAAAGGATTAGTCAGAGACTAGGCAATGAGGACCGCAGAAGCTGTCTTCTGCCCAGTTTACGTTTAACCAAATTACGACTGCACATGTGCTCAGCGTGATAGGTGGTGAGCCCATCGCTGCTCTTAGATGTTGCATGTGGTATCTGCCTACCATCCAGGAAACGGGCGGAATGTGTTTTATGTATGCCTTATCATTAATTTCTAATGTGGTACTTCTAACCCGTTAAGGTACTACATCTAAATTTATCGACAAAAAGATAATATGGGGGGTCCTACTCCCTCCCCCTATAATTTATGACTATTTTTACATTGTGCAATATCAAAGGTTTCATACGTCGAAGAATAATGAAGAAATGGCAATCTTAGTTTACCCGCGTCCCACCTGTACTGCGTTTCGCATCCAGCGCTGCGTCACCACTTCCAATAAAGGCAAGTGTAATCGACACTCGTATTTAAAATACAACGGCATAACGC
The DNA here is from genome assembly GCA_963921215.1 of Scoparia ambigualis. NCBI lineage: Eukaryota > Metazoa > Arthropoda > Insecta > Lepidoptera > Crambidae > Scoparia > Scoparia ambigualis. The sequence goes on from OY992509.1 coordinate 18,341,043, forward strand.
ACAAGGACAAATGGCCTGGAATCAGGGGAGTACACAGTGAGAACCGCAAAGAGCCTTTCGCTGTAAGGGCTCAGAAAGAACCTTTTTACCGAGTTTAAAAAAGTTTTTGCGTCAGTCTGGCGGATTACTGATGGGTGGCGTTATTATGTGAGTTGAACGGATGAAAGGAATTCGGCTATATACCTACTTTTATCCAGAAATACAGGCCGGTAGCACGTTAGAAATACTTGATAATAGAACTTTATAAACTCTCTTCTTCAGGAATGTGTAAATTTTCTATTGCATCTATTTGGTCTGTTTGTAGGTTAGGCTATATAATTTTTGAAATTTCGACATAGGACAATCAGTCAACTAGTCGTACCTGATTTTTGTTTAATAACGTTAGTTTAATAATACTAATGTAACGCTAAAAATATAAATTCAATACAAAGAAAATTATTTACGCAGACAATAAATTTACTAAATTATAAGAAAATAAATTCAAACACAGATTTAACCTAAATATGATAAATAGTACTTAGCCTTATTTTAAAAGTTTAATCAAGAATTTATAAAAGTTAGAATTATGGGTTAAGCTATTTAAGCCATGAGCGTGTCGCGTAAAGGTGAAAGAATACTACTAACCCCTCCTCTTCCCTAGGGTGTCGTAAAAGGCGACTAACGGACTAAAGACTGCACATACATCCAACAGTATAGAGCATAGAGCGACGATGGTCCACCACCTGTCACTCTGAGCACATGTACAGCCGCTATTTGGTAAAAAGTGGACTATGGCAGAGGACTGCTTTTGGGGTACTCATTGCCTAGTCTCTGACCAACCCTTCGGGAATAATAGTCGTGATTATATCTATGCATGTATTGTTACGTTGTAAATTCAGGGCCCTGTCTGCCTTTACTAATCTACAAAAGAAGTTCGCAATGGTTGAATAGTACTTACCTGAAATCATTGCTTTAGAATGCTTTAGAATGCTTTAGCTTTAGAATGCTTAAGCTTTTGATAACCCATGGCGCTGCGAGTCCCTGGTTATGATAGGTTGCAGCCCCAGATACACAGATAGCAGACTGCGGGACCCTAATTTATGTAACAGATCTGAACTAGGCGTGCAGTGTTATAAATAGGCCCCGTGTTGATAATTTCAGATGCTTCGAGAGGCCCGTCTCGCCGCCAGGATTTAGAGCTGGGCCCTAAAGCCTGGACGCGAGACCTGCGTCTTCGGGTCACCAGCGGCCACCTGCTGCCAGCGAGCTGTCGCCGCCTAGCGGATGAGCAGGCGTTGACGGTTTTTGTACCCCCACTCTGGGTTTAATCGTTCTTTATCCAGGAACATATTTTTACATTAGGGTTTCGAAACCTTAACATAGTATTTTCTTTTATATCCAACTACACCAAGCGTTGGTGAAGTTGTGAAACATTTGAGGATCTGCGAGTTCGACCTGTGTGAAGTTGTATGGTGACATCGTCTCCAGATTCGGGTCTACATCCAGACCCTGGCGCCCATAAAAATTTATTTTATATCGGTATAACCCCACGGTTCTCTAGAGTATCGGCTTTAAACGTGTGAGAGTTTTGATACGGTTAAACGGTTTAAAACATTTAATTTAATATTTTTATAGACGGAGTAATTTAATTTTAATTTCAACTTCATACTCCGAACGGTATTGGTTTTATCCCGACCCCCACCCACGACCATAGCTCGTACGACTGAAATATTAGCTGGCTGGTTAGGCAGTAGTAGGAACAGTATTATAAAATTTATTTTAAATTAAAATTATCACCGACCCGCTTGGTCACTTTTGACTCTTAGGATTTTAGTGTGTTTTAGGGGGTGATATAGCTTTGGAATAAGGTTTAGATTACTTTAAACAGTAAATTATAGTTGGCAAAATTAATAGAAAGTTTGTTGAACTTTCATTTGAGATTGACCCTAGGGTCAATTTCGACTGATAGTTTTTATTTGTGATTTTCGGCTAAATAAATTAAAAGGAGTAACGTAGATGAATTGTACCTAACATAATATAAGACAAAATTGTGACTAACCCCCCTCTTTTAAATAATAAGAATGAAATTAAATTTATAATTTTATTTTATTGTTGTTGGACAAAATATTTGTGTGTTCTTTTACAATATACTGCCTAGCTGTTGAACATTTTATGGTTTTATTTGATAACAACCCACTGAAGCTTGCATTTGGGATTTTCTTCCTTTTCCCCAAAAGGGACAAAATCTCAATTGTAACAGTATGTATATAGGTACATATTTAAGCCAATAAAAGCTTTTTCGAAAAAGCTATTAAAAAAATTACCTAAATACTGCTTGCTTTCTCAGCCTGCACTGATAACTGCTAGTTATAAATAGGCCTCTTTATTCCATTAATCTTTATAGCCTCATAAACTAAAACTTACAAAACAAAAAGGAAACTCACCTAGCCTAAACCCACTTAAAGCCCATTTCGACAATTTCTATCGGCCCTTCTAAACAACGATTGCAGCGGCCCACTCCGCAACGATCCTCAATAAACAACGAGATATAAACATAACTGGAACAACCGGCCCGTATTTCAGCCATAATATTATTATTTTATTATGCGCCAAAGAGTTTGCAGGGGAGCGCAGGTCGTATTTATGAATGTTTGAAGGCTTACTCTGTGCGCGCCACGAGTAATGCCTTTTCACTTCGCAAAGTCATTAAAGGAATCTTCTTTATTTTTAATCTTCATGTGAAATTAATGACCGTTGTGTTTCACATAATTTCGTATAGGTAGCAGTTTAGGTAAAAGTAAGTCAATCAAAAAAAATAAAAATCATAATAATTTTTTAAGGAAACACAAAAACCAATTTTCTGTTATTGTATCAGGGTTCATGTTGATTTTAATCTGTCTCGTATGCTTATAAATATATATCTTTTTGAGACGCACACGCAATTAAAATGACAGAAAAGAAAAGCAACAGTAACAAAACAAAACAGAGAGCAACTAAACAAAAGACGAAATAAATTTTAAAAAACCAAGAACCGATCGGGAAAGTAGACCGATGGTTACGGAGGGAAAAAAAATAGCTCTGTCCTTGCGCGTTTGTCTTAAGACATTACAATTCTCTCTCGTCCATTCAATTTTATAAGTTAATAAGACAATCCTACCATTACAGATTAATATTTAACCAACACCTAGCTTTCGACAACAATACGGGGTGATAACAATGTCCCGGGGTGCAAACTGGGGCAACCACGTAGTTAGCAACTACCTTATCTGGTTCTGCTCTGATTGTTAACTGTTTACGTACAACTCCGTTTACTCTGTGATAAACGCTGGGTTAGTTTATTACGTTTATAAAATTAATGTTATTCGTAATTTTTCGTTGGCTTATTTTTTATATTTAAAACATTTCTTGTAACAATCAATTTTACAATAAATAATTAGGACAATAAATTAAGCGTGTCGCGCAGCGGTGAAAGAATACTACCATAATTATAATACTACTCGATTACCCTGGGTGTCGTAAAAGGCGACTAACGGACTAAAGACTGCTGCACATACATCCAACAGCACAGAGCGGCTATGGGTTCACCACCTGACACGATGAGCACATGTGCAGTAGCTATTTGGTGAAAAGTGGACTATGGTAGAGGACTGCTTTTGCTGTCCTCATTGCCTAGTCTTTGACTAACCCTTCGGGGATAATAGTCGTGATTATATGAATGTATGTATGAATTTATTACCAATATAATCTTTAGTCTAGTTTTATGATTAATTAAAGGCCATTCTGTTTTGTATCATGTCCGTCGCTTATGCTAATTTTATATTGTACAATAAAGATTAAATTAATTTTGACGCAAAAAGTATTTTCATTTGTTTACGTTGAAGTCTGCGTATAAACAACAACGTGAAATGACTCGTAACAGGGTTACTCCTGAAAGGTTCGAGGCGTTAAGAAAAATATACACTTAAGAGCAAAACTATCGCACACCTCTGATATTTCTATTAAAGTCTTATTTTCTAAGTTCATCTTGAATTTAGATACTTATAAGTTTCTGAAAACCTTGTTTTACAACGAACATATTGATACCTAACACGTATAAAATCATATAATGCAGTATATGATTGTAGACATCATTTTAGTATTTCTGCAATTTAAGTTCATAAAATTACGAGTGTATGATATTTTTGCTCTCAAGTGTACTATATGTAAAATTAAAAGCGAGTATATTCGTGGAAATATTACCTTTATCATTAGCAACCGTAGCACCGTAGCACCGTAGCACCGTAGCACCGTAGCACCCTGACCGTCATATTTTTTATGCTTCATGTTTCACGTTTGTAACAAAGCGCAGTTTACAAAGAAACGGCTCGTAGATAGTAAGGCTGCTACACCGGAGCTGTGCGAGATAGCTAAGCGGTGCTCGAGGAATGTATCCAGAAGAATTTTATGAGAATAAATGAAGCAAGGGGTCTGGATCTTAGCTAAAGCTGTGCTTCCTGCCCTTTTTTACTTGGTAAAGCTCATTGTTGAGTACCACCGCGCCCGGGGTGACGCGGATGGTTATGTGGGGTTTTCCCCCCAGCTCCGGTCGTGATGTGTGTATGAATGTATTTTCCAAGCGTATCACTTAACCGCCTCGCGTTCGCAGCTAGTGGAAAGCAGCCTTATCCTGCGCTTGCAAAGTGGGGCGCCAGCTATCACCCTTATCGGGAGGTTCCGTGCTAGCCGTAATGCTCTCAATATGCGCCTTTGTTTGGTTACGCCTTGTTGTACTTCGATGTTATTGTTGTACTCAAATGACGTCAAGTTCTCAGGACAATTTTTTTTTACAAAAAGATAGTGCAATTAGTAGGTACATTAAATTCCCGATCCAGTGCTTTCTTTTGAAATATAATAAGTGAAAAAAATACTTGCTTATTGACATGTTTCTTTATTAATGTGGTAAAATTAAATACAAAAATACCAATGATTTAGCGAGCACGAGATTACTAGTTAACTCACATATAATCTTAATTATTGATATCTATAAACATTCCCTTTAGGCAATCCAGTCTGAAAAATATCTTCACATGGAGGCAATAAACCACTTAGACAGTAGTCTAAATATAGAGGCGGTAAAATTGTTTTATAAAACGGTAACTGTGTTCTATCTAATATAGGTACGTACTCATGGCGAAATCACGTATGCAATGCATAAAAAATCTTTCTATTTGACACATCCCCGGATTAGTATATAATCCGTCCATTCGCATTTTGAGGCACGCACATCTCACGAGTTTTAATAAAAAACACGAATTCATATATTCACAATGGAAAAGGTACTCTAAAAATTTCTTACGGATTAAGTATAGCAAAATCGTGATTCCCATTATGTTTTTAACGTTATTCAAAATGTAACTTGTATAATTATTATCAATGTTCTTATTTTCTCTAATTGTAAGTTTTAAGTTTAGGTAATGTTATTTAAGTAATTATTTGTGTTATTGGTTTTATTCTTTCTTCCGTTTCGTTTCAGTTAACATTTGCAATTAAAAGAAACAGACTAAATAAAATAATTAGATCGCACTACCCTTCAAACCGGAATGCAGCAATGTAAAACAATGCTGCTTGGCAACCAATAATGCTAGGTAGATATATAAGGCGACTGCTAGAAACCGCAAGAAAGTCCAAGGGCTGGTCAGTTCAAGTATTTTAAACATGACAAAAATGACAAGAATCCCTGCAGACCAACGTAGGTACTTAGCGCCTAGCTGACGCGGACGGGTCAACAGACGGGTGGGTCAACGGCCGGCCGCTGCCCGCGCGTTGTAAACAATCGTTATTATTAAAAAAAACTAATTACAGTCGCCTTATATATCTACCTAACATAATTGGTATAAAGATAATGATATTTTTTTTTGCAAATTTGGGTACATGATTGGTGGTACAGAAAAATTAAATTGATTCAGCCATATTTTACCACTAGGCATGCAAAAACACGTTAAAACATTATTAAATTATGATAAATTCGAATTAAATATATTAATAAGATAGCTTAATAATTAATAATTATTTGTCATTCAGGAATTCACTTACACTATAAAATGCTCTACCTGCTAATAAAATTCGAAGTTAATGCTTAAATTTTAATAGAGGCAATTCCTTCCAGCACTTAGGTAATTTATTATAAATATCTGGAGCCATGCAATAGAAACTTTTGCGCATAAGTGCTGTCTTAGCTTTAGGTCGACATATTGTCGCGCCTATTCCGCGTGACTACGTCGGCTAGGCGTTCAAAACGACTTGGGTTAGACTTTACAAGGACAGTTACTTCTAGTATGTATAGACTTGGCAACGTTAATATTTTATATTGTTTAAAGTATGGAACGCATAATATTTATATATAATATTTCTTTAATTTTTGATTTTTCATTAGAACTACTTTCGATCTTTGTGACCATTTAGTGTATAAATTTCTTTGATAAATTTAACAATGTACCTTATAATCATTGAACACAAACTCTTTTTAGAATTTCAAGTCACCTTCACAAAATCCTGTGACGAGTCCATTATTTTCATGGTAATCATAAAAACGCCATTTTATGATTAAGACTAATCATAGTTAAATGCTTAAGACTAATCAAAATCCAATAAATACTGAATGCTTACCTTTCTCAGTGGAAGTTGTACTAATGATCTTGTAGCAGCCAATGAAACTTTTCAATACTTATACACTTCACTTATCCTGGGGTAAACTTTTAATTTGCTAAGTTTTATTTGTATCACGACTCAGGCCAGCATCTGCAACAAACGATTTTGTATTAAGTTCAGCTTTTAATGAGAGTTTTCGAAAAGTTGGACCAGTAAAAGTATTACAAAACCGTTTTATACATCTCAAATGGAATTGAATAAATAGTTAAAAGCGAAACGGTATGAAATGAAAATAAAATCAATAAGTATATTTTTTTAAAGTAGACTTTAATTTATCGTTTTTAATAAAAAAATTACCAGCTACTTTTTGGGGTTCAAGTTACTCGCGTCCGTAGATTTACCCTTGAGGCCGTACACGTGACCCCTGGGTGGTGCTAAATGAGTGACACTGACTGAGGGGTAGAGAAACGCTGCGTTGCAGCACGCATTGGGCCGGCTCGCCCGGGGTAAGTGAGCGTCAAGTTGGCAGGCACACCACGAAATTAGACGGTTTTGACTATGTCAAAAAATTGTGTATAAATAGTGACGTATAGCATATAAATAGTGATACTATGGTTCAAAAGATATTTGAGTATCTTCGTGTGCCTGTTAACTTGACGTCAAGATAGCAGGCACCATAAGAAATATAGTTCGTATCAATGTGATTTATATGTCAAAAAACTGTGCATAAATAGTGAATCGTATACGCAAAATTTCAACAATTGTACTTCAATACAAACCGAGATATTACGGTCTCTAAGTGGGCTGCCAACTTGACGATTCTTGCGATGGCGATTCCAGAGAAACGGGTTGAAGCTTTAAACAAATAAATACATGAAAAAATTGTGTGTGAAATTGTGAATCTTTCAATATCAATAAAAAAAGAATTCTTCTTTGTTATTTTCCAAAAATCTAATGTAAACTTCTACCATACATTCGATTTTAAGTACAATCGTGCACAATTTTATTTATTGACTTAAGATACTGACATAAAGTCTAATTATTTTTAATTCAAGTCATAAAATTACACTTAAATCTACCGTTGTAATGTCAGTTTCACGATATTTCTATGGAAACTTATGTCAAGCAATTTATAATTTTAGTGACACGAATTAAAAGTCTCGGATAGTGGTGGACGAGCGAGTGTCGTGAACGACCGAGAGATGGCGTGATTTTGTTTACGTGCGGTGAGCCGGTGATACGAGAATGGTGCGCGAAAAGTTTTATTTGTTTGTGTTGAAATTGGTAAGCAGTGAGTACATTTGCAACAGAAGTGAAAGTGTTTCAATCGTTTAATAACAAACTACATTTTTATAGGTACGCAGCTTATTTTCTATTATGGTATTTACAAAAAAGATATACCTAGGTACGGTCGGGATCGCCGTCGCTTTACCACTTTGCAGCGATTTTCGTGTGAAGCACACCGGCCGCCCGGGTACCTACGTGCCCGTACCAAATAGACGTCGCGGTGTGCAAGGGATTTTGACCTTTAGACTGGTAAAGCGACGGAGTCCGCCATTGTACCTAATGTTAGGTAGATATTTTCTCAGTCATTCAAAACTTTTCATATTTACTACTCGGTCAACATAATTAATCGCATTAAAGCTAGACGTTTATCATAATTGTTCAATGATTAACAATCTAAATATATTGCACTTCAATTAGTTTGCACATGCTGAGTGGTCAGATTTTAAAATGGAATATCGAAGAAAATACGTTTAGTTTGTAAATTATTGAACAACTGTGATAAACGTCTAGCTGACATGCGCCTAATTATGTTGGTCGACTAATACGTATTACTTCATAGTAGGTACTTACCAAGCTAATCTTTTGTAAAATTATCTGGGGTCAAGTATATTCCTAGTGCGTTAAATGTTAAGAGGCCTATTACATCTTGACTGTGATTATTGCGTAAAATGGTCAACTTTGGCGCTCTGGATCTCGGAATCAAAAATATATCAACAATTTTGACTTGATGAATAGTGAGTGTAGAATAGCTATTGGAATAGTGCGTAGCAGCCTCGCTTTTTGTAAATTTCGCTTAACTTATTAATTAAACCCAAAATTGCAGAGCAAGATTTTCATAAATTGCGCGGAGGCATTTTTTTGAGCTCATCGATTGAACTACTGTTCTAAGCAAATGAAATAAAAAAATAGAATGTTATCTCTTATATAGTCGTATAATGCTTAGCGGCCTCAGAATTTTTAGATATCGTTGATTATATATAGAAAAAAAATCTTATTCTAAACCAAAAAACTTCGAAAACGCTTCAAGTTAACTGTGAATTTCTCCTATCTACGATAATATTATTGAGCAAAATTTATACCAGAACAATTGTTACTTCATGAGGAATAAAGATTTTATAATTTTAAATCATGAATTTATTATCCTATTTCGATAAAAACGATAAATACAACTGCAAAATTACTACAAAATGCGATGCGCCGGCCGTCCGCACTTCAGTACTGCGCGAGCGCTCCTCAGCGTTGGACCTGTGTTGAATTTCTTCGCGCCAATATCGATCGATCGAGGGGCAGTGCATGTATAGTGCGACTACCAAGTTTGATCACATAAGTATAATTTACAAGTTTTTATTTAGCTTCACCTGTCCGTTTGTCATCAAATCTTGCAAATTAAATTTATCCACTTTCCGGTTACCGATTGAGCTGAAATTTTGCATACATGTGTAAATCGCGTGACAATGCAATATTATGATGACATAGTGCTAATCTGATGATGGAGCTGGAAGGTGGCCATAGAAACTTCACAATGAAACGACACAACCTCATCGAGTTTAGGCTCGTTTGAATTGTCTTGACGAGTAGTTTGTCTTTCAATGGTAACCAGGGTCTCATGATGGAGCTGGAAGGTGGTCATGGGAACTCTGTTATGTGTGATGTATGTAGGTATCTCGGCAATAATTATTATTGTGTATGTAAGGTAGATGTAAAAGTGTGTATGTCGGCCCCTTGTCTCGCATGGTTGTTACGTGAAGACGTGTTTTATTGCTCCGTACACCTAAATCTAGATTTCTCAGTGGCGACGAGGATGGGAGACGTGCGCGGCGGAGGCGCAGGCGCCGCCGCGCGCGCCCCCGCAGCAGTGGCCCTATCACGCGCAGCCGTGGAGTAGGATTCATATAGATTTCCTCGGGCCATTAAACGGAAAAACTTATCTCATAATCGTCGACGCTAGTTCGAAATGGTTAGAAGTTTTTGATATGCCTAGAACAAATGCGGTGACCGTTATAAAGGTATTAAGGGCCACGTTTGCTCGGTTCGGACTGCCCATGGAAGTGGTATCAGATCAGGGACCTCCATTCACGAGCTGTGAATTTCAAAACTATTTAACGAATAATGGTATTCGCCAATCTTTTTTGTCCATTTATCATCCGGCTTCGAACGGAGCGGCCGAAAACGCGGTCAAACTGTGCAAGCGGGCTATTAAAAAAGCCAATAGGGGCACATTGGACACAGATGCCGCTTTGCAAACATTTTTGATGAGCTATAGGAATAGTATCCAAAGTAGCACAGGCGACACGCCCGCCATGCTGCTGCAGCGCCGGCCGCTGCGCTCGCGGCTCGACCTGCTGCGCAGCGCCAGCGCGCGCGAGCAGAGCGTGAGCCGCGCGCGCAGCCGGCAGCTGCGGCACGCGGGCGGCGTGCTGCGCGCGCTGCAGCCCGGCGACCCCGTTTGGGCGAGAGGCTTTCGTCACGCAGACAAATGGCTAAAGGGCACAGTGGTAGGTACGCAGGGCTCTCGTAGGTACTTAGTGGATAGCGGTGGCGATCGACTGATGCATAGACATATTGATCAAATCAAGCGCAGGGCGAGAATGTCTGATGTTCCTTGTCCTTCAGGGGAGACTAGTAAGAATACGGAGGGTGTAAATGGGGTTGAGGATGACGTAGCAGTGCGATCAGAGAACGGAGATGTGGTGAGTGAGAGCGAAGAGGGACTATTTACCACTCCTTCGAGTGATAGTCACGTTCCCGTGGATTATTCACCGAACACCACTCACAGTGAGTCGAGCTCACCGCAGCCGCCCTCGCTTAGTTCGCCGCGCACGCCCGTGAATCGTCCCAATCGAGTGCGCAAGCCCGTACTGCGTTACGGCATAGATTATTAAGCTAAGTAATTAATTAGTTATAAGTTTTTATTGTTTGTATTTTATAAGTACTCTTTTATGTAAGTATATGTTAGTGATTTAAGTTGGGAGGTGTGATGTATGTAGGTATCTCGGCAATAATTATTATTGTGTATGTAAGGTAGATGTAAAAGTGTGTATGTCGGCCCCTTGTCTCGCATTATATGGTTGTTACGTGAAGACGTGTTTTATTGCTCCGTACACCTAAATCTAGATTTCTCATTATGAAACGACGCAACTACATCGAGTTTCGGCTCATTTCGTTGGTCTTGACGAGTACTTTGTTTTTAGATGATTACCAGGGTATGATCTAATGATGGAGCTGGAAGGTGATCATAGGAACTCAGTAAAGAAACGACGCAACCCTATCGAGTCTCGGCTCGTTTGATTCGTCTTGATGAATACTTTAGTGCTAGATGGTAACCAGGGTCTGATGATGAGCTGGAAGATGGCCATAGAAACTCAGTAATTAAACGACATAACCCCATCGAGTATGGGCTCGTTTGATTCGTCTTGACGAGTACTTTAGAGCTAGATGGTAAGCAGGGTCTGATGATGGAGCTGGAAGGTGGTCATAGGAACTCAATAATTAAGCGACATAACCGCGTCAAGTTCGATTTGTCTTAATGGGTGAGCCGTTTTAATTGATATGTAAAGTTATTAAAATAATACTAAAAAGTTAAACATAAAATTAAAAGAAAAAAATACTTTTTTAAAACAGCTTTTATTATTGTTCTTGTTAATAATAATCTTGAAAAATTCAACATGGAAAAATGCAAGCCGACATGTACACTCATGGAGCCAGGTTTAAAATTAGAGAAAAACGAAAGTGAAAAACTAGAATAACAAATCTACCCATACCAAAAACTAATTGGATCATTAATGTACTTAGCAGTGGCAACAAGGCCAGATATAATGTTTGCTGTTAGCTACCTGAGTCAAATTAACAATTGTTATGATAAAAGCCACTGGTAGCGGCTAAAAGAGTAATTCGATACCTAAAAGGAACGAAAAGTTTATGTTTAAGATACAAGAAGACTGGAATGGCACTTGTAGGTAGGGCTGATGCAGACTGGGCGGCATGCACAATTGACCGTCGGTCATACACAGGTTATATTTTCAAATATGGCGCTGGATTAATTAGTTTTGAGATAAAAAAACAAAGAGTTGTGGCTTTGTCGACGGCAGAAGCCGAATAGGGAACAGGCCTTGATGCTTTGATCACAGAAATTCGTCTGTTTCGGGAGGAGTTGGCAACCACTAGATTACGAATGGATGTATGTCAATGACAGAAGCAACTAAAGAAGCACTGCATTTGAAGCAACTTCTGGCAGATATTGGAGTTTTACAACAGACCATCATAATATACAATGACAATTTGGCTGCACAGAAGTTAGCAAGCAATTTAATGACCGGAAAGAGATCAAAGCACATCAGTATTAAAGAGCATTTCATAAGAGATTGTGTCCAGAAGAAATTGATAACTGTACGATACAAGGATACAGATGTTATGGAAGCGGATCTCTTAACCAAAGCTTTACCACAGCCAAGGCTGTTGAGACTTATGAAAATGATTGGAGTCACTCAGACTTGTGCTCAGACCCCATAGTCATCGTGAGGGGGAGTGTTATATATAATCACTTTAGATATAAACTCTATGAATGTTTTAGTGTAGGTTTCTATAGAGACGAGTTGTTGTTTTGTTGACGTATAGCGGATAAAATAAAAGTATGTAGTAATTGCTTGAAAATAATTGTGTAATTTATTGGTGGCTTAACATGCTGGTGGTTATCTCTGTAGTCTATCATTCGTTCTAATTCATCTGTCTCTGTATATGCATCTACCAATATTTCATCCAAATTCTGTTCTTGTTCCGTTTCGTCAATTTCATTCATATTCACGTTTATTTCCGATTCTCGTTCATGTGTTTCACATCCATCGAAGTCATTATCATTATCAATATTTAAATCCTTTAGAAAAAATACAACTTCAATTTCATTTTTACTAACTTCATTTTGTTTTTGCTCTTCTACCTTATTTTCGTAATACATTACTATATGGATATTATCTAGGATCTTGACATCTCGGCTGATCAAGATCTTATCTGTGTTTGGATTGTATATGCGGTACGCCTTATGATTTTCTGAATACCCTACAAATATTCCAGGTGTGGCTTTTGCTTCAAATTTTCCATACTTCTTGCCTTTTTTAAGTACAAACGCCTTAGTCCCAAAAATGTGAAGGTGCATTCAACATGGAAGAATGCAATCCGACATGTACACCCATGGAGCCAGGTTTAAAATTAGAGAAAAACGAAAGTGAAAAACTAGAATCACAAATCTACCCATACCAAAAATTAATTGGATCGTTAATGTACTTAGCAGTGGCAACAAGGCCAGATATAATGTTTGCTGTTAGCTACCTGAGTCAAATTAACAATTGTTATGATAAAAGCCACTGGTAGCGGCTAAAAGAGTAATTCGATACCTAAAAGGAACGAAAAGTTTATGTTTAAGATACAAGAAGACTGGAATGGCACTTGTAGGTATGGCTGATGCAGACTGGGCGGCATGCACAATTGACCGTCGGTCATACACAGGTTATATTTTCAAATATGGCGCTGGATTAATTAGTTTTGAGATAAAAAAACAAAGAGTTGTGGCTTTGTCGACGGCAGAAGCCGAATATATGTCAATGACAGAAGCAACTAAAGAAGCACTGCATTTGAAGCAACTTCTGGCAGATATTGGAGTTTTACAACAGACCATCATAATATACAATGACAATTTGGCTGCACAGAAGTTAGCAAGCAATTTAATGACCGGAAAGAGATCAAAGCACATCAGTATTAAAGAGCATTTCATAAGAGATTGTGTCCAGAAGAAATTGATAACTGTACGATACAAGGATACAGATGTTATGGAATCGGATCTCTTAACTAAAGCTTTACCACAGCCATGGCTGTTGGGACTTATGAAAATGATTGGAGTCACTCAGACTTGTGCTCAGACCCCATAGTCATCGTGAGGGGGAGTGTTATATATAATCTCTTTAGATATAAACTCTATGAATATTTTAGTGTTTTATGGTGTTTTATACTCCCATGTAAATTGTAATTAATTTTATTCTAATCTACTATAATTATTATCTAAAACGAAAAACGTCCTTTGCTATAAAGGACTAGGTAAATACAAAAAATGTTTCTAACAAATATTCACATACCCCATAGACCCATGGCACACTAAAAATGTGCGGGTATAGCGATAACAAATTACTCCATAGAAATAATAAAAAATATAAACATAGGAAAAGTATCAAAATAGCTTGGTCATAGTTTTAACATAGTATTATGGGTGGACTCGTGACCTTCAATGAGTTGTCGGGCGGGACGCTTAAAATACCTATTCTCGCAGAGTTGAAATTTGTAATAGGGCTCTTAAAGTTACCTGCCTAGTCTTTTATGACTAATAAACAAAGAATAAGCTACGAATAGTTATTCCGTGTTTTGTTAATGTCATTTAAACGTAATTTTTAACAAGAGTAAAAGAGACAAAACACGGAATAACTGTTCGTAGCTCATTCTTTGTTTATAAGTCTATGTCTAGGTCTAGTCTAGACTAGGCAGGTAACATAAATATTTAATGCTCTACGAATATACTTTAACTTTACGAAAGATTAGCTAGGTAAGTACCTACTTATGAAGTTATACGTATTACTCGACCAACACAATTAGGTGCATGTCAGCTAGACGTTTATCACAGTTGTTCAATAATTTACAAACTAAACGTATCTTCTACGATATTCCATTTTAAAATCTGACCACTCAGCATGTGCAAACTAATTGAAGTGCAATATATTTAGATTGTTGATCATTGAACAATTATGATAAATGTCTAGCTTTAACGCGATTAATTATGTTGACCGAGTAGTAAATATGAAAAGTTTTGAATGACTGAGAAAATATCTACCTACCTCACATTAGGTACAATGGCGGACTCCGTCGCTTTACCAGTCTAAAGGTCAAAATCCCTTGCACACCGCGTCGTCTATTTGGTACGGGCAAACTGACATTACACCGGTAGATTTAAGTGTAATTTTATGACTTGAATTAAAAATAATTAGACTTTATGTCAGTATCTTAAGTCAATAAATAAAATTGTGCACGATTGTACTTAAAATCGAATGTATGGTAGAAGTTTACATTAGATTTTTGGAAAATAACATAGGAGAATTCTTTTTTTATTGATATTGAAAGATTCACAATTTTACACACAATATTTTCATGTATTTATTTGTTTAAAACTTCAACCCGTTTCTCTGGAATCGCCATCGCAAGAATCGTCAAGTTAGCAGCCCACTTAGAGACCGTAATATCTCGGTTTGTATTGAAGTACAATTGATGAAATTTTGCGTATACGATTCACTATTTATGCACAGTTTTTTTGACATATAAATCACATTGATACGAACTGTATTTCTTAAGGTGCCTCCTATCTTGACGTCAAGTTAGCAGGCACACCAAGATACTCAAATATACTATTTACATGCTATACGTCACTATTTATACACAATTTTTTGACATAGTCAAAACCGTCTAATTCCGTGGTGTGCCTGCCAACTTGACGCTCGCCGGGGTAATACCACCCTCTCACGAATATTCGGCGAGAAATAATGGCACTTGGTGCTGTTGTGTTTCGTCCGGCCAGTGAGGGTTCCGGAGGCCTATTCAAAATTCCTATTCCTTCCTTAAACCTATTCCTTCCTTAAAGGCCGGCACTCTCTATCAGGTGACCCGCCTGCTCGTTTGCCCCCTGATTTTATTAAAACAAAAGCCTACGCAAAAGTAAGGTATTTAGAGCCTAACAGTATCCTGTATATCTAAAAAGTAATGTATCAAGTAAGTGGGTAAGTAGAATCTGGGGGATGAGTTCTTGGCATCAAATCCTTCAAACTTTTGTAGGTTTGGATGAAAGCAATATGCCTTAACGACATATTGACTAATGTTTTGGCAACCTTTTACCATAAAATGTCAATTTTCAATAGTAGTGTTATGGAAAATTATAGCCACGAAGTATATATGCCTCGAATCTATGCTACTCCAAGGAAATATTCTAATACATTTTGATATATCGCCAATAATATGTTCAGCAATTGTTAATAATTTTTTCCGCAGCAAATTTTTTAAATAATTATTCATAGACGGCTTATTTACCTGTAGCAATTTACTAGCACTCTACAAGTTTGCGTAGCAGCGGTCCCACATTGAATACCGAAATGTAAATATACGATGGCAAGCCTATAATTATGTTTTCCTATGGCTTCTGGTTATTTCCTTAGAGGAATTTGAGGTCATGAGGAGAAATTCCATAATCCATTATTTTCTCTTTGAAACGAATCAAGACTTCTTATATATGCATCTCTTTTGTTTACACGGAATGTATATGTATTGTACGTTTTTTGAGCGAGAAAATAGCCGATAGTTAGTCGTTTACTCACCGTTGGTGGAGCAACTGCCTTAACAAGGTAATGAATTACTGACTTTATGCCCCGAAGTATTCTGGAATTATCTATTTCACTTAAATTTTGTTGACAGTGTTGTCCAATATAATATTTAAACAAGTACCTGAGATACTTTATAAAATTCAAACCGGTTACCCGACCTTCGTGTTTCAATATTATTTGATTTATACGTGCGTGTGAATGAGTAATACGTCCACTATGAAATATTACCAACTGTCTATCGCCTAAGAGTAAAATGAACGGTTTACTTTCGGGATTAAGACATTTATTATGATTGTAAATTCTAGGGCGTCGTATATCTGACGCAAACTTGTTTTAGATGTTACACTTTCTACGGGTTTATTCAGGTATTATTTTAACCGTGTCACGTAGCGATGAAAGAATACTACTACAGCCTCTCTTCCCTAGTGTGTCGTAAAAGGCGACAAACTGACTACAGACTGCACATAAATCCAACAGCATAGAGCGGTGATGGGCTCACCACCTGTCACTCTGAGCACATGTGCAGTCGCTATTTGGTGAAAAGTTTACTATGGCAGAGGGCTGCTTTTGCGGTCCTCATTGCCTAGTCTCTGACTAACCCTTCGGGGATAAATAGTCGTGATTATATCGCTGGCCCCGGGCAATAAAGCGATAATATCAAAAATCTAATTTTACAGGAGAAAATAAAAGAAGCTCATTTGTTTATAGTTCAGCTTACGTTGATCCAAAACAGGCGTTCAATATGTCAAATGAAAGCTATTTTTTTTATTAATTTATACTTCTAATAATATTTGTAATGTTATAAATATTTAATGAAATAATTGAAAAAATGTATAATACAAATTATAGACGATACCGTTTCAATTGCAACATTTTTAACGACTTTATAAACACACCGACTACTGAAATTCAGGTATATAAGTATATAATACGACGTAATTTCCACTTTAGATCAGGAGCGTACCGGCCGATTACCACCTTCTTCAGGGAAATATTGTAGCCAAAGCTTAGCTGTATCATGCAATAATCGCTATTTTAGAATCCAATCAATGAAACATATTTATGGGTCATTCCAATCTATGAGTAAAAAAGCGTTACTTGTTAGAACTACCTATGAAATTGAAATAAAGATTGAAATATCTAACTTAATTCTATATATCTATGTAAATCAACATTCAATTTAAATATAAAATTTCTTAAAAAAGCAAAAAAGTAACTGATTTGTCTTGTCCTGTGTATGTAACTTTCTACCAATTAAGGTTTCCTCCATTTGAAAAAAATACTAGTTATCAATTTTTAAAACCGATTTCTAGATGATTAGTTTTCAGAGATATGTCTATTAATTGCACTATGTTTCAAAAAAGATCAAAGTAATAAATTTTCCAATATATTAAAATAAAGATGTGTTTCAAATTTAGTCGTCATTCTGTGTACATAAAGTTTTTGTATAAAAAAATGGTAACAATTTCTCGTAAGGTTATGATTTTTGTATTGCAGCAACACTGGACCTTTCCGATGTCAGCTATCTTGTGTTTAGGCTGTATTTCTTTCACCGAGTCCCAAAAAGTTACGTAAATCTGTTATTTCTGGTGTGTAAAAAGTTTAAGCGTCATTACTGATTGGAAAATTATTAGGTAAGTACAGTATATAAAAATATATTGCTAGCTTGTGCGTATACTTTTTTGATTCCAAAAAACAAAGACCTGATGTCTCCAAAACATAATCTCAAAATTTAGCCGATATCACCTTGAAATGTAACATTCATCATTTCTGTGTACAGTCATGTCTGTGTATAGTACACACACAGACATAGAATAATTGTTACTTTTTTTCACATAACCCGATAAGGTTAAGTTAGCATAATAGTGATCCGTAATGTGAGTTGATATGCCCCAGCGGGTTGCTTTTAGGACATAGAATTTTCATCAAAAATTTGTACACACCTACATCTGTTTAGATGTAGGTTAAATTATTTTCCGTTTACTTAACTATGCTATTTAAATGTTTTTATTTGTATTTCAGCTCATCATGAAAAAAAACCAAAGACAACGAGAAGCGTAAAAAACACAGCGTCGTTAACAAATTAAGTATGCGACGTGCTAGGCAAAAAATTACTAAGGAATAGTTGAAAGGACGAAAAAAAAAGGACAGGGAGAGGTATCAACGCAAGAAGGCACAAGGTTTGGCAAAAAATGAAATGAAACTTCAAGACATGAGCTAAAACTACCAAAGATAAATATAATAGCGTTGCCGCTTCCAATAGAAAAGCAGTGGAAAGATTTCTTGAAAGTGATGAAGAAGATGAGGTGATGAACTAGAAAACGTCAAAAAAAAGCAGATTAGGATTCTTCTTGATAATCTATACAATTTATACAAGAAATTTATTGATAAGGTTCAAACAAAAATTGTATGTTCCAAAAATAGATGGTACACAGAAATGACTATCATTTCTGTGTATATTTTGTTAGAATTTTTTGCTGACTAAACTTTAGAATTGT
Organism: Scoparia ambigualis; assembly: GCA_963921215.1. NCBI lineage: Eukaryota > Metazoa > Arthropoda > Insecta > Lepidoptera > Crambidae > Scoparia > Scoparia ambigualis. The sequence goes on from OY992509.1 coordinate 18,359,836, forward strand.
CTTTTTAAAATATTGTTTTAATTAAATAAGAAGTACGTTGTTTTTTGTTTTATGATACCAAACGGAATGAAAAAAGATTCACACTATTTTTTTTGTTGATCTGATCATTTCTGTGGTAATGTTGATCATTTCTGTGTATAACAATATTTATTTTTTGTTTTTTTCTGAATAAATAGTTGATTTTTGAATTGTGTTTCTATTATATTTCTATGTGCCTGATATAAACTAACACATTGGGAAACAAATTACAGAATTTTCCCATTTTTTTTATTTTTCATGCTAGATTAGAATGACCCTTATAAGTAACCACTGTAACAAACTGACGTTACATTATAATTTTTTTTTTTTTTAAGTCAGTATTTTTTTTATGTAACTACTACCTATATACATATATATACTATATATAACTACTACCTGTATTTTTGTTTAACTAAATATAATAGCTGTATCATTCAATAACCGCTATTTTAGAATCCTGTCAATGAAACATATTTTTATGTAGCCATTGTAAAAAAACTGACCTTATATTGTAATTTATTTTTGTTTTTAACCTTGTTAGACAGTATTTTTTTTTTAAATTATACTACTTCCAAATTTTTGTTTAACTAAATAAAAAGCTTTAAAATCACATATTTTTTTATTTTTTATGCTACCTTAATTTGAATAAAATCACATAATTTTTGATCTTTAGTGATTTTTTACAGATATATTGTATGTGACTATTAACATAATAACTTATCGTCAAAAATGATACCTAATATTTTTATTTCACGGACTATTTTAATAACCGTCTCTCCCATCTCCAGACGGGGCGTGTCAAACTTCAACTTTTTGGTTATCCTGGCCTTGGTTTTGTGTGGCGCGAAATTAAGTTTATTTGACACACCCCATTTCTGGATACGGAAGAGAGCAGCATTAGCTCTAATTGACACCTCGATGGATGTGCTGCCTTCTACTCTTAAAATAACGTCGTCTGCGAAGGCCTGGCAATAGATGCCGGTTCCGGCTAGTAGATTGATCAGGGGGTCGAGTATAAGATTCCAGAATAAGGGTCCGCCAATTGAACCGTGGACGCAGCGCTTATTCGTCCCTTACTATACTCTTCCCCCGCATACTTGACCGTTACCGTACGTTCTGCTGAATAGCTGTAGACCAGCCTCCGCAGATTGAATGGACATCCCTTTTCTCTTAATTGAACTCGGATATGTGGCCACCATGCATTGTCGAAGGCCCCCTAAATGTCCAGCGAGACCAGAGCTATAATCTTCTTCCCTTCCAGATTACGTCTGATCCGCTGGACCATGTCATAGAGGGCGTCCTCTGTATTGCGCTGTGGCACAAATCCGTACTGCGCGGGATTCAGTTTTGGCAGCACATGCCATCGTACTCTTCTTATTAATAATTTTTCTAAGATTTTACCCAAAATTGCTAATAAGCCTATTGGACGATATGACTTGCGGTGTGTGTAGTTGTCTTTACCGGGTTTTCTGAGGAGGATTATAGTGGCTTCTTTCCAGGGTTTAGGGAAGTGGGAGAGCTCTAGGCATTTGTTGTACAACGCCAGGGACAAAGGGAAGTCGGTATTTATTGCGGCCGCGCATATATCGGCCGTAAAGCCATCCTTACCCGGGGCTTTTTTGGGGTTGAACGCTGCCACTACGTGTCAAAGTTAGCCTCCAAGAAAGGAGGGTCGCAAAAACCATTTTTACCATCCTCATTCGTTTCGGCTGCCCTTCTTCGCGTTTTTTCATGGTCCTCGTTCTCCCCCACTTCGGTATCCTCCGGGTAAAAGCTGTCGGCCATTATGCGGACCGACTTCCGTGGGCTGGTGTTCTTGCCGTCCCTGACTATTGGTAGATCCTCATAGCTGCTCTTAGTTTTACCTATAACTCTATATATCCCCCCCCCCTACGTCGTTTCTCTATCCCGTTTGTCACAAAACTTTTTCCAACTCTCGATCCTGGCCCTGTCCATAGCTTCTTGGTATTTCATTTTCTCCGCCACGTACCACGCTGTTCTACGACCCATGCCTTCCGGCTAGGAGCTGCCCATCTTATTCTTTTTATAAATCTATTTTTCTTGCTTTTTAGCTCCTCTAACTCTTCGGACCACCACGGTAACTTGATATCTCTTTTTCTTTTTTAATTTTTAGGACACTGTTGCATGTGTTGTCTATGGCTTAAATTTATTTTTCTACTGTAACTGCCAATTCGCTAGCTTCAATAATTCTTGCTATGCCTGTTTCGTTTATTTCCTCTTTAGCCAGCTCTTCCCTACACTCTTCTTTAAAGTTTCCCCAATCTACTTTTTTTGTTATATACTTCCTGTCGTCCTATTATTCTTTCTTTGATACTGTTTAGTTTTATTTTTATTATTATCGCGTTGTGGTCCGAGGTCGTTAGGTTAGTATCCACTTTCATTCCATTCTTGAACATCTCCTACCATCTTGCCGAAACAGCATGTGACGTCTACACTACTCTTATACCTTTTTCCTCCTCGCCATGTGTCGAAAGTTGGAGTATCCTCCTCATTTAAAATATTTAGTTATAGTTCATTTATTACACCTATTAGTTCCACACCCCTATATATCATCACTCCTTACACTGCCCCACCACTCACTCCATGCATTTGCGTCGCCTCCAATAACAATCCTGTCACACCCCAACTCCCCTATCATCTCCTTCAGAAGCCCTACGTAGGCGGCAATGTCGATGCCGCCGGGTTCAAAATAAAAAGATATAATATGCCGATCGTCCAGTCCGTTGTTCTACGGCTCCTGAATGAGTGCGAAGCTGATCTTCATCTTTTTTGCTTCAATAAGGAGTTCGGATGTGGCATTTTTGTTGCGTTGGAGGATCGCTTATATGACCGTGTATAGGTACTGTTTTTTCTCTTCTTGAACTGACACGGGGCCCTTAGCACCTGTAGGCTACCTTCGCTCGAGCCAGCCGGTCCCACTTAGCTCGGATTGGACATACCACATTGAAGATGTTGTGGCAGTCTTCGAGGCCGGCTCTCTTGCAGTTCAGACAGATGGGGGAACTGTCCTTTTTCTCACACGCGACGTAGAGGTGGTTACCCCCGCAGTAACTGCAGCTGTCCAGCTGCTCTTGGCAGACCCGCTTGATGTGGCCGTAGCCCAAGCAGCGGGAGCACTGGATAAGCGGGGTCTTATCTTCTACTTTGGAGACTCCCCATTGCAGTTAAAGAGACCCCGCCTCTGTCAGCTGCTGCCATATAGCTGGGACCACCTTGACCACCATATGGTGTGGATTCATCGTTTTCCTTTCATAAATTACTTCTATTGCTTCCCTTCTTGGGTTATTGTCTTTATTTTTATAGCTTCCTCTACTTGTTCTTCTTTTTATCCCCCCTTACATGTCTTACTATTACTAGCGAAGGGTCTTCTTTTTTTTTCATTTATAAAAACAAAATAAATTTTATGGAAGTATTTTCGTAATATTCAAAACCACACAATCGCGCTAAAAGAACATTATTAGCGCAAGACGTTACACGCTGCACTGACACTGCCCGCCGTTGTATCAATTGTTTACCTAAAAATGGTGTTAGAAAGCAAGCGGTATTCATTTATGCGTAGGAGTGAAAGGGATGACGTTCTGCGTAACATGACAGTACGTCTCCGAGGATACAATAAATTTACGGGAAGAAAGGCGTAATCGCTTGTACAGAATAAAATGTCCTGTGATTACTTCGTATTAGTGTTTACAGTTTATAGATAAAATAAGTTTATTTTATAAAACGCGGTTAAACGTATTACTGTTTCTCTTTATTTAGAAATTTAGTGTACAGGTGTTTTGTGTTATGTTTGTTAGAGTAATGCATTAATATACAACTTCGTCTTAAGTGAACTTTCCATGCAATAAAGCTGTTATTGTCATTAATTCTATAGAAATATTAATTGAAAAAATCTGAAAAAAATTGGAGTGATAGATTGATACTTAGAGAAACCAAAAATCAAATAACATTAAAAAGGGCGTAACCGGCGCTTACCGCTATATTGCCCGGGGCTAGCGATATGTAGATACGTATATACGTTAATAAGAATAAGAGAATAAAGAGAGTAACTTTGTTTTTAACAATAATTATTTATTTTCTAATTCACAACATTTAAAAACAAGCATACTGTTTTTTTACTATTGTATCACAATTACAGCTATTTCCGTTTCAATCCATAAGTTGATCATGTAGACTGAATTTTCTAATAACATTTATTTTGATAGCTGCCAACAACACAGGAAATACAGTTCTATTGGTGTCAGTAAGTCAAATACAGTGACGTGATTTTCTAAAACGTGCCACCCCTAACTGAACTGACAAACTGAAGTCCTTTGATTCTGAGCATCATTGTATTACATATAAGATATTCTCCCATGTACATTACACTTGTATGAAATGACATTGACATTCCTAATAGGGATTATTTTGATAGCAACAATAAGAGCTCAGTGTCGTAATACCAGCAGCGTTAGCCGCTGCGCCATCGAACTCACGTTTAACTATTTTAAAATTAGATCGTAAAGTTAAAACTGAAAGCTGACTTTAATCAGTTTTGTTCTCACTGGGTGCATTCATAAAAGACGATCTAGCTTTTTGATTAACTCTACCCTGCTGCAAAGCTGCCATTTCTGCCATTTCTGCCAGTTCCTAACTTAATAATAATTATGTTTAGGTATATTTTTATTAATTAAATACATACATTTATGTGTTCGGTATGGGCTCACGTTAATAGTACGCGATTGAAACACGATTTCTCGCGTTTTACCTGATCATCTATTCGTCTAGCAACCGACACTTCAAAATATGTATAAATATGAATGTGTGTAATAAATTAAGTTTTCGGTGGCAAACAGATGAGTGTCCCACTTAAACAGAATGTATCAGTCACTTCTATTCGTATGACGTAACAAAGCTTTTAGTTATCAAGTTATGCATTAGACCTCGTGTTTTCATTTATCCTGTGTGTGTTGAATGTTTGGAAGATTTATTAGCGGCATTGCTCATATCGCGCAAATCCTAAACAGACAGACTAATGAATTGGGCATTCTAATAATGTTTATTGTAATTAATTTTGTGAGATCTGACTCTATTGAAAGTTATTAATACAGAAAAGTAGTGCGTGTAGCGGAATGCACCCGTTATAAAAAGTTGACGGTGAAAAGTTAGAAATTAATCGTGAGACGTGTTCAGACTTCTTGATTAAAATAATATGCAAAATAAACTCGATCAAATCAGTATAGATTTATTTTTATTTCAGTCTTCGTGTAAACTGTAGAAAACAATATGGAGTGTCAAAAATAATTCCACGAGCCCGATTCCACGCTCTACGTTTTGGCTTTACACTTGCTTGTTTTCTGTGAATGTATCTTTATGCTTAAACAGGGTCCACTATAATAACAAATACGACAACTCATTAAATTTTGCATTCAGGAAAACCATTTACCTTAAAAAAAATTATATTAATTATTTAAAGAAGATTCCATTAAAGATATGTTACTTAAGAGTTATTTTTCATACCATCAATAATAACAACGAATTTATAGTATTGTTTACAGAAGTAGAGACCGCGGGTTTGACTCCCGGTTACGTATGAGATTTAACAATAAAATTTTATGCAGTTTTAATTAAATCTAAACTCGACGCAAGGGTTCCCAAGAACAGATTTCCCCATTTGATTTCTCTCTACTGACCCATTTAGATTGATCACCTTGTATAAAATGGCATGTTCCTATAATATTCCATCAATAGTAGGTATATAATGCGCGTTCCAACGCACATCAATAGTCTAAGAGTCACGTATCGCCGTGATATATGGAGTAATATCGGCTTTGTGCGAATGAAGGAATTCCCAATAATATGATATAACGAATGCATACACTACATACCAATACGAATCGGCATTGAGCTAATGCATCGAGATATAAATGATCCGTCTATTTATAGAGGCTAATGGAAGCAGAAATACAAAATGTTGAACAGCAATCAAATTGAAGCGTCCGATTTTTTGTTGGTGCACTTTACTCGCAACAACACAGCTTAGTGTATTTGGATGATGTGATTATATGGATATACAACGTGTTAATGAAATTGCTCATAACCTAAAATTTGTTTGCTTAGAAACGAGAGTAGAATCGATTGTATCAACAAAACATATGGCCAAGTTTAATTAAAAACTTGATGATAGATATAGATATGACTAACACTGTTTTTAAAATTTACGATAAAAAAAATATCACGATCGTAGCAAATGAATCGCTGTGGTCTCTTCCTACCACTCGATGAACCGGGAATGACACATGTAGGTGTGTATATTCATTTTGACAGCATTCAATTCACGCCTAAAGTTGGCATACAAAATTAATTTAACAACTTAACACAGTATTTTAAAGATAACGAAATGTTGAAAAAAATGTCTACCTCAGGCGGGAATTAACCCGCGTCCTCCGCAATCCGGGCGGCTGCGTTGACCACTCCGCAGTCTTTTAAGCTTTCCGGAATCTTGGAATTGGACATTAAAAGGACACTGGCGAAATCATTGCTGAATGAATTATTTAGCGTCTATAAAGGACAATGGCAGGGTACTATGGAGATTTTGTACAGGCCTACAATTTTCATGTTTGGCAATGAGACTTACACATTTGGTAGATTATATTATTGAGAATTACTACATAAATTAACAGAATTTTAAATGTTGGGGTTTAAAAGTTATACTTGTATTTCGATAATTTTTTAAGGTTAGGTTTTCCCCTGTATTTGATTGACATTGACAGTTGAGTGACAGGGAGGGACGGACAATGATTCTGACTATTTCTGAGCTGACAAAATAAATAATCATTCTGAAAATGTAGTACGTTCGCGCCTTGATTTGATTGATTGATTAAAAAGATCAATCGTGAATCGAACTAAAATAGTTAGGTAGGTACTTAAGTAGTGCATTTAGATATTAATTAAGTAAGTAAGTAAGTACCTATGTATTGTTAAGCCCGAGTTATAGATTCTAGAAGATAAATAGATAGGATAGGATACGTATCAGGAACTGCTGCGACTGTGATTATTCAGATCTTTGTGCTTGGTTATTTAAAACAAAAAGACATAACTACCCATCTGTGTTTTGATAAATAACAGCAAAATACTTAAAACATGATGAGTCATAGATGTAAACAATAGAAGTAGGTATACACGTGTCGCACGCAACTTTAGACTACCTACCTACCTATACCAACATTAAGTTGAAATCATCTCCTATTATACATTTTATTATTATAAATGCGAAAGTGACTTGTTGGTCCTTCCTTTACGCCCTAACTAAGCAACCAATTGACTTGATCTTTGGCATATAGATATTTGAAAGAACGAAGAGTAACATAGGCTACTTTTTATGCCGATATTCTTAAAGGAACGCGAATCACGCGTGTGAAACCGCGGGCGGAAGCTAGTGGTTAAAATAGTTGTCTCTGAGATAGGAATATTAGTCTACTAGGTACTGCTCAGAATGCATACTTACTTATATTTACAGTACTTACAATAGAGGATCTTCTCAGTAGATACTACTAATAAATTACTTCATCAAAGGCAAACAATATAATATAATCCTAAAAAATATAATGAAAACATTTTAAATAAATCAGAAACTCGACTGGTCTTTCTACAGGGAAGTTTCACAATTATACATATACACAGACGAGTAATGTTTTTCCGTATTAGCATTTGCTCAGTGGAAATAAAACAACAATTTAGTTTGGTCGCATATTTCATATTAAATTATAAAGTAATTAAGAACACTCTTAAAATAACATCATCGAAAAGTGGAGCAGGTCTAGTCATGCCTTCATGGCAAGCAAATCTGTGAGCAGCACCCAACAGTTCGTGGCCCCACAATGCAGTTAAAACTCTGGCTGTCCACTTCTAAGTGAAGCTCTTTGAGCTCGGAGCCAACAAGGAACACAAGCTTCATTTTCTGAAGAAAGCTGAAATAAACAATCACAATTAAATTACAAAAGTAACAGAGTGTAAAGTAAATATTTTTTAATCTTACACCAATTAGCCTAGCCCACTGATCTAAATATTTACTATCTTGAGTGTCTCAGGTAACAAATTGTTAGTTTAAGTAGGTCATTGGCCTAGCCCCAAAGTAAGCACTGTAAGGCTTGTGATATGTTATACTAGGACAATGTGTAAAAATGCAGTTGTGATAGTAGTAATAACAGTGGCGAGGGATGTGTTTGCGGAAATACGGCGAAGGTAAGCCAGCCAAGAATTTACAAATCAGACAATAATAAACATGGAATGTTTAACTCTTTGGTGGCACTAATTGCTGACATAATTATTAAGATCTGCGTGGTGGATCCCTGGAGTGGGATTTCTTATAGGGAAGCCAATGGGAATCAGAATGTATGGTATATATATGTATTTAGTAGAATTATTAAATAGTCATGGCCTCAGGTGCAAATGCTCATATTCGTCATAGAAACATTTGCCCCTACTGGGATTCAAACCCAGGAACTCAGAGTAGGCATCAGCACGAAAACCAGTGTACATATTACTCCACCATGGAGGTAGTCAATAAGTAAATATATGTAAGGTGTTACCTCTCGTGGTCTTATCCAATTCGAAATTATGTTAGTCATGCCTTGTAGTTTTTTTTTCAGATGCAATAGAATGGGTTGCTAATTCCCAGGAAGCATGACAAATATAATCAGAAGGTGTTGCCTAAAACAATAAGAGCATGGATGAAGTTTATTAATTGATCAACAAAACAGTAGAATATTATCAGTAACAGATACAGAGGTGCATTGCTGCACCAAGTATGTACCATGTGTTCTCGGTATAGATGTCTAAAATGGTTGACGACATATTTCGTACTATGTACGACTTACCTCTCTGGGATATGACCAAAAACGAAATAGTGTCGATTAAGGCTTGACTCTCGTTCGTCAGTAAATGCCGCCTAATGCGATCCAATCGAAATGCATTGCATACCTACTCGACATTGTGATGGTAATGTATCACCCAATCATTCAGTAAAACTATCACGAAAGTGCAGTTTTAGGTACTGCGCAAGCACAACACAATATTGTTTGTGTTCATTTCATTATCACATTCACAAAGCGGCTTTTCGCAAAATAGGTACCTACTTTGTAGGATCCTTCCTTACTAAAACACACATTTTTTTTATTACGTTGACCAAAAGCACAATGATTGACATTGACAGTGTTGCAAGTAGTTTCATTCGTCTTCTTACGAGAAACAAATCGATAAGAAAATCAAGCTTAGAAATAATATAAATTATAAATAACAAAAGTAAATAATCAACCATTTTAAGATAAAAAGTGTGTAATTGTATAAGTTTAAGCTCTAAAATAGTTGCACAAATAAGTTTTTAATCTAAACTAGATAAACAATAATAAGACTTAATTAGTTATTTGAGAATCGATTTCAAAATCGAAAAATCGATATTTTTATGCCAGGCAACTCTGACAGCAGATTTTCGTTTTGCGTATATTAACTGCTTGTTGAAATGCGTTTCGTTATTAGTTTTAGTATTATTATTTCGCTTTACGATTTTTCTTTACCACGGACTTCTAAAAATATAACATTTACTGGAAAATAATGAGAAAAAATTAAGGAACCAACTATGCAAATATTGTACCAAAACATGAACATTGTGGGGTTGTACGCCAGTACGCGTTCTAATTTAACTATTACAAATACGGATGAGATCAATTCGTATGATTTTTAAAACCATAGGAAAAACCTGTCTCAGTCTCGAAATAAAAACAAGATTAAAAGACACGTAATTTACTAGTTAGTGCTGTTCTGTGTAGAGCAATGACAACGTTTTTTTTTTTTAAATAATGGCTTTGTGCGGTCAGCAGATTTAGCCAGTATATTAAAGTGTATATTTTATTTGCATAAAGTAGATGATAATGAGTGATAATTAACGTTTAATGGTAAATGATATTCCCAAACCCCTTCAGACTCAATAAAGCTGTGGGATTTTATTGAGATCTCTCCCTCCCCCCTTTCCACTTTTCGCGGTCTGTTGCTTGTGCTGGCCAATCCTTGAAAGGATAACACAACTAGGTAAGTAAGTACTTGTTTAATCCAATTATGATAGACATAACCTCCAAAACCTTTAATTAGAAATCTTTAATTGTAGACTAAGTAGAGAAGTAAAGCCAAGACCATGTTGTTCAGGATTACAAACTCTATGCCAACATATTTTTCATTTATAGACGCTTAAAAAAGAGTTGACAAAAGTTTGTATGGAAATTCGCCAAAGTCCTTTGGCCACCCATTCGTGACACTGCATTGCACAAATTGTTGTACATGCAAGATCGCATCGCAACCCGAACTCCTTAACCGCCGCACCATAAAGCTCTTTTTTATACTATGTAGAATCTGTTCGAAATACCTCTTGACGTAAATCGGAAAACATTGAACTGAATCTAACAACAAAAGATTATATCAATACTTTTACTAATAGACGAGAGAATAAATATTTTCATTTTGCTAGACTAATACTTTCGTTCAACCATACAATTGTTATTTAGTGACCAAACTTCTAGACAGGTATTTCTAACTTTGTAAGAACTACAATCTTATTCATTTTGTTATTAGATATCATAGTTGGAATCACAAAGAACTCCGGTTGTTTGTTAGAACTACAAATTCAATATCAAGTTGACCTACATGCCTGAAGTGACACATTCGGAAAATTGGAAAAATTAACTTTCGTACAATTTTTAAATTACGTCTCTGTTCTCACCCAAACTTTTTAATCAAAACTTTTTTCATATTGGATATTCCACTTATTTATTGAGCAAATTGGTAGGCACTTTTAATTTAACACTGTCTACTGATCTCATGAATCGCGACATTTTGTTCTCATTTCTGATTTATGAAGCAGAAAAAGAAGGTGGAAAATGCTATTTGATAAAATCTCTTTAGGAAACTTTTAGTACAGTCGGCCAAGAAACTGTTCCACTTACCGGCACTGCACTGATAAAGACGACAAAAGATTTGTGTATAGTTTCTGTTTCTTTACAGCGGTACACGTGTTTTGCTTAGGTTGGAGTTACCAACCGTTATTTTCATGAATGTGAAGAATAGTATAAATTATTATCTTTTACTTCATCATCAGCCTATTAACGTCCCACTACTGGGCACAGGCCTCCCACGTGGACAATAGCACATGGGGATATTGAGCCATGACCCACCACGCTGGCCCAATGCGGGTTGGTGGGTTTTAACGACTGTCATCTTACGACAACAACCGGGACCAACGGCTTAACGTGCCTTCCGAAGCACGGAGGAGCTCGAGATGTTTTTAATTTGGTCATCCAGCGACCCGGCATTGCGAAAGTGGCTTAACGAGCAAGATCGCAAGCCGAACGCGCTAGCCGTCGCGCCATCGAGCTCCTCACTATCTTTTACTTATGTTTTTTTTATTTCACTTAATATAAAAATTATACCAAATGTCGGATTAAAACGCTAAAATATATAAAAACATTAATCACAAAAATGGTTTATTAATTTCGGCCTTTAATCATCTAAACTAAATACATCGTCACCGCTCTCAAACTAAAGTCTCGATATAATGCTGCAACCTTTTAAATTATTAATTTTGACGAAAGCGTTTTTATTTAAATGTCAAGTCACATCGATAAGCCTGCTCCGAGACCGCACATCTGTATTGTGAACTTACAAGTACCTTCATGATAAGCCGCTTAGTAAAACTCTCGGGGCGGTAGTTCTCGAGATCGGTCTCTAGATTTCCACTTCAATCGTAATGATAAGGGACATTGATAAGTTTTTGTATGTAGCATTAGGGTCTTTTATATACTTACTAACAGCAACATAAAGAGGAAGGATTTAAAATTAGGGTACTCTTTATCAACTTAAATATATTTTGTTGTAAGGAACCCATTGTTCCTTTTTTACCTTTTTCTGTGATCAAAATGCATTTTTTTTGTAAAGCTTTAAGCCGTTTTCGTCGGTTCAAACAAATGATAGGGCTCTGGGAAAATAAAACTGAACTCTCAGACTATGGGCTAAAGTAGTCCATCAACGAAAAGTATACTAGTCTGCCGACACAGTAATTTAAAAATATTGAAATAGTTATTTTCTACTGGGATGATGCTTTTATTGGTAGAGTACTGTAAGATTCTCATCAAAACCTATATTCAATAAAGAGTTTATCTATCCATACCTACTGTACGCCTGCTATATTGGTGTATAGACAATTGGTACCGATTAAGACATAGAGGCCTCAACAGCACCAAGAGAATCCTCAACATACATCTATGAAGATAATCCCGATAAAGAGAATGAAAAAGATTATATACCATAACTGGCAAAAAGAGGATTCAGTCAAACACACAAATATCTTTCAACGCAAGGATAAACTGTCACATACCATTTGACGATATTTCTTACAAAAGAGTTTCAACAATACACTGAATAACACTATACAAAACACGTAAAGACGTAAGGAAAGCGAGGTCGCTATCGCCCACACTTAAGCGCACCATTAACGCCCACCGGAAAATATAGCCGCCAAAGAACCAATAATATAAAGTTGAATGTCCCAATAGACCCCAGATAGTCCACTGATTTCTGAGTCATTTGTCCCCTATAGACGGGTCGGGACGTATTGTAACTTCAACCCTGTAAGTGAATATATTTTTCCAATTCCGTTGCCAACCGTTTTAGGGTTTACTGAAATGGTCTATTGTCTACGTGCTATGATTTTCGTCGGCAGTAAATGTTGCGTAAACGTGTTTTTTCGGTAAGTGAGCGAAGCGTTCTTCGGGTAATACAAATAAAATAAAGTTTATTCGGGAATGTCCTTGTTTTGTTTTAGCCCAACAATTATTCGTACTCTTTTCTCAAGTTACAATCAAAAGTTATATTTATCATTAACGGGATTATAACCATAGTAATTTTACTAAAGTAGTTTGAATTATTATTAGTTTATAAATTTTAAATTTTGCGACATTCACACCAATTATCTAGCCCAAGAGAAGCTTCGTTATGAATCTCGATAAATGGTTACTAGACAACGGATAAACATACTTAGAATACCTTAATACATACTTATTACACATAGTAAACACCTAGACCCGAGACAATTTAGAAAAACAATAATTTCTAAATTGACCCGACCGGGGATCGAACCCGGACCTCAGAGATGGCGACACCATGAAAACCGGTGTTACAAACCACTCGACCAAGGAGATCATCTGATTAATGTTATCATGTTATAATGTTGGTTTAAAAAGTTTCGTCTATTATTATTTTTGTTTGTCTATTTTTCTATCAATCCTAGTGATAGTAAAAACTGTGTAAATGTTTTTCAATTAGTTAAATATCTGGTTTAAGAAATTTTGATCCATCATCCATTTAGGGTAGGCAATGACCACTTTCTACTGATTAAGGGTGTCATGAATGGGTGCGCTCGTTACCGTGCTTATTCCACGATGGAGAGCGCTCTCATTATTTTGGACTGGATCGGCTCCTTACCATCAGGCAGGATGCAGTCACTATAACGAGTCAAATTAAAAAACAGCCAGTACGCATCATTTGTAGTGATGACTTGATTTCAATGATGGCTGACATGTTGTACTTTACTTATAGAGACTCAATAGTATTAAACGATACTATAAACATTAGTACTATATAGGTTGACCTCGGTAGCCAAGTGGTTAAGGCAGCCGCCCGGAATGCGGAAGGTGCGTGGTTCGATTCCCGCCTGAGGTTGTCGTTTTTCAGTGTTTAAAATTTTACTTATATAGGTACTATGTGACATTTATTACGTTATGTACATACAATGGTTTGATTGGTTATTATTATTATTTTTATCTGTATTTTGTTTTTAATTTTAATTTATTTGAAAATGTTTCTTGAAGTGTAATTTGCTTTGTAACATGTTAATTTAATACTAACAATAATTATGGATACTTGTTGTCTTTATTCAATAAATATGTATGTATCAAAGGTTATGCTTTTTACAAATTGAGCGAAAGCCTCCTCCACACAAGATGATCATCCAGTAACATGTGTACGGGAAGTCTACAAGCGTGTGCAGCCAAGAGGAAGTCCTGTCGCAAGCCAGCCGTGAAACCTACGCATGTCTGCGACTCCCTTTGACTTAACTCCCGTTGATTCGTGAACTTTGTTACTTAGGTCAGAAAGTCTTGATCTGTTTGAAGCGTTTTACTCAAATGGAGATTACATTCAAATTTTTTGAAAAAATATTTTTACCAAACGTCATATTTCATATGTAACACGGTGAATGCACTAACGAGATTCAATCTCATCTCACTTTTCTTTATTATATTACAGAGTCTCTATCTCAGCTAACATAAAGTTAAAGGTGGAACGAGTTCTCCCTTATATCTAGCTGTCGAAGAATAATAATGTTGATTAGCCACATTGTTGTTTTGGTGACAGAAGTAGATAAAGTAGATGGAAGATGGATAATCCTTGGAACATCAAAACCCATTTTAAACATTATTACACTAATTGAAAGTTACACACTATTCCTGAATAATAAAGATTAGAATTAGTTCACAAACATACGGTAAAGAAATTTTGTTAGACCGATTTAACGAGCGCAGCGCCGCTAAAGGCAAAACCTAGTATATAATAACAAGTTAACAACTTACATACAGCAGTGACGTGTACACAATGCTATAAAATAACAAAGCTCAAACAATACTGAAACATCCAACATTAACAATAAAGAGGAAACGATCAAAAGTATGCTGCCGTAACCTGCCTAGAGAATCTTGTGCTACACAAGCGCCGGGAGAGAACTCCGTAAAACATTTTGAGCATCAATAAAATATTTTCAGATTGGATCCGAGCTGAAGCGAGTACAAATCTCGGAGCGAGCACTCTGCCTCCTGATACTTGACCCGAAAATGTCCATGCTTGCAGCGGAAAAATAAATCCAATAATGTATTCGTGAAGTATTCTTAAAGGCGAGAGCTTTTTCCTCCTGCTTAAGGTGTGCCTTGACGCCGTTAATTATTTATTAAAAAATTATGTTTGAGTGGCGTTCTAGCGAAGGATCGAAATTGTATGTGATACCTACGTTTTTTTCCTTGTTGAATAGTAGTAAAAAAAAGAGTCCCTAGCAGTCTCGGTAGGTTAGTTGAAAGAGCTGTTGCCCGTATTGAAAAAGGGCAAATCGTAGGTTCGAGTACCAAGTGATCTGTTCCATGTGCTATTTTCAGTTTAGTTGAATACAACTCAAGAGTATGTGGTCGGTAACCTTCAGGGTTATCAATATTCATCAATAACACGTAGCATTCATTCCACATAGCCAGAATTTGGCTCTAATCATAAGATAGCACACTATTAATATGTAGTTATTAACCGACTTTAAAAAAAGGATGAGATTCTCATTTAAAGGCTGCAAATCTTTTAAACACGTACTCACTCTATGTACCTATATATTATTATATAATATATGGTTTTTTTCTTTTTTGGTCTAATGATTATTATAAAATACTGGCCGACTAAATGGTAAGCGGTCGTCCTTAAAAGCAATCTATAGATGCTTACAAAATTAGAGCGTTACCGACCTTGAACTAGGAATTAGGGGCGTAGTCAACTTAGGGGCTATAAAAAACGTATGCCTCTTAATAATACTATTAGATACAACTTATAACTATTAAAGCTCACAGCAACGCAGGACACAGCTGTTTAGCTAAAAAAAAAAATATTCCGTAACTAACGTCATTTCAATTTTTAAAAATTTTAAGGTAAATCGCGAATTTATCCGCTGAAAAGTGTTAATTTCAATGCGTGGTGTTCGCGTAAACCTTAAAAACAATATTTTAGGTAAAACTAAATAGGTAACTAAAATATTGTTTTTATCTTTTAAGTATATCGAGTAGTATTCAACAATACACTATACCATTTCAACACCACACTACATTATTTTAAACTTTGTGATATCTATTCGTATAAATTCTAGGAAAGTTTCCATTCATGTCATTTATTACACATGTTCTAGTTACGAGACATGTTATTAGAAGTCAAATTCGTTGTCATTGATTAATTGTTGTCGATACCGAATTCGTATTATTCGGATAAAGCCTAGAAACTGAAACGGATTTGTCATTATTATTGCATCCAATTAAGTAACAGTTCGAGTTTGCAATTAATTCTAATAATTTGCCGATGTACAAAATAATGAACATGTTTATATCAAATCGACTGTCGTTAGTCAGTTGGAATCGAGTGTGTGTATCGAAACCACGGGGCAAAATCGAAACACTAGTATGTAAATCGAATTCAGAATTAATTTGCACCACAAAACGTAATTACTCGTACGTAGTTAGAAAGCAATTTTTAGACGATGATTGGTCACGGCGGTCATTTAACGGCGAATAAACGCCCAATGCTGCCCGTAAAATGTTTAGTACTCAGAATACATGAGGTTTAGTATCGTTTGAGTAACTACCTTCTCGATTTTGTTTTGCTCCGGTGAAATTGGTGGTAGCCAGGCGGAGTTAAGACAAGCCCAACTTAACTGAAAACAATAATATTACGAGCGGCTTCTGAAGGTTTATACTTTTTCACAATTTCTTAGTGGTTTTTTATTACTATTAACTATTGTGTACTATATAAAAAGATAATTAAATGAAAAAAAGGAGTATTTTAACACTTTAGTACTTATCATATCAACAACTACTTCGTTCGGACATACCTAATCTAACATACCAAGCGCAAGCAATAGTATCGACCATGCTAATGTGTTAGGGTAGTTTATAAGCTACCTACTTAGACTAACAGTCAGTTTTTTTCGTAAGTTCAATTATTATTTTAAATATTGCAAACATAAAAGACAACGTCAAATTCGTCAACGTCAAACGTCATATAACATTTATTGCAAGTTGATCCATAACAAAATTCTTCAAAACTTTTTACAGTAGGTAGATACATTTTATTATTGTTTATTTATACATTTGGTAAGTAGGTAATTATTATTTTACGTTTTTCGCAAAACCAATAATTTGTATTGTCTGCGAGCAAATCTCACTTAATAGCTCATAAGATGTAGTTGTCTTAAAATTTTGTGTTTACAGTATTTGTAATTTTTTTTAAAAATATTTTTTACCGAAGACCTTGGTCGAACACAAATAATATATTCATTAATTCCCGTATCCATTCTTACTCGTAAATCCAAAACTCGAGGTTTTGTTTTCTGGCGAAACGTGATAATGCATAATATGTAATCCTGTTATTGGTTATGAAATACACAATAAAATTATCTAAACATAGTAGTGAAGTAACTTTTATGTACTTCTTAACTGTATTCTGTGTAATGTTTTTTCTTAATAACGTAACATGTTCTAGGAACAATAAACAATGTTCACAACTATTTTACTTTTTTTTTTATCTTGGCACGAGTCATTAATTAATAACATTTGAAGATACTAGTGCAAGTTGATGTACTTTATTGATATTTTTTTTTATAAACGCTAAACTGGCCTGACTATCTGAATAAGTCAAATTACTAAAACTTAATTGTTAAGTCATCATAATCGTTATCGCTGCCCAAAATAGTCCACTGCTGACAACATATTAAGCCTCTATCATGTTAAACTTTTTTTTTGGATTTTTTAAACTTATATTTATACTTTGAGCTATTGTTTAGTCTTGTTCGCAGTCGGTCATTAATTGTAAAATTATTGAAAGATAATTTTGAACGTAGCAAAAGTTAAGTTAAGTTATAAAAAAGAAAAAAAAAGTATTCCTATTTTCTCAAGTTCATTGTTCCTAATTATGGGAAAGACTGAGTCCAGCAGCGGTACGTTTGTAACACGGCTAGTAGTATCTTTATTATTGAAATTCATGGTGCCAACCCAAAGGTCATGGGTTTGAATCCCATTCGAGCATTCCTGAGACTGGTTGTTTTTTTAGTAAACATTTTATCCAACAAAGCTAGTATAAAATATAACTTTAAAAAAAAGTATTAACAAATTTATTAAAAGTATCATCCATCACCCATATTAAAACTTTCAGTAATATCTGGGTTTAACATAAATTTTGTAAGATGTCGGGATAGAGTATAAGTTTTTAATTATTTCATTAAAACATCAAAACTTGTCTTCGTGGGCGTACCAGAATTCAGATCGACTAACCAGCACACCGCCGAGGCCTGCTTTCTCACATCTATAAATAATTCCAGGGTCAGCTCCCAAAGGGAAAAATTGTTACATCCACTGGACTGAAGGGATACTTCGGTTAATAATGGAATACAGTAAAAGTTTACGTAGCGAACATGCGACTGTTTCATTTATAATATGAAACATAAATAAATAATTATATTGATGTCTGTTACCCCGTCAGTCCGTAGTCAGAGACCAGCCAATGAGGACCGCAAAAGCAGTACATTGCCACAGTCCACGTTTTACCAAACAACTACTGCACATGTGTTCAGCGTTATAGGTGGTGAGACCATCGCCGCTCTATGCTGGATGTATGTGCGGTCTCTAGTACCTACGTTAGTTAATATGAAACAGATAAGACTAAAAAGAGTCCTTACCGAAAAACTATAAACACTGCCAAAAAAAAATCTGCGTCCTAACGCAGAATTTTTTTTCAAGCAATTTCCTATCATGATGTAGTACATAGAAGAATTAAGGAGATGTTCCAAAGTTCCCTCTGGATCAATGGATACGGGTGTTTACGCATACAAAGTCACTGGCGGCCGCTAGTTTTACGAATACAAAAAACTAAACCATGGACTGAGAACAAAATAAATAAACATTATCTACATTATGCGCAATACCGACGGGTCCGTTCTTGTTTCTCCAGACCCCGCCATAATAATGTAATGACATCTTACATACTTGTCATATCCGCATGACTGTACACGCAATATTTGTATATGTTGTGTTTTTTGATGCTGAATAAATTTACTTCTATTCTACTCAATATAAGAATTAAAATACATAGGCGAAAAGACCCGATAAACTTTTAGCCTTCATAGTTTAGTTTCGGATTTTGAGTTTTGAGATTCAGGTTCCACCAACATTACATATTTGTACTGATTGATTAGTGGTTGGATTCGTTTTAAAACCACATTCTTGCTATCCGATGATATAGCATCTTCAGTAGTTGAAACCGTACCAACACAGTGGCGTGATTGTGACATTTTCCCCATAGTAGAGAACACACTATTGTGGCGATCTTAAAATAGCAGAATCAAGACTTAGATTAGACGCAGCAGCTAGAGCTTACCCGTTTTAAAATAATAAAAAGCGGCCAAGTGCAAGTCGGACTCGCCCATGATGGGTTCCGTAGCAGCAAGTAACATGATATGAAAGTTCTTGTAGTTCGTTGTTTGATAGATGTTTTAATAATAGTGTATTTTTTAAAATTAATTAATTTATGACGTATTAAAAAAAACTACTTACTAGATCTCGTTCAAACCAAATTTCGGTGGAAGTTTGCATGGTAATGTACATCATCATCATCATCATCATCATCATCAGCAGAAGACGTCCACTGCTGGACAAAGGCCTCCCCCAAGGATCTCCACCACGACCGGTCCTGTGCTGCTTGCATCCAGCGGCTACCCGCGACCTTCACCAGATCGTCGGACCACCTTGTTGGAGGCCTGCCCACACTGCGTCTTCCGGTGCGTGGTCGCCACTCGAGAACCGTTCTGCCCCAACGGCCATCGGTTGACGGGCGATGTGCCCTGCCCATTGCCACTTGAGCTTGGCGACTCTTTTGGCTATGTCGGTTACTTTAGTTCGTCTACGAATCTCCTCATTTCTGATTCGATCACGTAGAGAAACCCCGAGCATAGCCCTCTCCATTGCTCTTTGCGTGACTTTGAGCCTGCTAATAAGGCCCATAGTGAGCGACCACGATTCGGTACCATATGTCATTACTGGCAACACACACTGGTCGAAGACTTTCGTCTTGAGACACTGCGGTATTTTGGACGAGAAGATATTTCGTAGCTTACTGAACGCTGCCCAGCCGAGTTAGATTCGACGATTGACCTCTTTCTTAAAGTTGGACCTACCTAGTTGGACTGTTTGTACCAGGTATACATATTCGTCAACAGCTTCAAGAGCAGAGTCTTCAACCTTCAGAGGAGTGGGTACGACACGTGAGTTAGACATGATTTTCGTCTTCTCCATGTTCATTTTTAGGCCTACTTGTTGAGAGACTCTGTTGAGATCACCGAGCATTGTGCCGAGTTCCTCCAGGGTCTCAGCCATGACTACTATATCGTCGGCAAATCGAAGGTGACTGATGTACACGCCGTTAATATTGATGCCGAGTCCTCTCCAGTCCAGAAGCTTTAACACGTCCTCCAGTGCAGCAGTGAAGAGTTTCGGAGAAGTGACATCTCCTTGTCTCACTCCACGCTGCAGCTGGACTGGCTTCGAGCTCTGGTCCTGAAGACGAACTGTCATAGTGGTGTTTTCATACAAACACTTCAACACTTCGATGTACCGGTAGTCAATTTGGCACCGCTGGAGAGACTGTAGCACGGCCCATGTTTCGATCGAATCAAAGGCTTTCTCATAGTCCACAAACGCTAAGCAAAGAGGCCGGTTATACTCTTTGGTCTTCTGTATAACCTGCCGCAGCGTATGTATGTGGTCTATGGTGCTAAAGCCTTTTCGGAATCCGGCTTGTTCGATAGGCTGGAAGTCATGAAACCTGCGTGCGAGACGATTAGTTATAACTCTCGAGAACAGCTTATAAACGTGACTTAGAAGTGATATGGGTCTGTAGTTCCTCAGTAGGGCCTTGTTGCCCTTCTTAAAGAACAACACAACCACAATTTCATGCCACGCTTCTGGCGTTCTACCTCCGAGTACGACGGAATTAAATAGTCTCTGAAGAGCTGCGAGTACCGGTCTTCCGCCTGCTTTCAGAAGCTCAGCCGTAATTCCGTCAGCACCCGATGCCTTGCTGTTCTTAAGCTGCTTGAGAGCCATACCAATCTCGTACAGGCTGATGTCCGGGATATCTTCGGTGTAGTGTCGGGTTAGCTTAGCTCTAGGGTCTGTAGCTAAGCTTTATACAGGTGGCCGCGTGGATGTGTATAGCTGTCCATAGAACTTCTCGACCTCTCCCATAACTTCGGACCTGGACGTGACAGTTCTGCCGTCATCGGTTTTCAGCGTCGTCAGTTGGCTCTGCCCAATACCCAAAATATCTTGCAAACACTTTTGAACCTTTGTTTCGCTCGATAGCCTCTTTAATACGGTCGGTATTAAATCGGCGAGTGTCGCTAAGCTTTGTACAGGTGGCCGCGTGGATGTGTATAGCTGTCCATAGAACTTCTCGACCTCTCCCATAACTTCGGACCTGGACGTGACAGTTCTGCCGTCATCGGTTTTCAGCGTCGTCAGTTGGCTCTGCCCAATACCCAAAATATCTTGCAAACACTTTTGAACCTTTGTTTCGCTCGATAGCCTCTTTAATACGGTCGGTATTAAATCGGCGAGTGTCGCGAGTCAAAGACTTCGAGATCTGCCTATTGAGCCGCCGAAGCTGAGACGAATCGTCGGAAGAACGCAGAACCATCACGCGCCGCTCTTCCATTAGTTTGAGAGTATGGTCCGAGAGCTTTTTAGGTCCTCTTATACGGTGGGTTTTGAAGAACTTAGACCCAACCGCATGGACAGTTTTTACAAACCTTTTGTTGTAATCGTCCACGTCTACGCAATCCTTCAGGCATTCGAAGCGATTTTTCAGTTCGAGCTGGAAGCTTTCGGGGATTTGGATGTACATCATGTATTTTTTTTAGTTTTATCATTCTCTAGAAGTTACAGGGGGGGTGACACACATTTTACCACTTTGGAAGTGTCTCTCGCGCAAACTATTCAGTTTAGAAAAAAAATTAGAAACCTCAATATCATTTTTGAAGGCCTATCCACAGATACGTATGGGTTTGATGAAAAAAACATTTTTGAGTTTCAGTTCTAAGTATAGAACGTATAGTATAGTATATTTTGTATAGCATACTCCCAAAGTTTATTATTTTTTTTCTATTTTTGTGTGAAAATCTTAATGCGGTTTACAGAATACATCTACTTTTCTTATAGTTTCGGAAAAAAGTGGCTGTGACATACGGACAGACAGACAGACAGGCTACGAAACCCTAAAAAACGTGTTCTCGTTACCCATTATTGCTTCAGGAAAAACGTTTTCTCTTTTCTTCTTTTAAAATCATATTTTTAGGTTTATTGTAGTAATTACAACGTGGCGTAAATTTAAAAATATCTATGCATACGAGTAGTAATTATGTTTTGTTGGAAAGTTCGTTGACGTAGCATCGTACTAGCTTCAAACATTCGTAGCAACCGTGCATGTTGAACAAAACCCCATCCGGGTTTTGTTCAACATGCCGCGTTTCGGTGACCAACCGATTCTGTGGTTTAGTGTCAAGCCACCGGTCTTAGACCCAGTGGCCCCGAGTTCGATTCCCAGCGGCGGGTACATCTTTGTATACTTGGTTTGGTGGGTGGTATGGCTTGTTAAGTCCGCCTGGCTAACTACCACCACCTTATGTAAAGTCTGGCGCATTAACAACAATATTTATTATTGTGTTCCGTCCGACAGTTTTGAGATAGGATAGCCAGTTCCTCATAAATTGAGGATACCGGGTGAAGCACGCTTCCACCTTCGGCCTTATCGTCACTTACCATCAGGTGAGATGAAGGCCAAGTGCTTTGCGGTTGAAAGTTACTGGTATTCGATTAACATTTTCGTCAGAATTCGCGTGGATAATATTGCTTATCCTACGTTCCTACATCTGTCAATTTTGGCTGGCAAACGTCGATACCAGAACTGATAATTGTTTTTTGTTTTGATAATTGTTATGTTAAATTCACAGTGCTAAATGTATGGCGAAAAAATCTATTTAAGTACTTGTTATTTATTACATACTGACCTACTCTGGTCTTTGGACTTACAGTAATGTACGGTAACGTTAGACTAACAAGAACCTTTTTAAGTTACATACATTCATATAATCACGACTATTATCCCTGAGGGGTTAGTCAGCGACTAGGCAATGAGGACCGCAAAAGCAGTCCTCTGCCATAGTCCACTTTTTACCAAATAGCGACTGCACATGTGCTCAGCGTGACAAGTGGTAAGCTCGTCGCCGCTCTATGCTGTTGGATGTAAGTGCAGTCTTTCGTCCATTAGTCGCCTTTTACGACACCCAAGGAAAGAGAGGGGGTGGTAGTATTCTTTCACCGCCACGCGACACGGTTATAAGTTACAAAAGCTAATAACAAACATTAATTAATAAAGAACTTTGTTAATTTCATTTATTTATAAGTAAACAGAATTTAATCCATCAATAGTGTACATGACATGTTACAGAAAGTTATTTCTTTTACAGCCTTTCAGTACATGGTCTATCAACCACGTACTAAAAAAAGCCGGGAAAAAACTCAGCAATTGCATTTCTTTTCTCTCGATTCAATTCAATTCAAAATTAATTATTCAATTCTAGGCTACAATAACTGAGCACTTATGAATGTCGCTATGCCATCGGTTCCTAAGTCCTAACTATAGGGCGGGAACCTTGTACTGAGAAAACCGGCAAGAAACTCAGCAAGGGCATTTCTTTTCTCCCTTTCCTACACAGCGTCAACACAAATTGGAAAATGCCCTCCCAATCACAGAAGGACATTTCTATTATAAGATAAAAAAACATTTAGTACGATTACAAGACAAACACAACAACATACACAAGAATATCTAATAAAAACACAAGTATTGGTCAATTTTAAATAAAATAAACGTCTTACATTATGTTTGAAAAGAAAAGGAAAACAAATACTATTGAATGCTACCAATAACAATATAATTACAAGAGCAGAACAGCCTCAACATGCAGCACCCGTTCACGAATATGACATGTGAATAAGCCATCGCTTTCAGTTTTAGGAATGTAACGACTCGACGCACATGCTACCACCGCAGAGACACTTTGAGAGAGCATGACACACTCGAGTAACTCCAACAACTCTCTTTCTTTTACAGCCTCTAATATTAGAAAAGGTCTTCCTATTGTGACAGGACACTTTCTATTACAAAGTTTCCGTAAATGTAACTATGATGCAAGAAACCGTCGTATTTCAACACTACAATATTCCTAATAAGCCCACAGCGGTCGATTGTCGTATCTAATCCGAAATTTGAACCCCGGCCAAAACACAGATTAACGGTGTCCTCCAAGAAATACCCTCTGCGCATCTAAGTTACAATCTGTAGCCTCGAAACTAGCTTTTGATTTAGTTCAAATGAAATTATCATTACGCGGTTGACATTGCGGAGTTATTGGAAGCTAACTTCACCGCGAATGATTGTAGCTGACAACTCGGTAACTGAGCCGGGATTTGTGTACAAACAAATCATTTGACATCATTTGGAGCAACAATGTTAAAAAACAGCCTAAATTACTTGATTGATGATCAAGTAATTCTACGTTCCACTGCTGAGCTAATGACAGAAGAAAAAAGCTCAAGATATTTAAGTTTGGTCACCCTTTTCAGACAAGCCAAATTGAAGTAAGGTCGCAAATGATCCGGAATGTCAATAATTAACGATTCTTTAACATTTTAGCTGGTAGCAGCAACATACATGACATCATAATTTGAACCTTAGTCAATTGTAATAGGGTCGAAAACCAATAAAAAATATTTAATGCTGTACCAGTTAAAGGGTTAAAAGCTTTTGACTCATACATACATAACATATTTACGACTATTATCCCCAAAGAGTTAGTCATTGCCTAGTCTCTGACACAAATTAAGTAGGTATACGGCCGCGCGAAACCCTCTCTATTTTGTGGCAATGAGGACCGCAGAAGCATTCCATAGCCATACTCCACGTTTCACTAAATAAAAACTTCACATGTGCTCAGCATGTTAGGTGGTGAGACCATCGCCGCTCTACAATGGTGGATGTATGTGCAGTCTTTATTCCGTTAGTCGTCTTTTACGACACCCAAGCGTAAAGAGTTGGTAGTATTCTTTCGGTGAAACGCTATACACACGGCTCGCTTATGACTCAAGTTTAAATGATTATATTGATTAATGTTTTATATTTTAGCGTTTTATTAACGCTTAAATATACTTAAGTAAAATTTTAAACACTGAAAAAACTAAACACTAAAAAATATTTGTAAAAATATTTCTTTCGGATCTCAGAGGTGAAAACTTCTAAAATTTGATAAAGCAATGTTGACTAAAAACATAAGCATCAAGCACTGACAAATTTCGAAGGTTGAAAGCCAGACCTCGGTAGCCAAGTGGTTAAGGCAGCCGCCCGGAATGCGGAAGGTGCGTGGTTCGATTCCCGCCTGAGGTTGTCGTCTTTTTACAGTGTTTAAAATTTTACTTGATTATATTGAGATTATATTCTTCAGTTTTCTTCACTTGTACTAGCATGTGGTTAGTCTACTTTAATTGCGTGATAAATAATAGTCGGAAAAACATTAACTCAAATCTTTGCCTAAATGTTTGTTTAGTAATTTATCTGCATACAACTGTCACGAATCGTGGTAAATGTAATATATTCTACGTCCAAATTTATTAAGAAGCAAATTTATTGTTTTTTAGTTGTCTACGCTTTAAAAGATTTCAACGAATATTTGTGGACGACCTTTTCACAGAGCTCACCTAATATTAACATAGCAAAAAGCTATTTCGTTGTTGTGTTGGAAACGGGATATTATTTTTTTGATAATGGATAATTTTTAAACAGTTAATTGAATTTTATACAACTTTATATAGGTACTAAAGTAACTTTATACTTTACATAAGTGGTACAATTTATCTTGGAAATTGTTACTATTTGTTGTTTCATCCCAATCGCAACTGGCTAAACGAATAGCGATGTAAATTAATAATATAATAATTGGTTTACGCTCACACCAATTATCTAGACCAATATAAGTATTCTTTTGAAACTCGTTAATATGGTAAGATAACGGATAAATATACATAAACATAGAAAAAGACACAGACCCGAAATCAGTTTAGAAAAACTGTTTTTCACTAAATTGACCCGACCGGGAATTGAACCCGGGACATCAGAGAGGCGCAACGCCAGACCCGGCGTGCTAACCACTCGACCACAGAAGACGTTTAATTTCACTTTGACGCAACATTGACTCTAGGAATTGTTTTTTTTGCAGCAAGATTTACTTAGGTATTGGGAAATTCATAAACTATCGGTCTTACTAGAAAATTATGTTTAAAGTAAGGCAATGTCTAAAACATATGCTCGCCTTCTGAATTTCAGGTAACATTTGTATTAAAAATGAGACTACGCTTTAATTTTTAACTAACTTCTCTGACACTGATTTAAACTCACACTTAGTAAGGTTGAACCCAAATGCAACAAGTTTCTATTTAGGACAACGAAGATATTTTTATAATTATTTTAATATGGACGTAGCTAAGCCTATTGCAAGTTTGTATTTATTTTATTTTTCTGACTTGACAGGATAGTTCCTGAGTCTTTATTAGTCAGTCAGTCAGTTATATTCGGTGTTATTTTTAGATTTCAATATATTCTTGCGTGTCAGGTGCTTTTTTGTGACCTGTCAGTTTCACCTATACACTTATTTCATCCCTTATTGACCTTTTGCGACGCGTACATAAAAGGAGTTATTTTGATCTACGACGAGCTGTCACCACATAATACTTTGATGTCTCCATACATCTTTTCCGAAATATTTTTTCTCCGTTTGTGACTACTTTCCAATTTGCTCAAAGGAGGAAAATTGGACAGCATTTACTGGCTATCTGCCATACAAGTAGCTTGGAGCGTATGGCTTCGTATTCAAATTTATAACTTGCAAAAGCTGAAGCAAAATTCAGGACAACTGTTTTTAACGAACCACGATATTTGGAGGCATTATGTAATTTTTTACACTTACTTTCTTTTATTTGCTTTTAAATGTGCCTTAGTACGATAGAGCTTCTTTGCGTATTGACCAGAAACAGAATTAAGTGACAGTAGAGTAACAATGTTTACTTGCTAGTTGAGCTTGTTCTAAAATTAAAAGTCTAGCTACCACCATCTCATCTTATTTAAATAGGTATCATTCAATTTTATTATCATTACAGAAGTAACAAATAGTATTAATAAAAATCATTACAAAGCATTGAACATTTTATATTTTTCTACGGGTAAGCTCTTGGCCTTCATTGCCACTGGTGTAAGCGAACTCCACATGAATTCTTCAATAATTGAGGAATTAACAAGGCATCTTATCTATAACTGTCGGATGTTGCACCACCGACCAAACCAAACCCGGGACCGTATAGGTTTAATAAAGGTGGCTAAACCACTAGACCAGAGTACCATACCCAAAGGCGGTAAAAATGATTAACTGATGACTGAAATGATGACTGGTTCCAAATTAATTGTTGTGAAGACTGGTGCTTAAAATAAAATGAAACAAATTGTTAAACAAGACATCAAATCTCCACCTCAAAACCTAGTCACAATATTATCTTATCCCCGAAGGATTAGTCAGAGACTAAGCAATGAGAACCGCAAAAGCAGTCCTCGCCATAGTCCACTTTTCACCAAATAGCGACTGCACATGTGCTCAGCATGACAGCTGGTGAGCCCATCGCCGCTCTAAGCTGATGGATGTATGTGCATTCTTCAGTTCGTTAGTCGCCTTTTACGACACCCAAGGGAAGAGAGGGGGTGGTAGTATCCTTTCACCGCTACGCGACACAGTTCAAGTTCACCTTGTGGTCAAGGTTACAATAAGTTGGAGTATGTGTTGCTAGATGAGGAGCTCGATGGCAGCGCGATCTTGCCTGCTCACCAACTATCGCAATGTCGGGTCGCCTGATGGGTGATCAATTCAAAACATGTCAAGCTCCTCCGTGCCTCGGAAGGCACGTTAAGCCGTTAGTCCCGGTTGTTGTCGTAAGATTGCAGTCATAAAACCCACCAACCCGCATTGGGCCAGCGAGGTAGGTTATGGCCCCATATCCCCACGTGGGAGGCTTGTGCCCAGCAGTGGAACGTTTATAGGCTGATGATGATGATGATGTGTCGCTATGCCATCATCTACACGTGTACTTATATAGATACGCGACTATTTTCCCCAAAGGGTTAGTCAGAGAATAGGCAATGAGGACTGCAGAAGAAATCCACTGCCATAGTCGTTTCATCAAATTTCAACTGCAAATATAGGCGGTCGAAGGGTGAGCCCATCGACGCTCTTTTTCATACTTGCATTTGAAGACAACTTGGGGGAAGTCGTCTTTTTGAAATGCTATTTAATTTTAATACTAAAAAAGGATGAGATTGTATAACATAATCCAATGTATTTTTTCAAGTGATTAACCCGTATGCAGCCGAATTTGTTAAAATACGGCTTCTCTTGATAACTACTCGATTTCTTCGTTCTTCCTATTCAAATTTTAATTAAATGATGTTCTCAATAATGTTAATATTGGATTATATTCTTTTAATCGTATCTAAAAACAAAGGTTTTAGGAGTTCGGAGGACATTCAAGAACTAATTTTTGTTCACCCATCCACCCACCACCCACTCCTGTGTGACTTTACTTTCTTGATCATTGCAATAAACGCAATAAGTACAATTCTGTATAAATAATTCAATGCTAAAAGACAATATTTATATACTTAAGTAAGTTTTAATTTTTAAATTACGCGAGAAAACCACAGTAAATTTTTTTAATGGAAGGCCATGAAATTTTACACGAACAGTACGCGTTGTTCCGCTCATAATATTAAGAATTTATTGTTCCTTTTGATTTCGTACGGCACTTATCTATCTACACAGCTCTTTCATGAACGCGATAAATAGTCCTACCGCTATTTCTTTTCCGGATAATGTAAGAATTTCATAATAAGGAAGAGAAAATGCTATGAGCATTTTTGTATTTTCAAATTTTATATGAGCTTAGAGTTTCTGATTAAAGAATTTTATGTTAATATCAACCAACAAAAAAAGCTCCCCTGCAAAGGGTTCCAAATGTCATGCTAAAATAAAATGTAAAACGAACATGAGAAGATCCATAATATTAAAATGTATCATTTCAATAAAAAGGCTGCTTCAATTTAATAATCCGCTAGTTCTCGAACGAGCTTATCGCAGTTATTTTGCTACGGAAACATTCAATACCTGTAGATTCATGTTCGGAGCGAGCGTTCATTGCCGGAGCTTTCACTTTATAAAAGCTAGTTTTAAGAGAATATTTAAAAAAAACCGTTTTCTTACATATACTTTTTATAACGTAATTAGAGCAATTATAATTGTTCAAGGACCTTTAATTTTTTTTATTTATAATTACAACAATTTATATTCAATAAATGCCGTACATACATACCTTAAAAAATTAAAAAAAAAAACAAAATCGGTAGCACTTAAAAAAAAAGTTACCAAAATTCAGTTTGCAACACGTCTCTCAACACTGCACTTGAGTTTTTCGTGTAGGCACAATCACAATGAGTGTTATGTTCGTTCGCGCGGCACTGTCACGACGGAGCGCACGTGCTCCTACGGCGGCGGTCCCGAATGTACTGGTCCGTTCCTGACGAGCTCCCAGGCACACCCCCCGCCCCACCTGTTACAGGTGCCTCTCCCACATCCAGAACTAAGTAGCTGCTATTGATGGATATATCGAATTGATTTTCGCAACCCGCTATTACTGCATGATTCGCCGATGTCAAAATGTTTACCGTTCAGATGTGAGGTTGCCGATTTCATTAGAGAAAGAAAAGTAGATGCTGTTTTGTTTTTTATTATTTCTATTTTTGGATGTGTAACCGTGTCGCGTAAAGGTTAAAGAATACTAGCACCCCCTCTCTTCCCTTGGGTGTCGTAAAAGGCGACTAACGGATTAAAGACTGCACATACATCCAACAGCATTGAGCGGCGATGGGCTAAACTGTCACGCTGAGTATATGTGCAGTAGCTATTTGGTGAAAAGTGAACTATGGTAGAGGACTGCTTTTGCTGTCCTCATTGCCTAGTCTCTGACTAACTCTTCGAGGATAAAAGTCGTGATTACATGAATGTGTTTTGTTTAAGAGTAATAATGAAGGGCGCTTTAGCTTAAGTTTATTAGCCCCTTACCATCAGGCTATATGGAGGCGAAGCAATTCCAAGGGAAATAAAAAAATAGATATTTCATCATCAATGCACACACATGGGGAGATGGGGCCGTAATCCACTACACTGACCAAATGCGAGTTGGTGGGATGGTAAATTTCAGGATCTGGCCGTTATGGTCCCAGTCCAGTTTGCTGGCTGGGGGGGTATGCACCTACATTCTTTGTTAAAAAAGAAGGTTTTGATAATTCCGATTCCTATTTACATTTAACTCTTTATAAAATTAACCCTTTTCACGAAACATTTTTGTACAAAGATAAAACAGCGTTATTGAAGTTGCTCGCGTTCATAAAATGCACAGATTATTTGCATGTAAGTACCGCTCAACATACTAACGGCATAGCTCTCTCTCGTAGCTTTTCAATTGTACAATATTTTCCGTTGCATTTTCCTATTTGTTGAACATATTTTGCGCACTTTATAAATGGACTGCGGCAGTTTTAACGTATTGTACCTAATGTAAAAGGAATGCAATGACGAACAATTTACGTATAAAGCATAATAAAATAACGTTTACTCATCGTTCTTTATTTTTGACTTATTATTTAAGGATATTAAAGATATAATATGATTTTAATCATACAGGGTGCACCAAGATATAATTATGCTTAAGCGGAAGCCCAGAGGTAGAGCAGTTTTAGGGTATATAATTCATAATTTTTAATTATCTCTAGTTTGAATACTTTTTGCTCACTGTGACTCTAATAGTTAAGGAAAGGTACTTTTTATATGGGCATGTTATATAAGGCAAATGCCTCATGTTTTCAGCTCACATTAATTAAAAAATATTCAAACAAGAGTTTTTCAATAATTCATTGTTCGAAAACTATTGAAAATCGCAGAACATACATGGAGGTGATTTGGATGCCAAGGGCTGCTTTACATCTGGGCTTCCAATGAACCCTATTTCTTATGAAACCATGTATTAAATCCTCAACTAAGGAACTGGCCAGTAATTGAATGTTGGCACACAATGGAATTATTATTATTGTTACGGTAACACACTTGGATGCATGAGATGAGGTAGTTAGCCAGATTGACTTTAAAACAAGCTTTACCGAGTCCCAATTCTTATAAACCCTTAGTTACTTTTTCACATTTTCAAGTAGCTTTCTAGTCAAAATACCTTGGGCTGAGTTGTACGTGCCATTATGGAATCCAATCTGGGACTTCTAAATCTTTGACGGTTAGTCTAACTATTGCACCACAAAGGCATAGTATCATCATAAGGATCTGGTCCATTGGAATAGGTGACATTTAGAGCTTTATGTTAACCGTTGGAGACCAAGTTTTCGTAACAATAAATCGTCGTAAAATACAACATAACAAAGTGAAGTTGTATCGTGAACTTTAAAATATTTTTCCGGAGAAAAATGTGGAGAAACATGAGAAATCTTCCGTTTTTTGCCCAAGCCCCGGAGTCGACTGTTACCCAGTGACGTGACACATTCTTGTTAGCTTCCCCCTCGGAAAAGAAAATGGAATTTGAGCGCTCCAAGGCATGCTTTTTTTACTTTAATATTGACTATATAAGATTCCCTGTTTCTACTAAAAACAACTACCGCATAAATACCAATTATTGTAGTTCATGTCTATAGGACAACTCAATCTCAAACTAAAAAATCACTTCATCTCATAATATGCTATGGGGAAACTCGACATATGTAAAAAAAGTTTTTAAATATACTTCTTATTTCTCTGAGATACATACAATGCCATTCCATTCACTTCTATCGCCGTCACGTGCCGGTGCCGATCACGTCGGGACACAGCCGCTGATGGTAGTATTCGCCGTCGTTCCAGCTACTCCTGTGTATACAATGTTATTGCATATATTCATAGATTCAAGATTATTATCCCCAAAGGGTTAGTCAGAGACAGGACTATGGCAGGCCACAGCCATAGTGCAAAAGCAATCCTCTGTCATAGTCCACATTTCACCAAAATACAACCGCACATGTTGCTCATGTGGCCTCATCGCTGCTCTATGCTGTTAGATGTATGTGCTGTCTTTAGTCCATTAGTCGCCTTTCACGACACTCAAGCGAACAGAGGGTTGGTAGTGTTCTTGAGCCGTTATACCACACAGGCGTGATGTATTTAAAGTTATAGCATACCGCAAGTCCTTACATCCATGTCTATCTGAGCCACCTCTTGCCTATCGGTCTGGTGTGCGTCCATATCGTCTCCGACCTTTTTCTGGACCGACCTCGGTTGCGTCGTCGTATTCTAGCAATGTTGGATTTTTATCTGTGAATTAATATAATAAATTACTAGCGCTAAGACTTGTTGAAAATCATAGTAACTTATGTAGAAATAGTATTTTGTGTTTTTATACTTTTGGAGGTTCAACGCAGTACCTATCCGTGTGTTTAAAAAACGATTTTGCAGCGATTTATTAGTTTTCGCTGTGAACAATGAAAACGCAATACTCTGTCGTTTGCCATCCTGTGCGATACGTGATGAAATTTTATAACCATTTAGGGGACGTGGCCGGAAGAACATTAAAAAACAGTTTTTGGCACAAAATGACAGCAATCATGTTTTTTTTTTAAATAAGCAGGTATACGTATTATTGTTATCAGTTTATAAGTTAGTTAGTTTTTCAGATGTGAGACTAAAAGGAATATGCAAACCATTTCTAGTCTAGTGGTACACCGGTATCTGACAAATAGGTCACTGGTTTGTATAAAGAAATGGTTGTAGTCGGTCAACGTATCTTAATCTGTCGCAATAACGGCATATTATAGAAAGATTGGCCCATAGCCCCACCGCAATACCCCAACGCAGGTAGATGAGTTTTGGCCAAATCTCCCACGGAAACCGGGACCAACGGCTTAACTTGCCTTCCTTGGACGGCGGAGCTCAAGATGCTGTTAATTTGGTAACCTATTCAGTGACCTATTCAGTTGGCAAGATCGCGAGCCGTACGTCTTAGCCTCTGCGCCATCGAGTACCTCGACACCTAAACTTTCAAGATGGCGGAACCTCTATCACTCACCATTTTTAAATAATGTTCTCACATTTTATTATACTCGTACATTTCTCTGTTTTGCAGTACTCACTCATAAGTATGGAGCTTTAATATTTAATGGAAACCTAAGTAGAACAAAGTTACTAGGTCACTGTATGTTTTGTAATGTAGCTCGTATATTTTAATAAAATCCCTACTTACATGTAGGGATATTGTGTATACGCAATTATGACTATTAATCTTCTCATGTAACAACAATTATATAACTTACTATTAAAACGCTGCACAGCTAAATCACTTTTATCAAAAGCGAAATTCTTTTGTTTTATTTTTGTGTCTTCAATTTCACTCTAATCTTAAGTACATAGCTTCCAAAAAGGTTTTAAAGTTATTAAAACAATACAAAGCTTTATTTCTTCACTCCCTTGACTTTTAATGTAACCGAGTGTGTCCAATTGTTCAATTTCGTGCGACCATCTGCTCTACCGCAGGTGAAATATTGTAAGCAATTTGTGATGTGGATTCCAGGCCTTTTCGGTCTCATTCCCTTTAACTGTTGTAGCGATTTCGTAGAGCCTACTGTAATCTAGGATTTACTTTACGTAATCGAAAGTGTGATGAAATGGAAATAGCAGTACGTAATCGGTAAAGTATAGTCTATGTACCGTCTTTCTGCTGGGCAAATAACTCTATCGTTGAAAGCAAGTCATCAGAATTTGATTCTCAATTTGCTCGATAGGACACGCGTTAAAAGTCCTGACTAATAAATATGGCTCATAACAATTTAAATTCTTTTGTTTTCATTAATGTACCTACTATGAATTGT
This sequence comes from Scoparia ambigualis, assembly GCA_963921215.1. Classification (NCBI taxonomy): domain Eukaryota; kingdom Metazoa; phylum Arthropoda; class Insecta; order Lepidoptera; family Crambidae; genus Scoparia; species Scoparia ambigualis. The sequence goes on from OY992509.1 coordinate 18,393,841, forward strand.
ATTTTCGTTTGGCTAGATGACATCATTAAAATAATTATGTCGCTACAATAAATGGGTCGCTCCATATGACGCCTCGGTAGCCAAATGGTCAAGCGCTCGCCTCGATATCCGAAGGTCTCGGGTTCAATTCTCAGGTCAGGTAAAGTGTGTTTCCGGATTTTTCGATTAATAGCCCGGGTTTGTGATCACCAACCAGCATTTTGCAAGCGTGGTTTTTAAACCAATACCCATCTATTGTAGCGATGACTTGATTTGGGACAGTAGACAGGCTGTACTTTAGTTTACTTATACAATACTAGCGGCCGCTCGCGGTTTCACCCGCGTGGCTCTCGTTCCCGTAGGAATATCGGGATAAAAAGTATCCTATGTGTTAATCCAGGTTATAAACTATATTATGTATGCCGAATTTCATCCAAATCCTAAATGGATTTTTACGTGAAAGAGTTACAAATATCCATCCATACTTACAAATTTTCGCGTTTATAATATAAGTAGGATTTAATATACTTACATAATCATTATCATCATCATGTCAGCCCGTATCCCACCCACTGCTGAGCATAGTCCTCCATGTTATTATGTTTAATCGCCTCTGTGGTCTAGTGGCTAAGCCACCGGTTTCAGACCCAGAGGTCCCGGGTTCGATTCCCAGCGGGGGGCACATCTTTGTGTGCTCGGTTTGGTTAGTGGTAGGGCTGTTAAGTCCGCCTGGCTAGCTACCACCATCTTATCTAAGTCTGTCGCCATAACAACGATGTTTATAGCATTGTTGTGTTCCGTACAGTTTGAGATAAGATAGCCAGTTCCTCAGTGGTTGAGGAGTTCGGGTGATGCGCGCTTCCACCTTCGGCCTTATCGTCACTTGAAGATGAAGGCCAAGAGCTTACCCGCTCTGGAATTAAAAAAATGCCATTTTGTCTTGTTTTGAGCCGATCGCATCCGTATTTTCATCAGCTCTATGTCCCTGACCCATCTGGTCGGTGGTCTGCCAGCGCATCGCTTTTGTGTCCTCGGCAGCCATTCCAGCAGCCATACAATTACTTATACAATATTGGATATTCTTTTGTATGTGTTGTGTTGTCTTGTAATCGTATTACATGTTTTTTTGTTGTAATAGAAAATGTCCTTCTATGATAGAGATTTTCTAAATCGTATTGACGCTTTAAAAGAAATGGGAGAAAAGAAATACCCTTAATTGCTGAGTTTCTTGCCGGTTCTTCTCAGTACAAGGCTCCCACCCCAAAGTTAGACTTACGAATCGATGGCATAGCAACATTTATAAGTGCTCAATTATTGTTGTATTATTGTTAGAATAAATGATATTGAAATTTGAAATAGATGGGTATTGGTAGAAATTAACAGTAAGGTATTTTTATAATGCTAATGATAATATGATAATCTATTAACGATTTTCACACGCTTCTGCTTTTACTGCTTCGTAACTATGTTATGCTTTGAATAATTAATGTTTTGTCGATGTAGCATATTATAGCTATACATTGAAGGATAATGGATTACTTATTCAGCCATGTTATCTTGCAACTTTCTGTATAAAAGAGTGTCGCTCGTGTCGTTAATTAAAAATTATGTAGGAAACATTCAACTTATATTTCTAAGTTTTATATCATGATGTTATATACGTATTTAGATAACTATCGAAGCTAATAAATTAATTTGTCCGAAAAGTTCCGTAGTATACTTTAATTCAAATGAATTTTCTTTAATTTTTTATGTTCTATTGTTAAGTACTAGATTTCTATATATTCGTATAAGTTTGCATTGTATGGATTAGCTAAATGTAGATACAGTGGGGAATTCCTTATAAACACTATTTAACCATTAAAGCATTATTTGTCTCTTTTGCTCAAATTGAAAATGACGTAAGTGTGAAGTAGATAAAACAATGCTTAAATAGTGTTTAACATAAGTGAGGTCGTAACAACAGATCAAGCTTAGAGGTCAACATGTCACTTACCCTAATACTGTAAATAGTTGATAAAGGTTACATTTAATTTGGTTACGCCTGCATGCAAAGCCCATAAGACATCAGTGAGCATATAGGGCGTGGCCTGTGTTTTGACCATGGACAATATTCATGTACGTATGATTTTATTTTATTATTGATTTTATTTCATTTTTAAATCTTTTTATTTGTTTTAAGTTTTATTTTATTTGTATTTATTTTATTTTGATTTTATTTTTGATAATGATTTATTTTTTGATTTTATTTTGAGTTTTTCATTTTTGTATGTTGATGTAACGATTACAATAATTTAACTAACTTAGTATATGAAACATTGTTACTAACACCCTATGGACCAAGTGTCTGAAATAAATTGTTTATTATTATTATTAATAAATTAATGCAATGCTTCGCACTAAAATGGTCTGTGAGTAAAGTCGGTAGGTACATGAATACCCGTATCAGTAGTTGGTTAGTTAGTTACATGTTAATGTTAGCGTAGCATGTTAATACGAATGCAAATACGCAAGTGATCGAAGATATTGTTGTAATGGAAGAAATTTTTAGTTAAATGTCATTTTACTAAGAAATTGTTGCATACGTATTTCCCGGTGGGGTAGGCGAAAACCACAGCTTTCAATATGCTTGCTTTCAGTTTTCTTTTAAATTTTCTTACTTACTGGGTATCTTACGCTTCATTTTCTTAATCTATTACATCTTTTTATTACGCTAATACATATGCTTATTCTATTTCTATATATTTCTTGGACTATTACATAAAATTTGCTTACATACAATTGTTTAACTTTTTCTATGCCTTATATATATTACTTATTTATGCTTCTTTTTGAAACGGCAACTTTAGTTTATAATATGTAATAATGATTATTAATATTTTCAATAGGTCACTGGATATGTGACCGAATTAACAGCATCTCAGCAGCGACGTATATGTGCTAATGATAATGACGATTATTATTTTCACAGAAAGTACTAGCCGGGAAGATCTTGGCTATCACCTCACATGACGATAAGTGACGATTATACCAAAAGTAAATGCGCACTTCCCCTGGAATCCTCAACTAATAAGCAACTGGTAGTCACATCTCTTACAATCGGAACACATGCCTCGGTAGTGAACGAAACTGTTCTAAAATGTTCTTGTCGTTTCCAGTTCTCTATAAGCTTTGTCGAAGTTCCGAATTAAAGGTTAGGCGGTGGTTATAGTAGGTAGCATACAGCTGTTAGACATGACAGTTAAACACAACATTAATGTAGATAGGTCTTTGTTTAGACCCTAGAGATAGACGTATAAGAACTGAAGCTTCGAGGTCAGCAACAAACGAGTGTTGAGGCTGCGATTTTCAGCTTCTATCAAGAGTGACATATTCTTGTTAGTAGGGCACGTATAAATATTAAACTGTATTTTGTTATAACCAAACTGATTACAAAACGGGACGTTTTTATAGGTTTTGTGGCTGAAATTGTCGTAATAATAAGTAAACACTTTGCAAAGGCAAAATTTGCCTGCTGGTGTATCTCTTCTTTTGTTTATAATTATAACTTTGTCATTCTTTTACAACAGCTGTTTAAGATGATAAGATTTTTTGAAATAAAACATATTATTGATTAAGTTGGAGAGACGCACGTCTAGCAGTAAACGAAAAAGCGATCGGAAAACAAAAAAACGAGGACGTAAATTAAATTAAAAAGCTAACTAGTAGTTTCCAAATAAAGATTTGATACCTAATATTAGACATCACAACATACGTTTATATGTTCGGATTTCCATTTATCAAATAATAATATCTAAGTATTAGGGAAAAGAAAGCGGTTTATACGAGTATACATGATATTTTTAGGCACATCGTCCTCTTTAGACAATTCTATAGAATTTCGAGTTATTCAATTTCACCTGAAAACGAACAAAAGTAGGTATCTTCAAGTAAGGAAGAGCGGAAATCCTGTGAGATATCAACTTTCCCTTCCGGGCCCGGTAACGTCTACCTGCGGCTAATTATAAGTACTTCCTCATAAATATTATAAAAGATTCGTTTATTAGACGTAAACTGTACTCTACACACGGATATTCTTCAGTTTTAAATTTATAGTAAAATATAGCTTGCATACAGTACATACATCCACTGCTATGCAAAAGCTCCCATCATTGAAATAATGTGTAAATCAGGTATTCGCTTACCTAATGCGGGTTAGCCATCACAAACCCATACTATGCATCGAAAATAGTGATGAAAAAGACTCGAGTCCTTTAGTTGTTTACAATAGGAGTCGCCTCTTTTTACACGACTTGGCTCTAAAATGAAGACTGTAGCTGTTAGTGTTAATTAAAATGACTCAGTCGGGTAACGTACCTTTTAAGGATAAAGATAAGATAAAGATATATTTATTTGCAAATATGGGTACATGATTGGTGGTACAATAAAATTAAATTGATTCAGCCATATTTTACCACTAGGCATGCAAAAATATGTTAAACATAATTAAATTATTATAAATTCTAATTAATTATATTAATAAGATAACTAATCAATTATAATCAATTATTAATTGTTTCTCATTCAGGAATTCACTTACACTATAATATGCTCTATCTGCTAATAAAATTAAAAAAAAAATTTATGCGTAGATTTCAATAGAGGTAATTCTTTCCAGCACTTGGGTATTTTATTATAAATATCTGGAGCCATGCAATAGACACTTTTGCGCATAAGTGCTGTCTTAGCGAGAGGTCGACATAGTAAACTATTGTCGCGCCTATTCCGTGCGACTACGTCGGCTAGGCGTTCAAAACGACTTGGGTTAGACATTACAAAGACAGCTACTTCTAGTATGTATAGACTTGGCAACGTTAATATTTTATATTGATTAAAGTATGGAACACAGCTATCAGTAGTTTTAAGTCTAAACATCGCTCTAATGCACCGTTTTTGTGCCTTGAATGCTGTTTCTTTTGCGGTCGAGTTACCCCAAAATATAGTAGCGTATCGTAAGTGTGATTCCGCTATGCCGTAGTAGGCAGTAAGAAGGCTTTAAGACTATAGTAGACTAAAAAGACTTAAACGAATGAAAGTTTAAACGACTGCAGTCCTATACAAAAGAGAGGCGTTTAAATAAAGCGTGATGATTGTAATCTGCATTCAGTGACAAAAAATACAAAAAGACATTGCATAACTGAAGGTACTTTCATACATTTATTGCCGTGAGAATACTGTCTTATTCTCCAGGCGTATAAGCAAAGCACTGTTGCATCAACACACGCCTTACGACTCTTGACTCCCCAGGCGATGTGTCGCCAGTCTTTTATGTGATTTAAGCTGTTTAACCGTTAACATTAACCGTGTCACGTAGCGGTGAAAGAATATCACCACCCCCTCTCTTCCCTTGTGTGTCATAAAAGCGACAAACGGACTAAATACTGGACATACACCCAACAGAATCGAGCGGCGATGGGCTCACCACCTGTCATACTGAGCACATATGCAGTTGCTAATTGGTGAAAAGTGGACTACAAGGACTGCAGTCTTGCTGCCCTCATTGCCTAGTCTCTGACTAGCCCTTCGTGGATCATAATCGTGATTATACTATTATACTATTATGTATGGACTCAATACTAAAAGTTGCTTTCATACTAATAGTTGTTCTTTGCACTAAACTTGTCAGTTGCTGTAAAACTAGATAAAATAAAAATTCAATTAAGTAAAATTTTTAACACTGAAAAAAGACGACAACCTCAGGCGGGAATCGAACCACGCACCTTCCGCATTCCGGGCGGCTGCCTTAACCACTTGGCTACCGAGGTCTGGCTTTCAACCGTCGAAATTTGTCAGTGCTTGATGCTTATGTTTTTAGTCAACATTGCTTCATCAAATCTTAGAAGTTTTCACCTCACCACCACGCACCGGAAGGTGCGTGGTGGTGAGGTGAAAACCACGCACCGGAAGGTGCGTGGTTCGATTCCCGCTTGAGGTTGTCGTCTTTTTTCAGTGTTAAATATTTTACTTAAGTATATTTAAGCGTTAATAAAACGCTAAAATATAAAACATTAATCCAAAAATTCAATTGTTAGTTAACTAATTAAGGTTTCTCACAAACGAGAGGTTAAGGATGGCCCAGTAGCGGGTTGAATTCCCTATTACTACAAAACAGAAAAAAGTTCTGTGCTGTTTTGTTGTGTTCTATTACCAAACTTCTAATATAAGCTTGCGAGGTGAGTGGTGAGTTATGGCTCTAGCACTACTATCATCAGGTGAGATTTTTTATTTTTTATTCTACGTAACCGTTTCGCATAGCGGTAAAAGAAAACTACAACCCCCTCTCTTCCATCGGGTGTCATAAAAGGCGACTAACGGACTAAAGACACCCCAAACGTACGTGGTTTAAGGACTAAATCAAAAGAGTTTTTTAATAACGTTTTGAATTCGGATTGCGATGTCTCTCGGAAACCTGGCTTTTACCGGCTATCTTTGACTGTGAGTTATTTGATTGTCGATATAATGTGTACAGGACGGATCGTGATTATTCGAAAAATTGGGGATACGTATGGGGGTGGTACTTTGAGAGCGGTCCGTAGAAATTTAAGAATTGATGTGCGCCCTGAGATTCAAGTGCCGCCTTCTTTACCTCGCGCTGATATCACATCCTTTAATATAATCACCACGGAAGGAACTTACATAACTAAGGTAGGCTTGTTTTGTTGTTATTTTCCTCAAAGCCCGTGTCAAGGTTCCTCAGAACTGCTGTTCTTCGACTATGTTGCAGAGTTAAGTGTGGAGTGTTTGACATATACTTTTATAGTTGTTGGAGATTTTAATATAGCGGAGGCTAAGTGGTGCCTAAAGACTAATAATGTAATAACTAACAGTGAAAGCGTTTTGATGAATTCAACAGTGAATGTTTAAACTTTTCTAGTTTTTTTCTTAAATTTTACTGCTTGGCATCAGTACAACACGTTAAGCATAGTTCTGTATAGTTCTCGTTGTACCGTCACACGCACTGTTCCTTTAGCAACATCAGAAAACTTACATCATCCGTCAATGAATATTAACCTAAAAATAAATGAATCACAATTTTATCTTAGGATGGCACCTCGTGTTGTTAAGTTTCTCCTCGTTTTTATTTGGCAGATTATAATCAAATTAAAAGTGTATGTACCGTCACGAGTTCTTTATGGCGAAAATAGATATCCAGCATGGTTTTCAAGGCCATTGGTTAGATTAATTGATAAATTAAAATAAAATACATAAAAAAAATGGAAAATATTTGGTAGATCTAATCATTACAAAACCTTTTCTAACCTACGTAAACAGTGAAGGTTGCTTGAAGCCTCTTGTTATAGAACGTTTATTGACAGGGCGGCGAATATTAAATACAACTCCAAAGCTTTCTAGGCATTCATTAAATCTAAGAAGGCTAACACTGGCATACCTGATTCCCTGTTTCTCGATAACGACATTGTGTCGAAGGGCCAGCAACATCCGATGCATTTAGTAAATTCTTTCATTCCGTTTTTGACAAACCAATCTCATGTCCCTTAAATTGTTATCTCACCACACCTTACCTCAGGTACTTCAGTTATTAATAATTTCGATATCAACCCTTAAATTGTTAAAAGATACTTGTCACGCTTGGATGAATCTAAAGGAAGTGGACCAGATGGTAGACATCCAATTTTTTTAAAGCAATGTCGTCCTCGTTGTCTACTGGTGGATCGTTCGTTAGGTCTGTTTTAGAAATTTCCCTTCCGCTCGGACTTTTGACGAGATTGGACGTGTGTGGCTTTGTCTCGGAAGTAATTTTGAAATTGTTTAATTGTCTCGTGCTTTGCCCTTTATTGAGACTGTGACTTCGTCTAGCCGTCGTTGGAGCCCCACATCGAAGAACAGATCAGAAAAATATTTTTGTCGTGCGGTGGTTTGAACCCGGAATTCGTGGGTGAGTGTCGGAGCCTAGCGCCTTATCCGTTGAACCAAGAACGCTGAGCTCGGACGGGCCGAAATTAGCGACATTAGCTGCATCTGCCCCCCTTCGCGGATACAGACGTGTGTGACGCAAGCGCATCTTATTTAACGTCCACCTGCAATACCTGCATGCTCCACTCACATACTAACTAACCAGTGAGCGTGTCGCGTTCCCTACACAGCACTAGCAAACCTCCAACGCAGCCTCAGCCGCGCCTACGCAGGTCCCGCCCACGACTATCGATCGTTTCCCGTTCGGCTTATTTAGGCCTACACAACAGCTATGTCCGTGCAACGTTCGCCGAAAACTACTCCGATACTCCTAAACCCTACATCATCGGTTCCGGATCACCACAATTCGGATTCTGCCCTTCATTTATCGAAGAATACTGTATTGGAGGATAATTACTTCAACATCACTAAGCGTCAAAAGCGTTGTCTCGAAGATCCCACCGACCAAGCAACAATGTGTAATACAGACATAATAGCTTTATTTGACACAAAATTTGAGGTATTAAACAATGCCCTATTAACAATTATGGCCCAAAATCAAACAATACAACAAACAGTCAACTCCATGTCGCTAAAACATGAACAGATACTATCAAAAATTAGCGACTTGGAGCGGGTAAACAGTGAGCAAAAAAAACAAATATGTTCATATGTATAAAATAGACTTACTCGAAAAAAACAGTCGTAGCAGCTCGCTGGAGATACGTAACCTTCCTAAACATAAAGAGGAAACTAAACAGGTACTAATAGGCATTATAAAGAAACTGAGCCTTACGTTGGGTGTTGAGAAACCAATTGATGAGACTGAGATACGTGACGTGTATCGAAACAGACCAGAGACCGTTGTTGTGGATTTTACTACAAGTATTCGAAAGGAAAACCTAATTAGCAGCTACAGAGCATTCAATAGAAATAGCCGCGAAAGTAAGAAGCCTTTGCTTAACTCGGAGCATCTGGAATTACCTGGGGCCGTCCAACCAATATTTATCTCAGAGTGCCTCACGAACAAAGCTAAACGATTGTTTTATTTAGCGCGTGAACAGGCAAAGAATAAAACAATCTCCTCAGCCTGGACGATGTATGGTAAGGTGTATGTGAGGAAGGAAGAAGGCTCTCCACCCACTCGCATAACTGAAGAAGATGAACTTATTAAGCTGCTTGTATGACTAGTCTTACAGTTAAATCTACTGCTATCTTTATTTTTATTAAATTGTCACTTGTTATCTTACCTGTTAATGCATGAAGGATGTTATGTAAATTTTTATTTAGTTTTTCTCTTTTGTCCCGTGAGTTACAGATACACTCACACACCAACATCTGTACAGCTAATAATCTGCACATCAATTCATAGTGCATTTTACAGACACGTAACAATATTATTACGAGTATATATTGTAATTTTCATAATTATCATTATAACACTTTTACAAAGCCAACTAATTACACCCACACTTTACACACTAACTCAACACGTCCATGTTAACATACCAGTGCATTATATCTCGGCAACCTTATTGCTATTACTCAACATCTTATATAAACCTACGTCATTCATTTCCTCCATCTCACCCCTTCGTAGCCACCCTCCAGATCTAAATACACACATTAACAATAAGCTAAAAAAATACAAAAATAAAAAATAGTTGACAAAAGTATGGAATATATTAATTTAGGTCTGGACTCCCTATCAGTGGCTAAAACAATTTCATGTGACATTGAAGACGTAAAATCTCATCTTGATTATAATAGTAAACACCGGTTTTTGAATCTTCTCTCGCAAAACATAAGAAGCATATCTTGTAATATTAATAACTTTAATACCCTTTTGCAACGATCATCAATGGACTGGGATATTATAGTTCTGACTGAATGCTGGCTTCGCTCAGGAAAGTCTATTCCAGTAATTGACGGTTTTAGTTACGCTGCCACTACATCTCATAAGACGCAAAATGAAGGTGTAATAATATATTATAAAAATCAGCTAGTTTGTTCCTTTGAGGAACCACAGATTAATGACGCCAACTGTCTATTACTTAAATTAAACAATAACACATGCATCATCGGGATTTACCGGCCTCCGTCATATCATAACACAGATAACTTCATAAACTCTCTTGATTTGCTTTTGTCTCAACTTACTAATTATAAAAATATATTTTTATGCGGTGATTTAAATATCGATATTGCACCTAACACTAGTGATAACCGCTCCAACGATTACTTAAATTTACTGGCAAGCCACTGCCTTCTCCCGGGTCATTCCTTACCTACTCATGGTCGTACATGTCTAGACCACATGATGATCAAAACAAAATTGACAGCCACGGTTTTTGTGGTGCAATCGTCAATCACAGACCACGATTCCGTAGCACTAAATATGAATCTGGTCGCCCCCCTAGACTACATGAAGAAAACTAGTATTCGCATTGATTACACTGGCCTTGATAGTACTATTCAAACAATTAACTTCAATTCGATCCTAAATTGTTTTGACGCAAATATAGCCGCGGATCTCCCTATCAATTACCTAACTTCTGCAATTGACCAACATACTAAAGCTGTTTATATTCCCAAAAGAAGTAGAATTAACAACTCCTGGGTCACTAAGGGGCTTTTGCGTTGCTTAAGGAATAGGGACAACTTACATAAAAAACTAAAACAGGATCCCGAAAATGGGGTATTAAAAATTACTTACAAGAGATACCGAAATTATTGTAAGGCTCTCACAAAAAAAACAAAGTGTGTATACGACAAGCGAGAAATCGAGAACGCTGCAGGCAATAAGAGGAAGCTATGGGACGCTATTAAAGCTGTTGCCTGCTTTAAGAAAGTTACTGACTATTCTTCCAGTTTGATCTCTACGGCCGACCCAGTGGGAAGCATCAATAAAGTTAATGAGTTCTTTGCTCACGTAGGACGTAACCTAGCTCAAAAAATATTAAATTCAAGCCAACCTAATATACCTGCGATTCTAAATGAGAATACATCTTCACCTATCAATTCTTTAGCCTTACTTCCTGCAGACGAAGATGAAGTTGAGAGCATAATCTGTGGCCTAAGGGATAATTGTGCAGTGGGAGTGGATCGAATATCAAGTACAATTTTAAAAAGATACCGTCGTTTACTCAACGCTTCCATTACCCATATTTGTAATCTTGCTCTCTCAACTGGAGTATTTCCCCAGGCGTTTAAAACAGCTCTCATAAACCTATCCATAAGTCAGGTGAAAAGGAATGTGTTAATAACTTTAGGCCAATCTCAGTTCTTACAACATTCTCAAAAGTTCTCGAACGTCTCATGAACAAGCGCTTAACATCTTTTCTGGAAACTAATAACCTTCTTTCGTCGTCACAGTACGGATTCCGAGGTGGCAAGTCGACAAATGACGCTGTGCACGATTTGACAAACTCTATTATTACTAGCTTAGATAAAAAAAAGAAGTGTCTCACTATATTCCTTGACCTAGCCAAGGCCTTTGACACCGTGTCCATTCCACATCTGTTAAAGAAGCTAGAGGAATTGGGTGTGAGAGGTTGCCCCTTGGGTTTGTTTGGTGATTATTTGACCAACCGCAAACACCGCGTCAAAATTGATCATTGGATCAGTCAAGAGCAAACGGTGGATTTTGGCTTGCCGCAGGGAAGCATAAATGGTCCCACTCTTTTCCTGGTTTATGTGAATGGCCTCTGCAATATGAAACTCCACAACGGCAAATTGCTTGCATTCGCTGACGACACAGCTCTTTTTTTCAGTGGCGATAGCTGGGAAGAAGTTTTCTACAATGCCCAGACTGGCTTTAGGAGAGTATGTGCATGGTTGCATGACAATGTCTTGACCCTAAATATATCGAAGACTAAATACATTGCATTTGTGCATAGATCCAATCAGCTCCCCCCACCATCCTTTTCAATCACCGCCCACTCTTTTCGTTTGGGATCCGTTACCTGTAACTGTCCTTCACTCCAAAGAACTGATACTATAAAATACCTTGGTATTACCATCGACCAAACCCTTTCATTTAAACCGCATATCTATGTCCTTGTGACTCGGCTGCGGAAACTAATTTTTATATTTAAAACCTTAAGACACGTAGCTGACCGCAAGACAATCAAAATGGTCTACCATGCTCTCTGCCAATCCGTAGTTGAGTATTGCATCACGTCTTGGGGTGGTGTACCTAAGACTTATCTCCTCCTCCTTGAGAGAGCTCAGAGAGCTGTACTAAAGGTGGGAGCTGGTCTTCCATATCGCTTCCCTACAGCTTTGCTCTATAAGGACTGGGATGTGCTGACAATAAGACAAATTTTCATACTGCAAACTGCCATAAAAAAACACTCCCAATTGCCGTACGATCCCAATCTAATGGATGATAAGCGAAAGAAAGCTAATGTCTGTCCTACACCATTATTTCATACAAGACATTCTCATAATTTCTTCTGCTTCTTTGGCTGCTACATATACAATAAAATAAATAGTTTGTTGAATATCTATCCCCTTCCAAAACTAAACAGCAAACGCACAATCACGAACTGGCTCAAGACGCTAACATATAAAGAAACCGAAGACTTTATTATCCCAAAAGTGTAATTACTACAATAATCGGACCCCTTCTCTCTCTAAGGCTTTGTTGAAATATACTTGCGCTATGTATTAACACACACGTACATCACGGATCCTCACACTTTTATACACACACTCATTAACACATCCCTCACTCAGGGGCTTCATCATATCATTTGTTTGTTTTTATATCAATAAGTAGGTAATAATGTAATAGTTATAGTTTGTTCAGAGTCCGCGGAATGGGGCACTGGTGACCTGTGGTTTACGGGTTTTTTTCAAACCTATCACAAGCACCAGTCTCTCACAAGGGGTACTTATGGGTTCTATTTATCGATAATTTGCCATTATCTCTGTACAACGTAAACCTTGTGATGAGAAAATAAATTAAATTGAATTGAATTGAATTGAGAATACGCACCTACTGCTTGGAGTCCTCAGTATTTGACATTCGACGCTGGAAAGGCAACCTTGCTGATCCGCCAAATTGGCAAAATGAGACAAAAAATCAGTATACATAAGTATACCGTTAGAATCACCTGATTTTTCTCTATCTGCTGATCTTGGTTTCATTCCAAAAATGAGCTTTTTTGATGGTTTATGAGCAACCTGTGATTTCTCTTTTTTTGGTTAATAAACTCACAATTTTAGATCTTTTTAGATAATTTGTATCTTAAGCTACCTTTAGAAACAAATTGTAGGATTTAAGCAACCTTTCTTTTCTGTATTATCTTGCATATTTTTACATATGAAAATTTGCTTCTTTCTCTATCACTCTTCCGTGGGTGGGTTTATTCGATTTCAACAAGCGATTGTCATCATGGTTATGGCCGCATAACTTCTACGCTTTTAAAACAAAATAAATTATACCTATTATTAAAAACCACTTAAGTTTCATATCAATTTTGTATACTACCGACTACATGCAAACGGTGCTTTATTTATGTTTTTAATATTTATTTATAATAGACACTTTTCAAAAATATGACTTTCTTCAAAAACTCTGAAGATGTGATTCGGTTGTTTTCTAATTCGTTTTTTCTAAATCACAAAACTACCTCCAACTGCCGCCGATTACTAAAGCAACCCCGTGGGCTGAATTAGCTCTATTTCGAAATCTACACATTCTGGGACCTGCTCAATATAAGATCTGCTTGCACATTTTGCGATCTGCTTAATATGAGATCTGCACATTTTGCGATCTGCTCATTGTGAGATCTACACATTTTGCGATCTGCTCAATGTGAGATCTGCACCTTTTGCGATTTGCCCATTTTACGCAGCCTGCACATTTTGCGACTTGCACATTTGGCTATGTATCCCTTATAATACTTCAAAACTTATTATTTGCTTTATTTTCAAATTTATTTTTCATTTTCAATTAAATTTAATGTCGTAAAGACTGAAATCCAGATAAGTCTTGTCAAAACTACGTGTTCACAAAAATAGTAGATGGTAAGTTAAACTGATTAATTTGTCTTTTCTGAAGTTTTAATACTTAACACTTCAATTGAGAGTTCAGAATTTCTGGCAAAATCACTTTTAAATAGTATGATGATATCACCGAATATGAGCTGCACTGTGTACTATCAGAAAATTTGCCTTGCCCGATGTCTGGGATTTTTTTTCTTAACCACCACTTATCTTTGTCCCTAACCGTGTTCCAATTTTATAATTTTATTACATTTGCGACAAACCTTTTTATATGCCTTATTACCAGTTTTCAGACTATTATCACAAAAAATAAGGTTTATACGATTTTATTTCGAAATTTTCAAACTTTGAATAGCTCTCCTGTAAAGCTGCGAAATGGTGGATAAGCAAGGTTGCTTTTCTAGCGTCGATATTTCGATTTCATTGAAAAAAATCAGAATAAGTTTCAATCAAAACGTACGAAATATAGATACCCAGTACTCCCTATCGATGATATAATCACACCTTCAAAACTACGAAGGGAGCAACGTGATCAAGTTTTTCTTTATAAAATTATAAATAGCATGATTGAGTCAACTTTTTTACTAGTAACATATATTATAAGTGTAAAAAGTCTTGCCTCAGGTCCACTAAAACTTTTGCCCCACCTTTGTGTCGCTTCAATTATGCCATAAACCGCTTTTCTTTATGGTATTGTTGCGCCTATGATAAGAGCTATCTTGGATAGCATTTGAATATTTTTTCCCTTAACTTCTTTAAAATCAAGAAGTCTATTTGTAACCTTTAAGGATTTTATGTTTAAAATTTTTTTCTTTATTACTTTTATTACATATTGTTAGATTATTATTAGGAAGAATATTTTAAGTTAGTATTGTTATTAATAATAACAATACTAACTTAAAATTAAAATTACATAAGTCGAGTTATAGTTCAGTGTCTGCTCAACTATTTGTGTTTGTTTACCAGTGGAAACTTTATTAGCTATTGTACAATTCGAATAAATTGCATTAATAATTGTTATCTTAAGCTGTATGTTTCTCTTGAACCAATAAAAAAAATAAAGACTGCACATACATCCAACAACATAGACCGGCGATGGGCTCACTCAACATCTGTCAGGCTAAGTACATGTGCAGTCGTTATTTGGTGAAAAGTGGATTGCATTGTGGACACATGGTAAAGGACTGCTTTTGCTGTCCTCATTGCCTAGTCTTTGAATAACCCCTCGGGGATATTAGTCGTGATTAATGTATGTACTCGTATGTATGTAAGTTATTCTACGATGGGTAAACGCTTGGCTTTAATTCACCTGATGGTAAGTGACGATAAGGCCAAAGGTGGAAGCGCTCTTCACTCGGAATCCACAACACCGAGGAACTGGCTATTTTTTCACTAAACTGTCTGAACACAACATCGCTATAAACATCGTTGTTATGGCGACAGACTTAGATAAGATGGTGGTAGCTAGCCCGGCGGACTTAACAGCCTTGGTGGTAGCACCAACCAAAAGGAGATGAAGGTAAAGCGCTTCCCTGACCTTGTCTCCATCCTTTGCGATTATTCCACAGCTATCATCATCAACAGCCTATAAACGTTCCACTGCAGCAGTGGAACGTTTATAGGCTGTTGCACAGGCCTCCCACAAGAACAATAGCATGTGGGGATATTGTTCCATAACCCACCACGCTAGCCCAATGCGGGTTGGTGGGTTTTATCGACTACTACGACAACAACCGGGCTTAACGTGCCTTCCAAAGCACGGAGGAGCTCGAGATGTTTTTTTTTAATTTGGTCACCCATCCAGCGACCCGGCATTGAGAAAGTTGCTTGGCGGGCGAGATCGCAAGCCGAACGCGCTAGCCGCTGCGCCATCGAGCTTCTCACTGCTGTGATGATAATTTAAAAATTTCCGATTTCCAGAAATCCTTTTCATTAGAAAAGATACGTGCAGTCAATATTAAAGATCCCTCTAAAATAGCAACACTGAAAGTATATTGCTATTTCAAAGTTGCAGTAACTGTTAGTTTCAAATGATTTCAAAGCTAGTAGTGTCTTATATTTTCTGAAACTCGCTGTTTATTCAGGACGTCTGCTCAAACCTAGATTATATTCCCAACGGTATTCCGGTATTATTTATGATGAAACCTGAAACTTTAATACTTACCTCTTCTCGTATAAATAGCTAGGAAGTTATATTGAAGTAAATGTTAACTTATGTAATTTTTCCTAAAAGAATTTTAGTGACAAAACTCTAAAGGATTTTTCTTTTATCAGATTTATATTTTTCATTGGTAATAAGAGTAATGTTAAATGCCAAGTATGTTGTGTGAAGACTAATGCTATATTTTTGCTTCTGGTTAGAGACGGATTTACTAAAGTGACATAATTTCTTTTTAAAATGTTACTCAAATTATTAGTGTTTTATTAACAAAACTAATTAAAAAGTAATTTCCCTGCAAACCCTGCTGAATACTTCAAAAAATTATATGTGTCGGATTCGGAGATAGACGACAGGCGGAGAGCGAGCGAGTTGAGCCTGACTCGTTTTCATCCGCCATCTTGGGAAGTTGAGGATATTTTCACAAAATAAACTCGTCTGATCACGAACAATTATTTTAATGAATCCTCTCAGTGTTTTACAATAGGCTAGGCTTGATGTCAGGAGGGTTGTACATGGCGTTAGATTCGAAATAATAGGCTCTCGATAAAGTACAGGCGTCTAATTTCACTATGCAACACAATTTGGTACAAAATAATTAAGGATTGAGCAGATAGAGAGAGATTTCTTTTAGGAAACGCGGCAAGTTCGATACAGCCGACGCAGACCCAAACACAGAACCGTTCGTGAGCACACCCGTAATAAGAATGATGGCGGTCTCCACCGTCCCACATAATGTCATCTAAAATTGACAACCCCCACTCATCAGTCACTGTCACTTTTCAGTTAGCGACAGCTGTCAATGTTATCGCCGCTGTATCGACCTCGGACCAAATATTACATGGACAGAGTCTTACGACGTTGCCGCTTTTACATACGTGTATCAAAGTAAAGTATTTGTATCTCTGTCTGTATGACTGTAGTGTGATATGAGTAAAAGAGATAGTTAATGTACGTTTGGCAACGACGCACTGTCGGTGTGAGACGTGTCATTTCATGACCGACTACTGGGTCAAAACATTGCTGGATTGTGCGAAATAATAGTGAAATATTAAGAAATCTTAGTGTTTGTGTTATTTGTGTAATATACAATTGACATCATGTCTTGTTCAGCTGTTTATTGTTCGTCAAGAACAACAAAAGGAGGTGTGAAAGACCAGGAATTATCATTTCATACGTTAGTGATTTCTCATAATATGTATGCTTTACTATGAGTTTTTTAATAATTAAAACGGCAAAGCATTAATTTTTGATAATTCTAAATCATACTATATCGTACACTATTCATAAGAATCAGGTTTTAAACCTTAATTAAATGTAATTTAAAGGCTTTGTTTTTGGCATAATGATTAGTGATGTACGTATTTGTGTATCGAAGCTTTATCGATATTCCTAATATTCTTTTTATTATTCTTTTTTTGGGTTTCCAAAATGCCCGGAAATAAGACGTGAATGGGTTAAAGCTATTAGACGTGATAACTGAGAGCCTACAAATTATTCAAGGCTCTGTTTCAAACATTTTGAAAAATCTTTTTTTACAGTAAAAGTTTTAGCCTTAGTTCAAAATTGAATCTTAATAATATGGGCAGGAATATGAATAGTAAAAAGTATTGCTCTTCACTTTACTACACAAATTATTATTTTTTATTTGTTTGTTATAATAGAAGGAGGCAAACGAGCAGGCGGGTCACCTGATGGAGAGTAATTTCCGCCGCCCATAGACACCCGCAACACCAGAGGAATCGCAGATGCGTTGCCGGCAATTAAGGAAGGAATAGGAATTGTGAGGGGGGGGGGGGGCTCTCACTGCCCGAACGAAACACAACAGCACCAAGGGCTATTATTTCACGCCGGATATTAGGGTGTTACCAGACCAATCGATCGATCGATGGTAGAATGGATTAGTCGACGTCGATCGATGTCGATCGATGTCGATCGACAATCGACCGGTAAAATGGATTGGGTGTTAAATCGAGCTGTTTGATTAGACGCACCGGCCGCTTCACTTTTCTGAGTGGTAGAGCCACACTGCGTTGCAGCACGCATGGGGCCGGCTCGCCCGGCGTAACACCACCCTCTCTAATATTCGGCGTGAAATAATGGCACTTGGTGCTGTTGTGTTTCGTCCGACTAGTGAGGATTCCTCTGGTTTTGCGGGTGTCCATGGGCGGCGGTGATTACTCTCCATCAGGTGACCCGCCTGCTCGTTTGCCTCCCTCTTTTATAAAAAAAAATATATTTCGTGCCCATGGATAATAATCGTAATATTAGATTATGTTTATGTTGATAATAATGAGTGATGATAATATGAACATTTAAATACTAAATGATATTCCCCCAAACACCTTGGGAAGCACTTTAGATTAAGCAACACCGAGAAAGGGGGGAAGGGTAGGGGGAGGGGGAGCCAAAGTGCGAAAATGCATAGTATTCAAGACATTTTTATTTTAAGGTTATTTTAGGTTATTTTTAGGAAAAAAAAACAAATATTCTACTAAGTTACCATTACCGTACCCCCTCCATCCCCCTCCTCTCTACCTCCCTCGAAACTACTAACCTCGAAATTCATGACAATCGCTACGCAAAAAAAAAAACAAATCCCGCTGCTTAAAATGTCATTTGGATAAAATAAGCGATCGTTGGCTTTAAAAACGGCCGCATCCAGATTCTTCTGCGTTTGCGTCTCCGTAATAATAGTACGAGCAACATCGTACTGGCCAAGAACAACGAGTCCTTTTCTGAATACATTTCGAAAGAAACTGATGGAATTTAGCCAGGGTTAATCGATCAACGTCGACCGACCGTCGATCGATGGGTTAGACGAACGGTATCCGTCGATTGATTAAAGCTACCACACCTATCGATCAACGTCGACCGACCGTCGTCGATCGATTGGTTAGTCAAACGGTAGGTATCCGTCGATCGATTAAAGCTACCAGACCAGTCGATCAACTTCGCTCGACGTTGATCGATGCCGTCGATCGACGATCGATCGATTGGTAGCGTAACACCCTTAGTGAGAGGTTGGTATTTACGCCGGGCGAGCCGGCCCAGCGTGCCCGGCGTGCTGCAACGCAGCGTGGCTCTACCACTCAGTCAGTGTCACTCATTTAGCACCACCCAAGGGTCACGTGTAGGGTCTAAACGGTAAACCTACGGACGTGAGTAACTTTAACCCCCAATTATAATAACGAACTAGGTACACACCACATTAAAGTGATTATATCGATATACTAGTCACATCTTTAGTCACGCACACATGTACAGATAGAAAGCTGCACACTAACAAAATACGGACATGCTAAAAATCCAAAGACTCTGTCCATTGTGATATTTGGTCCGAGGTATCGACCTTACCCAAGTGACATTGTCACTGCCGTTTCCGTTTAATTAAATCTAACATAGCTCAATAGATGTCGTGATAAGTTGGAAGAATAATACTCTCAGAACAATAGTTATTGTTCTGAGATAATACTACAGGCTAGAGAGAGTACTGATGTTGCGACATATGTTACAAAATGTTAAGCTATCTAAATTCACAAAAAGTTTTTATCTACAACTAGCGGCCCGCCAGCGACTTCGTCCACCGGTTTGTATACCGGTTTTCATGGTGTCGCCATCTCTGAAGTCCCGGATTCGATCCCCTGTCGGGTCAAATTAGAAATTATTGTTCTTCTAATTGTTTCGAGTCTGGGTGTTTTCTATGTATAATAAGTATGTAAGTATTTAAGTATTTTAAGTATGTTTATCTGTTATCTAGTAACGATTTAAGAGGCCTATTACATCACGACTGTGATTTTTGCATAAAATGGCCGATTTTGGCGTTATGGATCTCAGAAACAAAAATACATTAACAATTATGACTTATTGAATAGTGTAAAATAGCTATTGGAATAGTGCGTAGCGGCCTCGCTTTTTGTAAATTTTGCTTAACTTTTTAATTAAACCCGAAATTGCAGAGAAAGATTTTCATAAAGTGCGCGAAGGCACTTTTTTGAGCTCATCGATTGAACTACTGTGGTAAACAAGTGAAATAAAAAAATTATAATGTTATCTCTTATATAGTCGAATAGTGCGTAGCGGCCTCGGAATTTTTAGATATCATTGATTTTATATAGGAAAAAAATCTTATTCTAAACCAAAAAACTTCGAAAATCGCTATAAGTTAACTGTGAATATCTGCTATCTGCGATAATGTTATTAAGCAAAATTTATACCAAAGTAATTGTTACTTCATGAGGAATAAAGATTTTATAATGAATTTATTATCCTATTTCGATAAAAACGATAAATACAACTGCAAAGTTACTACAAAATGCGATGCGCCGGCCGTCCGAATTCAACTTATGCTCACAGAATGGAGATTTGTAATATTATGTACAAGTTTATTATCCTATTTCGATAAAAACGATAAATACAACTGCAAAATTACTACAAAATGCGAAACTGGACATTTTACGCAAAAATCACATTTGAGATGTAATAGGCCTCTTAACGAGTTTCATAACGAAGCTTCTTTTGGGCTAGATAATTGGTGTGAGTGTAGGAAAGTTTATTAAGTTACTAGCGGACCGCTCGCGACTTCGTCCGCGTGGACCCCGTACCCCGTGACGAATTTTTGAAAATATTATACAGCCTATGTCACCCTGAGAAAGTGTAGCTTCCCAACGGTGAAAGAATTTTTTAAATCTGTCTAGTAGTTTCGGAGCCTATTCAATCGAAACGAACAAACACTCAAACCTTTCCTCTTTTTTATATTAGTAAAGATAATAATATTTTTATTAGTCTAACTAAACCCACATAATAATATAGCCTTCTCTTCAAAAATAATATACTACTTATGTCTTCAGAACACGAACTGTTAGTAAATAATTAAATTAATAGAAATGCAATGAGTGTCCCCGCAGTCCAAAGTAATATTACGACTACACGTCCTATTACGTGTTTGTTACAAAAATATCGCATGAGTTATTCATGACACATCCTACTCGGTTGCTAGTTAGTGTACTTAGTTAGCAGTTCCTCAGCATGTCTGCAAAGTTGCGGAACAACAAGTGATACAGGAAAGTAACCAGCCGTTGAGGTATTAAAATAAGAGACGACAACGCGAAGCAATTTTGTGCACACTGAGTTGCGGCCCATGGGCTACATTTGCCTAGTCACTCTTCGAACATAATATAAAACTAGATACACAACACAATCCTATACTAAATCGTAGCGAAATACTCGTAGTAGCATATTAGCTTTGACGTATACAAGATTTTTTTTTATATGTACATATATTTTTTATATCATTCAATGACGTTATTGGACATCATTTTCATTTTTTTTAATTATTTATCACTGATTATTTATTTAATTTGTCCGGCACAATAAAAAATAATAATAAGGTCACGTGTAACGTAAAGGTAACCTAACCTAGGTATTCTGTGGTATCGTAATGTGTCAGAGTTCAATTTCGCGGTCCTGGTCGATTGACCATGATTACGGTATTTTTGTGGATATGTTTGATCAATTTTAGTTTCTTTATTTTTCACATTAAAAAAATTAAATTAAATCTGTAGCTCTACATTAAGTTACTCTATAATTTAAACAAAAATATGTGTTTCAGATAAACAATATCCTGTATTTATATCCTTGTTATCTTGTTACTTAGCTCGCACTCTACTAAACGAAATGAATACCTTAAAATCTCGCTAGGTACTCTTTTTGTGCAGACATTTAGAGAGCGTTAGTTGTGCGTCTCGTTTATATATTAAGTGATTGAAGTAGTCAATTCTAAGCGATTGCGGTGCACTTGTTTGATCTGCAACTCAGTGCGCAAACAAGTGCTTCGCGGTCTCGTGTCTAGTTATAATACATCAATGTAACTAGCTAACAAACTTACCTACTCTTATTGAAGTACAATTTCATTTGCTTTACGCTTGGTAGTAACGTTGTTTTTAATTTCGGGATATGTTAATATTAACAAGCATGCGAACTTTACTGTGGTGTAGTGTATAGAAATTTTCAAGACACTTGCTCGTAAAGTGAGCTATATTATATCGTTATTATGGTCATAAACCGAACTATAACGCATACGTGCATAATAATATTACACACTAGTGCATAATAGAATTATCCCTACAAAGTTAAGTTAGAACCTAACTGCAAATATGCGAGTAAACAGAGCATTTTCAATTTAACCGGGTAATACAGTTTTTTCTGAAACAACAAAAAAGAGGTTTTTAGCCGCTGAAAATCCATTTACATTTTTAGAATAAATAAATGTGTCCCTAATTAAAACATCTGTCTCAACATAGCGTTTTTATAGCTATTTTTTAAAGGCAAACAAGTTTGTGCATAAGTTAACTATTTTGTTTAAAATATGAATAAATAAACTGTTTTAGATAAATAAAGACGGAGTAATTTCATCAAATTATTTATTTTGTCAATAAATTAACCTTAATTTGTAACATTATTGTTTAGCTTATTACATTTTAATATGTATAGGCTATTTGGCTGTTTTCCTTTGCCTTATTATTATCATTATTTTAATAAAAAAAATGTATACAAAATAAAACCACAATTTTATTTAATTTTCCTCACAAGTGTGTTGAAAAACGTCGTATGAAACGCGTGTGCATTGGTAATTACAAAAGCTCTCGCCTCGCCTTCGGCTCGGGCTCATAATTCGCCTCAATTGTAATGACCAACATTGCACACTAGTATCATAATGTACTATTATAGAATATCCAGCAGAGTGCTATATAGGATAAATTTATTTTAGTACCTAATTGATTACGTTACATATATAC
This sequence comes from Scoparia ambigualis, assembly GCA_963921215.1. Taxonomy (NCBI): domain Eukaryota; kingdom Metazoa; phylum Arthropoda; class Insecta; order Lepidoptera; family Crambidae; genus Scoparia; species Scoparia ambigualis. Next base: position 18,416,743 of record OY992509.1, read on the forward strand.
ATATACTTACATAGATTCACGAATATTATCCTCAAAGGGTTAGTCAGAACAGAAACTTGGCAATGAGGACCGCAGAAGCAGTCCATTGCCATTGTCCACGTTCACTAAATTACTACTGCACATGTGCTCATGTATTTAATCCGTTAGTTACCTTTTAATTATGGAAGAGATGAGATGCAAGTATTTTTAACAGACATCAAAAATAGGAAGAGGTTCTTAACTCTTATTCGGTTAAGGACAGATTCTGTTTCAGGCAAGAGAAAAAACGTTTTTAACCAACGTCTTATGAATACGCGTAGGTAACTAACAATTCGGTTGTATGTTTTTTTTATTGAATAACTAGCGGCCGCTCGCGGTACACCCGCGTGGTTCCCGTTCCCGTAGGAATATCGTGATAAAAAGTATCCTACGTATTAATCCAGGTTATAAACTATCTATATGCCGAATTTCATTCAAATCCATTTAGTAGTTTTTACGTGAAAGTGTATAACAAACATTCATCCATACTTACAAACTTTCGCGTTTATGATATTAGTAGGATACTAGGATGAGCCGCGTCACACAGATCTCCAAAAATCTATTACCTAATGAACAATCCATAGGTGTAGATACCTACTGCTTGCATTTTTACCATGTGCAGACTGTTGGCAATTAATGGGTAGCTACTCAATTACGTTAATTCACTTAATCCGCGAATATGAACAAACAGCATTGGTACATAAAAGGATTTGAATAATCCTTTAGAGAGATTAGAGGCAGCTAATGTCTGTCTGTAATTCGACATCTGTGTGGAATAACACGAACATCAAATTCACGTTGCTAACTTTATTGAGTACATCATTTGTTTCTACTTATCGCAATCACAATAGTGTCGCATAGTGAAAGAATTCTATCACTCTCTTTCTTCCCTTGGGTGTCGTAAAAGGCGACTAACGGACTAAAGACTGCACATACATCCAACAACATAGAGCGGCGATGGACTCACTACCTGTCACTGTTTATTTATTTGGATTTTGGAAAATGTCCATCGTCAAAATAGTCACCGTTAAATTCAAATGTGAATGGAAGAGCAATCCTTTTTTCTTTTAAAGAAATAAGTAGGTCCCTAGGTCCCTACCTAATTAATACATACGTACATACAGCTTTTATTCCTGAAGAGTTAGTCACTATGTACAATGTGATAGGGGTGGTACTTCTAACCTGTTAAGGCTAAGCACTACATCTAAATTCATCGACAAAAAAATAATATAGACTTAAAAAAGTGATTTTAAATTACAAAATAATTAAGTAATGATTTTTTTCTCACCAAAATATTCTCAAACATACGAAATAAAGTAATTTATTTGTTAGCCAGTGTCATTAGCTACCGTTTGCCATTTTTTTCATGTTTCTCCGACTTATGAAACCTTTGATATAGCACAAAGTAAAAATAGTCATAAATTACAGAAGGAGGGGGTAGGACCCCCCATATTTTTAGTCGGAGAAAATGCTTCTCTGCACTGGCATGAGGCCTTAAGAGGAAGGTGAGAACCTCCCCAACTAACAAAATTGTCATATAATATGAAGCCTAAATAACATTTGGTCATATAAAGGTCATATAGATGTAACTTAAATTCCCATGAATCGTGTTACAATACATAATACGAACGATTAGTCGTATAATACTTTAGTCATTTAATTGAGTCCTGTAAACGTGTACACAACCAAATTACATAAACATCTTATAAAGATCGTAGCTGTGACCTTTAAAATACATTCACTCGTTTATTAATCTTGTTTACGACCACTTTACGCCTTCTTGATGTAGTATAAAAGTAATTTATATGACAATCATAATCTGGTTATAATGACGACCATAACACTGCTTTTTGTCAGTAATAAGATTTCTACATGACAATCATATAAAGTCCATAAATTTAACTCTTATAAAACGTACAGCTGTATACACGTCTCTTATAGGATTTTTTGACTATCTTCACACGACTTTTATATAATGTTTAAAAGCCCAATATTCAGATTTATATGTCTTATATAACTTATGGGTTTAAATGGCTTATATAAGTTACTTATATAAACATTTTGATTATTTAATGGTTTCACGTGGTACTCTTTAACGAACTGAACTTGTATATTTTCCGTTGTTGTGACTTTGACTACACAAGCTTTTTATATGATAGCTATGATAGTCTCAAAGAATCAAAAGATGGTTACGTAGTAAGAAATAGTATTTGTGAAAAAGGATGCTTACATATACAAAATGAACTTAATATTAAGAGGGCTATTACATCTCGAATGTGATTTTTGCGTAAAATGCCCATTTTCACATTTTGTAGTAATTTTGCAGTTGTATTTATCGTTTTTATCGAAATAGGATAATAAATTTGTGCATAATTTCACAAATCTCCATTCTGTGAGCATAACTTGAATTCGGACGGCCTGCGCATCGCATTTTGTAGTCATTTTGCAGTTGTATTTATTGTTTTCATCGAAATAAGATAATAAATTCATTATAAAATCTTTATTCCTCATGAAGTAAAAATTACTCTGGTATAAATTTTGCTCAATAATATTATCGTAGATAGGAGATAATCACAGTTAACTTATAGCGATTTTCAAAGTAATTTGGTTTAGAATAAGATGTTTTTCCTATATAAAATCAATGATACCTAAAAATTCCGAGGCCGCTACGCACTATTCGACTATATAAGAGATAACATTATAATTTTTTTATTTCACTTGTTTAGATCAGTAGTTCAATCGATGAGCTCAAAAAATTGCCTTCGCGCACTTTATGAAAATCTTTCTCTACAATTTTGGGTTTAATGAAAAAGTTAAGCAAAATTTACAAAAAGCGAGGCCGCTACGCACTATTCCAATAGCTATTGTATACTATTCAATAAGTCATAATTATTAATGTATTTTTGTTTCTGAGATCCATAACGTCAAAATTGGCCATTTTACGCAAAAAACACAGTCGAGATGTAATAGGCCTCTTAAATAGGTAGCTTATCGTAATAATATCTAACACATGTCAATTGTCATATCTTTTTTTTTCTTAAAATTTAGTAAGTTCAAGAAGTAATACTCAATTAATCATCGCAGATTTGCGAAATGATGATGAAAATGATGATTATTCGTTTGAAACTCAAGACGATGATGATGAAAACAGTAATGAAAATGAGAATTTTAAAACATCTTCAATTATCACTACATTGTGATTTCAATAAAATGTTTATCCCACGGGTTTTCACTTCTTTACGGTATCCTAAAAATGGCGGACGACAAAATAATTAAAATCGTAGTATATGACTTATAGTCCTAAGATATCATATAATAGGTATCATCACTACCTTAAGTCGTATAATTGTAAAAGTACTAGAAATCTTAAATAAAATGGGATTAATTATTTTTATTTTGCAATAATTCGAAGGGAGCACTAAAAATTTGTGAAAAATTGTATATACAATCGTCATGAAATTTAATTTCCCTTAGAAAAGTAGATATTGTTACCTACTAACACCAACTACAATATAGTTAATAACATTCAGTAATAAATATGGCAGACATAAGATGGTAACACTTTGTAAACAGTTATTTTGTTTTTCGTTTGTTTTTTTGTTGTCTCACTCCCACTGAACTGCGCTGTAATAGCAAGCATCCGGGTAAAGGCTATGCTAATGACTACTTCCCAATGTTTATTAAGTTATACGACGTCTATTGGATCACTACACGACAAGATGGTTATAATATTAATCACTTTCACGACTGCTATACGAATATTTATTTTATATCTAATATTAATATGACTATTACCTTCCTAGTAGCCACTAATACGACCTTGACACGATCGCTATACGAATAAAAGTTTTATTATTTCCGCCTATTTCGCGTCATATATACGTCAATACGACAGCTATATAACCAAAACAGTTTGACCTTAAGTTGTGACGAAAACGTTGTCTCGAAAACTATACGACCAAATTTTGTTAGTTGGGCCATGCACTGTCCAGGGCTGGAATCCATATGTCCCCACCCGCCCCCCCGTGGGAGAAACGGGTGAGTAAGGACATACAGGCCCGACCTGGTAAAAGAACGGACACCTTCCTTCATAAGCGCGACACGGCGCCACGGTACCATACAAGATGCCCCGCGGACACCGCACTCTACGGACCCAGCTTTACCTGGGTCCCCTGCCCCTACGGAGCAGCCTGGTAGATTCAGGCTGCTCCCAAACGGTAGGAGGGCTCGTGCAATGCAGCCTAGTGCTCCTCAACACTAGGCCGCAGCCCTCCTAGGGGGGGAGGAAGTTTCCCTCGACCCCCCCTCCCCTTCTTCCCTGTGTGGGTCCGCGGCCCCACGCGTGAGGCCGCGGACCCACACAGGGAAAAGAAGTACCACCCCTATCACATTGTATAGGCAATGCTGACGCCCAAATCAGTGTTTTGGCATACTCCACGTTTCGCCAAATATTAACTGCACATGTGCTCAGTGTGATAGGTAGTGAGACCATCGCCGCTTTTTGCTGTTGGATGTATGATTATGAGTAGTCTTCAGTCCGTTAGTGGCCTTTTACGACACCCAAGAGAAGAGGTGGCTTGGTAGTATTATCTTTATAAAGAGCTGCCATCATACTTTAAACAAGTATTTACCTAATTATTAACTAAACACGACCTTGCTCTTATCAAAAAACCATTTAATAACCGTTGCGGGTAGCGGTGAAAGAATATAACCACCGCCTCTCTTCCCTTGGGTGTCGTAAAAGGCGGCTAACGGACTAAAGAATGCACATACTTCCAACAGCATTGAGCGGCGATGGCCTCACCACCTGTCACGCTGAGTATCTACATATTGTGCAGTCGCTATTTGGTGAAAAGTGGACTATGGTAGAGAACTGCTTTTCTGTCCTCATTGCTTAGTATCTGACTAACAATTCGGGGATAATAGTCGTGATTATAAATGTATGTGTGTATTTAACAACAAATCGCTCTCATTATTATCCTTTTCAAAAGTATTTATAGGGTTTGCTGTAAGATTGTGCAAGGGCACCATTGGCCCCTAAACTCGATTATTACAACAAAATAAAAAGCGCTTGAAGTGCTGCTGGTGCCACAGTATCTGGTTTAAGCCCTTAATTGAGACCCTTTTAGGCAGGTGTTGCGGGTCCCACCAGTAGGTAATTATAAAGGCCGGTTAAATGCCATTATTGGCTTTTGTCTGTGACTTATTTTAATAAAAAACTCTATCTTAATGATAAAGAGATGTAATATTTCTTTCTTCGCCTCTCTGGTCGAGTGGCAAGATATCCGGAGGTCTAGTCTTTGGTCTCTAACTAATAACTCCCAGGACGGGCAAAGTATACAATGTGACAGGGGTGGTACTTCTAACCCGTTAAGGCTAAGTACTACATCTAAATACATCGACAAAAAAAAAATTGGGGGGGATCCCACCCCCTCCCCCTATAATTTATGACCATTTTTACTTTATGCGATATCAAAAGGTTCATACATCAGAGAAACATGAAAAAAATGGCAAACGGTAGCTAATGGCACTGGTTAACTAATAAATTACTTTGTTTTGTATGTTTGAGATTATTTTGGTAAGAAAAAAAATTAATTATTTTGTGATTTAAAATCACTTTTTTTTAATTCCGTATTATTTTTTTTGTCGATTTGTACTTAGCCTTAACAGGTTAGAAGTACTACCCCTATTACATTGTATATCTGATTTTACGTTAAAAAGGCCGGGTTTACGATCACCAACCACCATTTGGAAAGACTAGTGATTATGTCAATAGTAGTGATAATTTGATATCAATGATAGAGTTCTTTGCCCAGCAGCGGGTCTTTTGCCCAGCAGTAGGTAAACATAAGCAAATACTTCTTAAGCAGAGCAATATTAAACACTGCGTGTACGTATAAATCTGCCCTGAAACCTCAATTAAGTAATAAAGCGATTAAAAAAGGATTCCTTTTCAACATATTTTAGTCGAAGGGACTAATCGTACTTTGTAAATTATATAGGTTGCAAAAAGTGCTCTCCGTTGAATTTATAACTATATGAAATTCTGGGACGCTTCTCAAAGTTCACTAAACATTCTTTGCTTTTCTTTCATAAATAGTTACATCAACGCTGTCGCATCTGCGTGGCAGAAGTTAGGAAAAAGAAATATAAAAAAGTATTTTTTTTTTGTTTTCGCCCGCGACTTTGTCCGCCTCAACATTTCGTATCCAGCTACGAATTTCCAAAAAAAAATTATTCGTACAAGCCTTGTCTTGATAATTATTATTACAAACAACAAAAAGAACAATTAGCCAAACAGTAGCTGCAATCGTGATGCACGAATATACATTTGTGGCATTTTTTTATATAGATAACTGATATCTATATTAATAAAAATCGTTTGTACGCGCATCACTTCAGAACGGCTGCACCTATTTTGGTAATTATTTTTTTGTTGTGTTCGTAATTGTCAGGATTAGGTTTGTGTGGAATATTTTTTTTGTAAATTCGTCACAAGATACAGGATTTTCACGCAGACGAAGTCGCGGGCGCGCCGCTAATTTATAATAAGTATTCAAGTGATGTCCAACTATGCGTTATGCTCAACAGTATTCGTAAAGCATTGATTAAGAATAGTCCAAGGTAGCTGTCGAAAATATGTTAAGTTCAGTTAATATTATTAAGTATTAAAACAAAAACACATATTTTTTTATATCTAAGTAAGTAGGTACTAGGTTTTCTTGGCTTTTTTTTAATGTTTGAAATGTTGGTAAATCTTAATAAATAAATAAAATAAATAAATAAACTATTGTACAACTTAAATAGGTATTGGAGTTCATTCGGCCGTTCATTATTCCCACATGAATAGAACAAAAGCACATGGAGAGTTCGGGCTACAATCCATTACGGGCTTAAAAGATTACGATTTCACGACAACAACTGGTAGAAGAGCTCCGGTGTTCAAGAGTTACGTAATTAATGCTTCACTTTTCTGCCAAGAAGTTTTTCTTCCTAATTGAAAAATTTTTAAAAAAATTTGACGAGAGGATTAGAACCTGCACTTTCTTCCATTCCGGATCAGGTACTCTTCCAATTCAAAATCCGCCAGATCCACTTTCAAAAATATAAGGTTTTGAACTCTATGGAACAACATTGTGAATATATATTCTCATACCACAAAGGATAATGGCGAAATCATTGCTGGATGAATTCTTTAGCGTCAATAAATTTCACTATTACAACTACGGATGAAATAAATTCGTAAGATTTTAGAAACCATAGGTAAAACCTGTCTAAGTCTCGAAATAAAAACAAGTTTTGTTGTTTTGTTTAGGACAATGACGACGTTTTTATTTTTTTTCTCTTAAATAATGCCTTCGTGCGGTCAGCACATTTAGTCATTATAATAAAGTGAATACTTTCTTTACATAAAGTCTCAATAAAATAGATGATAATGAGTGATAATTAACGTTTAATGGTAAATAATACCATTTTTACACACAGCTTTATTGAGTCTCAATAAAGGAAATGAAAATGGAAGGAAAATGGAGGAATCCAAACCCCTTGAGACTCAATAAAGCTGTGGGACTTTATTGAGATCTCACATGGACTTTTTGAGAGAATTTGAAAAGTGATGTTGCACTGTTTTGTTTTATTTGCCAACACTCATGCACGTTCACGAATACGAACAGTAAATAATCCAACATTATTTTACATTAATATTCAAGAAAACACAAATTATAGAAAACAAAACTAAACTGCAGACATGACGATTTAATTTCCCGCCATGAAGTCCACGTTTTTATTTTTAATTTGGCAAAACTATTTTTTTTATAATTTGTTCCTTGAAGGAACAGGCTAAGGTCAGAGACCATACTGCCTAGCCATAAGCCTATATTTTCCCACTGCTGGGAAAGGCCCACCCTCCCCTAATTCCACTTTTCGTGGTCTGTTGCTTGTGCTGGCCAATCCTTGAAAGGATAACACAACTAGGTAGGTAAGTACTTGTTTTATCCAATTATGATAGACATACCTCCAAAACTTTAAATTGGAATATCTTTAATTGTAGACTTACTAGAGAAGAAAAACCAAGACCATGTTGTTCAGGATTACAAACTCTATACCAACATATTTTTTCATCTAAAGACGCTAAAAAAAAGAGTTGACAAAAGTTTGTATGGGAGTTCGCCAATGTCTTTTCTTTCAAATCTCCCTATATTCCAAGTAGGTAATTTAGGTTCCTTTTTTGTATTTTCTTTCAAAACCCGCCAGATTTTTGACCAGTCGGAAACAAAAGCCGCTACATCCATCCACCTTGACCAATCCTAATGCTGCATTTTGACAGTTATGCATGGTGTAGTTAAATACAGTAATGACCACTAATAGTCTAAGATCCGAGTATAGAACGACCTTCACCGAGAAGGTTAATGGATGAAAGTATTTCATATCAAATTTAATATGTTAAATAATAGTGTGTGCGAGTGGGTTGGCTGAAAAATTTCAGTCCAGAACCATTAATCATTAATTTAATATTAAAAAAAATATTTTTTTCACATTGCACTTGTTTGGTATGTGTGTGTTTGTAATGAGCTTATCTTTATATAAACATAAATTTTATTTATTTAACCAGACGGTTGCAAATTACTAATATTGACCCACCTGCCTACCCAATGTTATGACAGGAAAAAAATAGTCAACCTAACGTTTGCATATCCTATAGGCTTCATACTATCGATTGGTACCTGTATAATTTATCTATTATCAAAACAAGTGCAATATTTAAAAAAAATATTTTTAAATATTTAATTAATCATATACTGGACTGAAATTTTTCAGCCAACCCACTCGCAATATATTTTTTAACACATTAAATTTGATATAAAATACTTTTCATCCATTAATCGCTCGGTGAAGGTCGTTGTATACTCGGATCCCCTCTACTATAATGTATTTACTATCAATCTCCGCCTTATCCATTAATGTGAGAAACAAAATCCGTCAGTGTTGTTATACCCGCTACATCATTTTTTTATAGTTATATTATTAATTTCTTTTACACTTTGCAATTGTATCGTATTTAAATGGTTCAAAATTTTTGTAGTAGTATTTTTACCGTAATTTGAAAAATTAACGAATAATCTTAACTGTTGCCAGCAAAAAAAGTTAAATACTGTAAAATACACCTTACTGGATTTAGCGGATTATGATTCTACTAGTGACCCGCCCTGGCTTCGCACGGGTTACTACCCATACCCGTACCTGTACCTAAACAAATTATAGTCTATAACCTTCCTTGATAAATGGGCTATCTAACACTGAAATAATTTTTTAAATCAGCACAGTAGTTCCTGAGAGTAGCGCGTTCAAGCAAACAAACTCTTCAGCTTTATAATATTAAGTATAGATACGGCACATCTAGCCCGCTGAAATACATCAACACTATTTAGTTTTTACATTAAAAGTCAAAAGTGTCTATTTAATGTCTTCATATTTCTACCTTGTGTCAGCATTTATCTATGATTGTTGAAGGTATACAGAAACGTTTCCCAATTACCTACAATCGCTAATCGGCCGCTTTGACACTCACCGGCATTGGATGTAACCGTCGAAAGCTGCTCACGTAACAAATGTAATTATCACACCACGAACTATTGACACGTAGCATTGACCGAGCTCACCTCACTTTGTGCCCTACGTGAACCGTTCCACACAAATGACTATTCCGGAATTTGTTTTCGAGTGTGTCCGTAACTCCGTACGCTACTGCGAAAGCTTGTTCAGAAATTTGGCTACTGCACCGACAGAATTTCCAATGTCAAAGAGGAACGTCGATGTAGCATCCAATTCAATAAACTACGACGAAATATGTTTGGTTATACACAGACCACATGTAGTTGTACCTTTACTATAATTATATTTTGGCAAAAAGATAGTAGCGGTGAAAGAATACTACAACTCTTGTGTCGTAAAAGACGACTAACGGACTAAAGACTGCACATGCAATTATTCCAACTGCATAGAGCGGCGATAGGCTCGACACCTATCACGCTAAGCACATGTGCAGTCGCTTGAGGACTGCTTTTGCGGTCCTCATTGCGGGCTCTGACTAACCCTTCGGGGATACTAATCGTGATTATAATATGTACCTACATATAATCACGACTATTATCATACAATAATACTTACATACATACATGTATGTATTCCCTTAAAAAATCTATCACATTGGTCCATAAGAAAACTTTGAAAGCTTACAAATCTCCGGTTCGTCCACAAACTATACGCAGTTTCGTTTGACAAGAACAAAATTAAATGACATCGTGCTCCTTATCGATTGCAGACTTATTACTGACTTGATAAAATGAGGCATCCCTATAAAGCATAATCGGATCACGTTCGCAACTGACATGCTGTGAACAATATCGCTGATAGATTGAAACGTGACTTACCTACATAACTATTGTTGTGTTGTATGTGTACTTCTGATTAAAGATCGCGTAAGTGTAATACCAAATTAATACCATAATATTTACTAAAAGAAGAACGAAAATAATCGGTAAAGTTTCAGCACCTCAGCACAGGAAATTACATCGTATTCACTTGTATTAGCAAAGACAGATTAGAAATGTCTTAAAAAATTTTAACTACGAAAATTGTATGAGCTCAGCTGTCGTTAAACCAGAGACAATAGAAATTTAATTGTTAGATCTCTTTAAAACAGAACGCGGCAGGCAAAGGGTTATATAATACTACGAGTATACCGATATGTATTTTAAGACTTTTAAAATCAAGGAGATATACAGGGGCTCAACGCGAAAAGGCGCTTAACTTATTTAAAACTACATTATGCAACTAAGTGATAAGCCGTAACTTTTAATTTGTGTATAACTACTTAACTCAAAATACAAACCTTTTCACAGATGCCCTACAAAACTTTTTACGTTCTCGTAATGCTGTAATACAAAATAAATACCTTATTAAGTGGCGCTTAAAATTCTCTTTACAACCCAACCTCCGCCGTTTTTATTTATCGTTTGATTACGTAGGCCCCTGATATTGCCAGAACCTTTGTGCTTTAACTTCAACTCGGGAAAGCTCTTACCTAATTTGAACATCCTTCTAAATTTGCATTAATAATACTCAAAAATCTTCACAGTGCCTCAAAATTTAAACTTCTAATGAAATACTTCAATATCGTTTAGCTTAAATTGTTTATGTATAAAAAAGTTACAATGACAATTCGGGGGTAAATGTTTAAGTACTCCTTTTTGAATCAGGGAAAATTATTTTATTTGAAACAGGATCTGTCTTAAAATAATAAACAAACTAAAGCGCTACTTATCTACTATATTCTTGTGATAGAAGGTTACATTCGCAAACGATATAAAGATACAAAAATTTGTTAGTATAAAGATAAAATCTATTATGATTATATATAGGCGTTTGATAATGACGATTAGAAATTACCGGAGGAAGGAATAATTTTCCAAACATTAGGCAGTAAGAGGAAGTAGGTAATTATATTGGATTAGAAAAAAGAAAAAAAATCTCTTTGTAAATTAACATATTATTATGTTCGGATTACCATTGAAAAAATGTAACATTATAATAAAGTGGGTCCGTTACCTGAACGATTTGTATATAAATACGATGGGTAGGTCCATATTTATTTCGGTCGACAATTAAACAGTGTAGTCACGAGCGGGCACATCTGTTGGACATAGGGTTGCTTACCTCAATAACTCAGAAGGAGTGTTTCAATTTAGTGCATCTAATAATTCTCACTTTCCACCAATACATTATCCCCTATCAAAGTAACCAATCAACCATCAGTAACCAAGCGGCAAATCTTCAAGATGGTTCTGTAATACGGTTATAATAATATGTAACATTATTATATAACTAGCGGCCGTTCGCGGTTTCACCCGCGTGGTTCCCGTTCCCGTGGGAATATCGGTATAAAAGTATCTTATGTGTTCATCCAGGTTATAAACTATCTTTATGCCGAATTTCATCCAAATCCATTCAGTAGTTTTAACGTGAAAGAGTAACAAACATCCTTACATTCTTACAAACTTTCGAGTTTATAATATTAGTAGGATTTATGGGGATTCTAGCCTTCAGTCAGCATTGAAGGAAAAATATTCGGTCTACACGATTAATCTTGTTAAATTTTAATATGTCCCTACTCTACTCGATAGTGTCGCTCAAAAGCAATTCGAGCCTGTGTTTGAGTTGCTTAAAGCGTCAAAAATGTATCGTGAAACATGAAGAGTGTGAAAATTTAACAGGATTTCATTTGTGCATCGTAAATTGTTGAAGCTTATACAAAGTGTTAATGAAATTGCGTGTCATGTGAGTATGACATGCACAATGAGAGAAGCCAGGACTGTAACATTGGGTGATTCAGTTTCAACAAAGAAACAGAAAATAATAATCCTAAAAAATCTGCAGCTAGCGTTACCAAAAAGTTAGGGCGAATTCAAAAAATCATAGTTTAAGCGTTTAATGGTAATGCGTTTAAACATAAATACTTGTTACAATAACCATTACGTAATTTGATAGGGTAAAATATTTTATACTATTTTCTGTTTTTTTAACGGGTAGTTTAATTAACCGTGTTGTATAGCGGTGAAAGAACTATCACCCCCTCTCTGCCCTTGAGTGTCCTAAAAGTCGACTAACTGTCTAAAGACTGCACATACATGCATCGTGGAGCGGCGATGGGCTCACCTTCAGTCACGCTGAGCACATGTGCAGTCTATATTCGGCGAAAAGTGGACTATGGTAGAAGACTGCGTCCTCAGAGTCCTCATTGCCTAGTTTCTGACTAACCCTTCGGGTATAATATAGTCGTGATTATAATATGTATGTATGTATTAATTACTATTAAAATTTGTTAGTAAAAAATGTTGTGGTAATTTTTTATTAATTTTAATTTTGGGTTCTATTCATGATATTGAACTGCCTCCAGCTACGGCACGCAATTTAATGAACAGGGTGTTAATGTGCATATAATATATTTTGCTTGTTGTGACAGCCCTACGGGAACAACACGGACTCAACCACAAGCAAAATAAAGTTACGATACAGCACCGCCATTTCTCGATCGTAAAACAATGAATGTCGCTTAAATTTCACAATTACTCTTGGCCCACATTTTGGAAGTTATAAAGGGTTTAGTATGCACAAATCTAAATAAAATAAATATTAATAGATAAAGGAGGCATTTAGTAAAATTCACAGGCATTATTCAAACATTCATAAAAATATTTTAAATGCTTGCATTAACAGCTAAGTGAATAGGCATACTTTTAAGACCTAAGTTCACCAACAGATATAAGTACACATATAAGTTTTTAACAGCTGTTTAAATCAAAATTGGCTGTTCAACAATATTTTGCTGTTTAAAAAACATTAACGCTATGTACAAATGTTGGTTTGTTGGGCATAAAGAAAACCAGTTTGATTACAACCATCAATAGTTTGACGTACTCATCTGCCTTTCATAATGTAAATACGAGTACGTTGATCCCCTTGTCTGTCATGTCTGACTGCCGTACTTAGATACGTCTATTAAGTTTTAATGAGAATTAAATGTCTTTCGGTTTAAAGAATATTTATTTCTCATAAAAACTTTACAGTTTGCTTAAAATGAGATACAAAGGTTTGTAAATAAAGATATATCAGCACTGCGGTGGTTTTGTAAAACAGAATAAAGAAAGTACTAAGTATTCTACTTATATAACATAAAATTAGTCTAATAAATACTACTTACCTACCAAAAATAGGAAAAAAAATAAAAATGTGAAAACACCAACAACAAAAACATGCATTGTGGTACAGTCACGAGCAAAAACATGCAAACAACTGTAACTCTTAATACAATGGAATAAGAGTCAAAGTGGATACATAATGGTGCTCCCGACTGTACCAACTACATTAGTTATAATTATTACTTAAATTAAACAAAAATTCACAAGAAGATCAGACCCCATTATTACAATTCGAAAACAGTTGAAATAATTGTTCACGACAAAACTGTGCCGAATTAAATAGGAGAAAAAATAATAATTTTTCTAAAACTATTTGGACCTTCCTTGTTATTGCCCCTATGAAGCCACATATTTTCTTAACTTATCTTTAAACAGTTTTTTATTAGAGCAGTCTTTAATATCATTTGGCAACTTATTGAACAGCTGCGCTCCCTCAAATAATATCGTTTTCTTCCCGTAACCTGTTCGGACTTTGGGAAGCTTAATCTTAGTTTTGTTTCTCAAATTGTGTGAATTTATTTTTAGCTCAATTTTAGTGCTAGACTGAATGGAACCGGTAACTATGTATTTAATTAAAATGTATGTATAATATGTATAAAGCTGTGTTAAGTCAAATAATCCTGTTTCTCTGTATAATTGTTTTGTAGGATTTAAGTAATGATAGTGAAATAGCACTTTAATAATTTTGTTTTGAGTTCTTTGTAAAGCATTGAGATTTGTTTTAGGGGCTGAGCCCCACAACTCCACTAGATATTCAAGGTGAGATTTCACTAAGGCATTATAAATAATTTTGCGTACTTTATAATGGAATGCAATCTGCAGACTTACGCAATGCGCCCAGTACTTGTAGTAGCTTTGTTCTAACATGTTCAATATGATGTTTCCAAGTTAATTTGTCGTCTATCCAAAGGCCAAGATACTTTTCAGTGCTCGATTGTTTTATTATGTCATTGTCTATTGTAAGTGGTGCAAAATTTGGAATATGTTTATTTTTAGCTTTGAATATCATATACGATGTTTTCGAGGTATTAATAGTGAGCAGATTACATTTTAGCCATTCATTGAGCAAAGTGAGGTCTTTTTGAGCTTCATTTACAATGTTATGGATGGAGTCTCCAAAATAAAACAGGCATGTATCGTCAGCATATAAGGTTAGGTGTCCGGTAAGTCCTATCTTAATAATATTATTAACATATATCAAAAAAAGCAACGGACCGATTATTGACCCTTGAGGAATTCCGTAAGATATCTGATGGGTAAAACTGGTGCAGCCATCTATTGCAACAACTTGTTGCCTATTCTGTAAATATGATGTGAATAGTTTGAGAGCCGTGTCTGTAATTCCTATGTTGTTTAATTTTTGTAAGAGCTTTTGGTGGCTGACTGTATCGAAAGCTTTTTTTAGGTCGATAAAAAGCCCTAAAACTATATTTTTTTGATCTATGTTAGTTTTCACCTTGGTGATTAAATCTGTAGCAGCTATAAGTGTACTTGATTTAGAACAAAATCCGTATTGCTGGTCAATTAAGAACTTTTTTTCAGAAAGGTAGGTATTTAATCTGTCATACATAACCCGTTCAAATATTTTGGATATGACGGGCAAAACCGACACAGGCCTATAATTATTTGGATCAGTTCTAGTCCCGGATTTGTATATAGGGCTGACCTTAGCTAGCTTTAGTCTATCGGGGAAAACACCATTTAATAGGCATACATTTATGCAGCTGGTTACACTTTCAATAATTATATCTTTTAGGCATTTTATGGCTTTAGTTGTAATACCGTCCAGACCAGAAGCAGTATCATTATTTAAACTGTCAATAATTTTAGATATTTCATCAATGCTACAAGGAGTAAATTTATCCAAAGTTACGTCATGTGTATAATTCGGTTCGTACATTAAAATGTTATGAGCATTAAAGTGGTATGAGATTGGTATTTTATTTGCTAGTTGTGTACCGACTGATGAGAAAAATGTATTAAATAACTCACAGATTTGGTTTCCATCTTTAACGATTTTATCATTCGATATTAATTTTGGAGGAGCGCTGCTGGTCCTTCTCTATTTAGCACTATACATAAGAAAGTGACAGCAAGAGACTTAATTGTCATTAAAACTTAATTGACGTATCTGAGTACGGCAATAAAACTCCAAGAAGTTACTAAAAATTTAATATCTATTGGCTGGTTTTACGGCAGCTGACAGCTACAAGCATGAAATATTATGTATTGGGATATTTGGGATACTAAATAACTATTAAATGTTTTTATTATTATTAATCTTAATGAATGGTTATCGCGTGTAGCATCAAGCCAATTTCAAGTAGTTTAATTTAAATTAAATTTATTATTGTACGGTTGTATAAATAAAATGGAGTTTCACAACACGTGTTGTTGCTAAAAGAACACGAGAGAAACTCCAATATATGTCTTTCCTTCTCTATTTAGCACTATAAGTACATAAGAAAGTGACAGCAAGAGACTGCATTGTCATTAAAACTTAATTGACGTCAGAGACGACGTCCGGTAATGAGACTACAAGAGGTTACTAACAATTTAATTTCTATTGTGTCTGGTTTTACGGCAGCTGACAGCTACAAACATGGAATATTATGTAATGAAATATTTGGGATACTATAACGAAGTATCTAAAAGCTACGACTACTTAGATATTTATAGGTAGCACTTATAGAGAGTGATATTATTTTTGCTAATACGTCACCGACATCTTACAATTAAGTTTGCATAGTTTATACTTACATATACAGCGTGTGTCTTGTAAGGTGTCAAGCCGATGTGTGGTGATAGGGAACTACCTTAACTATCTATTGAACCGCCATGTATGGTCTACGATTTTTTTGTAGTTATCGCGTTATAATTTTTTGTCGTTATTTTATGGTTCAAAGAAGAGATGGCTCTAAAAAAATTATATATTTTTTGGTCGACTTTTCTTCGATGTTTTTTTTAATACAGTGCCTATTGATTGCACTTTTATTATATGAGTAAAAAAATTCCTTCCTAACTTTAACCTAAGATACTAAAATTTTGATCTTAACTTAAAAATTGGGTAAATCAGAATAGAATTGAGTTTTTAACTTACTTAAATAAAATAAATTTGAAACGATTTTCCATAGCTTCTGACTAGTTTTTAAAAGTGCCCGACCAAATATGCTTCATACTAATAAAAAAAATGTACTAAAGGGGACATTTTTTTGCTGAAATCGGTCGTTGAACGTGGTAGATCGGAAATTGTGTAATTTTCATGTTTTATGATTTCTTAGTAGCTTTGCATATTTTTTGTCTATCAGGAGATTAATTATCCCTTTACGTTTAAGAAGAGCTCAGTTGATAATAATAACATACATTTCATACCTACAACTATCCTAAAAAATACCATTATTAATGAGAGGGCCAAAATAAAACTCAAAATGCGATAGAAATTTAATATGTTTGAAATAATACTAGCAGACCGCCCGCCGACGACTTCGTTCGCGTGGACCCCGTACCCTGTGACGAATTTTCAAAATGACTCCCCTCCCATACCCCAGTGACGACGCCTACATCGCATTTGTTCTATCATCAATAGTTTTCGTAGCGCACGCGATGTAAGAAATTGATTAGAGTAAGGATCCCTAATTTTTTTAAATATAATATAGCTTAAGTCACCCGGAAAAAGTGTAGCTTCCCAACGGTGAAAAATTTTTTTAAAAGAGTTTCGGAGCCAATTCAATACAAACAATCAATCAAATCTTTCCTCTTTAATATATTAGTTTAATCGATGAAAATTACACAATTTCCGATCTACCACGTTTAACGACGGATTTCAGCAAAAAATGTCCCATTATAATACATCTTTTTTTGTATTAGTATGAAAGCATATTTGTTTGGGCAATTTTTAAAACTAGTCAGAAGCTATGAAACATCTTTTTTAATTTTTTTTATGTAAGGTTAAAATTCCATTCTGTTCTGTTTAAACCAATTTTTAAAGTTAGGATCAGAATCTTAGTATCCTAGGTTAAAGTTAGGAAGGAGATTTTTTTACTCATAAAAGTGCAATCAATAGTCATTGTATTAAAAAAAAACATTGGAGAAAAGTCGCCCAAAAAAAGATATAACTCGAAAACTACAAAAAATCTTAGAACATACATGGGGGCTCAATAGATAGGTATGGCAGTTCCTTATCACCACACATCGGCTTGACACCTTACAAGAAACACGCTGTATACATATTATATAATCTCGACTATTATCGCCGAAGGATAAGTCAGAGACTGGGAAATGAGGACAGCAAAAACAGTCCTTACCATACTTTTCACCAAATAGCGACTGCACATGTGTTTGGCGTGACAGGTGATCAGCCCATCGCCGCTCTAAGCTGATGGATGTATGTGCAATCTTTAGTCCGTTAGTCACCTTTTACGACACCTAAGGGAAGAGAGGGGGTGATATTATTCTTTCACCGCTACGCGACGAGGTTGTTGTATCATAGTTTATAAGTAGGTAAGTATAAATAAAATATTAAAATCGTTAATCCGCCAGCACTTACATTACAACTTGTTTGTGTTTATTTTTATGATAAGTACTAATATCAGTTCAGTGTTGTTGTCCTTATTACATAAATAAAATAAATTCAAAGCGAACATCCAATAACTAAGTATTTGTCCCCGCCATATCACTGAAGCTTCGACAAGCAAGTTTGTTTTTGAACAATCGCTTCAAGAGCTTAGTTCCAATAGAAAAATAATAATTTTTGTAATCCAATGCGCTGATCTTTATTTAGCTGTGGTCAAACGATATGTGACGCGTCAAACCAATATTTTCTCTTTATAAGAATCCACTTATTAGTATTCCACACACGAAGTAATTTTGCGATAACTTAGAAACCCATTCAAGTCATGTTCTTATTGTAGAAAATAAGATTGTTTAGTACTTGACATTTTGAAACCAGTCTCTTAGACCCAGGATTTTTTTTATTTATTTATTTTATTAAATCAAATTTGGTTACGCATTCAAGAGTAACACAATAATTATTGTCTCACAAATTGTTCTAGATAGTATGGGATCAGGTGTCTTAAAAACTTATTTTCCCAGCCATTGCTTAAACATTTTTTTGGTATTAGCATTAAACTTCTTAAAATATTGAACCATTTTAATAATATCAACGTGTATTCGTTCGTAACAGAAAAAGCGTTAAAAACTCATTTTTATTAATTAAAGTGATCCCAAATTAATATTGGGAAATTATTCATGATTCCACGGGGAATTCGCGGGCCTGTCATTCCAACCCTGACCTGAATCCCCTAATTTCTACAGAACCATGAGGGCATTGTTGTAGAAACAATGGTCTTTTGATCAAATTAATTTGAGTTTGATTGCGCTGAACTAAACTTGGCTTAGTCAAGGGCTGTGTTTGAAGAATTTACATCAATAACAAATTATGTAGCCCTAATAAATCATATCATACTGCTGGGATTAGCCGGAGCCTACACCCAGCAGAGTGGTCATGACGTCACGAGGTAGTTATTAGTCCATGTTATGCCATTCCCTTGTGTTTTTTTAAATACTAATACCTCCGATATGATGACTGGAGGTATTCTGTACTTGTTAGATTCTCCTTTATTCCAGTTCTCGCTTTTATGCCTCTCGTATTTTCATTCCTCATACTACACTTGTATAAATCACGCTTTTGCTCTTTTTTGCCGTTGGGATTACCGCCTACATGCTTGTCTAGGTCTAGCTGTCTATTCCCTTGTGTTTTGTGCGTAGCGCATCCATACAGGTATCTTCAACGATCAGGTAGAGGTAGCTCTGTCTCTGACTCGTGGTCGGTGGACTAACATTTTTGTGTAGTCTTTATTTATTGAACGCAAACTGGGTAATGGGCCGAGTAGAAAATCCATTTAGCTGCAGAGTGGAGGCCCTGGGTTCACTTCACAGGTCGGGCAAAGTAGGTTTTATATTTTAAATGCACAGCCCAGGTTTGTGATTACAAACCAACCGTTCAGCCAATTCAGTGATGTAGGATTCTCTTTAGCAGGAATATAATGCTACTTTCTTTTACTTTTGCTTGCTTGGTTTATTTTATGAAATTTTGTATACGCTTAGTCTTAGCGGCTAAGACTTACTCCGGGTTACATTAAACTTATCTCGCAATCGAAGTTAAACGGAAACTAAGTAAGCTAATTACTCGTATCTTAGTATACCTACGTAAAATTTTTATTAGGGCAAATTTTACCAACTCTTATCCCGATTATAAAATATATAAAATAACACTTTACTCCCATGTTAGCTCGTTTTGTATTATACTAACCAAGGACATTAAAGTTTTGGAAATTTCACTACACCGGCAAAGTCCAGGTTTGTGATTACAAACCAACCGTTCAGCCAATTCAATAATGTTGGATTCTGCCTAGCAGGAATATAATGCTATTGTCTTTTACTTTTGCTTGCTTTGTTTATTTTATGAAATGTTGTATACGCTATTCTGTCATACGCCAAGTCTTAGCAGCTAAGACTTACTCCGGGTTACATCAAAGTTATCTCGAAATCGAAGTTAAACGGAAACTAAGTAAGCTAATTACTCGTATCTTAGTTTACCAACCAATTAATTTTAGGCCAATTTTACTAACAAGAGTTGGTATTATCTCGATTATAAAATAACACTTTACTCATAAGTTAGCTCGTTTTGTATTATACTAACCAAGTTATAGTTTTGGAAATTTCACTACACCGGCAAAGTCCACGGTGGTTTAAGATGTTAGACCGAGAATAATGTTGTATTTAGTCAGCTGATCTGGACCGACCATCCCACTGCCATTGTTATTTCAAATTATTTTCCGTATTTGTTGGAGTACGACGAAACCTCTTACCCTGCTATAGAACTCTTTATTACTTCTTTTAGCAGCCAGTTCAATAAAAAATTGCTATGAATAAAAATTATTCTGACGAGATTGCCTAGTCAACACATATTTGAATTAATAGTAAAATGTAATTGGAATACGTAAAACACGTGTCTCGAGTAATGCATGAATCCATTTTACAAACTAGATTCAATTTCAATTAGTCTTTATTGAAAACCGAAATACAATGTTACGATATTTTTTATTGGGAACAGGTAATTTTATTATTTTACACTTCAACGTATCAAATAGATGAATGTTTTTTCTTTAAAATTTACAATAATCGCCTTATGAGGCCTACTATTATATCTCAAAAGTGATTTTGCTTGAAATGCTCACTTTTGCATTTCGTAGTAATTTTGCAGTTATATTAGTCGTTTTTATCGAAATAGGATAATAAATTCATTATTAAATCTTTATTCCTCATGAAGTAACAATTATTCTGGTATAAATTTTGCTCAATAATATTATCGTAGATAGGAGAAATTCACAGTTAACTTAAAGCAATTTTCGAAGGTTTTTGGTTTAGAATAAGTTTTTTTTTCTATAAAAAATCAATGATATCTAAAAATTCCGCGGCAGCTACGCACTATACGACTATATTATAAGAGACAACATTCTATTTTTTATTCCATTTGTTTAGAACAGTATTTCAGTTATTAACAACAGTTCTATCTAGGAGCTCAAAAGTGCCTTCGCGCATTTTATGAAAATATTTCTCTGCAATTTTGGGTTTAATTAAAAAGTTAAGCAAAATTTACAAAAAGCTAGACCGCTACGAACTACGCCAATAGCTATTTTACACTATTTTATAAGTCAAAACTGTTAATGTATTTTTGTTACTGAGATCAAGAACGCTAAAATACATGCAGGGCACCGCACAGTACGGCAATGTCGCATTACAACTAAACGCCTGAAAACTTAGTAGGAAAAAATTAATTTACGCTAAAAATCCTAAGTTTTGATTACTGTTCGTAACAAATGGCCTTACTGCAAAAAGGTACGAACTATAGAAATATCTATACCGAGTTTAGCTTTAAACAGATTTGCCAAACTGATAAAAAATGTGTCCAAGCTAAATACAGAGCTTGGCATTTCAAACTAGTTCTGAAAGCTAATAAAGCTAACAGCAAGTATTTCGAACCTACAGGTAGGGCTTCAGGATATGGGATATAAAAGCATATATTATTTTCAAAGCTTCACATTCTATATTTTAGCCAGGAAACATGTCTAAAGTCACCTTGTATACATGTTTACTCAGTACCCTTTGCCTTAAGAGGGTTTACGCATTTCGGTTTCCCGATACAAACTTCCAAGTCGAAATTTTTTAAAACCAATAAGCCAATTTTAATGAAACTATTGTAAAATGCAGGGATCTAAATAGTTTTTGTTGAAAACATTTTTAATGAACGTTTATTTAACTGAGTTATTCCGAATTTAAACTTTCTATGGTGGACTTTAAATCGCAATAACTCAGTTAATACAATGTTTTTTAAAAATGTTTTCAACAAACTATTTAGATCCCTGCATTTTACTTTAGCGTGCAAAGTTTCAAAAAATTGGCTCTTTGGTTTTTAAAAATTTCGACTTGCAAAGGACATTGTTGAAGTTAGCCTAAGAACCAACACAAACATGACATACATGATAATTCTTAGCTTATTTTTTACGACTTATAACAGTACCTATTTAGATTTTAGCGGACACTTTTAGATAATTAACCATTACTGAAAAGTATTTTTGGACATTAATATTGAGTATCATTTTTTTTACTATGGGTTGGGTAATTGAGAGTTCAGTGCATTCAGCCAGTGAATTAAAGGTTTGACCAAAATATTTATAATAGTTACAAACAAACCTAATAATATTATGCATGCATGACTGACTCGATATACTTATTGCCAAACACTCCAAGCATCATTATAATACGATACATCGCATTTTATTTCAAACTGAAAACGTTAGTCGACTTAAAATTCTTTTGCTTTTCCAATGAGGAGAAATTCACTAACCTGCGGTGCTGTGTCACTCACTGACTGACGTTACTGTAGTCTGCTATACACAGTGTTGCCATTTATACGGATTAGTCCGTAAAATAATGTCAATGTTCAAACCGGACAATGAATACACACGGATTTTTATACGGAGATTTCAGGCAAATGCTTTTAATGAGTAATAACTTTTAATAAGTAGTACCTACTAATAGCTTTTATTATTCCTAAGAAATATGTTACATTTTATTTGATTCTGCGTAAACTAGCGAGTCTTATTTAATTTTCCTATATTTATACAGAACTGAACCAGCAATTACAGCTTAGTAAAAATTATGGCTTTGAGGATTCCCATTGAGATATATATAAGTATTTTCTTGGTCGGCTAATATGAGAATGAGAGCCAGTGAGAGTTAATGGTGTGATTTAGTGTTAGTGCAAGCAAGACGTAAAACACTTTGTTATGAATTATTTGTGGCTGTCTGACATCCATATTGTTTTAGTGTGTTTTTGGCGTAATTAATTATCTTATTACTTTCATTGATATAGTTATATATAGTAGTAAGTATGTACATACATACCTTAGAGTTTCAACTTAGACCTTAAGATAAAATATTTTTTGTTTGTATTTTACATGTCTATAACTTGTTTTGTGCATTACAATAAAATAAAAAATCCCATACGGATTTCATACGGAATTTGTTAGTTATTACGGAATACTGGCTCTAAGATCTGGCAAAACTGGTTGTGCAGTTTCTTTGACAAATAAAACAATACAGTGTAACATCACTTTTCAAATTCTCTCAAGAAGTCCGTGCGAGATCTCAGTAAAGTCCCACATCTTTACTCAAGGGGTTTTGGGGGAATATCATTTAGCAATTAACGTTCTTAATTATCATCACTCATCATTATCATCAGTTAGCATAATCAACGAACTCTAATAATACGACTGAAGGACTAGTATCCATGGTCAAGAAAAAAAAGTTGACGTTCTGGACTTCTTGGCGGGAAAGTGAAGCGTCATGTCTGCAGTTATGTTTAATTTTCTATCATTTGTGTTTTGTCGAATATTAATGTGAAATAATGTTGGCAAAAAAAACAAAACAGTGCAACAACACTCTCAAATTCTTTAATTAAACATAACCTCAAATAATAATTATAAGATTTCTTAATATTTAGGTTCTCAGGAGTATCCGTCGAAAATCTTTGTTTTTACAGTTATTTACTTGCAATTTCGAACCTAGAAAAGAATATTTCATAATTGTTGGTTGTTAGGCTAACAATGTATGGGCGCAGAACATTGCCCTTTGTATGGGAAACCGAAATGCGTAAACCCTCTTAATGGCAGAGTGGTTAAGCGCTCGGCCTGGTTTCTGTAGGTACTGGGTTCAATTCCCAGGGCGGACACAATGTGTTTCGGATTTTTCGATGCATAACCCGACTTTGTGATCACTACTTATATTTAGCGTTGGCGCATAAAGTCTTAATTTCAACGATATATTCAGCTTTACCCCGCATTGGGGCAGAATTATAGGCTGTAAAGTACAGCCCACAATAATAAGGAGTCGATGGCTTTTATAAACGATACATAAACCATGGGTTAGATTGTCAATGGGAAATAGTTTTCATTTCAAATTCCGTCGTAAACTGAACTGAAAAATGAGTACCTTTTCATTGCAACCTTTTAGTCAAACCCACCCCAAAGGAATGATTGGCTTTTCGTCTATGAAACTATATAAGGACTCTTTTGCACGGATTAACTCAAAACAATCAAACTAGAAGTGTTCAATTTGAATGTGTCACGTTTGCGTAAACTTTTGAAAACAATATCGCTCTTAAACTTTTACTACTACCTACTCTTAAACAACAATAACTTACTTTAAAGCAATGTCTAAAGTTAGACAACAGAGCAATCACAATTAGGCTGGCCTCACACAGCCGGAATCGCTTTCTGAATTAAAAATCTGAATTCAGATTCTGAATTCAGAAAGGCCGGAATACCATACAATATCAGTATGCTCCACACACATGCTGATTTTTTCAGAATCTGAATTTCTCAGATCGATATGGAAGAATGAGCTGACGAGCGTCCGGAATTCCGTGTCTGAATATTTAAGATTCTGAATTCAGAACGCGCGTATTCCCATACATTTTATATAGAGCGGCACACACATGCTGGAATTCAAATTCTGAATTATTTCAGTGTTGCCATTTTTAGTAGGATCCTGCTTTTTTAGCATTTTTAAAAGTAAATTTTAGAAATTTAGTTTGTATGTTATCTTATTGATACCTTGCTATAATAGTGTTTAATATTCGATGTACTTCAATTCTTAAAAATTATAAAGGTAAATATAGCAGTTTTGGTGCATTTTTATAAACAACGCTTAGCAGTTTTAGCAGGGTTTATCATACATTTTTATTTTTATAAAATTTCTATTGAAACTCGTTAATATGGTTAAACTAGATAATGGATAAATATTTATAAACATAGAAAAACACCCAGTCCCGAAATCAATTAAGAAAAACAGTTTTCTCTAAATTGACTCACCGACCGGGAATTGAACCCGGGACCTCAGAGATGGCGCGACGCCAGACCCGGCGCGCTAACCACTTGACCACGGAGGACGTCAATTGGTAGGAACAGCGAAAAAAAAATGGCAACCCTGGTTGAAACAGCAAGCAGTTAACGTCTCGGAGACGTTTGCATATGCCGGGAGTCACAGACCACTGATCAATCTGAATTTTTAAGAATGTGTGAGTCAAGATGCCGGAATTCAGAATCTTAAATTCAGATTCTGAATTCAGAAAGCCATTCCGGCTGTGTGAGGCCAGCCTTACAGAGCGCGCACTTGTTTTTAATACTGTTTGACAACATTTAAAACACGAGTTTAACTCTAAATACTGTTAAGTGGTTAGACTGTATAATTTTTTTTTTTCGGGTAACGGGTAAGCGCTTGGCCTTCATCTCACCTGATGGTAAGTGACGATAAGGCCGAAGGTGGAAGCGCGCTTCACCCGGAATCCTCAACTACTGAGGAACTGGCTATCTTATCTCTAACTGTCGGAACACAACTATGCTATAAACATCGTTGTTATGGCGACAGACATAGATAAGATGGTGGTAGCTAGCCAGGCGGACTTAACAGCCCTACCACCAACCAAACCGAGCACACAAACATGTACCCCCCGCTGGGAATCGAACCCGGGACCTCTGGGTCTGAAACCAGTGGCTTAGCCACTAGACCACGGAGGCGGTAAAAAAAAAGTTATAAGATGAACATGGTTTATTTAAATAAATACTATTATTTTTAATGTAGTTCATTCCGGCATACCAGATTTTTTATTTATTTCTAAATAATTATATTTAATCAAAATGTGTGCGTACTTCTAAAATTCATTAAATACATAATATATTCATTAAGGCTTATGTTTGTAACAGTATCATCGTTTTTGTTAGTATATGTTTTGTTGACTGTTCAAATAATAAATAAATCTTGTACACTTAGGTAATAATATTACTTTATTAACAATAGTAGACCCGACAGACGTTGTCCAGTCTAAATCAATCAATTAAGTAATACTAAAATACCTATTATTTTCAAGACGTCTTTTTATGTTAATAGTTTTTTTTATGGATTTTTACTATTTTTCCTCACCGTTTAAATATTCCCTGAACTTTGACAAATATTTCAAGTTTTCAAATATTTCAATCAATATTTTGTAGTAATTTGACGACCTCCTTGGTCGAGTGGTTTGTACACCGGTTTTCATGGTGTCGCCATCTCTGAGGTCCCGGGTTCGATCCCTGGCGGGCCAATTTAGAAATTATTATTTTTCTAAATTGTTTTTCTGTGTATAATAAGCATGTATTTAAGTATTTTAAGTATGTTTATCCGTTGCCTAGTAACCATTTAACGAGTTTCTTCGAAGCTTCTCTTGGGCTAGATAATTGGTGTGAGTGTGGGAAAGTTTTATTTAAAAAAAAAAATATATATTTACAAATTATTCTAATAAAAAAAAACTATTGGATAATTATCTTTAAATCATAAACTACCATTTCCGACATATTTCATATTTTATTGTTACAACTGTCAAATAGCCAATTCATTTTTATACATATACATAGATAGGAGTGACCTACTTTTTTGGTACACAATTCTTTTATCTGAAAAAAGTTGTACGAATCTCTATCCTTTTCCAGAAAGGGTCATTACGCTACATCATTATGGTGACATTAGTCCATATCAATCATACTACGAAAAAGTTGACCCTAAGCGAGGGTCAACTATCGCTTTCTGCAAGACGGTAGCAGTACCTACGATGATCACACTAAAATATTTTTAAACGTGCCGAAATATCGAATACAAGACAACAACATGGTAATAATTCCGCTCAAAATTATTATTTTAAAAGTTTGTATTAAGTATAATTTTATTATAATATGATAATAAAGCGATTACATTATGAATGAAGGCGTTCGCGTCTGTCCGTCGGAAGCCGTAAATGGAAGTATTTAGGTGGAATTCGAGAAATCGTGGAACAAATTAAATTAACCGTGGAAAATAATCCTTTTACTTAAATAATTCCTTACAATTTAATTAGACTTTTTTACATTATTTAAAAAAATTCTGAATATAAAAAAAGAAATACGTGTAACTGCTTAGCCATAATCTCATCTGATGGTATTTGGCAATAAGTAGTAGTAGACTTCTACTACTACTAACTAGTAGGTAGCTACTAGTATTTTAGATTTTTTTACTATAGCAACCTTGACACGTTACATTACAGTTACTTATGACTAGAACTAATTACTTAGAACTACTGACATTTTTATTAAGTATTTAGTAACCGCTAGTAACTATTTAGTAACCGCTAGTAGTAATAACCGCCTCTGTGGTCTAGTGGCTAAGCCACCGGTTTCAGACCCAGAGGTCCCGGGTTAAACTCCCAGCGGGGGGTACATCTTTGTGTGCTCGGTTTGGTTGGTGGTAGGGCTGTTAAGTCCGCCTTGCTAGCTACCACCATCTTATCTAAGTCTGTCGCCATAACAACGATGTTTATAGCATTGTTGTGTTCCGACAGTTTGAGATAAGATAGCCAGTTCCTCAGTGGTTGAGGATTCCGGGTGAAGCGCGCTTCCACCTTCGGCCTTAACGTCACTTACCATCAGGTGAGATGAAGGTCAAGCGCTTACCCGTTGTAGATTAGAAAAAAAAAAGTTTAGTTCGCTTTGTTGTATTTTGAAGAACGTCTACATTTTCTAATTATCCACCGATTTCTACTACCGATAACAAAATCGCTCCAAAAAGTTGCGCTTGTGTTCCAAAGAAAACGGATTAACCCAACTGTATAAGGAAAACAACCACAAGACAATTTTATAGATTACGACGCGCTATACATAAGACGTCCAGTCAATTAATAACATTGTTCATTCAAACTCTCTAGAGTCTAGACGCACAAAATTTATGCATCAATACTTCAACACACAACACGTAAACAGCTCACCTAAAATTTGCACACAATTTCCCTCGCGTCCCATAAAGCACAAAGTGATTTACTTTCCCAATGTTCCGAGCTGATTATTGAGTCTATTCACGGTGCATAAAAGAAAAGTGTGAGACATGAAAAATGGGGTGATCAATCGGGCCTACGATAAGGATCCGAAACGTATTTTTTAAAGCGCCTGCCTTTTGGAAGAGCCTGCCTGATGACTGAGCGTTTTATTGTGATCTGGAAGAAGAGGACGTGCTTTAAGAAGATGCTCCCTTGTCTAATGAGGTAGACACGACTTCACTTTGTCAATTTCTCATTCCTCTTTACACATTTTGTGTTTCAGATAGTGTGTATTAGCATGTTACAGACCACCCGGTGCGAATTCGAATTGGATTTTTGGACCTACAATCTTCGATCTCGTGATCAAAGACTACAATAGTCAGATAGTGAATGATCTTTCTTAATAATCATAAGTATAAAACTGTGTGTAAGTATTTAACCGTGTTGCGTAGCGGTAAAGAAATACTACCACCACATCTCTTCCCTTGGGTGTCGTGAAAGGTGACTAACGGACTAAAGACTGCACATACTTCAAAGAGCATAGAGCGGCGATGGGCTCACCACGGCTCCATATTGGGTTGCATAAATTAAAGAGGCACATTTTAAGGCTGCATAACGTTTTTTGGCATCATCTTCGTTTCGCATAACGTTCATTCAGAATAAATCATTAGGTATACTTTATTTCCCCATAACTTCTTTTATAATAATGATATATCAGCATCAAATGTTTATGCATAAATGTTTTTATAATAACGATTACTAATAATAACATTTATTGGCAGTCATATAGAATACCATAATGTTAACATTTAGGGTTACCTTTCTTAAATTCGTTTTTTTTCTGTACAAATTTTATTTGGCCGAAAACGTTTTGTAATTTTATGTTTTCCATAATTTTCTTTTTACTAAAACACAATTGACAAAGTTTTGAAATGCTTCAGCTTCGGCTTGCTTGCTTGACAAAGTTTTGAAATGCTACGGCGGCGAGCGTTGAACCCACCTGCTCCTCAGCTCGCGGTCCGCCTCGCCTCTCCGCGCCTACGCGGGTTTAAATTACACTCTAGCATAGGGCAGACAAAACTACGTGGAGTCGGTTTTGCCGCAATTCGTTTCTGTCACTGACTTTTGTAGCACAACCTCACCGAAAATACAAAGTATTAACTTTTTTAAACATTTTACTATGAAAAACAAAAAAACAAAAATCTGGGTATGATATTTTAGAGAAAAAGGTATTTCGAATTTTAATACTTTGTCTTAAATTTGTAACTTATCACGTGACCTACAGGACTAGGGCAGCTAGTATTTCTGTTGTCTAATAAAAAAAATAACCTCGAAATTCAATACAATCGCTACGCTGCGCTTCATCCATATATAGCAACTATGTTATTTACATTTATGCTGATTAAAAATATGATAAAGACAATTATAGTAAGTTAAAATTATGTCGATGAAACCATTAAGTTTGGGTTTATAACACTCTGCTTATCATAATTTATGCGAAAATACTTTATGCTGAAACCGTTATGCCAAACTACATTATGACGAAAGAGATTATGCGACCGAATGGGCTCCCGCTCACCACCTGTCACGTTGAGCACAAGTGCGGTCGCTATTTGGTGAAAAGTGGACTATGGTACAGGACTGCTTTTGCGGTCCTTATTGCCTAGTCCCTTACTAGCCCCTTAGGGATAATAGTCGTGATTATATGTATAAAACTGTGTTAATATTAACTTATCGTTGCTTTTGTGTTGTCTGTAATAATTCACTTTTCACTTGTATTTTTGTAGTGCAGTGCAAATTTTTTAGTTTGTGGCAGCTGCATCTGAAAACATAAGCTTAAAAATAAATTATTAATTAAGTTTTGTTATTTTACATATAAATAAATAACTTAATACTTGTAAAATAGTTAAACATAGTTAATATAATGCATACATACATATATTATATAACTTCATAGTTAAACATAATCAAATAAAATATATTAAGTAAAACTGTAAAAAATGTCATACAGTGCACTAACTTATTCATAATGATCATAAAACATCAATTTGTAATAGATTAATTCATTTAATATTAAATGTGTAAGTTTATATTCTTTTTGTTAAATTCATAAATTTAAATTACGTAAACAAGTAAATTTTTCAATATTTGTAGCTTACGCTAGTTTGTACTACGCACGCCCTTTTTGTTTTAATCTAAGTACGCACGACATCAAACTATCCTTTTGTTCTCGTTTTATTTGCGATAACGACGGGTAGTCCGGCCTCCTGCGGCGCTTGGACCGCAGAGAAAAACCTTACGTCTTATGTAATACATTGTCGTCATCTTGTATGCGCTTTTCGCTAATTTACTTGTTGTCGTGCTGTTTATAGTGCTAACTGTGATCTAGTGTTTAGTTAAAGTGCTAAATAATGTTATTTACATGATTGTGGAACCAAAATACAGAAAGCAAACCCGATTTGTGAATATCATTTGAGTGAGTACTACCCATATAAACACACAATAGTGCCACAGTTAAGTTATAATATTTTGTTTTAAGTTTCAAATAAACATTGCTCTATTCTATTATATTATAAGTATTCTATTCTTCTCTTGTACAGAAAAAAGCGTGCTGTTATCTGGCGGCAGAAAAAGTTTGAGAGATCTGTGCGGGACACCCATTACATTGAAAATGATTTAGTAAATTTCTTTGACTGCAAATAATATTAAGTTACAGATAGCGTGCAATTTGTCAGTGTCATATCTGCATGCGAATTGTGTGAAGTCATTCAATAATAATTAGTCTAGTGATGATTGATTGCGATGCTATTTGAGTGCTTGTAGTTAAAATTTTTGTTAACACGCATAATGATACCTATGTATTCAAATCATGTCGAAGGATTCTCTAGTATTTTGTAAGATTTATGGCTTTATTAATGGTTATAAGATTTATAAGTGACTGATAATAAATGATATCATTTTTTACAATCGCAGTAAGTCAATTACAGAAATTGAAACTTTATTGTGCAACTTATATTACTTGCTGCCGTACTCAGAGACGTCAATTAAGTTTTAATGACAATTATACTTCGGGTCTCAACCGAAGACGATTACTTATTACATGCAGCAGTACATGAGATGGTGCTATCTTCTTCATACTTTTAGATATATCCTAAAAAGAAATATCTTATTTCCGTTCCCTTCACTGGCAACCCCGCGTCACGAGACGTCATTATGTGTTTTTGTGTTATCGGAATCACACGTACTTTTCGTAACGAAATTAAATTTGTATTTAATATGATGGGAAAATGTTAAAGTTCGAAGTTGAGAGACAGTGATCATTATGGTATTTTTCGTAAAGTAAAGAAATCATTTTTAATTCAAAAAACGTAGGCGTTTATCATCATCGGTGTCGGTGAATAGTGATAAATGTCGTATCAACGATATTACGACACGCAGGTATTAGAACATAACGCTTATTTACCAGGAAAATGAACTATTAAGGAATGTATCATAGCTGTAAGGAACTAAGATCATTTATCATTAAAATTATCTACCCTCATTTTTATTGGTTTTTCTTGGGTTCTATAATAATGATTGTAACAAAATTAAAAGCCATTTACAACAATAAATTCTTTAAATACCAAACTACTTACTTAGACACCATTGTAACAGTGTTTAACTTATTAAACGTATGATGTGTCGAGGATATATAACTGCTCAACAGTGTTGATGCTTTATTTTACTCAATGACATTGAATGTCATTGATTTTACTCCATACAAGCCGTTTCGAGGTTACTTACACCAATTAGACAGTGCTGAGGTTCTATTTTACTCCACGCAAGCCGTTGTCAAGGTAACTTACTCCACTTTAACAGAGTTGAGGCTCCACGCATGCCGTGTCGATGATACTTACTCCACTTTAAAAGTGTTGAGGCTCCACGCTAGCCGTGTCGAGGATACTTACTCCACCTTAACAGTGTTGAGGCTGCACGCAAGCCGTGTCGAGGATACTTATTTCACTTTAACAGTGTTGAGGCTCCACGCAAATCGTGTCGAGGATACTTACTCTACTTCAACAGTGTTGAGGCGCCACGCAAGCCGCATCAAGTATACTTACTCCACTTTAACAGTGTTGAGGCTCCACGCAAGCCGTTTCGAGGATACTTACTCCACTTTAACAGTGTTGAGGCTATATCTTATTCCAAGCAAGCCGTGTCGAGGATACTCACTGCACTTTAACAGTGTTGAGGCTATATTGATGTTGTCAATTGGTGGATACATCAAGAAAGAAACTTCCAAGGAGCCCCTCTGGATTTAAAGCAAAGGAGTCGCCACGCGGTTTTCAGGTCAGACCTCAGCATTATATATACTTATTAATTGTATTAGAATAATAATTAAACTTACTTCGCGACAAAGCGGCTACACAAGCCGTGTCGAAGATACTCACTCCACTCTACCAGGATTGAGTGAGGCTATATTTTATTTCAAGCAAGCCGTTTCCGGAATATGTACTTAGTACATTTTAACAGTGTTGAGGCTTTACTTTACTCCACGCTAGCCGTTTCATGGTTTCTAACTCCACTTGAACTGTGTTGAGGATTTTCTACTCCACATTAACCGTGAGAGGCCATACCTATTTCACCCTAACAGTTTTCACGTTTCCACGTCCTCCGTGGAACAAAGCAGAGTCTCAACATTGTTGAGGTCGTGGGTTCGATTTCCACCTGAGGTAGACATGTTTTCAACGTTTCGTTATCTTCGGGCTTACTTATCAATAATGATTTGGTGAAGACATCTTAAACTATGTCATTGATGTTTACAATGACTCAACCAGTAGCGGCAGAAACGAAGCTTGGCCATTCGCGCTGCTTGCAGCGGTAGCGCCTGTGCCCGTGCCAGCTGCGCCACTGAGATCTTCGATTTGTCCCCGTATATGACGGTCAGGCCGACGATAGCCTGCTTTCATTGGACACCCATACATTCTACAATTTCTCAGAGAAGAACCTCATAAAAAATAAAGGGTTACTCATAATAATAATTACAAAAAAAAAATATAAATAAGTACTTACCTACTTACTACTTGAATAAATGGAATAAAAAAAAATGCTATTAATGTACGTAAGCCTCGAAGCCCAAAACTAAATTGAAATTGAAAAATTGAAAAATTGGAAATTGAAATAATAATACTAAGCTCTTTTGGAGGTGAATATGAATAAAAGTTTTAAAACTTTACTTTCAGAGCATAATAATATTAAGACCCCTAATGCTATAACCAAGTTTGATTCGGAAAGAAAACAGAAATCCAACGCTCTGTACAGGGTTCCGGGCTAATGCCCGGGCTGAAGTTGTGATCAACTTCGAGGTTCTTTAAACTCTAGGGGGGGGGGGGGGGCGCCACTGCGCGTAGTAGTATCATTAGCTATCGAGCCGCGATCAAGCCCACCAGCACCATTTACACCGCCGAGGGACTGCCGAGGTTCCGCCGGATATCTGACAGGGAGCCGTTGAAATCAGAGCTCCTGCAGTCGCTTGACCTATTTTTATGACTGAATGACAGAAAGTGTGAGCTCACTAGGGATCGTAATGTTTTACATTGGATTCGTAAATGTAATATTCATTTTCCCGGCAAACCTATACAAAACAACTATACCCCAAAACAATGTCTGTTACTTACTATCTCAATCTATGTAGATTAAAATGAATCGCCAAATGTGTTGCTAAGCGCACGAAAACGGCTCGACTGATTTGTCTGATTCTCTTTTGTTGTGTTTATAAAGGTCAGGAAAAGTTTACAAAAAAAAATGTAAAGGATCTCACAGATTCACTTAAAATTTAAAGCAGCTTCAAAATAATTATATTTAAAAGAATCGAACTGCCCTTAAATTATTAAATCACAACTACTATTGTCGACAATTGATATTCAAGATGCTTAAATTTAATTAAGTAGGTATCTACTGCAATTACAGCTGATCGGAAAAAGTTAAGGTTTAGTTTGAGGCCGCAGTTGAAATTAAATTTCTTCTGTTCGGCCTATTTGTGTTTGCGAAATTACTGGAACCGGTTCTAGAACAATTGCGCATAATATTTAAATTTTCTACAATAACTGTTTAGTTTATGTACCTACGCACGAAAAATAAGCTCAAACTATGACGAGTGTGTATTGAATAGGGTTTGTCACAAACACTTACAAAAGCATTACTAAAAAACAGAGCAACAGAACTTGTTTTTAAACATAAATGTACAATAAGGGATTTAGATGAATTCAGGAATATTGACTACGGCATGCACAGCGGCCGTTGCGGTTTGAATTACCTACCTACACCAAGTTGTTTGAACGAGAGAAGTTCTTAGCATTAATTGATTCAGAAACTTTTTTGTATTCGCATCCTACATCCAGTCTTGTGAAAACATTATACGGATATACTTAGATACGGAGTAGGTAACTCTCCTACCATGCATTTTCACATAGCCATAATTTGACTGTACAAACCCTTACAAACGCAGAATGCATCACGAAATCCTGACCAAGCCATAACAAAAAAAAACACTTACATTTAATATAAATTGGATAAAGCAGACTGTATTGTTGTGGTACAGATTAGAATTTACATCCTTGGTATACAATGTGGCCCAAACTTGTTGTCTAAGAAAAAAAAAAACTGTTCTTCGGCCCTAAATAATATTTGTTATTCCTAATTTCCTTTCAAGGCGAGCCATCTACTCCTAGATAGCCTTATCTAGGTGGCGCTAAATTATTAGTGAATCGTTGACCAGACATGGTATACCACGAGCATCTTGAGATATATGTTTACATCTCTTGCAACAAAATCAGTAACATTAAATCAGTATTGTATTTGATAATATCTTGGTAGCTTGGACGATTACGTCAACCCATCCCTCCCAACCCATTAAATAAAATAAAAAATTGTGGAGATAACACAAAATTCTCTGAAATAATGACGTCTCGGGACGCGGGGTTGCCAGTGCAGGGAACGAAAATAAGATATTTCTTTTTAGGATATATCTAAAAGTGTGAAGAAGATAGCACCATCTCATGTACTGCTGCATGTAATAAGTAATCGTCTTCGGTTGAGACCCTCGCATAATTGGAATCAAACTTCACAAGGTAAGTTCGTTTGATTCTTAATTATATG
This sequence comes from Scoparia ambigualis, assembly GCA_963921215.1. Lineage (NCBI taxonomy): Eukaryota > Metazoa > Arthropoda > Insecta > Lepidoptera > Crambidae > Scoparia > Scoparia ambigualis. The sequence continues at coordinate 18,452,095 of OY992509.1, forward strand.
TCTTTCCTTCTCTATTTAGCACTATACATACGAAAGTGACAGCAACATACTTAATTGTCACTAAAACTTAATTGACGTCTCTGAGTACGGCGGGCGGCTCAGCTATTGATTAGCAACCCACGATTTTCAATTTGAGATGTTTACCATTCAAAAGCTTATATTTTTTTACACTTATTCACTGAATTTCAATACTCGGAAACCTTTAGTTATTTTGTAATAATCAATTGAAAATCGTAAAAATTTGCTACAATTTTTGACATTTTACGACTGACATTTCGTAATAAAAGTGTATTGCGTTTTGTCACGTGTTGTGTTACGTGTTATGGTGCTTTTTTATGGAGTATTAACATAACTTTTAAGCATTTTCTAACTAAAACTTATACATTACATATCTTTACCAGGGAATAGAGTAATAAATAGTTACAGACGACAATCTTTACAAAATTATCTAATTACTGTTGGAAACAAAACGCAATTCTGTGACGGCGGCCATTTTGTGACACTAGTCAGCCAACTGTCATTGTCATAGTAATACCGAATACATCAGTCATCTTATAGCCGCGCAGTTGAGATCATCTTTTTGTACTCCTGTTGTCGATATTTGTATGACTACCATGGCGTCACAGAAGCCCCAGGCCTCGCGTTCCGCGCCATCATCGCCAGAAGAGTTGAGTGTAGTGCAAGTGATTGACTCTAGTGAGCACCTTGTGTCGAACTCCTCTTCTGAGTGTGTACAAGTGTTGTACTCAAAGGAGCCGCTTGTGCCCACATGTGTATCTTCTGAGTATGTACAAGTGTTGGACACAAAGGAGCCGCTTGTGCCCACATGTGCAGTTCCGAGAAAATCTTCAATACTTTAGGTGAGTCACATTTCATATTTTTTGATTTATGTTAGTCAGATTGAAACGGCGGCGTACAAACCAATTTTTGTTTTGTATAGCACAATTGCTACATGTCTATAAGACTCAGAATAATCTTGAGTAGTTTTTTCAACTCAGAATAGTGTTGAATAGGTCAAAATTAGTGACAGAACCGAATTAGTCAACCCCGACTTCACGTAGTACTAGTCTGCCATACCCCTAGAGTGAATAAAAAAGCCCGGAGGCGCGGAGGGAGAGCAGCCCCCGCCCGCTGTAACAAACCGCTGGTTTGTTATGCAGGGGCGGAGGGGCTGCACTTCCCGCAGCGCCGGAGACGTTCGGAAGCCTTTCATTTAAATTTCTTTCTAATTGTTTCAGGCACACCTGAACAGTGCATTACATTCTCGGAAGAGCGAGGGTTACTTCCTACTGAGAGGATATGCACCTACCACAAAAAACAAATGAATTTCGAGCCACTACATGGCCAGGTGGGCCAATTTCGTTGCCGAAAAGGAAAATGCCGTGGCAAATCAATTAGCCGTGCCAAGGGGACATGGTTTGAAAATGCACGATTGCCTCTACCTCTGATGTTCCAAATCATGTACATGTATAGTGCGGATTACACCTATGAAATTGTACGGCGAGAAACCAGTCACTGGAGAGAAGTCGTCATATCTCCAGTAACAATATCGGACTGGTTCAATTATTGTAGAGAAGCGGTAATTTTATACCAATTAGAACATGAAATTGAAGAAGAAAAAATAGGCGGCCCTGGAAAAATAGTGCAAATTGACGAGTCCAAATTTGGAAGAATAAAATATAATAGGGGCAGAAATGTAGAAGGGCATTGGGTTTTGGGCCTGATAGAAGATGGAAGCGATGACCTACGACTTGAAGTTTGCCCTGACAATGAGCGCAGTGCAGAAGTTTTAGTGGCTTTAATAAAAAAGCATGTTCGGGAAGGCACTACAATACATACTGATTTTTGGAAAGCCTATAACTGCCTTCCCAAACATGGCTATATACACAAAAAAGTGAATCATAGTGACCCCGTCAACAAATTTGTAGCGCCAGATGGGGTCCATACACAACGTATTGAAAGCCATTGGCGTGTCATGAAACGTTTATTTGGAAAAGAAAACTACAGAGAAAATTTTACGGAGTGGCTAATAGAAGCAATTTGGAAAAGAAATATTAAAATAAAACATTTAGATAGTTTTGAGGAACTTTTGAAATGTATATTGTATGTTTATAAATAAATTTTGAATGAAATTTTTGTTTTTATTTCAAAAAACCTTACCTAAGCGAGTAGGAATCTGTCTTGCATATATAATAAGAGCTAATTTTGTTAATTTATAATTTAAAGTATTATATTTTTCATACATTTTGAGGTTTGGTTTAGTCAAATTAAAAGAAATCATAACTCAAAAACTATACATTTCCGAGAGGGGTGAAGTAGTTCTGGGGGGTTGGTACCCGCCTCCTCCCTCCCCTCTCCCCTCCCACCACGAAAATCGTGGGTTGCTAATCAATAGCCCTTCCCGGCGGGCGGTTAGTTCTTAAATATTAATTTAATAGTACTCGTATAAATAGTTTAACCATTTCTGATCCTACAGTCACGAGCAAAAGTATGTAAACAAATGTAACCTTTAATACAATTGAATAAGAGTCAAAGTGTATCCATATTGGTGCTAGTGACTGTACAATACTTATATAAGACCTATTGGGATTGGGGAGATCAAATGGGATTGGGCTGGTCACGTTAGCCACATCTATCCCGACCGCTGGGTACGTCGGCCCAGAAGGAGGTGGCGAGACAATCTAGACGCACACCAGGTTGACTGGCATGAGGTGACCGAGGATAGAGATAGATGGAAGGACTTGGGGGAGGCCTAGGCCCAGCAGTGGGACAGAATGGACTAGTAAAAAAAGCCCTTTCATAAAAACATAGATACATAGAAAACACCCAGACATGAGATTATTTTACCGGGAATTAAACCCGGTATACTTCATAAATGACGATGCTAAAACAAGAGCTCTAACCGTTAGAGCATTTTAATGCTCATGCGCTTACCACTCGACTACGGAGATCGTCAATCGTAGTTTCTGGTATTATTTTAACTTAATACTGGCTTAGCATTTCATGCATTCAAGCTAATTGTACTTCGACGTTGCATTCTCGAGATTTATATTCACAAGGTAGTCCACTCTTCAATGTACCAGGCATCCAACACATATAAGAGCTATCTAAAAGAAATTTTATAAAAAAACATAAAACGTTACCCATAGTATAGACACAGGCGCCATCTAGTGAATACCAACCGAGTGCACGAGTTTGTCACCCGCGCTGTCATCGTCATTCGCTTTTCGTGTTCGGGCATCCGCACATCGTTACCCTAAAAGTGTTTTGTGTAGCAAAAAACTATGTGCAAAAGGAAGCATGGATAATCATTATACACGCATGTGGAAAAACTGCGTAAACGACGATCGCCAAGTAAATCAGGTCAGTCAGTGTTTTAAATATTACATTTTGTCGATGTTATGATTAAATTACAAAGACAAACGATTTTTTAAAAACTATGTGATTCGTTAGCGAATATACGACTCAGAACCTCTTAGTGAGACATTCAAAGTAGAAACGTTATTGAAATATATTTCATAGTACGTTTCCTTCTTAATTTCGATTAATACTTTCGCTAGTGCCTTTGTGGTTACCCACATTTTTTGACTTTTTCACTATTTATCGATTTTCAAGAATACATAAGACGTTTAGCTTTTTTAAATAATAATAAAAAGTAAAAAACACATAAGTGTAGTACCGTGAAGTGATTACGGTCAGTGCTGGTATGAAATCTAGTATCGTGACGAGATTACGATCGATATTAGGGGTACCTACCCTATGCTGTGACGCGATTACGGTAGTTCTATTCTTCGGTCATTCCTTCCAAATGACTCTTTGTTTGCGCGAGGCAGTAGTTACCTACATTCTATTTTATTTTTTTACTAATCTTTTTATTGGAGCGTTTTTTCGTATGCAAGTGTTTTTCTACAAAATCCTACAGTGCCGCCTTACATACTGCACATTTATGTATTACCGTGATGTGATTACGGTCAGCGCTAATATGAAATATAGTATCGTGACGAGATTACGATCAATATTACGGGTACCTACCCTATGCTGTGACGCGATTACGGCAATTATATTCCTCGGTGATTCCTTCCAAATGACGCTTCGTTTACGCGAGGCAGTACCTACATTCTATTTTATTGTTTACTAATCTTTTTATTGGAGTGTTTTTTGTGTGCAAGTGATTTCTACAAAATCTTACAGTTCCGCCTTACATACTGCACACTTATGTAGTACCGTGACGCGATTACGGTCATTGCTAATATGAAATCTAGTATCGTGACGCGATTACGATCGATATTACGAGTACCTACCCATAAGTAGTACCGTGACGTGATTACGGTCAGTGCTAATATGAAATCTAGTATCGTGACGCAATTACGATCGATATTACGGGTACCTACCCTATGCTGTGACGCGATACGGCAATTCTATTCTTTGATCATTCCTTTCAAATGACTTCGTTTGCGCGAGGCCTCTCGCCTACCACAAGGCTTAGTGACTCCGATTTCAATAAAGAACCGTTAATAACGGACGTATATAAATCTAATATTAAAAAGACTTACGATCTGTCATGACCGTAGCACAAGTACACAGTCCGGATTTTACCCAGACCATCCAGGACGCTAGGGATACCTAGTCGTAATAATCCAAGCGCAGCAGAGGAGTTGCCAGTTGAAAATCCAATATCGTCGGATTTTCTTGACGTTCTTGGAGTTTCTAAAGTGAAGGAGGTACCATTGGGACCCAAAATACCAGAAAAGGTCTCTAAACGCTAGGGAAATCCTCATAGATGGTATGAACAAAGATAATAAAAAAGAACTGTTAGCAACAACTTTGATACCTGTTTGAAGTTGGCCAAATTATGCTGCATTTACATTATGAAAATACCATGAATAGAAAAATACTTACACTACCTGCCTACTTTTGATAAAAAAATCTTGTCAATGACACAAGATGTTAAAAGAGACGCACACTCTTTTGGAGAAAATTTGCTAAAAAAGATAGAAGGCCGCTGAAAAATCTGGTTTGCAAATACGGAATACTAACAACATTGGACCGTCAACTTCACTAAGAACTACGTCGCCCAGCAGGGAAAGTGGCAAGACCCATCCAAGCAACAAGGTCATGGGTTGCCAGGCCGGGTGGGAGCAAGCAAAGATTCCCGTATCCACCTCCGAGGCGATCCGCGCAAGCACCGACGTCCGCCCGCTATCACACCACGACAGCAGTGACACCGTCATACAGACCGATGTTGCGTAAATAACAACCAAGATAACCTTACACGCTGGTCGTATAATTTTTTTTTTGTTGACACATGGTGTTCAATCGCAAATGACCCGGTAGTCTGACAGTACGTTACGGGTTACAAAATACCATTTAATAATACTGTAAAGCAAGCTACTGAACCTATCACTCCTAACTTTTCTTCGGCTGAAATAAGTAAGTTAATCACAGCTATATCTGACTTGTGCCAGTCAGGAGTAATATGCATATGAGAGGATGTCAAAGACCAATTTATTTCTCCCATATTCTTAACACCTAAAAGTGATGGATCGTCCAGATTTATCTTGAACCTAAAATCATACAATAAAGCTGTAGCCTCATACCGCTTTAAAATGGAGGACATACGGACAGCAAGCAAATTATTGTTCCAAGACAGTTATATGGCCAATGTTGATATCAAAGACGCGTATTTTTTCTTTAGTTCTTATTGATGAAAACTACAAAAAGTATTTAAGGTTCAAATTTTTGGGACACAAAAGTAATACGTATCAATTTTAGTGCCTACCGTTTGGACTTAGTTCAGCACCTTATTATGTCTTTACGAAACTCATGAAACCGGTCTATCTACCGGATTTATCTTAGAAACTGAGGTTTTTTAATTCTAATATATTTAGATCTTGTGCCTTGGCCATTCTTATGAAGAATTTAAAAGTTTTGTTCTCGAAACTGTTTGTTTATTACAAAATCTAGGCTTTGATAAAAACTTCAAAAAGAGTAGCTTGGAATTGGAACCACAAAAGACTAGAAAATTTCTCGGTTTTGAATTAAATTCAGAAAATATGTGTTTGCGATTGCCAATAGGAAAACGAAAACGCATTCTTGAACAAATAAATATCAATAGAATGGGTGGAGTACAATAAGTTCCTTTAAATAATATCACTTGTCGTCTATGGCAATGGTGCGAGAAACGCAAAATATTTGTCTTTGCATCCTACAAAAAATCTAAAGATAACTTCGAGGCAGATATGGAGTCACGGCGTATGAATATCGATACAGAATGGCAAATGTCGGCACCTGTGTTCGAAAAAATTGTTCAATCGTTTGGGACACCTCTTAACGATCTCTTTGCTACTTACCAAAATTATAAATGCAATACATACACGTCTCATGGCAACGAGACCCCTATGCCTTTGACATAGAGGCATTCACCTTAAATTGGAATATATTTTATTTTTATGCTTTTCGCCCTTTCTCGCTCATATTAAAATGCGTCAGGAAAATAATTAACGACGAAGCCACTAGTGTACTAGTCGTATCGTATTGGCCGAGTCAACCTTGGTATCCCCTACTTAGCTCAGTAGCTCACCACCAATATACTTCGGCCCAAGTGACGATATGTTATTATCACCTTTCAGGACCCTGCACCCTCTTTGCAAGAAACTTATCTTGGTAGCATACAAATTATCAGAAAAGCATTTCAAAGACAATCGTTATGTAATGAAACCATCGAGGTGATGATTTCCTCATTGTCTACATCCTCACTAAAACAATACAATGTCGCTTTTACGAAATGGTGGAGTTATTGAGATATTTATTAAGTTGATTTCTATAACTCCCCACTTCCAATTCTATCAAAATTCCTTACAGTCAACTGTTAACAGCAAAAATTGGTTGTAGTTCATTAAATATGCATCGTTCTGCTCTAGCTATTTAGGGCAAACGTTATAGTGAAGCTGATTTAGTTGTTCGATTTTTTAAAGGTATTTACAGGACTAAACCTAGTCATCCGAAATATTCGGAGGCGTGAGATCCAAAGATAGTAATCGATCACCTTAGTAATTTATATCCAAATGAGGAACTTGCTCTGCCGTGTGATTCTCTAAGCTAAAGCCTTGATAGCTGCGGCTGTCGCAGCGCTGAGAAATCATTTTGTCTCTTTTATATTCATAGAATTGGAAAGAGACAGCAGATCACAGCCATGCGCGCAGCGTCTATGTGTCGCTGAAAGAATCGCATAGCTGGAGTTTATTACTAAAAAAATTGTAACTCTGCTCGCATTGTCAACCGCACAACAAGTACAGACGTTATCTTCGAATTTCTAATTTAAAAATAAATAATAACTATGTCGAAACCATTGTGGATGATTTAATTAAAACATCTGCTCCAGGGCCTTGTTTATTTATACCAATTTTTCTAAATAAGATTGAGATCTGCCCTGCAAAAACATTACTGTCCTACTTAGATATGACTAAAGTTTACAGTGATAAACCTAGAACGGAAAGGTTATTGCTCACCTGAAGCCTATTCATAATGCAACTAGTTCTACATTAAGTCGTTAGTTTAAAAACACCCTATTCAACAGCGGTATTGACACTTCTTTATTCTCAGCACACACGTGTAAGACACGCGTCCACGTCCACCTCGGCAGCAAACAGAAAAGGCCTTTCAATAACTGCAGGATGGACTGGTAATACTCTGGTGTTTGCACGGCTTTACAATTGACCCCTTACCATTGAGAATGACGATAATGCCTTTGCAGCGGCTATTTACATTGATTAATTTCTAGCTTATCATTCATTATAATATATCATACTGGTTTGTACTAATATGGTACCTAATTATATTTAATCGGTTATACTCGTAAATACTCAATTATAATAGTTGAGTTAAATCATATAAGTACTTAAATTATTTCGCAAAACTTGTGTTCTAAACATCTACCTTGTGAATATAAATCTCGAGGATGCAACGTCGAAGTATAATTGATGGTTAAACAAACTTACCTGAAGTGAAGTTTGACCGTAATTGTACGAGACGTTGCATCCGAAGAGATTGATATAAAGAACCCTCCCTTCCCTTACATGCTGGCCCCATATAAATAAATTTTGCAAAAAAGCTCTAAAAGTGAATGACGATGACAGCGCGGGTGACAAACTTGTGCACTCGGTTGGTATTCACTAGATGGCGCCTGTGTCTATACTATGGGTAACGTTTTATGTTTTTTCATAAAATTTCTTTTAGATAGCTCTTAATATGTGTTGGATGCCTGGTACATTGAAGAGTGGACTACCTTGTGAATATAAATCTCTTCGGATGCAACGTCTCGTACAATTACGGTCAAACTTCACTTCAGGTAAGTTTGTTTAACCATCAATTATAAGTCGTACCTATAGTTTTTAATTGGAGCTCGTTGGCGCAGGCGTTCTTTTTGCGATGCCAGTTAAGTAATGTTTGCAATGCCCGGTCACTGGATGGGTGACCGAATTAAAAACATATGGATCTCCTCCGTATTTTGAAAGGCACGTTAAGCCGTTTGTCCCGGTTTTTGTCATGAGAGGGCAGTTCGCAGCGTTATGACCCAATCTTCCCAGGTCCCATCTGACCAGTAGTGGATCATTTATAGGATGCGGAGAGTTTTTACTAGTACCTACACTAGAATTGTTCAACGGAGATTGAATTATAAATGGAGTCTCACGCACGTGTCGTTGCGAAAAGAACACGGACACGGTTTCCTTCATATTCCCGTTCTATAGCTGCTATTGAATTTATTATATTTTTTCAGATATCTTTTTTAATTAATAATACATATTAATTATCTTTTTGTATAAAACGTCAATTTATTTTTTATGCGCCTCCTCTTTACCTTACTTTAACCCCTCAAACCCCAAGCGGCCATATTTGGCCGCACGCCGTACCTAAAAACTCGCTATTCCGTCAGACCCCAAGCGGCCATATATGGCCGCGCTGACCACGCTCTCTACTTGACTTTGTACCGTGTTTTGATACACTTAGAGACTATTTAGTTTGAACAAGGTCGATTATTTCGGTTCTGTGGTACATTTTATGCACCGTGAACGCAAAATTTAACATGAACTGCGTTCGATTTTTTTTCCAATTCACCTGCTGTCAAAATTTATAGACATTTCGATGCCAAAACTGAGAGGTCGATTTGAGTAAGCTCCGTCAAATCGCTGACGTAAATTGTTTACTGTGTTAATTATGCTTTCAATGCCTTATAATGTTATCTCATTTAGTAGAACTAGCGTAAGTTCCATTATATCTCTCTCATTAGGCACCATCAGACTGGAAAAATATGCAGAGACAGAGGACGCTGCGTAGAAAGATCTAATTTACTTTTTCTCGTTACAAACACAAATAGGCAGTTAAAAAACATCTTCAACATAATATTTTGTTTTGAATTTTAAATACTTACATGATGTCTTCCTTTCGTATATGCGTCGATGTTGAATATAAAAGTTTTTACTTGTATGTTTAGCAAAACACTGATGGTCATTCTTATGGCTTACGACATTTAGATTGTAGAAACGCCACATAATGTAAATTGACTAATAAAAAAAACCGGCCAAGTTCCGTACCATTATCTTTAAGTATGACCATATCTCACAGCATAGGTCTGAGCTGAAATGGTTGCCCATTCGTCAGCGGAGATGTTGGCGCGCCCTTTCCACACTCTTCTCTCTTCTAAATTCTCCAAATGCTCCATCTTACCTTACTCCCCATTTCCAATATCTTTGCTCCTCTCACGGCCGGAATCTCAGATCCTCAAATAACCTTCTCCTTCTCTCTCCTTCCCACTCTTCTGGCTTTGTACATTCCTCCTTTTATATCCAGTCCATACTCCTCTGGAACGCGCTACCTAAGGAAGTCAGGATGGCTGCGAGTCGTGACGCTTTCAAAAAGAAAGTCCATTTGCTCCTTTTTGACAGAACCATGGCAGAATCATCTCAATAACGTCCTTTTTATATATTATATTATCAAGTAGTGTATGTAGGTATATTATAAAATATTTATGTATTGCGAGTATGTATATTTTTTTTATTAATATGGGTTGTTGTACATTCGCCACAAAGTTGATTTGCCACGTTTTTGTAACTCCATACATTGAAAGTTAATTCGCCACAGGTAGGTAATCGTTATTGTACATTCGCCACAAGTTTTCCTAGTACATCATTTTTGCATAAAGTACCGGTAGCAAGGAAAGTTCGTTTTGAGCGCTCGAAATGAAAGGTAGTTATTTTATTCTAAAATTATTGATGTAATCAATCAATCAATCAATCAATCAAAATATCTTTATTCAGTAAGCCTAAAATAAGCATTTTGATCGTCTAATTTTTTTTTTATGGATTGATGGATAGGCGCAGGAAGTATATAGATAACCTACGAAAAATAATTAGAACTAAGTAACCATAAACTAACAGAAAATATCAATAACGAATAACGTACGTTTATTTTTAGAGTATCTACCTCTTTTCATTTATGCCACCCTGGTACTTTTAAAACAGAATAAGTAATAGTACTACCGTACTTTTAGATCAAAGTAACTGTCATGATTCAATTTACTATTGACATAGTAAGTTGCAGCACCTAGTCCTACTCGTTTATTTGTTTTTTCCTGATAGTTAAAGGTAAGTAAGATCGCTAAGGCGCCTATCTACCTCTTTTCATTTGTCTCCCTGGTACTTTTAGATCAGCATGACTGTCATGATTCAATTTATTATTGACGTAGTAAGTTGCATAAGCACCTAGTCCTAGTTTCTATCGACATCAATATTACGAATCTTTTAAGGTCCTCTCTATTTTTTACGGTAGATGCGCTTCGAGGAATAAAAATATAATATTTTAATTACCTATTCTGAAGCGCAGCCAACGGGTGCGCTTGGAGGAATAGTTTAGGTGCGCTTGGTCTGCGCTTCAAAATGGGTGCGCTTCGAGGAATACCCCAAGCTCTGGTGAGCATGGTGTAAGTATTTTTTATAATTACTTACTATTATTTTGTTATCTAACTATCTAAAAAATAATAAATAACGTTTTTACTTCACTTATTGTTTGATTTTTCTGCTGTCTGTGTCGAAAATAAAAGTGTGGCGAATCAACTTTACAAAAATAGAACTGTGGCGAATGTACACATACTTTTTTCTGTGGCAAATCAACTTTGTGGCGAATGTACAACAACCCATTAATATATACGTATTGTATGTTTTAATATTTAATGGTCTCATCAAACTTTGGTCACCGCAGATAATTGCACCTACCATGTCATCTCTGCACCACCCTATGGTTGACTGGTAGAGAATGCCTCAGGCATTAAGTCCGCCATGTAATGTAATGTTGCAAAAGTTTAAATAAAATAAAAAAATAAACAGAGAAAAAAACAGAGCAAAAACGGAAAAAAATTACGTTTGTTGTGTGGGAGCCCCCCTTAAATATTTGTTTTGTTTTAATTTAATTATTTATTTTAAAGTGAATATATAACTAAATATTCCGTGAATATTTCAAGCGTCTACCTGTTGCCGCTATCAACATCGAGCAAACGCGTCTAAATAAAATCACGTTTGTTGTATGGGAGCGTCCTTAAATATTTATTTTATTCTGTTTTTTACTATTTTGTTGTTATAACGGCAACAGAAATACATCATCTGTGAAAATCTCAACTGTCTAACTATCACGGTTCATGAGATACAGCATGGTGACAGACAGACGGAGAGCGGAGTCTAAAGGTTGATTCACACATATCAGTAAAGTCACTGTTCCGGCACATCCCCTCTCCTTATTCACTAAGTTTTATTTGTACTGGAACCTCGAGAACAACCGTTAGGTTATGCAAGAAATGCCACACGTCCCTGCGCCAGTAGAACACTCGCGCAGGAGACCATCTGCGTTAGGTCTTGATGCCAAGTCAGTGCGCGCCGAAGCTCGCTCTTTATTCGTTACTCATAAGACTAGTGTCTCGGGCGAGTTTCCTCGTGAACACGTGTAGTACACTGCCTATTGTCCATATAGGTAACAGGAGCTCTCAAGCTCGCTTACTTCTCGTTGCACGAAGGGCACAACTCGCAGTTGCCACTGCTCGGGTCGTCGACTCTAAAGTCGACTCCCAAGTGTCCACCTTGGTCGTGGAGTAGTAAGCACACTCACTTCTCGGAACCCATCTGGGCGCCTAGCCAGTTCCGACGTCCTACGCGGCTGGCTGGACCGGAGGCTACGGCATCTAGGGGGCCGCCTATACTAGTTCTCCAGACTAATACCGGAGATGTCAACACCTATGTCCAATGAGAACCACCGGACAAAGCTGCCAACTATAAGGAAAACTCACGTTCCCCGCAGGACTTTTCGCTGCTGGCCCCACCGAGACCGCTACTAGGCCCCGCTCGCTGTGCGCGAGTTTGGAAGTCCCTGGCACACAATACCAGGACAAACGAATATTCCCAAACTCTACAGCTAACCACAAGCCACTACGAGTCCAACCCATGTCCGGATCCCGCCGGAGGCGCCGGTCAAGGCACAACCAGCGGAGGGCATGAACCGGAACTCCGTAGTACCCCTGAGAAACACAGCCGGAGCCGTAGTTCCAGCTGCGATACCCTATCTATAGGGTAAGTAGGTAGGGACAGTTCCGTTCCGGCACAGTAAAAAATATTCTTTCATACATTCTCTATGAACGTATCCCCACTTATCAGTGTCAGTGCCGGCACCGGCAATCACGGACGGTATTCGTTGACAACGATATTTTTGGCGGATCACTGACGCCGGTAAACAGTGTTGCCAATTTAGTGGATTTTCCACTAAAACTGGTGGTTTCGACCCCCCTCTTAGTGGCAAAATATTGCTTTTAGTGGCTGGTGATTTTACTAGAAGATTAAAATAATATAATTTTAAGTAGGCGAAATCAAACACTCCATGGAACGACTCGTTTTCCAGGGACGGGTGGAAGGCAAGCGGTCACGCGGTCGGTCACCTACGCGTTGGACAGACGCCATCAAAACAACGACACAAACCTATAGTTATACCTCACGAGACGCTAAATACCGCAACAAGTGAAGACGCATCGCAAGGGCTGTTTTAGCCAATGAAAATGCAACGTCATTAACCACGACCACTCTGTCAAGAGTGGACGACAAGGAGAGAGAGGAGAAATCACTCAACCACTAAATAATTGTTTTTGGTACAAAAATTTGGTAATGTCTGGTGGAAGACGATACTTGACGACGGACACGTTTTCACTAAAGCTGTACCGACATGTGTGAATTGAATCACTGACGCAACACTGAAGTACTGATACTAAACTGAGCGGACACGGTGACGGAACTGCGACTTCACTGATATGTGTAAATCAACCTTTAGTAATAGGGTCCCGTTTTATCCTTTGGGTACGGAACCCTAAAAGCAAATAAAATTTATTGCTGTTTTGAGTTAAACATGCATCTTTAATGTACTTACTCTTCTTGTTAATATAATGTACTTACTCTAATTATCAAAAAATACTTGGAAGAACAAAATAAGCCATATTTGTTTAGATCGTTGGTTGAATGGTCTAAGGTTAGATCAGATCAAAATCTAGATTATATTATAGATCATAACGGTGTTAAGTGAATTTTAAAGGTTTAGGTAAAAGTAGCCTAAACTAAAGGTGATATTTACTAAGGTTTTAATAACACATACACATTAAATGAACAACATGAAAATTTTAATATTACCGTGCTATATTCTTGCCACCATAAATGTAAAAGTAAGTGGCACATTTTCGAACACTATTCCATGCTTTTTCCCAAACTCTTCGTAGGAATGTTCGAAGACTGTCTCCCATCCATCTCGTTCAGCCGCTTTTTGTGACCCAGCAGCCGTCATCCATGCACCGGTTACAGGAATATCTTCATCCTTGCAAACCATACGCCTGAAAAACGTTTGTAAGATGTTTAATGAAGGAGCGGTGTGCGGGCGGCTCGTAAATACTGCCGACCTAACTAACGGACTAAAAACAGCACATACATCCAACAGCATAGAGCGGCGATGGGCTCACCACCTGTCACATTGAGCACATGTGCAGTTTTTTTTTGGTGACACGTGGACTGTGTCACTGGACTGTTTTGCGGTCGTCATTCCCTGGTCTTTGACTAACCCTTCTGGGATAATAGTCGGGAGTATATTATTATGTATGTTTGTATTAATGAGGTTACATGCAGGCAACACATGTTAGTAACTAAGTTGGCGCGGCAACTCGAATCATTTATGTCTTCTGTGCGCGAAGTGCTTCATGGTCTCCGATAATAAGACACATTAAGGGTCCATACATTCTTAGTCTATAACTACGTAGTTAGTAGTTACATACCTGCAGTTAATGATATTTGTAGGGAAGCAGATGAGCCTGCCTGTCTAGCATGCGCAACACGAGAACTCTTCTCGACCAGTTTTCTCGTGTTTTATTAATTTATCTCTAATGTCTTTCGACACAAAGACACATGGATGCGCTTAGAACTCTACATAATATGTCAAAAAAGACTTAATAATAGTTTTTGGTTCATCTGTGGTATTTTTGTCTACAAACCTTAACATGACAACTTACTAACTCGTGTTACGCATGATAGGACTACTGCACACCAGCAGCTCTAACCCACCGTTATCACCTGTCTCTCTCACCGCAGACAGGAGCAGCACACTGCATCACTGGTAACGCGCCTTCACCCCACCCGTCTCGACTCGCCGTAGCCTGGGGCATCCTGCAGCAGCACTCTCCACTGACGCACTGACTGCTGAGCACATTGACTGACATCAATCTCCGGTCACAGGGAGAGAGTGATGTGGCATCCATATCCATACATCCTACCATCCGCTTTCCTACACAGTTCTTAAGGTTTTATTAATTACAATCTACTGACCTAACATGGAACAGCTGCTGTGCAATCCCAAGCCCTCTGTAATGGGGGTGAACCACCACGCCTCGGTCGTCGTAAAACTTTTCGAGATTTAGTTGTTTCATGACGTCGTACTGCCCATACATTTTATCCATCAGCTCAAAGAGTTTGCTCACTTCCTTGGACTTCGTCTGTTTAGCAAAAAGCAGTAAAAAAGTGTTTTGTTTCATTAAATAACTTTTGTCTGGCTCTACCACTCAAACACCTTCGAGTATACCTTGTTTTCATATTCATTCCACAACCTGAGCGTGCCAGGAATCTCCAACTTCTACTTACATCTATATTTATATCATCGGGGTCGTCTTTTGTGGCAAGCACCATCATGGATGCTCCTACTATATCGGCAGTGGTATTTGGGTCATCGTCGTCAGTACAACATATGGATATGTGGTGCGGACCTTCAGCAAGCATTTCACGTATTAAACCCATTAGTTCTGTTTGGGCTTCCTTGCTTTTGTCTATTCCTGCAAATAAGCATGTGGAAAGGAATAAAAAAAGTTTATTACATTATATACCGTTATAGGTATAATATAGGCTAACCTAGCCTTACCGTGTCCCGTAGCGGTGAAAGAATACTACCACCCCCTCTCCTGGGGTGTCGTAAAAGACGACTAAAGTACTAAAGACTGCACATACATCCAACAGCTTAAAGCTGCGTTGGGCTCACTATCTGTCACGCCGAGCACATGTGCAGTCGCTATTTGGTGAAAAGTGGACTATGGCAGAGGACTACTTCTGCGGTCCTCATTGCCTAGTCTCTGACTAACCCTTCGGGGCTAATTGTCGTGATTATATGTATGTATATATGTTAAAGGTGTAAGTTGTAATAAAATAATAAAAAACATACATTTATTATAGATTAACTCGCGTTTATTTTACACTACACGCTGCCAGCGACTTTGTTCCTGAGGACTACTCTATCCCACAAAAACATGTTACCGAGAAAAAACTATCTACGAGCAAAATATATCCAAATCCGTTCAGCCATTCTCATGCGCTTACCAACAAACAGTATTTAATTTTTTATACAGATTTTCTATTGTCACTGACTTTTGCAAATAGATCCACCTAGAGTATGACCACACACATTGTTCTAAATAATGCTTTACTTAGATCATCAGAAAAACATCTACTGAACCAGCAATACCAATACAATGTAAAATACTCGTATAATGTACAATTTATGTCTTTACATTACCTGCCACTTTATGTAAAGTTTCCTCTTTCGAAAAATACTCATTAAATAAACCAATCACGTCGTCAAAACGATCACTTGGCATGTCTTGTATTCGAAACTTTAATTCACTGTCACCACACTTTGATCGCCTCGAAAACTTTGACCACACACGACATAGTTTGGACATATTCAGGTGTTGAATAAACAGATACAATATACAATATAAGCTCAACACGCGGCTACGTCTGCTGCGGTTAGTTCGCGAATGCAGATAAAAATGAATGCACAAGGCCGGGTCAAGGTTTAATAACCTGTCATGAAGGCTGCATGACTATCATTACGCGCAGAGTCAGAATTAACGCCAGTAAGTCACTACGGCCAAATTAGATAAAGTATGTTTTGTAAATAGTTTTGTATATCATTTTTGGCATACTTACTGTGTTATGTACATTAGTAAAAGTTATTGGCCTCTAAGTATTTGTAGCAATTACTAAAATTTCATTGTAACACCAGCACTAGTGAATGTAAGTAGTCCATATATTTTTGCCTAATAAATAAAATAAAAAAATAATTAACAATTCTCTCTGCAAATATCACGAAAAAACAAACAAATCGGAGTGACACTAGATATTTTCACAAAGAAATGTCAATAATTTATATATTATTATGAAAGCTTAATTAATGGCTTCGCGTTTAGCATTAAACCAATTTCAAGTGGTATATATTTTAAAGTACATTTAGTATTGTACGGTACATTGAATTAAAATGGAGTCTCACAACACGTGTTGTTGCGAAAACGACACGAGAGAAACTCTCAAAAATTTATACACAAACATCCTCCATCAAACTTGGCCGTAGTAAGTATAACTAATTTAATAATACACAAATTATTATACGTAGTTTAACCCAATAGTAAGGACATTCTTCGCATACCATTTAAACCCGACGTTTTAACGACGTAGTTTTGCTCTAAACCACATTCAAACATATGCGTTTATCAAACATATTACCGTTTACTAATGGACCTAGCTTTTTCATTCATCAAAGGTAACGACACTTTTATTCACACCTACCGCACTAAACCGCCAAATCGACCTTCGCATCACCTCAAATAAAATTGTGGATTCTGTAATTACTCAACGATGTACGGATTAAGCCACATAATCCTTTTAATGTTGATGAGATAAAACTCGACACGCGACTTTAGAGTCTATCACGCCGTGACAGGGTTAGATTAAGAGGCACCAATTAATGCTATTCAAATTCAACGCCAGACTGCTATTTAAACACCTTGAAACAAAAAGAGTCTGAAAGCAAAGTACAGTTCTCGATTGACATAGATAGACGAGTTTAGTTCAAGCCTGGTAGTTTACATCGTATTGAAATTGCTTTTTTTAGTCTAGCCATACAATTACAATTTCAAGCAATTCTTTTCTTTGTGTCTAAATTAGGTATAAAAGTTAAAAAAAACAGGCGCTTCATGCAAACTGAGTTTTAGTAAAACAATTTATTAAGTTATTTTTTTTACACAAGCTGTCTATAGTTTTAGTGATAATTATATGGTCATATAGTTTTGTTAGTTAGTACTTATTCAGTGTAAAAATTATCGAAATAGATTTATTTAAAAATTAAATTGTTAATCAGATTAAATTTGAGTAAAGTAATGGAACTTGCCAAAGGGAAGGGAAGACATTCAAGTAACTTTGCAATGACTATTTTTTCTCCCTTGCAAACACATTTGTCATATTCCCTCCAAGATACGTAGTATTCCCACCAAGATACGTAGTGAATCGTATCTTGGTGTGCGCCCTTCACTTCTCCACTGCGCTCTCGATCTAAGGCTTGAGCAGCCTACAGAATAAGCCAGCCCCTCGAAAACCTCCAAGGTTACCATTAACGCTTAAGGACTTACCATGGCTTTAACTGTCTATGCCGTAGACGGCAACAGCAAGTGTAATAACAATTTTAACTAACCGTGACGCGTAGCGGTGAAAGAATACTACCACCCCCTCTCTTCCCTTGTGTCTCGTAAAAGGCGACAAACGAACTAAAGACACAGAATAAATAATAGTATTACCTAAAGACTTATGGTTTATATTGACTATGTATGTATGCCTTCGTACGTAGCCACCTCGAGTATGCCTCGCAGGTGTAGAATCCGCAGTATAACGTCTATATTACTCGGTTAGAGATGATACAAAAAAGATTTCTACGATATCTTGACTTTAAGGCTAGCCAACAATCATCTGATGAGCATCGCTGCAACAACGGTATCACTTTTTACCTCTACAAATTCGACGTGAAGTGAATGACGCTTGTTTTATATCTAAACTAGGGACTTGAGGTTCTGAACTTAAAATTTTGAAAAAAATGAACTTAATAAAAAAATAATTGCAAGAGGCATTAGTCAAAAGGATTTAAATGTTTTCTTTCATGGTCTTCATAAATAAAAACAATAAAATCAAAGATTTCAGACAGACGTATGGACATCTTAGTTACAATCACACACTCTCACATGTTCTGAATTCCCAGTTGTACAGAAAATTGGCGTAGCTTGTTATGCCGAGGGCTGTCTCGAGACAATTCCGAGATTTGCGAGTACCTAGTCTGGAGAGGAGACGAGTTAGACCGCTTTGTCTATGCTTGGGGCAACCATTACGCTATTATGTGTATATAACTGAGTGAACACGAATAGAACGGCATTATTTGAAACAATTCTGCTTAGATAAGTGAGACAGACATTGTGCGATCAGTGCGTGACGTCGGTTATTATCAACAATAAACGAGACTAAAACCACGTCACTTCCCCTTTACCGACACTATAAGTACTTATAGGTTTTAGTTTTGTTTAATGTTTAATTTTAATTTTTTTTTTAGTTCTAATTTGATTCAATTCTGTATTTATTGGTTTTAATGTATTTTTTTTCATTTAATCTTTATTCATTTAATTAATTGTTTTTACTTTATTTAATTCACTTTAATTTATGTAATTTGATTTGTTTTAGATTAATCTTTGTTTTTTACTTAAGTTATCTTTTTTACTTTATTTACGTACTTAATCAATTTCAATGCGATTCATTTTAATTTAATTTAAATTCTCTTATTGTTTGATTTAGGGGAAGTCAGCTCAATGCGGCCATTCGAGGCAAAGCGGCCAGCTAATTTTTCGTAACTAAAAACAACGCGCGACGTTGCCTTTCTGCCATATAACCACCCAAGTAACACAGACGTGCTGAATAAAGATTGATTAAGAGCACTTATCAAGAGCATAAGCTGAATACTAAGCTGAATAACGTCTGAGTACCGTCTATTCAGCTGTTATTCAAGCAAAAAGGGCCCCAATTTTGAATGCTTAACGCTGAATAACATCTGAGTAACAATTGAGTAGGAGCTTAATAATGTTTCAATTAGCTTAATAACTTTAGAATAACTGCACACATTGCTTTTATAAAGCTTTTACAACACAGTTATTCAGCTACGTCGAATTGGTTAGAGTATTCAGAATTTATTAAGCATTTAATTTATTGTTGACATTTATGCAAGAAATATTCATAGAAATTGGGAAAAGAAGAAATAAATTGGGTTCAATAATAATGTCGATACCTTTATTTGACATGACGTGAACTTTAAGTTATTCGGTAAGTAAATTTTAATTTACAAGTTAGCGGTCTGCTACATGTTAATTATTATGTGCGCAAGTAATTTTGTCGTGAATAGTACGTGTTTTGTTTTCATTTTTATGACGCGCCTTGCTAATAATCAAGATAATTAGTTGTAAATAGTATTTTCATACATACATACTAGGTCTGACAAAAGTACTTGTGATGAATTATCTAATTCTAGCAATTTTATCCAACAAAATAACATGACTTGAGCTAGAAATGTTGTAGTTGTAAGATTAATAAGTATTTTGGTGGTCTCGTAAATTCCTTGTAAGAATTAATTACAAAGATTTCAATGGCGATCGATGTTTTGTTTTATAATGCTGAATAAAAGTGCACACATGTTTTGTTACTAAACTATAACTTGAAAAAGAGTAGTCTCTTTACACTTACTTATGAATAACATTTATATAGTTGACCACATTTCTATATTAGTTACTCACATTTTTAGGGTTCTCTAATCGAACGAACAAAAACCTTTTATAATGTGTAACTTTCCCATCAGGCTTTCACTAAATTGATTACTTACATTTAAAATCACAGCATCTTTGTTATTTTTTTTTCGTGAAAAAGACTATTATATTAATTGTATCTATTATGTTTAAAAAAAATTTCAGGTTTCGTGTGTGTGGTGTGCACTGGGCCCTAGTTTATTTAATCTTTATTGCACAACAATAGGATGTACAAATGGCGGACTTATTATTATATTATTAATTATAATTTATATTTCGTTTCAGAAAAAAGACGTTTAAAATAATTTCAAGGGTCATTCAGATTTGTGTATTGTGCCGACCCAATGGAAGAACAAAGAACAACTTCGATGGCCAAGATATAATGCGGATTTATTAATTAAGTAAAGACAGCAGTGTCCAACCTCGCGTAGATTGGCTTACGATGAAACAAACAAACAACGCAAATAAAACATTTTATCGCAACGTTAATTTTATTTTCTTGTATTGCGATACCTTCTGCTAATAAAATAACCATTTCAGAAATGAAATTTTCTGTATACTTAGATTTTTAGACGTTTCGGTTTTCCAATCCCAAAATCTGTTATATTTTTTTTGAGGACGGAACCCTTATCATTAAAGGGAAAACACGCTTGCTGATTGGGACCGGGTTCAGTTTTGTTTAAACTATTTTCACAAATCCTGTCATGATCATTACTGCTGATGACACTTGGACAATTACCTACTACTGCTGATATTTAAATATTCTTTTAACAATTTTCTTTCGATATGACCGGTTCTTTACGCTTTTGCCACGACTTTTGATCCATGATTTAAACAACGCATAAAATAAATACGTACAATAATATTCTAATTGCTGGTATTAAGCTATGGGCGCTATATCAATACAAATGTGGTCTTTAATTTGAATAAGTTAGTTGAAACTCTTTATTATACTGAAATAAGCTTATTAAAAACACAAATAATATTGTTTATTCAGTAGCTGAATAACTAGTAAAACATAGAATCTTATACAGTTTAAAGATAAAGTAAAAACAATTATTCAGTATCAAGCTGAATACCAGAATTATGTAAACAATATTATTCAGAAGGTGATACTTTATTTAGCAATTAGCTGTTTCCAACGCTACAAGCTTAGTACTGCTTTAATAAGGAAAGGACAGAAATACAGAATTTATTCAGCATTAAGTATTTTAAGGGTCCGTACTCAACCTTATTCAGTATATAGCTATTCCCAAAGCTCTTACACAAACCATATTCATCTTTGAACTGTTAAAAGTTCTAAGTGTGTACTGTTATCCTGCTTATGTGTTACTTGGGAAACCTCCCGCCCCGCACCAAGCACAACCAGTCGTTCGGTGGCGATCGGAGCAAACGCGTGGCCGTGGTGACATGTGCAAGGGATTTATGAATTTTGTTAATAAAATCCAGGGTAAGTCAACCTGTTTTGACCAAACCTCTTTAGAATTTAATCTTTTTATTACACGTCTATTGTAACCATGGAAGCAATATACTCGTACTACGTCCATGATTGTAACTTACATAATTGGCTTTGAATGTGTAACCTTTGTTCCGATTGAATAAATAATGTGAGCGGAGTTTATTTTTAAAACCAAAAGGTGTAAAAAGACAAAGCGGTCCGGGCAAAGTGGCATTAGTGAACCGCGATGATTAAGGGCCGCTTATAATAATTTATGATTTGGTATTTAAGATTAGAATGTTTTATTATTTTTTTAGATAGTCAACAAATACAAAAGAAAAACTACGCAGGGGGAACTACTGGTACATAGATTTAAGTAAGAAAACATGAAGACTGAAATGATTGAATTTCATTTGAAACTTATTAATTACTATTTAATTTTATCTTAAATAAAGATATATTCAATTTATTTTTGGTGTTTTTGTTTTTTAAAAATAAATTTTATGTAATATTTAGGCATGAGCACTTTGCCCGCCCCATGGCCGCTTTAGGCGCCAACGCGGGTCATGCGGTTTTTGACTAATTTTCGTAATTTACAAATTAAAATAAACTATTTAAATTGTTGCAATATGTGCCGGCACCTTAAGAAAGCTTATTAAATTAACTTTCTTTTGATATAAAAAACTTTTTCTAAATTGATTCTATAGTGGCATTTTTTGAAGTCAAAGTTAAGGTGGCCGCTCTGAGCTGACCTCTCTTAATGTTCAACAAATATGATTGTATTTTGATATTGCATGTCGTGACACCTATAATTGAGACAGCACTTAACATTAAGATAAACTTGTTTTTTTATTACTTTCTAATTATTGTGTTTTGTTGGTAGTTTATTTTAAATAAATAAATAAACGTAGGTATACGTTGTTTGGTAGTCTTTTTCTTCGTCTTACCTACACGTAAGACGAAGAAGCTCGATAGTTTGATTAGGTCACTCATCCGAAGACAGGCAATTAGAAAGAAGCGCTAGCTTAGCTTCAACGAGATTATTTCAAAAAAGCAACAAGATTAAATGCCAAAAATAAGACATTGCTATCTAGTATTTTCTAGGCGCATAAAAACAGCATTTTCCAATTTCAGTTATGGTTAAAACGCTTTCATTGTGTTGCATCTCATCAGCATTGCCAAGGGCACGCGACGTCCACTGGAAATGACGGCGTGATTGTCAATCGTAGTCTCGTCACGAACAGGAAATGAGTTGAGTCGACCTAATCGACTAACACACTCTCTGCGATGCAGTAACGATTTTGAGCACACATTCTAGTCAGAAGCGCTTAATTGTTCACGTTTCACAAACAAGAAAGTAAAGCACTCTTCAAAGTAGGATTAGCTAGTTATGATAATTAAAATAACACGCGTAAAAGACATCCTTAAATGGGATTTGAACTTACGACCTTTCGCTATCCAGGCGACAAGCAGAATATCTGCGACATTTATAACCGATGCTTCAGGGATAACTGAACATGACAATATCTCGAAAGTTTTATCTAAAACTTTAGTAGCCCGCCCGCGACTTCGACCGCGTTTACCCCCAACCCTCCTCTTCCTCCATGACGAATTTCCAAAAAAAAATCTTTTATACAAACATTGTCCTGATAATTACAAACAAACAAAAAAGAATTAGCCAAATAGGTTTAGCTCTTCTGAAGTGATGCGCGTACATACATTTCGGCAATTGATTTTTATTAGTATAGATAAGTAGTCTAAAATAAGTCATTATTATCTTCGATATTATTATAGTCTATTCTATACATATTTATAACCTACTGTTACACTGCTGGCTCTTCATAAAACCTGAAATTGCGATATTCAAGTTATTTAGAGTTTGCAATAAATTAGTACAAAAGGTGTTTTCTGCTTTCTCGAAGGCTATTAGTACTCGAAATCGTCAACTTGAAACAAAAGCCGTAAGACATTGTTCAATACATTATTGAGTGCTCTGTGAATCAAACGAATACTTCAGACATTTCTATAACAAAGGTATTGAAATAAAATGGTGAACGTCACCTGACAATCTTTTTAAGAGAAATTTGTCGGAGATTTTGTTACAAAAAATAAAATTCGTTTTTCCTTTGGTACCCCTAAGGAATGCCAAGTCAGAGATCATTATGTCATTCGTCAGGGTAACTTGGGTAACCTATGATCACTTTTTCTAGACCGATAGCGCTAGGTTTTGAGGTTTCAAAAATATTAAAGTTGTTTATGTTTCACATATAGTTTCCGGACCTTTTGCCCAACCTAATATATTAGTTTGTGTCATCCTAGGTACTTGCATAGGTAGAAATTTAGGTATTTGTCGCTTCAATCAGTATTGGACGAAAAGAAAATTAGAGATGAAAATTTTACTGTCATGATAATAACGAAGTAGTAACTGATGTACATAGGCAATTTGTGTCATTTCTGTCCACGAAAATCCTGATATTTAACCAGTACTTATTACGTCGCCCAACTAGCTCTGAAAGAATATTACAATAGATTAAATAGGTGTTACGCGTTTTAGAGTACTGATATCTGTTGTTCAAAACATTTTGTGTCGAATTCATCCACGACATTTATAGATATTTCATTATTTTATTACAAAACCCTGTAAAAGCCACAAAAGAAAGTGCAAGTTATTAGAGTTTAAGTGTTTTTGATTATTATGGTGTAACAAAACGCTATTCATAATTTGTGTCATTTTAATCCACGAATTCTTGTTATTTTAATAAAAACAGACTTCTAAGCACGTGTAGGGCGAGCGCGGGGAAGAGCACGGGCGCGGGGCGGCGGCGCCGGCGCACGGCGGGCAAAATTCGAAGCGTATCGAAGCGTCATGCTCGCGTCAGGGCCTAATTTATATACAAAACAACCGGCCGCTCGCGGTTTCACCCGCGTGGTGCCCGTTCCCGTACGAATATCGAGATAAAAAGTATCCTACGTGTTAATCCAGGTCATAAACTATCTGTATGCCGAATTTCATTCGAATTAATTAATAATTCGAAATTCATTCAGTAGTTTTTACGTGAAAGAGTAATAAACATCCAGCCATACGTTCCCGTGGGAATATCGGGATTAAATGTATCCTATGTGTTAATCCAGGTTGTAAACTATCTGTATGCCGAATTCCATCCAAATCCATTCAGTAGTTTTTACGTAAAATAGTAACAAATATCCATACATTCTTACAAACTTTCGCGTTTATAATATTAGTACGATGTATGCTGTATGCAACGCCTCAAATCAGTTCTCCGTCGAAGCCACGCATACGGCACGGCACGCCCCGTGCACGGCCCGGTCTAATATAATTCATCCCTCAATCTAAAATAATATTGACCCTTATGCTACGGCCACACTATCGCGCTAGTGCGAAGATTCACGTTGTCGCGACACGTCTGGCCAAACACTTCGTCATAATAACGCGATGCATCATCGCGTTATTCTACGGCCACACTATCGCGGTAAAATTCTTGTTCCGTTGTCGCGGTAAAAACTTCATGTTCCGTTGTCGCGATAAAGCTTGGCCACATCATAAAAAACTTCGCGACGACGCCGACGTCGCGATAATTGTGAACTTTGTCGCGATAATGCATTTCAACTAGTGGTGGGTAATATATTCGAAACTATATATCGATATTTGATATCGGATTCCTAAACTATAGCTAACATGTATTTTAATATCAGTGATATCGGTATCGATCATTTCTACGGACTATTAAAAATTCATGAAATATCGTGTTTTTTACACTATATAAGGTACTACCGGGTGACAAGGCCCACAGTTTTCCAAGGCCCAAGCGCAGAAAACTATGTTTATTACATTTGATCCGTACCAACTTCGTAGCATGCATGAAACACATCAATATGAACGCCGTAACGCAGCAGCGGATAGCGAGCGGCCACCATCTTGTCCCTGACATCCGATAGTTTGCTGACATCGGTCGCGGCCGCTCATATTACTAATTTTGGCTCCTAAAAACGTCAGTTTTTACTTGTTTATACTACGATTTGTCAGTAGATTTTTATTAAGTGTGTTTATTTGATCATTACTCTTTTGATATTTACATAAACATGTGCGATTTTATAGCCTTTTATTTTGTAAATATTCAATTTGTGTTGTAAAGCCCACAACGGTTAGGAAGGCCCAATGAAGTAGTTGCTTGGACCTTAATAGGAATTTTAATTACTTAATTTTAGCATAAATAACCAAAATTTATAAGTAAAATCTAATAATAATGCAATAAACACTTAAAAATTCAATATCTCGGCTGTTTTATTACACAGTGGAAAAGTATTTTTTTGTCCCAAAATATTGATCATTTTAGTATCCGATTGGTTTTATCGAAATTTATGAATGTTACAATTATTATGTGTATATATCGTTATGGTCTTTAATGCTTACTTTTGCTCCAAAAGACTTAAAAACGGCACGGGCGTTATTGGGCATACCATGTTTAGTAAAGCCCAAAATAAGGGTTTTTAAAAATGTTTATAAACCTAACTTATTATCGTTGTAGCTTGTGGGCCTTGTCACCCTGTAGTACCTTAGTTTCAGAACGCATCGAATCGATATCGGATTTTGATGCAATATTAAATACTTATAAGTTTCTTTTCAATAAATTTAGATGACTCAGTCAGTTAACATTGTTCTAAGTGAGTGAGTGCCTATTAATTAAGTGATCAGGATTTAGTTAAGTAACTTAAATTTTTCTAAAATTAATTTAAGTACCTCTAATAATTTTATTCATTAAACTTTTACAAGCACATTAGTTTGTTAAAAACTACCGATCAATGATAATTCAATAAACATCATCGATACGGTACAATATTCTTGAATCGGATCACGTACAATATAGATTAGTGATCTCAACGCACACCGCATTTCTGACGCGATACTTAGTGTTTTCCAAAATATAAAGTTTTAGCTATGCGATTCTCTAAGCGACACATAGACGCTGCGCGCATGACTGCGATATAAAAGAGACAGAGTCATAAAAAGCTAAATTCAATATACATGTCCCAACTCGGGACACCGACCACCGTCACCAGAGAAAGACAGCCTGATCTGGTACACCGACGGATCCCAAATGGAGTCAGGCACTGGAGCAGGTATGTTTAGCAATGACTTTAAGCACAGTCAGAGTATGGGAAAGTTCGCTTCTGTTTTTCAGGCAGAAACCTTCGCAATTCTCCTGTGCGTTAAAAAGAATCTAGCACTTGCTCCCAAGAAACGTAACATATTCATCCTGAGCGACAGCCAAGCCGCGCCCAAGTCACTTATATCGCCTTGAATCTACTCCAGCCTTGTGCTTGAAACCATAAAGTCTTAAACAAGCTAGGTAGGCAGAACAGGGTGAGGTTGATCTGGATACGTTGATTTTAACGAACCACATGGGAATCCAAGGCAATGAAATGGCCGATGCACTTGCTAGGGAGGGCTCAGGGACCCCATATATTGGTCCTGAGCCGTTTGTGGCACTAGCATCGAGTACCATCAACAAAGCCTTCAAGGACTACATCCAAAACAGGCATAGAACCGAATGGAAAGAGCTACCCGGCATAAGACACTCAAAATACTTCATAGCGAAGGCAGGCCCGATTAATCACCGGTGCCCTGACTGGGGACTGTGCCATAAAACAAATGCTCCACAAAATGCAACTAGCAACAGACAACCTGTGCAGGGCATGTGGAGGGGAAACGGAGTCCATGCAGCACCTACTGTGTGACTGCGACTCTTTTGCCAGGAAAATAATGAATCTTCTGGGATCGGCCTACCCGAAACCAGTTGATTTTAGGCTCTTCGCCCTCAAGGACATTGCCAAGCTTATAGCAATTATCTTCACTGAGGAGGCAGAGTGATAGGACGCGGTTGCACAAGTAGGCGGTTTGACGGCCGGGTGGTTTAGTGGTCAGCGACAAATGTTTGTGTGGTGAGCACGAGCATTTTGTGAGCGAGCCATGGATGATTATTAGTATTTATGTATGTTTGTGTATCCGTTATTCAGTCACCATAGTTCGGGTTATGCTTAGTTTGGGGCTGAATGATTGGTGTGACAGTTGTGATTTTGTTTTTGTGATTTTTGTCTTGGGGGTAACATAAAACCGGTTCTTATTCGTAATATTTTATTACTTCTAATACTTTATCGTTACTCCAATCCATAATGATCGAAACAGAATCATTTCGATAGTCGTATTTGCAACACGTTCACAGAGTTCACACCTCTAGTTGTCTCGCAGTCAGTCCTCTTAGGTCAACTAAAGTGTGCGAATAAAGTGTAGCTGCACGAACTTTATCGCGACAAAATTCTTTGATGAGCGGTAATTTACCGACAGCAGCGCGTCAACGCAATGATGCATCGCGCTAAGACGAAGTGTTTGGCCAGACGTGTTGCGACAAAGCGAATCTTGAAAATAGTGTGGCCGTAGCATTAACGCGCCGCTGTCGGTTAATTGCCGCACATCAAAGGATTTTGTCGCGATAAATTTCGTGCGGTTATACTTCCTTCGCACACTTTAGGTGACTGCGAGACAACTAGAGGTGTGAACGTGTTGCAAATACGACTATCAAAATTATTCGGTTTCGATAATTTATGGATTGATTTAGATTTGATAAAGTATTAGAAGTAATACAATATTACTAATTAGTATATACAATATTACTAATTAGTATTAGAACCCCCAAGACCCAAATCACAAAAAAAATCACAACTGTCACACCAATCATTCAGCCCCAAACTAAGCATATCCCGAACTATGGTGACTGAATAACGAATAAACAAACATACATAAATACTAGTAAACATCCATGCCTCGGTCACACACATGCTCGTGCTCACCACACAAGCATTTGGCGCTGACCGCTAGACCACCCGGCCATCAAACCGCCTTTTAAATATTAACTTTTTAATATGTTATCAATTTTAATAAAATAAAAATTAGAGCAAATGAATTCTCCTAAGAATTAAGTGGTAATAATAGTCTTAAAATGAACAAAAGTTAATTATCACGAACACCTGAAGTATCAAAGTGACAGCAAAACAAATAAAACAAATAGACCAATCCATACAGTACATAAAATAACTAGCGAATAGTTATTCCAACTCTTTTCCAAGTTTATTAGGAAGAAATTATAACCTTCCTATTCCCAATTTAAAACACATCTTAATAAGTTTTTATTTCTAAGCAAATAATCAAATATTACAATTAAACTAGTATTAAAAACTAGCAAACTTATGCAATGTTTAACAATATAAAAGTACTAACTTTGTCCGATTTTTGTGTATAGATAGATAACATCCACCACCGTCTTTTATTTTCATCCTTCTATTTATTTTGTTCAAATAATAAAGATGCAGAAAATAATTATTTGCCGACATGTAATAAAGCGCAACCGCCTCTTCCATTTTTTCCGTTGAAATTAGAAGTGGGCGATACGAATCGTATATAGTTACTGAAACGTATAATTATTGCACCAATTTCGCCAAATCCGATATCGATGCGGTCTGAATCTATATATTTTGGAAAACACTATATCGCGTTAGGAATGCGGTGTGCGTTGAGACCACTATATTGTAGGTACGTGATCCGATTAAAGAATATTGTACCGTATCGCTTATATTTATTGAAATTATCATTGATCGGTAGTTTTTAACAAATAACTGTGCTTGTAAATGCTTAATGAAATAAAATTATTATAGTTACCTACCTACCTACATTTTATTTTAGAAGAATTCAACTTACTTAACAAAATCATTATCTCTTAATAAATAGGCACTCACTCACTTAGAACGTGGGTAAACTGACTGAGTCGTCTAAATATTGAAAAGAAATTTATAAGTACCTATATTGCATCAAAATTCAATATCGATTCGATGCGTTCTAAAACTATACAGTGTAAAAAACACGATATTGCATGATATTTTAATAGTCCGTTGATATGGTCGATACCGATATTAAAATATAATTATGTACCTACCATAGTTTAATAATCCGATATCAAATATCGATATATGGTTTTGAATATATTACCCACCACTAGGTAATTAAATTGCATTATCGCGACAAAGTTCAAGATTATCGCGACGTCGGCGTCGGTCGCTAAGTTTTTTTGATGTGGCTAAGCTTTATCGCGACAACGGAACACGAAGTTTTCATCGCGAAAACGGAACCAGTATTTTCGCTGTCTATTTTGGCCGTAGCATCAGAGCAAAGTATTGACCACATTGACCATTGCCATTCGTAGGTAATGGGATTGCAGACGCGCTCCGTTCAAAATTAGCACGTCATTATTGTAATCTCTATAGGTAGGTACACATTTTTTAATTACGTAGCGTAGATAAATAAGAGTCAATCAATACTTAATATGATAGGTATGTAATTTAAATGAAAGAAATCGTACCGAACGAACGTGTCTGCGTGCGTATGCCCCCCCGCCCGCTGTCGCCTGCCCGCGTCCACCCGGGTCAGCCCGCGTCCGCCAGACCGCAACAATTTGCTTTTGTGTTTTATTCATTTAAATATCGTGCATGAAAATCACACAAATTTACAAAGTCGATTTTTCATGCATTTATGATATTGAATATGTGAACTCTAATCATTGTAATATTTTTTTATGTGTTTGTAGCTTGAAAAAGCAAAATAATAAAAAATCTTACAATTGCGTGGCTTAATTTGGCACAAAATTATTTAATGGGCATATGAAAGTGATCTGAGATAGGAAATAGTTATTTCATCAATTGTAATTTTTTGTTTGCAATGTTTTTACATACTGAGCCTAATTCAGTTTGCACTGGACGAAGATGACACAAACTGTGTTTGCACACTCCGCAGGCTATCTTAAATATGATACCATAATTATTATAAACTTTAAATTAATTTTGCCACGTCTGCTTTGAATAAAAGAATCAACCACAAAACGTCGAATTGCTGAAAATGCAAGTGACAGATGTGACACAAAACGCACTATTAAGCTTCATAGGTACGACTGTATCGACAAGCAAAAAAAAAGTAACTTTAGAATTTTTTAAACTTATGACCCCAAAATAGCCTAGCGCTATCGGTCTATTCTGTCTGTCTGTGGTTCTTACAACCAGTAATTAAGGTACTGGCACATAGGAAGGCCCACCTTATTTAAAATCTCAATAAAAAAATATGTTTAAAAGGTTTGATAAAAACAACTATTTGTAATGATGTAATGGTTTATTATCCTTCTAAAAATAATCAAAAAATAAATTTTTTTACTAAAAAACTATATTAAATAAGGTTTTAAAAAACAATGTAGTGGACGTAGTTAGAAGGCACAGTCCCTTACTAAGGCCCGTTTTTGACTAACTGTTACACAAAATCAATTTAATATTTCTAAAAAATAATTCACAAATCACGCTAAGCAGTTTCAAATATAAGTTATTCAACCTATATTTTTAGAGATATAATAAAAATTTGCACACTGGGCCTTGACCCATATACGAAAAACAAAAATAGTCATAAAAATAAATTTTTCCTTTAAATCAATTAAAAAACAATTATTTCTATTGACAAAATCGAAACTCTAGACACTATTAATTCAAGAATCTAAATATTCAGTCCTCATTTGCCACTCAAATTTTATAAGGGCCTTACTAGGGCTATAAAATAATTTATTTTTCTCTTTAGCTTTAGGAACAACTTTTTAATTAAAATTCCCCTTCAGTCCAAGGGCCTCTTTTTTTTTTGGTTGTGGATGTGGATCCATGATCTAATAAAATAAACTATTATTAGTTAATACTAAAATTCTCTTTAATACACACATCAAAAGTGTCTAGGGATCAACATATATTTTTGCAATAACTTTTCTCCTGATTGATATTAATTAAAATTTTCTTTAAGGATTCATCAAATAAAGTGTTTTCGTTTGTCTACAGTAACGATAAACCAAAGTCACCTTTGCATTAATAAAGAAATTTGCCATTTTCCTAATAAAGGGATTTTTGACATTTGAACCACTAACATTAAAGTTCGAAAAAAAAACTGAAATAACAGTTTTCTTTAAAATTTTATTGGGTAACTTAAACAATTAATAATCCGTGTTTCTACCGCGAACACTAACAACACAAGAACATCGGTTTGGCATACTCAAAATGAGTTCATCCAAATCACGCTGTGGAATGGCCGCCCATGTTCGTTGCAACAACAAAAAAAGGTCTTCTTGCGACTGGATACCCTCCATATTCGGCAGAGCTCTTCTCTGTAGCATATCCCATGCATGCTCAATCGGGTTCAAGTCTGGCGACTGAGCAGGCCAGGGCATGACATTGATGTTAGCTGCGGCGAGAGTCTGTCTTACAACTCTTGCGGTGTGCGGTCGTGCATTATCATGCATTAACTGAAATAAGGGACCGATTTGCACTTGTAGAGGAACGATGACGTCTGATACAATCGTCTCAGCATAAATTTGAGCGTTGAGGTTGCCTCTGATCCAAATCAACTCAGTTCTTCCGCCGATCCAAATACCCGCCCATACCATGATGGTTCCACCACTATAAGGATGGACTTCCTGGCAGGATTTTAATCGCTGTTGGCGTCCAGGGGTTCTCCAGTGTCGTATACGTCTTGTATCCGGTCTC
This sequence comes from Scoparia ambigualis, assembly GCA_963921215.1. Classification (NCBI taxonomy): domain Eukaryota; kingdom Metazoa; phylum Arthropoda; class Insecta; order Lepidoptera; family Crambidae; genus Scoparia; species Scoparia ambigualis. Next base: position 18,484,380 of record OY992509.1, read on the forward strand.
ATACCAAAACGAGACTCATCAGAAAAGCACACGAAACGCCATTGTTCTTCTGCCCAATTTCTGTGTTCAAGAGCCCATCGATATCGAATCCTACGATTGTGCATTGCTATAGGTGGTACCCTTAGCGGTCTTCGGGAATGAAGGTTCACTTCATGCAAGCGGTTTCTGACTGTTTGGTCGCTAATTAAGTTCCCTGAAGAGTGATGAAGCCTCACGGCTAACATCATGGCGGTTATTGTTGGAGCTCTTCGAGTTGTGATTTGAATGTATCGGTCTTGTCTCCGTGTGGTGCAGCGATACCGTCCTCCATGGCGCTCAGCCACGGTACCAGTGCTTCGGTAACGTGTCCAAAGTCGACTGATAACACTCTGACTTGTATTCAGAGCTAAAGCCACAGTACGTTGCCGGGAACCAGCTTCTATTATTCCCACGGCTCTGAGCATTTCTTCCCTGCTTAAATGACGTCGCCGCTCCATAATAACGTTGGTTTTAATCAGTAGTAGGGAAACAGTAGCACTAATAATGTCTTCAATGCGTTGTATGTTTTTATAGAGAAAATATTGACAGCTGATTTTCATCTATATTTTTATACCCTTCTACGCAAGATGAAATATTCAAAATAATCAGATCTCTCAATAACACCACATCAGTTGGCTATGACGAATTTCCTACAAAAGTCCTAAAGTATTGTGCATTAATACTTTCTAATGTACTGTCATTTCTGGTAAATCTATCATTTACTGAAGGTATATTTCCAGAGATATTAAAGGTATCGATTATAAAACCCATACACAAAAAAGACGGCACAGACGTACTGAATAACTATAGACCAATCGCATTAATACCAATTTTGGCTAAAGTGTTCGAAAAAGCAATGCATACGAGAGTCTACGACTTCTTGGAAAGACAAAATGTTCTAAAGAATGAACAAAATGGCTTCCGCAAAGGAAAATCCACAGCGCTTGCAGTATTTAACCTTATAAAGACTGTGACTGAGCATATAGACAGAAACATAGACACAACAGCGGTTTTCTTTGACATGAGCAAAGCATTTGACTTTGTCTCACATGACATTCTTCTATCAAAATGCGAGAGGTATGGCTTGCGGGGAGTAACATTGGATTGGTTAAAATCATATCTTCGGAATCGACGTCAATATGTAGAAATTAAAAACGTAAATGAAAATAAAGATGAAATATCATTTAGTTCGACACTTGCTGTAAATAATGTAGGGGTCCCACAAGGTACAATCCTGGGTCCTCTGCTTTTTATAATATACATTAATGATTTACCCAATGTTACTACTTACCAATGTAATTTATATGCTGACGATATATCAGTAGTTATTACTAAAAAAAGTAACTTAAATTGAGGAGTGTCTGTTCAAAAGGTCATAATTCCGTGATAAACAAATTTTACAAGAAACAACAAAAAGTATTTTAATTTTTTATTGAAATATAATGGTATCTGTTATTATTGTATTAAACGCAAATTAGACTTTTTAATATACATGTTCATTTTAATTTTAGTTTTTTACTGTATTTCTTTTTTTATAAATAATTTTCATTTGGAAATACGACTTTATGATCGGAATTACCAAAAAGAAGTCTTTTTGGTCAGAATATTCTAGAAATAAGTCTTTTTGATCAGAATATTCCAGAAATACGACCTTTTATAGAACATTCTTTTCGCTTCTTTGTTCTAGTTCCCATATTTAATGTATGTACAATTCCATAACCTTCATCCATTTAAAAAAAATAAGCGATTTAACTCTGTATTTTCAAATAATACACCCAAAACAAAAAAATCTTAATGTTAAAATGTTCCACATACTAATAAACTTCTAATAAATCTCAATTATTTTTCTTTCACAGTTGACAATCAATAAAGCAATGGCTATTTAGAGTATACATACATCCAAAACATCGATTTTATTAATCGAACAAACTCGATTTTCGGCAGGCAATAATATATGGCAAGATTTAATTACCTTTTGAACAAAATTGTTTCATAAAACATATTTTTGTATGAGAAATAAGACTTTTTGATCGAAATATGTTTTATACACAGAAATAAGCCCATTTTGGTCGGAATGTCAAAGTTGAAGATTTATTTTATATTGGAAATACGTGTTTTTCGATCAGAATTTTATCAAATATGGATAGGATATATGTAACAGTTTAGAGAAAAAAAATAATAAACAATTTCTTTCTACAGGGAAATATGACCTTTTGAACAGACACTCCTCAATTATAATGATGAAATTAATATAACTATAAATAATATTTCAAATTGGCTCAAAGACAATAATTTGTACTTAAACATAAATAAAACTAAATACATAAACTTTTTTAATATTAAACCTAAATCTAATAATTTAACTGTGGTAATAAATGATGAGCCTATAACGGAATCAAAGTCACTTACTTTTTTAGGAATGGAGATCGATAATCAATGCTCATGGAAATATCACATTAAAAAAAATTGTAACAGGATTAATAGATTTGCTTATGCATTGTGGAGATTAAATGTCCAAGTAAACCAAAACGTAGCTTTAATGGCCTATCACGGATATGTCGCATCCAATCTCAAATATGGTATACTCCTGTGGGGAAACTCGATAGACGTAAATAAAGCTTTTATATCGCAGAAACAATGCATCCGAGCTATATGTGACGTCCGGCCAATGACATCATGTAGACAGCTTTTTCCCAAACTGAATATTCTTACACTTGCTTCTATGTATATATTAGAATGTTGTACCTTTGTTAAGGCGCATCCTCTGCTTTTCCAATTTAAAAATACGGATACCTGCAGATTAGTGAGACACCATGGCAAACTGAAATTTCCCAATATGCACACACAATATTTTAAAAGGAACTGTTATCCAAACTGCATAAAAATTTATAATAAGCTACCACAGTCAGTGAAGGAGCTTAGTTTGCCTATGTTAAAAAGAAAATTACAAGCGTGGCTAAAAGTAAAATGTTTTTATACCACTGAAGAATATTTTAATACAAAAATTGAAATTGACTAGAAAGCCATATTTTTATTATATCTATTAATTTAATTGATTACGAAGTTATGAAAATGTCATTAGGTGCAATAATTTATCAGTTTATTTTAACTTATTTAATTAAATTTAATTACTTATTAATTATTTAATTACTTAATTTTAGTTTAAATTCACATGCCCTGCGTTTGGCAAAACGGACGTTTAAAATTATAAAAATACCACTAACCAAAATGTACTCTGTTTTGTGTGAATAAATCATTTCATTTTATTTCATTTCATTTTTTACTAGAAATTGATTGAAAGTTCCTGTTTCAAATTATGAAATGCACCAAAAAGGATCCATATAAATTTATAAAATCATAAATTTATTACAAAGCCACATCTCAATCTCAAGAAATCCGCATAAAAATGCTTGATCCCTAGACACTTTTGATGTGTGTAAGTATACAAAATATAAAATGCGAGTTCAAATTACCTACACGTTATTGTGTCTATTTTAAAATACCTTCACTATTGAAACGAAACCCTTTTTTACGGATTAACTCGCGTTTAATTTACTATTTACATAGCTTTTATATTATCCTGACAATTCAAACCCTTTACAGGGTCCGTGGTCACAGGGGGACTGAGGTGAAAAACCTCAGAAAACAATACCTTCACTAGTTTGGCATAAAAAAAAAACAATTTTGTTTTATTTATACTTAAGTAGGTAATTAAGTATTTACAATCCAAGCGCATTTGTCGTTTTAATAGATTTAGTAAAGCCCATAGGCCCCTATGTAGGCCCAGGCCATACTACTGATTTTTCATAGTAGCGGAAAAATTAACATAAAATCACAAATTACTAAATAATCGGTAAACTTACCATTGTATTCTATTTTCCAATGATTATTTAACAATATGATGATAGAATCACTCGAAAACTGACGCTATTTGTGGAAAAAATGGCAAAAACAATCACAACGAGGTTGTAAACATGCGACATAGACGGCGTCCAGAGAGAAATGAACGAGTTGTAACAAAATGGCGGCGCGGAAGTGATTTGGCGCTATTGCACATTTAATATATGGCCTAGGTGAATGTGGGCGCGAAATTTCGGATCTTTTAGGCAGCGGCAAGTGCGCGTTTTCAAAGTGGGCCTTCGTAGAGGCCGAGCCTTCGTATGTGCAAGTACCTTACTAATAACTACTATAAGTACTCGTTGATGATGAATAAACTAATAAATACTATTATTATTCTTAAGATCTTTAGTTATTTTCAATCATAAGTTATTTTTTTACAACATATACTTAGGTAAAAATCAATTAATGTTCGTTACTCTAGGGTAAACTCAAAAACGGCTTGTCCAATTTAATTATTATTGTTTTTGGTCGTTTTATTCCAGGGGTGCTTTAGTTCAAAAATAAAATTAGGAGGTCTTATTACTCTCTAGGGTTTCAGTCTTTAGTTCAAGTTTTTTTATTAGTACTTATTGAGAACTATATATTATTATAATATTTCTGAACCTTAAATTGTAATAAAATAATTTGTAAATAATACTATAAACTATAAATAAAGAACTTGAACTTTAACAATAAGATTCTATAGCTCACTCTCAAGAAAGTTAAACTGTTTTTATCTAACCCTATCAAGTGCAAGCGAAGCCTCAGAAAATCCATTCTCTTATATATATTTTGCAGTAAGTAGGGCAACAAATAGCATTATTTTGAGGAAAATTTCCTTTTGATCACAATATTTTAGACGAAGGGTAGGCTCGGCCCGGGAGTACCGTAGGGTTGCCACGTAAAGATATTTTTTGGGAATCGTTAATAAATCTTAAACTAAGATTTTGTTTTCCGATTAAAAAGGTAATATTTAAATACTTACATACTTATACTTACGACTAATTAGAGACCCGTGCTTCGGACGGCACGTTAAGCCGTTGGTCCCGGTTGCTGTCGTAAGATGGCAGTCGTTAAAACCCACCAACCTGCATTGGGCCAGCGTGGTGGGTTATGGCCCAATATCCCCACGTGATATTGTCTACGTGGGAGGCCTGTGCCCAGCAGTGGGACGTTTATAGGCTAATGATGAATTAGAGACTATGCGGAGGCAATGAGGACCGCAAAAGCAGTCCACTGCCACAGTCTACCTTTCACCAAATTATAACTGCACATGTGCTCAGCGGGATAGGTGGTGAGCCCATCGCCGCTCTGTAAATTTGCCGCTCTATAATTTTGGATGTATGTGCAGTCTTTAGACCGTTAGTCTTATAACCCGCGTATGTTACGTTATTTGACAATTTATGAAATATAAATAAACTAGCGGCCCGTCCGCGCCTTCGTCTACGCTAACTTAGAAAGTTGCATAGTTCACCATCATTAGTCAACGCTCTATCTTTTAGTGAAAACTGCATAAATATCCATTGCGTGGTTTAGGAGAATAGTGCAGCGCCACAGACCGGGGAAAACGGCGACTTTACTTTATATACACTCGGCGTCAAAAAAATCGCACCTCTTAGAAAATCACTTTCAAATGTCATTTACTCTTGATATGCACATGCAGTCGCATTAATTATGATTTTATTTACAAGGTTACTTAATTAACTTAATAAAAAACATTACTTTTCATTATCAAATAAAACCTAATGCAACAAATAAAGTGTCACAAAAATTCGATGCAAATTTTGCTACCCGTGAGAGTTGCTAGTTGCGCTTCCTTTGTGGGTATAAAACGGTCAACACGGGTTCAATGTGGGTCATTCGCTATTCAACCGTTGAAGAGGACACACGCACAGATTTTGATGGATACCACAGCTGATAAAGCCGCTCAAGTGGTTGCACTACTGCAATCAGGGGTGCGGCAGTGTGATGTCGCCCGGCAACTGAACCTGAGCCGTTATTCCGTTCGAAGAGTGTACCAGCCTTCATAGAGACCGGTGGCTATATCCGCAGACACGGTTCGGGTAGACGTCGCTGCACTTCGGAAAGAGACGACCGGTTCGTTGTGTCGAACTCTTTGAGAAATCGTTTCTCCAACGCTGTTGAGTTGCAACAGCAGCTCCAGGCAGTTCGCAGACGCACCGTAAGCGTATCTACGGTTAGAAGAAGATTGAAGGAGAAGAAGATAGCGGCCCACAGAGCTGCTACGGGTCCAAAATTGACTGCAGCGCATCGGCGAGCCCGCTTGCAGTTTGCTCGTGACCACGTCGATTGGACCCTTGAGCAGTGGAGAGCTGTTCTCTTCTCAGACGAGACGCGAGTGTGTCTTTTCTGCAACGACCGACGGAGAAGAGTATACCGGAGGCAGGGTGAACGTTTCGCCCAAGCCTGCATCCAGGAGACGGTGGAATATGGTGGCGGATCCTGCATGTTCTGGGGCGGTATGTCTGCTGCCGGCAAAACCGACCTTGTCTGCGTCTCCCGGACTGGAGGTGCTCGCGGACAAGGGTCGCTGACTGCTCGCCGCTATGTCACTGAGGTCCTGGAAGTGCATGTGGTCCCCTTTGCCGAATCTTTTGGCGAGGGGTTCACATTAATGCACGACAACGCTCGCGCTCACACTGCAGGCATCGTGAGCGACTTCTTGCAGAGGTCCCAAATCTCTGTGATGCAGTGGCCAGCGCAAAGTCCGGATCTGAATCCTATAGAGCACCTCTGGGACCATCTTAAACGTAAGGTTCGATCTCGGGATCCAGCTCCTTCGACTCTACAGGAGCTCCAAGACGCGGTGATTGAAGAATGGGGGCTTATCCCTCAAGAAGAGCTCCTGAAGTTGGTGAGGTCCATGAGGGACCGTATGGAAGCCGTGATCAGGGCAAGGGGGGGTAACACTAGATTTTAAGTTAATTTTAAGACACTTTTTGTACATTTTTCTTTGTAAATTATCTGTTGTTAATTAGGACTTAATTAAGGATTTTTATTATTTTATTAATTTTAATGTTGTTTGTATAATTATAATTAAACAGAAAGTTAAATTTAATTGTTTTTTGATACTCCTTTTTGTTACCTTTCTAATGATACCCAACACTATCCTCTACATAAGGTTTAAGAATTTTTAAAGATGATTTTTAAAAGGTGCGATTTTTTTGACGCCGAGTGTATTATGTAATGATTCATGAGCGACGAGTTTTTGAAGTCAATTAATAGCCACTCAAGCCCCAAGCGGCCAAATATGGTTGCACCTAAAAAACTCGCTTTTCCGTCAGACCCCAAGCGGCCATATATGTCATATACTTGACTTATTATTTCGGTTCTATGGTATATTTTATGCATCGTGAACGCAAAATTTAACATGACCTGTGTTCGTTTTTTTTTTCCTTTCCGCATAATTTTTTTTTCCATTCCCGCCAAATCGCACCTGCTGTCCAAAATTTTTAGACATTTCGATTCCAAGACTGAGAGGAGAAAACTAAAATTTGTAGTAGGTACCTTTTCATATCATAGTAGTTAAAACCTTTATCTAACTAACTAAGCAAATTAGTAGAAAACAAAAACTTCTAATGCAAATGGCCATCAATTGTAGCGATGACTTGAAATCAACATTGAACCTTTTATCTTATAAGGACAGATTCTCATAAGGGCAGATTCTCAAAAGGATAATGATTAATGATGGAAGCCGTTGCCCTGCTTTGGGACAGACTTCACTTTACTTTTTACAAATGTCAAGATAATGTATGTGACGTCTTTCACGATTAGACAAGGATAAAAAAAATAATTACGATAACAATAGATAATTATTGATAATACTTGTATTTTTTTATGATTAAGCCATAGTATATTTCGCCAGAGCCGACACACCGAGTGACAATTAAGGAAAGAATGCAATAATGTACTTAGAAATATCTTTTTAAAATGTCGTTTCGATAAAAAGATGACGCTAGCGGCACTGTATCTCAATCGGTTCTGGAACCGTAAGTTTTGCGTTATAATAGTGACGTCGCCTAATCTGCCGTAAAGTTTTTTATACTAGCTGCCCTACTCCTGTAGGTCACGTGATAATTTTAAGACAAAATTTAAGACAATCGCGAAGCGCAGTGTAGCGTTTGTCTTGAGTTTCGAGGTTTTTTTTTATAAGACAACAGAAATCTTACTCCATTCAAAAATATATTTTGAATATTATGTCTTCTTAACATTATGGCAAATAAAAAACATGATACGGTTCCCGAACTGATTAGGATACAATGCCGCTTGTGGCACTCTATACACTTTTACTAGGATGCCGTAATTACGGCATCGTAACCGATAGTACTAGAATGCCGCTTGTGGCACTCTATCTACAGCCAATTAAATACAAATCGAGTTTCTCCGTGCTTTGGAAGGCTTGGCTGTTGATCTTGATTGTAGTCACTTATTTAAAAAACCTACCAACCCGCATTAGACCAGCGTAGGATTATGGTTGAACCTCCCCCAAGTGCTGATGTCCAGTGGGAAGGCCTGCGGCCAGCAGTGGGACGTTTATAGTCTGATGATGATGGTATCAGCTTGGAAACACCAATTATTTTACACAGTTCACATCGTTAAATTTAGAATGGTAGAGATAAATTTAATTTATTTTGATATTGACATATTTTGCTATTTCAGAATAATTTGTTTAATACTATATAGTAAAGATAGTCACATTATCTTATAATATAATCTTATCTTATTTCAATAAGGTAAAACATATATTATATATATTGAATAGCTATGCGCACGAAAAATGTAAAATCGATATAGTTTGGAACATAATATATATTTTACATTTTTGAGATATATTTAAAAAATATTTTCAATACTTACAATATAGGGGAAATTGAGGTAGGATTACACAATTACTGCACTTAGTACGACAATATAAACTTATTACTTACACCTTACCAGTGGCGTATTTTAAGATTCTGCGCCCTGGGCCTGTAAGGTTTGCCGCCCCATAAATTAACATAAAAAAAAAACAAAAAAAAAATATAAAATAAATCCAGCTGTATATTGACGTGGGCTGAGAATGCTGATAATTGATAATAAATGAAAAACTAAAAAGGCCATACTTACAAAGAAATAAACACCATTTATTTATTTATGTATATTTTTTTGGATGGACAGATTGGTTATCAAATTCTTCAATGACACTGTCATAATATAAATAGCTAAACATTTAAACGGAGGTCTATTACATCTCGACTGTGATTTTTGCGTAAAATGCCCATTTTCGCATTTTGTTGTAATTTTGCAGTTGTATTTATCGTTTTTAACGAAATAGGATAATTAATTCATGCGTAATATTACAAATCTCCACTCTGCGAGAATAAACTGAGTTCGGACGGCCGGCGCATCGCATTTTGAAGTAATTTTGCAGTTGTATTTATAGTTTTTATCAAAATAGGATAATAAATTTATTATAAAATATTTATTCATCATGAAGTAACTATTATTATGATATAAATTTTGCTCAATAATATTATCGTACATAGGAGAAATTCACAGTTAACTTAAGGCGATTTTCGAAGTTTTTTGGTTTAGAATTTGTTTAGAATAAGATTTTTTTTTCATATAAAATCAATGATATCTAATAATTCCGCCGCTACGCACTATACGACTATATATGAGATAACATTCTATTTTTTTATTTCATTTGTTTAGAACGGTAGTTCAATCTAGGAGCTCAAAAACGTGCCTTCAAAAACACGAAAATTTTTTTCTGCAATTTTGGGTTTCATAGAAAAGTTAAGCAAAATTTACAAAAAGCGAGGCCGCTACGCACTATCCCAATAGCTATTCTACACTATTCAATAAGTCAAAATTGTTAATGTATTTTTGTTTCTGAGATCAAGAACGCCAAAGTTGGCCATTTTACGCAAAAATCACATTCGAGATGTAATAGGCCTCTTAAACGGGAACGTAGATATTTTTTTATTCTTTTAAATACAGAAAACGAACGTTCCGCACTGCTATTTGTAACCACAGTGCACAGAGGTATGCGTAATGCTATTTCAGCATAAAATGCTTCCTTTAAATAATTTCTTTACTAGATATATAAGCGAGCTAGCAGAATTCGCTCATGGTTTAACGTCGACTGTGTTTGTGCTGAAGCCTGTTCTGTTTCCAAACTTCACCATCTAAAGAAAGCCTTTATTGAAACTGTCAAGTCCTGCAAGAGGGTATTGCGCAGGGCGAGATTTCGTCGCATTGGCGAGATTGGGTCCAAGTTGGCATAATTATCACCCGCCTGAAGCCGAGCATTCTGGTCCCTTGCCAAAGCGGTTGAAAGCAGGTAATTTCTGCCAGCCCTCCCCACCACCGCTGTTAAAACCAGATTGCTTACTTGCCTATACTGCGGCTGAGAAGGCGAACTTGTTCGTTTCTCTCTTTGCGCAAAGTTCGCGTCTAGATGTCGCAGCGAAATCTCCGCCTAACATACCTCATGACGGCTACTCCATGGCAGCTGCCCACATACGACAAAAAGAGGTATTAAAAATCCTGCGAACCTTGGACGTGAATAAGGCGACTGGCCCTTATGGTATTACAGCAATAGTCCTCCGCAACTGCGCGCCTGAATTGTCTCCAATCCTTACTCGCCATTTTCGTCTCTCACTGGAGACTGAACTCGTTACCAAATCTTGGAAGCTTGCGAACGTACAACCTGTTCCGAAAAAAGGTAGTAAAGCCGATCCTGGCCCTCTACAGACCAATAACATTAAATATTTTTCTAATAAACATTTTATCCAATATCAGTCACCTCCATACTCTGTAAGACTATGGAGCGTGTACTCAACAACCGACTCCTGGCATACCTTGAAGACAATGACCTCTTAAGTGACCGCCAATTTGGGTTTCGCCGAGGGCGGTCTATGGGAGATATTCTTGTGTATGCCACTCATCCATGGAGTGAGGCTATAGAGAAATACAGTGAGGCTTTTGCCGTGTCTCTTGACATCTCTAAGGCTTTTGACAGGGTTTGGCACGCTAGCCTTATAAACAAGCTTCCGTAGTATAGGATCCCCCTTGGCCTCTGCAACTGAATTTGGATTTGTTACTAGGCAACTGTTGTTATTTCCCGTCATATAACAGAAATATCTAGGCAACCAATCTAAAGTAGGCCTATCTCTATCTCGGGATCGGTTATTAATTTCGTCCGTTAGATAGCTGCACGTCTGATCTACAGGCAATTGATGCCGGAGTTCCTCAGGGGTCGAATCTGTCTGCAACCCTATTCTTGCTACACATGAACAATCTGTTGGTACCCGGAATTCTAGGGTACACAGACGATAGCACAGTTGTAGACAGATATTTCTCAAATGCAAAGGCCAAGGGGGATGAAGTTCGGCTTTGTCGAGAGACCATGGTTGATGGACACGGCCCTAGAAGCTATCTCCGACTGGGGTGATGCTAACCTGGTCGACTTCAACGCCACCAAAATACAGGCGTGTTTATTTACTGCCCTTTCAACACGCTCCGACTTTTCGTGGTGTATCTGTGCCGATATCTGACCATCTTAGCCTTCTAGGTATGACCACCTCTGCAAACCTAAACTTCGGCCACTACATAGAGTCTATGGCAAAAACCGCAGCTAAAAAACTTGGCGTCCTTTCTAAGGTAAGGCGGTATTTTACACCGGGGCAGCTGCTTCAGATTTACCAAGCACAATAAGTCCGACCTGTATGGACTACTGCTGCCACCTCTGGGATGGATCTGCTAAGTATCAGTTAGCCGCTTTAGACTCTTGAGAGGCGCGACTCTTAAGAGGGTCACTGGCGACTCTAAACTCGTCAAATCCAGGCTGCAGCGTCTTGAACATCGACGCAAGGTTGCCAATCATTCGGTTTTTTTATTAATTGCATTCACTTCGGCTAGTGTGCGTAGGAACTACACGACTACACGAGCTGATCCCACCTTCTCCTTTCTATCTCCGAGGAACGAGACGCGGACTGAGATCTCACCCTTACACTGTCAACATACCACATAACTATACGCGCAAAGCGCTTTGCGTCATCATTTTTGATGATGACAGATAAGGAGTTAAGTCCAATAGAAGAGAGTAACCGTTAAAACCGGGAACGCCAATAGAACTAATTAGTTTCTCAAACATGTTAGAGCTAAATAGTTCCGCGAATATGTTTACGAAACTAGTTCCGATAAGTAAATGAATCTTGAACTTACAACCGTTGAGTTTTAATTATTGTTAATTAAGTAGGCATTTTTAAATTTCTACAGGCATATAAAAAAATGTCGCACAGAGCTGAGCGCGAGGTGCGGCTTGCGCCGCCCCTCGCAGCCTGCCGCCCCGGGCCATGGCCCTTTTGGCCCTAGGGTAAATACGCCACTGCACCTTACTTACTTACAACATCTGATTAACACATGGAATAATTTCGTTTATTGGTTCCTTGATACTGTTCTGATAGTGATCTATGTCATATATAAAAAGTTTTATTTTAATAAAGTATACATTATTTTAGTCTCTCTAAAACTTATTTTAAGTACCTAGGTACTTAACTTTTTCAGTAAGTTTTAAAACTCTGCAACCGGACTACTTGCATAATGTTATGTTAATGAGATCATTTCCTCGTCAATACAAGATTCTCCTTTCGTTAAATTAAATAACTTAAAATAACCTATTAAAAGCTTATTAAAAAAAAAGTTACTTTATTTATATGGATCTGCTTTTTATACAGAAAATACGAAAAAATAGCTGTTCCTTTAACACTGCAAATACTATAGCAATATATGATATCGGACGATTCAGTTGTAGGATTAATACTTTTTAGCAAACACTGTATACATTAGAATAATATTAATCTTGGTTATGTTCAGAACCATTTACGGTTCGTATAAGATTATGAAATCATTATGTTTGTTCGCCAATTGTCATAAAGACTGAAATCTATTGCTGCTCCAAGTTTTCACTTCCGAAACTGAAGATATCGGTCCAAAACCCACAAAGCCGCCCCAAAGCTTGTTGGTGGATTGCACTTCAGCAATAACTTGGATTATCCCACCATTCTCTGAAGTGTTCTATTGTTGTTGTCTCCCTCATTCTCGTTTTATTATTAAGGAGCTCACAAAAGCCACAATACTCATCGTTTTCGGGATCTTCGTCTCTAGAATGGAACGAATAGTGGTTCTTCCATCTGAAATATTCCGCATATTCATCAGGACTGTTAATCAGGTCATTCATTTTTGTGGCCAAATTCACCACTCCCAGTTCTTTCGCGTTTATGTAAATACCATCCGGCATGAACCTGTAAAAATTAAAAATTTGTTTTATCGGTAGGTAGGTATTGCAGTAATGAAGATCCGTCAGTTAACTGACGTTGATACAGCTAGATTAGTTTATTTCAGTTACTTTCATAGTGTAATGTCGTACGCCATTTTACTGTGGGGAAATGCTGCCGACATTCAAACTATCTTTGTGCTGCAGAAGAGGGCTATTCGAGCAATATATAACCTACAGGCTGGTGACTCTCTCAGAGAGAGATTTAAGGATATAAGTATAATGACAGTTGCATCACAATATATTTATGAAAATCTTGTGTATGTTCATAAAAATATTGAAATGTTTTCAAAAAACAGTGATATTCACAAATTAAATACTAGAAGTTAGAATAAATTAGCAGTGCCTTACACTAGGCTCCATAAAATAAATAATTCTTTTAAGGGTCTGTGTGTACGATTATACAACAAAGTACCAAATGATATTCAGAAATTAGATCTTGATAAATTTAAAATCAAAATCAAAGAAAATCTTTATAAAAAAGCTTATTATAAAGTGTCGGATTATACAGAAGACAAAACAGCTTGGGTCTGAAATGCTCCAAGTACCTACTCCAACAGCTATTTCTAATTGCATATAATTAATTTATATAGAGCACCATATTTAATTAAACTATTTACATTCAAATTCATATTTTGTATTTTGTGACCTGGTATACATATAATATATATATTTTTTGTAAATGTCGTTGCTTCTGTGCGCTGTTGTTTCTTGCGCCCGTTCTTTGCCACAGTTAAAAAATGATGTCCTGAATGGGTGGTAGGTTAAAAAATATTTGGACGTTTCAAAGTACTTATTAATCGAGTTTATTTAATAAATATATTTTGACTATTGACTATTGACTATAGGTACTACACTATGTTTTACAACATTTTTGATGGGTTCAACAAATAGGAAAAAGTTAATGCATGCATGCAACATACATTCTTAGTACAACTGGTTACTACGAATATTCTATCATAGCTCTGTCCAACCCGTGCAACTTGTTACGCCTTTTTTACTTCTATTTTTTTCCAAATTGTTGCACCAATGTTGGCGTTTATTTATTTTAAATAAGTTAAATTATTGATCGAAGTGTAGCAAGCTAAGAAAGATTAAACTATAATCATTAACTAACATAGATGTATTCAAAAGAGGTTTATTTCTATGATAAATAACTATTGATTCACAATGAGACTTAGAATAATAATTTGTAAATAACTGGCAATTTTTTTTTACTGTAAAAACTTATTCTTTGTTTACTGTAATGTTTCGTGATATACGGAAATACCCACATAGAATTGGTAGGTGTTGTGAAATATCAAAAGTTCAAATTTGAAGTCACGAAAAACGGTTTTTCGCAATATTATAAATAACCGTAAAATAACCGTAAAATAACCGTGTTGCGTAGCGGTGAAAGCATACTACCCTCTCTTCCCTTGGGTGTCGTAAAAGGCGACTAACGGACTAAAGACTGCACATATTTTTAACAGCATAGAGCGGCGCTAAGCTCACCACCTGTCACGCTGAGCACATGTGCAGTCGCTATTTGGTGAAAAGTGGACTATGGTAGAGGACTGCTTTTGCTGTGCTTATTGCCTAGTCTCTGACTAACCTTCAGGGATAATAGTTATGTATGTGTACGTATGTATGTATATTTTCTAAATCTGAAATATCTGATTCTTTCGGATATTTAGTTTTTAATCGCATACTCACACAAAACCAGGGTCAAATACAAAGGTCACGATATTATTGAAGATGTTAATTTGTGCTCTATGCGTTTTTAGTAGTCAATTGAGGTAGATAGTACAATTGACAAGTACCTCTTTGACTTTGGTAAAGTTAGTATGTTTTTAATATAGGATATGTATATCTCACAAGACATAGTACATTGTTTTAGGTACGTCATACATATCTTTAACACCAGAAATAATAGAAATTCTATTAATTGGTCACGCTGAGTATTGAAAGGCCGAGGCAAGTTACATTCTTCCTCAGAACATTCTTTGATGATTGTGTGTTGTAGTAGAATGTCATTGGTTGTATGTAACGTCAAGTCTAATCGTCGTTTTGTTTTTTATTCTTCTTTCTTAGCACACATAGAAGAAGTTAATCATACATTAAAAAGAAGTAAACGTACATTTAAAAAAGAAGTCTACCCTAATTCATAGTCAATCAAGTTTAGGTTTATTATTATTAAATAATGTATTATAATTAGTTACGCGCCACAACGTCTTTAGATGGTACGGGATGGATGATTGATCTAACCACGATATAAAATAGCTAACAATTGAAAGACGTCATTTCATAGAATAATCGTAAAACTAACTAGTAGACTTATAGAAATATACTAAGTAAAATTTCAAACACTGAAAAAATTCGATTCCCGCCTGAGGTTGTCGTCTTTTTTCAGTGTTTAAAATTTTACTTAAGTATATTTAAGCGTTAATAAAACGCTAAAATATAAAACATTAGACTTATAGAAAGTCATTGATAATGATTGCTTTTATAACCGTGTTCATTATGATACTAGGTAAACTTTTAAACATAGGTACAACAACGAACATAACATTATGACATACTTACTAAGAATCACGACTATTATCCCCGAAGGGTTATTTAAGCAGTCCTCTACCATAGCCCACGTTTCACTAAATGGCTACTGCATAATATGTGCTCAGCGTGACAGGTAGTGAGCCCATCGCCGATTTATGCTGTTCTATGTATGTGCAATCTTTAATCCGTTAGTCGCCTTTTACGACACCCAAGGGAAGAGAGGGGGTGGTAGTATTCATTCACCGCTACGCGACTCGGTAACGGTATGATCGTCTAGTAATATCAGTAACAGATATAAAAACATGTTTAGTGTAACCTTTAACATACAAAAACTAGATACATAATCCTATTCTAAATCGTAGAGGAATAGTACCTACGCACGGCGTCAGATCAACCTACCAAAAACTGTCAAATTTCTACAATCAATTTTGAACTTTATTGTTCGGTTCTAAGGATCAATATTCATCGGAGAAATTTGACAGTTTAAGGTAGGTTGATCTGACGCCGTGTGTACCCATACGGATAAAATGTTTTTTTTTCTACAACGTGTTCTACACCTGATGGTAAGTGACGATAAGGCCGAAGGAGGAAGCGCGCTTCACCAGTAATCCTCTACCACTGAGGAACTGGCTATCTTATCTCTATATAACTATCGGAACACAACGCTATAAACATCGTTATTATGGCGACAGACTTAGATAAGATGGTGGTAGGTAGCCAGGCGGACTTAACAGCCCTACCACCAACTAAACCGAGCACACAAAGGTAAAGAAAAAGCGAACCCGGAAAGGGAACCCGGGATCTCAGGGTCTGAGACCGGTGGCTTAGCCACTAGACTACCGAGGCGGATAAAAATGTGCAAGTAAAATGTCTTTTTACAACTTAGAAAGGCATTATGAGTTAGACTTAAGCCCCTTTAGGTGATCTATACAGCTTACTCCTTATAAAAGTTAGGAAATTTTTATCTCAGGCTTTTTGAATTTTAGGCATAATAAGGGGTAGCTATTTTGTTCTTTAGGATTACTGCGTTTTAGACACTATGCTTCCTAGGCAGTTAGCATACAAAGGCGTTTTACAAGTTAGGAGTTTTGATTATGAAGGGCAGCTTTGACATAAGCACTTGACTATATAAGTCTACTTTTAAAACCCCTAAAGGCACTTTTTCACAAACAAAAATACGATGTTTAATTAAATTACAATACAAAACCGCATAAGCATCGTTCGGGATGAAAACAATAACGCCCAAAGTTCTCAAGTTACGTGACATACTGGTGTTTTAGTGGGTTTTGAAACAAATGTCACTTTTTCTAATGGCTTTTAAATGTGTTTTAGTGGGATTTGATACGGAATCATTAGTGGATCATGGAAGAAATTAATTGTGTTTTGTTTTTCTGGTAACAGGTAGTTACATTTTGACCAATATCTGTAATAATTGTGCCACTGCTGGGCATATTGGGCCATAACCCACCACGCTGGCTCTTTGCGGGTTGGTGGGTTTTAACGACTGTGATCTTACGACAACCACCGGGACCAACGGCACGAATCTAGTCTTTATTGTGATCGAAAGTAATAACTAATAAATAATGATGGACAAGAATAAATGCAATTGAGCGAACCAACCTTGTATAATTCGCACCACCATAAACAATAGGAACTGCGTTATTTTTCAATGCAGTTAATAGTTTCTCAGTAACATAGTCTTCACTGTAGGAATTTTCGAAAGACAAATAAAAATAATACTGGTCATCAATTATCTTGTCACATTCGTTTTCGTTGGTGTGAGAACATTTTAATTGCCCACAAGCCCCGTAAATATCAAGAGCAAGTCCAAATTTAGCGAGCTCTGTTTTTAGTGCATTGGCAAATTTCATTCGTCCTGACAAATCATTGCAATTAGAAACGAACCAAGCGGCTGCTTTTCTTTTCGATTTCAATTTTTCCTTAAATAGTTCATCTACAGGGTCCATGTCTTCTAACTTTATCCAGTGCATTATTTTATTCGGCCCAATTATAGTACTGTTGGCATCCTTAACAAGCATGTAGCCCCATCTCGCATCTGAATCTAATCTGAAGGTCCAGGTCCAGTTAAAGAAGTTATCCAATCTGGTCGAACAGATCGGGTAATAATGTGACGATTCCATCGAAGCGTAAACATATTTCTGCCGTGGTGATCTGACTGCAGGCAAATTCGTGTTTGAAATTTTTCTAACTTCGGGACCGTGAAATAAAATAACATCAAATCGCCTTATGTTTTGCAGATACTTTCTGTCTGCAGTAACATAACAATTGGTGTACTTGCAATTCCTGCGCTGAAATCCTTCTTGGCCGACACCTAAGAAAACGAAAGGTTCAGTTGTTGGAGATGTCCACTCTAAAATGTATATTGGATTGCCTGTGCTATTATAAACACTATCCAGAAGAAAATGTTCATAATCACTTGTATCTTTCGTATAATAGTTCACGTGTGTCATTGACATGGAGGTAAGTAACAATAAAATTGCGAACAGAGAACAGAAAAAGAACACTTTAGTATATAAATTGGTACGCATGTTGCTTTGAATTTGATCATGCCTTGACGGCAACAACATGCTGTGACTCTGTGAGTAGCGATTCCGAACTGAGTGAATGTTTAACTACAGAAACCTTTGCAAGATAATAGCTGCTCGAAACGAATTTATCTTATCAACCACCGATACAGGCTTAGTATTTGAATTTAAGCCAAAGCGTCGACTAAATAATTCAATGAGGTAGTAAAATACAATAAGATACTTTCACTCATCTGATCAAAGCAGTAAATTAACGAAAAAGGTTACCTGCCTTACTTTGATTTCATCATTATTGTTTATGTTTTTAGTTAGGTAGTATTTAAATTGTAAGTACGTTTATACATCACAATACAATATTTATAATTTGTTTCACTTTCTAATAATTAAGAATGACTCACACTAGACCGTATCCCAAACAGCCTGCGTCCCGGCCAGTCATCACAAACACATGCCGTTTTAAAATACACTGTGTTAGTGCAGCCAGCTTATCGCCTCATTAGATATCACCAGATGATGTAATTCGAGGACCGGTCCATTTTATTTTGTACTAGCGGCCGGCTCGCAACTTCATCTGTGACTTTTTGAACTCCCATAGTCCGTGACGAATTTTCAACGAGTTTTTCATACATTGATTACGGTGTTCCCGAGGCCTAAAGGCTTTTAGCCTTTTTATGGCTATAATTGTAACTTAGGCTTTTGACAGCCTAAAAGCCTAAATAACCTTTTCTGTTAGACCTATTATAAGCCTATTGGTTGGAGGTCCAATAAGTTTAAAAAAATTAAGGTTTTTTTTAAAACTAGTCTGACAAAAGTAACGTCGGCTGGAGCTATATCTGGTGAATAAGGTGGTTGCTCTATGGTATTTGTTGAGTTTTTGGTCAAAAATTCGTTCACAATGATGGCCTTGTGCGAAGGCGCATTATCGTGGTGCAAAATCCAAGAACTTTCTTTCCACAAATTTGGCCCTTTTTGTCGAATTTGCTCTCTTAAACGCCACATATCCCTCAAATAATATTGTTTATTTACCGTTTGACCTTCCGGCAAGAATTCCGACTGCACAACACCGCGATAGTCAAAGAAAACAGTCAACATGACTTTGACTTTTGATCGACTCTGGCGTGGTTTTTTCGGTTTCGGTTCAGTCGGAAGGCGCCACTCCGAAGCTTGTTGACTAGTTTGCATGTCATACTCGTAAACCCACTTTTCGTCACCAGTAACAATGCGTTGCATGAATGTTGGGTCGGAATTGACTCGTTCTAGCATGTCCTCAGCGACTCTTAAGCGATTGAGTTTTTGGAGAAAATTCAGGTCTTTTGGGACTAGCCGAGCGGCAACATGTTTCATACCAAAGTGATTATTTAAAATGGTACGGATCGACTCGTGAGACACAAAAAGTTTAGCGGCTATCTCTCTCAAACTTGAATGAGGATTTTCAGTCACCATTTCCTTCACTTTTGCGATGTTAACTTCAGTTGAAGACGTTGATGGCCTACCAGCAAATCTTCCATCACATCTAGACCGCTTTTGAACGCATTGTACCAGTGCATAAGCACGTGTTTTAAATAAAGCCGATTCACCGTAAGCCTTCTGTAACATATTTTCAGTGACTCCGAACACGAAATTTCATTGGCGACGCAAAATTTAAGAAAAACTCTTTGTTCGATGTTTTTTATTCATTATGAAATTCGCAATACACACTAGATATAAACTAACTAAAAACAGCACTGTATTTAATCTAATTAACAGATGCAACTCAAACTCCGCGCCAGAACAGTTGTGTCATCTAACAACAAAGAAAAAACAAAAAAATGAATTTTGAATCATAGATAAATCAATCACCTTTCCAGAAACTTTTTTGACAGAATGTATGTCAAGAGATCCCCATAAATAAAAAAGATTAAAAAAAAACAAAGTTACATAACACAAAATTACATGACAATAAAAAAATGAGACTTGTACACCATAATATTAGTTTCTCTTATTAACTATGAATTATACAACTTGGTAGTCGATTCTACCTTACTTGTAACTTTGTCGTATCGAAATAAAACTTTGTATGTGTAGTATTATGTTGTTTGGATGAGAATACTTGAATTAGTATTTTGGAGCTGATACATATATGCATACATACATATATACTTACGTAATACACACATACATACAAACATACATACATAATACATACATACGTACATACATACATACGTACATACATACATACACACATACACACATACATACATACACACATACATACTGTAGTACTATATAGATCAATCCAGTTGCTGCAGTAGTAGCCGAATTTTGACATTTATTGTAAAGTAAACCTTAAACTTTCAATTCTTTAAATTATTATTTCAGTTTTGTAAGTACATCACTTTGGAACTGGGCTCACTAGATTCAAGCTAGTTGGAACTCCATACAAAAATATCACAATCCATATTAAAATGAACTGAAAATTTCAAGTCTTTTTCACAATAAAACATTTTCTGGAAAAATTTTCGTCAGTTTGTGAAAAAAAGTTAGTGTATTTTTGCTCGAAAATTTTCTAAGTCCTGCACCCCCTTTGCGACACCCTAACCCTGATTAATAGAACTAATGAGAGGAAACAAATAATGACAATCAAATGATGAAAAATAATTAGTAATAAACGACTCTCGTTTAGTAAAAACTGTCCTTTGTTGGGCCTCGAAATTGACTCCCATCCTAACTAGAAAAAAAACATCGAAAAATTAAAGCAAAATTAAGAGTCCAGTTTAAAATCGCAATAACTCAGTTAAATAAACGTTTTGAAAAATGTTTTCAACAAACTATTTAGATCCCTGTGATTAACTTTAGCATGCAAAGTTTCACCAAAATTGGTTTATTGGTTTGTATAAATTTTGACTTGGAAGTTTGTATGGAAAACCAAAATGCATAAACCCTCCTAAGTCGTTTCACTTATGCGCTCTACGAACTAAGACTAAGTACAGACCAGAAAACTGCCACCACAGCATACTACGCCTACGAATTATTTATTTATTTATTTATTTAATAAATAAATAATTCGCACGCCGCGTGCGGCGTGAGGGGGTGCGGTAGCTCACACCGGCCACCAGCTCCGGACAGTCCACCTGTGCGTGCACCAGGTCGTAAAGAAGACTAGCGTCCGATACTAAACGTCTTTGTTCTAGTGTTAACAAGTTATTACGATAGCAGTTTTCTTCGTATGATGTAGAAATTAACCGTCGCCTATAATTGAGGTGGTTAACTAATATTTTTTGTATCCGTTCTGTTTGATTTTTGTACATGGCATATCCAGGGCTCCATACCGGACTGGCAAATTCCAAAACGCTGCGAATATATGCACAGTAAACCGTTACGATAGATTTATTATCTTTGAAATGTTTGCATTCCCGTAAAACAAAACCAAGAGTTTTATATGCTTTGACGGTTACACTGTCGATATGCTTCGATAACACAAATTTTTCATCCAATAGTACTCCTAGGTCGCGTATCAGTTGTGTCCTATTAATGACCGTGCCATTAAAATTGTAGTCAAATTTAATTGGTTTAGATTTACGACTAAATGTAATAAATTGGCATTTATTAGTGTTAACAGTAATTTTATTTTTTTCATAATATTGATGTAAAGAATCTAGATCTGATTGCAGAGCAAGACAGTCACTCAAGTTATTAATTTTAATATACACTTTTTTGTCATCAGCATACATGAGATGTTTAGCAGCTTTAAAACAGTACTTAATATCGTACAGGTATACGTTGTAGAAAAGCGGGCCCAGGTGGGATCCCTGGGGAACTCCAGTTAACACATCTATGTAATTGGATTTAAAACCTCCTAACACAATGGCCTGGGAACGGTTACTTAAATAGGATTTTATCCATCGCAAAAGATCCCGATGAATACCCAACGCTTGAAGTTTTTGTAGCAAAATGACGTGATCCACACGGTCGAACGCTTTTTCGAAATCCGTGTAGATCACGTCAATCTGACCACCTCTTTCCATATTCGTTCGAACGTAGTCAGAAAAACAAACAAGATTAGTCAAGGTTGATCGTTTTTTTAAGAAACCGTGTTGACTATCGGGCAAACCCTTACATATGACCGGATAGATGGCATTATAGACGATCTTCTCGAATATTTTACCTAAAGTACAAAGAATGGATATTCCACGGTAGTTACTTATTTCTGTTTTGGATCCCTTTTTGTGAATTGGAACTATGTGAGCCTTTTTCCATATTCCAGGATACAATCCTTCGTTTAGGGATAAATTAAAGAGAAAGCTGATTGGTTGTGCCAAAGTCTTAGAACAGCTAGCCCAAAACAGGGGGGGTATATCATCATTTCCAGCCCCTTTGGCTATATCCAGACTGGTTAAAGCTTTTTCGATAACGTTAGACGGGATATTAAGTATCGACAAAGAGTCGAAACACTTGTCGACTGCGTACGAAGTAGTATTGCTAGTGGTTGGTACACCGAAAACACTTTGGAAAAAAGTGTTAAAGGCATTGCAAATGTCCCTGCCATTCGAGTAACTAGTGTCGTTAAAAATAAAGTTTTGCGGATAATTTGACCTACCGCGCATGGACTTAAGATAAGACCAGAATACCTTAGGATTATGTTTTAAAGATTGTTCTGTCCTTTTGATATAATTATTGTAGCATAATTGTTGAACTCTGTGTTGTCTTTTTCTAAGTAGGGAGAATTCGTCATAGTCCAACAGGTTTCCATAGGTCTTCCATTGTTTATGTACTTTAGACTTTTCCTTAATAATTTTTATTAGAGAGGGACTAAACCATTTTGGATACTTGTTATTCTTATTTAACTTATTTAGTGGAACGAACTTTTCTATACAATTATTTATAATGTTATAAAAAAGAGTAATTGCATTTTCAGTCGTATGACATTTCGACATTATTTGCCAGTCTATTGACTGCAGGTGATCATTAATTTGTTGATAGTCCGCCTTTCTAAAATTACGTCTAGGTATGGAAGATTCTTCCAAAAATGATATGGCGTGATCAGTTAAATATATCGTAAAAGGAGGGTGAGAACGATCTAGTTTTGTGAGGGGCAACGTACTTGTGTCTATTTCTAAATTTAAATTTGAAAAGACCAGATCCAAAGTATTGTTATAACCATTTTTTAATGTGTTATACTGGGTTAACCCATGAAGACTTAGTTGTTCTAGTAAACGTACACCGGCATTTTGGCTTTCCGTGGAACCCTGTTTGATGTGAGTAGGGCCGTAATTATCCCATTGGATGCAAGGAAGGTTGAAGTCGCCTAATATCACAAAATTGTCGTTAGAATATTGTTGAAACATCTTTTTAGTTATGTTTATCACATTGTCAACACTGTCGGGTAAACAGGCAGGGTCAGGGGGTATGTATAAGCCTATAACATGTAAATTGGTGTTACTATGTAGTGCCTTCGAAGATATAGTGATAAAAATTATTTCTGTGTAAATACATGTTGAGATATCGACGCGGCAAGCATTTAATTTACGATTTACTAGTATCATCACACCGCCCCCTGTCTTTTTCTTCGTTAAAGAGAGATCGCGATCGAATCGAAATACGTCATACCTATTATCACTCACTTCACCGTCAAAAATTCCGGAATGCAACCATGACTCAGTTATAACGATTATGTCGTAGCTATTACGTAATAATACTTTTGGGTAACAGCACAGATGTACAAGATCTCTTTGTACTCCAAAAAAAGTGTATTAGGATAATTATGAATATAGACTTATTGGACACTTGCAAGCGCTACTGTATTAAATTAGAAATTTTGAGCCTTACTTGCATGTATATTTTTGAAATATGTAAGTTCATAAAAAACAACCCTGTCAATCTTTAAGAATGCTGAATCTGACAGCTTACGGGCTCCAAAGGCTCATAATAAAAACAAATTTAAAATACCAATGAGTCGTATGGCTATGTTAAATTCTAGTCCCTATTGTACAGCAATCAAAATACATAATAATTTACCTACCGAACTGATATCAGATCCTAAACCAAAAACATTCCTAAGAAAATTAAAATCCATATTAATTAAAAAATGGTACTTTAGTTTAAATGAATATTATAATGACAATAAAATCTATTTAATATAAATTATTTATTAATTGTTGTAAAATAGTAAAGTGTCTTTAGTATTAATAATTGAATTAATAATTTAATTTTCATTACAATTTAGAAATGTTATTTTAAAAATAATTAAATCCGTTGCACGTCCATTCATACATTAATTGCTAAGCCCAAATGGGTAACATGTTGTACTGGAACATGTGTTATTGATGACTCTACCTTTGTATCACATTCATGAACAGCAAAGTAAAAAGTATTTATACTTTGAGTCTTTCTTTAGTCTGTTAGTCGCCTTTTGCGACACCCAAGGGAAGAGATGGGTCAGTTGTATTCTTTTAATGAGCAGCTAACGATGATGACCTAAAGCAAATACAATTCAAAAAATATATTTTTCATACATACCCTAGAATTAGGATTTAGTTTTTTATTGCACTAAATAAGCATAGTACAGCTGTTAAAAATCCTACTAATATTATAAACGCAAAAAATTGTAAGAATGTATGGATATTTGTTACTGTTTCACGTAAAAACTACTAAATGGATTTAGATAAAATTCGACATACAGATAGTTTATAACCTGGATTAACACATAAGATACTTTTTATCTCGATATTCCCACGAAAAACGGGAAGCTCGCGGGTGAAACCGCGAGCGGCCGCTTGTACTTACATATTTTTAAAATGTGAATAAGTGAATTGAGTCAGTACAATTAATTGACAAAGGTCCCTAAACTAGGCAGTGCCTAGATCTTGGGAAGGCAATTTGCTGTTTCTAATTAGAACCAGATCAAATAGACTTTTCATACAATTAGAAAGGCCCCAGTACACAATCGCGTGTGATGGCCCACTGCAGGCCATTGCCATTGTGTACAGGGGGCAATGGTATACAGTTGCGGGCAAGTATCGATCGTGGCGCGCAATCGAGAAGTTGTCGGTTTTTTGGGCACTTCAAAGGAATCGTGGCGTAGCATGACCTGTGGTGTTCACACAAAATGTCCCATTGCTTAGTTCATCACCGACCGCTGACCGGGATAGTGCACTTTCTTTTGCGTACTAACTAGTAGCTAGTAATTACTTGAAAATCGTTTTTCTAACAGGTACTGTCATGTGTAGTTGTGACATAAGTATTATTAAAATAATTAACAACCCATCTCTTGCCTTGGGTGTCGTAAAAGGCGACTAACGGACTAAAGGCTGCACATACAACCTAAAGCATAAAGCGGCGATGGGCTCATCAAAATAATGCTACCAACCCCTATCTTCCCTTGGGTGTCGTAAAAGGCGACTAACGGACTAAAGACTGCACATACATCCAACAGCATAAAGCAACGATGCGCTCATCATAATAATACAACTAACCCTTCTCTTCTCTTCGGTGTCGTAAAAGGCGACTAACGGATTAAAGATTACACATACATTCAACAGCATAGAGCGGCGATGGGCTTATTAAAATAGTACTGCCAACCCATACTAACTAATGTATATATACATATATACATTAGTTACTACACAACTTTATTAGTAACTTTATTTATCAGGCCACTTATAAAAGATTACGGACGTTTTAAGATTGCGGAATCAAGAACAACGTGAGGCTGAAGACTACATACAAAGAACAATTTAGCGCTATATTTAACCTATTTAAAATTGAGGATTCTAAATCGTGTCTCAGATACCACGCACCTATGTCGAGACTCGTTTAGCAGTACAACACTCTTTGTAAAGCGGACAATATCGATGTTTTCGTCGATAATGCCATGAAGTATAATGGCCCCAGCACACATTTGCCTGTGATGGGCCATGCTTTGCAATGCACAACTGTAGGCCACGATGGACTTCGATCACGATCAGTAATACCTTAATAAAAAATATTAAAAGGACATTTTTTTTGTATGGATAGGTTGTAAGCGCTGTGTGAAAGAGACAGCGCTATAGTCGGCGTGTCTTTTTCAACACGCGAACACTTGGTGTTTTTACACAATGGCGCATGGCTCATTGATGCCTGGCGAAACACTTGCGATGGAAGTGGAAGTGATTAGATTAGAAAAAGGACCAATAGGCTTTAATTTAGGGCTAAAAGCCTACAGCTTTTGGGAACACTATCACGACCATTATCGACAAAGGGTTATCCCCTCTCCTTATTTCACTAAGTTTATTTGTACTGGCACCTCGAGACCAACCGTTAGGTTATACAAGAAGTGCCAGACGTCCCTGCGCCAGTAGAACACTCACGCAGGAGACCACCAACGTTAGGTCTTGACGCCAAATTAGTGCCCGCCGCAGCGCGCTCTTCATTCGGTACTCATAAGACTAGTGTCTCAGGAGAGTATCCCCGTGAACACGTGTAGTTCACTGCCTATTGTCCAGATAGGTAACCGGAGCTGTCAAGCTCGCTCACTTCTCGTTGCACGAAGGGCACAACTCGCAGTTGCCACTGCTAGGGTCGTCGACTCTAAAGTCGACTCCCAAGTGTCCACCTTGGTAGCGGAGTAGTAAGCACACTCACTTCTTGGAACCCATCCGGGCGCCTAGCCAGTTCCCACGTCCTACGCGGCTGGCTGGACCGGAGGCTACGGCATCTAGGAGGCCGCCTCTACTAGTTCTCCAGACTAGTACCGGAGATGTCAACACCAATGTCCAATGAAAACCACCGGACAAAGCTGCCAGCTATAAGGGAAACTCACGTTCCCCGCAGGACTTTTCGCTTCTGGCCCCTCAGAGACCGCTACTAGGCCCCGCTCGCTGTGCACGAGTTTGGAAGTCCTGGCACACAATACCAGGACAAACGAACATTCCCAAGCTCTACAGCTAACCACACGCCACTACGAGTCCAACCCATGTCCGGATCCCGCCGGAGGCGCCTGGTTAAAGGCACGACCAGCGGGGGGCTAGAACCGGAACCCCGTAGTACCTCTGAAAACACAACCGGACCCGTAGTTCCAGTTGCGGTACCCTATCTATTGAGGTCAGTAGATAAGGACAAAGGGTTAGTCAGAGACTAGGCAATGAGTCTAGTCCACGTTTCACGAAATTACAACTGCACATGTGCTCAGCGTGATAGGTGGTGAGCCCATCGCGGCTCTAAGCCGTTGGACGTATTCGCAGTCTTTAGTCCGTTAGTCGCTTTTTACGACACCCAAGGGAAGAGAGGGGTTAGTAGTGCTATTTTGATGAACCCATTGCCGCTCTATGCTGTTGGATGTATGTGCAGTCTTTAGTCGGTTAGTCGCCTTTTATGACACTCAAGGGAAGAGAAGGGTTGGTAGTACTATTTTGAAAAACCCATCGCCGCTCTATGCTGTTGAATGAATGTGTAATCTTTAGTCCGGTGTAAAAATTTGGTTTAATAACCTCTATATAAAGTGACTTTTTTAATCCATAAAGACAGGAAAGTGGATGTAAAATAGTTGGAAGGCATTAAAAAAACATTGACAGAATTGACTTTAGGATTGACAGCTTGACGTTATTGTTCAGTTTCCCTCTCAGAGCATTAATATTGTTCTGAGGTTTCCAATAAATTTTAACTAAAAGTTGACACTACATTGATTGATTGTTATGCGGTTCGCCGGGACAGCTGGTTTAGAATATAATCTTATCAATTTTATTGTTATTTTACCCGTATACTTACGTTTTATTTTGACGATTACTGATTTCTGTATGTTAACATTTGTTACACAGTAATTAAGACTTTAACTTTAAATCCATGTGCCATTCATACACCAGAACTATGCACGTCGTAAAATAGCAAAATGGAGTCCTTGGTATTGTAGACTCTTTCTCTCTTTCCTCAGCTTTTAATTCCATTAATAGTCGGATAAGCTTTTCTGTTCTTATTTAACTTACTCTATTGGGCGAATCTGTATCAAATACATTGGACGACGCTTTTGTCGACATTATTATGGTATTAATAGATAACACACACTCTTCGAATATATCACCACATCAGACGCTAGGTAAATTGTAAGATAAAGTACGATAATAAGCTTTTAAAAATACCCGTTTCCGTAGGTATTTGATTGTGCGCCGAACCACCGGAAGCGATAGTTAATATGTATAGAAAAACTTCAATGAAGATAAACTACTTACTTTTTTGTTTGACTGTTTGTGTCACTTACAACAAGACTTAAGTATATGCAATGCGCCATCGTGGTGCATTATCATTATTTTTTTTATTAATGTAATAACATGATTTATTCTTATTTTAAGCGTAGTAAGACAGGCATAAATAAATATTTCATATTTTTTTTTATTCTTAAAACCTTAGTTAAGTAGGTATCTCAGGAGGTTTGTCTTTTTTGCAGATCATCAGGACATGCAAAATATCGACCACAAGTACTACGACAGAATAACTAATTACTTCAAAACCGCTTGTGGTCTAGTGGCTAAGTCACCGGTCTTAGAGGAAGTGAACCCGGGTTCGATTCCCAGTAAATCTTTGTGAACTTAAACCATCAACCGGTGGTAGAGCTTTTTAAGTATTGTTGGCTAGCTACCACTATCTTTTCTAAAGTCTGGTGCCATAAAACAGTGTTAATAGCATTGATGTGTTGATACAGCTTAGGGATGAGATAGAGTTAATCTGTGGTTGAGGATTCCCGATAAAGCTTTCACCTTCGGCCTCATCGCCACATACCATCAGGTGAGATGAAGGTCAAGTGCTTAACCGTAGGGAATTTATAATTCATAATTTTGTTGTCTTACGTCAGGCGTACAGATATTAACTTACAGATACAATAAAGACATGACATGAACCCTGTTAACTAGGGCAGTACAATATTTAACATTTATTTAAAAATTACTTAATATTATGTAATTGTACCTACATTTATTTTTAAATTATATTAATTATTCCAAAATTACTTTAAATAAAACTTTAAATTATTTACATTTCATTAAATCATAATGAGATTAAATAACATAACAATTAATATTAAAATATGCATTTTGGTCAAACATGAACCCTAACGTTTAATTTAAAAAAGCACCTCGTCATCCAAAAGTCAACACCTTATTTCACCGTCCCACCATTCTTTAAAGTTCTCTATGACAGATATGCGCTTTGCTTTATCTTCATTGTTCGTCAGCGCACAGAACTTACAAAGCGGATCCATATTTTTTATGTCCGCCATTTTATGATAAGAATAGTACTTCCTCCATTTGAAATAATCCGCATATTGTTGAGGGTTGTCAATAAGGTATCTCATTTTTGCTGCTAAAGCTCTGACTCCCATATCTCTTCCGTTCAAATATATATTATCTGGCATGAACCTGTTAGAAAGTATTTTATGAATTGTATTAATATTGAGCCAACTGTGAAAAGTAACAGGTACATCTCAAAATTAAAACTTGTCAGTGCACCGGCAATGGTGTTTGAAAGAAATGTAAAAATGGGAAAATCTGTTATTTTCAGGACTTTCATGCCAAATTCAAACTGAAGGAGTGTATTATTATTTTAATATTATTAAAGATCTTCCTCTTTTTAAAATTTACACTGAAATGTTGTAATTTTAATATACATCACTTTTCACAGGAAGCACAGCTTCGGTGATATCTCCTACATCGAGACTTCCGACATGTTTTAGTTTAAGATCCAAATGTTTATCTTTTTAGGGTTCCATACCCAAAGGTTAAAAACGGGACCCTATTACTAAGACTCCACTGTACGTCCGTCCGTTCGTACATCTGTCTGTCACCGGGCTGAGATACATCTCGTGATAGCTAGATTAGCTAGACATTTGAAATTTTCACACATGATTATACATATTAGTATTCAGATTATATTATCACACAGTATTTCTGTTGCCGCTATAACAACAAATACTAAAAACAGAATAACAGACAAACATATAATCACGACTGTTATCCCCGAAGGGTTAGTCAGAGACTAGTCCACTTTTCACCAAATAGCGACTGCACATGTGCTCATCGTGACAGGTCGTGAGCCCATCGCCGCTAAAACAGAATAAAATAAATAAAATTAAGGGGGCTCCCATACAACAAACGTGATTTTTTTGCAGTTTTTTTGCTCGATACGGCAACAGGTAGACGTTTGAAATATTTACTGAATATTTAGTTGTGTATTCACTTCAAACGTAATTAAATTGAAATTAAATAAATTAAGGGTGGTTCCCGTACATCGTTGTATAAATAATGGTACGGAACACTTCGTGCGCGATGTGATTGAAAGTTTATGCTTAACAATACGAGAGTTGAATGACGTTTAGTAAAGTTAGTAAAAGTTTTACAGAACAACTTGTGTTCAAAAACAATTTGTATTCAACCAATTGACTGACCCAATATATTATTTGAATACAGGTTACAAAATGTGGTGAGGCGCAATCGCCACCTGTTATCTCAGTTTACACGTGATATCACACACATTGATATAGGCTCGTAGATAAGTAGTAATACCATACTAAGTATGAGCTGAATCGTTACAAAATATTAGAAGATTGCTACTTCGATAATTTAAATGATCGAAGGATTGCTATTACATTCTTGCGATTGTGATAAAACTTTCTCTTATCAAATTGCCTCCATAAAGTATTGTTATCCCAAATTCAAAAAGAAAAATGCTAATCTCTAAAATAAATTAAGGCAAATTTTGTTCTAAGTGGTGAATTTGTATTCACCAAAATATTTTAACTGTTGCAAACAGTAAAATAAATTAACAAGAAGAGCATTAATAAAATAAAGATTGGCTCGTACTAGCAAAATACAGAGTTGTGTGGAAGGGAGGCCCATGCCCTGTAGTGGAAAAAAGTTGGCTAGTCATAATAATAACAATAATTAATAAAATAACCCTAGATCGTGAAGAGTGGAAATTGTGTAGAGGCTCCAGCAGTGGGACAAGCCAGGCTATATAATAACGATACTAAACTATCTACCTTGTGTAGTTCGCTCCTCCATACACAATTGGCACCACATTGTTTTGTAAAGCATGTACAATCTTTTCAGTCACATAATCTTCGCTAAAACTATTTTCAAAAGACAAATAGAAATAGTACGAGTCTTGTAACAATTTGTAGCATTTTACTTTATCCTCACAAATCATTGTACCATATTTCCCATAAATGTCAATAGTAAGATTATATTTCTTCAGCTCCTTATTAAGTGCATATCCGAAACTTATTCTATCAGATACGCTATAAAAACTAGAAATAAACCAAGCTGCCGCTTTGGTTTTCGTTTTCAGTTTATCTTTGAACTCTTTGCTTACTGACTCCATATTTTCACTTTTCATCCAACACATTTTTGCGTTTGGACCTACTATGTTATTCGTCATATCAGTAACGACTACATAGCCCCAGCGTACATCAGAATTTAATTTGTAAGTCCATGACCAATTGAAATAACCGTTATATCGGTTGGTGCAAATCGGATAGTTGTGCGAAGACTCAAGTGACACGAACACATATTTCTGATGCGGTGATCTGATTCTAGGTAAAGAGTAGCCAGGAACGTGCATTATCTCAGGTCCATGGAATAGAATCACGTCAAACTGCGTTAGATTATCCAGATAGGATCGGTCGGACGTGATGACACAGTTTGTGTAATCACAATGCCTTTTCTTGAAAGTTTCTTGACCGACGCCCATATTAATGAAAGGTACAGTTTTAGAAGAAGTCCATTGCAGAATGTAGTTAATTTTAAATCGTCTTTTGCTCTCAATTAGTTTTGGACTTCTAGAAGTGGTATTTTTAATTATAACATTCTGTTTCGTAGAAATTTCTGAATAAGTGTAATGTATCATCCATGGCTTTCTGACTTTTGAATTTGAATGTAAAGGAAAAAAGTAACCTGTAAACGTATTATAAAGTACAAGTGCTAGAAAACAAAAAACAACTAGTGAGTGCAGTATTGAGAGGCGCATTACAAATGACGTTGTAATCTTGCTCTAATAGATATAGCCCAGCTAAAAATAAAACAATATACATAGTGTATTTAACATTGTCTTACATACAATTCTACAAAGTATAATATTGAATTTATAATTACAAAAAGAACCCTTTTCGTACAGTTTTCAAAAAAATCTTTTATTCAATATTAAATCAACAATCTTTTTTTTCTACTTTGTCATGGTTATAGAGAGTTTGGCAACTTAGTAACACCCTCATAGACTTACCTTATAAGAAAATTTTGAAATCGTAGCATTCTTCCATCTAACCTAGGTATTGTTTAGGTTGTAATGTATAATATGCACTAAATTTTGTTGCTGATGTGTTAGGCTTAGCACGTGTTTTGAAATTAATTAAAAGAACATAATTTGAATTTCTAAATGTTACCAGCAGCTCATTAATCGTAATCGTTTAATCATCGCTTTGATATGATCGGTGGTATAATAGCGTGGAAAGATTGAAATACGAAGTAAAATACATAAAAGAAACGATATTTAATTTATCCGTTCCACTCACGGCGTGGTCCCACGGCTGGGCAGTGGGCACAGCATAAAGTTACTATACCTAGCGGAATAGAGCAACAAACATGAGCTGTCAAACGAAACCGAAATAAGATGGCATTTGTGTGTGTAAAGAATGCGTTCAGTGATTTTACGTCATGTCGCTTTTCACATTAACATCGATATCGATTATATTAATTACTAACAGCTATTACTGTTATTAATAGAACTAAAATAGGATGGGATGGGAAAATATCCACGATTTCACGTAAAATCCAAAAAATTCGCAAAACCCAAATTCTCAGCGTGCTAATAAGTGCTGACAAACAGTAGCCAAAAACAGTTCTGTGACGTCGCATGACGCATCTCTTTTTATCCCACAGTGTTGTTGCTAGTGACATCCTGCTCGCTCAGCCCTTTGTTTCTCTATTCCGCTGGGTATAGTAACTTTATGGGGCACAGGCCTTTCCAGATAGAGATAGACAACAGCACGTGGGTAGATTGGGCCATCATAAAATTCATAACCCACCACGTTGGTTTTAACATTTGCCATTTTATTCATCATTATGACGATCTCCGTGGTCGAGTGGTTAGCACGCCGGGTCTGGCGTCGCGCCAACTCTGAGGTCCCGGGTTCAATTTCGGGTCGAGACAATTTAGAGAAAACTGTTTTTCTAAATTGATTTCGAGTCTGGGTGTTTTTTCTACGTTTATGTATATTTATCCGTTATCTTACCATATTAACGAGTTTCAAAAGAATACTCATCTTGGTCTAGATTATTGGTGTGAGCGTAAACAAATTTAAATTTAATTAAATTTAAATATTATTTTGTATATACATATAAGTACATATTATCACGACTATTACCCCCAAAGGGTTAGTCAGAGACTAGGCAATGAGGACGGCAAAAGCAGTCCTCTACCATAGTATACTTTTCTCCAAATAGCGACTGCACATGTGCTCAGCGTGACAGGTGGTGAACCCATAGCCGCTACACCAACAGCATAGAGCGGCTATGTGCAGTCTTTAGTCCGTTAGTCGCCTTTTAAGAGTGGAGGTGGTAGTATACTTTCACTTCTACGCGACACGATTTTTATTTTATCTTTTTAATGTTTATTATTTTTAAACTGTTATTTCCGCAATCACAATCAAGCCGGCCGGCAGAGCGCTAAACATATTGAATTCACTTTAGTAAAAAAAAACATTTTGAATTCACTAGTTAAATGATGAAACACAAAAAAATATAATCCAAATAAATTGCCAATCAAATCGCAATATTGATTGAGAGAGCGTGGAAATATATCACAGTTTGTACAGCTGGGGGCCAAAATCGTGCGTCTGTTGTGTTGTGACCCCGCGAAATTGGGTTGTTGGGGGTATATCTTCTAATATTTATACGGATCAAGGTATGTAGGGAAAGAGGCGAAGTCGTCGAGCCTACGGAATTTGGACAAGCAACATATATACGAAGTAGGTCATTGTCAACAGGACAATCTCGATGGAGCTGCGGCTAAGACGTACGGTTTGCGATCTTGCCAGCTAAGCAACTTTCGCAATTCTGGATGGGTGACCAAATAAAAAACATGTCGAACTTAACTTTGGAACTGAAGGCAAGTAAAGCCCTTATGATTTCGTAAGATGGCAGTCTTAAAAACCCCACCAACCGTTTTGGGCCAACTTGATGAGTTATGTATGGGTTCCCCGGCCTGTGTTATTTTTTATGTAGTAAGGAATCCTATCCTAGCAGAGGAATGTTTATAGACATAGAATATCATATAATCTGCATGGTTGGTGTAAGCAATAATTTAAATGTAAATATTGAAAGGAACAATGTAGCTAGTATTAGTCCTACTATAAACGCGAAAGTTTGTAAGTATGGATAGATGTTTGTTACTCTTTCACGTAAAAACTACTGAATGGATTTGGATGAAATTCGACATACAGATAGTTTATAACCTGGATTAACACATAGGATACTTTTTATCCCGATATTCCCACGGCAACGGGAACCACGCAGGTGAAACCACGAGCGGCCGCTAGTACTTCATAAACTGAGTCACTTTGAAAAACCTATGCCCAATACCACACATGCGAATAATTCAAAGTCCACAATAATAATAATTACGTCATCGACATACGATCTTTTTATTTTACAATTAATATTAAAGATCAATAATTTTATAACACGAAAAGTGTTGCAAGAAAGCAATTTTTATCACACATTTCAAAATAATAATTTGTTTCCATTCAGTCGTTGACAGTGTGTGTTTGGTGAACTCGTCTTGTTACGTTACTTAGATATTCTCTGCATATTCCAATCCGAAAATTGTATCGCAAATCTAAGCAAATGGCAAGTTAGGCCAACAATTTCCGAATACACACGGCTTCTCACGTTCCCGTTGACATCACTGCGCCCCGTGAAGTCGGCAAGTCGGACGTGCTCTATAAATAACGAGATTACGGCCGCGTCCAAACAAATCCCACCGAGATTACAGCTCAAAGCGAATGTGACAAGCCGGCATTCATATCGGGCAAGATAGTAGAAGAGAACCTTTAGAGCCTTCAGATTACGATGTTTGCAATATAAAATTTTATTGTGGAATATCTAGGTTCGTGACCGTTTTTGTTCAATCTTTTGACGTCATTATTTACACAGAAAAACACACGTTTAAGAAATACCTCAACGAAGATTGCTTGTCTAGTAAATAATAGCCATTGTACTAATGCAAACTCGTGCTGTGATCAGGACCGTTGCTTACACGGTAAAGTGATTATATTACCGTGGTAGCCTCAGCCAGTAAAATATGAAACAAAAGTGCTTTTCCAAAATTACTTATACCTAGTCTTAGATCACAATACCTACTTGGTATTAGTTGTTGCTGGGTGACAACGAAATGAAAAACCAGCACCAGGCATTTGTACATTGGAAAACAAAATACAATTAGTAACTCATTTCATTGTCACACTGTCAAGTATGATACGTGTCCTCTTTCCTAAAACATGGGGTCCATTAAAAGAGGTGTGAAATGCAACTTGCTGGTCGGCAAGGTGAGGACGGTGAGTGTGCAACTTGCCTTAAAGGCTGGCAAATTCATACGTAACAACAGTCCGTCAGTTTAACCCTAGATCACTAAACATTCGTCTCACAGTCCGCAAACCCCCGCCGCATTTGGTGTATGGTATGTTCCCGAAACTTGACCTCCCCGCCCACCTCAGTACCTTCCGGATTGGTTAATTAGTGTCACGTGCGGAAGCGACGCGGATGCACGCATACCAGATTAGGAGATATTGCAAAATATTCGTCTCACAGACGAATGTTTAGTGAAGCCCTGTCAAACTTTGTAAAGGTATGTTTTGGAATATTATTTTTTATTAATGTATTTTTCTAATAAATGTAATGCAATACTAATTGTTGTTAATTGACTTTTTAGCAAAAATATAAATTTGTGCTTTAGTAAATGTTTGTGTAAAATTAAAGAATCACAAGACCAACAGGGTGGCGTCAAATTTGTGCATGGTCGACACATATGTCATTTTTGTGTCTAACATGGTCAGACTACACCAAAAACCTTTGAAACGCAGAGCTTTCATCTAAAGTCTAGCTGATGCTCTTACTGAACCTTGGTTGCACGAACGCTACAATACCCCAACTTTGAGAAGAAATATCAAAGCAAACATAAAAGATTGTTTAAAAATTGAAGATGCACCATCGACTTCTACTCAGGCTCAGGCAAATAAACGAAAAATTTGCGGATTTTGTCCATACAAAAAACGCAGGATGAGCAAATATGTATGCTATCTACGCGAGCAGGCCATTTGCGGGGAGTACACAGTTTCGACCTGTCATGATTGTAAGGAGTAATAAACAATTTTTTTATTTGTAAAACCTAATCTTTAATACCTATTCATAATTATGTGCCACTTTGTTTTTTCCTTAATTTAATAATAAATAAATAAAATATTTGTAGTTTGATTTGTTAGTATGACAGTCGAATGATTAGTGACTTAGTTACACCGAAATATGTTTAGTGATCTAGGGTTAAGTCACAATTTGTAATATTTTACTTTTAGTAAGGGGGTGCCGCGCGATCACAAAAACTGACATAAGTCTCTTAGTGAACTTCAAAGCAAAATCAATCATATTGATATTTAAAATTAAAACAATTCTGCTTTAAAATTTCAGACCTAGTAATTTGATTAGAGCAATGTTTTTATTCTGCGAAATGTACAAAACCATCACGCGCTTGTGTTAAAAATTAAAATTTACTTTTTTAAGAGGGAGGTGACCTGCGGAAGATCAATACAAATATTTTCATGTAAGAATTATTGTTTCATGCGTAAAATTAAGAAAGTTGTCGAAGAAAAATGTTTTTAGGAATCATTAGATTTATGTAGGTATTGTTTGTTATTGTTTAACGAATTGGTTTCAAATTTCAACAAGGCCACGACCTTGTGCAATGATCAGGCTAACTTACGTAAGTTATTTTAATGTATTTAACTAATTCAGCGCATAGTACAAGTAACTTAAAAAAAAGTAAATTTTCACAGTTTCGTGCAGGATCCCCTTAATGTAGCAACCGTTGGCTGACCAAAATAAAATACATACACACATAATATAAACACGACTATTATCCCCGAAGGATTAGTCAGAGACTAAGCAATGAGTACAGCAAAAGCAGTCCTCTACTACCATAGTCCACTTTTCACCAAATAGCGATTGCAAATGTGATCTGTAAAATAAAATAAAGAAACAGTAACATGGTCTGGGATGGGGTACGAAAGGTTGCGAGGGCGGGAAAGAAGAGGTGCGGGCGTCGGGGCCGCGTAGTGTGCAGATGTTACCTCTCCCCCGTCGCCCGCAGACTAGGGACTGTCACGTACGAATTTGGCAGCCTGAATTAGTTAAGGATTGTACATACATCCAACAGCTTAGAGCGGCGGTGGGCTCACCACCTCCCACGTTGAGCACAAATGCAGTCGCTCTTTAGTGAAAAGTGGAATAAGGTAGATTACTGCTATTGCTGTCCTCATTGCCTAGTCTCTGACTAACCCTTCGCTGTATTCCCATCTGGACTCCTATCTAGCGTGCCAGAATAACTATTCTTACCCGTGGTACGACCGATGGTCTTACTGGTAGTACCACGGATACTTTTTTTGCCCTTAGTACTACATCCTGTCTGGTAGTTAGTACCACGGGAGATTTTACATTACCCCTGGTACTACTTATCAATTTAATATTCCCTACAAACGTATTTCGAGGTATGCTTACCTATGCTTTAAAAATCGAGTGTTGTAGAACCTTTTTTTTTCGTATTTCTTTTTGTTTTAAACTTTCACAACTAACCAGTACCTACATATTTGTAAAAGGTTCCACAAGACTCGATTTTTAAAGTATAAGCATACCTCGAAATACGTTTGTAGGGAATAATTAAATTGATATACTTATCAACTGCTATTACTGTAGCAGGGGTAATGTAAAATCTCCCGTGGTACTACCAGAAAGGATAGTAGTACTACGTTCAAAAAAAAATTACCCGTGGTACTACCAGTAAGATCATCAGTATAGCACGGGTAAGAACAGAAAAATCAGCTTAAATAAAAGAGCACGATATAAATGGCATTGTTTGACCTATTAATGACAGCCCTCATATAAAGTATGAAGAAGCTTCAGCTAATATAAAGCGGTCACCCATCGACTTACACAAGCCGAGCATAATAAATTAGTACATCAGTTTCCAACCTTATCTCAAAGGAATAAAGTATACATTTTGACGTTCACCACATTCACTAAACCCAATAGAGATTTAAAACTTGCGGCAAACTAGTTACTGACCCTTTTAAGATAGAATTTTATTTGATTTGCAACTTTTCGAGATTCAATCTCGGGGCAATAAAGTTAGGTCTAACAATATAAGATGAATAAAAACGGGTTTCTGAATTATTATTAGTTTCGTTTTAAATGAGCCGTGTCGCGTAGCGGTGAAAGAATATTACCACCCCCTCTCTTCCCTTGGGTATCGTAAAAGGCGACTAAGGGACTAAGGACTAAATACTGCACATACATCCAACAGCATAGAGCGGCGATGGGCTCACCACCCCACCTGTCACGCTGAGTCGCTATTTGGTGGAAAGTGGACTATGGTAGAGGATTGATTTTGCTGTCCTCATTGCCTAGTCTCTGACTACCTTTCGGGAATAATAGACGTGATTAAATTATGTATTTATGAATGTTTTAAATTATTTTAGGTCTTACCTCGGTGCTTGCCGTTCGTGCTCCGTAATCATTTTCGTGGCAGAGAAGGGATGGTACCTACTTCGTTGTACCTACTTTTTTGTGAATAGGCCTAACCCGCCCAGCTATGAAATGCACCCCGGCGAGCATTTCGTAGCTGAGCGATGGACAGGGAGGAGAGTTCCACACAACTGGGGGTCACCTCTGGCCCCGGAGTATGCGTAGACAGTTATTTAATTTGTTTAAAAAAAGGCCCACGGTCTTCTCACAATAAATATGTCATATTTATTCTTCTATGGATTTGTTACGACGACAACCTAGGCCAACAGCTTAATGTTCCTTCCTAAAAGAGATCTCGACGATCTTGACAGAACTCGAAAGAGCAAGGCGCTGCTATAACGAATTATTTAATTGTAAGGAATTTTTAAGGCCCTAACACAGATGTCATCTGAATGGCTAATGGCTATCATCTGATAAGGTGTAGACCTCCTTATCAATTTCTGCTGAAAAACAGCAGTTTTAATGACGCTCGTGGTATGTAAAAATAAACCTGTATCAAGAAGTTACCGCTCTTCCGATCTTCTTCTTCTTCCTTCTTTTTTTGTACATTAAGGCATGTACGAATAAAATAAAACAGCTTAAAAGTAAAACAAATAAAAGTTGCAAAGTTGATAAACAGATTAGTGCGTTTGCGTTTGTTTGGTATAAAAAAAATACCGTAAATAACTCGCCGAAGCAAGGACCTCATTATGGCCTATCCCTCATCTACATGTGTTCCCGGCCTCAATTCTTAAACCTAATGCTGGCAAAGTTCTTTCATCAATCATCAACAGCCAGAAGACGTCCACTGCTGGACAAAGGCCTCCCCCAAGGATCTCCATCTTCTTCTCCATGTTCATTTTAAGGCCCACTTGTTGAGAGACTCTGTTGAAATCACCGAGCATATGTGCCGAGTTCCTCCAGGGTCTCAGCCATGACTACTATATCGTCGGCAAATCGAAGGTGACTGATGTACACGCCGTTAATATTGATGCCGAATCCTCTCCAGTCCAGAAGCTTAAACACGTCCTCCAGTGCAGCAGTGAAGAGTTTCTGAGAAATGACATCTCCTTGTCTCACTCCACGCTGCAGCTGGACTGGCTTCGAGCTCTGGTCCTGAAGACGAACTGTCATAGTGGCGTTTTCGTACAAACACTTCAACAGTTCGATGTACCGCTAGTCAATTTGGCACCGCTGGAGAGACTGTAGCACGGCCCATGTTTCGATCGAATCAAAGGCTTTCTCATAGTCCACAAACGCTAAGCAAAGAGGCCGGTTGTACTCTTCGGTCTTCTGTATAACCTGCCGCAGCGTATGTATGTGGTAAATGTATGTATGTGCGTATCTATGGTGCTAAAGCCTTTTCGGAATCCGGCTTGTTCGATAGGCTGGAAGTCATCAAACCTGCGTGCGAGACGATT
The DNA here is from genome assembly GCA_963921215.1 of Scoparia ambigualis. Lineage (NCBI taxonomy): Eukaryota > Metazoa > Arthropoda > Insecta > Lepidoptera > Crambidae > Scoparia > Scoparia ambigualis. The sequence goes on from OY992509.1 coordinate 18,524,887, forward strand.
AGTTATAACTCTCGAGAACAGCTTATAAACGTGACTTAGAAGTGATATGGGTCTGTAGTTCCTCAGTAGGGCCTTGTTGCCCTTCTTAAAGAACAACACAACCACACTTTCATGCCACGCTTCTGGCGTTCTACCTCCGAGTACGACGGAATTATATAGTCTCTGAAGAGCTGCGAGTACCGGTCTTCCACCTGCTTTCAGAAGCTCAGCCGTAATTCCGTCAGCACCCGATGCCTTGCTGTTCTTAAGCTGCTTGAGAGCCATACCAATCTCGTACAGGCTGATGTCCGGGATATCTTCGGTGTAGTGTCGGGTTAGCTTAGCTCTAGGGTCTGTAGCTAAGCTTTGTACAGGTGGCCGCGTGGATGTGAGTAGGTGTATATTGGGCATTCTACCCCACCTTCGCTCGTTCGGGCTGATGCCCTCACTCACTGCGGTGAGGTAGAACGCCCAATATACATCACATTCATGACATGTGTTCATTGGTCATTGATTTCATTTCAATATTACTATTCGGAGATGTATAAATATAACTCAACAAGTTTCTACTGTGTGGTTGGAATGATAAGTATATACCCCATGATAAGTAACTAACAATCCTTCTCTGGAATTCTCTCCCTCTGAATATCAGAATGTCCAACAGTCGGTATGCGTTTAAAACGAAGTTGCGCAACTTTGTTTTTTTTTACATTATCTTGTTTTTTTTTACATGTAAAATTCAAAGTTTTTTTAATTTTTATAGATTATTACATGTCCAGATGTACCATATTTTTGGAAACTACCATAACATTACTCCTTTGTTTGAGTCATAACATAGAAAAACAAAAAAACATTGCTCCTGTAAAATTACCCAAATGGTCTGTTGGCCAAACAAGCACTGAGTCGACGAACTGGTGTCGCCTGAGAGAACCGTGGTAAGTATTTCTCTGCGAGCCCATGGTAAGATCACGCACTGAGCACCATCTAACAGTTCGGTTGGAAGCCCCATGATAAGTAACTTTCTGCGAGCCCGTGGTAAGGTCACGCACCGATCTGAATCCTAACTGGTGTCGGCTAAGTGAACCGTGGTAAGTATTTCTCTGCGTGCCCATGGTAAGATCACGCACTGAGCACCATCTAACAGTTCGGTTGGAAGCCCCATGATAAGTAACTTCCTGCGAGCCCGTGGTAAGGTCACGCACAGATCTGAATCCTAACTGGTGTCGGCTGAGAGAACCGTGGTAAGTATTTCTCTGCGTGCCCATGGTAAGACCACGCACCGAGCACCATCTAACAGTTCGGTTGGAAGCCCCATGATAAGTAACTTCCTGCGAACCCGTGGTAAGGTCACGCACCGATTTGAATCCTAACTGGTGTAGGCTGAGAGAAACGTGGTAAGTGTCTCTTTGCGAGCCCATGGTAAGATCACGCACTGAGCACCATCTAACAGTTCGGTTGGAAGTACCCTTAATAAGTAACTTCCTGCGAGCCCGTGGTAAGGTCACGTACCGATCTGAATCCTAACTGGTGTCGGCTGGGAGAACCGTGGTAAGTATCTCTCTGCGAGCCCATGGTAAGATCACGCACCGAGCACCATCTAATAGTTCGGTTGGAAGCCCCGTGATAAGTAACTTCCTGCGAGCCCGTGGTAAGGTCACGCACCGATCTGAATCCTAACTGGTGTCGGCTGAGAGAACCGTGGTAAGTATCTCTCTGCGAGCCCATGGTAAGATCACGCACCGAGCACCATCTAACAGTTCGGTTGGAAGCCCCATGATAAGTAACTTCCTGCGAGCCCGTGGTAAGGTCATGCACCGATCTGAATCCTAACTGGTGTCGGCTGAGAGAACCGTGGTAAGTATCTCTCTGCGAGCCCATGGTAAGATCACGCACCGAGCACCATCTAACAGTTCGGTTGGAAGCTCCATGATAAGTAACTTCCTGCGAGCCCGTGGTAAGGTCACGCACCGATCTGAATCCTAACTGGTGTCGGCTGAGAGAACCGTGGTAAGTATCTCTCTGCGAGCCCATGGTAAGATCACGCACCGAGCACCATCTAATAGTTCGGTTGGAAGCCCCATGATAAGTAACTTCCTGCGAGCCCGTGGTAAGGTCACGCACCGATCTGAATCCTAACTGGTGTCGGCTGCGAGAACCGTGGTAAGTATCTCTCTGCGAGCCCATGGTAAGATCACGCACCGAGCACCATCTAACAATTCGGTTGGAAGCCCCATGATAAGTAACTTCCTGCGAGCCCGTGGTAAGGTCACGCACCGATCTGAATCCTAACTGGTGTCGGCTGAGAGAACCGTGGTAAGTATCTCTCTGCGAGCCCATGGTAAGATCACGCACCGACCTACCTATTCAAACTTTGTTGAAGATTACCTTTTGCATAACCTTACCTTACCTTACCTTACGTTTACCTTAGCTATCACAAACTTGTAAGTAAATAAGTTGGTGTTAGCTGTACTTTTACCTGAGAGTTTACCTTTACCTCAGCCACCACATAAAATGGTAACTTACAAAATTTCCTCGATTACCTCATACCCAGGGAATATTTTGGGAAAACATTAAATTTTTGGGAAGGATTAGGTGGTTAGGAGGTTGTGTATTTGTTTATTATAATTTATTTTATACAAAAAGAAGCGTTTATATACTTGTCGTTGTGGCCTTAAACAATTTTTTACAGAGCTCGCCAGTGGAAGAATCTAAAAATAAAAATAATGATTGTATTATTAAACATTATAATGTAAATGTCAAAAGATAAATAAAAAGTTAATAAAATTTAAGTTATCTGGAAATAACAGTTATATTTTTAAAAGATCTGGCAGAAAATGAAGTAGTATAGACTGATGATGCTGATGGACAAAAAAATGTCTGAAATTATTATTATTTATGTTTACTTACATTTCATATAATTATGTAAACAGTCAAATATCTTCTTCTTCAGCGTTTTTTGAGAACCTGGAAATAAAAATTACTTCATGATTTTCTTTTTCTTTTATCAACAATAAAAGTATCAATTAATCAATATAAAAAACATTAGTATCATTGGCAAGAAAAACAAGATTTTTTCTTTTTTCATTTTTAATTATGTAATGCAAAAAATATAACTTATGATTGGTTTCAAATTTTTACTTTAGTTTACACAAAACTGTCTAGTAAACTGGAAAGTATCTCCTAGTAGGTAATCAGTGAAACAGGCGCTAAACAAAATGTATTAATAGGTTTACTTACATTAAATTTCTGGTGTTCTCGTTTGATTTCACATTTTTTTTGTATTTTATAACTTCCACTTACACCAACAATATATTTTAAATAGTTTACAATTGCGGATAATGCTAAGTACGAAGCAGTGAACGCGCGCCGATGTCTTGTGAGAAATGGTTCCGAACGTGGGCACATGAATTTGATCCCACGCGAGTATGAAACTCCAAGAGATATACATTTTAGTTTTGACATTACAGGGTGCCTAGTGCGAGTTTTTTAAAACGTAAATAAAATAAACGTAATCGAATGAATACGGATAGTAAACAAAACTCACACTATGCTCTCTGTACAATGTAAAATTAGTTACTTAAACACCAAACCAAAATAGATTAAGTGTTAAAATTTTAAATTATTTTTTGCATTCACAATGCTATGGTTTTTAAATGAAAAATTGTGATTGGGTTGATAGTTTTTACCAACACAATTTTTCATTTAGATAAGTGCAAGAAGACAAGATAATTTTATAATGTTTATGTTTTCATAATGTAACAATAATATACTAGTCGAATAAAATGAGAACCACTACGCAATTCTTCATTTCTGTTTAAGGTAAGTACTTTTTTCCAAAGTGAAAATAAATATAATAAATAAAGTATATGTGATGTAATATATGTGTGTGTATTAATATTTTTATTGCTGGTGTTTATTTATTAATATAAATAATAAATAAACACCAGCAATTACAAGAATTTTCAGTCATCAGTAGATCAATCTATTAAAAAACTTTTTTAATTCCGCGCTCTAGGACTTTACTAGTGATGTCCAAAATGCATTGATTCATGAAATTTTCATCACATCCACATTAATCGATTGGTTGTATTGTTGGTAATTCTAATGTTCACATAGTAGATATTATTGTTAATCAGTGGATTAACTATAAACCAATATTACATACGTTTCAACCATTCCTTTTAAAAATCTAGTCGTACTAGCGATAAATTAAATTAATAATTCAATGGCATGGAAACGTATTCGACTTTGTCAATGTTAAGAACCAATTATTAAATTTGAATATCTTACACTATAGTAATCATTTCATAAACCTTATATAATATTTTTCTTTGTTCTAAGAACGATTATGTTTATCATTTACAACAATCGTTTTATTGTTACTGAAACGTCTCTACAGATATAATAAGTTAAGTCATCAATTTTGCAAGCAGCGGCTATGATTAAATTTCAAGCGGTAACCGCATACAAATATGTGCACAAACATAGAATGTCTTTTGTCACATATTTATAACATGCGATTGTTATTATTAAGATATAATTTTCATATCCTCATGACTCAAAGTTTGAACCATTGCAAAATAAAATGTTTTGTTTGTAAATGCCGTCAAGCTTACAGGAAAAATATAATACATCACCCTGGGTACGGTTGCGTTATTGAGTTTAATACATTTTAAAATATCAAATTTTAACCGCCTTTGTGGTCTAGTGGCTAAGACAACAGGTTTAGACCTAGAGGTCCCGGTTTCGGTACATGTTTGTGTACTCGGTTTGGTTGGTGGTAGGGGTTGTTTGCCCGCCTGGCTAGCTACCACCATCTTATCTAAATATGTCGCCATAACAACAATGTTTGTAGCATTGTTGTGTTCCGGCAGCTAGAGATAAGATCGCCAGTGCCTCAGTAGATGAGGATTCCGGGTGAAGTGCGCTTCTCCCTTCGGCCTTATCATCACTTAACGTCAGGTGAGATGAAGGCTAAGTGCTTACCACAAGTTACAAGTGCTACTTAGTAAGTAATAAAAATAAAAAAATAAAATATCAGAGAAAACTATGAATTATTTAAATCGAATTCCAATTTAAGTTACCTATTTAATCTAAAAACTGATTTAAGTAATAATATTTTGAAATACTTAGTTTATAATTTTGAAAGAAAACGTAAACGATTAAATCTATCATTAGCTACTTATATTAGTTCAAGTACTACTTTTAGAATTTATAAACATAAAAAAGTTATATGTATGTAAAATAAAATTGAGTTGCGCAATAACAGTTTCACGCTTGACCACTTTAGGATATTTTTGATGACAACCGACTTTTTTTCTGCATAAAATACCAACACTGAAGAAAATTCTTTCATTTCGAGAATTAATTCAGTTGGGTATCCATCACCATATCCATCACCACAGTGCAGAAGTCTATATTGCAAGTGCAATAAATAAATAAATTGATTTTTTAGCTTGTGTGACGTCACAATACAAAATGTACGTAAGTATCAATTTTTTCATACACGTTTACAGGTTTATCTCTAATGTTTTGAATGCAATGATTTTAATTATTTTTTATTCAACAGGTCTGACTCAGAGTTTGATGCCCCGTCAATCATCGAGGCTCCTCAGAAAAAAAAGAAAACCGCGGCTAGCACAACAGCAAGCAAACGCAAGAGCTCAGCCAGCACCAGCAGCGCCGCCAGCTCCGTCGTCGAGCCCAAACGCAGCAAGAAACGAGCCGCTTCACCAGGAACATTCGAATTACCATTATTTCGCAAGTAAGCCTATTTCATATAATAATACTGATTATAACATAATCGCATTGGCGCAGAACTTTGTGCGAGTAACAACTAATCCTACCTTCTGCGCTAAGGGTCGTGGACCGTGGGTTCGATTCCCACCCAGGACAAACACTATGTGATGAACATTCGTGTTTGTAAAGGAGTATTATTTTTATATAAACATTTAAACAATATTTAAAACAATGTTTAAACATTGTTTAAATTTTTACATTATTGTTTGTATTATTACTTTCAATATATTATTATCATTACATATTATAAAGTAAAGTCACCGTGTTCCTGTGTTTGTGGCACCGCACTATTGTTCTAAACCATGCAATAGATTTTTATGTGGTTTTCACTAAAAGATAAAGACTGAGGATGGTTTTTGTTTTTAATTTGTAGATAATTTGTGCAAAATGACTGAAGTATGAGGATGTTTGTAAGTTAGCGCGGACGAAGGCGTGGGCGGGCCGCTAGTGTACTATAAATATGTAATAAGATTATGTTGCCTTAATGATTTCACATAACTTATGTTTACGTGTTACGTGTGTGTGTGTGTGTGTGTGGGTGTGTGTGTGTGTGTGTGTGTGTGTGCGTGTGTGTGTGTGTGTGTGTGTGTGTGTTGTGGAATTGTGCACATACGTCATGCAATCATAACTAGAGCCTGTTTAAAGCAGTCGAATTTCAGTCTCATTGTAATTTAATGAAAAAAGCCATTCCATTACTCTGTTCTTGGTTGCACGATACGTAAGAGGGTAAATATTTAATATTTTGTTAATCTTGTTGTAAATTTTACAGCTTAAGTAGAAATAGTGAGTACCTGCAGTGGAAAGTCGACATGGGTTTATGTAGCAAACCTTAAAACAGTTTCGCTTGTTTTTTGTGAGATTCGGATCAAATGGAGTTTGCATCTGTTTTCTTAAGATAACGTTAAGATTAAATATTTTTCTAACAGTAAGAATTAGCCCCGAAGGGTTAGTTACAGACTAGGCAATGAGGACCACAAATGCAGTTCGCTGCCATAGTCCACTTTTCACTAAAAAGCGACTACACATGTGATAGACTGCACATGTACTCAGCGTGATAGATGGTAAGCCCATCGTCGCTCTATGCTGTTGAATGAATGTGCAGCCTTTAGTCCGTTAGTCGCTTATAACGAGATCCAAGGGAAAAGAGGGGGTGGTAGTATTCTTTCACCGCTACGCGACACGGTTATTGCATACTATGCTATGGCCAAAATCGATGAAGAATGTTTTTCAAAATCTTATCTCGCAACGACAATTACCACTACTGTTTTCATAAAGCAGACTACGATAAAATAGTCTCGGACCTCAACGCTGTAACTTGGAAAAATGTTCTTAAAAGCTGTTTTGATGTGGATGAAATGGTAAATGCATTCTACCGCTCTTTACGTAACATAATCCAAAAACACGTTCCTAAATCTAAATCTAAGTCTCATAAATACCCTATCTGGTTCTCTCGCAACCTAATAATCCTCTTAAAAGAAAAACTTAAATATCGCAATAAACTTCGTAAATTTAATAATAATCCCCTCGATCAGTTATCATTTAAATTAATAAAAAACGTTTAGAACATCTAATAAATCATCTAATAAAGCTTACGTGACAATCCCAAACTATTCTGGTCCTTCGTCAAACACAAAAAGAACAATGATAGCCACTACCCTGCCCAAATGACCCTAAACAATAAGAGTGCTACTAACGGCTTCGACATATGCAATCTATTCGCAGAGAATTTTTCATCTGTTTACAATAAAAATATTCAAGCACAATCTACGGTCTACTTCGAACGCATAGCTTCACTAGCTACGAATAATTTTCTGACCGCTATGATCAAGTTCTTAAAGTATTAAAAAGACTTGATATTCATAAGGGTGCAGGCTCAGATGGAATTCCTTCTATCTTTGTGGCTAAATGTGCTACCGCTTTGGCAAAACCTTTAACTATTATTTTCAACAAGTCGCTTGCTACGGGCTCATTTCCATCTGAGTGGAAAATTGCTTTAATAGTCCCATTATTAAAAACCGGCGCTAAGGAATTAATAGAAAACTAGAGACCAATCTCAATTCTTCCAGTTTTTGCCAAGGCCTTTGAGGACTTACTCAATCCTATACTGTCCTGGCATTTTAAGCAGATGATTGATACCCATCAGCACGGGTTTATGAGCGGCAGGTCTACAGCCACTAATCTCACTTTGTTTATAGACAACGTTTCTCGTTTTCTTGATAAACGCTCATCAGTGGACGCAATTTACACAGATTTTAGTAAAGCTTTCGATCGTGTAAATCACGACATTTTACTTCGCAAACTTAACAGCTTAGGTATCGACGAACCATTGTTGAGTTGGTTTCGGTCATATTTGCTAGGCAGAACATCTAAAGTTGTAGTCAACGGTTACTCATCAAGTCCCTTCTCGGTTGACTCTGGGGTTCCTCAAGGATCACATTTGGCACCATTATTGTTCAATATATTTATCAATAATATATGTACATGTTTCGTCAATTCTAATTATGTATTATTTGCAGATGACCTAAAATTTTATAGAGTTGTGGATTCGGCTATTGATGCCAGTCTTTTACAAGCTGATTTATGTAGACTTATCGAATGGTGCGAGAAAAATGAAATGATCCTTAACTCTTCTAAATGTTCGTGTATGCATTTTTCTAAAAAACAAATATAACACCTATTACCATTACAGCATCAACGGAGGTACTCTGACTAATGTAGACACTGTTAAAGACCTTGGAGTGTGGCTGGATAGTAAATTGAGATTTAATACACATATTGATAAAATATGCTCCAAGGGTTTCTAGAATTTAGGGTTTGTACTACGAAATTGCAAAGATTTTAGGTATCCTAAAACGAAAATCCTCTTATTTAACACATTTGTGCGCAGTGGGTTGAAGTACTGTAGTGTCGTCTGGAATCCTTTTTACGATATATATAAAAAAAGACTGGAAAGTATCCAGAAGAGATTTTTATGGCACCTTACTTACTCGTGTAAACTGGGCAAATCAATTCAAAAGTATAATAAAAGGCTAAGTCACTTCAATATTTTATCCCTTTCGGATCGAAGACGCTTGCATGACTTATTGTTTCTGTACTAGCTAGCGAATGGCATCTTTGAGGCTCCCGAATTGCTAGGAACTCTGACTTTTTCAACACCCCTAAAACTCCCTCGCGTTTCCAGGTACACCTTCTTGTCAATTATTCTAGTAATTCCAATCTTGGTCACCACATACCTTTAAACCGTCTTATCAGAGAGTTCAACAACCTGACTAAGACCAAAGATTTGGATCTCTTCACGGATGGCATTCGAAAGTTTAGAAAGTCACTTCTTTAATTTTCATTTATATTATCATTGAAGAGAGTAGATACAATATCGATATTATAATTTAGGTATTTTTTGTTATTTTAAATTTAATTTCAATAATAATTATGTTCTGATAATAATTTAATCTGTATGTTTAATTAATTTATCATTTATATTGCTTCTTTAACGAATGTGGTCTTCACCTATAATTGTAATAACATTAAGCCTCAGTTATCCTATTTTTAACCATAACTGCTTTTGTTAATGTTTATTATGTTGGTGATCAATAAATAAAAAATAAAATAAATAAATAAACAAATGATTGACATTTCTGTGTGCAAATTTCTAGTGTCACTCGGATTTGTACTTTTTCTTGAGAGAGATTTTCGAGAAAACAGTGTATTAAGGTGTCTAAATCTGAGTGAAACTAGATAAGTACGAGCACAAAGAAATTACAGAAATTTGTTTAGAAACCTCCTGACGGCCTCCGTGGTCGAATGGTTAGCACGCCGGGTCCGACGTCGCGCCATCTCTGAGGTCCCGGGTTTAATTCCTGGTCGGGTCAATTTATTGAAAAACTGTTTTTTTCTAAATTGATTTCGGATCTGGGTGTTTTTCTATGTTTATGTATATTTATCCGTTATCTTAGCATAGGTAAAAAGGATTTATTTGAATAAGACAAAGACTTTCTCAGAATATTTCGTAATTGCGATAAAATATTTTCTAGGACCAAAAATATATTGTTGTTATGAAAAAACTACTAATCTCTTTCTGATACAATTTTGCTCTCAATGTTTTTGTTTTATTAAGAGAAATATTTTTGTATCAAGATTCATATAAAATTTGATTGATATACTAAACTTTATTTGAATAAAGAACTTTAAATTCACTTGAATCAATAAATAACATCTTTGGTTAAGATGTAAGTGTTCTCAATTAATGATTAAAGTCTTTTATCTTGAAATAAGAATTGTGTAGTACAGTAAGAAGAAAAAATATTTTCTGTCTAAGAAAATATTGCTTTCTGAAAATGTAAAAATGTTTCATTCAGTTCCAGAATATTTTAATTATTGTTTATTAAATATTTCCTTGAGTCAAAAAATGAATTATTAATCTTTACAAATATTTTACATTGGTCCAAAATAACATTTTTTTTATGTTTGTGTCATAACTTTCTAGTTTTTAAAGCAGTACAACATTACAATGAAATAATTTTTTTCTCATTTTGTTTTTGTTTTGTTGGATTTAGAGAATTTAATTTATTATTAAACAAGAATAACATAGTCTTATATCAACACGAATTAACTTTGTTTTAACCGAAATATTTTGTTTTGTTATTAAAGATTTTTTTCGCAACCTGCGGGCCGATTGCCATAATTTTATGCAGCGCGTCCTGACTGCGTTTGCGTCATAACGTTTGATTTCGTATTGCCGTAATTAAATAATGACGCACACGTCACGCTTACCTCAACGCAGCGCACCGCCGTATTGTCTTAATAGAACCTCACTTACGCGTTTTTTGTATCGCACAAAAATGGTATCGCGCTAAATTTAGACGTTTCATAAATGTCAAATGAAATGTCACTTTGCAGTGTTTATTACTTGTTCATCGAGTGTTGGTAACGCATTGCAGAAGTGTATGGATTGTTAACTATGCAAATCTTGTAAGTAACTTTTATGTAATTTCCTACAGATATAGTAAAAAAACAGCATCATACACAATTACCGAGTAATGTACTTACCTACCTTATAATGTCATACCTATCTACTTAATTTTTCAGGCACAAAATTTGAGCATGAACCATTTGCGCTGGCAAATGTTGCTCTAAGGCCGGCAACGCGCCTGCAATTCCTCTGGTTTTGCGGGTGTCCATGGGCGGCGGTGATTACTTTCCATCAGGTGACCCGCTTGCTCGTTTGCCTCCTTCTGCTATAAAAAAAATAAAAAAACCAACCAAACTAGTTAGTTACCGCCCATCGCACATAGTTATGTGCGATGGGCGGATTCGATCTTGGAGGTATATACGCTGGAGAGTGGGGTGAGGCAGGGGGTCTAGCCTCTCCTACGCTCTTCAATATTTATATAAATGATCTCATGGTGGAGCTGAGCTGCATGCGTGTTGGCTGTCGAATTGTTGGCGTCAGTATTAATAATATTAGCTACGCGGACGACATGGTGCTGCTGTAACCTCCCCCCCCTCTTATTATATTGCTACACCTAAATCTAAACCTAAATCTAATGCCTTTCACACCTATATGCCTAGCTAGCTTATTATACATACACACATCCTCGCCGCTTTACCTTAACTTAAATTATTATCTAATTCTTAAAACTAATTAACCTAATTTATCTACAATCTAATGGTTGTGTCTGGAGTTTTGTAGAGTGTGTAGCGTTTGTATGAAGATGGAACCTTAGCATAGCTTAATTCTATTTGCAGTGAATTTCAGTCAAGCAATGTAATATTATAATAACTACTATTTTGGCCAGATCGTCTAGTGAACCCTCCGTTGTTAACCGCATTTAAGTAACTCAAGTTCTTTCGTGAAAGTTTAGTAATTGGCTTATCCCTGTGTTAAATCATTTTCTCCTGACCTAATTACCTACCAGTCTATAAATCCTAACATAAATATGTGTAGCCTAGCAATGACTCCGTCTGAACTGTGACCTAAATCCTTCACTGCAGCTGCGGGGAAGATTTGTAACCACTCAAAGGTAATCAGATGATAGCTTAGCTTGTAGGTATTATTATTTATTATCAGTAGCATGATACATAAGAAGCCTGGTGCAATTTACATATAGGTCTTGTGGAATTATAAGAGTCTTGTGGAAATATAAGAGTCTTGTGGAAATATAAGAGTCTTGTGGAAGTTTAAAAGTCTTGTGGAAATATAAGAGTCTTGTGGAAGTTTAAAAGTCTTGTGGAAATATAAGAGTCTTGTGGAAGTTTATGAGCTCCAACCGCCGCTCCATAGCGTGCCATTACATCTCATTGTTTAATTATGGCCCCGTCCACTTTGGCTTTAACATTAATTATTAGCTTGTAGCTTTAATTCTTTCAAACTGAGAATTTACATCTCCTCTCAAAATCTAATTTCATTTTACATTATGAACTATGTGTTAGCAATTTAAATTCTTATTATTCCACATAAATCAATAGAGTTTATCTCAAGGCCTGCCATCATCCAAATATCCTTTTCACATTAAGAACTTAATTATTCCATGCAATAACTTATATTCAGTTCCGTAAAGGGTGGATAATTTAATCAAACGCCACTTCAGGCGGTGGCTAAAGTAGAATGCTATTAATACAGGTAAAACTACTTTTATTTACTCTTAGTATTTATTATACAGGTCTTGTAAAGTTCCAATATAACTACATTGGATTGGCTGCATTGGCAGATTATCACATCTTAAGTTTATTAAAGGATGTTTAATTTATTCAACATCCCTGACTTTTAGGGAGTGAATGTAGTTAATTATCCCTGTTAATCATTGAATCAATTACATTTAGAAGTTATCTTTTACTCACTTTAATAGATATAAATTAGACTGTACTAGGTATTAGTCTGATTGATTATATTGTTCCCATCAAATATTTCTATGTTTCATATTATTAGAAGTAAGTACTTACATATCTTAAGAGGTCTATTCAAATGGTATTAGTAGACCATATTGTCAGGCTAATTAGCTGGTTGTTATCAATCAATTATTTCTATGTTTCAGATTATTAGAAGCTCATAGCTTGCAATGTCTTCTTTCAACGACTTATCCTAGGTTCTAAACTGGTTTTAGTTGTTCAGTTTGTATCAGCTTATCTTTGCTAATAGGTATCGGATGTAAAACTTTAACACCTTGAAGAGTGTAGCGATATGAGATCGTATTGCATCCCAGGGAAAGCTAAAAAATGCCTGTTTGGTCATTTCAGCATTAGAAATCAAACATCACAGTACGACTAAGCTTATTTGCTATAACTTTTTAGTATTTTTCTTGTAATAGGAAACCAGTCTAGACTTTTAGGTATTCCAAAGTAATGATGGTACGATATTATCATGCTTCTATTAATTATTTAAAATGAATAATTAATTGGTAACAACTTTAGGAAAACAATTAGAATTTTATCGGCCTGCGGTAACAGATTACTTGCCTAGCTAGGACCCACATCACTTCATCATAATTTTATTTAGCGCCGTAACTTAATTATCCCTACCTTATTGGTCTGAATTAATAACTAACCATATATATATATATCCGCCTACCTATAGATTCCTACAACTTTCCTCACTAGGAAATGCCTATATTTTGTCGAACTAACAGTCCCTTTTGTGTACCTTGCAAACTAGGCCAAGCCTCATTTAATTTAAATTCGTGGTGTGTGGTGAGAGTCGCATTGCCCCTGAAAGCAACTAACTCCTAAATGTTCTATCAGTCGAGCCAGTATACTCAGTGTGTTATTTTCCTATCACTACACTGTATGTATGGAGGTAGACTCGAGATTGGACTGGGTCATACGTGTCTACCTCCAGCTAAATGGTGTCTGACCTATCTTCAACTTTCACTAGGGAGACAACTGTCTCTCCCCCATTACTCCGTCGAAGATAGTGTATTGTTTAGCGTAATAATATAAAACGCCGATCTTATTAAATACAATCAAAGATCATCCAGACCGAAGTCTGTTGAAAGGTACATAGGTTTTCGTTGCCACCGTGATTCGTTTCCGCCGATGTACCCCAGAATACTTCATTCCGTTAACGGATTCGAGTTGCGACCGCAATAGTTTTACTTTATTAATCACTTTCAATTTCACAAATCTTAATTAATATCGCAGCTCGAATATCACTTAGCGCACTATCAAAGCTCGGACACTATTTTCCCCGTATGAGTAGTACCGCACTCTTAAGTTGGACCGCACCGCCGATGTCCCAAAATTGAATGTCCGCTAATTTTCCCAAGCATCTTAACTTTCCCGCCACGCGCCTTCCCATTTTTCCGCGCGAGACCGCTTTTCTTCCCTCAACCAATCGCTAGCCGCTTCCCCGATGCCCCCCCGCCTTCGCGTCGCGCCACGTGGAGCTATCATCCGACCTCTCTTTCTGTCTTTTTCTCAACCTCTCGCTCGCTCATTGCCGCTTTCGCCGCGCAATTCTAAAATTTTTCCATAATCTAACCAAATCTCGTCCGACAGCCAATATTTCATCGTTGAATATCTAAATGTAGCCTTCTATTAACAATTCCCTCTTAATAATCCTCCACTTAAGCCAATAATCCTATATTTTGGGAAATTATCAAAAGTTCCGTATTCCGACCATAGATGGCGTCCGCCCGTAGGTGATCCACTTTGCCGACCCCCAAAGCCCCGCGAAATTCAAAATAAAAATAAAGTCCTAGTCAACCTAGCAACCTTACGCGAAGCCCAAATAAATGACTTCCGCTAGACGCCGCCTATGTCGCAAGGGACGCGCAGAGCAGTCCCCGCGAAATTCAAAATAAAGAAGTCAAACTAGCAACCTTATGCGAAGCTTATGTAAATAACTTCCGCTAGACGCCGCCTATGTCGCAAGGGACGCGCAGAGCAGTCCCCGCGAAATTCAAACTAAAGATAAAGCGCTAGACCATTGACCATTATTCTGAACTAGTTTATTATTCCCTTTTTCATGCTTATTATATTAATGGTGCTACGCATTAATATTTATGTTAGTGCTACTCCCACACATTCCTTACTAACGGACGGATACCATTCATTCTGTACCGTTACACTGCTCGGCCCTACTATGGGAGGTCTTAGAGAGATGCTAAGTGTATGTGAGAGGTACGCCGCTGATCATGGGCCTACGTATAATGTTAAAAAAATGCAGTAAATGGTCTCTAAGGCCGCCGGTAAATGTCCCGAGAACACGTGTAACAATACTTTGAACGGAGTAGGCATTAACCATGTTACTAAATTCAAGTATCTGGGGCATATCGTTGCCGGCGACCTTAGGGACGATGGCGATATTGAGCGGGAATGTAGAGCTCTGGCGGTTAGAGGAAATATGTTGATTCGCAAATTCACCCGTTGTACAGAACAAGTTAAGATTACGCTGTTCAAAGTCTATTGCCAGGGCATGCACACGGGAAGTCTGTGGGCCGCATACTCCAAAAGATCGCTCGATGATGTTGGGGCTGCCTCGTTTCTGCAGCGCATCGGAGATCTTTGCAGAATATCAAACTGATGGCTTTACGGCCATCACTCGCAAAAAAACCGTATCCCTGATCCGCAGGATGCGGGACAGCCACAACAGTATCCTGATGACGATGGCTAATATTTACACCTGGCAGCTGTGGAGGTGCTTGGTGCAGAAAGTTACCATAGAAACAAATTTCTGCACACTCACATATCGTACAATAAAATACTTTATACTTATTTTAAGATTGCTGAATTTTTAGTCTTAGATACTCACATAGCTCTTAAGAACTTTAACTAACAAACTATGGATCCACGCTATCCGAAATAAAAAAAAAAATATTTTTATTAAGAAAGAAATCCTTGTCTCAAAGAAAAGATATAACTTGAATTAAGTAAACTCCATGATGTAACTTAGACAGTAAAATCTTATTTTAATATTATAGTCTTGTTAATGTTAATTAAAAAAATCGTGGTTTAAGACATAACCATCTAGGCATAATGATATTTACAACAAATTATTAAGACATTCCGTTTCAGTGTAAATAAATATTAAATCCAATAAATGATCTCTTCGTTTATCATTGCGCATTCTCATCCTCTCAGCTCTCATGGCGCGAGCAGGGCTTTAGGCCCATCCAGAATACCAGCGCTGCAGCGGCTCGCATGTCGTTGCAGCATAAGCTGAGGTTAGGTCCTAATTGGCCATATGCCACTTTTATTGTTAAAATCTTAGCTTTTATTATTTTATTATTCTTGATTATTATCATTATTATTACTCATTATTATTGTTGGTTTTTTTTTAAATGTTTTCACCCTTTTAATTAATTTATATTCTCTTTATCATTCTCTGTGTTTTACATTATTTGTGTTAGTCAGTAAATGCAAGTAACAATAAAATATTTTCTTGAAACAAAAATAATATATTTTATTTTAAGTAATTTGTGTCTTTTTCGAAATAACAAATACATTCACTTGAAGAATTTATTTAATTGGCTCTCAATTTATCTGTAATTCTTGAGTGAATCAATTTATTTATTGCTTTAAAAATTTTTGTCTGGTTACAAAATAAACAATTTTTAGATATGTTTTTGCTGCTAACAAATAAATATTCTCTAGCGTGTAAAGTGGGAGGAAATCGTTTTCTTGACGTTAATAAACTTGCTTTGATTCAAAGCAATTTGTCTTATTCAAAGAAATCTGTTTTTATCGTGATTTGTTTACGATCACACCAATTATATATATTAACGAGTTTCAAAAGAATACTCATCTTGGTCTAGTCTATATAAATGGTGTGATCGTAAACAACAGCTTGAGAACGAAGCGAGGCTAGAGGCTAAGTTTAAGTCGGTGGACATAGAAAATGGATTTGTGAGTAACCCAATCGTCTTATTTTTACACATTTTATTTTATTTACTTTTATTTATTTTAGAAACATTATTTTCGAATTTGGTAGTATTATGTATCATCATCATCAGCCAGAAGACGTCCACTGCTGGACAAAGGCAAAGACAAAGGATCTCCACCACGACCGGTCCTGTGCTGCTTGCATCCAGCGGCTACCCGCGACCTTCACCAGATCGTCGGACCACCTTGTTGGAGGCCTGCCCACACTGCGTCTTCCGGTGCGCGGTTGCCACTCGAGAACCGCTCTGCCCCAACGGCCATCGGTTATACGGGCGATGTGCCCTGCCCATTGCCACTTGAGCTTGGCGACTCTTTGGGCTATGCCGGTTACTTTAGTTCGTCTACGAATCTCCTCATTTCTGATTCGATCACGTAGAGAAACCCCGAGCATAGCCCTCTCCATTGCTCTTTGCGTGACTTTGAGCCTGCTAATAAGGCCCATAGTGAGCGACCACGTTTCGGTACCGTATGTCATCACTGGCAACACACACTGGTCGAAGACTTTCGTCTTGAGACACTGCGATATTTTGGACGAGAAGATATTACGTAGCTTACCGAACGCTGCCCAGCCGAGTTGGATTCGACGATTGACCTCTTTCTTAAAGTTGGAACCTACCTAGTTGGACTATTTGTCCCAGGTATACATATTCGTCAACAACTTCAAGAGCAGAGTCTCCAACCTTCAGAGGAGTGGGTACGACACGTGAGTTAGACATGATTTTCGTCTTCTCCATATTCATTTTAAGGCCCACTTGTTGAGAGACTCTGTTGAGATCACCGAGCATTGTGCCGAGTTCCTCCAGGGTCTCAGCCATGACTACTATATCGTCGGCAAATCGAAGGTGACTGATGTACACGCCGTTAATATTGATGCCGAGTCCTCTCCAGTCCAGAAGCTTAAACACGTCCTCCAGTGCAGCAGTGAAGAGTTTCGGAGAAATGACATTTCCTTGTCTCACTCCACGCTGCAGCTGGACTGCCTTCGAGCTCTGGTCCTGAAGACGAACTATCATAGTGGCGTTTTCGTACAAACACTTCAATACTTCGATGTACCGGTAGTCAATATGACACCGCTGGAGAGACTGTAGCACGGCCCATGTTTCGATCGAATCAAAGGCTTTCTCATAGTCCACAAACGCTAAGCAAAGAGGCCGGTTATACTCTTCGGTCTTCTGTATAACCTGCCGCAGCATATGTATGTGGTCTATGGTACTAAAGCCTTTTCGGAATCCGGCTTGTTCGATAGGCTGGAAGTCATCAAACCTGCGTGCGAGACGATTAGTTAGAACAGCTTATAAACTTGACTTAGAAGTGATATGGGTCTGTAGTTCCTCAGTAGGGCCTTGTTGCCCTTCTTAAAGAATAACACAACCACACTTTCATGCCACGCTTCTGGCGTTCTACCTCCGAGTACGACGGAATTAAATAGTCTCTGAAGAGCTGCGAGTACCGGTCTTCCGCCTGCTTTTAGAAGCTCAGCCGTAATTCCGTCAGCACCCGATGCCTTGCTGTTCTTAAGCTGCTTGAGAGCCTAACCAATCTCGTACAGGCTGATGTCCGGGATATCTTCGGTGTAGTGTCGGGTTAGCTTAGCTCTAGGGTCTGTAGCTAAGCTTTGTACAGGTGGCCGCGTGGATGTGTATAGCTGTCCATAGATCTTCTCGACCTCTCCCATAACTTCGGACTTGGACGTGACAGTTCTGCCGTCATCGGTTTTCAGCGTCGTCAGTTGGCTCTGCCCAATACCCAAATCTCTTGCAAACACTTTCGAACCTTTGTTTCGCTCGATAGCCTCTTTAATACGGTCGGTATTAAATCGGCAAGTGTCGCGAGTCAAAGACTTCGAGATCTGCCTATTGAGCCGCCGAAGCTGAGACGAATCGTCCGAAGAACGCAGAACCATCACGCGCCGCTCTTCCATCAGTTTGAGAGTATGGTCCGAGAGCTTTTTAGGTCCTCTTATACGGTGGGTTTTGAAGAACTTAAACCCAACCGCATGAACAGTTTTTACAAACCTGTTGTTGTAATCGTCCACGTCTACGCAATCCTTCAGGCATACGAAGCGATTTTTCAGTTCGAGCTGGAAGCTTTCAGGGTTTTGGATTTGGATGGGTGCAGGGTGGAGCGTAGATTTCATCAATTGACGTCTTTCAAGCTTGATATTAATGTTTAATGTGCCTCTTACCAACCGGTGATCACTGCCAGTTTTGAACGCGTTGATCACAGAGACATCATTGAATATTTGCTTTCTCGTCGACATGATAAAGTTAATCTCATTTTTTGTTGCACCATCGGGACTTAGCCAGGTCCACTTGCGGTGTTCTGATTTCCTAAAAAAGGAGTTCATCATGAAGAGTCCATCCTTTTCCAGAAACTCCGCCAGCAGTTGACCCCGGTGGTTGCGAATTCCAACTCCAAATCGTCCCTCGCCGCTTCGTTTGCCCAGTTTTGCGTTAAAGTCTCCCATGACAACGGTGTAATGAGTTTTGGAGACTTGTATGGCTCTAGAGATGTCCTCATACGTAGCTTCCATCTCATCGTCGGGGTGTGCCGTAGTCGGAGCGTATACCTGTATAACCTTCAACAAATACCGTTTGGTTATTCTGAGTTTTTTAGAATTCTGAGACACTTCCGGTCTTAACAACGTTGTTCACGAGATAGCTGTGGACGATAAACCCGACCCACCCTGGGACAGTTGTTCGCCCCCCCCGGAAATAAAGCAAGTTACCAGACTTCAAGATTATCGAGTCCTCCCCCTCTCTTCGGACCTCAGATAATCCCACAATGCCCCACCGTATCTTGCTCAATTCTTCTTCCAGTTCGCAAACCTTCTCGTCGGTTCGCAGTGTACGCGTGTTGTAGGTTGCCAGGGCCAAAGTTCGTTGCTGGCGGTAGCCAGGTCTCTGCCGGAGATTCTTAGCACCCCCTGCCCCGTCGCTGCCTTGGCCGCTACCGTAGCTAGGGCGAGCGGGGCCGCCGGGGACTAGGGGCCGGAGTTTAGTGCTGTCGTTCATGTTGGGGGGAATGTAGCCATAATCGCCACGCTTGGCAGGCGGGTTGGCGATCGCAGTATGACGGTGTTAATCTCAGAGGATGCTGCTGCCCATCCTCTGGGCTGATCCCTCAGTCGCCTTCTACGACTCCCACGGGAAGATAGGGGGTGGTAGTATTCTTTCACCGCTACCGACACGGTCAGTGTATTAAGTATATGCCGTAGTAAGTGATATTTTGTATGGAGCTTATGAAGAGGTTGTGACAAAAATGTCGGTCGTTAGACGGTGTTAGTGACACTTAAAATTACACTCAAAAATTGGTCTTTTCACTTTTCTTTTTATTTCAGAAAATTTATCATATTTGTCTTACTTTTTTATCCATAATCTAAGGTGCCATAACATTTCTAATCATAATCATTATGTCAAGGCCTAATATTTGATTCCCTATAGGTACTCGATATTCCCAAAATTATTATGCTTGTTATATCAATAATATAAAAAAGGCTAATTTTCATAAAAATAATTAATTGTTATTATAATATTCTCCTAATAAAGTTTGCAATCAAATGTATAAAAGAAAGTAATTGCTATGAACTATTATAGTAGGCGCTCTTTGATAGGGTATAGTTTATCGAAGTTAGGCGCTTTTATCATCTTCTTTTTCGATAATTAAGTAGGTATACGATTATTTAGTAATAAAAGATATTTTTTTTCAATTCATACGGCCTGAGTATATCGTTTTAATTTCAACTAGATACATAGGGGAAGCCGGATGAGCAGTACGGGTACGGGGGGGGGGGCAATGACCTGGGGGGGGGGGTAATATAGGCACCCCCTCCCCCTCTGAAATAATGAACCGATGCGCTCGCGACTTGTTGCAACACGTATCTACGCAAAATACACATATTTTGCGTAGATCGTATTTACCTCATTAATACTTTTCAGTTACAAACTAGTCTAGTTATTACAACCTTTGTTATTAGTTAATTCAGTGAAGATATAAATTCATTGCTTAAACGTTATAGTAGGTCTGCTGTGGATACATTTTTGCTCGCCTCTTCTGCAATGCTTAAATGAAAGCTGCCACAATGCTTGACTGGAATTTGGCCCATTAATCCAGATATTTTGGAGATGATGAATTTTTTGCTGCAGACACCCGTTCTGCCCGTTGTTAATACAGAATTCCCTGTTTCACAAGATCTAGCACCGGAACTAGCAGTCAACCAAGATATAGATCTCCAGGCCCATCAACAAGTCATCAGCTGCAACATGACACGCACACACACACCAACAACTCCACCCCCAACTCCCCGAGTCTACCGAAGGTTGGGTATCTTGCCTTGCTTGCCAAAGATGGGCTTATTGCTCTTGTGCTGGCGAAGATGATGATGATGATGAGTCACATCATATTTAATTTTGTTCTTTCTGTGCTAGATCTTAGGCAATTTTTATGTTTATTGTTAATTTTAGAATTTATGTTTCATTGTTTTTGATTTTATGAGCATTGTTAATTAATGTCATATCGCCGTCCCGAACGAACACTATGGTAATAGCTATTACGATATGAAATATGAAATGAAATAAAATATGAAATAAAATTTATTTTGTATAAAATATGGTACATAAGGTGTTAAATGAAAAAGGTTTCACATATTTTACCAGAAACTGGCATGCAAAATTTTTGTTTAGAGAGGTAATGATAACTACTTGAACAATAATTTTATTTGAGTTACAACAACGTTACTTTGACTCGAAATTATCAAAAAACTCATTGACAGAGTAAAAGCAATTTTCCACAAGCCAGTTTTTAAGTTTTTTTTTGAAAATTGGTAAAGGTAACCACTTTATATCCTCACTTAATTGATTAAAAATCTTAATTGCCATTACGTTACTATTCCTGCTATACGATGTGGTTGTAATAGCTGGTAATATTAATTTATTGGGGTATCTTCTACTACAACTTTCAATTTGGTCTCTATTTTTTTTAAATAAATTCGGATAAGAACGAACAAAAACACTTATTTCATAAATATATATGCAAGGGACTGTTAAAAGTTTAAATTTTTTGAACAAGGGCCTACAGGATGTCATTATGTCCACATTGCAAATTGCTCTTATACATGATTTTTGCGCTACTAACGCTTTATTAATGTGACAAGAATTTCCCCATAGAACTATCGCATACCTAAGCAATGAGCAGATGTAACCATTAGATTCAGTTTTATCGCAGATTCGCTATGCTGAGACCCTAATACATTATTGTAGTTTTTTTTAAGACATTGCTCTTGATACTTTTAGATTTTGTAAAGATCTTTAAGTTTATATTCAATTTAGAACATCAATGAAAATTTTATACGAATAATGACGCCCTGAAATATTACCAAACTTTCTGACCAAATTTTTTAGTGTAAGCTGCCATTACAATATTGTTCGAGTGAAAAATGTTTGAACTGATTCCTGTAATCGCCAATACAATATCGTTGGTGTAATTGTTTGCTGTGTTATTTATCGCAAGATACAACACTCTCTCTTTAACCTTATGTGAGAGATAGTGATAGCACCATACCTCGTACACGGAACGCATCGCTTGTTGTAAGAGTCATCGCATTCACTCGTACCTACCTTAGGTGAGAGACAGTGATAGCACGCTGCCCAGTTCTCGTACTTGTACGTTGGCAATGTGTAATATTCAATTGACATATCAAAAACAAAGCATATCGATATAAAAATAATATTTATAATAAAAACATAAATTCGTATAAAAAATATCCACGTCGTGGCCATGCTCCTCTTTTTTATAAGAGAACTTACTTTCGTAATGGACGCCGCAATACGACCCATTGAGTACCAACATCTACCACTCTAACTACGCCGTCCCGACCCTGGAAAAGAGCCGCAATCACGCCTCGAGGCCAGGCACCCCTCGGCAAATTTCGATCACCGATGAGCACCTTGTCCCCAACCCTGAACGCGACTTCTGTTCCCGGCACGCGACGTGGAGTAAAAGTGGGCAGCGGCTCCAAAAATGATCTGCCAGTCGTAGAGTCTTTCGCCAACTGCTTCTACCCACCACAGCTACGTCCGACAGCTCCTCATGTGGAAACGAGCGTCCTGATGTGCTCTCGGTCAGAAAATGACTCAGCGCTTTGGGGTAGTCTGCGTCGGGTGACACGTGAGTCAATGGGCGCGTGTTGACGATTGCCTCTGCTTCGGCCAGCATGGTGGAGAGAACTTCTTCACAGGGAGCCCGCTCTCGGAGGGTCACCTTCAGGGCTATTATTACGCTTCTGATAAGCCGGTCCCACGCCTTACCCATGAAGGGCGCCGAGGGGGTAATGAAATGCCACTTAATTTTCTGGTCAGCGGCAAATTGGAAGACTGCTGCGTCGTATAGAGTGCGAAGCTGGCGGCTGGCTCCGATGAACACCGTCCCATTGTCAGAATAAATGTCGCTAGGCGTGCCGCGACGAGCGATCAATGGCAGATCTCCCAGAGGCGAGGCTTCGTCACAATCAGCGCCCCTTTACCTGCGTCAGTGTTGACTATTTCGGGCCTGTAGCAGTCGCTGTGGGACGCCAGCGAGAGAAGCGCTGGGTGAAGCTATTTACCTGCCTGGTGCCGAGAGCCATTCACCTTGAAATAGTTGTCAGCCTTACAGCGGATTCGGCAATCATGTGTCTCCGTAGCGAAGTTTCAGTTGTTGAGTATCGATGAAAAGTTAGATTTTGTTGACAATAATAAATTGTGCAAGGTTTGCCTTAACATTCACAACCAAAAATGCAAGTTATGTGGGATATGCAAAAGCAAGTCTCGTAAAACAGTACTACATTCAGAACAAATACAACAAATAAGTTGTCAAATTAGCACTGCTTCTTCTGACATAGTACACTTGCCTACTAACAAGGTAAGGATTTATGACGAAAATGGTTCCTTTGTTGTTTCAAAAGACACAGGAAGCCAAACTTCTTTAATTACCTCCGCTTTAATGTGCAAGCTAGGTTTGGAGGTGGGTACCTTCAAGCACGAGGTCAAAAAAATAGCCTTGGGTCAAAAGAAAAAATTGTTATTCAGGGCTGCAAATGTAATGCTCAATTCATTGCACGATAATTATAATTGCAATGCATTATTCTCTGTGGTAGACAACATTACTTACATCATTTATACCTCAGTCTAAGTTTAATTTAAATAATATTGATCTTCCTAATAATGTAAATTTAGTCGACAATGAATTTTACATTCTAAGCCAAATTTAATTTTTGCTTTCTTCGTAAGTATTTTTCAGAATATTATTATACCAGAAAAAAAAATCTATTTAGAGGAAGCTTTTGCATGTTATCAACAAAATTCGGCTACATATTATCTATGTGTCTACACCCAGCGGGATCACCTATCTGGGAGACTTATGAGTGATGCAGGGAATTAGATCTATATTTGTTCTATTGAATTATGCTAAAGACAGAATTTGTTCCGTAAAAACAACGGAAATATAGGCTTATCTAACCGACCTCCAGCCAGCGGGATATTTACCAAAGTTACGTCTGATGAAGTATAAATTGTTACTAACATTTAGATCTATCATTGATCTGTTCATCAAAACAAAAAACATTCTTCTACCGTCCTTACTTCAGCCACAATCAAGCTGCAAAGAAACCTCCAGTCAGCGGACTTTTTCTCTTAAGGCATTATTTTTGTAACTTTTACACTAAATTAATAAAATTTAAACTATTTACGACTATAATTATAACTATACTATAAAATTTAAACTATTTACGACTATAATTTTACATAAATTACCTATTCGTACATCTTGTGTGAAAATAAAAAGTATGGATTTTTAATTCTATTATGTGGGTAGAATACAAAAAAGTTACATGCAAATTCAAGCTGTTTATAGTTTATAAGCAATACAAAACTCGGTTAGTGATATTGTGTTACTCACATTTGCGTAAAGAATATTTGCATTTCCGATATTAATAAGAATATAAAATTGAATGGTTTTAAATATAATATAAAATTGAATGTGTAATTAGTTGTGTGATACTAATTAAGTTATGTGATGACTATGCCGGGTAGGAAAACCTACGGGAACAAAAACTACTAGTATTCATCCTTACAAACATTTGCCTTTATAATATTAATATTATTTTGTATTCTACCCACATAACAGCTTTCAAATTCCATACTCTTAATTTTAACACAAGTTGTACGAATAGGTTATTTTAGTAAAATTATAGTCGTAAATGGCTTAAATTTTATTAATTTAGTGTAAAAGTTACAAAAATAATGCCTTAAGAGAAAAAGTCCGCTGACTGGAGGTTTCTTTGCAGCTTGATTGTGACTGAAGTAAGGACGGTAGAAGAATGTTTTTTGTTTTGGTGAACAGATCAATGATAGATCTAAATGTTAGTACCAATTTATACTTCATCAGACGTAACTTTGGTAAATATCCCGCTGGCTGGAGGTCGGTTAGAAAAGCCTATATTTCCGTTGTTTTTACGGAACAAATTCTGTCTATAGCATAATTCAATAGAACAAATATAGATCTAATTCCCTGCATCACTCATAAGTCTCCCAGATAGGTGATCCCGCTGGGTGTAGACACATATATTATATGGCAATATAAAAATAAAATATTTGTCTCTCCACTTTGTTTTGCATGCAGTCTCTCATCAACATGATGTAAATGTCCTCATAAGTACAAACATTTTGGGAAGAACAACATATTCCTGAAATAAAAAGGGAGGATATATCAAATCCGCAAATCTGCGAGGCCGAATTTCAAAACTCGGTATACTTTCGTTCGTCGATTACTACTCGTTCGATTTTAGGTTCGGCTACCGCTTGAAGTACCTATCTATCGCGGAGTTAAAGTTCGGCAAATCATTTGATTTTGCATTGCAGCAATTGTGTGGCATTAAAAAGGTTTGATAGGGACCCCAAGCTGAAAGAAACTTACTCTGAATTTATTGAGGAGGAGGAGGTTTCATAGTTCCTGAGATATTCGCAAAAAATCAGTTTTTGCCGTTTCCTGTAAAATCTGTATTTTCCTATTACCATACTGTTCGTTGGGGCGATATTTTAATTATAATTATTATTGAATGGACAGACGTTTTAATTCACATTCATCACTATATGCCCATTATGCCCCAGATAAGGAGCAACAATAAACTCCTGTTTAACATAAAATATAAAAGATTTACCACATATTTTCTGCTTAAGAGGGTTTACACATTTCGGTTTTCCATACAAAATTCCAAGTCGAAATTTTTAAAAACCACTACGCCAATATAAATAAAACTTTGCATGCAAAAGTAAAATACAGGGATCTAAATAGTTTGTTGAAAAGATTTTTAAAAAACGTTTATTTAAGTGAGTTAATGCGATTTTTAACTTTCTATAGTGGACTTTAAATCGCAATAACTCAGCTAAATAAACATTACTTAAAAATGTTTCCAAGAAACTATTTAGATCCCTGTGTTTTACTTTAGCATGCAAAGTTTCATCAAAATTGGCTTAATGGTTTTTAAAAATATCGACTTGGCAGTTTGTATGGGAAACCGAAATGCGTAAACCCTCTTAATTTAAATGACAACAATGGTATCAGCAAATGATTGTGTTTAATTGGTACTAACTCTTTTCAAATATGTTTTATATTAGATTTTCTTTAAGGTGCCCGTACTTCCCCGGCTTCCCCTACCTCCACGCGTTCCCGAGACAAAGGGTGTTGACAGACAGACAGATGGACGGATAACAAAGTGATCCTATAAGGTTTCCGTTTTTTTTTTTGAGGTACGGAACCCTATTAAATCGAAGTCTAAATACACCATGAGGAGTCATACTCGCCACCGATCTCAGATCGAATTCGATGTATTATTCCACTCAGTTTGACTGGTGGTAGGTCTTGTTTTAAGTTGGCTTGCTAGCTATCACCATGTCATCTAAGTACCTATGTCGCTTTATGTATCTGAAAGTTGTGTGGCTCACATTATGAGCTGAACAGTGGCGGTTCGTGATTAATAGAATACTACTAACCCATCTCTTTTCTTGGGTGTCGTAAAAAGTAACTAACGGACTGAAGACTGCTCATACATCCAACAGCATAAAACGGCCTCCCAACCTATCAAGCTGAACATTTACTCAGCGTGTTCAACTGTTATTTTAGTGAAACGTGGAACGGAAATAGTGTACAATAAAATAAAAAATACATCCGTCGCGTCTCGGTAGAAGAGTGATCAAGCGTTCGGCTTGATAGCCGGTTTCAATTCTTAGATTAAGCAAGGTATGACTCGGTTTTCACGGTGCTTAAAATAAAAAAATATTATTAAAATAAAACTAAAAAATACCTACTTATAGCCACCATACTTATTTCCTAAACTTAAATGGTCCTCTCGTATCCGTTTAGGCCATCCCTTGGTTCCGGTACATGGAACTGCTGCATTCAAAGGAAGTTTTAAATATGCCTCCGCTAAGATGAACAACATGCCACTTCCTATTCGTGAGTGGATAACAGTTGGTGGATTCCGGTCAGGGATCAAAGAATATGCTTTTATCTGCGTATAACTGATCACCTGATCTAGCAGCTTCGTTCTGTTTTGTTTTACACATGAGACATAAACATTTAGTATGACAATATATATATGTAGGTGTATT
The DNA here is from genome assembly GCA_963921215.1 of Scoparia ambigualis. Taxonomy (NCBI): domain Eukaryota; kingdom Metazoa; phylum Arthropoda; class Insecta; order Lepidoptera; family Crambidae; genus Scoparia; species Scoparia ambigualis. The sequence goes on from OY992509.1 coordinate 18,552,183, forward strand.
ACAATAACTTGTAAGCACCATGGTCTATAGAAGGCAGTTAGTAGGATACTCAACAAATTGGTGCTTAAATGGTTACAACCAATTTTATAATAATTTTCTAATATACTTATAAAAGTCAAAAGTCAAAATATATTTCGACGGTCCCTACGTATAATCCCATAAATGAAAATCGCAAATTTTTAAGGAGAGCGGTTTGAAAGTGTCTTTATCAGTAACTTTAAAAGTATACAAGCTGTGATTACCAAATTAGGCAAGTAAATAGTAGGTTAAGTTAGGAATGTACTGAATATATATTAACTTGATTTATAATATTGTATATATGTTATTTTACACTTACTAAACTTTACGTCAGAACATACAAATCATTCAACAAATCAAATGGCACTTATTGAATTTTACATGGGGAGTTGCTTAATGTCAAATTTTGTATATGGTATTTAATGATTTGAATGAGTTTTCGGAAAACTTATTGGTTTAATATAAGATAGGGTATTAGACAAATAAAATAAATTGTAATGTAGGTATATGTTAAAATTAACTTTTATTAATTTACATAATTAGTTCCAAATTACTTAAACATTAAACGCAACTGATACTAGGGTACTTAGACGAGAGGCCCCTCGCGCAGTGACGCTCCGACGTATCATTCAAGTTGTGGCACTTCAGACATACTACGGTGGAGAATTTAATTTAAATTGCAGTTATAGTATTTGACATACTTCGAAATCTAGATAATTATTGAACTTTTTCACTTGTTTGTTTTATAGATCGATAGAGTTAAATCAGTAGAAGACAATTAAACAAAAACTGAAAATCACGGATGTGCTACATCTGGGACTATACTTAGGGACCGTCGATTTATTCAATAAACTCAATTAATAAGTACTTTGAATCGACCAAATCTTTTTTAACCAACCACCAGTGGGTGGACATCATTTTTGAACTGTGGCGAAGAACGGGCGCAAGAAACCACAGCACAGAAGCAACGACATTTACAAAAAAAATATAATTTTACCAGGTCATAAAATACAAAATATGAATTTTAATGAAAATAGTTTATTTAAGGTGCTCTATATAAATTAATTATAGACAACTAGAAGTAGCTGTTGGAGTACTTGGAGCATTTCAGATCCAAGCCGTTTTGTCTTCTGTGTAATCTGACACTTTATAATAAGCTTTTTATTGATTTTGATTTTAAATTTATCAAGATCTTATTTCTCCATATCATTTGGTACTTTGTTGTTTAATCATACACACAGACCCTTAAAAGAATTATTTATTTTATGAAGCCTAGTATAAGGTACTGCTAATTTGTTCTTACTTCTAGTATTTTTTTATGAACATACATCAGATTTTCATAAATGTATTGTGATGCAACTGTCATTATACTTATATCCTAAAATCTCTCTCTGAGAGAGTCGCCAGCCTTTAGGTATTATATTGCTCGAATAGCCCACTTCTGCAGCACAAAGATAGTTTGAATGTCGGCAGCTTTTCCCCCACAGTAAAATGCCGTACGACATTACACTATGAAAGTAACTGAAATACACTAATGTACCTGTATCGTCGTCAGTTAACTGTCGGATCTTCATTACTGCATAAGCCGCAGAGCTAAGTCTATTCGACAATTTGGCTATATGTGGGCCCCACTAAAGCTTGGCATCCAACGTGATGCCCAGAAAGACTATGGTGTCCACAGAATTCACATTCTTATCTTTAATTTGTACACTAGTTATTACCTGCTTAACATTAGGCAATATAAATCGCACACATTTGGTTTTTCTCTCGTTTAACAGCAAGTTATTTAGACTAAACCAGTGAACAATCTTTGAGACCGCATTATTCACATCGTCATAATTTGGTTGTCATCGTTTTACTTTGAATAAAAGTAAATTATCATCAGCGAACAATACTATATCATGACTGTCCTTTACAAAATAAGGTAAGTCATTAATATAAACCAAAACAAGAATGGACCAAGTATTGATCCCTGTGGAACTCCCATTGTAACCACTGATCCCGGAGATCTTTTACCGTTAATGTCGACCTTCTGAATCCTGTTACTCAAGTATGAGATTAAGAGACTCAAAGAAGTATCTCTAATTCCATAGTGGTGAAGCTTCCTGACCAATGTGTCATGTACAACACAGTCGAAAGCTTTGGAAAAATAACAAAATACCCCTAAGGCATCCTGTGAATCCTCCCAAGCATCAAATATACGAATTAAATGCTCAACACCGGCGTCAGTTGTTGCGCGACCCCTAGTAAAATTATACTGTTTACAATGTAAAAGTTTATTTATATAAAAATGAAATTGAATTTGGTCTAGCATCAACTTTTCAAAACTTTTACTAATTGTGGGTAGCACAGAAATAGGTCTAAAATTAGTAAGGTCAGAAGTGCTACCTGACATAAATAATGGGATTATTTTGCTATGTTTCATTAGGTCAGAAAAAACGCCACAGTCAATGCATTCGTTAAATATGCAAGCTAAAACTGGAGCTATTGTCATAATTACTGATTTAACGACCTACACAGAAACACCCCACAGATCGGCGGTTTTCTTTTTGTTGAGAGTGTTAAATGTTTTTATTATATCTCTAGTTCAAATTTTTTGAAAACTAAAATTACTTTCACAAGCTTTAACATTCTCCTTCAAAACAGATTCAGCTACAGTAGGGGAGGAAATCAAGGCTTTTGTAGTTGAAACTGGAATGTCAGTAAAAAACCTCTCAAATGCTGCAGCATCGTTAGCATCAGAAGTCAAGGTTTTATTATCACAATTTAAATTGTATTCACTAATACGACTTTTGACCTTTCCTGTTTTACTATTTATAATATTTCATGTCATTTTTATTTTGTTATTACTATTCTAAATATTAGAACTCAGATAATTTATAAGTTCTCTCCGTCCGATTGGTTGTCTGGCAGAAATCGCTTTTAAGCGATAAGACCGCCAAATTGTAACTTTGTATTTTTGCTCTTTTTTGTTTAAATGTTTATGTTACAATAAAAGTATTATCTATCTATCTATCTATCTATCTAGTTTGCCTTGGCTAATCGACATACTCTTTTGAATAACTATGAATATTTTTTACATTTCATTTGAAATCGTCACTGGTGTTAAAGTTACGTTCACCATAAAGTTCATAAAGGCGTTTCCTACTTTTGTGAAAACCAATTATAGCCCATTGAAAAAAAGTTACAGTACCACTAAACGAGATCTTCTTTGGAACAAAAGATTTATTAAATTCTGAACAATATGTGTTAAAAAAATCATTATAAAAGACGTTAGGGTTGTCATTGTATTCTAACATACATTCATAACAGAACTTTTTTGTATTCCAAAAAATCAGACCAGAGGATCGGACCTCATACTACAGCAAATTTCTGAACGCACCTAAAAATATTTTGATAACCAAGTGTACATTTTTTTTTTATAAAGACATAAGACGTCAAATGTTTTACAGCTAGGAACATTTTGTAGAAAATTAAATTGTCGTTTTTAGTATTTTCCGTTACTTGCTTATTATTTATGTTTCTCACCGTTTATAGCTTCCCTGAGCTTCCACAAACACTTCAAAATCAAAATTAAGTTCAGCCGTTCTCGAGTTTTAGCGAGACAAACGCACAGCTATTTATTTATATAAACAGGGTGTAATCGTTAAGTGTGCACAGGCGATTATTTTGAAACTATGAAAGATATCAAAAAACTTAAAACTGATAACCAAAGTACGTTATCTAATGAGCAAAATGGCATCAATAACATTTTAAAAATCAAACGAGAAGTATCCAAAATTTTGACATTAAACACTTCCATATAATTAGTATGAGATTAGTAGAAAGGTTTCAGTTTCCTTGTTTTAAGTGGTCTAGTATTCATTTTACCTTAATTATATTTTATGATTACGTATGATATGATAATTATGATTTTCAAGTAGATACGCGTCTAGATTAATAAGGTATCTTACCACTTTAAACTAATAATAAACCTTGTTTCAATATCGCATTAATTTGAACTGGCTGAAAAGCAACGCATTACAAAAATACCAAAAAAAGTAACATTTTGTTATTATTATTATTGTTATTATTGTCAGCCTATTTTGTCCCACTGCAGGGCAAAGGCCTCCTTTCCTTCTTTCCACTTTTTTCTGTCTACCGCCACAATGGTCCAATCTGGCTGATATGCGTCCAGCTCGTCACGCCATCTTCGCCTCGGTCTGCCGCGTCGCCTTCTAGCATTGGGAGGTACCCAAACGGTAGTGGCCTTGGCCCAAATTTCCTCTGGCATGCGGTAAACGTGCCCGGCCCAATTCCATTTAAGTTGGGCAGATTTTTGAGAGACGTCCTGAACTTTGGTCCTTGAGTGCAGAATTGAGTTTTTTACACGGTCCGTTAGGCGGACACCCAATATACTGTGCTCCATTGCCCGCTGGCACACCTCGAGTCTAGACCTCTGCTGAGCCGTCAAAGACCATGTTTGAGCACCGTAAGTAAGGATGGGGAGAATGCACATGTCCATGAGTTTGCGCTTTAGGCACAGCGGCAAATTGCCTTTCATCAGATGTTTCATCGACCAATAGCTTCTCCAGGCGTTTTCAGTGCGACAAGTAACCTCTTTATTTTGTCGCGTCTGAAACGAGACTATTTGGCCGAGATACACATACTCATGGACATATTCGATTTCCACCCCATCAACGTATCGTTTGGTCTGTGTGCTGTTGGTCATCAATTTGGTCTTCGACATATTCATCGCAAGTCCAACCCTGAGGCTAACCTGGTTCAGGTCGTCTAGCATTTTGTTATTCTAGAAAAAAAAAATCAACCAGTCTCAACTCAGTATGGAAGTGTTTAATGTCAAAATATTGGATACTTCTCGTTTGATTTTAAAAAAGTTATTGATGCCATTTTACTCATTAGATAACGTACTTTCGTTATCAGTTTTAAGTTTTTTGATATCTCTCATAGTTTCAAAATAATCGCCTGTGCACACTTAACGATTACACCCTGTATATAGATGTTATAATGTGTAATCTGCACATTAAAAATAATCTATCAAAATAGTTTACCAAAATGCTCTTCTAACAGTCAGGAAAATATATGGTTTCTTTTTTGCATTTGATAATGTTTTTACTTTTTTTTCACTTCGAGGTTATCATGGGAGTAAATAATCAAAACCTACTATTAATTATAATGATAAAACCGTACTATCAACACACCAGAGTTCATTAATATAAATATAATACTTAATTATTATAAATTGATAGCTCTAGGTTATCGAACTCCACCACAGATAATATATTATAAGAATCATGGACCGCGCACTATCACAAAGAGACAGAGGTTACAGGTATTACTCGTTTATGTATTAATAATAAAAACAAGCGTTTTTGCTTCAATTGCTTATTCTATAAAAGGATCTAAATGCGGATCTAAAACGGAGTCGAAGAAAAATATAAGTGGACTATTTATAAAGAGGAAACAGAGATGCGACGTAACATGTTTATTCCGTAAAAAAAGAATAAAAATTGTGCTGAAGAATCAACGACAGGGTAACAAAAGGAGGTTGACAGGTGATAGAAAAGTATAATAAAAAGTATTCTTCCAAAAAGTTATTTACACCGTAACAGCCTAATATTGACACTTAAAGCATTAAAATGCTCTAAGATTGACACTCTAAGGTCTTTGTGATCTAGTAGTGTTCCTCCTAGCGTCGTGTACCTCAGTGCTGAGGGTCGTTATCTCCCTTCTGCATCACTTTCTCTCTTAGGGTTTTTTCCATCGGTTTCTGTCTTTCGCGGTGTGGAGGGCGTTGTGAACTAAAGAGTTAAGAGTAGTGCGGATCTGGTCAGACCAACGAATTGGAGTGCGTCCGCGACTGCTTTTCCCGTCTACTTTGCCGGTCATGATGAGCTTCTCGAGGTGGTCACCGTCTTTTCTTGCAATGTGACAGAATTATTCGAGAATTCTGCGTAGACACTCGGATGACAGCCGCGAGGAGATTTTGAGTTCTCGCAATAAAGAGATCTTTCTCTAGCACTACATCTCAAAAGCGTCAATGCGTTTGCGGTCGGCAGCTTTTTGTTGCCCAAGTCTCAGCGCTATATGAAAAGATCCTGAAGACTAGAGTCCGTACCAGTCTGGTTTTGGTTTTTACGAAAATACTGCGATCTCTCCAGATTTTTGTAAGCTGAGACATGGCGCTCTAAGCCATGCCAATTCTCCTGCGCACTTTCTTTTCGCACAAACCATCGTTAACCTCCGATAAATATGAAGGACTTAAAATAAGAACATGGCATGTTAGTTTGTCAAATAAAAATAATTTTGATAGCGAAAAAAGATGATCCTATAGAAATAGTTACTTATTTGTCTACCGGATATATACTTTTGAAATGAGGTCTAAAGATCTCCAAGAGCTCGTTTACGAACTGCGTCTGTCCATCATAGGGCATAGGTCTTTTGATAGTTCAAGCTCGAATTCTATGTTTATTTGAGCAGGTGTCGCGGCGATGTGACACCTCGTTATGTCATGTGGTTCCTGGGAAGACTTAAAGCCAGTCTAGAGCACGTAGCGGTTTCGGACCGACCTACCCCTCTAGACAAGTGGCAAACGCTCGCCCTGTCTATTCGTGATTCGTCGTACAATGCGCGCGCGCATTTTTCACTGGCAATTGGCACACATTGGCATACACAGCAGTGTACAACGAACTACGAATAGACACTGCCTCTGTGATCTAGTGGCTAAGCCACCGGGTTCAGACCCAGAGGTCCCGGGTTCGATTTCCAGCGGGGGGTACATCTTTGTGTGCTCGGTTTGGTTGGTGGTAGGGCTGTTAAGTCCGCCTGGCTAGCTACCACCATCTTATCTAAGTCTGTCGCCATAACAACGATGTTTATAGCATTGTTGTGTTCCGGCAGTTTGAGATAAGATAGCCAGTTCCTCAGTATTTGAGGATTCCGGGTGAAGCGCGCTTCCACCTTCGGCCTTATCGTCACTTACCATCAGGTGAGATGAAGGCCAAGAGCTTACCCGTTGCCAATAAAATAAAAAAAAAGACAGAGGGTGAGCGTTTGCCACTTGTCTGGGCGGGCTGATAGAAGCTGCACTTGACGGTCCCTACTACACTGCACTAGACAGGCAGCAGAGAGAAACGGCGACAGATTGCAAAACGCGCCACCAATTAGAATCTTTGTTGATTACCATGTTCAAATAGTGATAACGACTAGGTAATGGCTTTATTTGACGACTATTATCCAAAGGCTTAGTCAGAGACTAGGCAATGAGGAAGAAGAAGCAGCCCGCTGCCATAGTCACAGAATAACGAAATAGTACTACCGTACCATAGTCCACGTTGGGACTCGAACTGACTTATTTGCTTTTATCTATTTATGTTTACACCAAATGATGAGATTTAACCGTGTCGCGTAGCGGTGAAAGAATATTCTCGTAAAAGGCGACTTAACGGATTAAAGACTGCACACACTTCGAACAGCATAGCGATGGGCTCATCACCTGCCACGCTGAGCACATGTGAAATCGCTAATTGGTGAAAAATGGGCTATGGTAGAGGACTTAACTTAACTTAAACTTTCCTACAATCACACCAATTATCTAGCCCAAGAGAAGCCTTGAAGAAACTCGTTAAATGGTTACTAGACAACGGATAAACATACTTAAAATACTTAAATACATACTTATTATACATAGAAAACACCCAGACCCGAGACAATTTAGAAAAACAATAATTTCTAAATTGACCCGACTGGGGATCGAACTCGGGACCTCAGAGATGGCGACACCATGAAAACCGGTGTACAAACCACTCGACCAAGGAGGTCGTCAACTGCTTTTGCTGTCTTTATTGCCTAGTGTCTGACTAACCGTTCGGTAATAATAGTAGTAATTATATGTATGTATGAGATTTATGTGCAGACTTTAGTACGTTAGTCGCCTTTAGACACTTAAGAGGGTTTACGCATTTCGGTTTCCCATACAAACTTTCAAGTCGAAATTTTTAAAAATAAGCCAATTTTAATTAAACTTAGCATGCGTAAGTAAAATACTGGGATCTAAATAGTTTGTTGAAAACATTTTTAAAAGACGTGTAATTAACTGAGATATTGAGATTTTAAACTTTCTATAGTTAGCTTTAAATCGCAATAACTCAGCTAAATATACGTTTTTTAAAAATGTTTTCAACAAACTATTTAGATATCTGTATTTTACTTAGCATGCAAAGTTTCATTAAAATCGGCTTATTAGTTTTCAAAAATTTCGACTTGATAATTTGTATGGGAAATCGAAAGAAAGATTGGCAGTATTTTTATTAGTGAGTCGCTACACACACGCTCTTTATAAGGAAGAAAAATACAGTATATAAATGGTGGTATTAACTGAAAATAATATTGCTCCTAACTTGAAAATACATGCTTCACAACAACGTAACGTATTATGAAACCGCGTCAGAATTTTTACGAGCTAATAGAACTCACTTGTCTGCTGCAGGGTCGCCTACTATTGGGTGTCAATAGATCAAGTGGCGGCAATAGCGATTTGCATCTAAATACATTGTACTGGGTAGCTTATTACGAAACACTGGCGGTATAGTTTAATACTTATGAAACGTTTTCGTTTAGAAAACTAACATTTGAACTGTTGTTAGTTAGTTTTACGACGGAAATTAATTATCATTCTGTTTGAAGTTTTGCCTACTAGAGTGAGAATAATAATCATTTTACCTGTTTTTTTTACCTACCAGAATTGACTTAAGTTCCTTACATAATACGTAGGTAAATTTCTTAATATACTTACAAGATAAAATAACGGATTGATTACTTATTAATTTCGGTCGTCAGTCATTAATTATTAAATCGATGTTTTTCCTTCAACTCATAGATAGCCAAATGGTTAAGAGGGTTTACGCGATATGGTTTCCCATATTTTATTATTATGTTTATTAAATTTCCAAGTCGAAATTTTTAAAAACCAATGAGCCAATTATTATTAAACTTTGCACGCTAAAGTAAAAAACAGGGAAATAGTTTGTTGAAAGAATCTTTTAAAAACGTTTATTTAGCTGAGTTATTGCGATTTAAAGACCACTATAGAAAGTTTAAAATCGCAATAACTTTGTTAAATAAACGTTAATTGAAAATGTTTTCAACAAACTATTTAGATCCACGTAATTTACTTTAGCGTGCAATTTTTTTAATAAAATTGGCTCATTGGTTTCTAAAAATTTCTACTTGGAATTTTGTATGGAAAACCGAATTGACAGTACTGTCAACGTCAAATTTGACAGAATAGACTATGCGTTATTATGCGATAACAATACATAAGATGAACCACAAAACCGAAATAACCAAACTTGTTCATACTAAAGTAGTCTGTAAGTCTGTGAAAACACGGTACAAAGTCAAGTGTGTTTTTGTAGGTGCGGTCTCATGCGACCGCTTGGGGTTTGAGGGGTTAAGCGCTCGGCTCGATATTCAAAGGTCCCGTTCAATTTCCAGCTCGGGCAAAGTGTGTTTAGATTTTTCGACGCATAGCCCAGGTTTGTACTCACCGACCCGCATTTGGCAAGCCTGGTGATTAAACCAACACCCATTAATTGTAGTGATGACTTGACTTCAATGATAGAGGCAGTTGCCCTGCAGTGGGACCGTGTGCAAGTTCTTATTTGCTTTACTTTCCTTTATACGTGTAGGAAATACATATACGTTTAAATCGTAGTCCTACAGTGTTCCTTTTAAAGTACATACTAATTACTAACAGTGGAAAAGAACCAGACCCAGACATACTAAGAAGTACAAAAGATGCAATAATATCGAGACTGAAGCAATACGAGTACACTTATTATGAACATTAAACATTATGTAAAATACGTATAGTCGGTAAGTTCCCGGTAGATCACTTTTCGGCGATATTCGCTTGCGCTGCATTCAGAACGCGCCTATAGATGAATCATAGCGTGCGAGGGTTACCATCCGTCTGGATCATGTCTTAACATGAGTCTTAACTCTAGTCCGGATTTTGTCCGTCACTTTTATTTGTCCGGATTTTAGAACATGAGTAACAAAACTACATTTTAAGTAAGTAATATCAAATACCTAAGTCTTTAATCTTTATTAACTTCTCATTTATCTAAAAAGAAAACATAAAGAGTGAGTAATGTTTCCATTTTGTGACTAAAAAGTCCGGACTTTCATCGAAATGTCAAGCTATTTGTCAGGACTTTTCTTATTCCTAAATAGTTACCCTACGTGCGCGTAGATAGTGTGCAAGCGAATATCGCCGAAAAGTGGTCGACGGGAACTTCCTTGACTGTACATTTAATACACTTACTATTTTGTACACTATAGACACTTACTATTTTATACACTATAGACACTTACTATCTTTACACTTTATTAGAAAGAACAATTGTTTTGCCATTAATACGGTAATCAGCTATTTAACGTATCGTACTTGTTAATCATCAGATTACCCTAATTAATGATCACATTGACGTTTCAGTAATCTAAAGTCTTTTGTGCGGAATTAACATCTATCGAATTTGGCAAAATAAAAGTCGATTTTCAATTACGTATTGATAAAACTTATTCCCTGTTATTTCAAAACTCTTACCAAGTAAAACCTGGTTAAAAACAAATTATATCTCTATCTGTCTTCATAAGCAATAATCTAATGTTGCCTTTTAGCATCTGTTTAAAACCAGGTTTAACTTTAGTTCGCTTTTTGGAGTAACAGTTTTTAAGTCTGCTCGAAAAGGATATATATAATATACTTTACATGCGGATTAATATACTCGTATTAAGCAAATACAAATACCATAATTATCAATGTTTTAAAATGTTATGTTTATAATTAATAGCGTGTGTTAATTTTGTAAAAGATTATTCGATTGTGCAACTTAACACTTCATTAATTAATTAACCTTTAAGTATTTTTTTTATTCGGAAACGGGAAAGCGCTTGGCCTTTATCTCACCTGATGGTAAGAGATGATAAGGCCGAAGGTGGAAGCGCGCCTCACTCGGAATCCTCAACCACTGAGGAACTGGCTTTCTTATCTCAAACTGTCGAAACACAACAATGCTATAAACATCGTTGTTATGGCGACAGACTTATTAGATAAGTAAAAATATAGTGTCGCGTAGCGGCTCATTAAAAAATACTACCACCCCTTCTTGTGTGTCGTAAAAGGCAGCTAACGGACTTAAGCCTGCACATACATCCAACAATGTAGAGCGGCGATGGGCTCTCCACTTGCCATGCGATTCTCTAAGCGGCACATAGACGCTGCGCGCATGGCTGTGATCTGCTGTCTCTTTCCAATTCTATGAATATGAAAGAGACAGAGTCAATTCTCAGCGCTGCGGCAGCCGCTGCTACTAAGGCTTTAACCTAGAGAATCGCACAGCTGTTACGCTGAGCGCATGTGCAGTTGTAACTTGGAGAAAAGGGGACTGCTACTGCGGTCCTCATTGCCTATGACTACCTTTTTGGGATGATCCTCGCGAATCTATGTATGAGTGTGTATATATATGTAAGTAAAGATTTGTAAACGGCATTTAGAAAGAGAGAGAGAGAGAGAGAGAGAGAGAGAGATAGAGAGAGAGAGAAACATTTATTGACACACAAAATAATACGATAACAACACATAATATATAAGGCGACTGCTAGAAACTGCAAGAAACTTCAAGGGATGGTCAGGTCAAGTGTATTATACATGACAAAAATCACAAAAATAAATTAGTGCTTTTTTATTTTTCATTAAATAATTTATTTTATGAATTTTAATTTGAAAATCTTTGAGTAAGTATCTAATTTATTTTAAAGCAATAAAATTAAAGTATTAATTATTTTATAACGATTATTTACAGCGCGCGGGCAGCGGCCGGCCGTTGACCCACCCGTCTGTTGACCCGTCCGCGTCAGCTGGGCGATAAGTACCCACGTAAGTCTGTAACCTTTTTGTCATTTTTGTTACGTAAAAACACTTGATCTGACCAGCCCTTGAAGTTTCTTGCAGTATCTAGCAGTCACCTTATAATTATAGAAGAAAAACAATGATCAATCAGGACCCCGCCTCTGTGTTGTTGCGAACGGGACGTATCACAACAACGCCGGTATTCTGGCGGAGCCTGTCAGTGCACGGTGCACGAACAACATGTACAGACATCCAGATTTACATGACACGTGTACACATTACATAAAACTATACATATACAATACTAACAGACAATAATACAAGAGCAATATAGAAAAACAAACTAACATTGTCAGAATGTTCTCGGCTCCTTAGCCCATTTAACTAAGCCCAAGCGCGCACTGGCGGCCAGGTCGCAGCGGCCAGGCCGCGGCGGACAGCGAAATGTATGAATTGCATCATCAGCGCGCGCACTTGACCTCAAGCGGCGAGCGGCCAAGTGCATATATTTCGCTGGCTGCCCCGGCCTGGCCGCTGCGACCTGGCCGCCAGTGCGCGCTTGGGTTAAAGGGTGAAAACGAACACCAAATCAAAAATTGCCTTATATTGCTTTATAATTCTTGATATTTGACTGCAAATCTGCACTGCATTGATCGTCGAACATATTTTCCCCCCCTTCTACGAAATAAGGTCTTTCAAACGAGGCGTGTGGCACCTTATGTGCCGGCAGGGCGAGGGTGACAGATGCTACGTCTCTGACGCAGCACCGGTTGTCTTCGCGCCTGGACTCCACTTCCACTTAAGGCTAGGTAGGCCGCACTTTGAGTTGTTTCAAACCATCTGAGAGAGAGAGAAAATACTGGTTCAAATTCTGGAAAAAAAGTATGTATTAGTTAAGGATCTAATCTAGTCAAAGTCGCATTCAGTTACAAGATCCAATGAACTTCATTCGACCAAAAAAATCGCAAAATTACCCCTTTTTTAGAATGTTTTTTTTTAATATTATGACTACTACTGATACTTTACATTTAATTTTTGTACTCAACTAAAGACACAAATATTTCGCAGACAAATTCGCAAAGTTTCCTATAAATTTATAGGCAATAAGCCTATAATGTATAGAACATTATAGGCAATAAAACCTATATAAAACCTATAAAACGCGCTGCTACGCTGTTATATACCTGTCCCGTACCGTCGGCGTCGTCGTACCGTACCGTTCGCGTCGTCGAGAGAGCGAGAAAAAAGCGCTCGGACTACCTGGCCTTAAGGAGGCTTAGGTGGTGAAAACGGAAAAATTGGCTGTTTCCTATTAGCTGTTATTCAATATTTTAGATATTTCGCACTAAAATTTTAAAAAATAAAAATGGCTTTTATCGAAAAGCTATCCGGCCGCGAAAACTATGCTACTTAGCGATTTGCAATGCAAACTTATCTGCAGCATGAAGAACTGTGGGACTGCATTGTTTGCAACTCAGATCAGGCGAAAGATGACAAACGAGACATCAGAGCAAAGACAAAAATCATACTCTCAGTTGCTCCGATAAATTATGTGCACATTCAAGAGGCTCGCACTGCCAAAGAAGTATGGGATAAGCTGTCGTCAGCATTTGACGACTCTGGGCTGACACGCCGAGTGTGTTTGCTGCGTGATCTCTGTAATACATCGCTAAGTGGATGTCAAAATGTAGAAGATTATGTAAGTAAAATAATGAGCACTGCGCATAAACATTGGCTTCTCAGTTGACGATGAATGGCTTGGCACACTGCTGCTCTCCGGTCTGCCTGAATCATATCAACCAATGATAATTGCCATTGAAAGCTCCGGCATGAAAATTACTTCTGATTCTGTTAAGGCAAAATTATTACAAGATGTAAGACTATCTGAAATGATTCCAAAGCATTTGCAGTCAACAGAAAGTTTCAGAAAAAATTTAAAAAACCTTCGAAAGGACCGCGGTGCTACACTTGTAATAAATATGGTCACAAAAGTCCAGAATGCAGATCTAAAGCTAAAGATACGAAACAGAAACCAAGTAATTAGTCGTATGCTGCTGTATTTATAGCAACATCAATACAAGATGATGCCTGGTATGTGGACTCTGGTGCGTCCTCGCACATGACCAACCACAAGACGTTGCTCCAGAATGAGTCTATTGTTTCTATAAAAAAAATAAGAGTAGCAGACAACAAAGTATTATCTGTGCAATGCTCGGGGCAAGTGAGTTTACATACTTATAATGACAAAGGTCATGAAAACAAGGTGCTGTTTACAAATGTTTTATGTGTTCCAGAACTTGCAACTAATCTAATATCTGTAAGTCAGATTATTCAAAGTGGTCAGATAGTAGCAACAGCTAGTATTATCAACAACATGTACCAGCTGAATATGCCCGGAGGTGGCTATGCATGCATGTCCGATGTTGAAGAACAAGATGTCTTCCTGTGGCACCAAAGAATGGGACACTTAAATTTCAACAGTTTTAAGAAAATGCCTGAAAACCCTGACCATGTAGCTTTCTCAGCAAATACAGAAAATCTGACATGTGTCACCTGCAAAGAAGGTAAGCAGACACGACTACCTTTTAAAAGTGAAGGAAACAGAGCGAAGAGTCCGCTTCAATTGGTTCACTCAGATATATGTGGGCCTATGGAAACACAAACACTAGGAGGTGCCAAATACTTTATCACATTTCTCGATGACTACTCAAAGAAGATTCATGTGTATTTTCTTCGCAACAAGTCTGATGCTCTGGAAAAATTCAAAGAATTTAAACATGAAGTAGAAAATCAACTAGATACTCATATAAAAATTTTCCGAACAGACAATGGCCTGGAATATGTGAACAAGAATTTCTCTGACTACTTAAAAGGTGCTGGTATCATACACCAGACAACCACTCCATACACACCGGAACAAAATGGGACTGCAGAACGCATGAACAGAACTCTCATAGAAAGAGCAAAATGTATGCTACTAAATGCAAGATTACCAAAACAATTCTGGGCTGATGCAGTACACACCGCTGTCTATATAGTTAATCGTTCTCCAACCAAAACCCTATCATTCAAAACACCTGAAGAGTTATGGTCTCGACTAAAACCAAATGTTAAACGCATATTTGGTTGTGAAGCTATGGTACACTTACCTCAAGAGAAACGTAAGAAATGGGACCCGAAGGCACAGAAGATGATCTTCATTGGCTATTGTGATCATAGTAAGGGCTATAGATTCATAATACCAAACTCTAGAAAAATAATAAAAAGCAGAGATGCTACATTTCTTAAATCTACTGTTAAAAGAGACTATATTCCTGTAGAACTGTCAGAGAAGAAAAACACTACTGAAACAGATGAAGATTCAATTTCAACAAGTTCATATGACACTTTGTGATAATAAATCATCTTCAGATAGTGAATATACACCGGAGTTCAGTATTGAATCTCTTCCAGCTAGTCATAATATAACATTGAGACCTAGAAAGAACAAAGAAGTAAAACTGGATAGTTCAGAAGAATATACATTTCAGTGTCAACATGAAGACATCCTGTCAGATGTTCCAGTGACATATAAAGAAGCTGTGAATTCAATCGATAAAGATAAATGGATAAAATTCATCAGTGAAGAACTAGATGCTCATTAGAAAAATAAAACATGGACGTTGGTTGAAAAACCTCTGAATGCGAAGGTGATACCATGCAAGTGGGTATTCCGCATTAAGGAAGAACCAACAGGACCAAGGCATAAATCCAGGCTGAGTGCAAAGGGATATGCACAAACCAAGGGTATCGACTACCAGGAAACCTATGCTCGAACAGTCAGGTATGACTCGATACGCTAGCTACTTTCTGTTGCAGTACAAAATAATCTTCACATTATTCAGCTAGATGTCAAAACGGCTTTCCTCTACGGAGAACTTCACTCTTGAAGTTCCATCCTCATGACACCACCAGAGGGCCTGCTTTACGAAGACAATTCGGTATGTAAACTTAATATGTATACGTTGGTCAAGTCAATAAAAAGAAATGCTACCTATTTTTGTATGTCGATGACAGGTTATTATTCTCAACAGATGAATTAGCACTGAAAGAAATAACTAAAGAGTTGAAAACCATATTTGAAAATAAAATATTAACTAAACCTGGAAACTTTGTAGGAATGCAAATTGAACAGTTTAGTAAATGTATATTTATACATCAGGCTAAATATAACGAATGTTAATCAAATTCAACATGGCTAATGTAAATCCCAATAGTGTTCCAGTTGACCCTCACATGAAGTTACAGAAAGGAGATGGAGAAGCTGACAAGGATATACCATACCGAGAAGCGGTGGGCTCTCTGATGCACCTGGCCATTGTGAGTCGACCCGATATCATGTTTGCAGTCAGTCTGGTGAGTCGATTCCTTAATTGTTACAATCAAACTCATTGGAGTGCAGTAAAAAGAATCCTCAAATACTTGAAAGATACCAAAGAATACGGACTGTGCTACTCACAAACTTTACAAAACTCAGAAGTCATGGGTTACAGTGACGCAGACCTATGCAAATGGTTTGGATACGCGTCGTTCAGTCACTGGCTATGTGTTTATTAAGAATGGGGCAGCAGTGACTTGGTCCAGCCAAAGGCAACAAACAGTGGCTCTATCTACCACGGAGTCTGAGTTCATGGCCGCCTGCGCCGCCACTAAAGAAACAATGTGGATCAAACAATTTTTAAGTGACATTGGTGAATAGAAACAAGACTCTATGTGTCTTTTTATGGACAATCAAAGTGCTATTAGTGTTATCAAAAATATAAATTTTCATAAACGTTTTAAGCACATAGAAATTAAATATCATTTCGTTAAAGAAAAATATTATCAAATGATAATTGCATTAAAATTTGTTACAAGTGGTTACCAGTATGCTGATATACTTACAAAAGCATTGCCAAAAGATAAGTATAGATTTTTAAGAACAAAACTTGGAATGTTGTCATTTAACTCATTTTCTTAATGATTCAGGAATAATCATTACTTACTTGTTTGTTTTTTTTTTTAATTAATTTAATTTGTAACTTGTTTTAATAAGGCTTAAATTCAGGCAGGGTGTCAAATGTAATTCTTGAATCTCGCGCCTTTCTATGCTTACTCACCCTTCACTGTTTTCTTTGTAACCATAATGCATAGCGCTCTATGCTCTCTACTCCGTGACATCAAGCGACTATGTATCGTGCCTCACATTTTGCTATTTAAATAAATAGAATCAGTGAATAATAACAGTATTTATTATTTAATTCAAATAGAATCAGTGAATAATAACAGTATTTATTATTTAATTCAACACATTTATATGCACATTACGACTGTTTTTTAAAATAATAATTCCTATAAACATAATAAAGGTATTTACCTTATCTATTTCTTGACTGATTTGGATTTCCAAAAAACTAAACATTTTTATTAACTTTTTGATAAAGATGTAAATGGCGCTTATGAATAACCGCGGACCCCGCACCGTGCAACACCCGCGAGTGCCCGGTAAAACGGTGGAATTTTCGCTGACTGCCTAACCCCCCTCAACATCACGTGGATGGAGTGGAGTGGAATCATTCGCCGTGCTTTCTATAAAAACACATATACAACATTTTACTTTTATTTTGGCGATTTCGTACGTGCTTCATAATAAGACCCTTGCATGTAAATTGGGTCTGTTTCTACGGTCATAAAAAGATAAAAACTATTCTGTTATCGAGCAATAATAGTTTAAAAATTACATTCCCTAACAATAATAGGTGCTTAGGAAGACGCGTAAAGCAGGCGCGTAAAGTAAAAAGTAAATGGTATTTGTATGGTTGTGGTCGTAAAATAGTAGTCGTTAGCACCCACCAACCCGCACTGGGCCAGAATGGTGGGTTGTGACCCAATCTCCCCACATGGGTTTCCATGTAGGAGCCCTGTGCCCGCCCAGAAGTGGGATGTTTATAGGCTAATGATGATGATTAAGAATTGTTGCTTCATTTTACATACTTACACGTGTTTTACTTTCATTTTAGTATTATATTTTATTCACAATTATACCATAGTCGGACCGTGGTTGGATTGTTGTTGTAACGCAAACCAATTGTTAACTGATAGTAAACCGGTTTGTTGTTACGCGGCTATTTCCCGGAGCGGAGTATTACAAGCTTTTAATTAACTTCACATGTATGTCCTGGAATTTTGCAATCAATATTTCACCCACTTCCACTGAAGCTATCGAGCTGAAATTTGGCATACATATGTAAATCGCGTGACAAAGCAATATTATCATGACATGGTGCTGATCTGATGATGAAACTGGAAGGTAGCCATAGGAACTATGCAATGAAATAACACACATCGAGTTTGGGCTCGTTTGAATCGTCTTGACGAGTGATTTGTCTTTCAATGGTAACCAGGGTCTGATGATGGAGCTGGAAGGTGGTCTTAGGAACTCTGTAATGAAACACGCAACCCCATCGAGTTTCGGCTCGTTTCATTCGTCTTGACGAGCACTTTGTTTTTAGATGGTTACCAGGGTTTGATCTGATGATGGAGCTGGAAGGTGGTCCTAGGAACTCAGTAAAGAAACGACGCAACCCCATCGAGTCTCGGCTCATTTGATTCGTCTTGACGAGTACTTTGGTGCTAGATGGTAACCAGGGTCTGATAATGGAGCTGGAAGATGGTCATAGGAACTCAGTAATTAAACGACATAACCCCATCGAGTATGGGCTCGTTTGATTCGTCTTGACCAGTACTTTGGTGCTAGATGGTAACCAGGGTCTGATGATGGAGCTGGAAGGTGGCCACAGGAACTCAGTAATTAAACGTCACAGCCGCGTCGAGTTTGATTCATCTTGATGGGTGACGTGAATAAATTTTGTATACATAAATATTTGTATTTAGTGAGATGAACAGATGAAAAACGTGTACAGGGATAACTAAAAAGTAAAAAATAAATTAAAAGTAAAAAACCTTTTTAAAAAACAAGCTTTTATTTAAGCGCTAAAAAGAAAAAAAAACTATTACTTTAAAACTTTTACTATAAACTTATAACGTCATTACACAATTTATATGATATTAAAGGTTGTCGCGAAATTTACTATATAATATATATGTGTAAATAAAGAAATAAATAAAATAACTTGATGTGATTGATTATAACTACTTATTAAAAATTTCAATCTAAGAAAATACGAGTAAGTACTTGCTTAAATCTTACGACAACCTTTTATTTAATATAAATTTTGTAATGACGTTATAAGTTTATATTAAAAGTTTATTTTTTTCTTATTAGCGCATTTAAATAAAAGCTTGTATTTTAAAAAGGTTTTTTTTAATTTATCTTCTAACGTAAGCGCTAGACTGTCGTAATACCTACCACTACCAGACACAATAGATATTCAATTAATTGTTTTTACACTTATTCTACCTTGGAGAATATTTTCGTCCATAATGGTTAAGACAAATATCGAAACCATCCAAACGGGCTTGGACTCAATAACGGTCAAGGTGAGACACCTCACCACACAAAACGAATTCACTAGTCATTCTTCCTAACGCAGCCGAGGTTCAACTGTTGATCGGTGGGTTAAAAAATAACTGCGCTGTAGGTTCAGATCAAATATCAATATAATAAAGAAGTTTAGTTGTAGGGTGGCCGAGCCTATATTACTTCGAGCCGAGTCTTTCCTTGAGCTTTTAAAACTGCATTACTGAAGCCCATTCACAAGGATAGGACATGTGTCAATAATTTAAGGCCAACTGCAATTCTTCCTACAATATCAAAAATACTAAAACGGTTTATGAACAGACAATTAATCAGACAAATAATGAACTTCCTAGAATGGAACAGCCTTCTCTCACCACACCAATATGGCTTTTGCCCTCGCAAATCGACTAATGACGCAGTGCACGACATCACCAACCTTATAATTTCCAACCTGGATAAGAGGAAGAAATGCCTAACAATATTCCTCGATCTCGCCAAAGCTTTTTACATGGTCTCTATCCCTCTTCCGCTGAGTAAGATGGAGGAGATCGGGCTAAGAGGTACTCCACTTAAATTGTTTACAGACTACCTCACCCATAGACAACAGAGAGTCAAAATATTTTAATATTGTCTGAGTGGTAGAGCCACGCTGCGTTGCAGCACGCATTGGGCCGGCTCGGCCGGCGTAATACCACCCTCTCACAATATTCGGCGTGAAATAACGGCACTTGGTGCTGTTGTGTTTCGTTCGACCAGTGAGGGTTACGGATGCCCCTTCCCCTCCCCCCCCCCCTCCCAATTCCTATTCCTTCCTTAAACCTATTCCTCCCTTATTAAAGGCCGGCAATGCGTCTGCGATTCCTCTGGTTTTGCGGGTGTCCATGGGCGGCGGTGATTACTCTCCATCAAGTGACCCGCCTACTCGTTTGCCTCCCTCTTTTATAAAAAAAATATATATATATATATATATATATGTAATCACTACTATTTTCCCCGCAGGGTTAGTCAGAGTCTAGGCAATGAAGACCACAAAAGCAGACCTCGGCCATAGTCCACTTTTCACCAAATAGCGACTGTGCTCAGCATGATAGTGGTGGTGAGCCCATCGCCGCTCTATGCTGATGGAAGTATGTGCAGTCTTAAGTCCGTTAGACGCCTTTTACGACCCCCAAAGGAAGAGAGGGGGTGGTAGTAATCTTTCACAGCTACTGACACGGTTACAGAGAGTCAAAATAGACAATATAACTAGTGATGAGGTACGAGTTACTTAGTTATTTGACCAGTGACCAGTTTTAAGGGTATCTTTTAAAGAAACAGTCTCGGGCACCAGTCTCTCACATTTTGCTTAACATATTGTTTTAAGATAGTTTATATTATTATATCAAATATAATGTACAGTCACGAGCAAAAATATGTAAACAATTGTAACTTTTAATACAATGGAATAAGAGTCAAAATGTATACATATTGGTGCTCGTGACTGTTCCTAACGTGTGAGAGAAATATATATTTTTTAAATCTACTTGTATGTTATTTAAAGGCGAAATGTTGTTGTAGCTGGTGCATCTTTATCAATAAATAAACAAGAAGACCAGTTATTTTCGTGATTATAACCACAGAGTCATTTTAAAAGTTTAGACATTCAATGTCATAATATTTAGCTTATTTATCTTACACCTTTTGCATTGTTAAACTTGAAAAACAGCATGTCATGCAACCATTTTCCTAATGCAGAACAAGTTAAACGCGCACTGTCCTTATGCCTATGTCAATAGGGTTTAATTTAGGTGAGCAGTGTCAACCATGTTGTACACTCGCTCAATTAGCACACCCGGGATATGTACCCGTTACTGCAGCAAATATTAGTGCGAAGTCAACTCTATTCGGATCGGAGTTGAAACTATATTTGAAGGTTTTTATTTTTTTGTGGTTTTCTTAGTTAAATATTGTTCCATCTCTTTCTACTTATCGAGTTGTCCGTCAACCGCAAGGTTTATCCAATATCAGGGTTTTTCAACCATCTATTAATTCGAGCCTCTGACGTAGCTTGCTTCTACAACTGTAAATGTTTTGGGTTAGTGGCGTTTTTTCCCAGTTTCGATTTTATCCGAAAATTCAAAATAAATTCTAGTTGCGTTTTCACCCAAACTGTTTAAGGTACAGACGCATTCAAAACTAT
The DNA here is from genome assembly GCA_963921215.1 of Scoparia ambigualis. Taxonomy (NCBI): domain Eukaryota; kingdom Metazoa; phylum Arthropoda; class Insecta; order Lepidoptera; family Crambidae; genus Scoparia; species Scoparia ambigualis. Next base: position 18,573,792 of record OY992509.1, read on the forward strand.
AACGAAATAATTTATTATTTAATAATATACTAGCTGCCCGCCCGCGACTTCGTCTGCGTTAACACGTACGAAACAAAGAGCATAGGGCGAAGTCGCGGTCATCATACGTTATTTCAGGCGCGCATCCACAAATGAAAAAAAAAGAAAAGGTGGAAGGATTTTGTAAATGACGATGACATTAAGAAGATTTTTTTTCTAGAATTTGATTTTCAGAACTTGCGGCCCGCTTGCAGCCTTGACAAATTTCCAAAAAATATTTCAAACTAACCTTGTCCTAACAATTACGTACACAACAAAAAAGAATTAGTCAAATCGTCTGATATAAATGCCGTAAAAATTGTTTTTCCAAAAGGAATCATTTACGGTTGCTTCACACATTTCCAAAGAAGTATATAAATATGTAGGAAACCGTCATCTACGGGACATCATATTCTCAAATTGAAATATTATTTTATCACTTTTCAGGAGGACCTTAACACGTGGAATAGTGGCAAGAAGCCTCAGAAATTATTAGACTTTGGTGCTGCTTTAAAGAAAACAACAGAAGTACCAACTAGTTGAGGCAAGGAACGAAAGATCAGGAAACAAATCAAGTTTACTACTGTTTCTGCAAACTTTGGCTATGGATATTACTACTCACGACATTGCACTCGAAAGGTATAATTTAAAAACTCAATAAAAAAAATTTCACACTAGTTCATTAATGTTCAATAGTAAGTACCTATTGATTAAATTGCTTCTAGTAAAAGGTTCTATTTCAATTTAATCCATTCGAGGTGAAATGCGATTCGGTGAATCTCTACTAGGAATTTATGCTTTTGAGGTAAAGGCTAACAAATGACTGATTCATAGTCTATACTAATATTATACAGAGGAAACATTTGATTGTTTGTTTGCATTGAATAGGCTCCGAAACTACTAAACCAATTTTAAAAAATCTTTCACCGTTGGAGAGCTACACTATCTCCGAGTGACATAGGCTATATTATATTTTCAAAAAAATTAGGGATCTTTACTAAATCTCAAATAAATTCCAGAAATCAGAAATGTAAGAAAACTATTGATGATAAAATAAAATAATGTACTATGGCTTTGTAGAACACACCATTATCTACAAAAAGTGTTGCAGTAGCATATGTCTAACTATTTTAGTTAAGTCACAATAAGTGTTCTTGGGAGGAGAGTCAATTTGAAAATTCGTCATGGGGTACGGGGTCCACGCGAACGAAGTCACCGGCGGCGGTCTGCTAGTAATTTATATTTGTAATATTTTCGGATGAAAATAAAACTGGGGAAAAACGCCACTAACCCAATGTTGATGGTAGCCGGGAGCACCCTGTATGCGCCCTCCATGTCGAAGGCAAGGACAACTAGCGGAAACTAATTTTTGGTCGTCTATCCGTGTCTGTGACTAGCTATACTATAGGTACTTATGTATTAACCTTATTCATTATGTACCATCGCGGACTCCGTCACAGAATAAATAATAGTACTACGTACAGAAGTTGCACTCCTTTGATATTGAAGAAAGTCGCCGTTTTAATAACCTACAATATTAGATAGGCACTGTGTGCATTCAAAGTACCACCTTATCGCTATACGCGGAGAGTAGTTATTACTTTGTGAAGCGTTGTGTACCGAACGTACCTACGCCGCCGACTCGTGTGTTAGGGATGACAGCAAAGTAAAATAAAATACCAACAATACTTTTAGATAAATTTAATAAGTTATGAATAGATTACTGCTGTTTAACTTTAATATATTGTCTTACTTATATAATTAACCGTTTCGCGTAGCGGTGAAAGAATACTACCACCCCCCTCTGTTCCCTTGTGTGTCGTAAAAGGCGACTGACAGACTAAAGACTGTACATACATCGAACAGCATAGAGCGGCACAGGCACCACCTGTCATGTTGAGCACATATGCAGTCGCTATTTGGTGAAAAGTGTACTATGGCAGAGGACTGCTTTTGCGGTCCTCATTGCCTGGTCTCTGACTAACCCTTCGGGGATAATAGTCGTGATCATTGTGTAAGTATATATTTTTTACCTTCTCTAATGTATCGGTTGTAAAATTTAATTCTAAGCTGAACAAATAATTTTAATAGGTGTTGTGCTGGAAAGCATGAAGAAGGTGTAGTAAAATGAACGTTTTTAGTTGCGATAACAAAACAACGTAAGTACTATATGCTACCTTATTTGTCATAATTTTTTCTAAATTATTTTAAAAACTGCACGACATGACTAGTTGAAGATAACGAAAACAAAACGTAAACCACATTTTATTACGTAATATACCTATTACCTACATCGTGATCAGTATTGCCTATTTTAATTGTTACGAACTCACTATAAATAAGTAGGTAGTAAGTTACGCAGGTAGGTTAGGTGCTTCTTTCTACATCATAACAGTCACAGGGTCACAATCTCACGGCGAAATAATTCACATAAATAAGTAAATACCTACCCCTACCTTTACTTTCGTATTACCTATTTGTTCTGTAAACAAACTAAGTGTAAAATAAATTAAAATAATCTTTTCTTCCAGAATGTTTCGGTAACGTAAAAAAATATATCTTCGAATCTTTCTGTTTATTTCGACAATGCTTTCCACACAACAATTATTACTGTTGCGTTTCACCATTATTATTACGGAGCTTGTAGATTTACTGTTAACGGAGAGGAGTTATTTTTAAACAAATCGAAATTGCGATCCGAGACCACTTCAACTATACCTGTGCGTGTGCTTGAAAGCGCGCTGGGGCCCTGAGTCAGAGAATATATACACTACCCTGAAAAGAAGCGACACTTAAGCATGTGTGCTCGTAAAATCGCTCGTGGGTATGTGTGGGTGTCTGGATCTGCGCGGGGGCATTACGCGGCGCGCGGGGTGTGGGCGGGCGGCCTGGAGGCCGCCTCGGCTGAGGGCTGAGTCGAGCGAGCGAGCGTCTGTATTGCCAGGTATTGCGCACCGCACGCACGGACTGGTACACGCACGAGTAATCATGCCCGGTTTTCATTATTGTTGTGTATACGGCTGTGGCAATAAACAAAAACCTGAGTCCCTGACTGATTTTCAACTCCGAGTTGTTGATAGGTATGATGGAGTGCAAGATGCCTGACTCCGTCGTTTTACCAGTATAAGGCTGTCCCACCAACGGCGAGTAAACGACTAACTATCGGCTAATTTCTCGCTCAAGAAACGTACAATAGATATACATTCTGGTAGGCTACTCTTGAAACAGAATTGCATTAATCAATTTCCAATCACAAATCTAAAAAATGTTAAATGGCACTTTTGTAAGCGACAATAGCGCCACATTGGAATTAAATTGCGTGGAAATTGATTGAACAAATTATTATCGAGATGGCGTTCCGGAATTATCTTTACTTATCCCAATATCGATACATATTAATCGCATTGGAATTGTATTAAGATTGAGTTTGCGTTCGAGAGTAACCCCCCTGTAACGGACAGATTAATCGGTGATCAACTAATGGTTAGGTATGTAGAGAACGAACAAGTTAATTGTAACTATTAGTTTCGGAAGCAATTAGGGATTGGAATTTGTATAGTATATTAACTGATTGATTTGATAAACAATAGAGTGATACCACATCCGCTTGCGTTTGATTGTATACGCATACGATGTGAATAAAAGAAAAGCGTGATCGAATCTATATAAATTAATCAATTGCCTAGAATGTTTGTTCGCATATCACTTCAGAAGGAAATTGCACCTTTTGGCTAATTCTTTTTTTGTTGTGTTGGTCTAAATTGATGCGCGAACAAACATTTTTGGCAATTGCTTAATTTACCTACATAGATTCGATCACGTTAGCGAAGACGAATCTTTTGTGAGTAAATTGTTACTCCCAGAGCCTAAGCACTGGGAGACGCTGCTAGAACCGTGATCGAATGCTGCATAAAGTAAAACTGGACACTGAAACTCTCAGTGGTACAGACCATTTTTTCTTGAGAGCACAAATGGTTAAATTTTAATATAAGCGTGGGTAGCACGCACAGCGTAGTAGTCTAGACGTGTACTGAACGACAACCAATTATTACACCCGATTATACTATTATTCTAGCTATTGAGTCTGTGACACCGAAAACACAACCTTTTAAATTGTCTAATCTTAACACATTTGGCAGACTGTTAGGCAAAGGGTCGCTCATTACTGCTCACAGGTGTTCTCCCAATCGTCTCCGTAAACTTTTTTTTAACTGGGTAACATGCCCCAGACTGCATGCTGCTAGATACCTATGTGATGGTAGCTATGGTTCGTTTTAGCGAAGACACTGGCCGGGATAAACTATTGTATACTTTTTGTTCTTCTGTGCCTATGTTGAAAAAATCTCCCCCGCCTGCCTCGACCAATTCTGAGGGGTTTGAAGCCTTCATACACAATTAAAACACAAAACTACGCCAATTCTTGCAAATGCTTGCTGGGACGGGACCACGAATGGCATAATATCATTCCACGGCATTTCCACGGCGTCTTCGCAACTTCTTACGCAAAGCTTTATTCAGATGATCGCTAGAAAATGATATAGCTATTGCTATCGCTACGAAATTCTGAAGAATCCAGATATTCTATAATAGTGTCGATTTTAACGAAGTTATCTGGCTTGTGGTTTGCTATAATAAATAACCCCGCTTTATTCTACTGATTACCTGTTTAGCTGTACGTTATATCTGGTTAAGAAATATAGTATTTGTATTAAACTAAATTTAATAATTAATGTGGTACTGTAAAGAAGGAAAAAACAGTTAATAAACGTTACTAATATTTCATCATTAAACTATAAACGGCCCACTGCTCCAACAAGGACAACAAACACAATACAACAAATAGACATTGAGTAAAAACTAAGCAATGTCGTCCTACAGCTACATTTTATAAAAATGTGCGAACCTATTAAATTATACATATTCCTTGTAAAAAAGGAAAAACGCTAGTAAACAAACACAACGTAATGATACTATTTATACATTGAGTAATAGAACAATTTTCGTACAAATTTATAAATCATTTAAGTACAATAAACATGGACGCGATAATAAAAGTCAGTAGATAAGTATTTGTCATGCATTTAAATGAATTATACGGATTTTAAACTTATTTTGGGCAAACAACGTCATTATCGGCAGGCTATTTGTTGATACAAAAATTGTAGCTGCACGTTAAATTATATCGCCGTACGTAACATACCGCTTTCAGTGGCGGATCACTCGAGTCGCAGTCGCGCGCGCATCCACATCGCCCATAAAAAAATACACATAAAAAAATGCGTGCGGCCTTTTTCGCGAAAGTGTTTTTCTGTTGTTCGTTTGCAACAATCGTTTTTTTTGTTTGCATCTCAATAAAAGACTTTAAGGCACGTCCTTACTTAAATGGACAAATCTATCAAAAGGTGCTACTCGTAGATACAAACTACGAACTATTGAATGACAGTGACAGTGTTATTGAAAAAAAGGATAGTGCACACGACAAGCCAGTGATGAAATATATACTTCAATGGACTTCACGACAAAATGTGCCGTTTGTTTATATGGGGGTGGGACAGGAGGGATTCAAGAGCCGCAATTGCCCGTACACGAACTGCTTCGTCACTTCCAACAGGACATATCTCGGAGACATCACCAAATTCGACGTAATCGCCTTCTCTGGACCTGAGGTTGTAAGAATGCCAAATGGTGACTTGCCTCAGACACGATCACCGAAACAGAAATATGCGTTTGCGTCGATCGAATCTTCGCATTACTACCCAGTTTGCTCGACGAAGTTGGACGGCTTTTTTAACTGGACATGGACTTTCAGATTAGATTCCGAAGTACGGTGGGGTTACATGTTAATAAAAGACTGGAACAATAACACAATAGGCCCCAACAAAGTAATGCATTGGAAGAAATTGGAAGACATGGATCCAGTAAGTGAAGTGTTCAAGGAGAAGTTGAAGTCGAAAAGCAAAGCAGCCGCTTGGTTCGTATCCAACTGTTATGACAAATCTGGCAGAATGAAATTAGCAATGGCCTTGCAGTTTGAACTGAAGAAATATGAACTGGAACTTGACATTTACGGACAATGCGGTACCCTAACCTGCCCAAGAGATAAACAAGCCGAGGAGTGTGATAAAATGCTAGATAACACATACTATTTTTATTTGTCTTTCGAGAACTCTTTTAGTGAGGATTATGTGACAGAAAAACTTTTGCATGCATTACGAAACAACGCTGTGCCTATTGTATATGGTGGTGCTAATTATACAAGGTACGTTTGTAAAAATAACTTGAACACAATAAACTCTAATGCATGGAAACGCAATAACTGTAAACTATTATAACTCTAACATATGAAAACGATGAATAAATACCCTACTTTTAATTCAAAATCTAAAGTTCTAAGGATAATGAAGATAGTTATATTTTGATATTTACTGCTAAGACCACCCTTTGCACATCAATCTTTATTATTAATGTCATTCCTACACTTCTCAGAATAATAATTTAGTTGTTATTCTATGCTACACTCCTAGATTTTCATACTGCTGCTGTCACAAAATATCTACAATATGTCAATTTCTGTCATTTTTCCCATAGTCCAAATGGAGATCTTCACCTAATTATAATATATAACAGTAATTATATGTAATCGTTTTTACCTCGTAGCTATTAATTAATTATATTAATTAGTCCAAATGTCAAAATCAGGCAACTGAGTCACGACTGTGAACGTTTAAAATAGCAGAATGTAGACCCCCAGGTATTATGTGACCCCATGTGTCCCTTATCAATTATTTGTTTAACTTTCATATCACCTCCGTTATGGATGTTTAAAAAGGTCGTCGCCCGTTTTTTTGCATGTTTCTTCGAATTTTAGTAGATAAAAACCGTTTAAAATTCGTTGCCCCTTATCAAAAATTAAAATGAATATAGCAGTTTTTTAGGATTCTTATAAGTTTTCTAAGGTTTAAGCGAGCACTACACATTGAAATAAAACCCTTTTTTACGGATTAACTCGCGTTTAATTTTACTACAATCACATAGTTTTTTTAGTTTCCTGACGTTTCGAACCCTTTACATGGTCCAGGGCGAAAGGGTGAGTCTCCATGTGACCACTATGTAATGACAAAAACTATGTAATGTAGTAAAATTAAACGCGAGTTATTCCGTAAAAAGTGTTTCATTTATATTCTTATAAGTACCAAAATTAGTAAAAATAATATTTTACCTACCTATTTCGAATCGCAATCATGTGGTGCGCTTGGAGGAATAGTTTAGGTGCGCTTGGTCTGGTGCGCTTCAAGTAATACCCCATTTTTTTTGCGAAACATAAATTTAAATATATAAAAAGTATTTCTAACTTTACCTCTGTTTCATTGTTTCATACTTGTGCAGTATATAGTGCACTGCATAATTTATTGACATTGCTCTTTAACAGAACCATTTTACAAAATGTGGCTAAAGGTTATGTCACACTGCATTAAACTCATAGGAATCATACATACATTACATATCACGCCCGTACCCCAGTATAGGCACAGATCAAAGTATAGGCAAAGACCACAGATTTCTATTGCTACTATCCTGACAAACTACTTTAGCTTCATTTAATCTCATAAAATTCTTCGTACAAGCTCGTTAGTTTAGAGTAGGTACGCTTGACATGACTGTAAGCTAGTCGTTGCGTGTAGTTTATGGTGATATGCACTATTCACTGTCTCACCGTCACACCAACACACCAAGCCTGTCCTCTTAGCGCGTCTTCCCCTGTCTAGCGCTGCCATGCGAATGACCGTTACTATGGCATGGCCCTATAACCGATGACAGCTAGCACATGACAAATGTCAGTGTCACTCCAATGAGTGTCTAATGTATGTCAATACTCAGAACAATAACTAAATACATAGTTGACGCTGACAGTTGACGGTTTATTACTTGTGTGCGTAAGACAGCGTATTTTAACTAGTGTCTAGATACAAACACTACAATGACCTTCTCCAAACATCTCCAATCTGATAAGAATAACGTATATGAATCATATTCCTGTATTTAGTCATAGGAGTAGTATAGGAGTACTTAGTTATCTTTATTATTGATTGAATTTTGATTTTTTGCTAGTAAACATTAAACCTAGACTAGTAGTTAGTATTCTGGAAGTTTGTTTTCATATTAGTAACGCTTTAGTGACCGTGGCTAAGCGCTCAGCTCGTGATCTTGTAGGTCCTAGCCATTGAGGTACAATAAACTAGAGAAGACACGCGAAGCAAGTTGCACACAAACTTACTTCGCGGTGTATTTTCTAGTTTATTGTACCTCAATGGTCCTAAGCCTAGGTTTATTTACCACCTACCCGCATTCAAAAAGCAGAGGTGATTCAGCTGATACCCATTAATTATTATAATGATTACTTGATTTTAATGGCCTATCACTATCACTAGGATAATAGGTAATAAAATAAATACTTACCAATTACAATACTTTTGAAAACCTAACTATTTATATTATTTTAAATGCGAAATCAGCTTATAATTAAAACAATTTAGTATACTTGTAATCATGAAGTATATCAATGCATTTATTGGTGTATGTTCTTGGTTCTTGTTAGCTAAACACAAGAAAAAAATAAAGTGAGTTTGTTTGTTACGCTTTTACGCCTAACTACACAACCAATCATCACGAAATTTTGCACACACGTTATCAGTGATACATAAAAGGATATAGGATACCGGTAAAATTTTCCAGTGGGTTTATAATGTAGTCCATGCGTACAAAGTCGCTGGCAAATGGTAGTAGTTCATAATTAGGAATACCTACTTCAGTGCGAAAGCCGTATCATCGAACGTTGTTTGTTCGAAAACCTTTCATCGACATGTCTATACTGCGACGCCTTGTTTAATCGACGTCTTGTTACTACGATGCTTCGTTACATCGATAAACTGTACTGCGAACGATTTTACTGCGAAAATATTATACTGCGAAGCCTGGTTTAATTGACGTCTTGTTACTGCGATGTATGTTACTTAGGTAAAACTTACTTTGAACGATCTTACTGCGTAAACCAAGTACATAGATTTTCTTTTTCAAAACAATACCTACCTAACTTTGGTTTTTAGAATTTCTAACATTTCTTTAAAAGCAGAGAACATGTGCAAAGTTTATCAGCAATGAATGCCAGAATTTTTCTTGTAACAATGAATATACTAGGCGCTTGAGGTTTGCTGTGAGGGTTCTATGAACATAAGTAAGTAGTTAAAGAAATATAATGTAATTGATTGAATTTTTGTAGTGCTTATTGTTAAGTGTTATGGAAATGTGTTGGAAAACTGTTAATTATTACAATACAATTTAGGCCCTTTCAGCAAAAATCACTTCACTTTCCAAAACAATTTTCAAAATTTTCTAAAAACTTACGTTGGGTATTGTTTTGAAAAAGAAAATCTATGTGTAGGTACCTACTTGGTTTTCGCAGTAAGATCGTTCAAAGTAAGTTTTGCCTAAGTAACATAACATCATCGTTCGCTGTACAGTTTTTCGATGTAACGAAACATCGCAGTAACAAGACGTCGATTTAACAAGGCGTCGCAGTATAGACATGTCGATGAAAGGTTTTCGAACAAACAACATTCGATGATACGGCTTTCGTACTGAAGTAGGTATTCCCATAATTATGTTATGCTTGTCCATACTAACATTTAAATTCTTTTATCACAGCAAAATAGGACATCTGTTTAACAACGATACTTTATGATCGACAAAATCTACTTTATAGTGGCGTTATCTACAACATGATTATAGTAAAACATGATACCTACATGATATTGAATACTCTGTTTTATGATAAGTACTAAATAGCTTTTGCCCGCGGCTTCAAACGCTTAAATTTTTGACGGAAAACTGTTGGCTGAATCTGTCTTCAGAGCCCCCCATCTTTCTTTATACCAAAAATCATCAAAATCGGTTTAGCTGTTTAAGTAACAAACAAACAAACAATCTCATATTCGCATGTATAACGAAGATTTGTCAAATCCGCAATATGAATGTCTTGTTTGAATTAGAGGAATAATCCTAAAGTGTTAACACAAGAGTTAATGACGTTACAATTATCTTTATTACTGAAATTTTGCATCCACAATGCTTTATAGATAGGCATAGAATAATATGTTTACTAGAAAAAAAATTACGACGTTACAGTTGTTTGAATTGTGTGTCATAATTGTAATTTGGTTATGCTCGTTAGGGTTGCCACCCGTACTCTAAAACAGAGTATTGTACTCTTTTTCATGTAAGCGTACTCTATAATCTACGACACCAATAGAGTACGCTAAAATACTCTATTTACGAAAAACTGATCGTTACTGGTTATGAGTACTTCAGAGTTCACTGAGAGAGTCTACTCTCATAGGAATGTAAAGTGGAGAGACGAAAGGAATAGAGCTACCATAAATTTAATAAAAAACGAGTTAATTATATAATTTCAATCTAAATTATGATTGCAAAGAGGCTGTAAATATCTTCAAGAAAGACAAATATTTGTTCAATGTCGCAAAGAGCAACAAAAAAATACGTTTTTAAGGACACATAAATAAATACTCTTTTTTATGCTATGTACTCTATTTTTGTTCTAACAAAATGAAAAAAATACTCTATTCGTCCTAAAAAAAGGCGGCAACCCTAATGCTCGTATAGAACAACAGTCTTGCATTTACAATTTAGGAGTTAACGTTTGAAGTTCATCAAGACCAGACACAATAGATATTGAATTGATTCGCGACCGCCACTCGGTCTCTTGCCTTCTAAAAGGTTAGGGCAAAATGATTTATATGGGTATCCTAGGCATGTCTAAGCACTCGAGGTTTCTGAGTCACTTCGTCATCACCGTGATTGGAGTAGGTAGATTGGATTAGGTTCATTGATTTGAAATGTAATATTAATATTGACACGACATTCCCCCGTTCCCACTGAACTTCGTAATTTGTTAATTTTCATAAGCAACATAAAAATAACAACACTTGCAAGTCAGCGTACCGACCACGCAGGGTCATAAATTAATTTTATGTAAACAATCCTGCACCGGCAACTCGACACACCGCCATTACGTCATCAACATGTAAGGCACGTGGTCACTTAAGTGAAAAAAGAGCACTTGGTCAAGTCAGCGGTTAATAGGATTTTTCCGGAATTTATAAATTATTTAGTGTGAATCCGTGTCACGTAGCGGTGAAAGAATACTACCACCCCCTCCCCTTGGCTGTCGTGAAAGGCGACTAACGGACTTAAGACTACACATATATCTAACAGCGTGGAGCGGCGATGGGCTCACCACCTGTCACGCTGAGCACATGTGCAGTCGATATTTGGTGAAAAGTGGACTATGGTATATGAATGCTTTTGCATTCCTCATTGCCCAGTTTCTGACTAACCCTTCCGGGATAACGGTCGTGATTATATGTATGTATTTAGTTCGAAACGTATTCAAAATAATATGAGCAAGATCATTTTCTTAACACTTACCTACTACGCCAAGAGGGCGGCATCACTTATGCCGCAGTTTTGTAGAAAAAACGATGGTATTCAAAACTTACAGTAAAAGCTCAGCAAAGTATAAAATGGGCTATTACCATAGATTATATCAATTACAAAAAGATAGGACCTATTTAATTATTTTTTATTAAATTCCGAAATACCGGAAAGATTATCAGAAAAATGGCTTACCCATGTTATGCTATATATGAACATTTATCATTGAGGTACACATTTATGATGCAATTACGAAAAAACGATCTACCTATACTCCTTCGAGCAAAATGGAGGCTCTGCAATGGGACAGAGGGCATATTTTTATCTTAAATGTTATTGTATCACTAATATATATTATTTTATTTTCCAGGTTCATGCCCGATGGAATATACTTGAACTCAAGGGAAATGGGCGTCCGAAAGTTAGCGGCGAAAATGAACGAACTTATAAATGACCCAGATCAGTACGCTGAGTACTTCAGATGGCATAAGTACTACTCATACCACAGTCGACACGAGAGCCCTGAAACAGACGAATACTGTCGCTTCTGCATAACACTCAATGACGAGGAGTTGGTAAAGAACACTAGTGTTGTAAAGAACTTTCGTGACTGGTGGGACAGTCCCAAGTTTTGTTGAGTGATATTTTTATTATTTAGGATATAGTTATGTTCCAAAGATTTGTGATGTGTAAAAATAGTGTAAGAGTTTAAGTGTGAATATTATATTAGTACGCAAACAACATTGAGGGGTCTACTTTCAAAACTCCCTAAAGCAAATATTGGTCAAAATTTAACTATTATCAGAAAAACAAAATACAATGAGTTCCTTCCATGATCCACTAATGGTTCCGTATGAAATTCCACTAAGACACGCACTTGTGTCAAAATCTACTAAAACACCAGTCGATCCAGCCATCAGTCACTATCAAATTGAACTTAAATAGAGTTGGCCAATAGCAGAGCTTTATTACGACACGTAACTTTAGAACAGTGTGTCGCTATTGGGCGTTATTGTTGTCGTCGCGAACGATGCTTTAAGCGGTTTTTTTATTAAAATTTAAACATGAATTATATCTTCGTTTGTAAAAAAGTGCCTTTAGGGGGTTTTGAAAGTCGTGATTATGTGTGTATGTATGTAATAAACACAATAAAGGTTACTACAATGATTGGTAGGTATTAAAAGCGAAATATTATATGCCCATGCCCAATGTTTTGGAAAACTGTTAGTGTATAATTTGTACTTTTAAGTGTACCTAGTTTTTTCAATATCACTCAATGTAAGATGCTGGATCGTCTTAACGAATCTTTTCGCTCAATCGCGGTATCAAGAACGAATTTAGTAACGACATCTCGTTTTTCTTACCAAGGGCGTAGAAAAGTGGCATGAACACTTGTAGAATACCTATATAGAATGATGAATGTATGTGATTTGACTAATGCCATCGATACGTCGACTTCGTTTAGCGAACTGTAAATTGGTAATTTTATAACTTCAGTAAGATAATTTATTTAACATCATACTTTTTTTTTATTCAATTTATATATTTTGTGGTAGGGATTGAATAGAGTGAGCATTCACCAAATATTTGTAAACTCATTCGCTAATTTACTATCGACATACGGTAAGAATTGATATGACGCGGTTGGCAATTGTGTTGAGCATTCATCGATAATTACTTTACATTGATAAATAAGTTACAATTTTAATTATAATAAGCCCTTGTCTTCGCTAAGTTTTGAAAGATCGTCAATGAATTATTACTTTCACCAATTTTTGTATATTATATGAAGCGTATTGAGATTTCAAAAATTGTATCATTTCGGTTGGTATTTACTATGCATTTGCAGAAATTTCTCTAATTCATATTGAATCTTATACACAAACAATAAAGTTAAAAATCTATTGAGGAAATTTGACATTTTGTGGGAGGTTACCCGCTGTCGTTTGTACGCGTGTTTGATGTGAGTAACTTACCTACTGTTTAATGTGCCTCATGAGTTTTATTCAAAAATCCACTGAGTTAGCGTAAATTAGAATAAGGATCGATTTTTTAATACTCTGTTATCCATCAGTTAAAGTATTACGCAAACGAAGAAAAAAAAGACTGAATAATGGAAAGACATTTTCAAAACGGTTGTATACTAATACTCACAGACCGTGGTCTATGATAAAATTATAACCTTTTAAATGAGAATTGAAAAATATGCCAGTCAGTTAGTCGTAACATTACTTTACCACTTTGCTTATTTAAAAGTAATTATAAAATAATCAAGCAATCGAAGCAATATACTCGCTCACCCCTACTCTGACAAAATTAATTACTAGCCTGGGTGCAAACAAGACATTAAAGTGAAGATTATTGATATTCTCTTGCTACTTGACTAATGCTCTTCTCCTACTACAGAAGAAGAGTATGGCATTAATACGGTAACCTATCATAAATTCGAAACTTTCCTGTACGAATTTCAATTGTTCGAAAACGGTATGACGAAGTTTTAAATACCACACAGAAAAAACGGTATTCTTCGAATAAGTAAAATAATCTTGCATGAAAGCAAATTGCATTAAACCAAGATTATGGTTGCCTCATATATATTGAAACTTATATTTTCTTACATTAAAAAAAATAATCTTAAACTGATATTTGAAATAATCTTGAAATAAAACAATTCTTGATTGATTTAAAATAATACATCTTTAACCAAGAATTATAAGTATTCTTAATGTAAGTTGATAATTCTCTTGATGCAAGCTTAGGATGTATTTTTATTTCAAGAAAATATTGATTTCAATTCAGATACGTTTATTTTAATTTGAGAAAATTATATCCTTAGACCAATAACTAGTATTTTAAATTTCAATTTATGCTACCTTCAATAAGGAAAAGCTTTCTTGTTCCGGGAAAAATACTCCTTCATTCCTTGCAATAAAGAGACTTAAATGCATTTTAATGTTAGTACTTAATAGTTTTTATTTTACAAAAAACATTCTTGCAGGAAACACCTGTCCTCTATTGAGACTTTGAGAGTACTGAAAGAATACTCAGTAACTCGATAGACCAAGAATGTTCCAACTTCCAAGTTATACTAGGAAGCAACCTTAGTGCAAGATTCGATACGTTAAAAAAAAAACAGATCCGTACTTATACTATTGATGAAACGAAACCATAGCGCGGACCATGCAGGAATCAGTACAGCGCCATCTAGGGTGTCATTGTTGTCGTCACTTTGTCCACTAATTTTTCATCTGGCAGCCACAGGTTTAATCTCAAACAGTACAAACAGTTTTAAACTTGCTTTGCATGGCGCGCACACTCATAATATCGTTAGGTAAGCGTGGGTTGACATAATTATCAAAAAAACAATTTTTGGTAAAGATAACTAGTTACTGAGTTAAAATATTTTTATATTTTTTTAATATTTTATTTCTTGAAACAAGGTACTATAATATTTTGTAGCAAACCAGGATGTTTACTCAAAACAAGATTAGATGTCATTAGTTCAAGAGATATTTTTTTAAATTTGCTCAAGATATGATTCAAGATAATGTTTTCTTCATCTAATGAATTGTATCATTGTGATAAAAAAAACTTTCAGTTTGAAATAAGTATTTCATTGTATTAAAGCAATAACATTTGAACTTGTTAGATTAATTTTACTTATTCTTCATTGAAAATATTTTTTCTTGATTGTAAAAATGCAACAAGAAAATATATCTTTTGTTTTAAGACTGCCAATATCTAAAAATGAATAAACATTACTTGTATTATGACAATTTTCCTTAAAATAACGTAATATGTCAAGAAAACTATTTTTATTGCTTTGAGAAATCCTTTTTATCTGTGCAGATCGTTGCTTTTACATAATTTTTTTAATCCATAAACTTATCATACATACGTTTCATTTTCCAGAAAAACTATTAGTCGATTATCAAAACTACTTTTTTTATTTTGGAAGATGTTTTGTTTACAATAAATTTCATATCTAGAAGTATTAAAATTCGAAGTAACTTTTTCTCTACAGTTTTTTTTTGTTTTTCATATTATATTTATATTATAAGGTGAATAAACTTAAATGTCTTAAAAGTTAATACTTTATGTT
Source organism: Scoparia ambigualis (assembly GCA_963921215.1). Taxonomy (NCBI): domain Eukaryota; kingdom Metazoa; phylum Arthropoda; class Insecta; order Lepidoptera; family Crambidae; genus Scoparia; species Scoparia ambigualis. The sequence goes on from OY992509.1 coordinate 18,589,420, forward strand.
TCCGGTAAGATTGTGTTTCAAAAGTCATGTCTGCCCTGCGCTAGAGTGTAATTTAAGCCCGCGTAGGCGCGGAGGGGCGAGGCGGCCCGCGAGCTGAGGAGCAGGTGGGTTTAACGCTCGCCGCCGTAGCTGAGGCTGGCCGGCGGAGCCGGCCAGCAAGCCGAAGCTGCGGTGGTGAGCGTAAGCCATCTGCGACGATAAGCTCGCGTGGGACCGCCGGAGCCTCGCAGCGCCGCAGCCGTGACAGAAACCATGCCTGCTGCATGCTTGGTTGCATGCTGCATGCTTTCTTGCATGCTGCAGCTTGCTTGCATGCTCCAAGCTAGCTTGCTTACATGCTGCATGCTTGCTTGCGTGGTGCATGCTTGCTTCCATGCTGCATGATTGTTTGCATGCTTAAACGTTACTACGATTACAAGTTGTTCAATGATATTATGGATTTTAATTATTTGAAATGTTGTATTTTAATAATATTGGAAACGTGTTTCTGGAAAATGAATCGTCTAGCATCGATAGCTTCGGCCAAACGTTGAGTGGGATTTCAAAACATAAAGATTTTGAAAAAAATAACAATCGATAATCGGCATTTCAAAACTTTGTAAATTGCATTTTCGGTAAAAAGAAAATTATGGAAAACAAAAAATTACAAAACGTTTTCGGCCAAATAAAATTCGTACAGGCAAATTTCGAATTTATGGTAGGTAACCCCGATTACACCGATTACACTAAGCTCGTCACCGGGTGACGCTGCATCAATTTCATCCAAATTGTAGTTACTATAACTAAGTTAAATGGAAGTAATTATTTTGTTTCGCATAATAAAATGCACAACCAAAAATAACAAGTCAATTTATTTATAAAAGAAAACTCGATAGAAAACTGGTATGCAACTGTCGCTGCAGTTAATTTCGGAAAGTACATTAATTATTAGGGTTTTCCAATAAGAGGTTTAATTTTGATATTTAAAAAAACGAGTATTTTTAGAGAAATCAATAAATGTTTATTTCATTGTACATAGGCTGCACTAAAAGTATCGGGAATGGAATATTTCCATTGTTCCTGGCCTTAGGTTGGTTGAATGCTCCAAGTTCCTGGCATAATAAAGTGTTTATAATCGACAACTCCTTGGTTTTATTAATCGAATACCATTTATTTATTTAAAAAAAAAAGAACGCGGTCTAGTCAATTATACTGATCATGTCGAACTTGTAAGGTCGGTGTAAAAATGGAATTGACTCGAGAAAATTCAAGAGCCATGTTTTATTATGACTTTCGAAGTGGTTTAACACAAAAACAGTGTGTAAATCGGATGCTTTCTGCATTTGGTGATGAAGCCCCATCTAAACGTGTACGCTTAGATTAAAACAAAAAGGGAAGATACGGCATGCGCCTACTTGTAGTCGATCAAAATATGGTCCTACTCAACTGACGCGCATTGACGTCTTGGTCGCTTCGCAACAGACGAGTACGTACACGACCGATTGCGACTGCAGCAATGATATTAGAATAAAAAGAGGTAGATAGGTTATGACAGTACTAATGTGATGTCAATAATAGACCAAAGCGTTACGATGATAACATCCCATGAATTTTATTAGTCCTAATTGTATTGTTTCTACAGTGTCATATTACACAGGACGGCATTTTTAAACTAATTTACGGAAACGAATATACACAAACTGACACTTTCAACCACCCACCGCTGTCAACGCTTTCCTGAGACTACGCTAAGGTAAGCCAATTAGCATAGTTTTCTGTTGCCAGTTTTTGGCACATGTAACGCATCTACCTTTTTTTATTGTAACATCATCGCCCAATGACCTTATATGCCTCATTTTAGCTGCTCACTTACTAGACGATAGTGCCGTATCATCCCTTTTTGTTTTAATTTAAGCGTGGACGTGTCAAGCTGTGTGAAAATCCCCGTCAAGGTCGCCCAAAAACTGCAATCACCCAAGATAACGTTGATGCCATGCGTAAGCTGATTGAGGAAGATCGACATTGCGAAATTTAGACAACTTTAGACATTTGCATGAGTCAAATACAAGTAATCTTGCATGAACAATTAGGTGTAAAAAAGTGGTTTTCCCGATAGATCCCGCATTCGTTCTGTGAGGAGCAAAAAGCAGCTCGCGTTACTTGGTGCGTCAGAACTTTCGAGAGATTCCAAGTAGGATCTACAAATGTTGCGTCGTATCAGGTGACGAATTCTGGATATACGCATACGAACCCGAAACAAAAAACTAGTCACGAGTTTGGGTGTTCGAAAATGAGTTGGAGTCAACAAAAGTTGTACGTTCACGGAGCGTTGCAAAAAAATGGTGGCCACGTTTGTCTCCAAAACCGACTATTCCTCTTGAAGGACAAAGAACGGTCAATACAGAATGGTATGCTAGCATTTGTTTGCCGCAGGTCGTCTCTGAACTCCGTAAAGGGAACTGCAACCGCCGCATCATCCTCCATCACGACAATGCGAGCTCTCATACCGCCCACAGAACAAAAGAGTTTTTGGAGCAAGAAAACATTGAATTATTAGACCATCCGCCGTACAGCCCTGACCAAAGCCCAAATGATTTTTATACTTTCCCCAAAATTAAGAACAAATTGCGCGGTCAACGATTTTCGTCACCTGAAGAAGCCGTAGACGCTTACAAAACGACCATTTTGAATACCCCCAACTTCAGAATGGAATGAATGCTTTAATAATTGGTTCCATCGAATGAAAAAATGTGTCAAGTTTCAAGAAGATTACTTCGATAAACTAGAAATATCTTTTCCACTTACAATGTTGCATCAATCCCTTGATTCCCGAAATTTTCAGTGCCGCCCTCGTAAGGAGAAAGGTATGCGATTAACATTTGAAAACGATATCAGCCAAATGGCCGCCATGGCTACGCTTGCAGCACCATAATCCTTTTCATGGAATTTTTATAACCAATTCGCTTATTTGCAGCTGTATGTCCTCGATAACTTTACGAATTGCATCTTTAAGGTCTACCCAGCAATACTTAGCGTGTCCATGTGGACACATAATTAGTAGAAAACGAAGTTGACGATTATGGTCACTCTGAGTATTTTTTTTGGTACGGCAATAATATGTTATATCTGTAAAAGTATCAAATTACACTTCGAATTACCAACCGTCAATATTGCGTACAAAATAGTGTTTTTAGGAGAGTCCAATTTTGAAGTTATGGAAAGAAAAAGAAGAAAGTAAACAGTAAGTATTTTTTCATACAAATTATTCTCCCGACTAAATGCTTTTTGCATAATCTTGTGACCAATAGTGTTATCTTACGTTTACAAAAATAACTGAGTTAATTTTATTATGTAATTAAGTAATTATGTTTATTACTAATTTGTCATGTGTCTAAATGGACACGCTAAGCAATTGCATGAGCTAACAACGCTTTGCTTTGTTTTGTCACCAGGTGCGTAGATTATGGAATATTCAAAAACCAAAGGACTTTGAACGAAATTTTAAATGCTGTAGAATCAAGCGGAGATGAAGATGATGAAGAATTCAGACCAGAGCCTAATTAATTTTTTTTGCTCCACCAGAGCCCTCGGTTTTGATTGATGAAGATTCTGGAGATGACAATGCTGGTGGCCGGATCGATAATTTGAGTTCCAGGCAGTTGTTGGCAGAGGCTGAAGTTCGTTACTGAAACGCGATAAATTTGAAGACTGGACCAAACTTTGACGACCTTGTGTGTAAAAAAAAAGAACCTAGATTCGTGGGGTCTTGGAACTTTTTTAGGACCTTTTCCAGAGCAAGTGGCAACTGCTTTAAAAAAATTGTCTGCAATCGAATTATATGAGCAATTATAATAGATGACGGTTCCGTTGATATGTTGGTTTTTCAAACCAACAATTATGCAACTTTTCATTTAATTTGTCATAACTAACGCTTAGAGTGTCCACTTGGACACATTAGATTTTTATACAATAAAAAAATAAAAAAAAAACTATACGTATATTAGTGTTTATAGACTTTATTTTGAACTGAATTATATCAAAATATTTAAAAAATACACCACAAAAAGAAACCGATCATTGCTGGGTTATTCAAACCACAAAAAGAAACCGATCATTGCTGGTTTATTCAATTATAGAGCATTGGCATAGACCATAGCTTTCACGTGGCCCCAAAGAAAAACGTCTAAAGATGTTAAATCACAAGATTTCGGTGGCCAATTATTATTGTGATCAACTCTTCGAGAAATAACACGATCAGGAAACTTTTTTTGCAAAATTGCAAATGTTTCGTTGCTTGTGTGGCACGTACCTAGCGACAATTGGCCACCAAGATCTTGTTTAGACTTTTTTCTTTGGTGCAACGTGAAAGATAAGTTCTATGCCAATGCTCCAAAATCGATTCAAGACCTTAAAGATTTGCATTTGTAAAGTTAACGAGGACAAACGGCCGCAAATGTGCGAATTGGTCATGGAAAATTTAATGAAAAGGATATGGTGCTGCAAGCGTAGCCATGGCGGTCATTTAAGTGATATCGTTTTCAAATGTTAATGGCATACCTGAGAATGAAATAAACATTCATTGATTTCTCTTAACAAACACTCGTTTTTTTAATATCAAAATAAAACCTCTTATTGGAAAACCCTTTTTAAGTACCCACAATGTGTAGTCTTCATTGAGTATGAAAAATAATAATTATTTTTATAATAAGTGGTTATGTTAATTAATCGCTTAAATTAAGCAGTAGTCTCCTGCATTCTAATATTCCATTTTAAAAGGAGTGACATCTAGAAAAGTCTACTGGACCTTATATAGAGGGAATAGCTTCGCGAAATTCTCGTAAATTTTTCGGGAAAAAAGTAGCCTTTAACTGGTTTTAGGGCCCATCTATCTTTATACCAAAAGCTATCAAAATCGAAATGGCAGTCTAAGCGTGAAACAAAAAAAAACTCACTTTCGCATTTAGGTAGATTTTTCGGGAAAAAAGAAGCCTGTAACTGTCTTTAGGGCTCATCTATATTTATACCAAAAGCCATCAAAATCGGCGCAGCAGTTAAGGCGTGAAAGCGTAACAAAAAAATAATTTCCGTATTTATAATATTAGTTAGGATTATACCATTTTGGCATAGTATAAGTTTTCTCTATGGTGTTGCAAGGTTGCTTAATTGAAGATTTTGTTAGAAAAAGAGTGCTTAGGTAAAAACATTTTTGATGGTTAATTGTGTTTCCTTTAAGATTTTACATTAAAACAAATACACAGTGTTCGGCAGACGGTAGAACATACGAAAAAGGGGGGTCAGGGAGCATAAACTAGAGATTTTTAAAATAATTAGAAGAACTCGATCCCCTATAGTTTTTTTAAAAGCGCTTTGTGAAGTTAGAGTTTAAGTATTTTTTTAACTCTTTTTGTACATTTTAATCATCTGAGCCAAGAATCTATTTTATAATAACCTCCATTAAATCCGTGGGACCGAGGTCAAATTTTTAGGGCAGAGCATGTAGCAAATGGTCCCACCTGTCCCCCATTTTTCGTATGGTCAAGCGTCTGCCAAACGCCCTGTATATAAAATTACGTGCATCTTGCGGGCGACTTTATAACTTGGATAATAGAGATGAGTGATTGAGGCTCAACACCTTGTCGGTCACGAAGACTCCTAAAGGTTACTAACAATTGTGTTGGCAGGGACGCAGTGACGGCAAAGTAGAACTTCGTAGTTGTCTGAACAAATGCTTTTATTAAAAGTGAATGTCGGTCCGTTGACACAACGGTTTTATAATAAAAAATTAATTGAGTGACTAATACTAAAATAGTGAATATTACACAAAGTAATCGAATGGTATAATAAATAGACATAGTTTAATAGAGTATTTTCGTATATTCCAACACTCTCTCTCGAAAATAGGATATAATTAAACAAAAATAGCAAATTGCTGCTTAAAAAAAGATACTTACTCTTTCCATATTAAGTACAATGTAACATAAAATAATATTCAACTTAATAAGTTATTTATTACATTCTTTGAAAAATTAACATCTTGTGTTATGTAGGTACATCACATGTTATTACATGTTATTAACATCTTATGTTATGTATGTTCAACTTAATAAGTAATTTAGTACATTCTTTGATTAATTAACATCTTATTTTATGTATGTTCAACTTATTAAGTAATTTAATACATTCTTTAATAAATTAACATCTTTTGTTATGTGGGTAGGTACATCACATGTTAATACATGTTATTAACATCTTATTGTTTAAATTAATTTATTTCTCAATTCCTGGAACTTTGTATAGGGAATCACTTTCGAGGTAAATGTCAGCTGGTTGATCTCCTGTGGAGATATATTCAAGCTTTATTACTTTGTTAGTAATTTGCTCTCTAGAGTGGTACCTCTAATTTCTATCGGTTAGACTTTTTATGACCTGTAGGATTGTTAGCAATGCTGATACAACCGTTATTTTATTCAAATATAACTATCGGTTTTGTTATTGAGCATAATACTATTTTAAATGTATTAACTTTAAACCTTTAAACTTTAAACATTTTCATAACTCCACATTAATTTTACTTTAAAAAACGATTTAAAATACTGATAGCTGCACAGATGTCTCGTCTTTCTCGGTCGTGTACAAAGCATAGCTTACATTAAACAACCTATTACAATATGACAAGGTGCATCATAATTTTCGTCGGAGTTCAAATCTAAGTAATTTAATGTAGAAGGAAATGGTGATTTGAAGAATTGCAATCTTTCATGGATATTTTGTTTTTGTAAAACATTTGGTAAATAAATAAATTGATCTAAAGTTATTGTGTTCTTTGTTCTTTCAATTTTAATACCTAAAAACAATTTTACTTTATTTAAATAAATCAGTCATGTCAGAATCATGTCAGTTTTAATAACTCATTCACAATTTTAATAATACTGTAAGGCTTGTTCATTGTGTGTGTCAAATCACTAAACCATCAACATATAGCACTAGGTATAGGTTGTTATGAAAATAATTTTTATCTAGTCAATAAAGACATGGATCTACTCCAAAATTATGAAAATCCATACCTTTAAAAAGGTACGATCGAAAACGTTCATACCAACATCGCAAGGATTGCTTCAGTCAATATAATGTTTTACTTAATTAACAAATTTGATTTGGTATACGAACAATACCTTCATGTATTTCCATAAAAATATCCTCTATAACAACGCCATTTATAAAAGCAGTAATTTATGAATCGCAATGTAAAAGTAGTTATTTGCGCAACAGGTGCAAACGTTTTGTCGTAAACTTGTAAGTATGTTTGAGTAAAACCGCGCGCCACTAGACGGGCCTTAATCGGGCTGGTTCCTCGTTTTTTTATTGTTAAAACATCGCTATAAGTTATATCTTAATGGTAAGGAATGCAAAGTATTTAAAAGAGATAAATACGAATCGGGGTCAGTCATTTTCTTATATTTTCGGGGATAGATTTCTAATCAGTTCGATACGTCTGACAATTTTTGATTGACTGAGTATCGTCAATTACTATTGTCTCGTCGCTTGGAATTTTGTGTTTCTTGCCTTTTAGTTGTTCAGTTCAGAGACCTCAATAGGCTGATTAATTATGGCGGAAATTTGTACTTGATGTTGCTCATCACTTTTAATATTTGCCAAGAATTTTCAAAAATTTTTTTCGTAAAATTAACTTATAAGGCAATGTTAAATTGCTTATTTTCGACATTAAACAATTTGTATCCTTTTTTGCTTTATCCGACTAATATAGACTAATTTTGTTTTTTTTTATTATTTATTTTATCATGTATTTACATAAGCAGAGCCAAATATTTTTGAGTGATTAATTTAAGGTTTCGTACCATGCCCCATTCGTAAGGAATTGTATTTAACAGCGCTTTAGTGGGTAGTTATTGTATCGAACAAAACGGCCAATTCGTGCGCCCCCGCTGTGGTTTTAAAAATATAGTGACAGACGACTGTCAGTGTCAACATGACACACACTCACGTTGGATTTTAGGCTAGGTTAAGTTTTATTCGCGCGGTCGTGTAAAGACTTTGTATTGGTAATTTTGATATGTAGGGCACATGATCATTAAATTTGGCGGACCATAGTAATTAAACAGTGAACATAAGTTTAGTTGGAAACCAGGGCGGCCTAGCTAAAATCAGTTTTGGTTGAAGTACCAACACGTGGAGTGATTTGTGCAAGTGGTACGTATTTGTCTGGGGATTGAGAGCTCTCAGGGGTAGCCACGGGACGCTTAGGGCCTTTCCACCACCACAGCAGCCAGAGCAGTCGCCGGGGAGGCGAGCTACCCTCACCAACACAGCAGCGGCCTGGGCGCGGCGGACTGCACCGGGCTGAGCGGCGTGTCTCAAGGGAAGAATAGTACGTAAGTTAGTTAATATTTCTTATAATTAGACGTTAGTTTTATGTTGGCTAGAAATAGCCTGGTAGCAGGGCAGATGTAGACTCTCTATATCAAACAGTTATTTTGTTAGATATGTAGCCGTTAAAACGGCTTTACCCCAAAATGTTTTATCTAACTTCGCACTTGCGGCCATGGTTCGTGCCATTTCGGTCAATGTACAATTGCATGCGCACTGAGAAACCATTTTGTTTGGAGTGTACGGAATTGTCAAATGGCAACTTGTTCCCTTAGAAATACAAAACTGCTTAAATTCATTATAAAGATATTCTCAACCATTTTTACAATATAAATAACATAACGAGCTTTGCATTAAATAAATTTTCACTTTTGGTAACAAAATCAATAAAACATTTTAAGACTTCCACTTTAAAATTCATCAAATATGTGAAAGTATAGTGGATAAAATGGTCAATAAAAGTAACAAAATAATGTTTTTTGTCGCCAGTAGTCGGGCTGATCAGACCGCATGAAACCGAATGAATGATAAAAATGGTCTATTTTGAACAGACTTTTCTTTTCTTTTGCAAAATGGAGTCGTGAACTCGCGACTAATTACCTCTTATGTATGGCTCAGATAATTATGTCATCAGTAGATTAATGTAACGACTCATTGATTTATCATCAACAATTTTTTTTTTTATTATTAATTTTTGCTTTTTACATGTTCTAAGTCTAAGCGTTTATGCCATAATTCAAAAGATTTCGAAGCATGAGATAATTTAAATTACATACGTAATATATATCACGACTATTATGCCCGAAGGGTTAGTCAGAGACTAGGCAATGAGGTCAGCAAGACTGCAATCCTCTGCCATAGTCCACTTTTCACCAAATAACGAATTTACATAAGTAGAGAGTAAATTCATTTGTAATTCAATTTTATAAAGGTTGTTGCTACAGAATACCTTGCATATTGCAATTTGTTATTATTATAAACAACAAATTGCATTATTTTGTTAATTGGTAGGTACACATTTTTATTCATCTTGTCCGGTCCATAATTATTACGCTTGGCTTGGCATGCAAACCTTTAAACTCGGTAGATTTTTCGGTCCTCAACTTAACTTCATGATCTATCAGACGAGTTTTTACGAATGCTAGGTTAAGGTGGATCATCTCATAGCGTTTCCAGCGCCGTGATCACACCTCCATATTATGAGGGTAGGGTGATTAATAAATGTAATATTTTATCTATTTCGTAAATTTTAGCTCCGGCGGAAATAAATTAAGTAATTCTGTTACTAAAACTCGTGTTGGAATAACTGACATCAGGTTGCAATTTTAGGTGAATTAATTGCTTACGTAATGCTAACTGAGTCGCCAAGCTTCTTCTTACATAAATTTTGTCAAGATCTGCCATGATTGATTTAGCCGTGGCTGACTCTTTTACAAAATTCAAAAAGGCATAGCCCAAAACTCAACAATCGTACCTTTAGCAATCAGGTTCCGTTTCAGTCAATTTTAATCGAGACTGTTTGGTATATCTTCATCACTTACGTACGGCACTGATTATTTAATTATGAATTTACCTGTAAAATTGACTTATAAAAATTACGTTTGAAATTATGGTCCCTAGGCCCAATGATCATTGCCTGGGCCCATGACCTGTTGACAGGGACGCAGTGACGGCAAAGTAAAACTTCGTAGTTGTCTGAACGAATGCTTTTATTAAAAGTGATTGTAGGTCCGTTGGCACAACGGTTTTATAATGAAAAGTCAATTGAGTGACTAATACAAAAATAGTAAATATTACACAAAGTAATCGTATGGTATAAATCAATAGATATAATTTAATAGAGTATTTTCGTATATTCTAGCAAATTGAATTTCTTTTGTCTGGTTTTACGACAGCTCAGCTCTTAGAAGAATACTACCAACCCTTCTCTTCTCTTGGTCTTAAAAGGCGCCTAACGGACTGAAGACTGCACATAGGTACATCCAACAGTATGAAGCGGCGAAGGGGTCACCCCTATCACGCTGAGAACATGTGCAGTTGTAATTTGGTGAAACGTTGACTCTGGCAGTGAGACAGTGGACTGCTTCTGTCAGTGATCCTCATTGCCTGGTCTCTATCTAACCCTTTTGGAATCATCATCATCATCATCATCATCAGCCAGAAGACGTCCACTGCTGAACAAAGGCCTCCCCCAAAGATCTCCACCACGACCGGTCTTAAGTTGCTCGCATCCAGCGGCTACCCGCGTCCTTCACCAGATCATCGGACCACCTTGTTGGAGGCCTGCCCACACTGCGTCTTCCGGTGCGCGGTCGCCACTCGAGAACCGTTCTGCCCCAACGGCCATCAGTTCTACGGGCGATGTGCCCTGACAATTGCCACTTGAGCTTGGCGACTCTTTGGGCTATGTCGGTTACTTTAGTTCGTCTACGAATCTCTTCATTTCGGATTCGATCACGTAGAGAAACCCCGAGCGTAGCCCTCTCCATTGCTCTTTGCGTGACTTTGAGCCTGCTAATTAGGCCTCTTATTATTATTAATTCTCATAGTCCACAAACGCTACCTAAGCAAAGGCCGGTTTTACTATTCGGTCTTCTGTATAACCTGCCGCAGCGTATGTATGTGGTCTATAGTGCTAAAGCCTTTTCGGGACCCGGCTTGTTCGATTGACTGGAAGTCATCAAACCTGCGTGCGAGACGATTAGTTATAACTTTCGCAAACAGCTTATAAACGTGACTTAGAAGTGATATGGGTCTGTAGTTCTTCAGTAGGGTCTTGTTGCCCTTTTTAAAGAACAACACAACTACACTTTCATGCCACGCTTCTGGCGTTCTACCTTCGAGTACGACGGAATTAAATAATCTTTGAAGAGCTGCGAGTACCGGTCTACCGTCTGCTTTCAGAAGCTCAGCCATAATTCTGTCAGCACCCGATTGCTGTTCTTAAGCTGCTTGAGAGCCATACCAATCTCGTACAGGCTGATACGATGTCCGGGATGTCTTTGGTGTAGTGTCGGGTTAGCTGAGCTCTAGGGTCTGTAGCTAAGTTTTGTACAGGTGGCTGCGTAGATGTGTATAGCTGTCCATAGAACTTCTCGACCTCTTCCATAACTTCGGACCTGGACGTGACAGTTCTGCCGTCATCGGTTTTTAGCGTCGTCAGTTGGCTCTGTCCAATACCCAAATCTCTTGCGAACACTTTTGAACCTTTGTTTCCTCGATAGCCTCTTTACCACGGTTGGTATAAAATCTGCGAGTGTCGCGAGTCAAAGACTTCGAGATATGCCTATTGAGCCGCCAAAGCTGAGGCGAATCATCCGAAGAACGCAGAACCATCACGCGCCGCTCTTCCATCAGTTTGAGATTATGGTCCGAGAGCTTTTTAGGTCCTCTTGTACGGTGGGTTTTGAAGAACTTAGACCCAACCGCATGGACAGTTTTTACAAACCTGTTGTAATCGTCCACGTCTACGCAATCCTTCAGGCATTCGAAGCGATTTTTCAGTTCGAGCTGGAAGCTTTCGGGGTTTTGGATTTGGATAGGTGCAGGACGGAGCGTAGACTTCATCAATCGACGTCTATCCAGCTTGATATTGATGTTCAATGTGCCTCTTACGAACCGGTGATCACTGCCAGTTTTGAACGCGTTCAGAGACATCATTCAATATTTGCTTTCTCGTCGACATGATAAAGTCAATCTCATTTTTTGTTGCACCATCGGGACTTAGCCAGATCCACTTGCGGTATTCAGCTTTCCTAAAAAAGGAGTTCATCATGAAGAGTCCTTCCCTTTCCAGAAACTCCGCCAGCAGTTGGCCCCGGTGGTTCCGAATTACAATTCCAAATCGTCCCACTTTCAGCTCATCGCCGCTTCGTTTGCCCAATTTTGCGTTAATGTCTCCCATGAGAACGGTGTAATGAGTTTTGGAGACTTGTATGGTTCTAGAGATGTCCTCATACGTAGCCTCCACCTCATGTTCGGGGTGTGCCGTAGTCAGAGCGTATACCTCTATAACCTTCAACGAATATCGTTTGGTTATTCTGAGTATAAGGTACGCTACCCTTTATACCTTACCTTACCTTACCTTACCTTATATACCTTTTGGAATAACAGTCGTGAATTAATGTAAGTATGTATGCATTTTAAGATATCGAAAAGATAAAAAAAAATGTATAAACATTTTATACCTTAAAATCTTACAATTAAGTCAAGCCAAAACAAGGCATGACTGTACCATCCTTTTCTCGAAGCCATTCGGGACATTTTCGAACCACTGTAACTTCTTTGCGGAATGATCAAGCAGCTAAATTTTTTATTGGCTAAGAGGTTATACAGCTAGATATATTTCCAAATTACACTAAATTTGGCCCAGTAGTTTATTTAATTTTAGAATTATTGCTTAATCTTGTCACTGACTCACTAACTAACTGATCATCAACAATCTAAGGTACTTCTAGCAGACCCACAAGCTCTAAATTTTGTATAATATAGCGATTGTTCAGCTTATAAAGCAAGGAAAAAATTCGGAATTTCAGTTCCGATTTTTTGTCTGGGGCACGGAAGTGCCCCCCAGCAAGCGAGCTAAAATGCCACAAAAAGGTACAACCATACCATACTTAATTTGACGACCTCCTTGGTCGAGTGGTTTGTACACCGGTTTTCATGGTGTCGCCATCTCTGAGGTCCCGGGTTTGATCCCTGGTCGGGTCAATTTAGAAATTATTGTTTTTCTAAATTGTCTAGGGTCTGGGTGTTTTCTATGTATAATAAGTATGTATTTATGTATTTTAAATTTGTTTATCCGTTGTCTAGTAACTATTTAACGAGTTTCATAACGAAGCTTCTCTTGGGCTAGATAATTGGTGTGAGTGTAGGAAAGTATATTTATTTATTTAATTATTATTTATACTATTTTTGAAGCCATTCAGGCTATTTTCTAACCCCTGTAACTTCGATGTAGAAAAAACTAGAAAGTGCCCCCAGCAAGTTGAGCAATATAACGGTACAGTCGTGCCACATGAGTAACAGGCATGCTATCCTTTTCTCGAAGCCATTTGGGCCATTTTCGACCCCCTTATGAAATATTGAAGAAAATCTTGGCGTAGTTAACGGATCTATCGGTATAGTACAGATAAGATAAGATAAGATAAGATACAATTCATTGTCATAACTGTGTGCATTGGTTGTTACAATTAAAATAGTGTCAACAGTCTTATGTATGTGTCTTATCTTATCTTATCTTACAAGGATTAATGCTTGATCTTGAAAATACATTATTATGTATTGTAATACAAATAAATAAAAAATAATAATAATAAACATGTTTACGAGCATAAAGAGTCTTCAAAACTAAATTTGAAATAATAAACAATGCTTAATTGCTGGCGACGTTCTTGGGTAAATGCTGAATTAACCGACTTGGTTTACATTCGATATCACTACTTTTTACGGCAGAACTGCGTTGCGAGACTTGTGCATTTTTGTACATGTTATGTTTTTGATGGGTTAATACTTGAGAGTTATTAACGCAAATAATATTTATTACGAATGTTAAGGACATTTTGTATTTAAATAGAAGTATAATGTGAGGTAAAATAACTAATTGCTGGATTCAATGTGACCCGTCGAAGTCAAATCGCTGCACTTGCGATTGTGCTATCGCAGCGCAATACGAATTGTTTATGAGTAGAAATTACTGATACTTACACACATAAATGGAATTACCATTTGCCAAGTTCAAATCTTTGATGGAAGGTTCAAGTGTGCCAAAAAACCAAAAGCGTCATCACACGCTGGGCCAGTTTAACAGACATTAAAATAAATAAATACCACAAATAAAATATGTTTCACTGTTTGATTGACTATAGGTACTAAATTTACTTACTTACTTACTTGCATACATACATATAATCACGACTATTATCCCCGAAGGGTTAGTCAGAGACTAGGCAATGAGAACAGCAAAAAGTCATCTACCATAGTCCACTTTTCACCAAATAGCGACTGCACATGTGCTCAGCGTGACAGTTGGTGAGCCCATCGCTGCTCTATGCTTATGGAAGTATGTGCAGTATTTAGTCCGTTAGTCGCCTTTTACGACACCCAAGGGAAAAGAGGGGGTGGTAGTATTCTTTCACCTCTACGCGACACTGTTAACACTTACTTATTATAAGTAGGTAACCTGAAATGTACCTGCAATTTTATTACAAGTAGAACATGCAACAGGTAGTTAGTTAAAACGTTACTCGTAATTACCCGTAAAGTCATGAAAGTTAGGAGCTGTTAGCAGCCGTTAAGATTTAGCCGACTCATATCGCCGTAATAATTACTATTTTATTTCACTACCATCTTATCTCAGTCTGTCACTACAACCACAATGTACTGACATTGTTGTATTCCAACATTTAGATAATAACATACCCAGTTCCTCAGTTGTTGAGTATTCCGCGAGGGCACCACGCGCGCGCCACTAACTTTAAAGATTGAGTTCTTATGCCTCAATGCTCTGTAAATGATTCACTAGATCTAGTACACTTCAAAGGCCTCCCTTCCTTCTATCCACTTTTATCTGTCCACCGCCACAGTGGTCCAATCTGGCTAATATCCAGTCCAGCTCGTCCCGCCATCGGTCTACCGCGTCGCCTTCTAGCATTGCATGGCACCCAAACAGTAGTGACTTTGGCCCAAAGTTCTTTTGCCATGCGGTAGACGTACCCGGCCCAATTCCATTTGAGTTGGGCAGATTTTTGAGAGACGTCTTTAATTTTGGCCCTTGAGCGCAGGTTTGAGTTTCTTATACTTACGGTCCGTTAGGCGGACACCCAATATACGGTGCTCCATTGTCTGCTGGCATACCTCGAGTCTAGGCCTTTGCTGAGCCGTCAAAGACCATCTTTGAGCACCGTAAGTAAGGATGGGGAGAATGCACACGTCCATGAGTTTGCGCTTTAGACACAGCGGCAAATTGCCTTTCATCAGATGTTTCATCGATCAATAGACTTATGCAATAATAGTAAATATTTCTTTCAGATAACACAATGTACGCCTGTAGACTACACCCTCATGCCAGAATCACTCCTTTATGAAGATGTCATGTCAGGATTCGCACCACAACCGCTGCGCCTTGAAACTTGTATTGTCGCGCTACTCCAGCAGTCCAATCTTCAAATTTAAGTTAGTCTTCATTCGTATAAACTCTGCTACCTCCTGCGATGCGGTGGTATGATGTAGACGGGATACGGGACAGGTAAGAGGTCTCCTGGGTGGTGCTAAATGAGGGACACTGTCTGAGTGGTAGAGCCACGTTGCGTTGCATTACGAATTGGGACGGCTTGTCCGACCTGATACCACCATTTCACGGAATATCAGCATAACAAGGCTGTCACGTTTGGTCGCAGGACGACGCAATTTATATTTATAATGTGAACCTTTCAAAGTGATCGCGGGTCGTTCACCATAATCCAATAATAAACCGGCAATATTTCGGGCCGCCTTGTCGATGCGGGGCCGGTTGATGGATCGCTGCGCTGCTTCCATTCTGATTTATTTCGCTACTACGGATAGATATTCGACTTTTATTATGTATTTTTGTTTGGGCCCGATAGACTAACTTTCCGATTTATAGTGTTTGTCGGCTTATTGGCAAATACGCCATAACTATTTATTGCGTCTGATAAGGGTTACGCAGGATTATAGATGATTTTCATAAAATATAGTTACGGTACGATTTTTTTGCACGCATCTCAAATCAAGATATCTTTGTGTTGTTGTAGAATGTTTATCATCATCATATCAGCCCGCAACCACCCACCTTTAATATTTGCCAGTCCCTTCTGTTCTTTGCCGTTAACATCCAAATGTATATCAATCAATCAAACAATCAATCAATCAATCATCATCAGCCTATAAACGTCCCACTGCTGGGCACAGGCCACCCATGCGGACAATAACACGTGGGGAAATTGGGTCATAATGTATCCTACTAATATTATAAACGCGAAAGTTTGTAAGTATAGATGGATGTTTGTTACTCTTTCACGTAAAAACTACTGAATGGATTTGGATGAAATTCGGCATACAGACAGTTTATAACCTGGATGTTAATCCAGTCTGGATAAAGATTCCAACGGGAACGGGAACCACACGGGTGAAACGGGAACCACGCGGGTGAAACCGCTAGCGGCCGCTAGTATAATATAGGATCCCGTTAATCTCTCACATTAAACATAAATTAAGATAAAATCAATCAAACGAAGAATATCAATTAAAGTTACCCTATTATCTAATAACATACTGCTTATATACCATTTAAGACCATTACAAGCCGCAAAACAAAGAACAAGAGCTTTATTCTGTACAAAATAATAGCCAATTCGATTATGTCGTTGCCTGACCGAAAGTAGGATTTACCAAGCGGCAAATCCCTACCCTAATGTAAGGGTCAACCATTACGGAACTACTCAGGGCGTAGTATACAACGGTTTTCATTGTTTGGAAGAAAACCTTTAGTTTTATCTTAACAGAAACTTTCTTTCGTAAGCCATGAGTTTCATCTTAACAGAAACAGTGTTTGCTTGCGAGAGTTTCTTTCAAAATATTGCGGTACCTATTAATTTCTAGATGCACTTCTTATCAGGACCGGGGTGAATAGCATAAATATAGCTTGGCAGAGAATGACCTCTGCCTACCCGTGGGTTGATAAAAGCTAAAATTAATGACACTTGTTCTTTCAAAATCGATATGTTTTTTTTATTGAAAGTGCATTAAAGTAAATTAATTCCAAAACGAGGATGCGATTTTCCTAAATCTATATCACCTGATGGTAATTAGTAGCAAGTCGGTAGAATTATGCCCAGAATTCATCAGGTTTGACAGTGGCACAGTTCAACGAGCCCCAATAATGCATATACTGTTAAAGAGATAGATAAATGTTTTATTGCACATAAATTAGAAACTGTTTTTACATGAGATATTTAATCAAGTATGAGCAAAGGCGGTCTTATCGCTGTAAGCTGTTATGCTGTTTCTACCTTCAGTTCTTTTATACATACATACATACATATAATCACGACTATTATCCCCGAAGGGTTAGTCAGAGACTAGTCAATGAGGACAGCAAAAGCAGTATTCTACTATAGTTCACTTTTCACCAAATATCGACTGCATATGTGCTCAGTGTGACAGGTGGTGAGCGCATCGCCGCTCTATGCTGTTGGATGTATGTGCAGTCTTTAGTCCGTTAGTCGCCTTTTACGGCAACCAAGGGAAGAAAGGGGATGGTAGTATTCTTTCACCGCTACGTTATATGGGGATTAAAGTTACTCGCGTCCGTAGGTTTACCCTTGAGACCGTACACGTGATCCCTGGGTGGTGCTAAATGAGTGACACTGATTAAGTGGTAGAGCCACGCTGCGTTGGGCCGGCTCGCCCGGGGTAATACCACCCTCTCACTGGTGCTGTTGTGATTCATCCGGCCAGTGAGAGTTCCGGAGGCCCCTCCCCCCCCTCTTCCTATTCCTTCCTTAACCCTTTTCCTTTTTTAAAGGTCGGCAACGCATCTGAAACTCATCTGGTTTTGCGGGTGTCCATGGGCGACGGTGATTGCTCTGCATCAGGTGACCCGCCTGCTCGTTTGCCTACTTCTTATATTAAAAAAAAAAACAAAAACGCAACACGGTAAACTACAGGAATTAAATTACAGTCTCGCGGCGTCCGTGGTGCGGTGGTCTCTTTTCATTTGGTGGACTGTATTGTATGTTCGTTTGCCAAGCCAGTAACGCTAAAACAAAACAATTGAGGGAAGGTCAAAGAATCCCTTTGAATGCGTAGGTACCTACCTGCTTCATGTTTGTGAGCGTGGCCTGCGCAACAATATACCTTATGTGATTTTGGTTTGTAAAACTTAAAGTTGGTTTGGTCTTGTTTTTAAAGAACTGAACCTATTAAACCCAACTGCCAAATTAATAGAAAACGAAAGCTATTTACGAAATTCTTTATAAGGGTTATAAATAAACGTTGAAGTGTATCGTTAAAATAAAAATAAAAATCAGGTTTATTAATTAAATGTAGCCGCTGTTGTTATCTGAGTACATTGAATAATTTTTTATCAATATTCAGTTGCAGACAGGTAGAGATAGGTACTAGAAATATGGAATTATAGTAATATAATGATTTATTCCCTTAGGTTATTATTTTATGCTGTATGTTAAATAAATTATATTTATTTAATATTTGCTACAACATACCGACATAAGCCAATATTTACATTTCACCGTAGTCGCGTAGCGGCGATAGAATACTACCACCCTCTTTCTTCCCTTGGGTGTCGTAAAAGGAGAGTTAGTCTCCTTTGCGACACTGCCTGACACCTGCGGACTAAAGACTGCACATACATCCAACAGCATAGAGTGGCGATGGGCTCACCACCTGCCACGCTGAGCACATGTGCAGTCGCTATTGGCGTAAAGTGGACTAAGGCAGAGGACTGCTTTTGCGGTCCTCATTGCCTAGTCTCTGACTAACCCTTCGGGGATAATAGTCGTGACCTTATAATAAATAAAAATATAAAAACAACGTGATTCAGATCATACACTGTTCATTGTCCTCAATTAATTTAAACCCATGCGATAACCAAGGATCTCTTTTTAATTGGATCGCATGGGCGGAAATGGGTCGTCATTATGTGTATAACCGGAGGTTTCCCTATCATGTATAGAATAACAAGGAAAAAAGAATAGGAAGGAAAAAGGTAGTGAAACAAACACACAGACGCATGATCCATATAGTTTACAAACGACTAATTAAGGCAAGAATTATAAATCTATACACTACCACAGCGTACATTAGTTGACGTTATACTTATATATTTTGGTTTTCTAAGTATTTACCTAGTTAACTTTAAGACTACCTTATCTCTTTTATTTGGTGGTAGAGCCCAGCTCGCCCGGTTATCGACCACCGTGCGTGTACGTGCGCCATAATGATCTGTGCTCGTCGCAGGTCGCGTTCCGGGAATAGCGCCGCACTACCGGAGCCAGGGGAGCGGCTATTGTTGCAAACAGTGGACCAGAGAGTACTGCCGTGGAACCATTGAGCGGAAGACGACATTCGACACGCCGGCCAGGGAGACCCGTAGTAACAGTGGTGCCGCTGGCCGCCCGCGGCATAATACAGGGGCCCGACCGGGGCTAACCCCTCGGGAGGCAGCCTCACCAGGACATAATCTCGAAGTGGATCGTGGTGCCGGTTGGTGACCGAAAATGGAGGGACCCTGCGACCACTTCCGGGAGGGTATGGATGCCCTTCCATACGGCGTGTCAGCTATGGTTGTAACGCTCTTTCAATGCTGAAGCGGAAGACTCTCGCTTTATTAATTTCTTTGCAACAGTAGAGGCTCCTTCTTCACGTCCCTTCCTTCCCCTTTTCCAATGATAGTGCCTGAAAAGAATGCAGGTAATACAGTGGCTTCCTCCTCTCCAACTCCTCCTCACCAATTCGCTGTTTGAGGTGGAGTTCACTAACATCCGTGGACTCCATTCTGACCTCAACGCCGCGCCGTCCACCAACACCTCGAGACGGCGCAGCCTGCATTGCTCTTTTTGACGGAGACTCAAATTCGTCGCCCTGCTGACACGTCTTACTTAAGGTATCAGCTTGAGGAGCAATATCTCGCGAAAGCCGAAGTGTGTCTGTACGTGGGGGCTGACATTCGTTGTCGTCGTCTGCACTGCTAGAAAGACTCCTCCTTTCTCATCCTTTGGATGCTTTGTGAGGGTAGTTCCTCCGAGTTCTATAAAGTCAATGCCGGAGTGCCGCAGGATTCTGTGCTCTTATCTACTCTATTTCTTCTGCATATCAATGACATGTTTTCCTTGGGCAATATTTATTGTTATACGGATGACAGTACGGTGCATGAGCAATACTTAGGACATCCTGCGGTAAAGCAAGCCGATATCGTAGGAAAAGGTAAGAACTGGTTGCCAAACTGAACCTGACTTTCGATCGTGTCTCTAAGTCAGGATCTGAAAACCTGGTCGAGTTTAATGCCATAAAAACCCAGGTTTGTGCATTCCCGTCCAAGGTATCTCCCTTCTTTACTCCCCTCTCTCTTTAGGAGTCTCCTTTACTCATTGCAGTGTACCTCAGCATTCTTAGCATGGACAAAGGCCAGGAACTGAGTCCAAAATGCTACATCGAGAGTGTTATTTTAACTGCCTTCCGTAAGTTGGGTATTTTCAATAAGGTGAGGCGGTTTTTCAATCCCTAGCAGCGCTGTTTACTGTACAAGACTCAGGTGCGATCGAGTATGGAGTATTGTTCCCATCTATGGGACGGCTCCGCTAAATTCCTCCTCGATACACTTGATAGACTGCAAAGGCGAGCGATACGCATTATTGGAGATGCTGAGGTTACAGCCTCTCTTGAAGACCTCCAGCTGCGTAGAGACATTGCTTCTCTCAGTGTCTTCTACCGAAATTACTACGGAGAGTGTTCTAACGAACTTTTAGATCTAATCCCGCCCTCTCCTTTCCTCTACCGGACTACAAGTGCTGGTCTTAGAAACCACTATCATACTGTGCAGAATATCAGCCCTCGTACCAAAAATGTTGGCAAGTCGTTCCACTGCAAGACCATTCGGCTTTGGAATTCTCTGCCAGCGCATGTGTTCCCAGCTCCTATAGTCCCGGGTCTTTTACGTGCGGCGTGCAACGGCATTTATGCAGGCCGTCATGAATGGGTGCGCTTGTTACCGTGCTTATTCCACGGTAACGAGCGCTCTCGTTATTTTGGAGTACATCGGCTGCTTACCATCAGGCAGGATGTAGTCACTAAGACGTGTCACAATCAAAAAAAATCTAAATTTCGAAACCACATTCCGGCTGAGAAAGGAATTTCATTAAAATTCCCTTTAAAACATTGGATTAAAGTTACAGGCTAGGAGTAGAGGTCCGCTGCTGGTATCATAGATTTATACTAAATCTATGGCTGGTATAATATCTAGAAGCCAAAGAGATTCGATCAGTGGTAAGGTAAATAATAAATATTGACAGCCATCTCATTGTCAGTCTGCAAAATAGTCTGTCATAATAATTATGCAGATTTGAATTTGAGGAAAACTAACAAAATCATCATCATACTATGCGCCCTGTTTTCGTGTACAAGAAATATTCACAATATTTTAAAAATGTAAAAAGGATTGTTTGGTAAGTGCACTTCAACAATTTTAATTTATTATTTTTGCATTTACTATAATTATACTTACTACTCTTATGCCGAAAACAATGAACATTTTGAAGACAGTACGACCTTAAGTAATTCGGGTAAGACTGAGCTTATTCCGCTATTAACCAGCATTATTTACACAAAAACTGATGCTAAATCAGATTTATTTTATAAAATTGTAAGAGGACAGTAACGAGCACAGCACAGTACTAAAAGCACGCTTTGATGCACTTCAAACTGCGTAAAGTCAATTCAGTCCAGCTTCAATTTAAGCAAACGGTGTTTACCAATCCAGAGATAGGTACGTTAAAAGTAGAATTTATCTATAATCCGTATAGTTAGCCTGTTTAATATCCGTTTGAAAGGCGCTCGTCCCCGCCACAGTATAATCGTTAGTGGTCTAAAGACATTTCATCTTGCCTCTATTAATGCTTACCTACCTTACCTGCCCTTTAATCTTCAATAAGTCACACCGGTAATGGGTAAGGGCTAATGGCTTTCCCTAATTCGAATTTTCTTTCTCAAGGGTTGAAGTCTTAACCTTCGCCAACTTTCCAACTACTAAGTAATCTAATACGTGGGTCATTTAAATCACAATTTACTTTATGAGTAAACATTACAGAGGTTTCTTGTTGTGGTAGGTTTGCTAATGTTTTGTGTTTTAAAGTTTACACTAGTTTGGGTAGGTAAGTTGTTCTTACTTATTGTTTTATACGGTCTACAGTAGCTGCGTATCATGCGGCTGGGGTCACTAACAGTATAGGGACCTTGTTGACAGTGCGAAACTCTTTTCGGTTAAACATAGACAGGCAATGAGGACCGCAAAAGCAGTCTAATGACACAGTTCACGTTTCACTAAATAACAACTGCACATGTGTTCATAGAGATTGATGGTTTTTTTTTTATATAGCAAAAGGCGGCAAACGAGCAAGCGGGTCACCTGATGGAAAGTAATCACCGCCGCTCTGTGCTGTTGGATGTATAGTAGGCAGTCATCAAAAGTAGCCACATCCTCTGTTCTCCCTCTTAGTCTGTAGTTGAAATAAAAGTCACCACTAGAGGTCTGTCTGACTCAATGGACTTGGAAAAATGAAAAAAACGTTCATTTTTACTTTATAGGTACCATTATAGAAGTCGTTATCTAAAACCAATAGTTTTTATTTCACTTCGATACGAGAAGTATTTACAAAGTTATTGTGCATAAATAATTGCATAAAACACTACTACCTCTGGCACTCTACTGACGTGACGTGACGTCATCGTATCCGATAGCCCCAGCCGCCGCTCTCGCCGCCCGCACCCGGCGGGCGTCAGATTACATTACTTAACTATTTGCACAATTAATTATTAAGTAATCTGTGGCACAATTGCACTGGTCCAGAGCAGACATTAATAAAACGAAATCGCGCGAGTCGCGCCACCCGTGCGAGAGAATGGAAATCGATGACGTCACGCCGCGGGTTTCGCGCGTATTTTGATTGTCACAAAAACAATAGCGCGTGGTCATTTTTATGAATTTTTAAAAAATTATTGTGAAGTATTTTGAAGGGCTACGGAAAAAATTTAATGTCATATTTTAAATTAAAATGTAAATATTTAAAAAATAAAAAATAAAAATACTTTTCCCAAGCTCATTCCATATTTATTTTATGGTACTGGAATAGATAACACTGATCCTACTAATCCAGAACATGAGAAGCAGACATAAAAAAGAAACCATTGAACTGCTGTGTAGTGTGGTGACTGCTGATTAAAAGGTTACTAGCGACCCACCTCTTCCCTTACCGTCTAAAGACTGAGTACCTTTAAACAGCAAAGAGCGGCGAAAAGAGAAGAATTTGCGGTTCTCATCGCCTAGTCTCTGACTAACCCTTAGGAGATAATAGTCGTGAGATTTGTGTGTATGAGTACATACATTTAAAGTAATTGATTTAATTTTCCAGGTATATTTACTACACATTTTAAGAAAAGAATAAAGAACAATTCACCAATGTGTACGAACTCCGCTAGGGTGGTAGACACTCTAGAATGTTACATGAACGATCTGGTGGACAGCTTCGAGGATTTCGTCAAGAAGTCTTTGTTTATCATCTCTTTGGCAGTTGGCGCGCTGGTCCTCATGCTTGGATACATTCTTAAGTTTGTCACTGATCAGAACTATTCTACTGGAGCAGGTATACAGAATTATGTATAACTAACAATCCGCTCGCAATTTTGCCCGTAGGTATACAAGTATTACCAGTATTTCTCGATGTATTTACTAACCTCAACCTTGGTGGCCAAGCTTACAACATTTTATAAAAACAACAACAACTATTTTATGGCAATACGATGAATGGTGTAGCATTGAAATTTTAGATTTTTGCCGTGTAAAATTGCAGCACTGAAATTTTAGATTTTTGTCGTATAAAATTTTACCTGATGGAGAGCAATCACCGCCGCCCACGGACACCAGAAAAACCAGAGTCGCAGATGCTTTGTCGACCTTTAAGAAACGAATAGGGTTAAAGAAGGAATAGGAATTGTGAGGGGGGAGGGGAAGAGGCCTTCGGAACTCTCACTGGCCGGACGAAACACAACAGCACCAAGTGCCATTATCCCAAGTGGTATTACCCCGGGCGAGCCGGTCCAATGCGTGCTGCAACGCAGCATGGCTCTACCCCTCAGTCAGTGTTATTCATTAAGCACCACCCAGGGGTCACGTGTAAAGTCTCAAGGGTAAACCTACGGACGCAAGTAACTTTAACCCCCAAAAAAATAAAGTGCTTTTTCAACTCAGTATTGTTTTAACATAAATTATGTCATTTAGGTACAGCGTCATCCAGAACAGACGGCACCGCAGTCAATTGCACACAATTACAATCGCACAATGCCACCGAATCCGCGGAAATCTGTCAAACAAGCGACAACTGGAATCAAGCAAACGACAACTCGAATCAAGCAAGCAACAACTCAGGTCAAGAAAGCGACAACTCGAATCAAGCAAACAACAACTCGAAACAAGCAAACATTCAGAGTGAAAACATTAGACAGCCCAGGAGCTGTACACAAACAAAATTAGATGCAAACGCCAACAAATGTAGCTGTAAGAATGACAACACAATAAAAGCAGTAAACGAAAACACTGCTCCCATGTCGAGTACGCCAAGTTATGATGAGAAAGTGTTAATTAATATCGGATTGTCTGGTTCGAAAGTAAGCAATTGGCATATGCTTTGATCACTTAATAAAGACGTTGGATTAATTCAGAATATTTTATCAATACCTAAATCAGATCGGGCTAAAAAAATATTGTGTGTTAGTAAAAATAGCTGAACAGTGATTTCCTGCAACAATTTATCATGTATTTTATTAGTTTAAGACTGCAATTGGGAACATACAATGGGGCTGGCATATCCATGTGCACAAAAAGCTCCAAACTCAATAAAGAGGAAAAAAAACTAGATCCACATTCAACGCTCTTATAACGTCTGCACAAAAAAAATACCTAGAGAGATGTTTAGGTGGGATCCCTTTATTTCGACAATTTTTTTGTCCTAATTTAATTTGGCATAGCGAGTTAGGCATATTTCTTTTGTCATAATAATATATTGACATAATTGTTTTTTGGCGTACCTACTGTATCATAAGCATTAAATATGGTTCAGGCTAATGTTTTGTCCCCTAATTTTGATTTGCATAAAGTTTTAAGGACTATTGTTTCCACACACTTGTGCGAGCTTTAAACGTCAACATACCGAAAAGCTCCAAAAATTGCAATTCTGCCAAACACATACATACGTCAAATGTACCTTCATATGTCGAATCTGCCGCTATTCCGCAACGATTTAGTATACGATAGTGTAGGTATCTAAAACCCAAAGCGATCTGTTTTTAAATTAAAGTAAGTTTTATGCGAAGTTTCCATTTTGTCTTTGATATTTTAACCGCCTCCGTGGTCTAGTGGCTAAGCCACCGGTTTCAGAACCAGAGGTCCCGGGTGCGATTCATAGCGGGGGTACATCTTTGTATGCTCGGATTGGTTGGTGGTAGGGCTGTTAATTCCGCCTGGCTAGCTACCACCATCTTATCTAAGTCTGTCGCCATAACAACGATGTTTACAGCATTGTTGTGTTCCGACAGTTTGAGATAAGATAGCCAGTTCCTCAGTGGTTGAGAATTCCGGGTGAGGCGCGCACCACCTTCGGCCTTATCGTCACTTACTATCAGGTGAGTTGCGCTTACCCGTTGTAGAACTAAAAAAAAAATGCCATCTTTCTGAGCTTTGTGCTATTTTAAAGCTATGGTATTTAAACAATTGTTTCTTGATAAATCAGAGCTTTCATTAGATCTTTAAGTTTAATGAACTGCTGCTCTCAGAAGAGAATCTCCTTTTATGTTTCGTACTATTATTAAAAACCACCTTTTTTTATGGCTATTTTACTAACTTTGTATAGACGCACCCGTGTGTAATATATTATACTACTACATAATAATATAACATATTTTGCTCTTAAGAAACTTACCGAAAAAGAAGATTAAATCAGTGCTTACTTTTTTTCAGAGCTGCTCGATACGGTCTGTCATACGTAACAGTACTGCTAGGTAAGTTTTTTTTTATTTACAAAGAGTAAGCGCTTGGCCTTCATCTCACCTGATGGTAAGTGACGATAAGGCCGAAGGTAGAAGCGCGCTACACCCGGAATCCTCAAACACTGAGGAACTGGCTATCTTATCTCAAACTGTCGGAACACAACAATGCTACCGGTAGAAAGGGGCTATTTGGTAACCGTGAGGCTTTTAGGAAAAAAATAAAAATATTTTTGAACGAACGCCAACAAATTAACGTGAACGCAACCTTTTTATTCTTTAACATTTGGTAACTCCGTTATCTGTCAATCTCGACCAATCAGAGAAAAGAACACCGCGCGTGTGATGTTAAAAAAAACTACATTTAGCGAGAGTCTGTCAGTTTTGTTCCAAATTAGTTTTTATGAGGACTATTACATCTCGAATGTGACTAATTTATTATCCTATTTCGATAAAAACGATAAATACAACTGCAAAATTACTACAAAATGCCCATTTTTGCATTTTGTAGTAATTTTGCAGTTGTATTTATCGTTTTTATCGAAATAGGATAATAAATTTGTGCATAATATTACAAATCTCCATTCTGTGAGCATAAGTTGAATTCGGACGGCCGGCGCATCGCATTTTGTAGTAATTTTGCAGTTGTATTTATCGTTTTTATCGAAATAGGATAATAAATTCATTATAAAATCTTTATTCCTCATGAAGTAACAATTACTCTGGTATAAAATTTGCTCACTAATATTTTCGTAGATAGGAGAAATTCACAGTTAACTTATAGCGATTTTCGAAGTTTTTTGGTTTAGAATAAGATTTTTTTCCTATATAAAATCAGGGATATCTATAAATTCCGAGGCCGCTACGCACTATTCAACTATATAAGAGATAACATTATAATTTTTTATTTCACTTGTTTAGAAACGTAGTTCAATCGATGAGATCAAAAAAGTGCCTTCGCGCACTTTATACAAATCTTTCTCTGCAATTTTGGGTTTCATTAATAAGTTAAGCAAAATTTACATAAAGCGAGGCCGCTACGCACTACTCCAATAGCTATTCTACACTATTCAATAAGTCATAATTGTTAATGTATTTTTGTTTCTGATATCCATAACGCCAAAATTGGCCATTTTACGCGAAAATCACAGTCGAGATGTAATAGGCCTCTTAAGTAAAAATGTTAAATTATTTAATGTTGACTTTTGCATTATTTGTAAATTTTTAAATGTATGTTACTAAAATCGCCGTCCGTGTTTATATTGAAATAAAAACAGTTTATAAAGATATTTTCTATGGCATTTTGTATGCATACCAAATAACCCCACCCTGGGGGCTATTTGGAAAGGCACCTCCTTTTTTAAAATAAACCTTACTGTTTGTTCATATTATGTTTTTATTTTTGTATTTTATAGAGTTATATGTATTAAGCAACACATACTTCTTTATCTGTTAAAAATTAAAGGGAAAATAAATATTCAAATTGTATCCCTACTTTTTTACCAAATAGCCCCGTTCTATATAAACATCGTTGTTAAAGCGACAGACTTAGATAAGATGGTGGTAGCTAACCAGGCGAACTTAACAGCCCTACCACCAACCAAACCGAGCAAACATAGATGTACCCTCCGCTAGGAATCGAACCCGGGTCCTCTGGGTGTAAAACCGGTGGCTTAGCCATTAGGTTAAAAGTTGTATAACTTCAATTTGATATCTATGCCTATTTTTCCCATTGCTTCTTTCTACTTTTCCCATTCCCCGTTCTTTCTTTCCACATATCAATGGTTATTAACTTTAAGTTCACACACTACACTGGCTGAACGGGGTTCTTTTTTTTTAAACTGTTTTATAACTGGTTTATAAACCGTGTCGCGTAGCGGTGAAAGAATACTACCACCCTATATCTTCCCTTGAGTGTCGTAAAAGGCGACTAACGGACTAAAGACTGCACGTATATCCAACAGCTTAGAGCGGCGATGGGCTCACCACCTGTCACGCTAAGCACATGTGCATTCACTATTTAATGAAAAGTGGATTATAGTAGAGGACTGCTTCTGTCCTCATTGCCTAGTCTCTGACTAACCCTTCGGGGATAAAAGTCGTGTTTATATATAATTGTATGTATGTATGTTTTTAACTTACAAGCTTTACTCGTTAAGAATTTCAGTCAAAGTAATGTATTCGAATAATTCTATACCTTATACGCGTTACATGATTTTTAATCGCGCCACCTTGAGGATTTTTGTTTATTTATTTATTTTATTTATTTATTTATTTATTTCATTTTACATGCTGGTTTACAGATTATGCGTCCAAAACACCGACATGACATACATAAAATAAAAATTTAAAAATCTTAAGAACTAGAGTCTCAGTACCTATACAATAAAATTATGACACAAAAATTGGAAATTAAAATAACAAAAACAAAATTAACACAAAATAATAAAAAATTAAATAGCTTATTCTATAGTTTTTTTTTGTTATGGCTGGCTATAGCCATGAATGTCATATTTTAGGAGATTTGAATAAAAATACTCATATTTATCATTTTATTACTTTCACAATCACGTTAGTTAATTTTGTTTAGTTATAGCAACTGGTGCATGTTCTATCTATGACATTAGTTGTTTTTTTTTTCAGAGTCTTGATTCCTAGTATGCCTACGTCATGTTCTCCAAATCGTAAGTAGGAAATATACCTCGAGTATGTTGAATTAATTAACACTACGAAGCATAATTAATTGACAAATATTTTGTTTACAATGTGACTTAATTAATTAAAGACATTGGTTTTTTTGAATAATAAAATTATATTTGCATTTTTTATCGTATCTTGTCAAACAGTTTATATATTATATATCTTTCGTTTAGTCAACCATCTTACAGTAGACACGAAACGTAGACGCGAGTGATTATGTATCATATAAGTTTTAGTATGGGTAATTTAATTTGTTCTAAACCGTCATTTATTATAATAATATTTATATATTTATTTTTTCCAAACAGATCACCTTTCCACTCCTCGACCTTGCTCCAGGTATATCGCGACAAGGAGTTCATGCTGCTCCTTGTGCTGCACTGAAGACAATGATGAGACAATTTCGAAAGACTAATAACATATTCATTATTGATTTCAATGTATGAGAAAAACGGTAAAATTTGTAATTTTTATTTATTGCTGCTGTGTTATACATACGAGTACATTAAACACACGACTCCCCCCCCCCCCCCCGCATCCAGCTTCACCCCCTTGAATAGTGTCCCGTTTTACAGATTTTCTCAATTTTCAGGAAAACTATACAAGCTAGGACAACACGGTTAAAGACTGAACTATTTATCAATAAATTACCTACAAATAAATACTTACTAGCATATTTATATTATTTTGATACGATTTATAGGTTCCAAGCTATGGTGGCATCAAAGTTGACAAAAAATTTATAACCAACAAAATAATCACATTTTAATACACAAGAAGTTGTGATGTATATTTTATTTATTTGAATCGCTCCATAGTTTTACGTCAATGTCGTAAAATGTCCAGTGTCCAAATTGCGTCCAGATCGTAAGAAGTCCATATCTTACAGCGTCTAAGTGTCTCCTACGGTCCAGATCGTGAAATGTCTAAGTCGTAAAATGTCCACTCTATACTAATGTCTAAGTCTCGAGCGGTCCAAATCGAGAAATGCCTTAGTCCTAAAATGCCCAGTCTGTAATAATGTCTAAGTCTAGGGGAAGTCCAAACCGTGAAATGTCAAGCTATAAAAATTTGTAGTTTTATAATATGACAAATAGTATGTGTAACGAAATCAGTAAGAATTTAAAACAGTTATCGATAAGTTTGTAGAAGGAATTCGACAACAATCCCTACTAAATTCATAGATACGAAAAAAAACATGATATTTGTAATAAACTATTACATAGAATTAATTGTAGTCATGAAATAATATAACCCATGTTACGAGAATTATTTAAACTACGACTTGGAGTAAGCATGATGGATTTTACGATCTTGACATTCTACTACCTTGTTATTTAACAAACTTGACATTCTACTACTTGGTCGTTTTACGAACTTGACATTCTACTACTTGGTTATTTTATGGTCTTGACATACTACTACTTGGTTAATTTACGATTTTGATATTTTACTACCTGGTTACTTTACGACCTGGGCACCTGGAAATTATACGACTTTGACGTAACACTCTGAAGCGATTTGAATTATTCCCCAAAGAAACACTTTCGACTTGAACACTGTAGAAAAGTGTTTTAGATAAAAAAGAAAACTAAATAAATCAAAATCAAATAAAACTAAAGCTTCTGTTCCCCAGAGATACACTTTCGGCTTGAACACCTAAATATAAATGTTTTTTAGATGAAATAAAAACTAAACTAATAATAATTAAACAAATAATCGAGACTTTCTTATTTAGACGATGCCAGCCAGCCTTCTATTGAGTTTGTGGTGCGGTATCTCTGACCATAAAAACAAATGTAAGGCATCATGTTGGGCTCCATCCATTGTTTAATACAGTATTCACGAAACAAAGTGATTTTATACACAACAGTACCGAAAAGTGTATCTAAGAGGACAAATTGGTAGGCTTTAAAAAAAATTATCTTACAGGATTAAAAGCGTAGTTATATTAAAAGTGTCTCTACGTGGAAAGTGTATATCTGGGGAATAATTCATTTATTTGTATTTTTTTTTCCTAGTCACTAAGCAAGACGGGAAATAGACATAAAAGAATATCTTTAAAAATATGGCTCAGGCTTCCGTGATGCATTCTGCGTTTGTAGTTTCGATAATTGACAAAATTGTCAAATTAGGGTTTTGCAATTTAACTAATAATACGTAAAAAACATGGTTTGAGAGTTACCTACTCCGTATACCTATACATAATTATAATGTTATCACAAGACTGGATGTAGGATGCGATTACAAAAATGTTTCTGATTAAGACTTCTCTTGTTCAAATAACTTGGTGTACATCAAACAGCAACTGACAGCTGTGCATGCCGTAGTCAAAAGTTCTGAATTCATCTAAAACCCTAATTGTACATTTATATTTAAAAAACCGGACAAGTGCGAGTCGGACTCGCCCACCGAGGGTTCAGTACAAATTTGGTAGGTGAACATTATAAAAAAAAAATTATTTCATGTTTTGTCAAAAATCAAAAACTATACATCATAAAAATAATTAAAAACTGTTTAAGCTTGGGCCAATGAAGCCCTTTCATACAATACCCCACATGACACGGTTAACTCAATTCAAAATTTAGGCCGCGTCTCCTGACTTAAAGATCCTGTATAATTATGATTTAATTACAAATGAATAGTTTTCAGATTTTTCCCTATACTTGTAGTATAAGACGGTAATACTTGCTAAATTTCATACTTCTAGGTCAACGGAAAATACTCTATAAATATTGATTCCCTTGAGAGTGTCAAAATATACGTTTTTTTTGGCGCAAAGACCCTCTTTATTAATGATTTAATTACAATTGTATAGTTTTCGGATTTTTCCCTATACTTTAATACAAGTCGGTAATAACTTGCCAAATGTCATAGTTCTAGGTCAACGGAAAATACTTTATAAATATTGATTCCCTTGAGCGCGTCGAAATATACGTTTTTTTAGCAAAAATACCCTGTTTATTAATGATTAATTTACAAATATATAGTTTTTAGATTTTTCCCTATATTTGTAGTACAAGACGATACCTAATACTTGCCAAATTTCATAGTTCTAGGTCAACGGAAAATACCTTATAAATTTTGATTCCTTTGAGAGTGTCGAAATATAAGTGTTTTTGCGGCATAAACGGCCGTATCTTTTTATAAGTTAACTTAGGAGTTTGATTTTTTACAGCTTTAAGAGAATGTAGACCTGAGTATAACTTTATTTTCAACTAAATACCTCTCCCTATACCTCCACTCGTTCCCGAGATAAAGGGTCTTAACAGAAAGACGGACGGACAACAAAGTGATCCTATAAGGGTTCCGTTTTTTCCTTATAAGGTACGGAACCCTAAAAACAAGTTCTGTTGCTCGGTTTTTTAGTAGGTAACACTGGTGTTATTGTTTGTGACCTAATGACTCCAAAAAGGTGCTTGTGCTTGTCATCGTTTAAGCTTATTTTCGTGCGTGTACAAAACATAAAGTAAATGAATAATTGAAGAAAATTCAAAAATGCTAAAATGTTCTAGAACGGGTTACAGTCATTTCATACAAACACAAATGCTGTTGAACAAAGGCCGCACAAAAGAACATTAAATTCAACTGAGACCTCCAACTAAACCTTAACTATTTCCAATTAGCTTTATTTGCAGTACCTAGATAATAAAAAAATAAGCATCATGAATATAAATTGTTGTCAATAGTAGTTGTGTTCAAATATTATTAAGCTCCTTGAAATTTTATGTAAATCTCTGGATTCCGGTACTTACATTTTTTTTGTAATTTTATTTCTGACTTTTACAAACACAACAAAAAAGAATCAGTCGAACCGTTTTCGTGCGCTTAGCAACACTTTTGGCGATTCATTTTTATTTAGGGGAAGTACGCCTAAAACGGGTATACCGCCTAAATCGGGTAAGCCTTTGAATATGTGCACCTGTAATGTTATACGGCAACGTTTGAATGAGCTAGAACGCCCGACAGCCGACCAATCAGAGGCAGTCATCGCGTTCCCGTGGCACGCGCAATTTCAACGTAAGACATAATTAAAGTTTTTTGGTATTTTCACTAAAAATTATGGCTGTTGATTTGTTCTAATTACTCGATAACATTCTATACTATGTCCTCTTTGTGATTGTATGTTAATATTGTAAATTAGATGATGCAAATAACCAAGTGGCACTTTTCATGTTTCGTGTTTGTTTTTATAGGTTACATGTGATTTAATGCAAGTGTGCTTCTGGGCAAATCGGGTAGTGGTAAAGCGGGTACCCATTTACCATTACCCGATTTGCCCAGAAGACTGGATTAAGTGCGATTATTGTAACATGCATGTGGGCACACGAGTCATGTACCTCGTATTTAGGTAAAGGCCCATATTATTGCGACCTGTGACAAGAATGAAGCGTTATTTTATGTGTCATATTCAACTTTTTTAATGTTGCCATGTTTGTTTTCTGAGGTTTAAGCGAGCACTACACATTGAAATGAAACCTTAACCCTTTACAGGGTCCGTGGTCACAGGGAGTCTCCCTGTGACTCCCCGGTTCGAAACGTCAGGATAATATAAAAACTATGTAAATAGTAAATTAAACGCGAGTTAATCCGTAAAAAGTGTTTCGTTTCAATGTTGCCATGTTACTTTCATAATTATTAAAATGTATGGTTGTGATTGCCTTAAGAAACCAAAATTTATATTTAGAAGTACAATAATTACTAATTATCGCCATATGTAAAACTGATTTCGTTAATTTAATCATTACCCGTTTTGTCCAAACACCTTACCTGTTTTAGGCCCCCCCTAAGGGTAAAACGGGTATTTGTAGATGTTTAGTTTTTCTTTAGTTTTGATTACTTTAAAAGCGAATTATTAAAAGTAAATGTTAGTGATAAAGTATTTAAAGTACAAAGAATTAAAAGTGAAAAACTAAAACTTCTTCGATTAAAACTTTTGTTTTTTTAAAATTTTCAACCTTAACTTACCCGTTTTGGGCTACCTTCCCCTACATGACATTGTTTTGGGGTATAGTTGTTTTTGTATAGGTTTGTCGGGAAAATGAATATTACATTCACCAACCTAATGTAAAATATTATGATTCTGGATTGCGTTGTTCCACCATGTATAACCATTGCCAGCGCCTTAGTTGCTTCAATAAATCTTTAGAAAATAACGATGACGATACTGATTTTTTTTAGATAATAAGTACTACATGAACGCATTTCTTGTAAAAAATTATAAATATTATTGTTTCTTGTGTATTAAATGTTTTATTTCTGCTAAACGCACATTTTTAGTAATCTTTGATGCACCATAGCTTGCAAAATATAAATCGTATCAAAATGAATGTAACTACATATTTGTAGTCAGGTTATTGACAAATAATTCAGTCTTTGACCATTTTCTCCTAATTGTTTAGTTTTGCTGAAAATTGAGAAAATCTATAAAACGGGACACTTTTCAAGGGTGAAGCGGGTTGCTAGGGGGGGGAGTCGTGTATTTAAATTTACTCGTATATAGATATAACAAAAAAAATTTGGCGCTAAAAATTCTAGAATAAATACACCGAGACATTTTAGTGGTTGTTTTCCCGCGGCAGAACGATATACCTTTAGTAGTACTATCGAATCATGCGAGTTACTTTTTTTTAATCAAAAAAAAAACATCAACTTGAAACTTAAAACATTGATTTCGTGTGGCAGGCGCAGGCAGTACCCAAATACGTCACATCTCGTATAAGAAACTGTCGTTTCTCACGCTTTCGAGTTATTTTTTTCGAAAATTTTTTTGATTACTTAGTTGAGAACAAAAATATTTTTATTTTCAAAAAATAACTTGCATGATTTGATAGTACTACTAAAGGTAAATCGTTCTGCCGCGGGAAAACAACCACCAAAATGTCTCGGTGTATATCATAATAAGAATTTGAGAATCTGATCAACCTGATCATCTCTCTGAGAGCCTTATGCGAGCTTTTTTAACATCATTGGATCATGTTATCGAATACGAAATTTTTGTTGCATTGAAGAAGAGCCTTCTGAAGCTGAGAAGCAACTTAACCACATATATTCTTGTTTTCGCAAACATGATCGATGAATGGTGAAAAAAACTTTTAATAGGCACAGACTTTTTCCAGTCATCTTTAAAGTCGCTAAAAATAATGTAAAGCACTATTTATACTTTATAAAACGTTGTTGTTGCGTGAATGTTTTTTTAAAATGTGTGTGTTGTTGGTGCGCATAGGATGTTACATATTTTGTCCTAGGTTAAGTTATAGGAAAATGTAAATTTTTATCTAAAATTATTGTAGTTTAATGTTTGTTAAAATTTAAAAAAAAATTATCGAAAATTACTATTATTTGGCTTTATTTAAAATGATTATTGAAGATAAATTATTCGCTAGGACGACGGTTTAAAGCGCTAAGTGCTGAGTTTAATTTACCACTAGCTATTGCCCGCGGCGTCTCACGTTGACGTGAGCTAAAGGTTACCCTTTTAAAATAAAAGGAACAGTTACTTTAAGTTATTGCTGCACAGCAATAATTATATGTACACATATATGTCGCAGGGATATGATAAAAACAGAGATTTGGTCAATTCTCTGAGTGATTTGATCAAATCACAGATGATGTTAAAATAAGAACACGATTTTATCATTTCCCTAAACAAATCTAGTGATTTGAACAAATATCAGAACTGGTTCCGTGAAATAACAAAACGAAAAACATGTGACCTACAGGAGTAGGGCAGCTAGTATGTTGTATGTTGTCTAATAAAAACAAATAACCTCGAAATTCAAGAAAATCGCTGCGCTGCGCTTCGCGATTGTCTTAAATTTCTAACCTATCACGTGACCTACACAGGAGTGGGGCAATTTATGTTCTAGTGGTGATTATTGAGATCAATGTTAGAATACTATACTTACTAATTAATATAATTATGCATGTAATTACAAATAAATGACGTTTAAAATACCATAGAAAATCTTATTTGTCATTTCACGGAACCAGTTCTGGTATTTGTTCAAATCCCTAGATTTGTTTAGGGAAATGATAAAATCGTGTTGTTATTTTAACATCTTCCGTGATTTGATTAAATCACTTAGGGAATTGACTAAATCTGTTTTTATCATATCACTGCGACATAATAAATACATCCCACAGACGTATACAACCCTAATTTTTCTTTATACAAAAACAATTAAGGGTGAGTTTCACCCATGAAACTGAACAACTTTCCCCAAGAAACCTATGTGCAAAAATGACAAAAACATTTCGGCCTCCCATACAAAACTGTCCGATCAGATGATGACAATAGCATGGGAGATCGAATTTTTTTTTGCCATTTTTGCACATAGGTTTCTTAGGGAAAGTTGTTCAGTTTCATGTTTTTTTATGGTGAATAAAAATTAAGGGTGTATGAAGCAATAATCGTAAGCTTAATAAGCTGAAGAGATGCGAATCTGTAGAAATGAGAAACCGAAGATATGCGAATAATTCAGTATGATGACATTGATAACACTTATCATTATGTTATTATAGCAATTATTACGAAGTATAGCAATGTTGATAATGATAACATTTATCATTATCATCATTACATTATTATAATGTAAAGTCGCCGTTTTCCTGTGTCTGTGGCTCCGCTTTATTCTTCTAAACCACGAAATGGATTGTAATGCGGTTTTCACTAACAGAAAGAGCGATAGAAGGTTTTACTACGCCATATCGAATGCCAATATATCGAATGCCAGTTGAACCAACCAAGAACCAGATGTGCCAAGATGCTTTCTATCCCCGTAGCATAAGTAGATTCTGGCACAATTGATGGGTATACTCTCAAAACCCCCTAAAGGCACTTTTTCACAAACGAACATAATTCATGTTTAAATTTTAATATAAAACCGCATAAAGCATCGTTCGCGACGACAACAATAACGCCCAATAGCGACATAGGTACTACTGTTCTAAAGTTACGTGTCGTAATAAAGCTCTGCTATTGGCCAACTCTATTTTAGCGGAATTTGATAGTGCAGACTGGTGTTTTAGTGGGTCTTGTTACGATTTGTTTGTAAAATTCATTGTATTTTGTTTTTTGGTAATAAGTAGTTAAACTTTGACCAATATTTGTTTTAAGGGGTTTTGAAACTAAATTCCTCAATTATGGTAGGTACTGAATCAAATATCGTCTAATATTTTGAAAAAGAAATTTGCAGTGCGTTTAGTTGCATCGGACGCTGCAACCGCGTTTCTGTTGTGGTAATGTTGTGTCGGCAACAGAAAGTCTACCTACTAATTCTGCAGCACTTAAATTTTTTTGAATGCATCTACATGTTTACGGTCTTGTTATAAATCATTACTGTTAATAACGTACACAGAGACATGGGCGTAATGTCTACGAATAATAACCATAATAACTGGTGGTACCTACTTCGATCACATATTTGTTTTATACAAGCGGCCCGCCCGCGACTTTGTCCTTTTGAACATCCTGTATCCCGTGACTGTTTTTACACACAAACCTTGTTTTGACTATTACGAACAAAACAAAAAAGTAACAGCCAAATCGGTCGAGCAGTTCTGAAGTGGTGCGCGTACAATCATTAAGACAGTTGATTTTTATTTATACTGATGTGATCGAAGTGGTGGTATCAAAATAACAAATCGTATCAATATTTGACAGCACTGGCAGGTGGTATATGCGACCCCTAGAAGCTCAGTTAGTACAGTCACCAGCATTAAGATGTGATGATGCAAAAATATCTGATCATTGGTGGAAAGCATATCATAGGAATATAAATGCCTTCCACCAATAATCAGATATTTTTGCAGGCCGTCAATAGTCACATCTTAATACTGGTGACTGTACCATAAAGTTATTATACCTAAATGGTTAATACTGTGATTCATCAGTATTGATTTAATTTTGTAATATACATATTAGGGTTGATGGGGATTCCTCTTCCGCTTCCACATGTTGCGGAAGTTCCGCAATTATAATAGTTCCCCTACCGCTGTCGCTTCCCCATAGATGAAAGTTAAAAATTCCTCTTCCGCTATCGCTTCCTCATAAATTAAGAGGAATTAAGGAGTAATTGAAATTGCGCGCGAAATCTCCGGCCGGCAACAAATAAATAAAATACTACGTAAGTACGTAAGTATTTTGTTTTTATCAATAACTAAAAGAAAAACGGAGAGTGTGAGGAAATAAACTTAATAATGTGCCTGTTTCATCACACTCTTTTTCTTCCTCTTCCTCATCCGCATCCTCTTCCTCATATATAATTTACCGCATCCTCATCCGCATCCTCTTTCTTTGTACTATACAATTCTTCTTCCCCTTCCTCTTCTCTTCCTCTTCATAACCACATCATCAACAACCCTAGCGTGTATAGGTCTCAGAACAATAATAGTTATTGTTCTGAGGTATAGGTACTGATCGTGTAGTCTAGTGTATTGACGAATGTCAGTATTTATTTCGGATTTCTAGATTTTTTAATTCCATGATGTTGACTAACTGTAAACATCATTTTATTCTTTATGACAGATTGTGATAAATACTGACATCTGTCAATATTCTAGATTACAGCCATAGAATAATAACTAAATCATTATTTGGTCCGAGCCCCCAAACCTATATTCAGGTATAGTTTGACAGCGCCGTGGCACGAAAAAATTATATAAATATGCCGTTTGCGCTGTAAAATTGTGTGGAAAGTTGAGCAAAACGTCTAGCTTAAAACAGACATTATATCATTTCATCGGTTATTACAATTATATGACGTAAAAGGATACATTTTAAATTGGAGTAAAAATTCAATTATAAATTAAGAAAAATTCACGCGTTGATGTCTTGTTGATGTTTTTTAAAAAGTCTCTTTCTTTCTGTTGTAAATGCTTATATTAAAACACTATTTCCCTCTGTTTTAGTGAGTGTTGCCCAAGTTAGTCAATTTGTTCATATATCGATAAATTTTCATCAAGTTTAGAATTTTGTTATACCATTTTGACATTATTCGGTTACGGTAAAGAAATCAAATTCGCTGGTGTATTTAGGTAAATTCAAATATAACAGTTAAAAGCTTTAATTCACATAAAACGTAATACGTTGACTATTATAGCAATTTCTAGCATAATATCATTTTCATACCTCGAGTTTTCGTAACCGAACTAACGGTTTCCAAGAATGGCGAAATCGTTTTCAGGTTTTGTGTATATGTACTAAAAAATAAAGTTTTTTTGGTTGTTATTGGCGTTGTATAATCAGTTTTAATTGGTTTAAAATAATTGTTATCTTTTTATCAAAATATTCAATTTTGTATATTTGTTTTAACTTATTTATTTTAATTTATTACAGCTGATCGAGTTTTGTATGGGAAAACATTCTACAGATTTTAAAAACAGTATATAGATGGGAATCTCTCACGCTCTCACGTATCTCTCACAAAATATCGGTGACCCTAACCTTATTTACAGATATTTTCTCAATGTTCCTGGAAATAAAACCGTTCCAATTTCTGAACTTACCTATTTTGAACATAACCGTTTCAACTCGGCTTCCTTTAGTCTCAAAACAGTTGATGAGAGGGAAATTGCAAAAATTATTATGAAAGTCTCTACGAATACGCAAGGAGTCGATAGTGTCACTTGTGACATGATTTTGCTGACTTTGCCACGTATATTGGAGGTTATAACAGCTATCATTAATATCTCCACCTCGACAGGTGTCTTTCCAGATCTATGGAAGGTAGACCTTGTTAAGCCATTTCCAAAAACAAGTAATTCCACTGATTTGAAGGACTTTTGACGTATAAGCATTCTTCCATTCATGTCCAAGATAATCGAAAGAGTTATATGTGATCAATTGATATAGTTTCTAAATACGAATGATATTTTACCGCAAAAGCAATCAGGTTTTCGAGGTGGCCGCGGCACTGCAATGGCATTGTTGGATGTTGTAGTTGACATCTTAATTGGAGGGGATAACGAAGAGGGGACAATACTGGTCTTGCTTGATTTTTCTCGTGCATTCGACACAATAAACCATAACCTGCTACTTTCCAAACTTGCGTTTTACGGTTTTGACGCCACTGCTTTAAAATGGTTTTCCAGCTATCTTGCTGGTCGGATCCAGCGAGTTGAAGTTTGTAGTGAATCGGGCGTCAGATCACTTTCGCAGGCTCTTCCGGTTAGGCGAGGTGTTCCACAAGGATCTATAATAGGTCTCATCCTTTTCATTTTATACAGTGCAGATATTATTGAATCCATTAAAAATTGCAATTACCATATCTATGCTGATGACTTACAAGTTTATATTTCTTTCAAGTCAAATGAAACAACATTGGCAGTAAATAGACTCAATAAGGACTTAGATAAGATTGCTGAGTGGTCTAATAAAAATGGCTTAGTATTGAATCCTCTTAAGTCTTAGTTTATACTTAAATCCACAGGATCAATAGTTTTGCTCCGTTGGTAAAAATTGATCATGAAACTATAGAACAAGTGACGGAGGCTCGCTGTCTTGGCGTGTTGATAGATAATAGGTTCAAGTTTCACAACCACGTCGTTGAAACTGTTAAAAATTGCTTTTATAGGCTCATGGTCTTGTTTCAGGTCCGAAATTATTTAAATATAAAAAAAAAATTAAATTAAAATAAACCTTTGCGAGTCCCTGATACTTTTTAAGCTTAATTATGCTGACACGGTTATAGGTGGGGTGTATTTTTCCCTATTCCAAGAAATTAATTCAACGTGTATAAAACGCCTGTGCTCGATTTTGTTTTACCATCCCACGTAGAGCTCATGTTACTCCGTACCTCAATCTGGGTAATCTTATGACTATGGAGACCAGGCGTTCCCTTCGTTTTGCCTGTCTTCTTTTTGGTGTTGTACAAACAGGAATGCCATCGTACCTTTTTAATAAACTTAAATTTTCTCAGCGTGAAGTAAGAACAGCTACCATTCTTATCTGCCCAAGGCACAGCACCGCTGCATTTCGCGATACGCTGCCACGAAGTGCTGGAATAATATAGATATATTATACCGCCGCTACGTATTTCTCTATCAGTAAAATCTTTTAAGTTAAATTATAAAAAGTATCTTTTAGAAATGTAAAAGCTTAAAAACTGACTGTTGCTGTGTCAGGTTTATTGTCCTAAGGTTTTTATTTTCATTCAAATATTTAAACAGCTTACATTTTATGCAGAAACTGTATTTATTTATTTATTTTATAAATTGGGTAGGGTAATGTAATGTTTGTTGAAGTATTGTTGCAGAGTTTTAGTTTAGTAGATATTGTTTTTACTGGAATGTTTTGATATATATGTATTTATTGTTTTTAATTTTACCTTTTAGAATTATCTTTCATCACAGTCAGTCAGTCAGGAATTTCGCCAGTCATAGAAAACAGCTTAATATATGCTATATTATGCTGTTTTCTGTTGTTCTCTAGGTATCCGCGGAAGATCAGCGTCGGGGCACCTTTGGTGTCTTGACTAATGCTGAGTGAATACCTTTTCAGTGTCATAATGACATATTTTTGTTTAAAATTGTATATTTATATGTATGTGTGTGACACGAATAAATTATTTCCATTTATTTCATTCATACAAAAATTAAATATGTTAATTTCTAATTCTGTGATAGTAAAGCTTTAAAACAGGTATTGCATTTTAAGGTCTTTATTAGATAGTGAACAAAGGCTTCTGAAATATTTTATACTCGTTGCAAATCACAGGTTGCAAATTAAGGTAGTGTGCTGCGCCTGCGGGATGTGTTAAATATCTTTGATAAAATGGTCTTGGCTTTAGCATCACAGTTCACACTTTCTTTTTCTTAAAAAATGGTTGATATTATTGACAACATATCGACGCACGGCCCAAACTTGAAAGAAATAAAGAAAGAAAAACCATTTATTAAATATAAGTATAAAATCAACAACAATGTATTGTGGATCAAATATCAATCAATCTTTGAGAAATTTTATACAATATAAAATAACACGTGAAGCCAAATTATAATGACTGTTATTTATGAAACAGTCCTAAATTGTTTCTTTGTAACATTAATTTCAACGTAAGTTGAACTTTTAATCGCTGTTTTTAGATAAGTATCAATCTGAATAACAAAGTCAAGATTATTTAAGTGAAAGAGATGCATTGCTGCTTTGGTTCTAATGTTTCTTCAGTACTGCAACTACTGCACGATAAAACAACCTCTAATAAAAATACTTCATGTTAACTTTGTGGAATACCGAAAATTCATAATAAAATAAAGGAGAATTTTGCAAAATCGCGGTCACTGATAAAACCAATAGAGAAGTTAAAAACAAACAAAAATTTTGATGTTATGGGGAAAATATCATTATCATCATCAACCTATAAACGTCCCACTGCTAGGCACAGGCCTCCCACGTGAACAAATAGCACGTGGGGATATTGGGCCATAACCCACCACGCTGGCCCAATACGGGTTGGTGGGTTTTTAACGACTGCCATCTTTACGGCAACAACCGAGATCAACGGCTTAACGTGCCTTCCGAAGCACGGAGGAGCTCGAGATGTTTTTAATTGGTCACCCATCAGGCGACCCGGCATTGCGAAAGTTGCTTAGCGGGCAAGATCGCAAGCTGAACGCGCTAGCCGCTACGCCATCGAGCTTCTTAAGGGAAAAATATATAAAATAATCAAAAAAATGCAAGTTTTGACACCAAAATCTCAGAAGCGACACACTTTTATGATTTGTGATACTTACTTCTTGATTTTTTTTTATCAGTATTCAAGTCCTCAATAGTGTTCGTGTTATCAAGTTTTGATAAGTGGCCGCAATTCCGCTAAGATTTCATTTTTCTTTATTTTTGTGTCTCCATCATCATTTTTTTGAGTGTTTCATTCTTTGGAAATCTAAAATAAATAGAAAATAAACGTTAATTTACACTAGGCTGGCTTGATTCTCGTGAGGCCCCTAAAACCTTAAAACTAAATTTAGTATTTTCTACCACGCACAGTCTAACGCTCGAATAGATAGGAAAGGTAAAAAGTACAGGTGGATATAATTCAATTAGATAATTTATTTTATGCTATTCGTTCCATATTAAACCTAAGTATTTTTGGGGTAAACTTTGCGAAGTACCTGACAATACTGATTACAGGTTATGTTAAAATATTTTTATGAAATTTCCGTATTAAACCAAAAGCACACATATTTAAAACTAGAATTAGAGATTTGCAAACATTTATTAGCATTTTGAATAGAAACAAATCAAATATTGCATGGTAAATTGCTAATAATCATCACGAAACCAGATTAACAAAACTCACGTAAGAAACGATATACCAGGCACTTTCCACTCACTCCTATTTCTGCTATATTTGACTGAACAACTCATTGTTCAATTAAGTCCGCCGGAATAATACCTATGTACACCTAAAACATACACATAACCAACTAAAAAAACCAATAATTATTTGGTAGGTAAAATAATGACGGCGATTTGTTTGGGGCCAAGTGTCGCTGGCTCCATGTAAAACGTTGCACAGTTTCACCGACACGGTCCTTTCATCCTATGTTTTGTCTTTGTTTTACTTAGGGTAAACATGATGTGTCGAAACGAAACCAAAATAGTAATTGATTAAGGCAGAAAGAGATAGCAAACTTATGCTCTCTCTATAGTTATAATGCTCATTGGGCGAGACGGACTTCACAACGAACGCAGCCAAACTGTGACCTGTCATATTTGACAT
Organism: Scoparia ambigualis; assembly: GCA_963921215.1. Taxonomy (NCBI): domain Eukaryota; kingdom Metazoa; phylum Arthropoda; class Insecta; order Lepidoptera; family Crambidae; genus Scoparia; species Scoparia ambigualis. The sequence goes on from OY992509.1 coordinate 18,632,997, forward strand.
TGACATTACTTGACCACGTCTACCGTGTCGACCGCCTGCCACGTTACCAAAGAAAGTCACATGCGCTTGCCACGAATGCAATCACAAAACTTCAAAAAGATATTGACATAGTTAAAGATTGGTGTGTCACCAATAATATGTTAGTCGACATCACAGGAGACCGAAGATCTGGCAGCTACCTCGGACAAAGAATTAGTCTTGCTATTCAAAGGGGGAACGCTGCCAGTATCTTCGGAAGCTTGCCTAAAGGGACTCCTTTTAATAATATATTTTAGTTTTATATTTTATTTTTAAGGTTTTTTAGTTTTAGGTTCATTGTTATTATATTTTTTAGTCATATTATATGTATTAAGTTATTTGTATTATTGTTGATAATATTCGAAGTTACCAATATGTACCTAAATCAATGATATTTTATGTTTAGATACGTTGCCTGGCCTCCGTAGTGGCAAGGACAAATCAAGGTAATTGCCTGGACTTCACTCAGTCACACGTCAGTCAGTGTCACGTCATTACGTTTGTACCTTTTTAAAGTTTTATATGTTGTTTGTTAGATAAAATGCCTTCCTGTGTATACAAAATTGCAAAAACTATACTGCAACAGTAAGAGACTAAAAAGTGTTTAATTTCATTTGTAAGTAAGGTAAATATGAATTTAAAATAGAAAATTTTCATTTAGTTATGACATTTGCGCTGTTGCCTTGTTTTCTGTAAGAGTGAAAGAGAGAAAACAATGGTGGCCGAGATAGCCGTGCAAAGAGGAATGCGCTGTTGCCAATTGGTCGATTAAGTTTTTATCTCTTTTTAACAATAGGCTTGACATGATTGTATTTATTTTCTTTCCCTTTCGACGTGTATTACGTCATAGAAATAATTTCGCCATTTTTTAAATGCAATTCGTTCACGTATGACTAGTCTATTTATAAAAGGTCATTGATCTAAATAATAATAAATGGTTTGTCTTATCTTTTACAAGAAAACGAATACCACAAAATTATAACTACAAATTGAACAATTGCGCTTTGTCTCGATGCACTACTGCAAAGGACTTTGGCATTATTTTTGATGATAAACTTTCATTCCGGCAACAATACGAATATGTGTTAAAAAGATGTAATTGTCTTTTAGGTTTTGTATTTAGATGCGAAATTCCGTAATTATGTCGTCGGTCGTCCGATTTGCTTCTAACAAAATGGAATATAATCAACTAAGGGCCAATTTTTCAATCCTCGGATAAAACTTATCCGTGTGATAAAATATTACGCGACTAATCTAAAATGTCACTTGTAAAAAAATAAAAGCCATGATATGACAATACATTTTCAAAATGTAAGTATATAATACCATAACCAACAAATAAGTTTCATCTGACCTTTGAAAAACCGGCCATTACATATGTATTTTTCCAAACTACTCCGAAACTGAATAAGGCTAACATATTGATTAACAAAATATATAACGAGTTATGATATAAAAGTTGGTATCAATTAAGAAGAATTGTTTTATTAATTTATTAACACCGTAAAATTATACATCAAGTACCAAAAACAGTCCATCGATATCAATATCGACTCCTACCACATTACTAATTAGAATACATTTGAAATGATGGGTTACGTGTCACTAAAATATCCAATCACAGCCTCCGCTCCCCTCTGAATTTTGCGGATTGCATGTTTTAGTAAAACTCGCTGAAAGCGACGTCAATGGACTAAGTGGTCTGTGGCGAGAACACAGCTGAACGGGGTGGAGAAGGATAACTTGATATCTCCCAAATCAAATCGTTACAAGTAAAGGAGTGATCAAATTGCGCCACCATTATTGCTTTTTCGGGCAGGACAATTTAAAAAGTAGTTCTAAATACTATAGTATTTACTTAATCTACTCCTGGTAATTCATATCAATAGTCTCATTGAATATATATCAAAAACAATCAGTTCTTTTTTGAATTTAATGCACCAGAAACTTGTAATAAAACAATTTATGTAGACAAATGGAGTTCGGACAATACACCGTAATTAGATTTTGGATCTTTAAATTCTATTTTACACGAAAATACATAGCTAGAATCTTTGAAAGCTTTAAAATCTTATAGATCATAGTTTTAACTATGTAGAAAAAAATAAACCCATATCCTTGATAAACTTTACTCATCGATTTTCTGCTGCGCCGCCTTAAAAAAGTACTTGGAAAATTCACCCAGTTATTGTTCTGAGGTTCTGAGGCTTTGATGACCCTTTTTGTTTTAATCTAAGTTCTGAGTTTATTATTCTGAGGGGTCGCCGGATGGATGGTATTCAGTATTTGACAGCAATCAATGTCAGTATCCGTAGGCTAAAGCAATGTTGACATTTGAACATTTGTAGAAAATCCAAAAATATATCAGATTTATTATTAAAATAACGAAACCGATTTTTTCCATGTAGAAGATGTAAATATGGCGAGAGAGAACGTTTATACAGGTAAGGATTGGACTGATTTACTTCAAATAACTGCAAAAGTACCTTCTGATAACATTTAGAACGGAAATAACTCTTTATCCAAATACCGGGTAATTATACGACAATACAAGTTAATCATTTCGTTAGCTATTATTAATCATTTATGTTAATTTAATATCTAATTAAGACAGAGATTAAAAAAGTAAAATCGCTGACGGACGACAAATAACCATGAACATGCATTTCATTAAATGTTTGCAGAGGCATTGTTTTATTATCATCAGCAGGAGTCAGACCTCTTTTATATATTAGTCATAATTTACTATACTTACACTACCTATTTAAACAGAAGAAATCTTTTTTGTTTTAATCTAAGGAAGAAATTGATCTTTCTATCTATCTATTTATCTACTTAGCGATCTTGCGCCAGCCGGATCCACTATTCTCCCACTACTCTGACCATATCATCGGACCAGCGAGCAGGTGGTCCACCTCTAGCTGACAAGAAATTGATGATTAAGATAATACTTCTCAGGTACATGCTGTCGTCATGACCGTCGAAACCACAACATGGTGCAACGCTCCCAGCAGAAGACGGTCAAGAACTTCCGTCACGTCGCCAACTTAGTATTCCAATATGTCGGGACAGCGTATGGCATGGTGAATAGGAACTACATAGCTCTGGCCACTGTGTTTGCCGTCGTCCTACTCAGTTTCCTTATACCTGACATATCGCAGAAGATTCACGCTACCAATGAGTTGAAGACTATGAAAAATGTTGTGAACTTGATGACGGTTAGTAAGTTTCAGACGATATTTTTACCGTTTTGCGACAACACGCCAATTGTGTTCTTCCAATTACCGGTGACTATGCCGTTTGTAGATCCTAGTTAAAAGCTCAATTAAATGGAAATACGCTTGCCGCATCATCAACCGCTCGCTTTCATGGTCGATACTTAGAGTTATAACAAGTTTACAATTATATCTCAGATGAAAAATTATTATTTATCAACAATAAACGATTTGCACAATTTGTACATAGTAAATTGCTAATGTTGGTCATTACGCGTCAAAACGGCAAGTATTATAACCAACTTTATTTTTAAATAAACGTATTAAAAAATCTAACTAATTTTTAGTATTGCATGTACAAATAAGCTGCCTTAAAAAACTTGGTGCCTGAATATTTTACTCGTCAGATAATGCACAAACCTCTAAAACGAATGTTAAACTATTTTTTTCTATGTATTATAAAGCATGTATTTAAGTATTTTAAGTATGTTTATCCGTTGTCTAGTAACCATTTCACTAGTTTCTTCGAAGCTTCTCTTGGGCTAGATAATTGGTGTGAGTGTAGGAAAGTTTATTTATTTATTTATTTTAGAACATCCAACCGAATATTTTTAAGAAAGAGTTCGAAAATAAATCGAACTGAGGCAATATACAAAATGTTTACGTTGAACTTTTGTTGATGCATTTTATTGTGCAGTAAAAGCAAGTACCAAGTAAGTTTCCAAAAATATGTAATCAACACAATTTAGTTCCAACGCAAATGTAGTAAATTATATACGAGAGTTTAGAGGAGATGCTGCTGGGCGTATTATATATTTTTAGCGAAACTGGGTTTATGAATACCGAGAAAGTTATGGTTACACTAGCCGTGGTGGGTGACAAACAATTTCTGGTGATTTTCTACGTGTTCTAGGAGCTAAAAGAACATAATATTTTGATATTTCTAGAGAAAAATTCAACGCACGACTGTCGTTAAGTAGGTAACAAATAACGAATTAAGTACCCGCAATCTCAAGGTAGAACTAATAGCCTCTAATTTCGGCTTTCTCTACAAATTCTCGCTATTTTGGTGCAAATGGCATTTCGGTTTACAAGCCAAACAATCTCTAGTATATTCACAAAGGTTATATAATTATTTTTTCCCACCAACTAACTATCTAAATAAAACTGAACAGAAATAAAACAGTATAAACTAGCTAAAAAGCTAGACTGAACAACAAGAAAAATGGGATGGAATAAGAGAAATCCGAAGCTAATACTTCACCGAGCTTAACTTGTTGCATGCCCGGGAATATCCGAGTCCCGACAGGAAAAATCCAGCATCTGCGGTGGTTTTGCACGCGACTTATTCGACGACGCTCGAATTTATTCCTCCGCGTTTGTAGGATCGTCAAAGTGTGTTCGCACATTTTTAACTTTTCAAGAAATAGGTATTATAAAATGCAAATGTGGGTTACTCTTAGCGTTGAAAATTATCAATTTTATTAGTTTATTCTAGTGACAAAGTTTTAATAGAGGTCGAGAATAAGAAACATCATGCCTGCGTCCCGAACGGGTAGGCAGATGGCTTGCAATGACAAGGCAACAAATGTGTTACGATACTGAGTTGGGTCACTTGCACATCGTCGAAAACGCAAGTGGTCAGATATGCATTTCATCTTATAACGCATATTGACAGAAACGCATTATCTCGTCAGATTTGCAACACGACATAGACGCAGCTCGTCACTTAAGTAACTTGGACAGATTCTCATCTGGACAGATACGCAACTTGTCAGCCGATAGAAAAACGCTTGTAGCTATTTCAGCAGCTAGTCAAACATAATATTCTACTATTTCGTATATTATTACAAAAAAAAACCTATTCAATATGCTAATCAATACTGAATAATATTTATGCAAGTTTAATTTTATTATATTTATCGAACAACTTCACTGCTAACGGTACTTTTTGCATAAAATTACAAAAGAATCAAAACATTTTGACTGTGTAATAAGGAATAGTCTATTCTTTTCACAGAAAAAAAATCGCCGTACCTACTTCTAGATAGATTATGTAACACGATAAATGCAAAACTGGCTCTTCATAAGGTACCAGTCCCCTTAAATTTTGTGCTTTTGTTTCATACATTTGGAACCTTCACTTTTGTTTTAGTTGTTCACGTTTATATCCTTAAGCAAACTTTGGATAATGGTAGATTTCATGTCTTCATAGTTTGGTCTTGAGTAAATGCTTATCTATGAAACTTATAGTTTACCTGCGACTAAGGGTGTTGAGTTACTCTTCGTGTAGGGTCATATGTGTGTTGAGCTATTCTTCGTGTAGGGTAATATTTATTAATTCAATATTTATTTCGGATGACAGAGATTTAAAGTTGCTGACCTACTTATATTAACAGTGTCGCGTAGCGGTGCGAAAGAATACTACCGCCCCCTCTCTTCCCTTGGGTGTCGTAAAAGGCGACTAACGGACTAAAGACTGCACATACTTCCAACAGCATAGGGCGGCGATGGGCTTACCACCTTGACAGGTGGTGAGCACATGTGCAGTCGCTATTTGGTGAAAAGTGGACTATAGTAGAGGATTGCTTTTTCGGTCCTCATTGCCTAGTTTCTGACTAACCCTTCGGGGATAATGGTCGCGATTATATGTATGTATGTATGCATGTATGATCTACATAAGTTTACTAGAACTATAAGTTAGCTAGAAAGTCAATACAGTTTTTGATTTTTCTTGGATACCTGATTATATGTATCTATGTATGCATGTATGATCTACATAAGTTTACTAGAACTGTAAGTTAGCTAGAACGTCAATACAGTTTTTAATTTTTCTTGGATACCTGATTATATGTATCTATGTATGCATGTATGATCTACATATGTTTACTAGAACTATAAGTTAGCTAGAACGTCAATACAGTTTTTGATTTTTCGTGGATACCTTATATACCTATTATTATTATTAACCCCTTCAGACCCGGCGTATATCTAAAACAGTTTTCGATTGTGTTTATCACAAATATCACAATTCACAACTTGTTTTCCTAAAACTATATTGTTAACTAACTGTTTTTTTCAACGTTTTGTTATCTTCGAGTTAAAATTAGTCAGACGCATTACTCATTTTGTAAATCCGCCCACATTCATATCTAACCTTCATAATAATCTGGACAGAAAGAAGTGACTCGCGCTGAAGTTGCTTGCCTAACAGCCGCGGACGAGATTTGCTACCTGCAATGCTCCATGCAAGATTGTGCCACGGAAACTGTTAGTATCAGGTCACTATTGACATTTTCACTTCTTTTTATCTGTTATCGATAGGTTAATAAAGATCCATTTGATATGACCAAAATACATGACAGTTTACATACTTAATCTGGGTACATTTTTTCACATAACTTTTTATGTTCTATTATCGGAAGTCCGAAAATATTTCACATACCATTTTACATCATAATAATCACTTTTCATAAAAAATATTAAATACTAACGATCGAAACCTATAATCATCAGAATTTATAATATCTCTAATCATACACCTTCTTTTCACTAATATTTGTTTTCGTATTATATTTTCTAATACCAACGATCGAAACTCCTTATCATTCTAATACATAACGCCAATATTCATAAATTGTTTTCATAATATTTCTTGATCATAAATGTTTTTATGAGCCACCCGCTATAAAGAAAAAGTTAAGTATGCAATACCATAGTTCCGTTGGTTAGGTTAGGTTAGACTAGTGACAAATAACTTTGTAATTTTAATAAATGCTGTGTGCTGCATGCATGTCGAAACCATGTTGCATGTTTTTTTGGAATATAAGGCATGTATACAAGCATGCAGCTTGTATGCATGCCTGCATGCTTGCTTGCATGTTGCATGCTTGCCTGCATGCTGCATGATTGCTTGCATGCTTCAAGCTCCATGCTTGCTTGCATGCCGGAATGTGCAGGGGGCAGGCCCCCCGCAATAAAGAAAAAGTTAGGTATGCAAAACTATAGTTATGTCGGTTAGGTTAGGTTAGACTTTTAATAAATAAAGGAGGGGGGCCGCAGGCCCCCCGACCCCCCTTATTTCTCAATCATAAGTGTGTGTATTAAAAACTATATTATGAATTCAAATATTTTCTTAGTAATCACATTATTAAAAACAAAATTATGATAATTGTCTGTTATGAAGGAAACAATTATGAAAAAAAAAGATTGAAGTTAAACTTGTTCTTAATAATGACTGTATTAATAAAAAAAAATTGATAACTGTCTGTTATGAGTTCCGATAGTAGTAATAACTTTTTCTGAACAAAAAAAGTATGAGGATAAAAATTAGCAAGAGTGATTATTATGAACCCAAATCGGTAGTAAAACAAAAAATGGGAGTAATAGTTTTATGTGAGCCAATATACTACTTTATAACCAGCATCAACCTATAAACGTCAAACTGTTAGGCTTAAGCTGTGTCTCCTGCACTGTTTTTGTTTTATAACACATAACATCAAACATCTAACAAAATATAGGCGTGGCCTAAAGCCGTGTCTCCTGTGACACTGTTTTGTGTTTTTTAACACCTAACATCAAACATCTAACAAAATTTAATCCCATATTTTGTTAGATGTTTGATGTTAGGTGTTAGAAAACACAAAACAGTGTCGCAGGAGACCCGGCTTAACTGTTTTGTTAGCTCAAACAAGCAAACATGTTATCCAAGGCGGACGGAAAATTAATTGAATATTAATTGGAATAAAGACAATACATTGTTATTAATTGATTTAATAAGCGATCGCCCTGCGCGCGAGTGATTTGGGATTATTGCCGGAAATATTTCAAGTAGAAATTTTTAGAAGTTATGATTTGTTCGTGTTTGAAAGCGCAGGAGACTGCAATATTTTGCTAACACTTTTAGCAAGCATGTTTTGTTAGTTTGTTTTGTTATTTTTAGGCGCAGTAAGCCTTTCCACATGATTAATGCCAACAGTACATAGGGCGTTTATGACTCTTTCGGCAGAACAGAATCTAAAAATTACTTATTCAAAGAAAAAGAGGCCGTTATTAACCTAAATTTTAAGCAACATTCATAATGCCGTGTCCCTGAATCGGTGACAATATTAAAAACATTTTGAGCTCCTTGCTTCGGAAGGCACGTAAAGCAGTTGATCCCGGATGTTGTCGTAAGATGGTGGTCGTTAAAACTCACCAACCGTATTGGACCATCGTGGCCTATACTCCCCACGTGCTGTTGCCCGTGTGAGAAGGCCTGTGCCCAGCAGTGGGAAGTTTAGGCTGCTTGTCCATTGAAGCGGAGCGAGGCTGCGGTGCGGAAAAGCGTAGAAATATTAAGGGGATCCTGCACGAAATTGTGAAAATTTACGTATTTTTAAGTTACTTGTACGTAAGGTCACTACGAAAGTTTTGAGATACTCAACATTTATAAAAAGAACGCAACTAGATTGAACGTTTTATTAAAGATAAATTATTTGTTATTCGAACATAGAAAACCATTTGATCAAATATTTAAAAATAAAAAAATGACGTTTGTTTTTTGTTTCAATAGGCTTGTGTCCACTAAGAATAAATCGGGTAGATTGGCGTTTCTAATGATCAATTATGATTTATAGAAACATAATATCTAAAATATTAATTATAAAAAATTGGAATCATTAATATTTTTAACGAAAAACATCGACATTAATACGCATACAGTCTTATGACATTAAACGCCAATCAAAAGTCGTTACGTCACTCCGTGCCAAATGTCATTTTATTGTTGTGATAATTCTATAGAACAAGCCTCGAACGAAACAGATTTCTAAATAAAAATAGTTATTTTGGTGAATTATCCGACAAGTTGATAAGAATTAATTCTTGAAAGACAAGTATTAAATAAATAAATAAATCTTTCCTATTCGATATGGAGTCTGGATTTACCAAAGCAAATAGCGCGAGTTTACCAAAAATTGACGCCATTATGCTTGGCAAGTTTTTCGCGTCTAACTCTGACTTTTGCTCATCGGAATTTCGCAATGTTAAAACTTCCATGTAAGTAAGAATATATTAAATTTAATGTACTTACTTATTAAATAAAATTTGATTTTTAAAGAATTATAAAATCTTAGCTTCAATGGTAGGTATTATTTCAATTTCGTAAACTAACCTAACTTTTGATTTTGTCTGCCGGTTGACCAACACAGGTTAGATTTGCAAATTATTAAATAGTTTAACTTATTTACAGGTCCTCACGAGCTTCATATGGAGACGACGCTGTAAGTTATGTGCAGCTTAAGCGTGACGGCAAATTTTGCACTGTTAAATGCAAAATATGTCCTGAGCACAAAGTACATGCAAAATTATACCAGTGCATGTTGGTTGTCGATGTGGAAGAGGATGCCATTGTGAGTGTTCAGTGCATTGACTGCGTTGCTTCGCAGGATGGGTGTAAGCATGCCATTGCATTTTTAATGTGGGTACATCGCCGAAGTGAGGAACCATCATGCACTTCAGCGGAATGCTATTGGACGAAGTGTAAACTTTCTAGAGTAGGTAGAAGTCTGAAATATGTAACTGCAAAAGAATTTTCAAAGGGTAGTCCCATATTGCCTGCAAGTTTTATTGAAGTTTTTCGAAGAGGGAATGAAGAGAAAAATTGAGAACTGTGAACTTCTGAAATATCAGCCCACTTATTGTATAAGTAAATCACAGGCCATTACAATGCATCACCTTGTATTACATTTTAAAGAAAAAAGTGTTGATGAATTTTTAGAAAAAGTTCTAATAACGGAATCATTAATAAATGAAGTGGAAGAAAGAACACGGGAGCAATCAAATTGTAGTCTTTGGTTTGAACTGAGGTATGGTCGGATAACCGCTTCAAAGGCTTTTGAAGTTAGCCGTTGCAAAACCACTGATGGTACACTGATATCCCTGATACTAGGTGGTAAAATCCCAGATACTTCGTCCATGAAACATGGTCGTGTCTTAGAGGACGAAGTGAGAAGAACAGTGGAGAGAAAACTGGGAAAAAAAATTCATAAGTGTGGCCTTATTTTAAATACTCAATACCCTATGATTGCTGGATCCCCAGATGGGATATTTCAAAATGGTATTATAGAAATAAAATATCCCAACAATGCAAAATTACACAAAAATTATATAAAGAACGGTAAACCTACTGAAAAATATAATGCCCAAATGCAGATTCAAATGTTTTTAACCCAAAAGAAAGTCTGTTTGTTTTGTGTAGCTGACTCGGAATATACAAAAAATAAAAATGTTGAAATTTTAAGTGTGCCATTCAATGAAGAATATGTCCAGAATTTAATTATTGATAAGTTAGTAATCTTCTGGAAAAATAATGTATATCCAATGTTGTATCAGAGTGTGTAAAGTACTTATATTAATTTAAATAAATAACCAATCATAAAATGTTTTCATTTCTTTTATTGCACCAAAGAATCTTACAAGTTAATCAAAGCACATGCTATGATTATTATATCATCAAGTATTTTTACAAATTGAAGATTAATACAGGCATGCGGTTTAAGCATATAAAATTCACGTAGGCGCCGAATAACCCTCTCTACATGTATTCTTAAGCTATCTGTTTCGTTAACTTTGCTTTAATTTTACTCATTTTCTTTCCTGTTTCAACACTTGGCGGCCTTAATAACTTTATACCTGACTTAAGCAAGTATTGTTCCACATGTTTAAAACCCCGATCAGCCATAACATACATGCCACTTTGTAATGTTTTTACAAAATCACAACTTTCCACCAAACATGTATCAGTTGTTCTGCCTCCAAACCCTGGAGAAATATAGTTCACCAATCCATTAGGTGTGCAAGATATCAAATATTTTATTGTGTTTGATTTTTTATAATCTGACCATGTCAGGGCTTGGTTTACTGCCTTAGAAGGCTTTTGTATTTCTATTTCCAAGCAGTCTATAATGCAAGCAACATCATTAAATTTATGCCTAAATGCCATAGGTAAAGTCCTTTTATTCATTTCACTGTCTAAAGTTACAATAAAGGGTCGCATAACACTGGCTATATAAGGAATGTTTTTCAAAAATATCTTGCTTAAATAAGATGGGGTCACTCCATATTCATCTGACAGTTGACTAAATGTATTATCCAATCTTATTTTTTGTAAGCAGAATAATAAATGATGTTTGGGAATATTTAATTTGTTTACTATCAAATCAATTAAATAATAACAACTACTTGAAACACCAATATATAATCGAGGTTTTCTATCTATTTTCTTTAATGTATATGACAAAGTGTCTGATGCTTCTATTTTTCTATCTTCTTCAATTAATTCACTACAGTCAGATGATGACTTCATTTGTAATGAGTGCACTGATGGTGAGCCTCTGCTGGTTTTTACAGATGGTTACAAAGAAATATTATCAGAGGAAAGATCTTCTTCAATGAATTTATTTGTACTAATTTTACTTAAGCCGTACATGGATCGTCTAGATTTTACTATAGTTTCAGCTTTGAATGGGGACGTACAGCAAGATATAAGTGAAGGTTTCAAAGGTGATAATGCCTGGTCTATGGACTTTACGTTGGTCTGTACAGCTTTACTTCTGAATTTGTGTGTTATGAATGCTTGAACAGATTTCTCTACTGTCTTCACAGATGAAGTTTCTTGCACTTCTTAAACGGTTTGATTATCTGAAAAGTAAACATAAGATGTTACAACAATAATAACTAGGTGCTCTGCAATTTTAAACTATGTATTTATGTTGTTGTTACATACCTACTTGAAATTATATCTAAAGTACCACTTTCTTGTGAATCATTAAGACACTCTGCAACAGTGATCATTCTCCGTTTTTTTAAAATATACGGCCGATCTATGCTGAGACATGTTCGTTTCTTCCTGTCTTCTTGACATTCAAATTTACTTGGAGTGCAACCTGGTTTCATGCACACTTTTGATACTGTTCCCGTAATATGATACTCCATATAATTAGCCATTTCTTTTGGTAACTAGAAAAGTAGAAAAACATTACAATCAATATAAATAACATTAAATGGTACGATTATACATAAACCACAACAACCTAACCTTACATCACAATTAACTAGAAAAGTAGGTAAGTACCTAGTGATTTTGCAACGTTTGTTAGTAGTACTTCGGATTTAGAAATAATTATGTTGATTAGATATGTAAGTACTTACATCAAAATGATCTTCACAAAAGTACATTCTTGAATCTACAGATAAACTACGAGGATGATTTCTTCTTGCAAGTCTAAGCCACTTTTGTCGTATTTTTACATTGTTTGGCACATAAATAAACAATTTGTTAGGCGTTTTTATAGTTGTGCTTTTACATTGGGGCACGATACAGTGCTTGTAATACGAGGAATTCATTTTCAATTAATTAAACTAAGCGGACATACAAAACTAAATACTGAAGAAGACACATTTCACTCAGTTTGGTTTGTTTTGTTTGACACGTCGTGACGTCATTCACGTTGACATGGCGGTCTTGCGTTTTTGCGGTAAATTTAAAACGGAATATAAAAACGCAAATTAAATAGTGTAAATGATCGACTTTTTTAAAAATAATGTATTTTTAGGATAAAATAGATAAAAAGGTATCGTTTTAATATGATTTTGAAATTTAGTCAACTAGCCTATTCCGCGGGCTTTCATCGTCAACTATGGATTTTAAGCGAGAATTTTCGTGCGATGATTTTGTACGATTATAAATTTGGATTAAATGAATGTGAGTGCAAAGAGCGATTAGTTTCGCCGTTTGGGGACTATGCACTATCGCGTGCAACAGTTTTCAGATGGTTTGCTCAATTTTAACGAGGGATTTTCTCCTTAAATGATGATGAAAGAAGTGGCCGGCCCGCGACTTCAGTTACAGAAGAAAACGTCCTAGTTGTGAAAAAAATTATTAAGGAAGACCCAAAAGTGACTTATAAACATATAGAAGAGGTCGTGAAGATTTCATCGCCAGCTATTAATGAAATTTTACTCAACCGGCTTGGAGTCAGGAAATTATGTTCACGATGGGTGCCTCACTCAATGACCTTATCTATATTATATATAGACTAGTTACACCTGAACGAATTGCATTTAAAAATGGCGAAATTGTTTTTATGACGTAATCACGTCGAAAGGGAAAGAAAATAAATGTTATCATATCATTAGCCTGTTTTTAAAAAGAGAGAAACTTATATTTTATGTTTTGTATACTCTTTAAGGTAGTTGACCAATGAGCTCATTGAATTTATGCGCCATCTCGGCCGCCATTGTTTTCTCTCTTTCACTCTCACAGAAACGTCTCTCTCTTACATAGTACACGCGTCTCACTCATGCATATCGAATTGGCAACAGGGCAAATGTTCTCACTAAATGAAAAATTCTATTTTAAATTTGTTTTTACAATAATTACGAGAAAAAATAAAAAAAATCTTGTCTCATAAGGCTGCAGTATAATTTTTACAATTTCTGTATACACAAGAAGGCCTTTTATCCAAATAACAACACAAAAACTCATAACGGTAACGACCGTATTGACGTGACAATGACTGACGTGTGACTGAGTGAGGTCCAGGCAATTACCTGGATTTGTTCTAGTCACTACGGAGGGCAGGCAACGTATAGCTACTCATATAATATCATTGGCCTCACTCGCTGACTTCAGAACAAAAAGAAGCTCGTGTGACATGGTGCAAATATATGCTCAGAAAATTTGATCACGGAGAAGGACGGTCAATTTTTAACATTATTACTGGAGACGAGAGTTAGATTTACCAATATGATCCACTGACTAAACGGCAATCGACAATTTGGGTGTTTCCTGATGATGAACCTCCAACAAAAGTAAAACGCGGGCGAAGTGTTGAGAAAAAAATGGTGGCCACATTTTTTTCTGCAAGTAGTCATATGGCCACAATTTTCTTAGACGACCAAAAAACTGTGAATGCTAAGTGGTATATTGAAGTGTGTTTACCTACTGTATTTAATAATTTAAAACAAAAACGACCTAAAACTGGTTTGAGGGGGCTCTTTTTGCATCATGGCAATGCGTCGCCGCACAAGGCCATTGTCACCAAGGACTTTTTAAAGAGTACAGAGATTGAAGAATTGTGTCATCCTCCGTATAGCCCCGATTCTTGCGATTTCTTGCTCTTTCCGAAAATCAAACTCGGACTTCGTGACACGCGATATAACAGTCCTGAGGATGCACAGAATGCCTACTTACAGGCCGTAGAAGACGGATGAATCGATGCATAGAAGCTAATGGAGAGTAAATTGAGAAACTGTAATAAAAAAAAATTGAATAACTTTTATACTTTTTTTGTATCTTAAAACTTTCGTAGTGACCCACGTACTATGCGCTGAATTAGTTAAACACATTAAAAGAACTTACTTAAGTTAGCCTGATCATTGCACAAGGTCGTAGCCTTGTTGAAATTTGAAACAAATTCTTTTAATAATAACAAACAATACATAAATCTAATGACTCCTAAAAACATATTTTTTCGACAACTTTCTTAATTTTTCGCATGAAACAATAATTCTTAACACAAGCGCGTGATGGTTTTGTACATTTCACAGAATAAAAACATGGCTTTAAAGAAATTACTAGGTCTGAAACTTCAAAGCAGAATTGTTCTAATTTTAAATATCAATATGATTAATTTTGCTTTGAAGTTCAATAAGAGACTTATGTAAGTTTTTGCGATCGCGCGGCACCCCCTTAACTAATAGAATTGCATTAAATCTCCACACCGCTCCAGTGGACAATCCTATTGGTTAATATTACTCCGCTTCTCCGCACCGCAGCCTCGCTCCGCTTCAATGGCAGGCAGCCTTATAGGCTGACAATGATGATATTTTAGCCGACAGACCCACATGACTTGTCAGAGTGCACCAGCCATTGCACGCGATCCACACTCTCCGCGTCAACCGAAGTTGACGGGCAGCTCGGCTTGTTGCAGCGATTATTCTATCGAAAAGGAAATACTTCCCACAAGGTAACAAAAATAACCTACGTTTGTAATATTAGACCAAAACCCTGTACAGAATACCGGGTCATCATCTTATCAGCAATAAATACTTATCATAACAATAATAACTTACTTACTTTAAAAATAAAGAGCTTCATTGTTTTCTTATATTTAAGTACCGTAGAACGGGGCTATTTGGTAAAAAAGTAGGGATAAAATTTTTTATATTTATTTTTCCTTTAATTTTTAACAGACAAAGAAGTATGTGTTGCTTAAAATAGATATAACCCTATAAAAATACAAAAATAAAAACACAGAACGAACAAACAGTAAGGTTTATTTTAAAAAAGAAGATGCCTTTCCAAATAACCCCCACAGTGGGGTTATTTGGTATGAATAAAAATTACAGAAAATATCTTTATAAACGAGTTAGGATCCTTGTGCCGACTTTCCCTGTTTGTCTACTTTACTGAAATATTATACAACGATTACCCTTATGCCAAATTTTCAAGATTCTTTGAGTTTGGTTCCTTTATGCCGGCCGACTTCATAATTATTTGTGCCCGAGGTTCATGCAATTAAAGCACCTCATTGCCAGCGGTTCCAAAGCCACGCACGGGCTCCACTATGCCAGGGACCAACCAGGAGCCGGCCTGACTCCACAATACCCTCAGCGACCTCCACAGGACACCGGACCAGAACGGAGCCTATCACGCCTGGCTCAAAACTGATTATCCAAGGCGGCGACGACCTCTTCGGCCCGGATGGAATTATCCAAGCCCGAAACCCTGATGTCCACGCACCAAGTGGGCCTCACTACTGTGGCGGTCGTGCTGAGGACCTTGGTCGCCAGAGTATCAGCCTTAAGTCCACTGGATGTTCCCGGGATCTCCATTATCCTGGAGCCAATGGCAATCTGCCTGATGCGGAGCCCTTCTATCCCTAGCTCCGCTTTTTTTGTTTTTGCCACTTTGAAACTAATGTAGCATCTCTAAATAACGAATTAATGTAATACGAGGTAAAATAAAAACTAGCAAGGCAATTTGGATATGGGGCTGGTTAAAATTTCCAAATAACCCCATATCAGCTTCCAAAAAGCCCCATTAAAAAAAGTTGTATTATTTAAAATATATTGAAATAGTTTAATAAATTTTATTATAATAATTTATTTGAATAGTTAAATAAATAATAAAACTTACCACAGTCTTAAAAATATGTTTGCAAATAATAATTCCAACCGAAAGTTTCAACACGAAAATTGTGTTACTACTGACAGGCTCTCGCTAAATGTAGTTCATATCATCACACGTGCGGTGTTCTTCTCTCTGATTGGTCGAGATTGACAGATAACGGAGTTACCAACTGTTAAAGAAAAAAAAAGGTTGAGTTCACGTTTATTATTTTTAATTTGTTTGCATTCGTTCAAAAATATTATTTTTTTCTAAAAAGCCCCACGGTTACCAAATAGCCCCTTTCCTACCTAGTTTTTTACCTTTGGGCGTGGACGTTAAACATAATATGATTTAAATTCAGTACAATAATGCATAATATCTAACAATCCATTCATCCATCCATCCAAATCCATTCCAATTTTTTTATAATATCTACCCAAGAACTAGCCGGTTGTAGCTATACATTTAGATACTCTTAGGGAAAATTTCTACTTGTTTTTTCATAATAATAATATAATTTACGCTGAGCCGGCGAGCGGTTTCCTCGCATATTGAATTACCATTAGTTTTCACCAAGGAACAACAGCCAGCATTATGGCATGAGCCAAAAATTTTACATTAATTACTTTAATTGGAAAACTCATAGCCTCATTCCTACATGATGAACGATAAACGATGCGAACTTCACCATCAAATCTCAACTATTGAAAAATATAAGACATAGAGAAAAGAAGAATTAGCTGATGAGTATTTTATGATACAGTGGGCGTGTTAGTCAATATGCGTGTAAGTCAAAATGCGTGTAAGTCAATATGCGTGTATGTCAAAATGCGTGTAAGTCAATATGCGTGGAAGAAGTTGGTCATTATGCGAGTAACCCAGTTACAAGAATCTTATGGTTCGTCAAAGTTTTTCAAGAGGCTGGCATTTATTGAGCTCCTTTATGCTTTTGATAGCAGGTTAGACTAGTGGTCCAGGTTGTTTTATAGGGGCCTCTGCCTAACTGTGGGACAGTTTATAGGCTATACTTTATTTTACATTTTGTGCCATATAAAATCTCGTATTCGTTAACGTGATCAAACCGCGAATAAAGCTCAAACTTTGTCCACGCGGGAAAGCTTTATGTTAAGGCTACAATAATTGAGCACTTATGAATGTCGCCACGAAAATGAAATTGTTGAGTATTCATTTAAATTGAATGTTAATGATAAATAAACTTTAATTGCCTTTCAGGAAATCGCAATCATGTCCTACGTATACACGGACTCGTTCGACGCTGAAAAAACGATGACAACCAACTGCAGCAAATTATCAGAATGACCTGGGTTTTCACTAATGAGTATTGTTATTTCCCAAACAATAATAAACATTTCGATAATGAAATCAGACGCGCTTATTTGTGATTGTGAATTGAGGTTTAAGGTTGGCCGCGCATTGACGACTGTCGCTTGAACAACTATAGTTGCTTATGAACTATTAGGTTTTTTTTTATTCACCACGGGTTAGCACATTGCCTACATCTCACCTTATGGTAAATGACGAAAAGACCGAAGGTGTAAGCGCACTTCACCCCGGAATCCTCAGCCACCGAAGAACTGGCTATCTTATCTCTAAACCGTCGGAAAACAATAATGCTATTAACATTGTTATGGCGCCAGACTTTAGATAAGATGATGGTAGCTAGCCAGGCGGACTTAACAAAACCTACCACTGGGGATTGTACCCCGAAATATCCATAACCATCTACACAGCGGCGGTGGAACCCGTTGTAAGATATGCAGCTAGCACATGGGCATCTGCATCTGATAAACTCATGACTTGTAAACAGCTGGATACGTTGCAACGGGGTTTTGCGCACCCGGTATACTTGGGTATGCAGATGACAGCACTGTCTTAGTGAGTTACACATCCAGCGCACGTACTAGTGGAGCTGAGATTCAGTCTCTGAGAGAGGCCATGGTCGAGCGTTTGAACACATCCTTGAAGGAAGTATCCGACTGGGGTGACGCGAACCTGGTCAAGTTCAATGCAACCAAAACACAGGCGTGTCTATTCTCCGCTATACGGAGTCCGTTCACCATGACTTCTACTTTCCGAAGTGTCTCTGTACTTATTTATGACCATCTCGAGCTTCTTGGTATGACACTGTCATCTACTCTGAACTTTAACTCCTACCTGGAGTCAAAGTCACAACTTGCCTCAAAAAAGCTGGGTATCCTCTCAAAGGTGAAAAGGTACTTCACACCGGGACAACTGCTTACTTTATATAAAGCACAAGTCCGGTCGTGTATGGAGTACTGTTCTCACCTTTGGGACGGATCCGCTAAATACCAACTTGGGGCACTGGAGTCGATTGACAGGAGAGCCAGAAAGCTCAACAACGATGACAACCTTTTTGACGCCAAGCTGCAGAGCTTAGAACATAGGCGCCAGGTCGCATGTCTATCAGTTTTTTTTAGGATACACTTCGGACATTACGAATTGATTGAACGGCTACACATAACAAGGGTAAAACCTCAGAAAGATAGCTATAATTATTGTTCTGAGGGTAAAACGAAACATATTTTTGACTTGTCATTTGTCAGCTCTTTCTGTCACTTGTCTGTGGTTGTCCGATTCGTTTTTTTTACTCTATTATAACCTCAGAACTTAGAGCATTCAACCAGAATGCTCTAAGCCTCAGAACAATAACTGAGAATAAAACTCATGTATATGTACTTGGAATTATTCGATTTAATTCCTCCATCCCCTTTCTACCATAGGACAACCAGACAAACTGAGCGACGTCATAGATTCACTGTGGAGAATCCGCATATGCGTACGAAGCGCTTTGCGTCTACTTTCATCATTCGTCCTGCAAAGCTGTGGAACTCCCTGCCAAAGTCGGTGTTTCCTACAAGGTACAATATTGGGGTCTTCAAATCACGAGTGAATAGGTTACTTCTAGGCAAGCATGTTCCACCGTAGGCCACATCATCCCTTACCATCAGGTGGGATAGTGGCCAAATGTAAGCTTAACACACAAACAAAAAAAAAAAAAGACAGTATTACTCAACTCTGCTCTGGTCCTGTCCTGAGTGCTCTCCCTAGATCTCCGAATTAAAGAGGCAGCCGCCCTTTATGAGACTAGGAAAGGAGTGCCCCGGGCGGAACTACGGGGAAGAGACATAGAGACTACATTCAGCATTAAACACACCACACCCGGCAAGCTACAAAAATATTGTCATAAAACACATAACGGAAGACACACAAATACGCACACACACACACACACACACACACACACACACAAACACACACACACAAACACACACACACTCACACACACACACACACACACACACCCGCACGTACACACACACACACACACCCACACAACACACACACCCCAACACACACACCCACACCCACACACACACCCCCACACACACACACACACACACCCACACACACACACACACACACACACCTTCACAGACACACCCACACACACACACGACATATACATATACACCGACGGCAGCAAGATTAACGGCAAGGTGGGGGCGGCTCTTTCCATATGGAAGGATGCCGCTGAAACCAAAACCGTCAGGCTTGCGTTGCCGTCCTACGCAACAGTATATCAAGCAGAAATTCTTGCACTCAACAAAGCCTCGGTGGTAGTATCAAATAGGACGGAGACTTCGTTTGGGATTTACAGCGACTCGATGGCTGCCTTATTGACGGTCGTTAATGTCTCGTCCCTCCATCCCTTAGCAGTAAGTACGCGTGAGAATGTTAAGCGGGTTCTTGAGCAGGAAAAATCATTAGATTTTTACTGGATCCAAAACACACGCGTGGCTGGAGGGAAATGAGAGGGCCGACCAGCTAGCCAAAGAGGCCGCTCTAAATTCGAAGAAGAAACCCGATTATGACAGGTGTCCTGTTTCATTCGTGAAGCGACTCATCAGGGATGAGTCGCTTGACGAATGGAACAGGCGTTACCAGTCTGGTACCACAGCCGGGATGACAAAACTTTTTTCTTTCCCGACATCACCACCGCATAAAAAATAACACGTAAATTCAAACATACACAACTTACTACACAGGTGTTCACGGGCCATGGTGGGTTCTCCGCGTACCTGAATCGCTTCAGGTGCAAGGACAACCCGTCGTGTGTCTGTGACCCAGAAATACAAGAAACACTAGTACACTTTCTCCCGAGTGCCCAGTACATGTTCTGAAGAGGTTTAATGTAGAAACAGAATTGGATATTCGGATAGTGCCGAATAAATTCAGTAAGATCATAGCCAGCAAAGTAACTAGAGACAGGTTTATAAAGTACTGTGTCGAGATCATAGATTTAGTATATAACTATACCAAATCTATGGTCGAGATAGTAGAAATGGTAAGAAAGCGTAACAAAACATAATACAACAAACAAACAAAATGAGTAAACATAGCATAATATAGAGTATCTTTATATATAAATATTGTTATACATAGTAGAATACTAAATAGTATAAGAAAATAAATAATAAATTAAAAAGAATAAGGAAAAGATAAATATATGAAAAGAAAACAAGACCATAGCATAAGACACCACAAAAAAGAAGTGGAAAGATAGAATTATAAAATGTAACACCTTTTGTATAAGTTAAGAAAAAATATATTTATAATATAATAATTAGATATAAGAAAACTGTAAAATAAAATAAAAAACCCGGGATAATTAAAACCCTATTCCTTAGAATAAGAAACAATAGAATTAAAATAGGAAGCAATAGTAATCTAGAAAGAATAACAATGTATAAGAGTGTAGTTAACTACATCATCATCATCATCATCATCAGCCTATTAACGTCCCACTACTGAGCACAGGCCTCCCACTGGACAATAAGCACGTGGGGATATTGGGCCACGCTGGCCCAATGCGGGTTGGTGGGTTTTAACGACTGTCATCTTACGACAACAACCGAGACCAACGGCTTAACGTGCCTTCCGAAGCACGGAGGAGCTCGAGATATTTTTAACTTGGTCACCCATCCAGCGACCCGGCTTTGCGAAAGTGGCTTAGCGAGCAAGGTCGCAAGCCGAACGCGCTAGCCGCTACGCCATCGAGCTCCTCGTAGTTAACTACACTCTTATACAACTACACTGTTATTATATTTAAATATAAGATAACTGTTGTAGGGAATCCCACCCTGCATAGTGTAAAAGATGATGAATGGTAATAGAGGATTATGAATGGAAGTACGAGAAGCATGCAAGCGAGAGACGGTATGGAAGAGTAAAGTAGACATAGTTCTCCACTAAGTGGGGAAAGCTAGTAAATTTAAATAAAAAAACCAAGCCCTACCACGAAGCTAAGCAAGTACAGTAAGATGTACTCCAGCTTGGAATCGAACCCGAGACGTCTGGGTCCAAAACTGGTGGCTTAGCCATTAGAAAACGGGCGGTTAAAAGTTGTTGCTGGTAAGATGCACTGCCCTGCACATTCCAGGGGACGTTCCTGTAACTTGACGGCTTACTTGGTGATGTAGAATGGTGCCCAGAATCAGTCTTAATGGCGACATACAGCATTTTATTAAATTTATATGTGTCTGTTTAATAGTTACAGGTACTTCCAGCGAAGTTAAAACTAGAACACATGCATGGTTAACTTTGAGAGAGATGAAACAATAGTGCAACTAGTATTTATTTGGGTAACCTATCATAAATTCGAAACTTTCCTGTACTAATTTCAATTGTTCGAAAACGGTATGACGAAGTTTTAAATACCAGATTGCTGCTTTTACATAGTTTTGTTAATCCATAAACTACATTTCATTTCATTTTCCAGAAAAACTTTTAGCCGAATATCAAAACTACTTTTTTTTGGAAGATGTTTTGCATACAATAAATTTCATATCATTCAAATCCGAAGTAACTTTTTCTCTAAAATATCATAACCAGCTGTTCCTTTTTTTTCATATTCATATTACTAGGTAAATTAACTAAAATGTCTTAAAAAGTTAATACTTTGTGATTTCGGTTAGGTTGTGCTACGGCAAAACCGACTACACGTAGTCTGCCCTACGCTATATAGTGTAATTTAAGCCCGCGTAGGCGCGAAGGGGTGAAGCGACCCGCGAGCTGAGGAGCAGGTGGGTTTAACGCTCGCCGCCGTAGCTGAGGCTGGCCAGCAAGCCGAAGCTGCGGTGGTGAGCGAAAACCATCTGCGACGATAAGTTCGCGTGGGACCGCCGGGGCCTCGCAGCGGCGGAGCCATGACAGAAACCATGCATGCTGCATGCTGCGTGCTTAGATAATACTGCATGCTTGGTTGCATGCTTGAGGATCTAGCTCAAATATGTAAATAAAGCAAATCGCATGGACTAAAAGTTAATCCTAGTAAAACCCAGGTCCTTATAATTGGTAGCCCTAGAATAGCCCTAGAACTAGGTCTAAGCTTGACTGGTCGCGCATCCCTGATGTCGTTTTAGATGGTACTATAGTAGCTTATAACAACAAAATTAAAAACTTTGGTGTCTACTTTGACCCTCACTTATCTTGGGATACGCAACTGCAAGAGGTCAGTCGCAAAATATTCGCCTCGGCGAGGTCTCTAAGGCGACTTCGTAATTTTCTACCAACTGCCACTAAAGCTGCGCTTGCACAGTCTCTTCTTTGACCTATCCTCGATTACGCCGATGTCAGCTATCTAGACCTTAGGGAGGATCAACTAAATAAGCTTGAGCGACTTTTGTATTAGGTTTATATTTGGTTTGCGCAAATATGACCACGTCTCTTAATTTCGCATTAGGCTCAAGTGGTTGCCAATTCGCCTTCGCCGGAATGCACATATAGTTTCCTTAGTCTACAACATATTATTCAATCCTACCACCCCTTTTTATCTTAAAGATCGCTTCCAATTTTTACACGAATCATCGGAGAACTTTACTTTGCAAATTCCAATGCATTCTACTACATTCTACGATAAATCTTTCACAGTTCATGCTGCTCGTCTGTGGAATGCTGTGCCTGTAACCGTAAGACAAGCAAGCAAAATCCCTGCTAGCTTTTATAAAGCTTGTCAAAGATTGTCACACTACTTGTCAAAATAATTATTAAGATATTGTGTCAATGTCATATGTTCATTTATGGTACAAACTCAGAACAATAACTATTATAGTTCTGAGGATACGAACTTATAATAATATTAATGTATGTTGTATATAGACGAATCTCGAAATCTGTGCGACACGACCTGCGCTCCTATAGTGCTAAATGCATTAGGGACGCAATTGCGCGGAACCAAGGCGCCAAAGTGTTCGCAAAGAATTCGTCTATTGGTCAGAGCCAAATGACTAAGCTGAAGATCGAGGACGGCAGTGTCATTTCGTCGAAGCCGGAGATTCTGAGAGAGCTCGAGAGGTTTTATGGACAGTTGTACACCTCAACACAAGAGCCCGCTGTTGGTACAGCTCAGGACACCAGAGCTAAGTTAACCCGACACTATACCGAAGATATCCCTGACATCAGCCTGTATGAGATTAGTATGGCTCTTAAACAGCTTAAAAACAACAAGGCGCCGGGTGATGACGGAATTACCACTGAACTTCTGCGAGCGGGTGGAAAACCGATACTCGTAGTCCTCCAGAAGTTGTTTAATTCCGTCATGCTCGAAGGTACTACGCCAGAAGCATGGCACAGGGGTGCGGTGGTGCTCTTCTTCAAGAAAGGCGATAACACCTTATTGAAGAATTATAGACCCATCTCACTCCTGAGCCATGTGTACAAGCTGTTTTCGAGAGTCATTACGAACCGTCTCGAACGCAGGTTTGACGACTTCCAGCCTCCCGAACAAGCCGGTTTCCGAAAAGGCTTTAGTACCATAGACCACATACATACGCTCCGCCAGATTATACAGAAGACTGAGGAGTATAATCGGCCCTTATGTTTAGCGTTTGTGGACTACGAGAAAGCCTTCGATTCTATCGAAACCTGGGCTGTGTTGCAGTCCCTCCAGCGTTGCCATATCGACTATAGGTATATCGAAGTGTTGAAATGTTTGTATAGAAACGCTACTATGTCGATCCGATTACAAGACGAGAGTACGAAACCAATCCAATTGCAGAAAGGTGTGAGACAGGGAGACGTCATATCTCCGAAACTGTTCACAAATGCGTTGGAGGACGTTTTCAAGCTCTTGAATTGGAACGGATTCGGCATCAACATTAATGGCGAATACATCACTCACCTTCGTTTTGCCGATGATATAGTCATAATGGCGGAGTCGCTGGAGAACCTCAACACCATGCTCAGCGACCTCAATATCGTATCCCAACAGGTGGGTCTTAAAATGAACATGGACAAGACGAAGATCATGTCGAATGTCCATGTTGAACCCGTACCGGTAATTGTTGGGAGCGATACTATCGAAGTTGTCGACCACTACACCTACTTAGGACAGATTGTCCAGTTAGGTAGGTCCAACCTCGACAAAGAGGTCGCCCGGAGAATCCAACTCGGATGGGCAGCGTTCGGGAAATTACGAGATATCTTTGCATCGAAGATTCCGCAGTGCCTAAAGACAAAGGTCTTTAACCAATGTGTGTTGCCGGTGATGACATATGGCACCGAAACGTGGTCCTTAACTGTTGGCCTTTTAGAAAAGCTCAGAGTCACACAGCGAGAAATGGAGAGAGCGATGCTCGGAGTTTCTTTGCGCGATAGAATCCGAAACGAGGATATTCGCCAAAAAACCGGAGTTGCCGACATAGCTCGTAAGATTTGCAAGCTGAAGTGGCAATGGGCAGGCCACATCGCTCGACGAACCGACAACCGTTGGGGAAGAAAGGTTCTCGAGTGGAGACCACGCACTGGAAGACGCAGTGTTGGTAGGCCTCCCACTAGGTGGACCGACGACATCGTGAGAGTCGCAGGCAACCGGTGGATGCGAGTGGCGAGTTGTCGGTCAGGATGGAGGTCAAAGGGGGAGGCCTATGTTCAGCAGTGGACGTCTTCAGGCTGGTGATGATGATGATGATGATGATGTTGTATATATGTATTTATTTTATATATTATTTTGTTTTATATTTGGGTATAAATATGTAAGTAATAATATATTATTATTATCTGTGTGTACAATAAAGTATACTCATTTCATTTTATTTCATGCATGCTTATATGCTGCAGCTTGCTTGCATGCTCCATGCATGTCTGCTTGCTTGCATGCTGCATACTTGCTTGCATGCTGCATGTTTCCTTGCATGCTTCATGCTTGCTTGCATGCTTAAACGTTACTACGATTACAAGTTGTTCGATGATAGTATGGATTTCAAATATTTGAAATGTTGTATTTTTGTAATATTGGAAACGTGTTTCTGGAAAATGAATCATGTAGCATTCATAGCTTCGGCCAAACGTTGAGTGAGATTACAAAACATAAAGATTTTTATCTTTAGATATTTATATAAACATAAAGATAATCGGCCTTTCAAAACATTGTCAATTGTGTTTTCAGTAAAAAGAAAATTATGAAAAACAAAAAATTACAAAACGCTTTCAGCCAAATAAAATTCGTACAGGAAAATTTGTGTTTTCAGTAAAAAGAAAATTATGAAAAACAAAAAATTACAAAACGCTTTCAGCCAAATAAAATTCGTACAGGAAAATTTCGAATTTAAGATAGGTGGGGTAACCACTTATTTGTCTTCTTCTAGAATTCTGATTGGTTTACTGTGTCTATTATCTGTAAGTACTTAAATATTCCGTACAAAAAATTCCACTTTTCTCTTTGACTCTGCAGTTCATTAAAATCTTACGAGATCTTATGCAAGGGACAATATAGCAGCATTAAATCGGATGAAGTCTGAACTCTGTGTACAAAAATATTGATTATCTGCATTGCCTTTTTGGTTATTTTTGTGGGTATTGCACACACATTAATATCTATAGTTCGTGTACGAAACTAATTCAATTAAAGCTGATACTTTCACGACTCAAGTGTTAGTAGACAATGTGCGGTCAGCTTTACAGTTAGTTAATATTCATAGTCTCATGAACTCGATGGTGGCTATTTACTATTGTCAGGTAACAACTTAAGTAAGAAATATAAAGTATAGCCTATTATCTACTACCTTATAGACAAAGGCCTCCATAACTACAGTTAATGGGTGTTGGCCTAATTACCATGCTTGCCAAATGCGCGGTGATCACAAACCCAAGCTATTCTTCAAATATTCTGAAAAACACTTTGCGTAACCTTGGAATCGAACCAATGACCTCAGTGTCGGACCCAGCACTTTGCAATTTGGCCACCAAATAGTAGGTGTATGAAACCGAATGTTATCTATTCCATTTAATAATAATAATTATTTTTTTTAATAATAATATTTAGTATAAAAAGAAAAGTAAAACGTGGAATGTTATAACATGAGGTGTCACGTATTTATCAATTACTTTTCGAACTATTATTAATATTTATTCGGAATTGTAAGCCCCAAATGACTTCAACGGCAAAGGCAACAAGTGACTATCATGAAGATGTAGGTATAAGGCGCATTACACACCAAAGGCACAGTACGTGAACTGCAGCTACAACACAATAGTTTTAGCATAGCACACTTTGGATATGAAGAAGCATTCTGCTTGTTGCTCTGGTATTTTAATGTAGGTCTACGATAAATGGCTTGTGTGATGAACAACATTAGTAGCTTTAGTGTGTGGTGCGCCTAAAATGACTATCGCGCTCATAGACGTAATAATTAGGTAGGTATTAATACTTACAAACATACATATAATATAATCATGACTATTATCCCCGAAGGGTTAGTCAGAGACTTAGGCAATGAGGACAGCAATAGCAGTCTTCTACTTCCACTTTTCACAAAAATGCGATGTGCGACTGCACATGTGCTCAGCGTGATTGGTGGTGAGCCCATCGCCGCTCTATGCTGTTGGGTGTATGTGCAGTCTTTATGGCCGTTAGTCGCCATTTACGACACTCAAGGGAGGGGGTGGTAGTATTCTTTCACCGCTACGCGAACCGGTCAAGGTAGGTTAATAATACATCTACTACGCAAGGAGTTTTGAGTATAAGTTCTACTACGTCCTTGATCGTGCTAGGCTCAATAGACCGTACCCAGCCAGCCTTAGAATATTATAAAGCTATTATTCTATGCAGCCAGCAAAACGTAGCAGACGAGTGCGAGCTTGTAGGACTGGTTATTTGTTTTGTACGGTTTTGTACTAAAACCATTACACAGCATTTAGCATAATCGAGGTTTTAGCGTTTCTTCTTTTTAAATTGCTGCTTTTAGATGCCACTTGAAAAAAATAAAATGTGTTTTGCGGGTCTATATTGGATCGCCGAATTTTTTGTTCTAATTGTCAATGGCACACAAACCATACGCCTTAATTTTTTTCGCACAATTTTATTTTTCCTAAATGTGTTAAGCCTATGTTCACTTCGCCTAACTCTTTATCGCCGAATTTAAACTTCCCAAATGCGATATTAGGCGGAACCATTCATAATCCCTACTATTTACAATTACTAAATTGTAATCCGCACAAAGTTTAAACGCACAAGTAATTATTTTTATATGGCAAAATAACTTTGCAGTTTACTTTATTGCGTGTATGCAAACAAGCATGCACGCACAAGTCTAACCTGGTTAGGTTGCATGCTGTATGTATGCTTGCCTGCATGCAGCATGCCCCGCTGCGCTTTGCGATTGTCTTAAATTTCTAACCTATCACGTGACCAACAGGAGTAGGGCAGCTAGTATTTCTGTCGGGTGTGTAATGTTTGATGTAAATACTTATGGTCTAACGTTCAGATAATATAATATAATTTCATTTGACATAACTGACTTAATACAATAAACATTTAATAAAATTTTAGATTCTATAATTTTATATGATATCATTAATGTATCTTTGATATAACATATATTTGACATAATAATCTTATCATATGAAACATTATTCATGTAATAAGCAAGCAGCATTCAAGCAAGCAGTATGCAAGCAAGCAAGCAGCATGCAAGCAAGCATGCAGCATTTAAACAAGAATGCAGCATGCAAGAATGCATGCAACATGCAAGCCAGAATGCAGCATGCTAGCAGGCATGCAGGATGCAGGCAGTCATGCAGCATGCAGGCAGGCATGCAACATGCAAGCTGGCATGCAGCATGCAAGCGGACATGCAGAATGCAGTAGGCATGGTTTCTGTCACGGCTCCGGCGCTTCGGGACTCCGGCGGTCCCACGCGAGCTTATCGTCGCAGATGGGTTTCGCTCACCACCGCAGCTTCGGCTTGCTTGTTTAACCCACCTGCTCCTCAGCTCGCGGGTCGCCTCGCCCCTCCGCGCCTACGCGGGCTTAAATTACACTCTAGCGTAGGGCAGACAAGTCTAGGTGGAGTAGGTTTTGCCGCGATTCGTTTCTGTCACTGAATTTTTAGCAGAACTTCAACGAAAACTCAACGTATTAACTTTTTAAGACAATATTTGAAATCGATTTAGGGTTAAATGCTATTTTTATTTAAAAGTAAAAATTATATCAAATGATGTTATAGAATATGATTATTCTACCAATATAGCTTTATAGAAAAAGTTGTTAGAGAATATGAGTATTATATCAAATGAATAATATACGTAGGTACTTAATGTTGTTATAGGAAGTGTGTACAGGTAAAAATTATATCCAATGAACGTTATGTCCTTTGAAATTAGTTCATTTGTCATTATATGAATTGATACGCACCCATTACTGTCGTCTAATAAAAAAAATATTAAAAATATTAATTAAATTTTGAACTTAGGTACTTAATTATAATAATAAATTAGGGCTTTCAACACTAATCGTAACAAGCGTAATCTTCGTAATGCCGAAAGAATGTTATGCCGATACATTTTAGTGCATTTAATATAAGGGATTCTAAAATTAGGGTTTTAAATTTTTAGGCAAAACTATAATAGTGCGAAAACCACTGTTAGGCTAGACAATTATTGTGCGTTAAAAGTTGAAGCCAACATAGTTCGGCCATATGAAATTAGAACCAAAAATTTTAGGCAAACCGAAGGGCACCCGTGTTTTGCCATTAACAATTATTTAGTTTATAAGCTGGAATCACCACTCGTCCGCGGCTGGAATGTAATAATTAAATAAGAAGTAGGTATAAAATAAAACCAAGTTATAAATGAGGATTTGATAATATGATTGACCTCCTTCCATTTGACCGCATTCAACGCAGAGCTGCTTGAATTGTCGACGTGGTTATTTCAGGTCGGCTCGATCCACTGGCTCTTCGGAGAGACGTTGCGTCTCTCTGTATATTGTACCGTATATATCATGGGGAGCGTTCTGAGGAATTGTTCGGCTTGATCCCTGCCGCTAATTTCCTTCACCGCACTACACGCAATCGACTGTCATTCCATCCACATCACCTTGATGGATGGCGGTCTACTACTGTGCGATTTTCAAGAAATTTCTTGCCTCGAACTACAGTGTTGTGGAACCAGCTCTCGGCGGCGGTATTTCCGGACCGTTACGACTTAGGGATCTTCAAGAAACGAGCCTATTCCTTCCTTAAAGGCCGGCAACGCGCCTGCGATTCCTCTAGTTTTGCGGGTGTCCATGGGCGGCGGTGATTACTTTCTATCAGGTGACCCGCTTGCTCGTTTGCCTCCTTCTGCTATAAAAAAAAAACTGGCACTTGTAAAACTTAATTATCGGGACAGGAAATATGAACATAATTTTATTACATACCGTCATACCCTCCAACTTTGCCCTTCCGTCCTAACTTTGCTCACTGACCAAAAAACTTTAAATCGATTTAAAAAAAAAGTATTATGTCAATTGACTTTTTTACACCTTTGTAGTAATCTACGGTATTTATCTCGGACTAAATATCACAAATTTATACTGACATAACTGGTATGTCAAATGATTCTAACCTTTAAACATTTAGCCAACCGGTGACGTCAAAGTAGGGTGTGTGAAAGTGGTGCAAATTTTACTAGCTAAAAAGCCCATATCATTGCCCACTTAACTTATAGACAAACTAATGACTTTTATTTTAGTGTTATGTTCTGTATCGCTTTTTTACCACTGTCCTATGATTCACTCTTAAAACCAACATTCGTCGTCAAACGTCTTAAAATAGCTTAGAACATTCAATGCTCTAAGGGTGGATTCGACCAAACTGGAATAAGGTCTTATACTTAGATTAAGCGCCAAATTTGTATAGACTTATCTCGGAGTAAGTCTTATTCCAGTTTGGTCGAATCCACCCTAAGTAAAATAGCTTCGCAATATAAAGAGTGGTAAAGTTGGGCACTTTGCCCGCGTCTTCCATCTTCATTTTTAGAGAAACTACATTGAAAACAAAGATATCTAGCATATATTTTGGTTCCTAAACTTGTTTTCTAAACGAATATTGACCTAGGTGCTGTTTGTTTGCCATACTTCTTTGTCAGTGATCGAAAAAGTGAAAAAAGCGGTTAATGTTGGAGGGTAAAACCCTCGGTATCTTTTTAAAACAGTCATACGGACGGGTGGTCTCATAATTAGGGGGTTATCGGTGATCGCAAAATTGTGTTAACGTGAATCGTCAAACAAGCATACGGTCTGCCCACTGCGATGGTCACCTCATCCTACAGACGCTTATCGTATAAGTATCATAGCAACATCATTTTTTTATATTAAACCCGGCAAATGATATTACTCCACCCAGATGTTGTGTAGAAATGGTGTCCAGGCGCGAGGACAATTGGTGCAGCGTAGGAGATGCAGCATCAGTCGCCCCCTGCCGACCCAGTCACTCTCACCCTGCCGGCATCATGATGCCCATGGGTAGAAGTGGCGCTTTGCCAAAATTGTAGTCTCTGTGGACTATGTGCATTAATTTTAAAAGATCTCAAGATCTCATACCTTTTTAGCAGTGATAAGAATAGGTAGACTGTATTTGCCTTAGAGCTTATGTTGGTTTAATGCTCTAAGGTATTTACCTAAAATTCTTGACGGGACATAACATGGAGCTGTTAATACCATATGATACCGGTATTTTTGTACAATCTGTATTTCCCAAAAACTCCGGAATTTCTTATTCTACTCGGAAGTGTTTAAACATAATTTTTTTTTCTTGTTTTACTTTGAACAATTTTAACTATAACAAATAAATTAAATATAGTTTTAAACACTTCCTATCACTGCACTGGCACTGAATGATTTGTTAGGAGAATTTCGCGAACGCATTATTCAGTTGCAGCGA
This sequence comes from Scoparia ambigualis, assembly GCA_963921215.1. NCBI lineage: Eukaryota > Metazoa > Arthropoda > Insecta > Lepidoptera > Crambidae > Scoparia > Scoparia ambigualis. The sequence continues at coordinate 18,664,628 of OY992509.1, forward strand.
ATTTTTGAATCGCATTTTTAGCGAATCAATATTTCATGTTGGATATACGAGTATTTTGCGAACGCCTTATTTAGTAGCAGCGGATTTCAGTATCGCATTTTTTAGCGAATCAATATTCCATGTTGGATATATTTTGCGAACGCCTTATTTAGTTGCAGCGGATTTCAGGATCGCATTATTTAAGGGGGTTCTGCACGAAATTGTAAAAATTTACGTATTTTTAAGTCACTTGTACGCACGGCGTCAGATCAACCTATAATATTTCAAACAAATAATATTTATTATAATTATTGTTATAAAAAAAAATGAGCAACGCCAATATTTAAAAAAATATTTAAATGAGCATCGCCTTGTATGACGGGGTTCCAGTGTGCGGCACTCACTCACACAGTGATAGGTAGATATCAATATGATACTTTTGTTCATTCCATTCGTGCCAGCTTTAGTAAATCTATCATAAAGAAGCCCTTACATACCTACTTAGATAGGATAAGACAAACCCAAATAAAGCTTTCGCTAAAAATGCTACCTACTCTGAAATTTACTGCAACTAAAAAAAGAGATCGCGAAATTAATCTATTATTAAATTATGGGAACATAAATAAAGCTTTCGCTAAAAAATGCTACTCTGACATTTACTGCAACTAAAAAAGGAGATCGCGAAATTCATCTAATAATAAATTATAGGAACATAAATAAAGCTTTCGCTAAAAAATGCGATTCTAAAATTCGCTGCAACTGAATAATGCGTTTGCGAATAAAGTTATTATTCTGTTTTTGTTAAACACTGTGACTTTGGTCTGTGCTATAAATCAATCTTTCTCTGGGACTACGAGACCAACAAAAATATATTCTCTTTGAATATCAATGTGACATTTGTAAAAATGTAAATGTAAAAATAACCTAAATTTATATATTTAAATATTACTAAAAATCTAACAAAACAATGAAATTTTCAAGTACTATTGATACATAAGAGTCACAAACAAAATGCCAAATCAGAGGTCGTTGAAATCTCTGTTTATAGAAATAGCTGTGTTTGTTTTAATGTTTGCTCTCCTAGGACATCTGGTTAACTTTTGGGAGCGCTTTATTTTACAAAAGGAACTATCTAACATGAGAACCAGCCTTCACTCTCTGAAGGTATAATTTAATAATTGATGAAAACAAAACGATAAAATGATTTCAAACTGTTTTTATGTTGATATGACTAACTTACATAATTTTCAGGATACGATAAACAGAATTGGATTTGCCTACGATAATTTACACCAAGAGCTTACTGACGGATTTACTAAAAAAACGGAGAACAAACAATATGTCGCTCCTTCAGTCGCAGCCTTGTTAAAGAAAGAAGCTGAAACGCAGCATCAACAGTGTAAGAAACCTCAATCTCTAGATAGGAGGAAACTGCACGACATAAAAGTGAAAGCGATGATAAACGCTAGAAACCGTACATTGTTAACGAAACCCATTTTTCATAACAATAAAAGTGCTCAAATTTTTATTCAGGATAAGAGAAGTCCAGCAACTCAACGTTTTATTATATGAGAAAAGAGAAATTCAGTTCCAAAATTAACACTTGCAATGATGATGATTGTTACCTTAAAAATTATGCTACCAAATCCAAATCATAGGTGTTGTAAAGAGCATGAACGCTATAACTACTATAACAATTGGAAATTATTAAAGAACCATGGGCACTTTTGTATGAACACTGGACCCACCACCTTCTAAAATTGTGCAACAGTGATGAAACGGAAGTCATATGAAAGCTCTTGACGTGTACTTTATTTCATTCTATCGCAGCCAAGTACGAAACCTACGCAAAAATGGCGTTTTGGTACATTCAAAAATTATTGTAAATGTAATATTCCAAGGAAATCATTTGGATAACTATCATATTTCTAAATGTGGCAGATTAGCTTCCATCCTTATGAACGCTACCCTTTGCCTGTTTAGGTATTTCAGTGTATAATTAAACAAAAGATTCGGCAAGTTGATTTTTTCTATAGTGAGTTATAGTCCTAGCTACTGACTGATAGCTAATCATAATTTAATATCAAAACAAAACATTTTTTCAAAAACGCACCAAAATACCGTTTTTGCGCTGCATTTGAATTTAGTTGCCATATAATAAAATAAAGTACACGCTAAGAGCTTTCATATGACATTTTATTCATCACTGTTGAATAAAGCTTAAAAGTGGGTCTAAAATGACGCATGGTCCTATAGCAGTTTAGCAGCGTTAGTGTTGTTGATTGTGTGCTAATATTTTGCAGATCAGTCGAATTGAAACACCATACCGATGATGTGAGAAGAATTTAATAAAGTACTCATTGAACACAGTTTTTTTTTTTGTATTTGTAATTGTATTTAAAAATACCCGACACATTGGTTTCTCAGTTCTTTAATGTCCTTGCTGTCATCTTGCCGACATTGTTTAACTTCCACCGGTTTGAACAATGGTATTGCACACGTTGAACATACTTCACTTGTATTAACTTTTGAAAAGTTTTGTGGTTTATTTAAATACACTTCGACATTTGGTAAAGACATCTGCATTTTAGGGTCCCAACCGGCGAGGCGACTCCTCTTTATAGTGTGAGCTAATGCTTCCAAAACATCTATTTGACCTTCTAATTTAGGCAAATCTTGTGAGAAACGTGATATCTTAATTTCCAGGTCGTAGTAGCTATCTTTGATGATCGATAAATTTTTCTGTAAACGAAAATTGAATAGTTAATAAACCAAAATAGACGCTATTCTTGGAATACTTGGATGAAAATGCAGAATGAAAATATAACTAATAAGCATTTCATCCACATTGCTCCTTGATTTTTATAAAGAACAAAACAACACAAGACACTTTTGCATCTAAGAAATCGTCAGGATTTTATTTATAAGCTCTCAAATTTCGCAAAAAGGTGGTCACTCATCCATACATAACTTGACAATCGTTCTCTTCCTACTTGAAATAGAAGACTAGATTTTTGTGGTACATACTTAGATTAAAACAAAAAGGGAAGATACGGCATGCTCCTACTTGTAGTCATTCAAAATATAGTCCTACTCAACTACATAAGCAGCACTCACACACGCACACCTATAAAGTGTAAATCGAGCGAGCGAGACAAAGCGGTAAGTTTCAACGTCAGAGCGAGGGAGTCAGCGAGTAGCGCGTTGACGTCTTGGTCGCTTCGCAACAGACGAGTACGTACGACCGATTCCGACGCCACTGCGAAGTAGCGTCTTTCTCTTCTTCACACAGTAGAATATCCGCATTTAGTGCGATGTAGCCTGTTCGCTCGGCAATTGTGACTGAAGTGAAATTGTGCCTTTAGGCCTAATTTTGGCGGCTCACTCACGAGACGCTAATGCCGTATCTTCCCTTTTTGTTTTAATCTATAGGTACATACATAAAAATTGATAAATATTACTTACCGCAATATTGTCAATACTCTTAGAAAAATTGTTAATGTTACACTTATCCTTGCAATTGTTGCAATGGAATTCGAGCATCAAGTATATGAGGGCAATCAGACTTGTCATGATGAAAAAGCTGGATAAGCTGCTGATGAAAGCCCAGGCTTTTGAAGGTTGAGGGGGAGTGACCGTGTGAGGGAGGTTATGGCATGTGCGAGAGTGACCTCGCCCTCTGCGATGTCTTCTACCACGATCCATTTTGTTTCTACCAAACTTTTCTAATTTACCCACTCACATGTGCCGTGACTTATTACATTTCTTCAATTTTTTTTTGTTTTTAATACCTAAATAAACGCCATAATTTTTGTAATTAAAGTTTGTGTTTTTCTACAACAGTTCTGCCAGATGTCTAAATAAAACTTATGTGTCACAAAGACATAATCTAAGTCTCCGAAAAATGAAACTTTGTGGCCAGAAACCAAACAGTATGTACGTCTCAGAACAATAACTGCTTTAGTTATTGTTCTGAGATGTACCTATGTGAAAAGTATCATAGTGTTCTATGGCAGTTAAAAACTGCCTGTGCCATCTATCTATTGTATAGGGACCTAAGTATTACGAAAACAGGTAAAATGTTAAGCGCTTTCCATTAAACATTTACCGCACTCTCCAAGCGTTGCGAAGTCTATTAAACGTACGACAGATGGCGTTACAAGCCAGTATTTCTTGCGGAGCAATTGCTATAATACTGGCTGCTCGCGGTTTCACCCGCGTGGTTCTCGTTCCCGTGGGAATATCGAGATAAAAAGTATTCTATGTATTAATCCAGGTTATAATCTATCTGTATGCCGAATTTCATCAAAATCCATATAGTAGTTTTTACGTGAAAGAGTAACAAACATCCATCCATACTTACAAACTTTCGCGTTTATAATATTAGTAGGATTTTACTCCGTGGTATTTCTCCTGAAAGTCGAAATCTCTATAAATAGGTGTTTACCTGAGGTCATGTCATAAGACATTATTAAATTCCTTTCATTTTTTTCAATGTTTTCTATTTTGTTTTCATATCTTTTACAAATTGTATAGGATTGAAGCAGTGCAACCTAGTGGCGAAATTTTGAAAGTTATTACTAGGCTTAGGCAAGGACGAAATATAATATTGTTTGTCTAAGGCTTAGGTAAGGGATTGGAATCACTAGGAAGGATAAAAAAAGAAAAACATTGAAATAGTACTACCTGTACTGAATCAATGTTTTATTTTTGAAAACGAATGCATTTTTACTTCCCATACAAATTGTAGTTAACTTAAGCTCGATTTAATAGAGAAAAAAAATACATTCATGGCACTAGAAGTCTAGACTAAGTAAAAGTCTTATTTCGCACCCAGGCATCTTAGTATTTCCATTTCGAGACAGCTTTAATTTGCGATTTAGACCAAATAATTATTGTATTACATATAGGGTACGATGGGGAATGCCGGTCACTGGGCAATGCCGGTCTCATCAAAATCTAATACTTCCAAACATATAAAACTAACGATACCGATATCGCCATCTAGTATATACCTGAGTAAACTAATTTACGAAGCGCCGCCATTGAGTTTGACAGCTGGTTCAAGTTTCGGACGCGCTTGGTTAAAAAAACTTTAAAATTTCTGCTAAAGGTAAGTTATAAAAGTGAATAAACCATTCAATATCCTTATACAAGTCATTTATTACATATGTTTTAGTGTTACATAAGTGCTTGTTGGATTTTATGTCTATTAATAATAGTAATCTAGTAGTAATAATAATAATAATATCTAGTAATACTAATATAGTTGACCGCCATTACCCGCAGGTTGCGTTGCAGGTTGCGGCGGTCACCGAAAGGTTTTTAAAAAATATCAAACAATTACAAAAGCTTAATATATTGAAAGTATGTATCGTAGACAACTTAAGTCCACTAAATAAGCTATGTAAAAAGTCTGTTATTTTTACCGTAAGTCCTTTAAGTACGAAGATATTTTGTTTACTGCTTAAGTGACTGCCATTTCCCCATTTTACCCTACTCGGTGGCCGAATTGTCGGCTCAATATCCGGAAGTCTGGGTTTAATTAAATGTGTTTCCGGATATTTCAATCATAGCCCGGGTTTGTGAACACCAACCTACATTTGTCAAGGGTGGTGATTTAGCCAGCGATGGCTTAATTTCAATGATGAAGGCCTTTGCCTTGCAGTAGGGCAGTTTACAGGCTGTAGGTACTTTACGCTTAGAGCATTCAAGACTTTACGCACAGAATAAATAATTGCTTTACGTTACTTTTACCAAGGACAATATACTTATATATAATACTAGCGACCCGCCCCAGCTTCGCACGGGTTACTACCCGTACCCGTACCTAAACAAATTATTACCTATTATAACCTTCCTCGATAAATAGGCTATCTAACACTGCAAGAATTTTTCAAATCGGACCAGTAGTTCCTGAGATTAGCGCGTTCAAGCAAACAAACTCTTCACCTTTATAATATTACTATAGATTTGCCTATGCTTTTACTCAACAAAGAACAAAGAGTTGTTGACATCATCTTCGATCAACAATACATGTTGATCGAAGGACATTATGGTCAGCATGAAGAAACCCTTTGACTATATACATGTATACAATCAAAGGTAGAAACCATAGAAACATACGTATGCAGTTTCACTGTTTACCATGGACGAAGATTTAAATACCAGATTGTTGATTTTACATAACTTTGTTAATCCATAAACTTACCATACATACGTTTCATTTTCCAAAAAAAACTATTACTTAGCTGATATCAAAATTACTTTATTTCTTTTGGAAGATGTTTTGCTTACAATCAATTTTATATCTAGAAGTATTAAAATTCGAAGTAACTTTTTCTCTAAAATATCATACCAGATTTTCGTTTTTTTTATTTTCATATTATACGAGTATATTCATATTATATTGGTAAATAAAGTAATACTTATGCATTAAAAAGTTAAAACTTTGTGTTTTCGGTAAGTTTGTGCTACAAAAGTCAGTGACACAAAGGAATCGCGGCAAAACCAACTCCACGTAGTCTTGTCTGCCCTACTACGCTAGAGTGTAATTTAAGCCCACGTGGGACCGCGCCGCCGGAGCCTCGCAGCGCCGCCGGAGCGCGGAGCCGTGACAGAAACCATGCCTGCTGCATGCTGCGGGCTTGGATGATGCTGCATGCTTGGTTGCATGCTGCATGCTTGGTAGCATTCTGCATGCTTGGTTGCATCCTGAATGCTTGCTTGCATGCTGCAGCTTGCTTGCATGCTCCATGCTTGCTTGCTTACATGCTGGGCAGATGCAGGCATTTTAAAACTTTGTCAAATTGTGTTTTCAGTAAAAAGAAAATTATGAAAAACAAAAAATTACAAAACGTTTTCGGCAAATCAAATGCGATGAAGACGTTCACTTATTATCTAACTAGGTCCTAACGTAGTTAGATAAAATCCCAAACCCAACAGCAACACATTGCAAGACCTAAAAATATTGCTATCTCGTACTGTATAAACCTGAACGCCGCTGGTTAAATATAAAAATGTTTGACGGTAGGCAAATAACTTCTAACTATGTATGAGACGACCAACACATCAGTCTCCCTGTGACCACGGATCCTGTAAAGGGTTCGAAACGCCAGGATAATATAAAAAAACTATGTAATAGTAAATTAAACGTGAGTTATTCCGTAAAAAGTGTTTCAATTCAATGTGTAGTGCTTGCTCAGAAAACAATAGTAGTTAGAAGTTTTTAAATGTGAAAATCTCTGAAACTTTCTACGAAATGAGCTGTTTTCCTTTGCTTCTGTTTAGGAAACAAACGGTTTAGCAAAAAACAAACGGTTTAGCAAAAAACGAACGGTTTAGCAAAAAACAAACGGTTTAGCAAAAAACAAACGGTTTAGCAAAAAACAAACGGTTTAGCAAAAAACGACTTCCCTTTTTTAATATTTGATCGAGATAATCGAATGAAATATTTACTTGTAACAAATTACAAAAATAGCTCTGTTTAAAAGTTAATTTAGTCTAAATTCTGACCACATTAAGTATTTCCTTTGTTTATACTCTCTTAATTTTAATTCGTTTTAATGAAATTAAGGGGAGTTCCACCCAAGAAACTGGACAACTTTCCCCAAAAAACCTATGTGCAAAAATGACAAAGAATTTCGACCTCCCATACTAATTGTTGTCAGCTGAGTTTTTTATGGGAGGTCGAAATTTTTTGTCATTTTTGCACATAGGTTTTTTGGGGAAAGCTGTCCAGTTTCATGGGTGGAACTCACCCTTAATTTCATTAAAACGAATAAAAATTAAGGGTGTATATAAATAAACCAGTAGGCTGATTCATATAATATTTAAATAATTTGTCTATGACAGTACTTACTCAAGTGTTTTTTAATAGTTATCTATATTAATAAAAATCAATTGAACCGTTTCGTTCGAGTAGCGGTGAAAGAACCACCCCCTCTCTTCCCTTAGGTGTCGTACAAGGCGACTAGCGGACAAAAGATTGCACATACATCCAACAGCATAAAGCGGCGATGGGCTCACCATCACCATCTGTCACGCTGAGGACATGTGCAGTAGATATTTGGTGAAAAGTGGACTATGGTAGGGGACTGCTTTTGCGATCCTCATTGCCTAGTCTCTGACTAACCCTTCGGGGATAATAGTCGTACATATAATGTATGTAATAAAAAAAATCGATTGCCGAAATGTTTGTACGAGCATCACTTCATAACGGCTCGACCGATTTGGCTAATACTTTTGTGCGTAGAATTTCTCGGCCCGCCTTGATCGTGACGGCCAAGGATCGTACACGTTGATGACTTTCTCAAGGGCCGCGCACGGCGGGTTCGAAACGTCGCTTTTGACCCTTGAGACGTTGATAGTTGATGATGGTGATGGGTCAGATGATGAAAATAAACACTTTACTTTGTCACACTGATTTTAATAGGTAACAAAATTTAACTTCTATAATTAATATTAAAATGGCGTCCACACGCCTTGATGACAAAAACCAATGAACGACTGATTTAAAACTAAAATCTATGAACTAGACATTTTTGACATTAAGTGCCCTCTATTGGCCGCCGTTAGACCAATCACGGGCACTGCTTGAATGACAATTGATTTTTTCTGAACTTAAGATCGATAGATAACACAAAGGCGTTAAACATTAAAATGATACATATTGAAATTAAAATAAAAACATGTTAATTTTCGATTAACAACTTTTTTTGTTTTTCGTAATTGTTAGGACAAGGTTTGTGTGTAAGAAAAGTCACGGAATACAGGGTGTTACTTTTTATATTATTTTGGATTAGACTTCGTTCTCTTGACTACATTATCCAAATGAAAATGTCTACCCTGAAAGAAGGAAGGTGAAAGAGTTTTTTGAATCTTATTATATCTATTTGAATTTTCTGTAGAACTTTCTGATATAAGTAAGAAAGAGTAGCAATTGTGTGGGGGGAAGGGGGGGCAGATATGCATCCGGAGTCTCCGGTACTTTCACTCACCGGACGAAGCTCACCAGCAACGGGTGTTCACGCCGATATTCCGTGAGAAGGAGGTATTACCACAGAATAACTTATAGTATTATTACAACAGAATAACTAATAGTACTACCTATTACGCCGGGCGAGACGGTCCAATTCGTGCTGCGAAGCAGCGTGGCTCTACCACTCAGACAGTGTCATTCATTTAGCTCCACCCAGGGAACAGGGGTCTCAAGGGTAAACGCACAGACGCGAATGACTTGAACCCCCAAAACTTGTTATTTGTTGCTGAGTGATGATTTTTGCATCATTATGTTGAAATTAATAAATATAAGTAATCCTACTTGGGAAAATGATTTTCCGTCATATTGTTTTCTGCTAAATAAATCGTCATTTTCCTCTGACGCATTAAGGCGTCACACCGACACCGGCGCTATATTACCGCTACTTACATTCATGATCATGACATTGAAGACAATGAGAACATGTAGTGGAGTTTGTCACCATAACCTAACCCTTTTAACCGTCTACCATTGATTCGCAAACGGGGGTCTATGAGGGTGTGACAAAAAAATAGGGATTCACAATTCGTAAGCAGGGGTCCACGAAAATTTATCATTTATTCATCATTTTAAGAATATGCTGTCAATCCATCAAGTAGGGGAAAGAGGGGCTTGTTGTAACGGGGGTAAGTAGTAACAGCTTCATAACTCAGTCAGTTTCTAATATTTAGTTTCGATTTTGAACTCAATGTGCTCTTTAAGTTAGAGCCTACGACGTAAGCGAAGTCAGTACAGCGCAGCGTTGCCAGAAGGTTACTTTTGTAACCTTTTAGGTGATTTTTAGAGCCGTCAGGTTACTTCTAGGTTACACTACACAAAAGGTTACATTTAGGTGATTTTTCAGAATTTGCGTAAAAACGGAGTGTGCAACAATTTAAAAACATCTTTCTCTCTAACACAAATCAACAATAGTAAAATACTTTTAGTCAATCAGATTCGTTCGTAACGTTGATAATTCGTCGTGAATTCGTGATCGTGCGTGAGTGCGTGGTGCTGCAGTCTGCGTTCGCGTGTTGCCGCTTGGAATCAATTTCATAGAGATGCATAGAAACAAGTAGTGTTGCTTGCAGCCTGCAGCTGCAGTTTGCAGCCTGCGGTTCGTCTTGGAACATACCTAGTCTATATCATATCATTTGTGAGTTTAGCTTTGAATGATTGTGTTTTGTTATTGTATTGCATGAAAAAACCGCTCAAATCTTGGTAAGTGTACTGATAAAGTGACTTTAACTAACGTAGTTATTTGTTATTGTGTACTATTTACTAAGTACCTAATTCGTTTCGTTTGAGTCGCTCGCCTTCGCCTGCCTGGATGTTCTGTTGTTTTGGTAAAATAGAAAGATAACAAATCGAGAGGATTGATATAGTGCGACAAGGATCTTTCTTTTGGCGCGCGGTTGAAACCGGTAACTAACTCTCCTCTACCTGTCCTCGTCAATCAGTCAACTAGCGATTGTGGTAATGTCATCCATGTCAATGTAAATATTGAAAAATTAAATCAAAATGAAAAATCTTTATCGATTATTTTAACATTATATTAAAATGCAAGTTGTGAGGGAAATAACTGTTAAATTAGCCATGATTCTGTAAGTTATTTTAACCATCATGTCTTTCTTTTCCCTTTTAAATACTATAATAATACAAAAAAAATGAAAAGGTTACTTTTCCCACGAAAAGGTTACTTTTTCGTACATTTCAGGTAACTTTTGACAACACATCGCTGGCAACACTGGTACAGCGCGGGAGAGCGGCACGACCAGTTGTGAGCAGGAGTACTGTTTTTTGCCAGGTAACCTAAAAAATATTAGTTCGTAAAATTTGATTTCAATATTATACAGTAACTAATTACAAAATGTTTCTATTAATTTTTGGTATTCATTTATTAAACAATCGTATGATATTACTTTCACATAACCCAAGCCAATATATTTATTTTTATAAACAAAAATGTTAGTAATTTCGGTTTGAGGTTAGTTGTAACTAAATTTTGGGGCAAGTAGTAACCTATACCTAACCTATACTGCTAACACTTGCCCCAATTTCATTGTTGTATTTTAGGATGCGGAATTATAAAAGGAAATCAGAAGACGCTAAATCAAAAAACAAAGGAACGGGAAAGGGCAAAGGTAAAGCAAAGTTGAAAAGAGTTAAAAAGACTTAGAATGATAAAGTAAAGAAAAAAGTTTTCAATGAAGACTCAGACTTAGAACAAGAGTGGTCATGTTTGATATGCGGAGAAAAATATAGCAAATCAGGCAAAGAAGATTGGGTCGAATGTATGATCTGTAAATTATGGTCACACATTGAATGTGTATGTGATCCTGTTTCGTACATTTTTACTAACTGTGACTCTGATGACGACTGATTTACTATTATTTTTGTAAAACTTTTATAAGAAGTTAGTCAATCTTGCCATGTTGATTGTGATATAGTTTTATGTTTAAGTTTAGTTAGGCAGCCAAGGTTAGGGAAGTTAGTTGATTGAGATCATTTCGGTTAAACTTTTGACCAAATATAATGTTCGATAAGTTTCTGTTCATTTTTCGAAGCTCATGTAGCTTGCCACACTGATTGGGATAGTTAAGTTAAATACAAAAATATTGAGAATTGTTTTATATAAAAATGTATTGTGACGATTTTTGGTGCAAATTATTTTCACTGATGATTGAGTTTATTAATAACCTAAGTATATGCTATGCAAGTCAAAATAGACTATTGTTGTTAAAGAAAACGATAAGTATTCACCTCATTAGTTCGTAGGAAATATAATTTTGTAATTTTTGTTTGTTTATTTTATAATAAAAGCCTTAAATAATGAAACCTGTTGTTTTAATATGACGTTACTACCTGCCCCACACTAGTTACAACTTTCCCAAAAAACGGGGTAAGTTTTATAAAGCTACTTTTTCCACAAAAAGTGCTATAAATAAAAAAAATCTTATAGATTTAGGAAAAAATATTGTGGAAATATATTTTCAAATATATGATTACCCATTTTAAAGCCCTTATTAATTAAAATACTACATACTTTAGTCATTTCATTGAAAGAAGGAAAAAATGTTACATCTAGCTCTTCTCTCCACTACATACCCTCCCCATTAAAATTGTGACTATTTTGTGATTGTCATTGTAGAAGTTACGTGTTAGTAAATTTTACAAATACGTTTTTACGTCATTGTAATTTTTTTATTTTTACCACTCCGAATGGGGAGTTTTCTAAATAAAATAAGTGAGAATTGATTGATTTATTGTGCTGTGAGTAGATGCCATAAAAGTAAAGTTGACTGGAATCACTTTTTTTATTGGCCAACTTTACTTTTTTGACATCCACTCACAGCACAATAAATTAATTATATAACCATTCAATTCTCATTCTTCTTATTTTTTTTTAAAACCGTGCAGCGTAGCGTTGAAAGAATACTACCACCACCTCTCTTCCCTTGGGTGTCGTAAAAGACGATTAACGGACTAAGGACTGCACAAACATTCAACAGCTTAGAGCGCTATTTGGTGGAAAGTGGACTATGGTATAGGACTGCTTTTGCTGTCCTCATTGCCTAGTCTCTGACTAACCTTTCGGGGATATAAGTCGTGATTATACGTATGTACATATGTATGTATGTATGTTTTTCAAAAACTGTTAATTCGTGATTGGAACTTAGCCTCAACGCAAATTTCCATAGTACTTCACATTTTTTGTCGAGTTTTGGGAATATGGTACAAATGTGTAGCGGGCAGGGGGTCCACCGCAACCAGCAAAAGGAGATTGACCATTTTGGATCAAATGCTGCCCAAGCATTGCAATATTTTTATTTGTTTCCTTACATGAAGAGATATAAAAAAATATAAAAAAAAACTTTCACGGCGTTATATTGCACCTAAAAACTTACCTTATGATGATTGATTGATTGAATGACTATCCTTAACCAAGTGTTGTTCTATTAATAAAATCCATTGTTTATAATACATACGGGCTTTTATTTAAAAAGTAAGACGTTTTTTATTATTTTTCGTTAATGTAAAACCTATTTACATCAGATTTTTTTCTCAATACTCCTCGGATAGATTCTGAAGCGCTTTGGGTTACATACTAGTATTAGTCTAAGGAACATTATGCACCATAATGCATAATGATCCTTAGACTATCATATCATAATTCAATGTTGGGCAGCACTCTTGGTCCAACGTCCATACAAAATTGGTCAATCTCATTTTGAAAGTGGTCTATAACAAAAAAAATCTGGGAACCTCTGCTCTATACGAGGGGAAAGGAATCGAACCCGAGACCTCTATCCTTTAGCAAGGCCTAAGTGCCGAGAATGGTGACATGACCACCTAGAGAGGACACCTAGATTGTTTGATATAATTACTAGCGATTTTATCTACTCAGTTTTGTTGGTAATACGGCTTGTTTCAAGTTCATCTGGTTAGCTACTACCAGTCTAATCTGAACTGTCGCTACAGCAACAATGTATGGAACATTGTTGTGTTCCGGCAGTTAAAAGATAAGATAGCCAATAAGGATATCGGCGCTTCCACCTCCAACCTTAGGTTAAAATGAGGGTAAGGTTCAAACTTCTTCGAAGTAGCATTGACGACCTCCGTGGTCATGTGGTTAGAACGCAATTTTCTGGCGTCGCTATTTCCATCGTCCTGGGTTCCATTCCCGGTTCGATCAATTTAGAAATAACTGTTTTTCTAAATAGATTTTGGTGGTCCAGGTGGTTGTACATGTATAATAAGTATGTTTATCCGTTATCTAGCAAATCAAAACAAGTTTCGAAAAAGAGAGTGGTGGTTGGTGTAAGAAAGAAGACATAAATCAAATTATATGTAAGTTATTGTTTTTTTTTGACCATTTTTATTTTTCTTCTTTGCTTTGTCAAATCATAAATAGGGGGGTTAATGTCTCATTAATTTTACCAATGTTCTGTGTTTTATTTGAAGTAGGTATAGTCAGAATCGAGCAGTCGAGCAGTCAGCGAGCCTTATGCAAACTGCCGAGTAATTTAGCTTAGTAGCAAGTAACAATGCTTCGCTAGTTTAATTATTAATTCCTTCGATCACCAATTTTTTATATGAATGCTGTGCTGTCACAGTTGTCAAAACGTGATTCCGTCCGTAAGTAAAGTACAGTCGTGATCGCGACACAGGACACACAAGCCACACGATAATGTGAATGAGGCTTTATTTGCAGTTGCGGACGAAGGTTTCAAGGTTCATGTCAATATAGATGAGCAATAGGTATTTTCTTATACCTGCAACAAATATTTTATTGACTTATCATATCAAAACTTTGACCAACCGTTAATAAGTTGTTGGAATCGAAGTTATTCAGAGTATTCGGTTAGACTCCAGCCAGTCCCCTTTCCTTGCCCCGCTGTCGGGCGGCTGCCGCCGTTTCGTCGAGACGTTAGAGGAGCGTCGACTACTTCGGGCTCCCTCACACTCATTGTATTCCATACTTGGTTTTCGTTTTCAATTTCGACCTCAAGTGATGGGACGTTATCGATGTTTACGTTTTATCGAAAACGTAACTTTAAGTTACCGTGTAACCGTGTGTAACCGTAAGTAACCGTGTCGGGTAGCGGTAAAAGAATACTAGCACCCTCTCTCTTTCCTTGGGAGTTACGACTCTGCCTAGTCGCCTTTTACGAAAGGCGACTAAAGGACTAAAGACTGCACATACATACAACAGCATAGAGCCGCGATGGGCTCACCAGCGGTCACGCTGAGGACAATGACATGTGCAGTCGCTGTTTGGTGAAAAGTGGACTATGGTACTGCTTTTGCTGTCCTCGTTGCCTAGTCTTTGATTAACCCTTCGGGGATAATAGTCGTGATTTTATGTATCTATGTAACTTTAAGTCTACAAAGTTATGTTTTATTGTAATAAGCTAATGGTGGAGTTGACGGCAGAACAGCTCTATGCCGCAGTGGCTTGTGCATTCGAGTATGTTCGTGCAAGATAAGCCACTTTTACCAAATGGGTGACTAAATTATCTCTAGCTTCGGAAGACATGTTGAATCCTTTGATCCCGGTTTACATGGATGGTAATCTAATATCTTCGTTTTTTTTTAATTTTTCTACTGATAAGTGTTTTTCCGAATCTGTATTTTCAGTGTGCAGTTTCCCGTTATTGCTCAACAAACAAGTTTTCCTGAGGGCCTGGTCAAATGGAAAACGCTGTAAACGTCGTAAAATACGTAACTTTTGCGATATAGATAGATATAATAAGATAAGAGTTAAAAGCAATGAAAAATTTTTGGTTAATTCATGCATTTAAGGGTTAACCCCTTGAGAATCGTAAAACCAGACACAATTAAAAATTAATTGTTGCACGACCGCCGGCGGTCTTATAATCCTTGACCCATCCATTTCCCATCTATTTTATCGATTAATTATGTCATTTTGCCAGTTGTCTAGGCCCCCTGTTATAAATTTTATAAGAAGGTAAATAATAATACACTCAGTGGCACGGAAAGTGGCCCAAACCTATTTTGGCGCTTATAATATATTTTGAAATTGATATGCATATTTTTTTTGTTTGAATTAATGTAATTGTTCTCTTTACATACTTTTTTGCCAAAAAATTAACAGAAAAATGTGATTTTAATTATTTTTAATCAATTTACAAGAAAGGGCAATTTTCGCTACAAACAATGTTAAATTTCAAACTTAAGCGCTTAAAAATTTAAAACATTACATTTTAAATTAATAACGAAGGTTACCACCCCTTCCCTGATAACCGCCTGCATGCGATCAGGCATGCTTTGGATGAAGTTTTTTATGTCTACTTGAGGAATTTCTTCCCAGGGGGCCACCAGCGCGGTTTTCAAGTTATGAAGCGTTTGTAGAGGGTTAGGATGACCTTTAACTTTTCTTTTTAGCATATCCCAGACATGATCATAAGGTTCATGTCTGGGCTTCTTGCTGGCCACTGAATTTTTTGAATTCCGACATCTAAAAGATAATTTTTCACGCAACGAGCTGTGTAAGGTCGAGCATTATCCTGCATTGGAAGAAATTGTTCATGACCAATGAACTCTACGTATGTCAAAACATGTTCTTGAAGGATGTCTTCGATGTATCGCATTGAATTTAGACAAATATCCACCACCACTAACTCTGTACGTGTCTCGGAACTGACCCCGCCCCAAACCATAACGGACCCTCCATGAAAGCTGACCCTTTGAGTAGTAGTGATACTCAGAAACCGTTCTCCATGCCTTCTCCACACACGCTGATGACCATGAGGGGCTCTTTAGGCCAGTGTGCTTTCATATGTCTACAAAACGTTGCTCCACTGCTCATGCGTCCAATTTGCGTGTTCTCTGGCAAAACGAAATAGAGCTACACGATGCTGTTGGAGGAGTTCTGGACCTCGAGCAGGTCTTCGGGCACGTATATTTCGTTCCTCCATTCTTCATCTAATTGTACGCTCACTCACATTAACCCCTCTTGCAATTTGCAGGTGTTGTCGGATCTCGACCGCGTTAAGAAACCGAATTAGCAACATTGCGAGGGCAATGAATTGATCGTCACGCGCCGAAGTGTACCTTATTCCTCCAATTCCTGACCTTCTGGTATAGAGTCCGGTCTGATCGTACCTTGTCAATACTTATCTCAGATTTGTACGCGGTACATTTAAAATCGCAGCCATTTCCCGTTGAGTTTTCCCTTGATTTCTAAGCAATACAGCTGAACCGACAAGTCGCTGCTCAAGAGCTGGAGTTATGGGCATTCTGGTATGATTCTGCAAAGGAGTATAATTACAGGTTAATTTAAAAACAAAAGAAACAATATTAACTGCAAACACATTTTTTTATTTAATTAAAACTCACCTTTATTTTTTGAATCTTGGCTTTATTTTTTGAAAGGCTAAGTAACGAACATGTGTTTGTAACTACTCTCTTAAAATGACAAAAACGATCGTACTGATGAATGGTAACACAAAGTTACAAGATACGACGAGTTATTTACTTCATATCGCATTGTTTACGTTTAGGCCACTTTCCGTGCCGCTGAGTGTATTTGATAACATACAAAAGACACCCATCGCCACTTATTGTCAAGTGAGATTAGAGATGAAAGCGTTTCCCTATTATGGAATAAGACATAATAATTATAACCAAACCGCATTGGGCCAGCGTGGCGGGTTACGGCTCCATCTCCCCATGTGCCGTTGCCCATCTGGGAAGCCTGTGCCCAGCAGTGGAAGGTTTATGGGTTGATTATGAACACCATTAACAAGCCAAATTATCGATAGAAGGCTTGCGCGGGCAGTGCCCCACCCTAGACCTCTTCGCCGGGTCGCGCGGTGCCGCCGCGCCGGCCGCATGATGTCATTCAACAGCACACACTCACATATTCAGCTCGTTGGCAAGCAAGCCCTGTTTACATTCTGAACGCAGTGACTATACACGACGACAAACAGTGTCTGTGATTTATTTATTACAATTAAAATATAGATAGTTTAGTTAACTTCAGCCATGGCTAATAATAGAGCAGCCAAATCCGGATTTGCCGCAGAAGCACAGAGAAAGGTATGGTTTAAAACTTATTTTATTTCTAACAAATTTTTACTCTGCCATGTAACGTGACCGTTTCGTAAAACCCGGTTCGCGATAGCGCGCGGCCCAAAGTTAGTGCACCGTAAATAGGTCGTGTTGCGCACAGATATCGATTCGGGATGCTGCGTGGTCCAGAACTGTGTTACAAGGACTTAACCGTGACCTACATTTGGCAGAACACATACTTGCAACATAATACATGAACACCAGATGCTTTAAACAATCCTGAAGGCGTACTTTTCATTTTGATACCTAAGTTAGTTACCTAGCTAGTTCTCCTTATGTATGATATGCTTCTACATAGGTTTTACAGAACAGCTTATGAATTTTAAGCGCGTTTCAATTCAACTAACGTCTCAGTGCCAACTGCCATAGTAGGCAATGTAGTTACAGAGATACCTACCAACGAGTCACTCCTCCGAAGTCGTTAGGTGAGTATTTTAAATGACTAGGTGCCTACATACCTATCTATCTACTTAGAGATTACAGCACCTATTAGGAGCGAATTAGAGCGCCGGTACCTTTATCCAATAAGACGTGTGTGAATGTCGCAGAAAAAGATTGTGTTATAAACGTATAATACTCTCCGTCCACCTATTTGGTAAATTACCCACGAGTTACGGCATCCTACCTACCTCGAGTCGAGTTACTACATGGGCTCGCCTCTAACGACCTATTCATAACAATAATGTAACGATAGCATCATTACAAACACAGCGTGTAAAAAAAGCATATAGCAAACATTTCATTAGGTACCAAACGATGGGTCGGTCCAATCTTTAACTTCATCATACTGAAAACTGAAATAAAACTAACTCACTATTAGCATACAGTACATCATATCTCTTTTAAATTAACGTACCTGCGTACAATCATCTGACATTCAGAAATCAGTAATGACCCAAACGTCCGTTAAAAACTGGTTTTATTCTCTTGCTAAAAAGTTCGAAGACCGTCTCGTCAAATATCCAATTCTTTACTTAAGTAAGCCGATTTTTTGTTTGAATTTATGTCAATTCAATGTTTACCGTAAAGGTCCCGGTTCGTTTATTTAAATTAGGACTACCTATCAATATTTTTAGCAAGCCAAACTAATCTAAAATAACAATGTCAATTTCCATTAAAGTGTTATCATACCAATTAAACCTAAATGTCACTTTCACAGCCTAAAACCAAAATTAAAATGCCACAGGAAAGCCTCTTAAGAAATAAAAAATGATTGTAAAGTTTAAAGTTGTTTAAAGTTTGGGTATACGAGTAATATGTTATTTAACTTGGAATATCTTTGATATAGTTAATCTAAGACTCCTCGTATTTTCAGCTATAGCTCATTAACGTTCAGCTGTTTTTTATTCTGACACTATCGCTATCGGTATGATTCTCAAGCTTAGGTTCCAAAACATCTTTGGATTTTTTTCTGAGGCTATCATCACCCCCACAGTGTCTCTTATATTTAACTAGGTTCTTTGCATGTACTTCTTAAGTCTCTGAAAAAAAGTCTAAATGAATATTAAGGGCGAAAACCCCAGGAGTGATTTTAAAAAGGCTCGAAGGCTTGGAGGCACAGATCTATCTATATCTGTGCTTGGAGGTCAGTTCGGGGAAACCGTTTCGCTGTCGTCAGGGAGTATTATTGATTTATATCTGATGTTTAGCCTGTGTACTACCGATAATATACAGAGTTATTGAATGTTTAAGAAATACTAGATTGACTAGGATAATACATTGCTAATGGGCTCTTCAGGAGGTGCTTTCATGTATCCTGAAAATAAAATATAGCAGAAAAATAAAATACCTATAGCGTCTGCTAAAAATAAGGGATCCCACACACATCCAATGTTTTTTTTATTATAAGGCCTGATGTTCATGAACGTTAGAGATGTTAGTTTTGCGTTGATTTTATGTCTCAATTTCTCCTGTATGATTACATCTTGTTTAGGAACTAAAACATCTTCCACTAAATTAGCAATTTATCGTGTTTTAGAGGAGGATATGAGTTCAACTGCCGTCACAGACCACTTATCCCAATATCATTTAGCAGAAGCATTATCGTGTAGTTAGCACACATTTCCATGCGTGTTTATCATTATTTTTCTTTTTGAATTAGATTCTTCATAATCACTGGAACTTTACAAAGAACACCCTTGTTTTAATTTCATGTTAATAAGGGATAAATATCAGCCAGATTGGACCACTGTGGCGGTAGACAGAAAAAGGTGGAAAGAAGGAGGGGAGGCCTTTTCCCTGCAGTGAGACAGAATAGGCTGACATCATTGGCCTTTGCGTCTACTGCAGACGGTTTATGGTGCAATGCTAGGCAAACACTGTTTTTGGTGGCTGAAAAGTCCGATGCGAGAGCGACATGCTCTACCGCAGGCCTGACAATAGAAGTTTGCGACAGATGGGACTGAGTCGCCTTGACAATAACAATAATAATAAGGGATAAATGCCTTATTAGCTTAACATAATGAAGATGGAAGGAAGATAAGATTGTGCATTTCATTCAACGTCAAGGTTCCACTCTTAGGGTATGTTCAGATGATGAGTGCTCAGTGCGCGTTTACAACTACATGTATTTTATTCTAGGAGTACACTTGCTAACGCGCTATTCCATACCGTTCTATAAACGCGCAGTAGCAAAACGCGCGTTGAGCCGGTAGTACTATTCATTAGTTATTCTGTGGTTGAGCGCTGATCATCTGATACGTTCAGACCCTTACTCTTAGCACTTACAACATCAACCTATCCCAAAACAAGATCAGACACAGCCTACACTGGTTCATGTTCATACCCAAGTGGCTTTTAATGACTGCCATCTTATGTCAACAACCGTGACCAAAGGCTTAACGTGCCTTTCGAAGCATGGAGGAGCAAGAGATATTTTGATTTTTATCACCCAACTGATGACCTGGCATTGCGAAAGTTACTTAACTTGCAAGATCGTAACCCTAACGCTCGAATAATTCTTGTGCATTTATGTACAATCGAGGAAGTTCTCAGTTTCGGGGCGAATATCGCGGAAATGTGGGCTACCGGGAACTGTACATACAGGTTGGAAAAAAAGACCGTGGTTGGAGGAAAATACCCATAATATTGATGATAGCAAATTTGACTGAAAGGAAACATTCCATTATTTTCAAAAATAATTAAAATTGCATTTAAAGATATTTGAAAAATCACCTGCTTGAGCCGGAAATCGAACCGGTGAAATGTGAAAAAAAACATCCTGTATTTTATGATACCAACCGAAAGAGTCATTCTTAAGGATCATTTTCTTTAAAACAACATAGTATCTCAAAAAGAAATACCAAGAATACGTCTGCGCATACGTGAAAATGGGTCTCATTTTGAGCAATTCATAAGTTATGTGAACTATTTTCTTTAGATAGTAAGTAAGCTTTACAATAAAAACATTATATTACTTGGTCTTTCTTTAATTTAAGATACTATGTTATTTAAAAGAAATTGATCCTTAAGAATGACTTTCGGTTGGTGTCATAAAATACAGGGTGTTTTTTTTCATATTTCGCCGGTTCGTTTCCCAAATCAAGCAGGTGATTTTTAAAAAATCTTTAAAAGCAGTTTCAATTATTTTTGAAAATAAAGGAATGTTTCCCTTCATTTCCTCCAAAAACGGTCTTTTTTTCCATTCTGTATATTTGAAAAACCTACATTCCGAACCATGTACCTACCAATAGGTCTTTGTTATGTTAATGTCGTATATGTGTGGATATGCCTCCACACTACATATACAGATAACACTACATAGTAATGTCGTAATTAAACATCAAGGCTACTCCTTTATAACCATGTAACGTATTTTCTTCGCTGTTTACTTCCATTATAAGAGCTCGGATAGATGTGAATATGACTCATACGTCATATATGAATCTTTAATTTATTTACAACATATATGTATATTGATAAACTTAGTTAAATAGGTTAAAACAAATGCAGTGACGACTTTTTGTTTTGTTTTCTTTATTTTGTTGTACTGGAGCGGTTGTATTTTATCTTACTTGATGCACTTAGCATGAAGAACAATCAGGAGGATTTCATGATAAAACTATAACTACGAGTATATCTTAATTAAAGTTTAAAAAATCTAGTAACCTAACTCGTTACAAAACAATTACAATACAGAACAATAACCATAAACAAAATATGTAAAGTCAAATCTAATAATCCCTAGATTTTACATAAAAAATAATTGCCTTTCCCGATTTGAATACATAAGTCCCACGATGTCCAAAACAGTTGACCCATAATTTATAATTTCTACTAAAACAATTTAAGGTGTTAAGGTCATTGCCCCAAGTCTTACGCTCTGCCAGCCAAGCTTACCCTCCTATGCTACACCCACAATAACTGCCATCGGATATTTTTTCGGGTGTACCGTTACAGTTATCATTCACAACCAGTTTTACAGTAAATTCTTTATTTTAATGTACAACAACTTTCTTAACAGCATATGCAATTAAGCTCGAGTATAATTTTGCATAATTCATTGCAATTTGCAATGTTACGTTCGTATCTATTTACTTTTGCAAACTGTTTGTTTATTTAGTTCATCAAATGAAACGTTTTAAGATTATTGATGATCTTTATTTCCATCATGACTCGAAATCTGTATACCTACTTCACATATTGGTACCACAGTTACAGACTACTGTGATTGGTTCCGGGTCATTTGATGGATTCACCAATTTTGGTATAGGTCGTTGATTCTATTATATTGGCTACTATTTCATATAAAACTTAATAGCGTGTATCGAAATTGTTTGATTATAATATTACATTTTAATCTTAATTTTCAATGAAGTTCACTAACATTTGTTGGTTCTTTAAGGTGAATTTCAAAGTCACATTTCGTAAAGCTTTTAACTAGAAACTCACCCCATTTATTCCTAAAGATTTTTTTTCTTCTTTAACAACGTCATAAAAAGATAGCATCATAACACCTTTCTTCCTGCAGTAAGCCAGTAGTGGTACGATTTGGGTCAAGGAGAATCACTTAATTCAGCTTTTACAACCGGTTCTCGTAAACGCCTCGGTTTCAACCCAAAGGCAGGTGATGCACGAGGATTCGATATTGAACTCAATAATAATATTGAAGTTAAAGAGTAGAGCAGTGAATAGAAAAATACATTACAAATAAGAAATATGAAAAAACCAACGAAGACGGGAGGATGCTGGATTAGGGTAGCTACGCTAATCTACTTAACTTGTAGTTTTCAATATCTTGAGGGAAAAAATGACAATTTAACCTACTATAACTAACTACCCAAACTACTAATCTTTTTTTTTGTATATCTTGGAAATTACCAAATTAAATTCTTCTTCTTCTGCGCGTGAAATTTCTCTATGTTATAAATACTGATTTTACACATTTAGACAGGTTATGCTCCGCCCCACAATTTTATTTTTACGTCTGATTAATGCCCTAGCCTACAGTGATGAGGAGAGTGGTGTAATGACTGGTGTCTAGGACCTTTTTAATTATTTTGTATTGTTTAATACATAATTTTCAATAAAACCGTTTAACGTTGACTAAAAACATAAGCATCAAGCACTGACAAATTTCGACGGTTGAAAGCCAGACCTCGGTAGCCAAGTGGTAAAGGCAGCCGCCCGGAATGCGGAAGGTGCGTGGTTCGATTCCCGCCTGAGGTTGTCGTCTTTTTTCAGTGTTTAAAATTTTACTTAAAACCGTTTAACTTAAAAAAAATCCTATTTTTTATTTTCAGTTTGTTTTTATTTGATACCCATATTGGTGTGGATTTACAATGATACTGAATAAACGTAATTGTATTGCCATCAGAACTAAAGGTGTGTACCAAATTTCAGATCAATCGGTTAAGAGAAAGCGGGTAAAATTTTAAGTAGGTACTAATTTAATCCAACAACATCCAACAACAACAACAAATAGGTCAAGCTAAATAAAACCGTTTAAAAATTAGATTTTATGTTCAACCACGTAATTTAAATTCTGATTTATAGGTAGGTATATATTTACTATGGTTTACCTATGTATATTGTTACCATATAAAAATGATTAATGCAGACAGGTAGCGGACTACTGTTTCATTAATTTTGCTACTGTACCTACTGCTGTGATTATGACTAAACGTTTCTAAGTATAATATTATTTCTCTAGCTTCTCTAATAGTTTCGTTTATCGCACGGTTAAGTATTGAAACGTACGTGACACTATGCGCTTTATCAGCGTTTACACAACAAGTCAAGTCAATATTAGTATAAATAATAATCTTTGCCTATTTTGATCGTTTAAAACTGGTCCACTATTTTCTATTTTGAATTATTTGATACATTAAAAACACGCAATTTATTTTTATTCGGAGTTCATGGTTCGCTTCCCGGCAAGAAAAGTGTCACAACTTGGGTACAAAATGACATAATCACAGCATTCAATAGCGCGTATTTCATTTGTTCGGCTGCTAAAACGTCGTTATTATTTTTCGCATGGTTACCGCTAGATGGCACTAACTTCTCTTTTTCACGAAGCTGTTTCGCTCCGATCACCGGAGTTTATAGTGTCACAAATTGTTCTGTGGTGTCACATTTGTGTTAATACAGAGTAGACGTGAGAGTGTGATGTTTATGACTTTTTATCGGTAAATTTTACGATTAAAAATTAGGCTAAAACTTCGAAAGAAGTTAGTTTTTCATGTTTTTATTTTATTTCAATGAGAAGTTTATAATTTGGCTACTTTTTCGTTATTTTTAATTAATATTGCCTTTTAATAAAAGTAATGGTGACTACAGAAATTTTAATCGAAAAAAAAGTCATAATAATCATCAAATTAATAGTTTCTTAAAAGTTACTTAATTGGTCAAGGATCATAAGACCCGGCGGTCGCGAAACAATTGATTTTTAATTGTGTCGGGTTTCACGGTGCTCAAGGGGTTAAAAAAAATTACAATTTTGCTGTTAAATTTAAAGCCCTGTATTTAACCTATAAATTAGCTATTTTCACATAAAATTTCAGTAATCTGACTATTATAGTTTTTAAAATATTGACGTATAAATGAACAAAAATCTGTTAAAGTAACATTTTCTCGAAACAGCTATTTTTGTATTGTGACACTTTCTTGCCGGGAAGCGGTAGCAATAATGAAAATATTTTAAGAGCTAGTGTTAGTTACAAACAAATACAGGTTTATAATTTCTTATTTTTTCTATTATTGGAAGAAAGAGTAACTACAGTAATCTTGTAACAGCTCATGTATGACTTTAAGAACTCTTTTATGGAGCTTCCCTGAGACTGGTTGTTTTTTTCTAGTAAACATTTTATCTTATAAGGATGTTAAATACCTGAAAAAAAATCTCATACAATAAACATCCAAAAAATCCATACTATGACACTCTTATATTATATAAGGATGTTAAATACCTAAAAAAAATCTCATATTATATTCCATACTTATGTAAATCTTACCACCTATCTTACTACAACTTCATAATATCATGATACTACCACGGCATTTTACTGTTGAAAATCTATATAACACAACAAAATTACGAGTACGATAGTTTCTTAAATTAATCTAAGTAAGTAGGTATTAATTAACGACTTATTTCGAAATACATACACAGTCGTATATTTGCGGCGCAGGTAAATAACAGATGTTCGATTACCGCCAAAGAGTTTACTTAACTAATTCACCGAGACATGACTCACGAAGCAGCTCTTACAACATGCACTTGTCCATATAAGGCCCGGCCTTACGCAGGACGTAACACGATAAACGGGACACTTTCAAAATCCACCATATGCCGTTGATTGACTCGAAATTTCTCTTGCAAACCGAAGACTCGTTGCAAGACTTGCAGTTCTCCGAAATGGTAAAAATAACGTATGAAATCTACCTAATGATGAGAATGACCTTGCAGTAAAATGTTGATAAATGTGCAGATTTCGTCAACCCACTATTTAACATAACTTAGGTCGTGGATATTATTAAACTCAAACTCAAACCATTTATTCGTCGTAGCACAATATGATATCTCTTTTACAATTCAACTAATTTGAGAGACCAAAAATACGTTTTCTTATACCCGATATGGAAATATTTTGGTCTATTTATAGCCATGATAGCACATAGACAACCTATGAGTCCTTTACTATTATAAATCTGCAAAATAATGTAGTTTCGTTAGCCCAGGTATTTTTGTGTGAATCTGTTATTTTACTGGTCGTTGTTCTTGTATCTAGTGTCAGCATGTCAGCTTTATTACATTTTATCTGAATATGACCCAACATGCCAACATTAAAAGCCTTTTCATTGACAAAATCCGATACGATAGACCATAATTATTATATTAGTATGTAGTAGCTGTACACCACGCGGTTATATTTGCTGTTATGTCTAGTTAAGTTACAGCCTCCTTTCCTTGCTTTAGCAATAAGTAGGTAGGTAATTGTACAACGTGTGTGGCCTAGGAATAAACCAGATGTCTTAATATAATAATAAGTTATTGTTATATGCTCCTTTGTTCCAACAACGTGCTTCGGCAGCCAAATAATCGCTTATTGGTAACTGAATACGATACGTGACGGACGACCGTTTGCGACGGGAAAATATGATATCTGCAAAAAATCTTGAATTGAAATTAATTTTTAATAATCAATTGTTTGTTTGAAGATAACGATACGTTGAAAAAAATTGCTAAGCTTTGACGCTTTTGACTTTAAGTTTAAAGAAATAATAAACATTCTTACACTCACACCAATTATCTAGCACAAGAGAAGCTTCGTTGTGAAACTCGTTAAATGGTTACTAGACAACGGATAAACATACTTAAAGTACCTACTTATTATACTTACCTAGAAAACACCCAGACCCGAGACAATTTAGAAAAACAATAGGTAATTTCTAAATTGACCTGACCGGGAATCGAACCCTCAGAGAAAAAAAAACCTTTAAAACATTAGCGTTGAAAAATTTGGTCAGGTCTTCTAACAAATACCACGGTGGCGGAGTGGTAATGCGTATCATTTCATATTATTATGACAAATTAACTAATTTCAAAGATATAATTTTTACTTGTTCTGAATACACTTCCTATAACAATATTACGTATATTATTAATTTGATATTTTTACTTATATTATTATTACTCATTTTCTATAACAAATTTTTCTATAAAGATTTAAAGTTGGTATAAATTGTATTAATTAGACAATGAACACTCTAACAAAAAACAGAAGGAAATAAAAACAACACGTCTTGGACTTTAAAAAAATCAACTTAAAACTATAATTAAAAAATGTCTAAATTAAAACTAAAAACTATAAATAAAAAATGTGCTCTAACTGCGGGAACGCAGGTACGGTCCCAAGAATGCTGGCAACATTACCTATTTGAATTGCCAGGCTAAACGCTGGCAGAGGTGCCAGCCTCACCGGAGGCCTCAACAAGACGTGCACTTAAATCTTTTATTTTATATTAAGTCAGTTGTTATATGAAATGAAATTATATGAAATTAAATTATATTATCTGAACGATAGACCATAAGTATTTATATCAAACATTACACCCCTTGTGGAAGACGTGGGATCGATTCCCATCTGAACTAATGATTTTCAAATATAACGAATTATAGTAGGTTAGTTTAGTTTTAATAATAAATTAGGGATTGGTTGAACGCTGTAAGATTAACAAATAGGTAATTATAAAACAACGAACTTTGTTTTAGAACCTTCCCATTAAAACAATTTTCACGGACAACATAATCTGCTTGGTAACTTGTTGAGTGAGAGATAAACCTACCTTCTTAACGCCAAGCTGATTTGTTTCCATTACATTGTTAAATCCGCTTAACGGTTAAAAGCCTTAAAAGTGCACTTTAAAGACACGCGAGAAATAAAATGTAAGCAAATATTGTAATTGACATTGATTACTTCTTGCATGACCTTCTTTTCTATAACATTTTGGTGATAAAAGTAAGGCAACGAACATTGCAGTTACCGTAAATTTGGTACAAGAGACTATAAGGCACTTTTTCATGCATTTTTAAGGTTTTTTTTTAAACCCTTAGAGCATTTTAAACCTTTCAACTGCCGCTCGGGTTGCCAACTATACTGTTAAAACAGTATTATAGGTACTGTTTTTACTACAATGAACTTTTTACTGTTGAACAAAAATAAAGTATCCGAAATACTGTTTTTATCAGTTGTTATCAGTAATTTAGTATTACTGTGCACTGGTGACCATAAACATGTTTAAAAAAGTAAAAAAGTTGCAAACGTTGTCCGCGCGGTGCAGCGGAGCCTTATATATAGGTAAATAGGTACTGTCCATTTTTCTAAAATACTGTTTATTTTTCTTAACATATTTTAAAATACTTTTTTTTAAAGATGGCAACCCTAACTGCAGCCGCAAAGTGATCAGTGCTCAATAAATAGAATTTGGTGTCTAGTAGCGCCGCGTCAATCAAATCGTATTTCTTAGCTCATTCAAAGGGGGAACGTGACTTATTCTTATGTACAGTATGTATACCTACCTGAACCAGTGCAGTTTACAGTTAGTGTGAGGTTATTACAAAATTGTGAGAAAAAGGTGCTACGTACAGTATCAGTCGCCAAAAGCTTTTGAGAATTTGGTGATATTGCAAAAACAATATACTTACTTAAGTAAAACACGTTTTAAAGGGCAAACTGTGACTCACCAACTACCTGATATATCGAATATTATTATCTGACTAGCGGCTGCTCGCAGTTTCACCCGCGCGGTTCCCATTCCTGTGGGAATAACGGGATAAAAAGTATCCTATGTGTTAATCCAGGTTATAAACTATCTGTATGCCAAATTTTATCCAAATCCATTCAGTAGTTTTTACGTGAAAGAGTAACAAACATCCATCCATACTTACAAACTTTCGCGTTTATAATATTAGTAGGATATACTTACTGATTATGAACTGACATTAAAAAAATATAGGATCAAAACAAAATTTCCAGATAAAATATTAATGAACAGAACTTATTTTCTATTGTCACTGCAATATAGATATTTTTACCAACTTCAAAAAATGGATACGGTTCTAAATTAGTCAGGAGTTTTTTTAAGGTCAGATGTCGTACCTTCATAATGACTCCATTAGCAAAAACTATATTACTGAATTAACTATTTGTTACATTATTTGTTACTGAAATTTCAATTTCTGAAAACCTAGACCTACAGTCGTTTTTCACAATCGTAAAATACATTTCTCTTAAACTTTTACAAGGCTACTAATTCTAAACACGTTAGAAACTTAAGTCCGATAGCTCATTGCAAACTGCAAATAAAGCGTGACATCACAATGCGTAGTTAATTCGACTTTATGAACCGTGTCAGCGTGGAGTTCATTTCTGTACACTTTCCATAATTCACCGTCTGGTCTGCCTCAGAATAATTTTATCAACGTTTAACTTTGAACTAAAATCTCAAAGCAAAATAAAATAATCGCAAGTCATTCATAACCTACCTACGTAGTCTTTAAGTTTGAAGTTTCCTCTATTCAAAGAGGTCAGAGCCTTGCAAATTCAAATAGCTTCCACAGCTTGCACGAGAACAATTAATTATCCCACAGACTTGAATAAAAGCCCCCATCTGCAACGTATTGCGCGCTGCATCACATTGACCGAAGACAACCTCGCATGTCGACCCCATTCCGACCTCCTTACTTGTCATCGGAGCATTGTCAACGATTTCTTGCAAGGCTACCCGCTACGTACAATCCACCTCAGCTCTAAAGTGTGAGATTAACTCCTTGTCTAGATTATTCCGAAAACGGACACGTTAGACAACATATTAACGAGCAACGCTAGTCTGACGCAACGATGCTTCCCAACCCGACATTGAATCATACTTATTTATGGTAACAACCGTTTGTTGTCACACCGAGTATGGCCAACCGTAGAAAGATTAGCAATGAACACATGCCTTAATATCATTACCGGGGCATTGATATCCGTAATCTCATTCATCTTGACCTCTTTGAACATATGGTAGCGCCTTAAAACAGCCATGAAAGGATCTTTATCTGGGTTAGGATTAACGTTTTTAGTTACCGTTTGGTTAACATTATTTTTATCACTACATACAATTTTGTGGTTTTTTTTTGATAATTTTATCAGTCCTAACAAAATAATTGAATGATGTAGTTAAAACTAACGAAGTATTTAGGTATGTTCTGCCGCTATCGCGTTTATTAATTCACCCGGCGACCTTCTGTTAGGATGATAGAAACATACCTATTTGAGGTTAGTGATAACGGGTGAAACTTAACATATGGCTCTGCTATAATTTTGTTTTCTAACTTATTCTAAAGTAAGTATAAACTATTGAAACTTGCTTTTATTTTTAGTCTTCGTCACGCTAGTAGACATCATTACGTAACGAACTCCTTGCTATGATAATTTTGACTCGGAGCCTGTGACCATAGACAAATCGAATTATTCGAAATATTAGACATTCCATTAGAGTATTTAATTTCAACTAACATTCTTAATTTGTTTATGGTTTGGGATTATGACCTCAATATCTTCCGATTTCGATACGGGCTTAAAATCCTTCTACTATTTATTATTATTTTCCATTTGACTTTCATAGTAGGTAAACGGTAAAGGGCTATAATATCTAAAGGCCAAGGATGGAAGCGTAGTTTGTTTACATGACGTATTTATATACCTACATTAAAATCAAATTAACTTAATAAAATTATTTTGGATACTTAGATATGAAACTTGTGGTGAAGTAAAATACAACTTAAGTGTTGTAATCTTAGATTAAAACAAAAAGGGAAGATACGGCATTAACGTCTCGTGAGTGAGCCGCCAAAATTAGGCCTAAAGGCACAATTTCACTTCAGTCACAATTTGCCGAGCGAACAGGCTACATCGCACTATTGCAGATATTCTACTGTGTGAAAAAGAGAAAGACGCTACTCCGCAGTGGCGTCGGAATCGGTCGTACATACTCGTCTGTTGCGATGCGACCGAGACGTCAACGCGCTACTCGCTGACTCCCTCGCGCTGACGTTGAAACTTACCGCTTTGTCTCGCTCGCTCGACTTACACTTTATAGGTGTGCGTGTGTGAGTGTTTGCTTAAGTAGTTGAGTAGGACTATATTTTGAATGACTACAAGTAGGAGCATGCCGTATCTTCCCTTTTTGTTTTAATCTAAGGTTGTAATCCAGAGAAAAAAAGAAAAAAAACCAGTTCCATTCAATTAAACATTCCGCTGCATTGTAGTGCCACATTCAAATACAGGCAGGTGCCCAAAACAGCGCGAACAGGACATGGCTTACAAAGTCCACTTCCTTTGTCTTCGAACACAAATTAGATAACGCCACGGAATAACAATGAGAGCGTAGAGGCCGTATCTGACGGCCCATCGGTGAGATGAGCGATTCATTGAACCTGGCGGCTAATTGTCTAACTTCGACACACCTATCGCAATACCTTTCAAAGGTATAATATAAGCTCAGATGCCGTAAAACCAAACCCAAAAGAAATCCAATTATTAGTTACCTCTAGGAGTCTTCGTGACTGACAAGGGGATATTGTATAAATAGGCTACTTCGCTCCTGTAAATTAGTCGAGTAGAAGTACATTGATTTGCTAGTTAGCTTTTTTAAACTCTACTACTTACTCAAGCTAACTTTTTCTTCAGAGGAAACACTACGTCGAAGTGGCAATCAAAGGACAATGCCCACTTTGTATAGAGCTTTGGGCCTGATTTTTTTATTATGCGGACACTAATGAACATTGTCTTAAACAATAAATTAAAGTATTGGCTAACCTCTTCACAACAATGTATGACCCTTTTTTTTAAAGTATGGGAGTCAAGAATATAAGGACTTATAATTTATCAATTTTAGTATATATTTATAAATGATGTACTTATAACTGTTTGTTCCTAAATAAATTAAATATATATATATATATATATATATATATATATATATATATATATATATATATACACTAGCTAAGTTATTGTTTTATGTAAAACAATATACCTTATACTATATCTTTAGACAGCAACACTGGAAACGATTGTGTCATACATTAGTTATATGGGGTTAGACTATTAAAAAACCAATTTCTGTATTTTTTCATTTGATTTATGTTTTATTTTTCTTAGCTAGGGAAATTAAATTTAAAATGTTTTCTAATTATGAATATAACGTGTTTTTTCTACAATCTAGAACAACAATCATCAGGGCACAACAATTTTTAAAGGGACGCAAGTGCCCATACAAAATGGGCATTCTCCTTTCAGTGCGTAATTATCTAAAATATTTTGAATAACAGCTAATAGAAAACAGACAGTTTTTCCTTTTTACCGCCTAACCCCCCTTAAAACAACTGAACTGTTACTTTAGAATTTCCCTGTGCTATGCGGGTAGCGCCTCATTAAATAGAATACTACCGCCCAACTCTTCCCTTGGATGTTGTAAAAGGCGACTAACAGACCAAAACTGATGGGCTCATCACCTGTCACATGTGCTCATCACGCTGAGCACATGTGCAGTTATAATTTTTTTTAACGTGGACTGTTAACGTCGTGAATACATGTATGTGAGTATGTACAGTCACGAGCTCCAATATGTATACACTTTGACTCTTATTCCATTGTATTAAGAGTTACAATTGTTACATATTTTTGCTTGTGCCTGTACTTTTGCATACGAAACCGTGGGTTTTGGTGTTTTGCTGTAAAAGTAAGATGATACTATGTAGAATCAAGATTGAATGTACCTACCCAATTTAACTGGACTTAACTTAAAGCCTTTACGTATGCATTATTCTCATTAGCAGTTTAACTCATTAGCCCCACATTGCATTGGGTTTAACAACATTCTTGCGGCACTGATTCATGAACCGAGTGTGTTATTCGGAACCCCGTCATGGGCAGACTGTATTTTTTGTTACCAATGTCTGACCGCGCGGCCGCTTTGAGTCACGTTTTGCGAGCCTTAAATTGTTACGTCATGTATCCTTGTGAAGCCAGAAATAACGACGACGTTATTATTAATACTGATTTAATTTATTATAAATGCAAAAGGGTATCTGTTCGTTTATTTTGTAAAAATAAGCAAGTATTGTTTTGAGCTACCTAAAGATTATATATTACAACAGAAAAGAGAAAAAAATGTGGTATCGTAAAAAAACACAAGTTTTAAACGGTCCATGAAGATAGAGATATATAGATATCTCCATCTCCATGTCCATGAAACTATCTTATTTCTGTTCGACTTAAGAGGAACTTAAGAGGAATTACATCTCGACTGTGATTTTTGCTAAAAATGGCCAATTTTGGCGTTCTCGATCTCAGAAACAAAAATACATTAACAGTTTTGACTTATTCAATAGTGTAGAATAGCTATAGGCATAGTGCGTAGCGGTCTTGCTTTTTGTAAATTTTGCTTAACTTTTTAATTAAACCCAAAATTGCAGAGAGAGATTTTCATAAAATGCGCGAAGGCACTTTTTGAGCTTCTACATTGAACTACTGTTCTAAACAAATGAATTTAAAAAATTAGAATGTTATCTCATAAATTGTCGTATAGTGCGTAGTGGCCTCGGAATTTACAGATATAATAAATTTTTTGTAGAAAAAAAATCTTATTCTAAACCAAAAATCTTCGAAAATCCCTTAAAGTTTCTTATTCTCCTATAGTTTATTAGTTCTCCTATCTACGATAATATTATTGAGCAAATATTATACCAGAATAATAATTGTTACTTCATGAGAAATAAAGATTATATAATGAATTTATTATCCTGTTTCAATAAAAACGATAAATATAACTGCAAAATTACTACAAAATGCGATGCGCCGGCGGCCGTCCGAACTCAGCTTATTCTCGCATATGGAGATTTGTAATGTTATGCATGAATTTATTATCCTATTTCGATAAAAACTATAAATACAACTGCAAAATTACTACAAAATGCAAAAATAGGCATTTTACGCAAAATTCACATTTGAGATGTAAGTAATAGGCCTCTTATAATGTCTTAGCTATCTTTTAGAAGTAAAAGGAAAAACAACAAGAACAACCAAAGATTTGCATTTTGTAAGGGAGCACGTCAAAAAGGGCAACCAACCGACATATTTATTTGCACATACTTGACCGCATTCCATTAATTATGGTTTATTGTTGCCGAAAAAGAATTTAATAAGCGTCCACTTAAATTGTCACTATTTTTAGAACTGACCTATTTATTTGCTTACACGTCCTTAGTGACGCCATTTTATCCGAACTCCGATGATTCAAACAGCCAGGAGGTAAAAACATCATTCGAATTCTAAGGAACGCGTGACAAATATTGATGAAGTTATACAAGATCTTAAGTAGGTAGGTACTGAAAAGGTTGTTTAAATTATACCACCTTTTCTTAATATACATTTATTTATGATATTACTTACTTACTACTATCACATGAGTAAACGTTTTCTTTACTCATGTGCTACTATATCATATTAACATAAAACACGTAAATATAAAAATATCATGGTAAGACTTACCATGATGTAGACATGGGCGCCGCCGTGGCTCGCCGCCGCCGTTTAGGTATGGCGCGCCGCCGCCGCCGCCGACTGTTCAAAATTTCGCGCCGACTAGACTGTTCCAATGTGTAGGCTCTTGTAACAATAATCTCAGTTTATTCTTTACTCATGTGGGCCGTGCGGGCGCCGCGCGAGGCGTCAGCTCAGGTGCTCGATGAGGACGAAGACGACCCTATTTCCAATCAAGAGGGAGAAGAATCAGAAGAACGCCCTTTGTTTGGGGACTTCGCGAACGAGCCTAGCGCTAAGACGTCCACACCAACGCGTTGGCATAGTATCTTAGAAATGTTGGGGCGTATGGCACAGTGCTGTTACTGTAACCGGAACCCCGTCAGCTTTCTTAGCCTGAGCTAATGCTCGAGCTCGCAAATCGTCGGGTACCCAGACCCTGAGAAAGCCCCAGTTAAAGAACATTACGTAGGGCACGATTTAATCACATCGGCCCCATCGGTGTTAAACATGCTTCGCACCCACTTGGAAATACCTTTATTTCCACGGAGAGCTTTGAGTACCTCCCCGCCGCGGACATGAAGCTCCCCCATAGAGGGGTCGGCCGGCTATATTTAATACAAATGGGTGCAAAACATTTGGAAATACCTTTATTTCCACCGCTGATAAAGCCTGACGGCTCACTTGCCCACACAGCAACTAAGAAGGTAATTCCACTCTTTTTGCAAAGAACTCACGTCTGGAAGTCGCTAGCAAGGTTCCACCTAAGTTGCCTTTAGCCGACCTCTCCATGGGAGAACCTCACATCAGCAGCAAAGAGGTACTCAAAGCTCTCCGTACTCTAACGTGAATAAGGCTAGTGGTCCTGATAGAATCCCGGCCATAGTCCCACATAAGTGTGCACCTAAATTGTCTACTGTTCTAACACACCTGTATCGCCTCTCACTTGAGACTGGTCTAGTTCCTCAGTCGTAGAAGCTGGCTAATATGCAGCCTGTGCCCAAAAAAGGTAGCCGTGCCGATCCATCTTACTGTAAGATGATTTCAGTCAAGCCCATACTCTGCAAGAATACGGAACGTGTACTTAACTCTCGACTGCTGGCATACCTTGAGACCAATGATCTCCTCAGTGACTGCCAGTTCGGATTTCGCCTATTATAGATCTGAGAAGTTGGAACTCACTGGCGCATTGGACTTAGAAATAGTGGACAACTTTGTATACCTGGGTTCCAACATCAGTAACGATGGTTCGTGCGAGAAGGAAGTGCGCAGGAGAATTGGCATGGCTAAGAGCGCCATGTCTCAGCTTGCAAAAATCTGGAGAGATCGCAATATTTCCGTAAAAACCAAAACCAGACTGCTACGGACTCGTGTCTTCTCGATCTTTTATACGGAGCTGAGACTTGGACACTAAAAGCTGCAGACCGCAAACGCATTGACGCTTTTGAGATGTGGTGCTGGAGAAAGATGCTCCGTATTCCTTGGACAGCATTTCGGACTAACGTCTATATTGCGAGAACTCAAAATCTCCTCGCGGCTGTCATCCTCGGATATCTACGCAAAATTCTCGAATACTTCGGTCACATTGCAAGGAAAGACGGTGACAAACTCGAGAAGCTCATAGCGACCGGCAAAGTAGACGGGAAACGCCAAACTCTGTGGTTCCCATTGGCGGCAAGTCCCAACCATGGTTTGGTCGTTGCTGCAAAATGGCGTCTCGCCAAAAGCGACAGCATTACCAAGCCTGGGCTAATGCGGTGTCATCAAAGGATCCAAACACCAGTGCGCTCAGAAAGAAGTACAACTTTGCCGCCAGATCCTTTAAGAAGGACATCGCCAAGGCGAAGTCATCATTCATAGGTAGAATTGGCGAGAGGCTAGTGCGTCTTCCTTCGGGGACGCGTGCGTTCTGGTCTCTCGCCAAAGCTATCTTAGGGAATTTTTGTCAGCCGTCCCTACCACCATTGCACAAGACCGATGACTGCCTGGCCTATACTGCAAAGGAGAAAACCGATCTCTTGGGCTCTCTTTTCGCATCAAACTCGACCTTGGACGATGGGGAAAACTCTCCACCAACCATACCGCATTGCGCTTGTACAATGCCAAACGTTCAGTTCCTGCAAAGGTCAGTTCGTAAGGCTCTTTTTTCCCTTGATATCCATAAGGCGAGTGGGCCAGATGCAGTTCCACCCATTGTGCTTCGGACGTGTGCTCCTGAATTGGCACCAGTTCTAACGCGCCTTTTCCAGCTCTCTTACACCACTGGCGTCGTCCCGAGCTCTTGGAAGACAGCCCTTGTGCACCCGATTCCAAAAAAAGGCGATCGCTCAGATCCGTCTAACTACAGGCCAATAGCTATTACCTCTTTACTCTCCAAAGTAATGGAGTCCATTATAAACCGCCAGCTTTTAAGGTACCTAGAAGAGAACCAGCTACTAAGTGATCGCCAGTATGGTTTTCGTCGCGGTCGATCGGCTGGTGATCTTTTAGTGTACCTTACTCACCGATGGGCGGAGGCAGTCGAGAGTAAAGGGGAGGCACTGGCAGTTAGCTTGGACGTAGCGAAAGCTTTTGACAGGGTATGGCACAGGGCTCTTTTCTCTAAACTTCCATCATACGGGCTTCCTGAGAAATTGTGTTCATGGGTTGCCAGCTTTCTTACTGGGCGTAGCATCAGAGTCGCAGTCGACGGTTCGTGCTCCGACATGAAGCCCGTGAATGCTGGAGTCCCGCAGGGGTGTGTGTTGTCCCCTACTTTGTTTCTTCTGCATATCAATGACATGCTGCATAACAACAGCATTCATTGCTATGCGGATGACAGTACTGGGGATACGCTCTACACCGGGCGAGCTAATATTTCTCTGGAAAGCGTCATCGAGAGCCGGAATAAACTTGTGACTGACACCGAGAACATGTTAAGTCATGTCTCGGATTGGGGCCGACATAACCTAGTCCGCTTTAACCCCTCCAAAACACAAGTTTGCGCATTTACCGCGAAAAAACATCCCTTCGTCGTACCTCTGAACTTTGAGGGAGCTCCCCTTGATACCAATCCGATTATTGGAATCCTTGGCGTCGATATTTCGAGTGACGTTCAGTTTCGTGGTCATTTGGAAGGTAAAGCTAAATTAGCTTCGAAAAAGCTGGGTGTGCTTAATAGAGCGGGTCAGTATTTCACGCCGGCCCACCGTTTACAACTGTATAAAGCACAGGTCAGGCCGCATATGGAATACTGCTCCCATCTCTGGGCTGGAGCACCCCAATACCAACTCCTTCCATTTGACCGCATTCAACGCAGAGCTGCTCGAATTGTCGGCGACGTGGTTATTTCAGGTCGGCTCGATCCACTGGCTCTTCGGAGAGACGTTGCGTCTCTCTGTATATTGTTCCGTATATATCATGGGGAGTGTTCTGAGGAATTGTTCGGCTTGATCCCTGCCGCTAATTTCCTTCACCGCACTACACGCAATCGACTGTCATTCCATCCACATCGCCTTGATGGATGGCGGTCTACTACTGTGCGTTTTTCAAGAAATTTCTTGCCTCGAACTACAGTGTTGTGGAACCAGCTCTCGGCGGCGGTATTTCCGGACCGTTACGACTTAGGGATCTTCAAGAAACGAGCCTATTCCTTCCTTAAAGGCCGGCAACGCGCCTGCGATTCCTCTGGTTTTGCGGGTGTCCATGGGCGGCGGTGATTACTTTCCATCAGGTGACCCGCTTGCTCGTTTGCCTCCTTCTGCTATAAAAAAAAAAAAAAAAAAACGGCCTCGAGGACGCAGCCCAATACGTTGGTCTGACCAGATCCGCACCACTCTTAACTCTTCAGTTCACAGCGCCCTCCAGACCGCCAGATACAGAAAACAGATGGAGGAAAACCTTAAGAGAGAAAGTGATGCAGAAGGGACGTCACGACTCACGACCCTCAGCATTGAGGAACATGACGCAACTCCATTATCAATTTTAATTACTTAGTGACTTTTCGCTCTACTGCGACGATATAATGTTTTGTTGTTGAAGTCTTTGTGAAGTGTTGGTTTTATTTATTACTCTTATTTCTACCTTTAACTACATAACCAAAAACGACTTCAAAAATCCCACGTCGCCGGCTTCACGCCGCCGCCGAGCATATTTTTAAGGCGCGCCGCCGCTGGATTTTTTTTACTAGGCGCCCATGTCTACCATGATGTCGCCTTTTTATCAAACTGTGCCAAAACTTTGGCATTTCCGTTATCGCTTCTCTTTGCTACTTCTTTAAGAAAAGGTAATTTTTCGGCTATATGGAAGAAAGCGCATATAATTCCAATACATAAAAAAGGGTCTAAATCCATGATCTTCAACTAGCTGGGCTAGCTAGGCTGCTAGGCTGGTGACAAATAGCTAGGCTAGGTGACTCTCTCAGAGAGAGATTTAAGGATATAAATATAATGACTGTTGCATCACAATACATATATGAAAATTAGATTTATGTTCATAAAAATATTGAAATATTTTCAAAAAACAGTGATATTCACAATGTAAACACTAGAAGTAAGAACAAATTAGCAGTACCTTATACTAGGCTCCATAAAATAAATAATTCTTTTAAGGGTCTGTGTGTAAGATTTTATAACAAAGTACCAAATGATATTTAGAAATTAGATCTTAACAAATTTAAAATCAAAATCAAAGAAAAGCTTTATAAAAAAGCTTATTATAAAGTGTCAGATTACACAGAAAACAAAACAGCTTGGATCTGAAATGCTCCAATTACTCCAACAGCTATTTCTAATAGTCTATTATTAATTGATACTTACATTGTATTGTAGTTTTGTATTGCTTAAGTTTATTATTTTTTAAATTCATATTTTGTATTTTATGACCTGGTAACGGTAACATATTCTTTTTTTTTTTTTTAAATGTGTATGTTTAATCCGTGCGGTGACGGAGAAAGAATACCAATTGCCGCCCCTCTCTCCGTCCGGTGGGTGTCGTAAGAAGCGACTAACGGACTCTTTCGAGCGATGATCTGCTCCACGGTGGTAGGGCTTGACCCGTCTGGTTGGTGACCACCGTACGCATGGTGTAAAACCAATCCGTGCGGTGACGGAGAAAGAATACCAATCGCCGCCCCTCTCTCCGTGCGGTGGGTGTCGTAAGAAGCGACTAACGGACTCTTTCGAGCGATGATCTGCTCCACTGGTGGTAGGGCTTGACCCGTCTGGTTGGTGACCACCGTACGCATGGTGTAAAACCCGTCAAGTGACTGCTTGTCGGTTGCGTTTCGGGATCAGCCAGCGTATAACCAGAGCTCGAGAGGATGGTGCTGCGATGTATTTGGTCTGTGGAGGCTTCCGTCAAACCAGTGCCAGGAGGACTTCGTTAACCTGCTGACCAGGGAGACCCGTAGAAACGGTTGTCCCGCTGGCCGCCCGTGGCACAGTACAGGGGCCCAAGCGAGCCTAACCAGCTCGTGAGGCTGCCTCACCATGCCACGCATAATCTCGGGGTGGTCCGTCGTGCCGGTTGGTGACCGGAAGGTGGGATCCCGGCGGCCATTCCCGGGGGGGTTCGGGGGCCCTTCCGTTCGGCAGGTTAATAATACTCGTCTGTGGGCAAATTCCTGGGGAAACAGGCCACCACACTTTGACCATTCGCATCGCGGCATCATTTTCTCGATTCACGCCTCTCTCTTTCCACTCCTAAAATGACAGCGCCTAACAACAAAACTGGTACTACAGCGGTGCACACCCCCACCAAAACCTTACCGTTTGAGGTGGAGTTCGCTAACATCCGCGGACTCCATGCAAACCTCAATGTCGTCCACCACCATCTTGAGACGGCTTGGCCAGCAATGTTCTTCCTTAGGTACGGAGACGCAAATAATCCGCCCAGCTGACACCACCTACCTGAACTATCCCGGCTTTGTGCTTGAAAAATCCTTCAAAGCCAAAGCCGGAGTTTGCTTATTCGTTCGGGCGGATGTTTGCTGTCGCTGTCTGCGCTGTCTGGAGGACCCTTCCTTCTCCCTCCTAGTGGTACACGTCGACTTAGGCTCTCATTGCCGTGTCTACGTCTGCGTCTACCGATCCCATAACGGCGACACGGAGACAACTCGACTAATTGAACATCTTAGGTCGGGTAGCAGATGATGCGCAGGAGCGGTTTCCATCGGCGGAACTGGTGTTTTTGGGGGACTTCAACGCCCACCATGAGTTGTGGTTAGGTTCCTCCAAAACAGACCATGCTGGTAGAACTGCCCACGCATTCGCTCTCACGCATGACCTGACGCAACTGGTGAACCAGCCCACCAGGATCCCAGACATAGTTGGCCATGCGCCCTCCTTACTCGACCTTCTGCTAACGAGTCGCCCAGCTGGATACCGGGTGAAGATTCGAGCTCCTTTAGGTTCCTCGGATCACTGCTTGATATCCAGCACAGTGCCCTTGGCATCGCGCCCGCCAACAGCGATTTCGAAACGCCAGATTTGGCACTACGCGTCGGCAGACTGGGACGGGATGCGGGAGTATTTTGCATCCGTCCCTTGGAGGCAGCGCTGCTTTAGTGGGAAGGACCCGACCGCTAGCGCCACTGCCGTTGCTGATGAGATAGTATTAGGAATGGAATACTATATTCCACACTCCTATGTCATCAGCAAAGGCAGACGCAACCGCTGGTTCAATCGCGAGTGTGCCAGCGCTGTTGAGAGCAAACAGACGGCATACCGCGCTTGGATCAGAGGTAAAGCTCATGGGTCTCCCGAAACTCGCTCGCTAAAAACAGCCTATAATAATGACACCAAGTCGTGTAAGAGGGCCTACATTAGAGCGGATGCCCAGCGCGTTGCACGAGTAGGCCAAGAACTCCTGACGCATCCTACGGGCAGCCGTAGCTACTGGCGTCTGGCCAAAGCCGTGCAATCCTACTTCTGCCAACCCTCGCTGCCACCACTGAGATGTCTTGACGGAACTTTAGCTCACAAGCCGCAGGAAAAGGTCGATCACCTGGCCAAACTCTTTGCGGCTAACTCCCGGATCGATGACTGTGATGCACAGCCACCCTCAATTCCTCACTGTGGCCACACAATGTCTGATATTAAAATCAGGCAGTGTGATGTCCGTGCGGAAATGCAGTCAATCGATGTCCGGAAAGCTAACGGTCCTGATGGCATCCCAGCAATAGTCCTGAAAATGTGTGCAGCGGAGTTGTCCCCTGCGTTAACGCGTCTGTACCGTCTCTCGCTCTCTTCGGGTTGTGTGCCGGAATCTTGGAGAGAAGCTAATGTGCAACCGATCCCTAAAAAAGGAGATCGGTCAGATCCGACTAATTACCGCCCTATAGCCGTAACTTCAGTGTTGTGTAAGATCCTAGAACGAATATTGAACAGACAGCTTATTCGATACCTAGAAGATCACTCCCTAATTCACGATCGTCAATATGGATTTCGGCCAAAACGGTCAACGGGTGATCTTCTAGCGTACGTCACACATCTCTGGGGTGAGGCTATTGACAAGCGTTGCGAGTCACTGGCGGTTAGCCTTGACATAGCCAAGGCTTTTGATCAGGTCTGGCACAAAGCTCTTCTCTCCAAGCTCCCGGCATACGGTTTGCCCGCTCAGTTCTGTACCTGGATTGCCAGCTTCTTGCATGAGCGTAGAATTCGTGTCCTTTCGGATGGATGCGCTTCGCGGTTCATGTCAGTGAACGCTGGTGTTCCTCAAGGCTCCGTTCTATCCACCACGCTGTTCCTTCTGCATATCAATGACATGCTTCCTCTTGGAAACATTCATTGCTATGCAGATGATAGCACAGTGCATGGGGGATATAACGGGCACCCAACGGCTGGGCGGGTAGACACCGAAATGAAGCGAGCAAATCTTGTCATTGAGCTCGATCGGGTGTTGGACCT
The DNA here is from genome assembly GCA_963921215.1 of Scoparia ambigualis. NCBI lineage: Eukaryota > Metazoa > Arthropoda > Insecta > Lepidoptera > Crambidae > Scoparia > Scoparia ambigualis. The sequence continues at coordinate 18,706,648 of OY992509.1, forward strand.
CATTTCTAAATGGGGCTCCGATAATCTGGTGGAGTTCAATGCCAAGAAAACACAGGTGTGCGCGTTCACAGCGAAAAAGTCGCCATTCCTTCCCCTTCCGTCTCTTCAGGGTACATCTCTAGGCCTGCAGAGCAGTATTAACATGCTCGGTATGAATATCCGCTGCGATCTGAACCAAAAGGACTACATCAAACCCGTGATTAAAAATGCCTCACGTAAACTCGGTGTCCTGAACAAGGTGCGGCGATTCTTCACGCCTGATCAGTTGTGTCTATTATACAAGACACAGGTGCGGTCTTGCGTGGAGTATTGCTCTCACCTTTGGGACGGCTCCGCAAAGTACCTTCTCGATGCCTTGGACAGATTGCAGCGCCGCGCTGTGCGCATTATCGGCAATGCAGAGGTCACTAAAATTCTCGAGCCTTTGCAATTGCGTAGAGATATTGCGTCACTCAGCGTCTTTTACCGTTTATACCATGGCGAGTGCTCTGAAGAACTCTTTGACCTCATCCCTCCTTCTCCCTTCCTCCATAGGAGTACGCGTGCTGCTCTCCGGAGTCACCAACTTACAGTCTCTAACATTCCATCACGCACAAAGAAATTTGGTGACTCGTTTCTTTGCCGCACTTCCAAAAGATGGAATAGTCTATCAGCACACGTATTCCCTCCTACCTATGACATAGAGTCCTTCAAACGAGGCGTGAAGAAGCACTTTGTGGGCCGGCAGAGTGAGGATGACTGATGCTACGTCTCTTACGCTGCACCAGTTGTCCTCGCGCCTGGACCTCATTTCCACTTAACATCAGGTGGAGTGGGGTCATTTGCCGGGCTTAGTATAAAAAAAAAATAAAAAAAATGTCGTTGCTTCTGTACGCTGTGGTTTCCTGCGCCCGTTCTTTGCCACAGTTAAAAAATGGCGTCCTGAATGGGTGGTAGGTTAAAAAGATTTGGACGATCGAAGTACTTATTAATTGAGTTTATTGAATAAATATATTTTGAATTTTTAGCGTCCCATATCTATTCTCAATACAATAGCCAAAGTGTTCGAGAAGATAGTTTATGACCAAATCTATCAGGTTATTATTCGTGGCATACCAGCCTCACAACATGGCTTCATAAGGGGTAGATCCACAGTATCCAATTTATCTCTCTTTACGGATTATGTTCTAGAACAAATGGATAGGGGTGGACAGGTCGATGTGATCTACACGGACTTTGAAAAGGCTTTCGACCGTGTGGATCACATAATCCTGCTTAAAAAATTGGAAATATTGGGCATACATGGTGACTTATTGAGGTGGGTTACCTCATACCACTCGAAACGCTCTCAGGCAGTTGTCCTTGGTGGCCACAGATCAAATTACATTACAGTGCCCGCAGGCGTCCCGCAGGGTTCGCATTTTGGCCCTTTGTTTTACAATGCATATATTTATGATATAAATTCCTGTTTTGTTAGCGCTAAGCATATCATATAGATGATAAGAAAATATATATGAGAGTTAATTCATTGGCTGACTGTAAATTGATGCAACAAGATCTCAATAACCTAATGACTTACTATTCTAAAAACAATATTAGCATCAATTCGCCAAAATGTCAGTGTATTAGCTTCACACGCAAATAACGATGATGTTATTGAGAGGGTGGATGTCGTTCGCGATTTGGGTGTTTGGCTGGACTCTAAGTTGTCGTTCTGCAACCGTGTAGACAATATTGTAAAAAGATCATATCGTAGTCTGGGATTTACTATGCGTACATGTAAACCATTCAGTTCAATCCTCAAAATCGTATATAACGCATATGTTCGTAGTATCTTAGAATACGCCTCCCAATCTGGTTTTGTCTATATGCTGTTCATAAAAACAGAATAGAAAATATTCAAAAGAAACTCGTAAAGCACCTCAATTTTAAATTTAAATCAAATTCTAAAATCAAAACATCTTACGAGGATTGCTGTCGTTAATACCGGTTGCTAACGCTAGAACAAAGAGGTGCAGTGATGGATATGGGGCTGCTGTATGATGTAGTGCGTGGCCGCCTGGACTGTCCCGAGCTTGTGGAGAGGATAAAGTTGCGAACTCCATCGCGACGAACTCGTCACACACCGCTCTTTGCTATTCCCACTCATAGCACTAATTACGCGTGTAACGCAGTGATGACCTGAATTGCTGACAGTTACAACAAATTGTACGGAGAAATCGACTCATTCATTGCTAGTAAAATTTCGTTCCTTAATAAGGTTAAAGCAGTACCCTCATTTTGACCACACATACATACTTAATATAAAATGTATTCTGTTAATGTAATGTAAGTAGTCTAAAATTTATTAGCCTATTGCCTGTATTTTAATTTTAATTATTTTGTTACTTAGTGTGCACGCGTCTGCGAGTCCGCCTATCCTGGGCTGTCAGGTTTCTCTAATTGATATAATTTCTTAAACCCAAACTAGACATGGGCGCCGCCGTGGCTCGCCGCCGCCGTTTAGGTATGGCGCGCCGCCGCCGCCGCCGACTGTTCAAAATTTCGCGCCGACTAGACTGTTCCAATGTGTAGGCTCTTGTAACAATAATCTCAGTTTATTCTTTACTCATGTGGGCCGTGCGGGCGCCGCGCGAGGCGTCAGCTCAGGTGCTCGATGAGGACGAAGACGACCCTATTTCCAATCAAGAGGGAGAAGAATCAGAAGAACGCCCTTTGTTTGGGGACTTCGCGAACGAGCCTAGCGCTAAGACGTCCACACCAACGCGTTGGCATAGTATCTTAGAAATGTTGGGGCGTATGGCACAGTGCTGTTACTGTAACCGGAACCCCGTCAGCTTTCTTAGCCTGAGCTAATGCTCGAGCTCGCAAATCGTCGGGTACCCAGACCCTGAGAAAGCCCCAGTTAAAGAACATTACGTAGGGCACGATTTAATCACATCGGCCCCATCGGTGTTAAACATGCTTCGCACCCACTTGGAAATACCTTTATTTCCACGGAGAGCTTTGAGTACCTCCCCGCCGCGGACATGAAGCTCCCCCATAGAGGGGTCGGCCGGCTATATTTAATACAAATGGGTGCAAAACATTTGGAAATACCTTTATTTCCACCGCTGATAAAGCCTGACGGCTCACTTGCCCACACAGCAACTAAGAAGGTAATTCCACTCTTTTTGCAAAGAACTCACGTCTGGAAGTCGCTAGCAAGGTTCCACCTAAGTTGCCTTTAGCCGACCTCTCCATGGGAGAACCTCACATCAGCAGCAAAGAGGTACTCAAAGCTCTCCGTACTCTAACGTGAATAAGGCTAGTGGTCCTGATAGAATCCCGGCCATAGTCCCACATAAGTGTGCACCTAAATTGTCTACTGTTCTAACACACCTGTATCGCCTCTCACTTGAGACTGGTCTAGTTCCTCAGTCGTAGAAGCTGGCTAATATGCAGCCTGTGCCCAAAAAAGGTAGCCGTGCCGATCCATCTTACTGTAAGATGATTTCAGTCAAGCCCATACTCTGCAAGAATACGGAACGTGTACTTAACTCTCGACTGCTGGCATACCTTGAGACCAATGATCTCCTCAGTGACTGCCAGTTCGGATTTCGCCTATTATAGATCTGAGAAGTTGGAACTCACTGGCGCATTGGACTTAGAAATAGTGGACAACTTTGTATACCTGGGTTCCAACATCAGTAACGATGGTTCGTGCGAGAAGGAAGTGCGCAGGAGAATTGGCATGGCTAAGAGCGCCATGTCTCAGCTTGCAAAAATCTGGAGAGATCGCAATATTTCCGTAAAAACCAAAACCAGACTGCTACGGACTCGTGTCTTCTCGATCTTTTATACGGAGCTGAGACTTGGACACTAAAAGCTGCAGACCGCAAACGCATTGACGCTTTTGAGATGTGGTGCTGGAGAAAGATGCTCCGTATTCCTTGGACAGCATTTCGGACTAACGTCTATATTGCGAGAACTCAAAATCTCCTCGCGGCTGTCATCCTCGGATATCTACGCAAAATTCTCGAATACTTCGGTCACATTGCAAGGAAAGACGGTGACAAACTCGAGAAGCTCATAGCGACCGGCAAAGTAGACGGGAAACGCCAAACTCTGTGGTTCCCATTGGCGGCAAGTCCCAACCATGGTTTGGTCGTTGCTGCAAAATGGCGTCTCGCCAAAAGCGACAGCATTACCAAGCCTGGGCTAATGCGGTGTCATCAAAGGATCCAAACACCAGTGCGCTCAGAAAGAAGTACAACTTTGCCGCCAGATCCTTTAAGAAGGACATCGCCAAGGCGAAGTCATCATTCATAGGTAGAATTGGCGAGAGGCTAGTGCGTCTTCCTTCGGGGACGCGTGCGTTCTGGTCTCTCGCCAAAGCTATCTTAGGGAATTTTTGTCAGCCGTCCCTACCACCATTGCACAAGACCGATGACTGCCTGGCCTATACTGCAAAGGAGAAAACCGATCTCTTGGGCTCTCTTTTCGCATCAAACTCGACCTTGGACGATGGGGAAAACTCTCCACCAACCATACCGCATTGCGCTTGTACAATGCCAAACGTTCAGTTCCTGCAAAGGTCAGTTCGTAAGGCTCTTTTTTCCCTTGATATCCATAAGGCGAGTGGGCCAGATGCAGTTCCACCCATTGTGCTTCGGACGTGTGCTCCTGAATTGGCACCAGTTCTAACGCGCCTTTTCCAGCTCTCTTACACCACTGGCGTCGTCCCGAGCTCTTGGAAGACAGCCCTTGTGCACCCGATTCCAAAAAAAGGCGATCGCTCAGATCCGTCTAACTACAGGCCAATAGCTATTACCTCTTTACTCTCCAAAGTAATGGAGTCCATTATAAACCGCCAGCTTTTAAGGTACCTAGAAGAGAACCAGCTACTAAGTGATCGCCAGTATGGTTTTCGTCGCGGTCGATCGGCTGGTGATCTTTTAGTGTACCTTACTCACCGATGGGCGGAGGCAGTCGAGAGTAAAGGGGAGGCACTGGCAGTTAGCTTGGACGTAGCGAAAGCTTTTGACAGGGTATGGCACAGGGCTCTTTTCTCTAAACTTCCATCATACGGGCTTCCTGAGAAATTGTGTTCATGGGTTGCCAGCTTTCTTACTGGGCGTAGCATCAGAGTCGCAGTCGACGGTTCGTGCTCCGACATGAAGCCCGTGAATGCTGGAGTCCCGCAGGGGTGTGTGTTGTCCCCTACTTTGTTTCTTCTGCATATCAATGACATGCTGCATAACAACAGCATTCATTGCTATGCGGATGACAGTACTGGGGATACGCTCTACACCGGGCGAGCTAATATTTCTCTGGAAAGCGTCATCGAGAGCCGGAATAAACTTGTGACTGACACCGAGAACATGTTAAGTCATGTCTCGGATTGGGGCCGACATAACCTAGTCCGCTTTAACCCCTCCAAAACACAAGTTTGCGCATTTACCGCGAAAAAACATCCCTTCGTCGTACCTCTGAACTTTGAGGGAGCTCCCCTTGATACCAATCCGATTATTGGAATCCTTGGCGTCGATATTTCGAGTGACGTTCAGTTTCGTGGTCATTTGGAAGGTAAAGCTAAATTAGCTTCGAAAAAGCTGGGTGTGCTTAATAGAGCGGGTCAGTATTTCACGCCGGCCCACCGTTTACAACTGTATAAAGCACAGGTCAGGCCGCATATGGAATACTGCTCCCATCTCTGGGCTGGAGCACCCCAATACCAACTCCTTCCATTTGACCGCATTCAACGCAGAGCTGCTCGAATTGTCGGCGACGTGGTTATTTCAGGTCGGCTCGATCCACTGGCTCTTCGGAGAGACGTTGCGTCTCTCTGTATATTGTTCCGTATATATCATGGGGAGTGTTCTGAGGAATTGTTCGGCTTGATCCCTGCCGCTAATTTCCTTCACCGCACTACACGCAATCGACTGTCATTCCATCCACATCGCCTTGATGGATGGCGGTCTACTACTGTGCGTTTTTCAAGAAATTTCTTGCCTCGAACTACAGTGTTGTGGAACCAGCTCTCGGCGGCGGTATTTCCGGACCGTTACGACTTAGGGATCTTCAAGAAACGAGCCTATTCCTTCCTTAAAGGCCGGCAACGCGCCTGCGATTCCTCTGGTTTTGCGGGTGTCCATGGGCGGCGGTGATTACTTTCCATCAGGTGACCCGCTTGCTCGTTTGCCTCCTTCTGCTATAAAAAAAAAAAAAAAAAAACGGCCTCGAGGACGCAGCCCAATACGTTGGTCTGACCAGATCCGCACCACTCTTAACTCTTCAGTTCACAGCGCCCTCCAGACCGCCAGATACAGAAAACAGATGGAGGAAAACCATAAGAGAGAAAGTGATGCAGAAGGGACGTCACGACTCACGACCCTCAGCATTGAGGAACATGACGCAACTCCATTATCAATTTTAATTACTTAGTGACTTTTCGCTCTACTGCGACGATATAATGTTTTGTTGTTGAAGTCTTTGTGAAGTGTTGGTTTTATTTATTACTCTTATTTCTACCTTTAACTACATAACCAAAAACGACTTCAAAAATCCCACGTCGCCGGCTTCACGCCGCCGCCGAGCATATTTTTAAGGCGCGCCGCCGCTGGATTTTTTTTACTAGGCGCCCATGTCTAACCCAAACGTTAAGATTTAGAATTTGTTGGGTTTGGCATTTTATGGTGGGTTGGCTGGCTGGCGTCTGTACTTTACGGTTAAATAGTGTATGAATAGAGTTTTTGATGTTTAATTTATTTATTGTTATTATTATGTATTATTTTAAAGATAATTTAAAGGAATTTGGAGTAGTACTTTTATTAGTAGTATATTTTATTTTTATGGTTGTCATGATAATTGGTCATATTATGAATAACGATTCTGGCCTAATCAACTTAGCCGTAATACTCTTATTTGTATATTAATAGATTTAAGTTGGCTGTTGTTATTCTTACTCAAGAAAATAAAAATAAAAAATAAATAAATAACTGATATTTTTATATGTTTAAATAGACTATCCATGTTGGCACTTCATATCGAGACGATCTCCTTGACATTCTAATTCTTTTCTTACTCATGTGCTGCCAGTGCACTAACATAGCACAGACTCCATAGTACCTATTACATAACTAAAACGCTTGGGTGGCCGAGTGGTCAAGCGCTCGACTCAATATCCAGCGGTCGCAGTTTCAAATTCCATGTCGGGCAAAGTGTGTTTTTGAATTTTTCGATGCATACTGTGTTTGTGATCGATCACCAACCCGCAGATACCCATCAATTGTAGTGATGACTTGATTTCAATGATGAAGGCCTTTGCCTTGCAGTGGGTCCCTGCGATATTTATCATGTCTGAGTCCAGCAGTGCAAAGCTTAACTTCTGGTATCTTTATTATTAAAATTTTGCATTCACAATGCTATATAAATATAGGATAAAATGTTTACTAGAAAAAAAATCAACCAGTCACAGGAAGCTCGAATGGGATTCGAACCCATGACCTTTGGATTGCCGGTCCAATGCTCGAATCCCATTCGAGCTTCCTGAGACTGGTTGATTTTTTTCTAGTAAACATTTTAACTTCTGGTGTAACTAAAATCTCTATCAAAATAGCATGGTTAATAAAAACGTATCTGTTGGTTTTTTCCAGATCAACAGCAAATACAGCGAGGAGCTGGCGCAAGAGTGCCTGGAATGGGTGCGGCAGATCATCGGCGAGCCGGAGAACGTGTCCGGTGACATGGACAACTTCTACGAGGTCCTCAAGGATGGCACTCTGCTTTGCAAGTAAGTTATACTACATACATACAACAGGATAGTAGTACTACGGGAAAAAATTACCCGTGGTACTAACAGTAAGACCATCGGTAATACCACGAGTAACAGAGTCTAGGAAGTTTTTTTTTATTATTTTAAACTTTTGCAACATAATATTACATGGCAGACTGGAAGCCTGAGGCATTCTCTACTAGTCAACCATAGGGTGGTGCAGAGATGACACGGTAGGTGCAATTGTCTGCGATTACAAATGTGACACAGGGCAGTATAATGTATTAAAAAATTTAATATAGAAATATTTACACACAATTACATGTTAATGTAATACATATAAACTAACACATACATATAAATATAAATACACTCATAACTTATAAAAATTACGTTACTGAGATGATTCTGCCATGGTTTCATTAAAAAGGAACATGGGGACTTTCTTTTTAAAAGCCTCACGACTCGTAGCCATCCTGATTTCGAGAGGCAGCGCGTTCCAAAGGAGAATGGATTGAAATGGAAAGGAGGAATGTACAAAGCCAGAACAATGGGAAGGAGAGAGAAGGAGAAGGTTATTCGATGACTGGAGATTGATTACTGTTGTTGAGCAATCTGTCGAGCTCAATCAAGCATAAGGCAGTATTAAGATCGTAATAGCACACGTCACCATAGTCGACCATTGGAAATATTAAAGTTTGAGCAAGCATCACCTTCTTCCCGATCGGCAGAAAGTTCCTCAGACGATTCAAAGAGCGCAAAGTCCAGGTGACCTTTCCTCTAACATTTGCAACCTGAGAATGCCAGCTGAGGGGTAGAATCAAGATGTAGCCCAAGATGTTTAACGTTTAAACTAAATAGTATGATTGTTGCGTCGCAAACTATTGGCTCAAGAGTATCAAGCTTCACTTTACCCATCAATCGCTAGCTACCAATAAGTATCGACTGACATTTTGTGAGGTTAACTGCCACACCAAACCAGTGGGACCAGTCGCTAATCACTTCTAAATTTCTATTTAATTTCCCAATGGCGCCTGACAAAGCTGAAGGTCATCGGCGTACAGGTGATGTAGTTAATAAATATTAAAAATAATAATGTAGAAAGAATACCGCCTTGTGGAACGCCAGTATCAATGTCATACCAACTTGATGATGTCTCGTCAATGCGGACCGACTGCTGACGCTCTCCAAGATAAAAAGAGAACTATTCCTCAACCTCGCATGAAACTATAAGATAAGAAAGGATTGAAAAGAGGATGTCGTGATTGACGGCATTACAAGTTTTAGAGAAGTTAATAAGTACCAAGACTGTGACTTTGGTATTCTCCATACGTTGTATAATATCACCACTCACTTTAAGGAGAGCGGAAACTGTGCTGTGCCCAGGCCTGAAACCAGATTGCAATGGACTAACAAGGCTATTTTTGTAAATAAACTTCTAAAATTGCTTATGATAACAAGCCTCGAAGCTCTAGAGAGAAGCGGAAGAACGGATATGGGTCGAAAATGGGCTGGAAGGGAAGGATTGGAAATCTTAGGTAAGGGACGCACAAAGACCTTACGCCATTGGGAAAGGAATTGGTCAGAATCAAGGAAAAAGTTTATGGTATGGGTAATCGGAGGAATGACGTAGTCTAGGAAGTTCCCGGTCGACCACGTTTTGGCGATATTCGCTTGCACGCTATCTACGCGCTCGCTAACTGTACGTACGCGCGGTCGGAATAAAGCGCAACCGAATATCGCCCAAAAGTGGTCCACCATGTACTTCTTCGACTGTAGGTACATAGATTCACGACTATTATCCCCAAAGGGTTAGTCAGAGACTAGGCAATGAGCCCATCTCTTCCCTTGGGTGTCGTAAAAGGCGACTAATGAACTAAAGACTGCACATACATCCAACAGCATAGAGCGGCGACAGGCTCACCACCTATTACGCTGAGCACATGTGCAGTTGTTATTTGTTGAAATCTGTCCACGTTTGCACATTTTTTTCTGCACATGTACTAGTCCTAGTAGAGGACTGATTTTGTAACAATATTTTAAGTCTGAGTATGAAAATAATGAACAGGCAGAAGAATGACTCATTTCACTTGTTACATACGACAACTAATAAAACCGTGATGTAATTTTAAATGTCACATTGTCATTGTCAAAGCCACTACAGAAATTGTAAACTTCATTTTTAGGGAAAACAATGACCTTCAACAAGAACGTCATAAGGGAAATTTACACGGCCTCAACTCGTTTGCCTGTTGAGGCCAATATGTCCACCTGAACCTGATTAAGTTAGGTAGTTACCTGGTTAGGTTCATTTATTTATCTCTTGTCTGTAGAATTATCATGTGACTTGTTTGTCAGTAAGTCTTAGTATTGTTGTGTTCCGACAGTGAAAAGGTAGCTAAGTCATCGATAGTTGAAGATTCTGGGTAAAATGCCATTTCACCTTCGGCTGTATCGTCGATTACCATCAAGATGAAGGCTTCCACTTTAAATAAAATACAAGGAAATAAGGTTTCAGAACGTGAACTAACGCTGCTTTAGATACTTCTGAACATCTTATTTCAATAACATCGTCTGATACATTTTGTGTTGTCAAATTAACTAAATGATGTCATACTATATTTTTTACTTATTTCAAGTGCTCTTAACATTTAGGCATTTAACTAATCAAATAGCGTAGGCGCAGACAATCAACATTATCCTCTAATAGTATAAGTATAAGTGACTCATCTTTCTATTTGCTCTGAAAATACATTGTTTTTATATTTTAGCTATGTAGTTTTACTATAAGTACGCTAGTTACTCGGCAATACAATACAATTTAGTTATTATCATATAGGTAATATAAAAATGCTGATTGATACCCGATAAATAAATAAAGAATACTTATTTGAGCTGATTTCTGAGACAAAGTCCTCCTGAGTTCACGTCTCATTTTGCGAATCAAATAGTTCAATCAACAGGTAATATTGTTCTTCTTTCTTTGGACAAATAATTACTTACACACTCCTAAACTTGTAAATTATGTTAAATACAGGTTGGTGAACAACATACAACCGGCTACGGTGAAGAAGATAAACGAATCGAAGATGGCGTTCAAATGCATGGAGAACATCAACGCGTTCCTGGAAGCGGCCAAAAACCTGGGCGTGCCCGCGCAGGAGACGTTCCAAACGGTCGATTTGTGGGAGAGACAGAATCTCAACTCGGTCGTCATCTGTCTGCAATCACTTGGGAGGAAGGTTGGTTTTTTAAACATACTATTATCCCCTAAGTGTTAGTCAGAGACTAGGCAATGAAGGACCGCAAAATCAGTCATCTGCCATAGTCCACGTTTCACCAAATAAGTAATGTGCCAATCATGATGGTCATAGCCGCTCTTTGCTGTTGGATGTGTGTGCAGTATTTAGTCCGTTAGTCGCCTTTTACGACACCCAATGGAAAAGATGGGTCGGTAGTATTTTTTTAATGAGCCGACACCACACAGCTCAGTTTTGAAACAATTGAAATATATATTTATAAGATTTTGTATTCGTTTAGTACACAATTACACAAAATGTACTGTTTTTTGTCTTTTGCCCTTCACATCTCTTTGTTTTCCGTACTTAGTAAATGTTTTTTTGAAGTTCAATCGTGTACGTACAACGAAGATTCTTTAATTCATATCGTACATTGCCTAAGGGCGCATTTTCATTGATCGATAAGTCGGTCGTTAGCCCGAATGCGGGGAGGCCCCGCATTCGGAATAACCGAAGGTTTCAATGTTTACAACTGCCGATGGATTTTTAAAGGGAATTCAGAAATAAAGAGAAGACCTTTTCGAATGTAAGTATAAAAATTTGAGCCCTGTGGCATGCGTTTCAAAAATCTTCCCGCACTCCGCATGCGGGCGCTAACGACCAATGAAAATGCGCCCTAAGCAATGATTTATAAAAAACAAGAAGCAGATATTATATACGAGCGCGAGGTGAAGACTCAAATACGTCCCAATTGGGACGTCTTGTATGTAACTCTATGCACAAGAAACATTTGAGGTGCAATCATTAAAATTATACTATTTCTTTCATTTGCGTGCTATTTCGTATCTATTGTTTTACTTATCAGTGAAACTTGTCAATGTGTGCAGTTTTGGATTGCACGGACGGAACACATTTAAAACGCAAATTACTATGAACGTAACATATCTATAGTTTATATCATTGGCCCTAAGTATAGTGTAAGTAGGTGTGGGATACTGTTTAATAAATAATCAGCATCAGCAGCCTATAATAATCCAACTACTGGGCACAAGACTTCCCTGAACAATAACACTTAAGGGCAGATCGGGCCAAAACTCACCACGCTGCTTGGCCAATGTGGATTGGCGGATTGAATTAACGGATTTCAATACTATAATGTCGGTAGGGTACCATTTATAAGCTTGCTCATATATTTTTTATCTTTTTTCAGGCTGGCAACTTTGGTAAGCCTACAATAGGACCAAAGGAGGCCGAGAAGAACGTAAGGAACTTCTCGGAGGAGCAACTACGAGCTGGCCAGGGCGTCATCTCCCTGCAATACGGCTCCAATAAAGGCGCCAACCAGAGTGGCATCAACTTCGGGAACACGCGGCACATGTAATTAGCACTCTAAGCCAATGTGACAAGGTCGAAATTGGAAATAGCTATTCTAAGCAAACCTAGCATAGCTAAACTTCTTACTTTTTAATTTGTTGCGACCATTTTGTGATGTTAAACTCATCTAATTATTATTTTGACGAAAATGTGGACACGAGTTATATTGTCACAACTTATGTATTGGCTCAATGTCTTAGCCAGGATATGGTTACAAATATATTGATGTGCAGTTGTGATCACAACTGAATCTATTATTTAATTGCTTGATATAATTGCCCTTGTCTTTTAGGGTCGTCATAATCATCTGCGTTTTCCTAACTTTCAGTTGCAATACCATCTTTTTGTAATTCTAGTTTTTGCTTAGAATAGTCAATATAATATTATTATAACAGTTCGTTAGAGAAATTGAACTTCTAATATTTTATAAGGTTCAGTACTTAGAACTCCACTTAAAAATAATTAGAAAACTTTGAAAAGTTCTATTGACCATTCCATTAGTAGATATGGGATTCCTTAAAACGTCGAATCTCGTGAGTGTCAAAATTATTTTTCACTCCTCTTGCTCAAAAAGACCGTCATTGTAGCGTTCTAGAGCGGGGCTAAAATAGCTTTTCTCGCCCTAGGGGAAAAAGTATTTTTTTTTTAAATTTTTGTCTGTCACATGACAATGAGCCTACAAAAACGAAAAAGTATTTAGTTTTATGTAGAATAATCATGAATAAAGCCTCGACTTATTACTGTTTACATATCAACAATTTTTTTGAGATAACACGGACCACGCTTCAGCAAGGAAAAACTGCACAGTCTGCACATGTGCTTAGGTGGTGAGCCTTTAGCCCGTTAGTCGCTTTTACGATACCCAAGGGAAGAGAGGTGTTGGTATTAAAATTTTGATGAGCCCATCGCCGCTCTATGCTGTTGGATGTATGTGCAGTCTTTAGTCCGTTAGTCCCCTTTTACCAAATCGATGAAAAGTGAAGGGTTGGTAATATTATTTTGATGAGCCCATCGCCGCTCTATGCTGTTGGATGTATGAGCAGTCTTTAGTCCATTAGTCGCCTTTTACGACACCGAAGAGAGAGAGAGGTTGGTAGTATTAATTTGATGAGCCCATCGTCGCTCTATGCTGTTGGATGTATGTGCAGTCTTTAGTCCGTTAGTCCCCTTTTACCATATCTAGGAAAAGTGAAGGATTGGTAATATTATTTTGATGAGCCCATCGCCGCTCTATGCTGTTGGATGTATGTGCAGTCTTTAGTCCGTTAGTCCCCTTTTACCAAATCGAAGAAAAGTGAAGGGTTGGTAATATTATTTTGATGAGCCCATCGCCGCTCTATGCTGTTGGATGTATGTGCAGTCTTTAGTCCGTTAGTCCCCTTTTACCAAATCGAAGAAAAGTGAAGGGTTGGTAATATTAATTAGATGAGCCCATCGCCGCTCTTTGCTGTTGGATGTATGTGCAGTCTTTAGTCCGTTAGTCGCCTTTGACGACACCCAAGGGAACAGATGGAAAGACTGCACATATCTACTATCCAACAGCATAGAGCGGCGATGGGCTCATCAAAATAATACTACCAACCATTCTCTTCCCTTGGGTGTCGTTAAAGCAACTAATGGGTTAATTTTAAATAAAATAAACCAATTCATATTGTATTGGATTGTTTTATTTTCTCGCATTCGTAGTGAAAAGCAGAGTGTAACACTCGGCGCTAAAAGCCCATTAAAACTCGGTTTCTATTTACTCCCTCGCTAAAGCTCGGGAGTAAAACTACCTCGTATATAATGGGTCATTTTAGCCCCTTGTATAACAATCTACTATTTGTATCCTATCAGTCATTATTTTGTAATAATATAGCATTTAGTCTTGTATAAAATAATCATTCCGGAGAATTTCCGCATTTGAAATTTATTTTTTGTGCTGTTTTACAATGTTCATTTAAGTAATAGAAACATGGGTTTGTTTTGATTTTAATTTATATTTGGTAAGTTTAAGTCAGGTAGCACTCTACGTAAAAGTTTAAACATGACTAAATATATTTTTTTATATTTAAATTTTAGACTTAAAGTTCTATAGGTATCTTTATTCTTGTTATGTGCCAATGTCTTAAACACAATATTACACTTTTTACTAAACAGTACAATTTACATTATTATATTACTAAATTATAAATTATTTTATCTGTAAAAGATATAAAAAACTATTGTGCCTTGAAACTCCCTAGGGGTTTTGGAATTGGACTTGTGAGGTGAAATTAACAACTAGAGATTGGCTTCCTTCTTATTTATTGTTTAATTAATATTGAAATTAATCATTCCAGAATTTGTAGTATATTAGTACACACTGTGATTAATGATTTTATTATATACCTACCTTTATAACTATATTTTCTTATAGTTATGTACTTGACGCGTAATATTAAGAAAGTAAGTTTCATGAAGTACTTTTCACTTTATGGAAGTACCTACATAGAATAAATAGGTAATAAAATGATCAAGACTTTTATTTGTACCTCCTGCAAGCCCAATACTAATGTCGTAAGTATAGACAATATTCCATTTAAATACAAGGAATTATAGTAGGTATAAATATCTGCGCAATAAAATGAGCTAGGTAGTTGCCAAAGTTATACCAAGTCTTTTTTATCTATATTAATAAAAATCAATTGCAAACAACAGAACGGCTGCACTGATTTGGCTAATTAGGTGGTTTTGTAATTTTTTTTTAGGAAACAAACAATTTTTATTCACCTAAGTAGGTACCTTAAATATTACCAAATAAATTTTACACATAAATCAGTTAAGTTTCCACCAATGGTAAATACTTAACAGCTAAATAAATTGTCAGGGCAAGGTTAGTACCTACAGAAGAAAATTTTCGTGTTCACGCGGACGCAGTCGTGAGCGTAGTTGTTAATAATAAAGGTAAAAGTACCTACCTAATGCCCGATTTACACGTATTAAGTATATTAGTAGTTAACTAAATTTTAATAGTGCATGTAAACACAGAATTTAGTAGCAACTAAAGAGCTAAATTAGAATTTTGTCTATTTTTTGGTTAAGTTGGTGGGCGGGGTTTGCCACTTGACACATTTGGACAGGCAAAATTTAGTTAAATGCGTTATATTTCGGACTTCTTGGGAAAGTGAAGCGTCATGTCCGCAGTTGTTTTATTTTCTTTAATTTATGTTTTGTTGAATAATAATATGCAATAATGGTGGATTATTTACTGTTATGTGTTCGTGAATGTGAATGAGTGTTGGCAAATAAAACAAAACAGTGCAACATCACTTTTTAAATTCTCTCAAGAAGTCCGTGTGAAATCTCAATAAAGTCCCACAGCTTTATTGAGTCTGAAGGGTTTTGGGTTTGATTAATTTACCACTAAACGTTCATTATCACTCATTTTTATTATCATCTACTTATGTAAAAAAATATTCACTTTAATATCTTACTTGACACTGCCTAAATGTGCTGACCACACGAAGCCATTATTTAAGCACAGAATTTACGACTTCATTACGTTGTTGATCGTCCATCTTGAGTGAACTAAAAAGAGCTTAACTACTTAAATACGTATGGACGGACACCTACTTAAATTTAAGTCACTTAAAATTTAGTTAACTACTAAACTACTTAATACGTGTAAATCAGCCATAAGGTAAACTTAACAAAAAAGAAAAGATTATTTGACAAAAAATAATTAAAATATTTAGAGCGTCTTTACACTAAAACGTGTCCAGGGATAACTAAAGAGTAAAAAATAAATTTAATTTAATTTTTTTTTTAAATCAAGCTTTTATTTAGGTAAATGCGCTAAAAAGAAAAAAATAAACTTTTACTATCAAGTAATAACGTCATTACACAATTTATTTGATATTTAAAAGGTTGTCGCAAGATTTAAGTAAGTAACTAGGTACTCGTATTTTCTTAGATTGAAAATTTTAATAAGTACTTAGTTATAATCAACCACATGAAGTTATTTAATTTACCTACTTGTTTATTTACACATATAGTAAATCTAGCGACAACCTTTTTTAACTGTGTAATGACGTTATAGAGATTTAAAGTAAAAGTTTATTTTTTACTTTTTAGCGCATTTCAATAAAAGCATGTTTTTAAAAAGCCTTTTTAATTAATAAACTGTAAATAAAAATCAAATTCCACCTTTCGCCACCTTTCGCCTATTGCGCCTACCAATAAAATGATAGCAATGACGTACAGTTACTATTATTTATCATGGACTTATGTTAATTTAAATGTAGGTAGTAAATTCGTCATTACATAAATAAAACTATTAAAAAAGGTGTATTTTACGTCTAGATCATGTTTTTTGTTTTAAGTAAAAATTAAGATTTCTTTACTTTTCACTATCTCTATCTTTCCATATCTAACACTTTATTTCAAACAAAGTTATACAAATAATTTTCTAATCCTTCAAATCTACGACAATGCTTAACTAACTCAAGGACTGAACTAAAGAAACAAAAGTTGTCTAAATCGTAATCTTAACTTACCATATCCGGATCCGGCTAGCACTACCGCTGCGGTCGAAATTTATAATCTCGATGGCTCATAAGTAAACTATCGTATCCAACATTTTGGGCATTTTCATGTTTTAAGCTATTTGAAATTAAGTAATTAGTTGCTATCAATTCCAAAAACAATAAGTAAAAAATCTTAAAAAACACGGATTTTTTCACGTAAATAATAGTAAGTAATATATTCATGCCGCGTAAATTGTTGTATCTGACTGTTACGAGGATATACGCGGTCAAGGAGCGCGCGTCCGTTCGTTTTATTTTTGTTGGAAATATTTTGGTTTTGTTGGTATTACTTTATAAGTTTTTAATAGTGAGTGATTAAAATAAAAAAAAACAACTCGAGACAATACTTACGCGCACAATCATGTGCTTCGACACAGAAAGAAATCGATGTTTTTGAATTATTATCCCCAGAAGAAAACCTGTATGCTATAATTGAAAATGACATAGAAAACAGATTGGTAAGTAAGTAATTTTAATAGTTTACTTTAATTTGAAAAAGATTAACGCTTTGTCCTGTTTTTTTCTATATTTTTACATAAAAATATGGTATGTGACAGATACGATTGTGTACGTTGTTAATTGTATTAAAAAACTATCGTATGTAACATTTACGATTTTTTATGTCGTTAAGAAAATTCCATATTTAATCGCTTGTACCACATACGATTAATTACGTTGTAATTGACAGTGTGTCTAATATCGGATTTGACACATACAATTATTTACCATGTGAAATGGCCCATTGGATCTGAAAAATAAGATAGTTTACGTTGCAATTACGGGAAAAAGTGATATCTTAAGATACATTTTTTTATTTCAATGTCGGCCCTACCACCTGGGACTGATTTAGTAAAAATTTCAGGCTTTTCTGAACTTATAGGAAACAGTTTTTCCGAAACACCACCACTATTGTCGACTTTTAATAATGGTCAATTTCAATTGTAACACTTGAACTTAAAACTTACATGAAAATAAAAGAAACAATTTAGTCTTAAGTAAGTATTTACCGGGATAGCTGGTCCTACATTTTCGACTGCCGGAATGACTCCCATCGATGTTTTCGAGAAAATATGGGACCAAAGTATAATGGACCTTATTGTTGAGGAGAGTTGGTCTCGTTGGATACGTGGCCCAATTGATTGAGTCTGGTCAACTCAAGAAATACGCACGTTTGTTGAAGTGGCAAAATGTTACGGAGAAGGACTTGTTTATGTTTTTCGCAGTTATTATGCTCCAAAGCTTGTTGCCATGTCCAGTGGAGACGAACTACTGGTATCCGTCGCTGCCTTATTTAAAATGAAGTAATTTTAAGGAACTAATGAACTTTAGAAAATTTTTGCTAATTAAGAAAGTCAAAGTTAAAGTTAAAGTCTACAAAATGTAAACACATTTTGTAGACAACAGCGTTTTGACCAGGGAGGCAGACCAAAAATTAAGTAAAATCAGGCCTATACTAAACCACCTTAACATAAAGTTCAGCTCTTTATACCAACCCGAGCAATGCATAGCCATTGACGAGTCGTTATTACTGTGGAAAGGACGATTGTCCTTTCCACAGCTGATTTTGACAAAAGCAGCTCGGGTTGGTATTAAGAGCTACGAGCTCTGCGAGTCCCGAACGGGTTATCTTTGGAGCATGAATGTGTATACCGGCAAAGGGCATTTAGGGCAGGAAGGGCTTGAAGGGCAGGAAGGGCAGGAGGACGAACCCGAGGGCGCTATATCGCTAATAGTGTTTAAGCTTGTCCGCCCATTACTTTATAAGGGGCATACGCTCGTAATGGATAATTTCTACAATTCTCCACTCCTGTCACGTGTATTAAAAAAGAGAAACACGGACACCATGGGCACTTTAAGGCTCAACAGGGAATTTGTACCGAACAGCCTGCGAAGCAAAACCAAGTCCAACATGCGCACTGGTGAAGTTGCGTTCAGCCAAACGCAAGATTTGACTGTTGTGGTCTGGAAAGACAGCAATTTGGTATCCTTAATCTCTACTTTTCACCCGGTAAAAGTCGGTGGAAAAGAAAAATACGGGACTTACAAATTTAAACCTCAAGTGGTCCTGGGGCCCAAATCTGCTAATTTACGAATGGCATAATTGAATCGTAATTGTATCGCAATTGTATCGCATTGTAATTGTTTGACACATTTGGTATTCTTATATGAGTAAGAGAATACCAAATGTGTCAAACAATTACAATACGATCCAATTGCGATTCAATTATGCCATTCGTAAATTAGCAGACTTGGGCCCCTGGACTACAATCAGTCTATGGGGGGCATAGACAAAAAGGACCAATTGCTTCAAGCATACCCAATGGAAAGAGTCCGTAATTTCATTTGGTATAAGAAACTTTTCCGCCGACTTCTAAATGTCTCCGTTGTTAACAGCGCCATTATTTATAACCACAACCGGAGCTCAAAGATGGCACAACGGCAGTTCCGGGAGATTTTGGTCGACCAAATTATTAATAAATATGGGGGTGAGCGGTCTATACCTCCTCAGTTGCCGAGGAGGAGGGATCACTTTCCTATGAAGAACATAGGAAGGGCGCGCTGCAAATGGTGTGCTAAAACAAACGTGGAAACACGCACTCCGTACAAGTGTGATACTTGCGATGTAGCTTTGTGTGTTGTCGATTGTTTTAGGCAGTTTAACACAGAATCAGAGTTATCGAACCAGGGATCTTTGGATCACGCACAATAAGCACGCCTGTTGGGAATCAAACCTGGGATCTCTGTGTCTGAGATAGACATTCTAGGCTAAATCACAGACAATAAGCTCACCTGCTGGGAATCGAACTTGGGATCTCTAGGTCTGAGATAGACATTCTAAGCCTAATCACACACAAAATGCTGGGAATCCGGGGATCTGTGGTATACTGATCTTTGTCTGCCTTTTAAGTTCTAATGTTATAAGTATTGTTGTAATCCGGGCCATGTGCTCTTCCAGTTAAGCTACCATGGACTTTACTTTTTTACTTTAAAAGCGCTCCTGGCAATCTGGGCCAAGTGCTCTTCCAGTTGAGCTACCCCAGACTTACTTTTTAACTTTGAAAGCCCTCCTACCCATCCGGGCCAGATGCTCTTACAGTTAAGCTACCGTGGACTTTACTTATTTACTTTGAAAGCCCTCCTGACCATCCGGGCCAGATGCTCTTCCAGTTAAGCTACCGTGTACTTTTCTTTTTTTACTTTGAAAGCTCTTCAGGCAACGCGGGCCATGTGCTATCCAGTTAAGCTACCGTGGACTTTACTTTTTTACTTTGAAAGCCCTCCTGCCCATCCGGGCCAGATCCTCTTCTAGTTAAGCTACCGTAGACTTTACTTTTTTACTTTGAAACCCCTCCTGCCCATCCGGGCCAGATGCTCTTCCAGTTAAGCTACCGTGGACTTTACTTTTTTACTTTGAAAGCCCTCTTTGCAATCCAGGCCAGGTGACTTTACTTTTTTACTTTTCTTATATCGAATTTATATATTGTATGTATGTATGTTTATTCATAAACTTAAAAATAAGTAAGTACTTTACTTATTTTTAAGTTATTGAGGATCCCCTTGAGGATCGTAAAATCAGACACAATTAAAAATCACTTGTTTCGCGACCGACGGCGGTCTTATGATCTAACCTATTAAGCTACCGTGGACCATACTTGTTTTACTTTAAAAGCCCTCCTTGCAATCCGGGCCAGGTGACTTTACTTTTTTACTTTTACTTTTCTTTTACTTTGATTAAACAAAATGACTTTCACTTTGACTTTAGCTGCTCATCATCAGTGAATTATTAAAATTATTTTCCGATTCCGAACCATATTTAATGAAAGCTAGCAGCCACGTTAAGAACCGGTTTTAGTCCCATTGTGTACCCTACCTTATTACCGGTATTTTAAGGAGCGTATTGCGTTTTCTCTGTTTGAATGGTAAATAACTTTTTTCAATGTTAACCTAAAATTAAGTGTGATATGTCCTTAGAAAGGTAATGTTATAAACTATACTTTTATATCTAATTTAATAAAAAATGGTTGAATTTAATATAAATTTTAAAAAAGTTAATACTTGTGTTTTTTTTTCGATAGTTGTAGTCCATCTCTTTACCCTAATATATTTTAGCTATTATTCAAAGTACTATCATAGGTTTAATATATGCATTAAAGCATTAGATAACCTTTCAGTAAATAGTAATATTTTTGTTTGAAGTATTGTGTTTATCGAGAAATTAAATATTTAGGTCGAGCTTAAAATTTCTCTACGAAAAAAAATCCGAGCAAAACTTTGTGAGCTGCTAATTTTTTTTTACATTATTTTCTCGGTTTTTTAGATTACGTTTACGTAGAATATGTGTTTACCATGCTATTTAAAACACAAAACGTAGGCCATCACTTTAAATTTTACAATGCCTGATTGTTTAGGGAACCAATTAATCATAATTTACGTTAGGCGGACTTTAGAACCCATTATTAATTAAAAGGAAACCTTAATCCACACGATTTTATCATGAGTTTTAAGTTTCATTATTAGACTACACAAAAAACAACATTTCCGAACCAGCGCGCAGACGCAGTGTCATAAATTGATTTTTGTAAACATTCGCGCGCCGGCAACCATCACGTATACCCTACTAAGTCTGTGCGTATACCACTCTACGAGTGTCGAGTGCCAAACAAAGCCAAAAAGCGTGGGAGGCCCGAATCACGTGAGCGGTTAAACTTTTAGGGTTCCCTGACAATGTACTAATTCTACTTTACTTTACTTTACTTTATTAAGTACGTCCTAAAATCATTTATGGACCGCATAAATGATTTTTGCCCGCACTTTGTTAGTAGGTAACCTAAACCATGATTATCAGTCGGATTTTTCCAGCTTTTCAACACGCAAGCAATTACACCGTCAACCTTTTCTGTTGACACTTTGTCCCCCAGATCTGAAACTAAAAAAATTAGAGACGACAAAGGTAATATTATAAGGAAATTGATCTGAAAGAGCCAGGTGTTTTAGGCACTGATTATCGAAGTAATCACAGTAATCATCTTATATTCCACAGATCGTACACTGAGTGGTTCGAAAAGCCGAGTGCATCAAAAAGGGTGTTAAACAGAGATGTGTTTTGTCACCTTCCCGTGGCTGTTAAATCTATACAAAGACAGTTGTTTGCAAAATCTGAAAGATGATGAAAGTGGATTAAGAATAAATGAGCTGCTCGTCTAATGTCTTCTCTATGCAGATGATCAGGTACTACTTGCATCGTCAGCGATGGACTTACAGCAGATGGTAACTAGTATGCAAAGATCTGTAAAAGGAAAATGAATGAATTAAAATGAGTGAAGGGATGAAAAGGAATGTAAGTAAGATGAAAGTTATGGTGCTTGATAGAGACGAGTGTTCAACAGAGTGTGATATTGATTAAAGAAGAAAAAGTGGAGCAAATGAAAGAGTTTTTGTACATGGGCACGATGTTTACTAGGCATGTAAAGCATGATAAAGATATTAAAAAGTGGAGGAGTCTTAGTGCCGACATTAATATGTACGGAAGTGAAATTAGGTGTGGCAGAAAAAACATGAAAGTCAGTAAGATGGTTTGGTTATGTAGAGAGGATGGATAAAAAGAAATTACAAATAAGGTGCATGAGACGAGAGAGAATGGGATAGTTAGAAGGGGAAGACCTCAGCGGTAACGTTCTCGTAAAAGGTCAGGTCAAGAGTACCCTAAACCGACGAGCATGTAAATGAAAAACGTTAAGAAACTAAGTGAAGCAAAAGATGATTATCAGGATCGTAGCAAATGGAAAACTGTGATCTCTGCCTACCCCTCCAGGAAGCGGTCGTTATTTGGTATGTATGTTTGTTAACACATTAACTGCCACACAACCAAACACAATAAAGTTTAATTCTTTGTCTGTCACCGGTGTCTGCATGGTGCTTTAAGTGTTAATCAACGCAATCTCTATAAAAATACTGTATAATGATAGTTTTGTTCATTTAGTTTCTTTAATAAGTTTAAATCATATACTTACTTACCTGCTGTTCCTATTGTTGATTTCTTATTAAAGTGCATACCATAATTATGTAGGTATGTACAAAATTGGTTATTTAGTGTGCTAGTAATTATAATATTTTGTAATATTCTTTGAACTTCTTTAATATTTTTGTAATAGGTAATTAATTATAAAAATTATGCTGGTAAGTTATATCCCTAATTTAATTTTTATTTAAATCGCCCTAACCTAATTTTATTGCTATTAATAATTAATTAGCTTTATAACTTTTTTTAATGTTCATTAATTGAATAAAAATATAAATTATATTTCGTAGTTTTTTATTGTGTACGTTTACAACGTAAGTTTCGTGTTAATCGACCATATAAAGTAGAAATACTTGGTAATAATAACACATTTAAACAATTTATTCTACTATAATATTCTAAAAAAACTATTTTATAGGTTACTAACCATGAGATACTACATTAACTATAAATTATTTACATAGTTAAAAATGGTATGTGCTACTTGCGTGTAAATAGAGTAACAAAATATCAACGTAAACAATCGTATGCCAAACATACGATATATTTTGCAAATATATTTCAACGTAAGTTTTCGTAAGTGCCACTTAAGATTTTAAAAATATTTAACTACCGATGTAAATAATTGTAACAACATTATTTAGAAAACTAAACCAATTTCAGATTTTCTTTTGGAAATATACTGAGGCGCCATTCGATATGTACACAATATGTAAATTTCAAAGTTATAGCACTAAAATTAAAGTAATTATGAACGAAAATGTATTTAAAATGCTCTGGTGTAAAATTACCTTTTTGCACATACGATTATTTACTTAGAAGCCATCGATCTATAGGTATGATATAATAATTATCTGTTGCTTTACCTACTACAAGTAGAGCATATTATACATATATTAGGTATCTTACTTCTGCCTCGAACTACCTACACTACCACAACTATTAAAATTACATTAATGTGCATTTACTGCTCCGGGAGTGTACTAGTGTTAGATACATTGCTTCTCAACTTTGCATAATGGGCGATTTTCCGTGATAAAAAAAAAGAAAATGGTTCGTAACGACTTCATAGATGACGCTTAGCATAGATTAGTATGGCGCTTAATAAAAGACGAGTCCATGGAGATAAAGTGTATAGTATAGCTGCGTATTATTTATTCCATCCCAAAATAGAAAAACTATTTTTTTATTTTTGGTTTACAAGCAAAAGTGTAGAATTTATTACAGCCTTAGGAACGGCTCGGCTTTCATAAAACGCCATCTATCGAGTGTTTTTGAATTAATTTTTTTTTAAATTTTAGCTGTCAGAAAATCGCCCATTAAAACGAATTTTAAAATAATCAATCTAGGAAAGCAATGTAGTTATGTAGGTACTTGCTTACGGTAGTACTATTAGGTATTCTGTGCTATGGGCCTTACTGATAAACTATTATGAGAGCTCAGCTGTCGTCATACCGTCGTCGTCGTCGTCGAAATTCAATTCTTAGCAACCTCTAGTAGCCTACTAGAAATCACCGCCGCCCATGGGCACCCGCAAAACCAGAGGAGTCGCAGATGCATTGCCGACTTTTATGAAGGGAATAGGGTTAAGGAAGGACTAGAAAATTGTGAGGAGGGAGGGGGGGGGGGGTGTAGGGCCTCCGAAAATCTCACTGGCCGGACGAAACACAACAGCACCAACGTGCCATTATTTCACGCCGGATATAGTAGAGTAGGGTGGTATTGCCCCGGGCGAGTCGGCCCATGCGTGCTGCAACGTAGCGTAGCTCTACCACTCATTAAAAAAATATAAGACAAAGCCCATTTTCGTCTTCTTTTGAGAATTTCACTGTCACTGACACTGTCTTTTTTTGAGAATTTCATCATCATCAGCCAGTCTTTGTCCACTGCTGGACAAAGACCTCCCCCAAGGATCTCCACCACGACAGGTCTTGTGCTGCTTGTATCCAGCGGCTACCTGCGACCCTCACCAGATCGTCTGACCACCTTGTTGGAGGCCTGCCTACACTGTGTCTTCCGGTGCGCGGTCGCCACTCGAGAACCGTTCTGGGTCTGCCCCAACGGCCATCGGTTCTACGGACGATGTGCCCTAACCATTGCCTTTTGCATTTTTTGAGAATTTATAAACATAAATTGTATTGGCAAAAACAGCTCAAAATTCACTAAATCTGACCATGCCATCATAGTTTCCCTTAAGTCAGGAAAAAATACCTCCTAAAAGTTCCTCTATGCGCAATATTTTTCAAAGGTAGGTAGGTATATGCACATGAAAAGAAACGGAACAGAGTCAAAGCTTCTAGAAGCATACGAAAATTCGTACCTATTCTAGTAGGGTTGACAAAAGAGAATAAAATAAAATAAACAAACTTTTATGAGCTTTTTATTAGGTATGTAGACAAGATAAGGTATTATACCTATGAATACACCAAGATTTTTCATTGGTTTTGGAGCCGAAACCCTGTTCATGTTTATCATCAGAAGATATTTAGCTTGTAAAACTAAAACTTGACTCGCGACGGCGCTGTTGTATGAAGCTTTGATTCTGTTACAGAACTAACTCTGTTCCGTTTCTTTACTCAGTGTTAAAAGGCTACATTACAAGCTCAGGTGCGAACTAGGCTTTAGGTTAGGTACTTACTGCCCGTACCCGCCCGCCATGGTGCTCATAACTTCAACTTCAATCCTTCTGATGCTTTGGATTCGGATCCTTCTATTAAGCCGGAGAATAAAGTGTAAGTAAGTAGTACAAGGAACTTATAGGCATTACGGAGAATAAAGTGTGAGTAGTGCAAGGCATTACCCTTGGAGTACCTAGTGTGACACATTATGACTGTACTTATTGGTAACTTTGAAAAATACTCCTGTTCAAAATGGTGACCTTTTTCTAGTTTTGCTCACTATACCCATTAGCTATTGGTTGTTGCTGGGTGACAACAGAATGGACCAACAACGTAATTGTTCCGTCAGTTTGAGGCTACGGCCCCTGATCTTTCTTATCGACCTTGCCTTAGCAACATTTTAATTTTACGCATTGTTATACGTTTGTACTGCCCAATATGTTTTCCCATTTCACGTACTGCAGGCCTATTCTCTAACTCAATTGACAGTTAAAGTGATTAACACCCAAGGAAATCCGTCGTACACTGCTGTGTCCTGCTGTGCCAATTACTGGTGAAAAATACAGCTATGCGATTCTATAAGCGACGCATGGCTGTGATCATAGATGTTACAGCCGTCACATCGTTCGCTGCAGTCACGGCTGTGGTAAAAGTTTAGGCTGTTTACTTACAGAATACCGATTTTATACATACAATAAAATAATGTCAAAGAGGTGATTCCTTATCACGCCGCTAACAGCCGTGCGGAGCTAGTGTCGAACAGTAAACTTTGGTCCGTTACAGCGTACTATTGGTAGGTATTCTGTTATATAAATTGAAAATTATTTAGCAGAATAGGTACGCTCACCGCTGTTGCAACCGCTGCTACCAAGGCTATTTAAAACGAAATCGCACTACTGAGCGCGCGCGCAATGTACGACGAATTTCCTTGAGTGTTAATCATTTTAACAGTCAGTCGAGTAAGAGAATAGGCTGTTTCTACCTATCAATTGTCGAGGTCAGTGACATCACATTGTGCCACGCCACACACGCCCCATGACCACTTCATGGGATACCTACGCCACCTCGCTACAGCGCAGCTCTAATTTAGGCACACACACACACACCGCACACACTAATTTGTCTGCCTCAGCTTCAGCTAAAACTCACGGTTAACCCCAAGAGAGAGCTCCGTAGGTAGCAATTGTTGCCCTGTGAGGCTGCGACTTGAGACTTGAATTGAAACTAGTTTAGGTTCATGCTTGAAACAGATTAAATGCCTGAATTAAATACAACAGTCTAGGTATATTAGGTACTTATTTAAAATAGGATTCTAAATCTAATCTAGTCAATGATCTTAACTTGTCGCGTTATCATTAGGTATCAATAATTTTATATTATCACAAATCTAAATAGCTTTGACTATATACATGTCTATAATCAAAGTCTTAATAGGTACCTACTTACTACGTATTTTCGAGGATGCTCCTGGTCGATCACTTTTCGGTGATATTCGCTTGAACACGATCTACGCGCACGCTACGTATTCTAAAACCAAACTCATACTTACCTGCTTGATTACAGTTAGAAAGGGATGGTGCTATTCATCGCATATTATCGCCATCCCTTTCTAACTGTATTCAAGCATAGATTTGATTTTGAGTTCCTTTGGTTTTAGAATACGAGCCTATGTAGTTACGCGCAGTTCGAAAAGAGCGCAAGCGATTATCGCCGAAAAGTGGTTGACCGGGAACTTCCTCGACCGTACAACACGCCCGTTTCCCGTAGGGGTAGTAGGCAAAGATTTTGCGTTAGCTACGATCCTGTCACACTTCTTTTAATTTATTTTACAATGACCATTACAAAAATACATTAGGTATTTTCACGTCTTGTTGGACTGCTTTTGCAGTCCTGATTGCCTAGTCTCTGACTAACCCTTCGGGGATAAGAGTCGTGATTATGTATGCATGTTTGTATGTTACTTCTTTAGGCGTATATATTTTAAACTTTCGCGTTCCATTGTGCACACATAGTTAAATAACCCACCGACCGTGGTTAGTCCGTTCATTACCACGGCTGCCGGTGCAACTCGGTTGAAACGTCGGGTAAAAAAGGTAGGCATGCGTAGGATGCCCTTACTAAGTAGTTTTGCGTTAAATCCCGTTTATTTTAAGTGTGCATTTAATACCTATATTATCAAAAAATGTAGGTTTATTTTTTTCAAAGTAATGTAATTAATGTCCTTCGTTAAGATTTCATACATAAATTCACAGTTGTTTTATCTATCTTGAACGCAATAAATATAATTTCCTCTTTGGAACGCATCATTGATCATCATGAGCTGTCAAACTTTTCCGTCTGTTTTCCGCTATCTGAAATTGACGTTTTATTTATTGTTTTAATTGTGATTGGCGTAAAAGGAATCTGTATCCTGGAAGTTACCTGTGATTGGTTAAAAAGCGATTTTGTCAACTATTTTCAAGGTTTGAAAACAATTTTCCAATTCCAAAATTAGCTAGAATGATTTGTGATAGTGTTAAGTGTTTAGTTATAAATTTATTCTAAAACCTAAATATAGCTGGTTCTTAAAACTGGTAAAATACCATATGATTCTCGCTAAAGATGCTTGCTTCATAGAAATGTAAGCTTAAGCGGTAAAACCGCGAATGTCAAACAAGATGCGTATGAAATTTCGAAGTCGTAACAAGATTTTGTCGTAAAAATACGAATTTTTGCTATGTCCCAAGACTTGCAAGAGCTTGAGGCATTTTCAAACGGTTGGGCGATCGATACCGTCCCGCCTACTGACCTCAAACGGCCCGATAGCGACGTAAGTGGTCCCCTGCGAAGTTGTTTGTCTTGTAATTGTTATCAATGTCCTCTGTTTTGACCCTATCTTGATGTCTCTGACGGACGGGTGTTATTCCTGCTTTATCGAGGCTTCTGCAATGCTTGATTGATGTGGCATCACTGCTTGCAATCTACTAAGACTTGGTGAGTTTTATTGTTGTCTGTTGTCTGAACATTACACAGTAAAATGAGCAGTACATATCCATCTACATCAGAGGCCTTTGCAGCTTCAGCTTACACTTTGGTAAAGTTTCCAAGTTTTTCCTAAGGTTTTTAGTTAGGTAGGTACTAACCTACATTTGAAAAATATAGTTTTATGGCAGGGTCTTTAACCACCTTCTTAGCTTAGCTTAGCTTCGAAGATCTTAGCAACTTATCAAAATAAATTTCAAAGAAATCTGTTAAGTTAGAAAGGTAAAGAAATCATAAAATTAACATTTAAATTAATTAAATGTTAATTTTATGATTTCTTTAATTTTCTTTTACCTACCTACTATTGAAATTAATGCGTACAACTTAAATAATGCAACTATCATAAAATATTGTTGTTAATGTGTATCTACTGCATATACCTAATCAAATAAGTAGATAAATAATAATGATGAAATTAAATACATAAAGTGCTGTGTATAGTGTTGTGTTTCAAATAATATTAATATTGTTAACCGTCATAAATCAATAGTCTTTTAGTGATTGTGCAATTTGTGTGTGAGCTTATATTATTACTTTCCCACTGTTTTAAACATCTCAATTATTATCAATAATTAATTAATTAATAACTATAATGAATTTGTGATAAAATCAGCATAACACATTATTTTTAAATCAACTGTAATTTAAATGATAAAGAAAATATAAATAACTACATAATTAAATACTTAAATACTTAAGTACTTATAAGTAAACATAAATAAATAATTAAATAAATATTAGTGTAAAAACAGACTTGATCCAAACAAAGGCTAATGTAACTTTTTTATGAGATACACACTTTTTGCAGCCTTTGCTTTCATAGTCAAGACTAGAAGCCACTAGAGCGATTTCGCTTACAACTCATCTGATCTGATCACCCATATCTATTCTCAAGTGGCAGGAGCCAGGCCCTAATTTTGTACCTAGCATTAGTTAGTTTATAAAAATAGACTTGCACCATGTGTACTTTAATTAAATACTTTTTGACAGAGCAGTATTTGACCATTTTGCAGTAAGATTGGTAAGATTCAGATTATAAACTGCAAAAGTAAAACTGGCCGAATTCTTTTAAGCTTAGGGATAATTTTAGTTGTTTAATAAACTGTAAAGGTAGTTACCTATTTTTAAATTAATGTTTTATGAAAACCTATTAAGTAAGTGTTTCATTAAGAACAAGTAAGTAGGTAGATCTAGTTATTTTTATTTATTTGAAACAACAAAACTTAATACTACCATTACCTACAGATAAAAAAAAACCAATGCGATAGTATATGCACTTATAAAATTTTCTAACCGTGGAAAAGATAGAATAATAAATATTATTAGCACCAAGACCTAGCAACAATCAGTTGTTTCAACTTATACCCTGATTAATTGATTATAGATTAATAACAATAATACTTAATATTTAAATAATGTTGGTCACAAATCCAAATCTGGCTGCTAACATGCTTCGAACACCAGACCAACCCAATAGATTGATAACTAAATTTAATTATTCATTAGCTATTAAAATAATTTTTCCAGACAAAAAAAACATGCATACCTACCAATTAATTTTATGCAAATAAGAACAGTAAGTACCACACAGTACCGGGGCAAGACAAATGTTAACGTATCTTGCGACTTGTGTGAAGATGAGGGCAAGGGTCACTTAAGTAGAGATAAAACGACAAAAATAATAAGTCAAATACCTAAGTATCTCATTTGTTGGCTACCCGCTCATAGTTACGCATATTGTACAGACGCCAGCCAGCACTTCTTCACCATGCTACAAAATGTCAAATTCCTTCAATACATTTTGAACTTTGTTACTAGAGGTATTAGGCTCCATATCGATTGGATTATTAACCTGAAAAAATGTTAGGTAAGGTAAAGAAAACTACATAGTCGACATGTAGCCCAGACTAGCCCTGCAAGACCGAAGAAGGAAATGATATGAACAAATTAAGAACTTTTATACCCAACTATGGGCCAAGAAACTCTGATGATGTTTATTTTTAGATAAGTATACAAAACGTAATAACTTGGTTTAACTAATAAGACAAAATGTCAGCCGACATCGATAAACAAAATATCAGGCGATATCGAACGTAATCAGCTAGAGGAATAATGCAAATGATTAATTGCATTACAGATATAGATATCATTAAACATACTTACCTTACCTACTACAGTACATCCTATGACTTGAATCTAATTTTATTGAAAACAATACATAATACCTACCTAGCTAAGTTCTAATGCTGGATTTACACGGAGCCAATACCTACTTGAGACAATCCAATATGCCAGTCCAATAAGCCAATGCTATGGCTAGAGGACAAACCAATGTAGTGGACTGTCTCTATTTACACGATGCCAATATTGGACTGGCTTAGTCGTGTACCTACGCCTGGCGTACTCACCATGGAATTCTGTTATTTCAAGAATGCCAAAAAACTGTGCCCAAATAGTACCAAATAGTGCCCAAAGGAAATAAATAGTACCCTTATGGTTCAAAAGTTATAGACATAGTTTGGTGAGTACGCTAGGCGTAGGGTACGCCTAGCGTAATCACCTCAGTTTGGGAAATCTGAGCAAGCTACAACTTTAATTAGTATGTCAAAAAGCTGTACCCAAATAGTACCAAATAGTGCCCAAAGGAAATAAATAGTACCTTTATAGTTAAAAAGTTATAGACATAGTTTGGTGAGTACGCTAGGCGTAGGTTCTACGCCTAGCGTACTCACCTCGTTGCGCGAAAACAGAACCAGCAATGGCTCTCATTTCTATCTCAATAAATAGTACCGGAAATAGTACCCTCTAAGAGTGTAATTGTTATTTGACTTTTACACTAGAAAGTCATTAAATTTGATAGCAAATTTCTACATACAAAAATTACGTGTGGTACAGTCGAGCACAGTGAATGGTAAAATATTATTTTTATTACCAAAGGAATTAAGATTGGAATAACTATGGAGTTCATTAATAGACGACGACCTAAAATAAAATAGGTACATATTTAATAACAGTAAACCAAGGGTGGCCAAAAAAGAGGGGTCTTGAGGTGGGTGTGTCTGTCTTTGGCACCGTAGCTCCTAAATATCCTAGATTTGGATGCGGATTTTTTTATATGAAGGCTGGTTTTTAGCGGTGATTCTTACTTCGACTATAAATCTAGTGATAACTGTTATAAATCACAAAATTTGTAGTCGAGGGTGAATGAGACCCACTCCAACTTATATCTATGTATCAAGCATTGCTTATTTATGATTTGTTGATCGTGAATGACAGCCCGCCCGCAACTTTGTCCGCGTGAACCCCTTAACCCGTGACGAATTTCCAAAAATGTTCATTTTTATACAAACCTTTGCCCGACAATTACAATTACAACAAAAAAGAATTAGCCAAATTGGTGCAGCCGTTCTGAAGTGATGCGCGTACAAACATTTTGGCAATTGATTTTTATTAATATAGATACATACCTACATAAATAGCGACTGCACATGTGCTCAGCGTGACAGGTGGTGAGCCCATCGCCGTTCTAAGCTGTTGGATCTATGTGCAGTCTTTAGTCCGTTAGTCGCCTATTACGACACCCAAGCGAAGAGGGGGTGGTAGTATTCTTTCACCGGTAAGTACGCGACACAGTTAAAAACTTTATACAGTCCAGAAAACTAAGAATATGATTTAATTTGTTATTCTACGATTAATAAAAAACGATAACGTATTTCTGTAGGTAAGAATATATAATATATTCAAACTGAGTAGGTACCTACCTAGCTAATGAAAGATCAACTGCAAATCGACGTGAACATAAAATGCTATTTATTACAGATGAAATATACATAGGTACTTACTCATTTAAAGATCACTCACATTCACATCACAATGAAACAAAATTCACAAGTTTTTTCATTAATTGTTTTACAAATTAACTATTCGCAAACCTTTGCGGTTGCGGTGGCAAGGCAAAGTAAACGACTAAAAAAATCGGTTCCAGAAAACTATGCGTTCCCACCGCGGCGTCAAGCAAATTGTTGTGAATTGCAATATTGATCTTTAGCACTTTCATAATATAGGTCAGTTTGTAAGTAACTAAAGTAAGAAGTGTGATAAGCGCCATAGATTGTAACTTGTTCGTACTAAGATGCATCGCTGTCGCGCGTCGATAAGTTGCACTATGATCAACAAAAGTAACAGATTGTTCTCGCACAATATTGAGCTTTCAATTTCAGACATAAGGCAAATAGTTCCTTATATAGAAGGTGCTTTTACTTTATGAAATCCGGCAAAAATACGATAGTCAATATTTTGGAAAACATGGATCTTATTTATAAGAAAAATAATTATAATAAATTATATAACTGATATTAAACTTCCTCGTTACGTATATACACCTATTAATTTCAACAAAAGTAAAAGTAATATCTAGTAGGTTCATAATACGAAATTTAATAATATTAAAATTATTATGAGTTCGCCTGTACCTCATGTCAATGTATGTAGAAGTTTGCTATCAAATTTAATGACTTCTAGTGTAAAAGTCAAATAACAATTACACTCTTAGAGGGTACTATTTCCGGTACTATTTATTGAGATAGAAATGAGAGCCATTGCTGGTTCTGTTTTCGCGCAACGAGGTGAGTACGCTAGGCGTAGGTTCTACGCCTAGCGTACTCACCAAACTATGTCTATAACTTTTTAACTATAAAGGTACTATTTATTTCCTTTGGGCACTATTTGGTACTATTTGGGTACAGTTTTTTGACATACTAATTAAAGTTGTAGCTTGCTCAGATTTCCCAAACTGAAGTGAGTACGCTAGGCGTAACCTACGCCTAGCGTACTCACCAAACTATGTCTATAACTTTTGAACCATAAGGGTACTATTTATTTCCTTTGGGCACTATTTGGTACTATTTGGGCACAGTTTTTTGGCATTCTTGAAATAACAGAATTCCATGGTGAGTACGCCAGGCGTAGGTACACGCTTAGTCGATTGTCTCAAGTATTGGTTTCGTGTAAATGCAGCATTACGGTAGCCAAGCCATGACACTAACAGCTTGTTTCAATAGGTACCTAAATAAAGCAGTAGATAGGTGTTTATGTATATTTGATCTAGTACCCGTGCCATTACTGTTTTGGTAGGTAAGTAGGTTGGTACTTACTTAGGTAATAAAAATTCCAGACTCCTTTGATTTGTTAATTTACTACGTCGCGGTAATACCTACCTAAGTAGTAAACAGTGTTTTTAAATATGACGTGACTTTAAAAATAACTAAGTCATTATTTTGCATTTAATTTTAGCGATCTAGGGTACCTACTTACTTATGTCTAAACAGTTATTATTGTCATTTGCTAGATAGAAAACTATCAAGTACTTACCTAAGTATAAATTGTAATACGTTTCTATTAAACTTTAAGTAGGTATATGGATAAAATAGAACTGTGTGGTGGCGGCTTATTAAAAGAATACTACCGACCCCTCTCTTCCATTGGGTGTCGTAAAAGGCGACTTACGGTCGATCGAACCTACTCATAGTATTTTTGTAATAATATTGTAAGTAAGTAATAGTACCTATCATGTGCTTGTGCTGTTTCAGGTACCATAATACTGGCTATCTAGGTAATATAGCTAATGTAAATGAAAGAAGATACCTAGGTACAATATAATATTTGTTACATTTAAAGTTCTCAATAAAATACTCTAGTCGGAACACTGTAACTGACATTTTATTTTCAAATTCAATGACCTTATGTCCTTATTTGATTAGTCTAACTGAAGGAAAATGGTCATTCGACATCTTTAAATCGTGGTTAGTCTTTATCATTACTCATTACCCCCTGGTTAGTAGGCACGGATACGTTGCTATCATGAGTTGATAAGTGCGACCTTACGCCTTTAGCACTTCGATCACCCGCGGCGAACGTCTGCAGACGATAAGCAAACAGCTATAAATGTAGACATGAACGCCGCATCGGCCCATTCGTAGTCTATCAGTTGTTCAGTACGCATTCAGAATTATTTCTGAGCTCACGTCTCCGCCTCCCGCGAACTCGTGCTTATAAAATAATTGTTTTGTAATATTATTAATACTCAGTTTACCCTGATGGCTAAGTTTGTCAACTACAGTGATTTCTTGTCTCCATATTAATTTTTGTGTGTTTGTAAGAAGACATTGGACAGTATCAAGTGCGCGCAACAAACCGCCTGTGACTCGGCTTTGTAGGCCGAAAAAATCGCTACGATTCAAGCTGGCTATTTTATACATGAATTATTCAAGCGAGCTGCTGCAAAAAATGACCATTACTTTGATGTTCCGTGTCAACCCTATCTACTATTCAGACTATTCGGATACGATCTAGACTTGCACTTGAAATTTTATCAGCTTAAACGCTCATTTTGCCATTGGCTCTACCATTTCGAGTACTACAAATTTGGGGTCTATCCAAAAGACATCACCTGACGGCGTAACTCTTAACACTTGCAAGAATTTTTTCCACTATCATGGATATTGTGGCAAATGTAAGTGAGACAATAACTAAGTTATCAATGTTAAGTCACAGTTTCGTATCTCACAAAGGAGATAGGTCAAAGAGTATCACTGACAGCTTTTGAGCAATCAGAACACGCGTGTACTCATTTCGCTATTATTTTGTTTACAGTACCACCCTGTCTTCAAGGCGTTTCTTGCTGGTTCCTTTTCTGGGACTTTCAGTACGATTCTATTCCAGCCATTGGACTTGGTGAAGACAAGATTGCAAAATCCTAATCAGAATGTTATTGCGGCGACTGTCAAGTAAGTTATACTTAGTTATGTATAAACATAAGCAACTTAAAAGGATCATCACATATTGACGTTTTTAATTAAGAATTAATTGATCAAGGAACATGATTAATAATAGCTTTAAGCTAAGCTGAGCTTTTTTTTAAAAAAGTTGAATGTTGAGTTCGATATCAATCTAGGAATCATAACATACAGAGAATTGAATATTATTACTGTTTGTATAAACAGTTCATATAAATGTATTCCTTTTTTTGCAGCAGCCGAATCCAACCCGGCATGATTTCAATTTTCACCAGTATCGTCCGCACGGAACACATTGTTGGTCTATGGCGTGGAATGGTGCCATCAGTGGCACGATGCGTCCCCGGTGTTGGCCTCTACTTCTCATCCTTGCACTGGTTAAAAGCCAAACTAGGGAAAACGAGAAATCAAGATTTGGGTGCGATGGAAGCCATCGGGCTAGGCGTTGTTGCTAGAACCATGAGCGGTGTCGCATTAATACCTATGACTGTCATCAAAACGAGGTAAGCAAAACCAACTGTCATTTTATCTTACATTACATAGTCACAACTATTATTCCCCTAATTGTTAGTCACGGACTAGGCAATGAGGACCGCAAAATCTGACCTCGGCTATAGTCCAGGATTCACCAAATAACAACTGCACATGTGCTCAGCGTGACATGTGGTGAGCCCATCGCCGCTCTTTGCTGTTGGATGTTTGTGCAGTCCGTTAGTCGCCTTTTACGACACCTAAGGGAAAAGACGGCCGGCTCGGTAGTATTCTTTTAATAAGCCGCCACTACACAGTTCTATTTTATATCTCTAAGTATAGAATATTTACTTAAAGTTTAACAGAAACGTATTACAATTTATACTAGATAGTTCTCTATCTAACAAAGAACAATGATAACTGTTTAGACTTACCCTAGATCGCTCGAATTAAATGCAAATGAATTGAGTTATTTTAAAAGTCACGTCGTATTTAAAAGCGCTGTTTACTATTACCGCGGCGTAGTAAACTGTATAAGCGTAGGTTAGATAATGATCACGTTCATTTGCATACAATCATTATTACGACCGACAGCACTTTCTTCCAAGTCATTGTAAAATAATTAAATTTATGTCAATATCATCACCGCTTTGTTAATTCTTCAGGTATGAATCCGGAGTGTACAAATATGACAGTCTCGGCGGAGCGTTAAAGTCTATCTACAGAGCTGAAGGCTTTCGAGGTCTCTCTTGCGGCCTCGGCCCAACACTTGCCAGAGATGCTCCGTTCTCAGGACTTTATTTAATGTTCTACACTCAAGCAAAACAAGCGGCGCCAAAAGGTATATATTAATCAACTTTATAAAAGTATTTACTGATTATGATAAAATACAATATCATCGTCATCAAAAACCCGACTTCAAAAAATAATCACAAGTCATAATAATAATGGCTTATCGTTGTAACTAAGCAATAACTAAAAATAATTAGATGAATTTTCTTATCGTGCCTTCAATATAGCGCGTTTTTCGAGTTTATTGACCGTTTCTGTGTAGACATCTAATTAATTGTCGTCGTTAAGTCGTTGGAGCGATTACTGAGATTATTAATAATGTACCTAATAGATAAATAACATACAATATACAAATTATATTGATCTTTAGACCCACAATTATTATTCAAATCGCCAAGTGGACAAGAATTATAACTTAC
Source organism: Scoparia ambigualis (assembly GCA_963921215.1). Classification (NCBI taxonomy): domain Eukaryota; kingdom Metazoa; phylum Arthropoda; class Insecta; order Lepidoptera; family Crambidae; genus Scoparia; species Scoparia ambigualis. The sequence continues at coordinate 18,743,677 of OY992509.1, forward strand.
GATAAGTTCTTGACATGCTCATGCCAGTCATGTAGTAAGAAAACGTGCCCTTAAGTTACAAATAATGTTAGTAGTGTACTACTAGTTACTTACAGAGTGTTAATTTTCTGTGTCCATATTTTTTGCGATATTTACAAGTGAACAGGGGGGTTACTCTCGAACGCAAACTCAATCTTAATATAATTCCAATGCCAATATGTATCGATATTGGGATAAGTAAAGATAATTCAGGAACGCTATCTCAATAATAATTTGTTCAATCCACGCAATTTAATTCCAATGTGGCGCTATTGTCGCTTACAAAAGTGCCATTTGACATTTTTCAGATTTGTGATTGGAAATTGACTAATGCAATTCTGTTTCAAGAGTAAGCCTACTGTATTGTACGCACGCAGTTAGTTACCTAATATTTCGAATTCATAAATTAACTAAATATATCAAAATACTTCCAACAGTAATATCATATTTGTGTTTAGGATTTTAACGCCACCGTAATATTATTTACGTAAGATAAAATAATTGCTCTTTATCATGGCTCGCCATCAAAAAATATGCCTCTAATTACATTAACGTTATCTCTGTAGAAGGTAAAAACATATTTTCCCTATTTCGCAAGTACTTGAGTTGTTTTTAAATGATAAAAACTGATATAAATTACGCTGTGTAATTTAGGTGCGTTATTATTACTTACTATTAGTCAAAATGTAAATATTTAGCGGGCAGTAAACAACATTTTTATTTTTAAAAAGTGCCAGTTACATTGTTTTTCTTCACAAGCTTAATTTTAATGTTAAAAATATCAATTAAAACAACGCTCGTAGAACGCTAACTAGTTTACATAAAAGTATCATACTAGTAAAAAAAGTCAGTGTGCACTCGGCTTAATGTCACCCGACCGCTATAACAATGTTTCTTTGTAAGAAAAAAAGCCAGCAATCAATAATGACTCTTATGTTCTATTTCAGAATGGCTACAATCGCCCACTGCCGCTAGCGCGGTGCACTTCAGCTGTGGAATAGTGGCAGGCATAGCAGCTTCACTGGTCACCAACCCCGCCGATGTCCTAAAGACCAAAATGCAACTGTACCCGGACAAGTTTCCTAATGCGTTCAGCGCGGCCCTCTATGTGCATCAGGTAGGCAAAAATAACTTTTATTACTAGTATATTAAGGTCAACCTACCACATAATGACGAATTTCGAACTTTATCGTTTGGATATAAAGATCAATATCGATTGTAGTTTGTAAATTTTTTTGGATAGGGTGATCAGCTATGCGATTCTCTAAGCGACACATAGACGCTGCGCGCATGGCTGTGATCTGCTGTCTCTTTCCAATTCTATAAATATAAAAGAGACAGAGCGATTTCTCAGCGCTGCGGCAGCCGCAGCTATCAAGGCTTTAGCTTAGAGAATCGCACGGCTGCTGAAGTGTGTACGACACATAGCAAGATCCAGTACAGCCGAGGTAATTACTGGAAATGCATTTTGCAGTTTCCGGTAAGAGCGAGACACATGCATGCGTATGCGAGTGGTGGAAATGGGATGAAACTATACTAGGTCGCTACTACTGTACTGTTACTAGGTTAACAGTTTTTTCTTTAATACAAAAAGAAAAAATCTTTGCCAAAACTATGGCATAGTGTTTCGTACCGTGAATAAAGTTTTGTAGTGAGTTCCCCTTGGTTTGAATTGACCATTACGTGTCAGCGGCGCGGATCTTAGTACTTTTAAAAAGCTTGCAGTGACAAAACCTTGTTTTACATAACGCTTTCTTTGCCATGGTACAGAAATATTCAGTAAATCAATATTATAAAAAACAATACATCAGCCATAGTTAGTTAATAAAACTAGAACATGTAAGTAGAATAAGTCAATTCAAAGTCAATGTATATTTACGTTTTTGATTGCAAATTGCGCACAATTGCTATAAAAACCATGATCATTAATGAGAACTAAATTATCTAAAGCATGTGGTCAAAGTTTATCACTTTGTCTCATTCTTGGCGCTGTGGGGTGACCCACAATAATCAGCTATGGTTTAAAGTAATTACCGAATATCATTAAATATAATATGGGATAGTTATGCAATTCGGTTCAAAGTCAAGGGTTAGACAAAAAATTGAAGTTAGTCTTTTATTTCGAAAGTTACAACAACAGAATACAGACAAGTAGACAGACGTACCAAATAAAAATTTAAATCTGTATTTGAATGCTAATAAAAAAATTGCACAAGCTACAATAGATCAAATAGAAACAGCAAAATATTTTCTTGTAATATTATAATTTCATACTTATAGTTAGGTATTCCTAACTCTACTACTTTAACCTTATAAATGCAAAGCACTCTAAAGTCAATATTATTATATCCATTGGCCAAAGTCAATTGTTCTCAAACCTCTAAATCCTTTGGACCATACTTAGTACGTTACTGCTTTGTTTTAGGGCCAAAGCAGACAATATGCTACTTTTAGCATCGGCGATTTAGACGCTTTTTAGAAGCTGAATGCAGCGACTGAATCGCTAAAACGCGTGATTCCGATACTGCAATCGAACGTAGTCGCCAAAACGCGATGCTGCATCGATACAGTCGCTAAATCGCCGATCGCCGATGCTAAAAGTATCATGTCTGCGGTGGCTCCGCGATTTATACGCTTTTAAGAAGCTGAATTCAGCGACTGAATAGCTAAAACGCGCAATTCCGATACTGCAATCGAACGCAGAGAGTCGCCAAAACGCGATGCTGTATCGATAAAGTCGCTAAATCGCCGATCGCCGATGCTAAAAGTATCATGTGTGCGGTGGCTCTGCGATTTATACGCTTTTTAGAAGCTGAATGCAGCGACTGGATCCCTAAAACTCGCGATTCCGATACTGCAATCGAACGCAGAGAGTCGCCAAAACGCGATGCGGCATCGATACAGTCGCTAAATCGCCGATTGCCGATGCTAAAAGTATCATGTGTGCGGTGGCTCTTAAACAAATCCCATGATGTGAATACGTAACCGTTTTACATTATTTTGTTTAAATTATGTTTATATTGTTTCAGAATTATGGGTTCAAAGGCTACTTCAAGGGTGCAGTGCCTCGTATGCTACGTAGAACACTTATGGCGGCTGTGGCTTGGACTGTCTTTGAAGAGATAACTCGTACTATTGGATTGAAATGACACTTATCTATATGAGTAAAAATCTACAATATGTAGTGCTGCCCTCTACCACTGTTTAACAGAACTATGTTAGTGTTGCTACAGAGAATATTAGAGTAAGAATGGTACCTAACTGTTTATATAAGAGTAGGTATATGTACCATGAAAAAATTACTCACCAATTTATTGTACCGTTACTATACCTTAATTGGGCTAGATTTTTATAAAGATCTAGGTTATTCGAATAGTTTAGCTGGGGTCTTTTATCGTTAATGCCAGGTGCTAATGTTCCTAGATATTTTTCATATTTCGAATATGTAGTTGCTTTAATTTTAATTAATCAATCAACAATTTTAAGAACATTGTTATTCTTCTTTAATGTTTTAATACTTTTTTGTGTGTAGCTTTAGTTTGTAAATTCCATCGGGTTTTGAGATTAACGGTGATTTAACATTTCTATTTATATTAAATTGTTTTGTTGTCATACTATTATATAATATAATTTAGGTGATCATTGTGATATTTATATTAGTTAATAAATACCTATAATCAAATTAAACTGTGTGTTTATTGTGTTAAATTGGTACTATAAAGTGAGAATTAGTGTTGCCGCTCGATAGTCCGTTATCGATAGTCTATCAGTTGAGCAAAAGCAATAGTATCGATAGGCCTATCGATAGTGTTGATGGCCCCGTAACCGTCAATACTACCGACACAGCAATAAATACTATCAAAGATCAATATCGAAGGCACTATCGATAGTATCGATACTACTGCTGCTGAATATTGCAATAACAATCGATACTATCGATAGTGACCTTTCCCTCAATAAATTGCAATTTATATTTAATATTCATAAACAATAACTATTAAGTCACAGCCTACTATCGATAGCGGAAACATATCGATTGTTGTTACAATAGTCATAGCCGATACTATCGATAGTAAATTAATTGAGCTTCAATACTATCGATAGTACTGCAGTATACCGATACTATTGACAAAACTGAGCTATTGATACTATAGATGATTTACGAGGTCAACTATCAATAGTCAAATTAACGATAGTTCGGCAACACTAGTGAGAATAATGATTGTCACCATCACTCCTAGGGGTGATGCAGTGATACTGTCCTACAGCACTGCAAGTCATTTAAAACCGCTCTAGCCCATGTAGCGGCGCCCGTGTGCAATCAACACTGGCGCTCTCTAGCAGGCACGTGCGGCGACCCCTTCGCCCGTTTGCTGAAGTACATACATACATATAATCACGACTTTATCCCCGAAGGGTTAGTCTGAGACTATGCAATGAGGACAGCAAGAGCAGTCCTCTACCATAGTCCAGTTTTCACCAAATAGCGCCTGCACATGTGCTCAGCGTGACAGTTGGTGAGAGCCCATCGCCGCTCTATCAGGCATCTTGCACTCCGTCATACCTGCCGCGAAAAGCACCTACAGCGCGCGACAACTCGGAGTTGTAAATCAGTCAGGGACTCAGGGCCCCAGCGCGCTTTCGAGCACACGCACAGACCACAGGCATAGTTTGAGTGGTCTCGGATCGCAATTTCGATTTTTTTTAAATAACTACCTCTCCGATATCAATAAATCTACAAGTTACGTAATAATGGTGTAATGCAACAATAATAATTATCGTTGTGTGGAAGGCTGTCGAAATAAACAGAAAGAATCGAAGTTATCTTATTTAACGTTACCGTAAGATTGTGGAAGGTATTCTATAAAAATATTTTATTTATTTTAAACTTAAGTTTGTTTACAGAACAAAAGGTAATACGAAACTAAAGGTAGGTAGCAGTGGCGAAGCGTGAAATATTGAGAGAGGTAAGCTGTAACAAAAAAAAAATGCTTACATACTCCGAGCGCGGGCACGCAGTCTTGATTGAGTCCTTAACGAAAATCTGTGATTGGCATCCTGGCTTCAGTCTTGTATAGGCAGATGTATCTTCAGTCCTCTTTTACTATACGTGTAAGCACTGAGATATTGAAACAGTGTCTTGCAAGCATAATAGAAGTGGCTTTGATAAAAGCCGTTTGTGGTGAAATGATGATATGATGTAAATTTAACAAATCTTAATGACTAAGTACTAATAATACTACTTATACTCTAAAGCTATTCGTCTATTCTTTCTTACAAAGTGTGCTAAGACATTATCATAAAAGCCGGGAAGAATCTAAAGCCATTAATGCCGACATCTTACAATTCTACCGATTACATTGCAAATCTACTTATTCTAAATACGTAATTTCAACATAATATAATATCTACTTACCGCAAATACCTAATTACAACGTACGTCGTAACTACTTTCATCACTACACACAACACAAATAAACAAAGTCCAACTACAAAACTAATCATTCTAATAGTGAAACTAACTAATAAATTCAAATACTAATAAAACACAGTCATGCATTCAATGATGAATTGCAATTACGTCAAATTATCTGTCAACAGAACACAAACCGAAAACGATATTCCTCCATCCCGCTCACGCGCAGGCAAATTGTATAACTTTCTCTATCAAGTAACTCGGATAAAGACGGCTTACCGGCTGCTAATACGCGGGTGGGTTTATTGACCTTTATGTGACGTCATGACGTAAATTTTGTTCAGAAGTTTAACTGCCAAAAAGCCGATCGCGCCTGCGGCTTATTTTATAGCAATATGTTGTTGAAAAGCAAATTTTGTTGATTTAATGTCCATAGTGTAGGTGTTTTGTAATGTTTCTTTTATGTATTTACTTTTATAATTACTGATTGTGCCATTTCTCAATTCAAGTAGAGAGTGGTTGTGTTCTAAACTTCTGAAGGGAAGCCGGTGGGAATCGAGTTGTATGGAACCTTCGTCACTGGTAGGTAGGTAGGTCATTACTTATTTATGTAAATTATTTCGGCGTGCGATCGTGAGTCTGTGACTGTTGTGAAGTAGAAGGTACCTAACCTACCTGCGTAACTTATATTTATAGTGAGTTTGTAAGAATTAATATCGCCAGTACCTACTTATCATGATGTAGGTAATAGAATATATAATTATAACGTAATAAAATGTGGTTTCCGTTTTGTTTTCGTTATATCTCGTCGTATGTCGTGCAGCGTTTGCTTGTTTCTAAGACTTTGAGTGCTTGTTTGTTAAATAGGTAAGTAAGTAACTTACAGAACTACATTTTACTTAGGTGTGCAATCACAGAATAAATCACTTAGGTTAGTAACTAAGGTTGCGTAGGTATGTTTATTTAGTCTATTTGCTGTCATCCCTAAGGCTTAATTCACACGAGAGCTTTTTTAACGTACGTTAAAAAAGCGTTCGAATAGAACAAATGCATTCACATGTACCTGTTCACAAATCAGCGTTTTTAAAACGCGACGCTTTTTTATCGAACAGTGTTGTATTTTCAACGCTGGGCGTTGGGAATAGCCCATATGCAACTTATTATTGATATTCACACGAGCGTTAAAAAAGCGCTGGCGCTGCATTCAGTGTCAGTGCGCCGCGCGCTCTCTCAGTAGTGGGATGTATTTGTTTTCTCGCCGTCATCAGACCGTCTTTTACGATGTCGTGGGTTGTAGATCCCGAAGTACTTATTATAGAAATGGAGTCTCGTCCATTGCTGTATGCAAAAACATTACCAGAATACTCACATAAAATTATAAAGAATAATGCCTGGGAGGACATAACGAAAAAACTCTCGGAGGACTAGGATACCCCCACCAATGAGGAAAAAATAATCGATATAATTATAAATGTACCTTTATTTATTTTAATCAAACAGGTAAGTGTATTCCTTCTTAGGCACCATCTATCTTAAAACACTGTATATTTTAGGTACCTACAGTCTGAGGCAAATTTTCTGTCGGCTCGCAACATCGCGCGAGACAATGCGCAGTACACAATGTTAGGTATCAGCGGCGGGGCGAAGGGTGCTCCCTTCATTCGCGAACCTGTTCAGGGGGGGTGTCATTCCGTAATTCAGTCGACTTATTCACCTACACGCTCGTGATCGTGAGGATGCACCCAGAATTACTTAATTGTTTCTTTTTCCGTCTTCTAGCAATACAAATTGTCATTGCTAGTAATTTAATACTAACCATTTCCACGTCTTACTGAAGCGAGAAACGAGATGAAAGTGATTTAAAAGCGTTCGTATGAACAATCACATCGTTAACGTTTTAAAAGCGCCAACGCCGAGTTTTAACGCATCGCTTTTTAAGCTCTCGTGCGAATTAGGCCTAACACACAAGTCGACGGCGTAGGTACTTACGTTCGGTACAAAACGCACCACAAAGTATTAACTACTCTCCGGGTAAAGCGATAAGGTGCTATTTTGAATGCACCCCATACAGCACTTTTAAGTCACAAAATCTTCAATGCAGTTACAAGTTGTCGCAGTTTCGTAACTGTTACAAAACATGGCGTCCGTGTGGGGTTTGGTCTGTATGTGTGGTAACATTTTACACACAATTTGACCAGAAATGTTCCAGTAACTATTTGTAGTCGTTGTGTTCACACGTTACATAATCATTTGTGTAGACTTATTTTTATACACCTTGTGTTTACTTGTAACGAGTATACAATCAAGGAATTAATGTATAGTAACGGTGTGGTTACGATGTTACAATAATAGTAATTTAAGTACACGAGGTGTTGTAATGTTACGTCATTGTTCCTGAGCAATTTTACTTAAATGAGATAAAAAACGCACTGATTCTCAAACAATGCTGATAAGTCATGAAACGAAAATGAGTGAACAGCCGAAGAAACGTAATTTTCGTTGTACATCGACTTTCTACAGGAAAGTTAACAAATTATTAGTTCTACAAAATAGTCCTTCAAGTAAGTGCCTAGATTTCTAGTTTTTATATATTATACTTTAACTAGATAGTTAACTAAATTGGCATTTGTAGTAACAAAACTAATATACTTAGTAACTAAAATCTTAAATTTTCAATCGCAGGATCAAGATCTGGAATCTTTCTAGGATTTCGATGTTGCTGTTGCTGCTTTGAGGCACATCCAGTGCCCCAAAGCTGGATGCCGTACGTCCATATCGGTTTCAGAATAGCTTTGTACACCATCATTTTACTATCTGTCCTTAATTGAGAGTGACGTCCAATTAACCAGTACATACTTCGAAGCTTTGCGTCAAGTTGGTTACGCTTAGACCAGATATGCTTTTGCCAAGTCAGTCTCCTGTCCAAGTGCATTCCCAAGTACTTTGCATGCTCTTCTTGCGGGATTTCTTCGTCATTGAGTTTGACTGGCGGGCAAGTGTCCCTACGCAGGGTGAAGGTCACGTGAGTTGACTTGTTTTGGTTTGCTTTTATTCTCCACTTCCTTAACCATATCTCAATTTCGTTAAGATGATCTTGGAGTAGCAGAGAAGCTGTATCTGGGTTTGTATGAACCGACAGAATTGCAGTGTCATCGGCGTAAGTAGCTGCAGTGGTGTTCACTGTTGTGGGGAGGTCTGCCGTGTATATTAGGTAGAGTATTGGACCCAGAATACTGCCCTGTGGCACTCCAGACTTTATTTCATGCGATGCTGAGCATACATTTCTGAGTTTGACTTCAAAGCAGCGTATCGTTAGGTAAGACTCTAGTAGGGGATAGAACGAGTGAGGAAGCCATTTCTTTACTTTGTACAGCAGACCTTTGTGCCACACTTTGTCAAAGGCCTGGCTGATGTCCAGAAATACTGCGGAGCAGTACTGTTTGTTTTCCAGTGATCTGCCAATCACATCGACGAGGCGGTGCACTTGTTCGATGGTACCGTGTTGAGCCCTAAACCCAAATTGATGGCTTGGAATGATATTGTTAAGGTGTACTTTCATTCTGGTTAGGAGGATTCTTTCGAACAACTTACTGGTGATCGGCAAGAGACTAATGGGTCGGTAGGAGGCCGCTTCTTGTGGGGGCTTTTCGGGCTTGAGTATCATTACCACCTGGGCTATTTTCCATTGACCTGGGTAGTGCGATAGTCTTAGGCAGGAGTTAAATATTTTGACCAGGGCCATTATTCCTTTATGTGGAAGGTTTTTCAATAGATTTGAGTCTATTTCATCATATCCTGCTGATTTTCCATCTTGCAGGTTTTTAATTTCTTTTTGGATCTCTCTTGGACTTGCACTTTTCAGAGGTAAACACATTTGAGTGAGGTTTGAAGGTAATCTTAACTTCGTATGTGTGATCAGAGTTGATGCCAGAGAATGGCTGGAAGACGTGACTCAGGTGCTCAGCAAAGACTGCTATTTTCTCTTGGTCTGACTTGGCCCACCCTCTAGTGTTGGTTTTTATTGGTGTGATTTGGGTTTTGGGCCTTTTTAACTTTTTGGTCGCTCTCCACAGCGAGTAATTTGTGTTAGGCGAGGGGGTCAAACCAGACAGGTAGGTTTGTAGGTTGTCATTATGGTAAATTTTGATTAGTTCTTTAAGTTCTTCAGATGATGTGTTAAAGGCTCTTTTATCGCAAGGGTATCGCGTGGTTTGCCAGATTTTCCTTAATCTGCGACGTTCAGCTACTTTTTCCTTAATTCCCTTCGAGTAAATATTTTGTTTTGAAGGTCTGCCTTTCTGCTTGGCCCCGTCATGTGCCTGGGAAGCCTCTTTAGCTGCGCTGTGGATAGTTTTGTTGAAAGTTTCAAGAGCGTCCTCCAAATCCTCTGTTGTTCTGATGTTTGTTCGTAAATCAGTTCCAGCCGTCACTAGACATTGGTAGAGTCTCCAGTTCATAGTTTTGATGCTATATATTTTAGGGGGTGGTTCGTTAAGTAAGATGTTTGTGTTGAGGTTTAGGGCGACTGGACTGTGATCCGAAGATAGGTCTGAATATGACTCAGTGTTCATAAGGTTACTGTCTATGTTTTTGGTCATAAAGAAATCTAGCAGGTCGGGGGTCTTTTTATTATCCGTTGGCCAGTAAGTGGGTTCTCTGTGTGTCATGCACTCTAGTCTCAACTCCTGCATTGAGATATAGTTGCCTTCCGCGAGGGTTAATAAGTCTAGAACCCCAGTAAAGGTGTTTGGAATACCAATCACCGCCACAGATAAATCTTGTACCTAGTGTACCGAAGTATTTGTTAAAGTCGCTACTAGTTATTGTGTGTCTAGGTGGGCAGTATATTGCAGATATAGCAATTTCTACTTTATTGTTTTGTAGTTTCACAGACGTTGCTTGAATCTTTTCTGTACTGAAGTTCTCAATTGGGTAATGTTTTATACAACTTTTTATAATGATCGCGGTTCCTCCGTGACTGTTACCAGACGGGTGGTTTGTTGTGTATATTGTGTAGTCTTTAATGGCTATGTGAGACTTTGCTGTAAATCTTGTTTCCGATATTAAAGCAATATCAATCATTTCCATTCTTAGAAATGTGTTAAGTTCTTGACGTCTTTCCGTCAAGCCGTTGGCATTCCAGACTGATGTTACGTAATAAAATAATGGCAATAAAACTAAGATTTAACAAAACATAATTTTAATATTTTACATATTTACACATGATTGGTAAAAAAACATTTTGTCTAATTTACAAGTTTGTCTATCGCCCTCTTCTCATATAAACTCTATGCCCTCATACTTGAGGTTTTCTACGTGGGTGTCGTGTAGTAACACCGTACCATCAGTTTTAAATGCAGAAATGTATGTGGCCGTTTTACCTTCAAACTCTGTCGTTTTGAGGGCAACAATGGCTTCATCATTCGATCCAGGAATAAACTTGAATGAAGAGAAGCCATGCTTCGGCTGTAGCTTGGTGATCTGGTGAATAACATCTTATTTTAAACATTGCATATTGTATGCTACTTAATACTAATATTTCGATCAGTAGATAAGATAGTGATAGCTAGCCAGGCACACTTACAGCAAGCCCTCTGACCTATCCAATCGAATACAAACATGTCGATAACAACAACAAACAACCCGCTGGGAATCGAACCCGGGACCAGTGGGTGGGTAGTGAGACCTAGACCAGTGGGTCTGAGACCTAGAACAGTGAGTCTGAGACCTAGACCCACAGAGGCGGTTAATTCCCTTTACACATTATTCCCACAGTTCAAATATCGAAACCAGGCCGCTGAGACTAAATCGTGAATGTTTTAAAATATTAAAATCGAAGCTTAGACGGTGGTACTATTAGTTATTCTGTGGTTAGCCAGCCAGCTAAGATCAGCCTCTAAATTTAAACACGAGGGTGACTTTTTGCCGAACCCCGACTCTTTGGATCGACCTTATCAAGAAGACTACGCAGTTAACCATAGTACCTACAGCGTACTCGCAACGCGGAAAGTCAACAGAAGTGGACAGACATGCGTGTGCCATGGGAGCGAGTGGCGACGGCGAGCCGCAACCCTGTCCATCGACAGTCACGACCACTCTGCCAAGACTGTAGCGATACAGTTGCAATATTCATCTTGGTCAATGCACAATCCCACTGGTCTGCATCGATACAAACGCGTTGTTGCATCGCTACGAATGCGCGTTAGCATCGGTAATTGTATACTCAGAATAGATGCTAAAGCGCAATTGTCGCGATGCAGTCGTATGTTTCATAACACCCGTTTGCATCGCTACAAAATAGGCAGTGTGGGCCTTACAACAACAATACAGAAATTAAGAGAATATTTCATCATCATCTTCATCATAAGCCAGAGGACGTCCACTGCTGGCCAAAGGCCTCCACCAATAGGATCTCCACCATGGCCGGTCTTGTGCTGCTTGCATCCAGCGGCTACCCGCGACCTTCACCAGATCGTCGGACCACCTTGTTGCAGTCTTCGTCTTCGTTCTGCGTCTTTCGGTGCACGGTCGCCACTCGAGAACCGTTCTGCCCAAACGACCATCGGTTCTACGGGCGATGTGCCCATTGCCACCTGAGCTTGGCGACTCTTTGGGCTATGTCGGTTACTTTAGTTCTTCCACAAACCTCCTCATTTCTGATTCGATCACGTAGAAACCCCGAGCATAGCCCTCTCCATTGCTCTTTGCGTGACTTTGAGCCTACCTATTAGGCACTTAGTGAACGACCACGTTTCGGTAACGTATGTCATCACTGGCAAAACACACTGGTCTAAGACTTTCGTCTTGAGACACTGAGGTATTTTCGACGAGAAGATATTTCGTAGCTTACCGAACGTTGCCCAGCCGAGTTAGATTCGACGATTGATCTCCTTCTTAAAGTTGGACCTACCTAACTGGACCGTTTGTCCCAGGTATACATATTCGTCAACAACTTCAAGAGGATATTTAACTATATTAATAGTAAGATAAGAACAAACCTCAATTGCTTCTATGATTTTAAAATTACTATCTGCTGTTATAAGGTAATTACAACCCATCACTTCATCTTTTGTTTCATTGTATTTCTCATGGCTACATCTTCGTGGTAAGAAATACCATTTCTCTTTGATAGGTGACCACACACCAGACTCATGTATCATATAACCGGGCCATTGGATTCCGATGGAGCTTCTTACAGCCTTATACTGGTTTACCCAGCTAAGATGTTGAACCTGAAATGTTTAGGGTTTTTTTTTTATTTGCTGTTTAGACCTTTACCCTATAACTTTTTAGAATATTTAAAGCATAACCTGATTTATGGGTGGAGACCAACATATAAGACCACACCATTTTACGAAGATTTTTCAGAGATGCTGGCTCTGGCACCATGCAAGCTTGTTACTGTTCTTAGTCACGTGGCAATTGCTCAATTTATTTCTTTAAATTCTGCCTTCAATACTTGGCAAACACTAACTCTAATCAACCGCTACCACAGAATATAATATAATGAAATACAGAATGGTTTTCATGAATTAATTTAAGTTTGTTATGTAAAATTTGATAATAAAACGAGAACTATTCCTAATAATTTAAAAAAAAAATCTTTCATAAGCGTAATAGTGCTATAATCAGAATATAATGTCTGGTCTTACCATGCCATGCCAGTAATTTTTAAATTGCTTTGCCAAGAATTAAACTTGAGGAAATAATTGAAATATATTATGAAGTTAGCACTTCATTATATCCATAAAAACGCAATAAGTTACGAAACTAATTAACAGGAAAAATCAAGAATCTTATCATAATGTCCAAATAAAAAGGTGAAGATAAGACCATGGCTTGGATAATCTACCAAAAATATATTTCGTATTGCGAAAACAATAAACAGAAATACACAATCCTGTCCAACTTCATATAAGACTATTTTTGGATGCTATTATTTTCATACACAGAGTGAATAATTAAAAAATAAGTACAACACTAGATACAATGTGTATAATAAAAAATATATTAAAATCTGTAGGGACTACTGTCCTTATGTAAAATAAGCAGAGCAGTCTGTAGCACTATACAATACTAGATTCATAAAGTTCTATTCTATCAACTCATGTGTATTTATCTAAAAATATAATATCATCTTACCTCTCCATTGATATTGATAGCTTTCACCCACATAGGATCATAGCTGGAGAACTCGCCGCTAGCGGTAGTCCATTCTTTACCCATGGAACCAACATACAGTATTTCATCCTTTATTGTTGCCCATTCAGATTTAAAGCCTTTTTCAGCATTGCCATTGCCATCTGTTAATATCACCCATGGTACTATTCTGCTGTTGATTATTTCAAATACCTGAAAAAATATAAGTAATGCATTATTCTAAAGGTGTTGTGAGACTCCAGTTTATAATTCAATCTACCATACAGTTCTAAGTTTACTATAACTAGAAAATAGTAAGTACATCCTGTCTACTGTCCTACTGCAGAGCAAAGCCTTCATCAGTGAAATTAATTCATCTCTACAATTGATAGACGTATTGGATGTTGTGATGACATTACTTAAAATAATGTCTTCTAGTGATTAACACATGAAGCCATTTTCTAGTAAGTAAGTAAGGTTTTCAACATGTACCTATGTTTAGAGAAATCATTTTTTTTAATTCAGCCTTTTTTGTCCCACTGCTGACCAAAGACCTCCCCTAAATCCTTTCATGCATCTTTTTTTTATCATTTTATTAACTGGTAAAAATGGTTCCTTCATTTCTACCATTATTAGACAAACACAAATAGATAATAACGTTTTTGAACCATTCTTATCACTGTAGCGTTAAGATAAATTTGGTATCACATATCAGTACATTATGTTTCAAGGCCAAATGAGCAACACCCATCCATAACATCTTATTGGTACTTAACAATTTAGTAATCAAATTATAACATTATATAACAACATATTTAAATGGGATTTAATGCAAAACTGCTTAGTAAAGGCATACTACGCATACCTTTTATACCCAACATTTACCATCTGAATATGGTTTGAAAGTGTATTATAAACCCTGAATTTTTACAAAACAAAATAATTTCGACCTCGCATACTGTTGTTGTCAGCTGATCGGACAGTTTTGAATGGGAGGTCGAAATTTTTTTGTCATTTTTGCACATAGGTTTCTTGGGGAAAGTTGTTCAGTTTCATGAGTGGAACTCGCCCTTAATTTCATTAAAACAAATAAAAATTAAGGGTGCATACCTACTTTCATCATCATAACATACAAAACTAGGTGCACAATCAATGCTCTCAAAACATCTGCACAAAACGAGTACCTAGCGAGATGTTTAGACAGCACAGCTACAAATTTCGTTTGGTAGTGTTCCAGCTAAGTGTCAACATGTAGAACTGCTCCTTCAAAAATTGCTATTCTGTCAAAACACATGTCAATGTACATGTCGAAGCTGCACTTATTCTGCTACGATTTAGTATACGGTATTGTGATCTACTTTTTATATGTGATGGAAACACAGTAGTTTTTATTAAATTTCACTGGATCTTAGGATTGAATGAAGGGGGTGAGTATCTTACTAAGGTAACAATAAGACAAATATCCGGCCTCATGGTTAGTGGTTAATATAATCTATGGACATTAGGAACGCCATCAGTATCACTCCTTGCCAACATTGTGTCCAAAACATATTTGTGTGTACACCTTAATACTTTGTAAAGTAACTGAGTGCTTTAAAAAAAATATTATTATGGTGATGATGATTATTCATATATTTCACTCACCATTCCAGATCTGTCATCAAAAGAAAGAAGTCTTCCATCATAGACAATTAGCTCTGAAAGCTCCATGCCTCTTCCTTTATGAGAGTAGGTTGAAGACAGCTGTAACGCTGGCACGGGATCCCAAGATACCGCAACATAGTTTCTAGACTTGTGATAACTCAAAAAGCCTTTCTTCAAGTAACTATTGTATGTATGGGGCTTTGTATCGCTCTTAGAGTTAGTGTCCAAATCGGCTACTATTCCTATCCTGAATGCTACTAGATCACCAGACGCAATTGGCTTTGTTAGAGGATAAGTGTCGTTATACGGTCTAATATGGCTGACCCATCTGTGTGCTGTTGGTGACTGGCTGCTCACCCACCAATTATAATAAAAAAGTATCAACAGAAAAACACCAAAGAGGATTATTAAGAGTACAAACTGCGGCTGTATCCTAACCGCATTTCCTACCCTGTATGTGGCTGGTGTTCTTAATGCTTTACGCCAATCCCTCAGGGTACCTTTCATTTTTCTATCTTCTAATTCGTAAAAGTCGTACATAATAAATATTAATAATTCATACTTATTGTTTAGGTATCACGATAAAGGCTTAAAATAAGAGGTAATTACTAGTTTAAGATTAACTAGCAATTTTAGATTAACACGTCAGTTCACTTATTTTGGAGATGTTTCACGATCTACTTACATAGAATTGCACATGTTAATATCGAAATTATTATGGAATGTGAATTGACTGGATAACTTTCGTAGAGTTTGAGGCACTAATTACAGATCGCAATATCTTTTTGTAAAAACTATTGCTCATTTTGCTAGTATTATCACGTAAAAATTAATTAAACAAGAATTTTATCTCTTCGGAAGAGATGGATGGGATGGCTGATGATGGCAGTTGACATTTTTTTTTTATGATTTGTTCCGTGAAGGAACAGGCTAAGGTCTGAGACCATACTGCCTAGTCATTAGTTTTTTTTATTTCTTTTTTCTTGATGATAATGAGTGGTGATTAAGATGATGAATGATAATTGATAAATGATGTTCCCTAAACCCCTTGAGTCCTCACTGAGGACTCCTCAGTAAAGATGTGGGACTTTACTGAAGTCTCTACGCGGACTTCTTGAGAGAGTTTGAAAAGTGATGTTGCACTGTTTTGTTTCATTTGCCAACACTCATGCACGTTCACAAACACTGAACGGTTAATAATCCACTATTATTTCACATTAATATTCAAAAAAACTGTTACGTTGTAAATTCAGGGCCCTGTCTGCCTTTACTAATCTACAGAAGGGGTTCGCAATGGTTGAATAGTGCTTACCTGAAATCATTGTTTTTGAATGATCAAATGTCCAAAAAACATTAGTCCTTGTAGCTTGTTTGAATTAAATCCATTTTTCTTCACATTAAAGACATGGAGCCTTGGCTGACACATTACAAGACACACTTTTCTTGCATTTTCAATTAAAACATATTTCTAAATCAGTTTTAGCAAGACTTTGCGTTAGATTTGAAAGAAAATAAAGATTATTTACGTTTTGTATTTGACATAACACCATAGACAAAATGACAGCCACCGTAGCGACGCCTAGTGGTAGCGGGGCGAAGTGGCTGTCAGCTTTTAAGTTTCACATAAAAGATGCAATCCTAAAAATAGCCGAAACAGTTCCAATAATAAATTACGTAATAAATTAATATGTATAATAATTACTTTAAATAATTAAATTTAATTCAAGCAAATCCGGAAATAGAACTATTTTTTCTATAAGGACTTTTATCTAGAACATTCGAACGGGAGAAATATTTTTTATATGGATATTGTCTCTGCCCGTAGGGGTTACCAGAGAGGAAACTAATACTCCCTAATATTTAGACAGGGTATTAACTCGAGTGGAATTGATTTCCAAATTTAAAAAAGGACGAAATTCAGATTGCTAAACGTTAACTTGTTTCTAGTTCAAGTTGTTTTCTAATTGACAGATTCTTTCAGTGTCAGAACGAGAGATGAAAACGTCATATTTGACGTTTTGATAGTTTGAAGGAAAATTCTAAAGGAACTGCGTTGTTAAATATTACCCGACTTTGAGAGTAGATTTCATAAGATGGCATTCCGGTTTGAGTGTTTCCGGTGAATTGGAGCAGCCGGGTCTGATGACGACGAAACGATTTCAATCTCTGGCGTGAAGTGGTGGGTGATGTACTGAGGTCAATTCACTAAGGTAGGCATGAGTCGTAGTCACCTTTTGTTTTAATCTGAGGTCGCAATAAGGTAGTGGATTTGAGGCGTCATTAGCTTATGAGAATATAGTCAACAAGTGTGTGGTTTATTTACAGGGATCCGTGCCCGAAACGAAGTTCCGGTCGCTGGCAGCCACGCGCACAGATAAAATCTCCCAGCGCGTAAGTATCCCAATATCATTGTTTAAGTATAATAAGCCGTCATCCTAGGAAAGCAAATCGATATTTCATGGTGTCTGAATCCTGCCTTGTCGCCAGGCGACGCAAGGCTCTTGGCCATGTGGCAGACGTGTCAAACCCCTTTATTAAGTGGATATTGCATCATCCAACAATAGTCTGGCATTGTTTAGTTATGTTTATTGGAATATCGTAGCCGTGTTGTGCCTTGGGTACTAGTTAAATGTGAAACAACACTAAAATTAAAACATGGTGTTGAATAAAATTTTAAACACTGAAAAAAGACGACAACCTCAGGCGGGAATCGAACCACGCACCTTCCGCATTCCGGGCGGCTGCCTTAACCGTTAATAAAACGCTAAAATATAAAAACATTAATCTATAAACGCAGCTTCATCTTAACCGAATGTTTAAATATTTGTAAAAATATTTCTTTCGGATCTCAGAGGTGAAAACTTCTAAGATTTGATAAAGCAATGTTGACTAAAAACATAAGCATCAAGCACTGACAAATTTCGACGGTTGAAAGCCAGACCTCGGTAGCCAAGTGGTTAAGGCAGCCGCCCGGAATGCGGAAGGTGCGTGGTTCGATTCCCGCCTGAGGTTGTCGTCTTTTTTCAGTGTTTAAAATTTTACTTAAGTATATTTAAGCGTTAATAAAACGCTAAAATATAAAAACATTAATGGTGTTGAATGTTAGTGTTGGAGTGTGAGTTTATAGTTGTGCAACAGCGTTGGGAAGCTTTTGATAACCCATGCCGCTGCGAGTCCCTGATTATGATAGGTTGCAGCCCCAGATACACAGATAGCAGACTGCGGGACCCTAATTTATGTAACAGATCTGAACTAGGCGTGAAGTGTTATAAATAGGCCCCGTGTTGATTATTTCAGATACTTCGAGAGGCCCGTCTCGCCGCCAGGATTTAGAGCTGGGCCCTAAAGCCTGGACGCGAGACCTGCTTCGTCGGGGTACCAGCGGCCACCTGCTGCCAGTCGAGCTGTCGCCGCCTAGCGGATGAGCAGGCGTTGACGGTTTTTTTTTCTACCCCTTACTAGGGGATAATTTTTTTTTTTAAACTGAAACATTTATTGAATTAGGGTTTTGACACCTTAAGCTTTATTTTCCTTTTATATCCAACTACACCAAGCGTTGGTGAAGTTGTGAAAAATTTGAGGATCTGCGAGTTCGACCTGTGCGAAGTTGTATGGTGACATCGTCTCCAGATTCGGGTCTACATTAAGATCCTGGCACCCATAATTATTAATTTTATATCGGTATAACCCCACGGTTCTCTAGTGTATTGGCTTTAAACGTGTGATAGTCTTGATACGGTTAAACGGATTAAAACATTTAATTTAATATTTTTATAGACGGAGAAATTTAATTTTAATTTCAACTTCATACTCCGAACGGTACTGGTGTTATCCCAACCCCCCACGACCATAGCTCGTCCCACTGAAATATTAGCTGGCTGGTTAGGTAGTAGTAGGAACAGAATTATAAGATTTATTTGAAATTAAAATTATCACCGACCCGCTTGGTCACTTTTGACTCTTAGGATTTTAGTGTGTTTTAGGGGGTGATATAGCTTGATAATAAGGTTTAGAGTACTTTAAACAGTAAATTATAGTTGGCAAAATTAATAGAAAGTTTGTTGGACTTTCATTTGAGATTGACCCTAGGGTCAATTTCGACTGATAGTTTTTTTTGTTATTTTCGGCTCAATAAATTAAAAGGAGTAACGTAGATGATTAGTACCTAACCTAATATAAGGAAATATTGTGACTAACCCCCTCTTTTAAATAATAAGAGTGAAATAAACTTTATAATTTTATTTTATTGTTGTTGGACAAAATTTTAGTGTGTGTTCTTTTACAATATAATGCCTAGCTGTTGAACATTTTATGGTTTTATTTGATAACAACCCACTGAAGCTTGCATTTGGGATTTTCTTCCTTTTCCCCAAAAGGGACAAAACCTCAAATGTAACAAAACACAAATTTTAGAAAATAAAACAAAACTGCAGACATGACGCTTCACTTTCCCGCCAAGAAGTCTGACAGTTCGACAGATGGTTTGTAAAGGGGCTGCAGCAAAATTATATCGACATTGAGTAAAATCGATATCGATATTTTAGTTATAATCTTCTACAGAAATAAAAATCTATTTCCACTTCAGAACGGCATGCAACGAATTGGCTTATTCTTTTTTGTTGTGTTTGCAATAGTTAATAGTTAGGACAAGTATTGAAAGGAAGAAATTAGAAACTCGCTACGAGGTACAGCGTCTACGTGGACGAACTCGCGGGCGGACCGCTAGTGTTAGTCAAATAAGTAAACAGTGATGGCCACTACGAATACGACTTCTGCATACACCGTTGACTATGATAAGTATGATAAGTTATCAACAAATGTGACCAAAACTTTTGTATTTTCAATATTCCAGGATCTTAAGCGCCTCTCACAAAGTTACTTCAGAACAAAAGGACTTTGTTTTTTTGCTACTAAAATAAAAATAAAATGAACCAATATAATTTCTGCACCTCCTTATTCAGGAGACTAAATACAATAATCCTGAATAATTTCTAGATTTTAAAAGAAGATTTATATTGTACGTACTTATATACTTTTGTACGTATCCGAACGTAATTTCTGCTTTTATTTTGACAGTTTGTTGACATAACAGTAAAAAATGAAAATGAAAAATGAAAAATAATTTATTTGTAATACATTTGCATTGCTTAACTCTAGTTGACGAAGTCTCCTTTTAAGCATCACTGCCTGTTCCAGAAGACTCCGCTCTCTCATATCTCTTATTACAAATAACTTAAGTATGACGTACGTAGCTAAGTATGTTAAAATTTTAATTACTCAACTTTTTGTACTATTGTATTAAACAAGGAAATAAAAATAAAAATAAAAACTTCTATCTAAAATAATAAATGTTTGGGTATTTTATGCATTAATGTGTTTATATCAATTTAAAAGTGTACAATCAAATATGTAAGTAAGTATAGATAAAAAAAAATCCAAATGCTATAAAATCTAAATAGGTGTAGCTACATAATTAAATTTTACACTATCCACTCACCCGTCCACGGTAACTTCTGTAACCGAGTGACATATAACCCCTTCCGTTCACGGTAACTTTTGTAACCGAGAATTTTGCAATTTTGCAAATTCGCATTACGACCACGGTGAGTGTAATTACTCAAAACACGTATTACGTAGGCCCATTAAAATATTTGAGATGATTCTGTGGTTACTAATTCAGTATAAAAGTAAAGGAAATCTATTTAATGACAAACATAATTTCACAGAAAAAAATAATGAAATTGGCGAGAATTGACAGTTCGCCAAAACGGAATTTAGCAACGTAAGCGTTTTTAAAAATGTCGAAATACTCTTCTACTCACCGTATTTTCTAAATAAGTGCACATCAAAACAATTGCATACTAATTATCGTTAAGGATTATCATGGTTTGTTTACGTTTGTAGACAGTGACATTCCAATATTTTTTTTTTCTGACCAAGCGCCATAAACACGGCAACGTTCTTTGTTAAGGTTGTTGCTCACTACACCTAGTTCGTAGTTCCGCAAGAAAATTTGAGGTGGCTCTATGGATATCAATTGATCCGAGTACCTTTAGTAAAAAAATGAAATTGTTGACAATTTAGACGGTTCGCAATTTTTTTTGCATAGTATTTTTTTGTGCTAATAATGTGTTAATTACTCTTTGTAATCATCGTTCTTCCTAATAATGTGCACATTAAAACAATCGTTATGGTTTTTGCTATCGAAAATGATATGATTCTATAGTTTGAAACAGTGACTTCCAAGTAATAACGACTTCTAAATGTCGATATAAAAAAAATATTTTTGTTTTTTGTCTTGGAATCTTCATTTTTGTCATTTTTGTTATAGCTTTTCGTAATTAACTTTTAACTTATTAAAATACTGAGTTTTCTAAGCATTTGGTACGTAGTTTAGGTTTTGATATAGCTTTAGCAATGGGTTAGTTCTAAGCTTTTTTGTCAGCTCGGGTAGTCTCGGTCAGCGTCGGCCAACTTTCGGACAGCTGTCAGATTGAGTGGACGGTAGGAGCCTCGGACCAAATATGTAATATTTGGTCCGAGGTAGGAGCCTTATTGTATATACGGCCGTGGACGGCTAAGTATGATAGCTCAAGTATCCATCCGGTTAACACACTTTTACACTCGTGGAATGTTTTATTATAAATTTGTAGACTCTTATTAATTTTATTATATGAGTAGGCAGATCCATAGATGAATGATTGGCCTCGCTGCGCTCGTCTAGATACCGCGCTACCTACCTATAAACCACAGCTCCGTAAATGCGGCAACACATTATTGTAGTGTGTTTATGACAATATGCAAGGATGCTAGTGTGCGTGAAAAATTTGTTGCCAGCTGCTCAACTGTTACCCGAGTTAATGGGAAAAATATTTTTGCTGTGATGTATTAGTTAAGTTGCTGGTTTTAAATGTAGCTCAGAAAATATTTAAAAATTAACAATTAAAAGCGAATATGTATCAATATACTTAATTGTATATATTATTACGTAGGTTAGACGTAGGTTCCTTCTGTAGAAAAATGGTAGGTATTTAAAGCTATGATTAGACCCCATTTTTTAGAATTTTTTTTTTATTACTACCAACCTTTTTCTTCCCTTGGGTATCGTAAAAGGCGACTAACTAACTAAAGACTGCACATACATCCAATAGCATAGAGCGGCGATGGGCCCATCAAAATAATACTACCAACCCCTCTCTTCCCTTCGGTGTCGTAAGAGGCGACTAACAGACTAAAGACTGCACATACATCCAACAGCATAGAGCAACTATGGGCTCATCAAAATAATACTACCAACCCCTCACTTTTCTTCGATGTCGTAAAAGGGGACTAACGGACTAAAGACTGCACATACATCCAACAGCATAGAGCGACGATGAACTCATTAAAATAATACTACCAACCCCTCTCTTCTCTTCAGTGTCGTAAAAGGCGACTAATGGACTAAAGACTGCACATACATCCAACAGCATAGAGCGGCGATGGGCTCATCAAAATAATATTACCAACCCCTTTCTTCCCTTTGGTGTCGTAAAAGCGACTAACGCGCTAAAGGCTCACCACCTAAGCACATGTGCAGACTGCGCAGTTGTTTCTTGCTGAAGCGTGGACTGTTTGGGCGTGGTCTGTGTTGTCCATAGATTAAAATGATTACTAATTTTACTTAGTCTTTATTCATGATTATTCTACATATGACTAAATACTTTTTCGTTTTTGTAGGCTCATTGTCATGTACCTAACAGACAAAAATTAAAAAAAAAATACTATTTCCCCTGGGGCAAGAAAAGCTATTTTAGCCTCGCTTAACAACGCTACAATGACGGTCTTTTTGAGCAAGAGGAGTGAAAATATTATTTCAAACATTGTCTATGAATTTTTTCAAAACGAATACGTCCGTGATTTGCCGGTGGCGGCACTGACACTGAGAGCATTATCACTGATAAGTGGGGATGCGTTCATAGAGAATGTATGAAAAACACTGTGCCGGCACTGTGTCGGAACTGTGGCTTCACTGATATGTGTGAAGCAACCTTTAACCTATAATATTACCCGAATCATAAGCTATACACCAGGTCAGGTCCTGTTCTCAGTTTCATTAAAATCCGTCCAGCGGTTTTTGTGTGATGCGCGTCAAACAAACAGACACAAAATTCCAAAAATGATTCTAATGTTCACGTATCCTTCATCCCCTAGATTATGTTTTTCGCAAATATTTTCAATGTAAGTACAGACACGAAAAGTTTACATTTCAGGAACATAGGTCAAAATGAAAAAAATGGCTTTTCCATACTTGAGTCAATCAGCTGATTGCGCATTTTGTATAGGAAAAAATAATAAATTTTCAACCCATGTTTCTTAAGGAAAATGAAATAACATAGACGAGGTTAAGTATATAGTAACTTTGTAAGACAAATGAAATAGGTGACCTTTAAAATAAAAGACAATAACAATAAATTCACATAATAAAAATCTCAACTACGGGGACTTTATTCTTGTACTCGTACCCCTCACGTGATTCTAGGCACGACGTGCCTACAAATGTTGATCGCTTATTTGATGATAGGCACGTAGTGCCTATCATTTTTCAAGTCTGTTTTATACTTCGGTTTCAGTTTTTAGTGTCTGCGGCTTGTATCGGTTGGCTGCACGAGCTGTCTAGTGTGAATAAACGTCAATAAAAACAGACTTACTTCGAAAAGATCTATTTTTAAAAAATAAAAATAAAAAAATAAAAAATAACTCGATGCGGAAATTGTTGTTTTTCTTTACATTTTTCTATGAAAAGTTGTAAACATTTTTATATATTATTATTACTATGTAGTAAGAGGTTACATATAAAGAAGAAAAAGATACCCTTATCGCGTTTAATTCTTAAATATAATAAAAAATATTAAAAAAAAATATAAATAAAAAAAATATATATAATTAAATATTTGTTTAATATTTTTTAATGAAACCGCCATAATATTGAAGATAATTTTTCTAGGAATCCAACGATATACAATATGTGTGGTGTTTAAAAAAGGAAGGCCACAAAAACCACTTAACACTACTCAAGTACCTGTATCAAATTACGCCGCGTCATACCCAAATCAGAGAAGGACTTGCGCGCGCGCTGACGCCATCACGTGAGGGAAGCGGTAACACTGAATGGCGTTTATTGTTCATATTATTTTATGATGAAATTTCGAAATTATACGATACTTACTGATGGTATGTGATCCCAGTGTCCTTCTTATTTTTAGAAGTATTATTTTTACACAGTTTTACTACGCAAACTGGCATTTTAGTTTGAATTAAGCCCAAAATTGAATAAAACATTCGGGACGTACTACACGTCACCCACAGCTGTCAGTGTGACTGACTCGGGTACGCCGATTTCGGCGTAGTATTAGTTGCCGTTGCCGCATTTGACAAGTACGACGGAGGTATCTAGTCGAGCGCAGCGAGACCAATTATTAATATAAGGGCAGATCGTTTTTCAAATAGAACGCTCGCAAATACGGCTTTAAAAAAGGCTGCGGATAGAGTGCCGCAAGCGGCATTCTAGTACGATCGACGATCGGTTACGATGCCGTCATTACAGCATCCTAGTACAAAGTGTAGGCAGTGAATAGAGTACCACAAGCGGCAACATAGTACGATCGGTTACAATGCCGTAATTTGACGGCATTCTAGTACGAAGCGTATAGAGTGCCACAAGCGGCATTCTATCTCAATCGGTTCGGGAACCGTAACATATTTTTTATTTGTCGTAATGTTGAGACGACATAATATTCAAAAGACATTTTTGTATGGAGTTAGATTTCTGTTGTCTAATAAGAAAAAATAACTGCGCTTCGCGATTGTCTTAAATTTCTAACCTATCACGTGGGACCTACAAAAGTAGGGTAGCTAGTATTTCTGTTGTCTAATAAAAACTTTGCGGCAGATTAGGCGGCGTCACTATTATACCGCAAAACTTACTGTTCCCTAACCGATGGAGATACAGTGCCGCTTGTGGCACTGTATCTCATGTAATTTGACGGCATCCTAGTACGAAGCGTATAGAGTGCCACAAGCGGCATTGTATCTCAATCGGTTCGGGAACCGTAACATATTTTTTATTGGAAGTGTATAGAGTGCCACAAGCGGCACTGTATCTCCATCGGTTAGGGAACCGTAAGTTTTGAGGTATAATAATGACGCCGCCTAAGCTGCCGTAAAGTTTTTGTTAGACAACAGAAATACTAGCTGCACTACTCACGTGATAGGTTAGAAATTTAAGACAATCGCGAAGCGCAGCGTAGCGATTGTTTTGAATTTCGAGGTTATTTTTTTTATTACACAACAGAAATCTAACTCCATACAAAAATATCTTTTGAATAATAAGTCGTCTGAACATTTTGACAAATAAAAAAGGCTGTGGATAGAGTGCCGCAAGCGGCATTCTAGTACGATCGGTTACGATGCCGTAATTACGGCATCCTAGTACAAAGCGTATAGAGTGCCACAAGCGGCATTATATCTCAATCGGTTCGGGAACCGTAACATATTTTTTATTTATCATAATGTTCAGACGATTTATTATTCAAACGATATTTTTGTATGGAGTTAGATTTCTGTTGTCTAATAAAAAAATAACCTCGAAATTCAAGACAATCGCTACGCTGCGCTTCGCGATTGTCTTAAATTTCTAACCTATCACGTGACCTACACGAGTAGGGCAGCTAGTATTTATGTTGTCTAACAAAAACTTTACGGCAGCTTAGAAGGCGTCACTATTATACCGCAAAACTTACGGTTCCCTAACCGATGGAGATACAGTGCCGCTTGTGGCACTCTATACACTTCCAATAAAAAATATGTTACGGTTCCCGAACCGATTGAGATACAATGCCGCTTGTGGCACTCTATACGCTTCGTACTAGGATGCCGTCAAATTACGGCATCGTAACCGATCGTACTAAGTTGCCGCTTGTGGCACTCTAATCAATGCCTACACTTTGTACTAGGATGCCGTAATTACGGCATCGTAACCGATCGTACTAGAATGCCGCTTGTGGCACTCTATCCACAGCCTATATTTTTACTTTGCTCATATAGGGCCTTATTTATTATGACGGACGACAACAGCTCAATGAGCTCAATGATGACATCGCGTCGCGTGACATTGACGTTAGTTGCGTTTTGTTTCTTCATTTTGTCTTTATTTCTTAATATAAAAACTATGTTCTTGCTGATGGAATTGTAACTGAGGAACTGAATATTTTTTCTCTAACCTTTGGAACTTAACTCACCATCACAACAATGCTAGTGGCATTCCTGTAAAATCAGAGGCATTTACTTACCAGTGATACATCGTAGCCGACGCCTGTTGTTGTGATAATAGCAAATTGTGAGCATAGCATTTAGACAAGATCTTATTCTCAAGGCTTTGTAGGTATGATTTGTAGCGACAAAGCCCTTGTCGCTACATATAACCTTTGGCACAAAGGTTGATATTTATGTTAGTATTGTTGTTATATATGACAGAATTTGACAAAGGATTGTAAATAAATCAAGTACCTACTTACGATGTGATGAAGTTTTTTTTTTATTTTGAAAAGATTCAAACGGTGGCGCAGGCGCATGCACATCACCTGATGGGAAGTAATCACCGCCGCCTATGGACACCCGCAAAACCAGAGGAGATACAGATGCGTTGCCGACCTTAGAACGAAGAAACGACCGAGAAATTAGTAGGTACCTATAGGATCTTTAAGGAAGGAGAAGGAACTGTGAGGGGGTCAGAGGGATAAGATTAGGGTTGCCACCCGTACTCTAAAATAGAGTATTGTACTCTTTTTCATGTATGCGTACTCTATAATCTACGACACCAATAGAGTACGCTAAAATACTCTATTAACAAAAAACTGATTGTTACTGGTTATGAGTAGTTACTGATATGTGATGATATGATGATACTTAAGAGTTTACTGATAGAGTCTTCTCTCTTAAGAATGTAAAGTGGAGAGACGAAAGGAATAGAGCTACCCTAAATTTAATACAAAACGAGTTGAATATATAATTTTAATCTAAATAATGATTGCAAAGAGGCTGACAATATCTTCAATAAAGACAAATATTTGTTCAATGTCGCAAAGAACAACAAAAAATACGTTTTAAGGACAAATAAATAAATACTCTTTTTTATGCTATGTACCTACTCTATTTTTGTTCTAACAAAATGAAAAAATACTCTATTTGTCCTAAAAAAAAGGTGGTAACCCTAGATAAGATGGGCCTCTGGTACTTTTACTCACCGGACGAAACACAACAGCAACGTGACAGCAACGAGGGCCATTGCCTCAAGCCGATATTCCGTGAGAGGGTAGTATTACGCCAGGCGAGTCGGCCAAAATTGGGCTGCAACGCAGCGTAAATAGAATAGAATAGAAAAGAATTTTATTGCTGAAATTGTGTACAATTTGCGGTTGAAGATGCAGTACATTTTCGTTACAACAGTCTACCCATAACGGGCATGCAATTTTAAGTAGTTGGTTACAAAAAATAATAAAACAACCACATAGACAAAATCTACCACTCAGACAAAATGTCTGGTGATTATAACGAACCACAATAGATGGTAGTCAAATGGTAAGTGCTTGTTTTAAGTCAGCCTGGTCAGCTTCCACCGTTCTTATCTAAACCTGTCACCGTAACAACAACGTTAGGTATTGTTGTGTCCCGACAGTAAGACGTAAAACATTTAGATCCTAGATGACGACTAGTGGGCGAAGGCCCTACCGACTGGGTCCCACGTGAGGTCAAAGGCCGGCATAGACGGAGGTGGAGAGACGAGCTTGATGCTTAGGCGAAGGATTGGCCAACATAAGCAACAGACCCCAAAAATTGTAAAAAAGAGAGTAAGGCCTTTGCCCAGCAGTGGGACAATACTGATATGCGATTCTCTAAGCGACACATAGACGCTGCGCGCATGGCTGTGATCATAGATGTTACAGCCGTCACATCGTTCGCTACAGTCACGGCTGTGGTCAAAGTTGAGGCTGTTTTACTTCCATAATACCGATTTTATGCCTACATGAAATGTCAAAGAAGTGATTCCCTATCACGCCGCTTACAGCCGTGCGAAGCTAGTGTTGAGCAGGGTTGAAAATTATTTAGAAGAATACATAATTATTGTACGCTGACCGCTGTTGCAGCCGCTGCTACCAAGGCTTTAGATGTTTGCGCTTAGGGAATCACACTGCAGACTTATAACCACGTATTGTCAGGATGTTCTTCATTCTGCAGCCCATACCATCAATACCAGCTTGGGTCTATCCCCGCTGCCGGTGGCGGCCTAGCTAGGTTATGTTTTTCTACTTAAAACTATCGTAGCTAAACAAAGACATTAAACTTTGTAGCTAAATCTAAGTGTTTTTATAAAGTATTGTAAAATAAAACTTCTGATTTAAGTAAGTAGGTAAAATTACTGTTTAATAAAGAGTATAATATTTCGTCATAACATGCTTGAGGATTCTGAGTAAAGTGCACTACCTTTAGGTATTTTTGGTGAAGGCCTTCATCAAAACATTTTCGAAGAAAATTAAAAAAAGTATGAAGTTTGTTTTCGAAGAAAACCAAGCTTTACTTATTTCACAGACGTATAATAGTATACGTCTGTGCTTATAATAGACATATAATAGTGGCAGTCCGATTATGAAAATGTTACGTGACTAACGTGACACACAATATTATGTTAGGGTTAAACCATGGACTTAATTGTTAAGTCCATGGGTTGTAAAATAAAATAATGTAGAAACAACAAGACCACGGACAAGACTTTATAACTTTTTGTTGTTCTATCCCAGTGTATTTCTATATTCAGCGTATTTGTTTGAGTTTGTAGGGTGTATTTTCAACACTACCTACCTCAATATCAATCTAATTTATGTGGCCAGCAGTGCGATTCTCTCTCTAAGTTAAAGCCTTGGTAGCAGCGGCTGCCGCAACGCTGAGAATTGACTCTGTCTCTTTCATATTCATAGAGTTGGAAAGAGACAGCAGATCACAGCCATGCGCGCAGCGTCTATGTGTCGCTTAAAGAATCGCATAGCTGAATGCTTTTATGATAATAGGATTATCAAAATAACCTTTTTCATCATATTTTGTGAAAATTGCAAAGTCCGCATTTAGCGAAACAATACCCCACAACAGTCGGATCTGCTCGCAAAACGGAGTAAAAAAAGCGCATACCTTCCTAAGATTGCTTTCACTGTGTGATGAAATTCAAAAGTGATTACACTCATCGCGGGCGGACGTCCTGTACAAAAAATGTAATTGAAATAAAATTAAACTAAACTACCTATTTGGCAGGCCGCCATTTTTTAGTTTCGGCTTCTTTTTAAGTTTGAATCATAGCCATCTTCCGGACATCGGATGGCACATACCTACAATTGCCTACTTACGTACTCTCCTCATGTCGGCATAATATTCTCACACTCTCACTTTCATTTAATACAATCTGAATCGATATTTTAGACTCTACTTATTAATTGACGGTGTCCGTTAATGCATTTATGCAATTCGATCATGTCAGACTTGTTCCTGGTTTGCTATGAGAAGTTTTTGGCTACGACTGGTTTGTTGTATTATTCCGTCAAAGAAACTGCCGTTGGTCGCCTGCTGCCATCATTACCAGGTATGGTTAAAGGACTGCGACTAAGTTGGTGGTTTATCAAGCCTGATTCCGAAAATTCCACGAAGGATTTAGGTACTTACGACAGCAATCAGGAATACAGGAAACCGGTAAGCTATAGGTATAGACATTATAATATGCAATACCAGAGCTACTTATCACCATTATAATTAAGTTGTTCACCGGAGAGCAGATATTCTTTTGTATGTTGTTGTGTTGACTTGTATAATTGTATTTTTAAATGTTTTTTAGTAATGGAAAATGACCTTATATGATAGGGAGGGCATTTTCCAATTTGTACTGACGCTGAAAAAGATAGGGAGAAAAGAAATACCCTTGCTGATTTTCTTGCCAGTTCTTTCGAGTACAAGGCTCCCGCCCCATAGCAGGACTTACGAACCGATGGGATAGCGACATTCATACTCAATTATTGTAGCCTAAATTGAGTACCTAAATAGTTTTTTAATTTTGAATTTTTGAGCTTAGTGCGGCGAGTTTTATTTTAACCAAACGTAAATGAAAACGTGAAATTCAGGACTAGCAAAATTGTAACTTACCTCGTTTGTTTGAGAGGCTCTGCTATGCTGCCTCGTTGGTGAACAAAAATTAAATTAGCAAGTAGATCACATAAAGTAAGAAATGTATAAAGAATACATACCCACATACATATTATAAGTAATTACGACTATTATCCCCGAAGGGTTAGTCAGAGACTTGGATGAGGACCGCAAAAGCGTCCTCTGCCATAGTCCACTTTTCACTAAATAGCGACTGCACATGTGTTTAGATTGACAGGTGGTGAGCCCATCTCCGCTCTATGCTGTTGGATGATGTGCAGTCTTTAGTCTGTTAGTCGCCTTTTACGACACCCAAGGGAAAAGAGGGGGTGGTAGTATTCTTTCACCGCTCCGCGACACGGTAAAGACGTGGTGAAGACTGTAAAGTTATTGTAAAGAATAAAGAAAAGATGATACCCCAAAAAAGAGAGAAAGTACACTGGAAATATAAAAAGTTGGTAATTTGATAATGTGGCATTAAGTAAAGATTTTATGATAATTATATAACAAATAAACAAAAAAGGACCTCTTACAATTGGGGGTAAGGTGAAACCAAATAAAAATTAAGCAATCAGATAAAATGTATTTATTTCCACGAAAGCAGTGATTTGCATTTTTTATTTTGATTTTTTATCCATGGTGAACAGCTATGGTAGGTACTAGTAAGTTTATCTGTGCATTTTTATTAAAATCATAGCCTTCATAGCTGCTGACTTTTAGTTGTCATTGTTACAGTTCATTGTCATGAGTTTGTTTTGACTTGCACCGATATGTTTTACCAATTAGATTATGTTTGGTATTTTATACAAATTTCTTAGTTCCATTAAAGTATTGAAAATTAACAATCTATAAAATGCACGGCGTATTCACTAACATCCTATGGTATTTGGAGTTTCTGGCGTTCGCCATAATACTAATACTGTTCTTTTTGCTAATTTTATATTCGGCAAGGAATAATTATGTGCCCTACAACCCTAGATTCGATATGAGAAAGAAGTAAGTGTTACATTATCTTCTTTTTTATCGTTTTCATTATTGAATACATATATTTCTTCGCGGAGGGGTAGGCAGAGATCATAATGATGATGTTCATATTTCTCTTCACCTCTACTCAGTGCTCATACAATATAACTTTGAGCAGAAACCAAAATATTTATATTAGCTGTCCTTTGTTCAAATCCTGAAAAACGGTGTTAGTTAGATAAAAGAATACTAGCTTACCCGACAGACGTGGTCCTGTCTTAATTATGATCGAAAAAAAAATCTATTTTTTTTCATAAGAACCTTCTCCTGACAATAACAAACACAACTAAAAAATAATTAGAGAATATCTTTATTATTGAAATGTTGCATTCACAATGCTATATAGATATAGGATAAAATATTTACTAGAAAAAATAAAAAAAACATCTAATAATTAAGCGAAATCGGTCCAGCCGTTCACGCGTGATGGCGTGACCAAGGGAAATAGGAATTCATTTTTATATAATAGATAGATAATATTCTTTACTATCCAAAATTAACCCTGTATATATATAATACAGGGTTAATTTTGGACCCCCCGCCAAAATTTTTAACGTGATTCTATAGCAGCAATCCAACCAAATAATGAAATAAAAAAACATTATTTTTTTACATTTTTGTCTCAACTTTTCCGAAAATTAAAATTATTGTCACCTAGCGCGCGGCTTACCGCGGTTATCAAAGCGTATATAGTAAGCGCGTGACCGCTTTTATTCACCCCGTGCACCAATGACAGCGCGCCGTCGTTTTGACCGCGAGGGTGAGCGCACGCACATAAAGGACATAAAAAGCAGGCAAAAAATTGTAATTAAGAAAGGAAAACATTCATTATTTTTACGTCAAATGTTTTATTATTACTTTTTTTACTCCATTTTTACATTTGGCGGGGGTACAAATAACCCTGTTTAGGCTGGCAAACTCAGGAGAGGTGACATCTGCAGACAGCACACAACAGACGCTCCTACTACGCGGCCCCACTACCCCGCGCTCTTCTTTCCTGCCCCTGCAACTTTTCGTCCCCCGTTCCGCAGACTCTCACAGAAAGTTAGGTTTTGGGTAATCCACGCCAGACCCGAGCCGATCCATAGTTATTATAAAATTTAGACATTTTGCGACTAAGACTATTTGCGATGTGTACGAAATGAGAAACTGTTAATTTAGACATTTTGCGATGTGTACGAACTGAGAAACTGGCAATTTAGACATTTTGCGACTAAGACGATTTGCGATGTGTACGAAATGAGAAACTGGTAATTTAGCTACTCAGACGAATTGCGATTTAGGCAATCCGCGCCCGACCTGGGGGGTTACTCTTGAACGCAAACTCAATCTCAATACAATTCCAATGCGATTAATATGTATCGATATTGGGATAAGTAAAGATAATTCCGGAACGCCATCTCGATAATAATTTGTTCAATCAATTTCCACGCAATTTAATTCCAATGTGGCGCTATTGTCGCTTACAAAAGTGCCATTTGACATTTTTTAGATTTGTGACTGGAAATTGATTGATGCAATTGTGTTTCAAGAGTAAGGCTACTGTTTGTTGGGTCAGCCTCTAGAAACAATAATAGAGAACAAAGAAATTGTTTGAAAATCATTATTAAGTACACAGATGAGCTCGATGGCGCAGCGGCTAATTCGTTCGGTTTATGATCTTGTCAGTTAAACTTTCCGGGTTATTGTATGTGTGACCAAATTTAAAACTTTTGGAGCTCCTACGTGTTTCGAAAGCCTTGGTCCCGGTTGTTGTTGTAAGATGGCAGTCTTTAAAGCCCTCTAACCCGCATTGGACCAGCGTGCATGGTAACCACCATGCTGGCCCCATCTACCCGTGTGTTGTTGTTTATGTGGGACGTTTACTGGCTGATGACGGCGATTACGATAATTGCACAATAAAGGAAAACACGCACGTAACTTTCGTAACTTCGTAATGCTTCAAACACACAGATACAAAATGTCCGTACCTAACTCTTCTATAAATTTGATCAATTTATAGAAAAGTTAGGTACGGACATTTTGTATCTGTGTGAGAACCAAAACCAAACCAAAGACCTCTACAAAAGAGAGAAGAGATTTTCATCAACGGATTTAAAAAGGCCACTAAGGACTTAATTTTCCTATTACGATTCAAATTATTCGTCGTAAGTGACAAATAATTTACTTCAAGAACTTTTTTTGGAATTGAATGTTTACGATTCCCAATAAAGATTTTCAGAGAATCTGCAAGGATTTACTGCAATTAGTTTTATTAGAATTCTTCAACTCCTCTTTGAACCTAGTGATTTTTCTCCGAAACTAAAACTAAGATTAAAATTGATTGATTGATTATTTATTTCGGCCGTAAATAATAAAAAAAAAATCTCAATAATATACACGCGAGCTCAGGTCATCCTACTTGAAGCTGTAATTTTTTTTAAATCAATATTGATCGTTATGCCCTTCGATCAACAATACCAACCGAAGATTATGCCCAAAAGATAAATTTCAAAATTTACTAAAGAAATTTGACATTTTTGCAATCTACCCAAAAATGTCATCTGTACACCTTCATCAAGAAACACTGTATGGTTGTTCATCATCATCTTAGATACTGTAGGATGTGAAACTCTGGATTTTCTGAGAGAATAGTGAAAAAACAACAACTATAAGTTTAAATCGAACGTGCCTTCCGAAGCTTCACTTATGTGAAGCATGTTAGACCACAAAAATCCACAAAATCCAGTCATAGGATTTAATTGCTAAGCCTCTGTTTGAGGCCTTCATCAAGCCGAGGTCTGATCTGAGTAATGACGTGCCCGGCGGGATGGCGATTCGTTGCGGTCTGTCGTTGTTTCTGGTGTAATTTGACCGCAAAACCACGTTTGTTTACACGCTTAGACCTAATGTAGATGACTTTAAAGAGTTCTACGTTAAATTGGCAGAAAATTAAGCTTGGTTAACGTTATTTTGAATTTTTATTTTTTACACAAGGCTAAGTTTTTCGAGACTTAGACTTGGGCAACAGCAGACTGGGGCCTTACCATCAACTCTTAGCCCCTTCGTACACAAGGCTACGCAAATCTTCGATACTCGACGGTTTTAGTCTCCAAACGAGTACCGCCATACAAATTGGAGTCGCGGGACAAATGTCGGCGACTCGTGTACGAACCTCAATGGATTAGTATGGCGGTAGTCGCTTGGAGGCTAAAATCGTCGAGTATCGAAGATTTGCGTAGCCTTGAGTACGAAGGGGCTAAGGCTCGTATCAAATTCCAAATCAAATCCATGCTTGAATACAGTTAGAAAGGGACGGCGATATATGCGATGAATAGCACCATCCTTTTATAACTGTACTCAAGCAGAGATTTGATTGTGAGTTTGGTTAGAATTCGAACCTAGAGCAGCGTTATTACTTAAATCTTTTAGGAAAATTCCCATACGAATTTTGCATAGTAAGATTAAAGTAATATTGGTCCCAGTTGGAAGTTGGGGGTCCATATTGGGTTGCATAAAATAAAGAGGCATATTTTGAGGCTGCATAACGTTTTTTGGCATACTCTTCGTTTCGCATAACGTTCATTCAGAATAAATCATTAGGCATACTTTATTTCCCAATAACTTCTTTTATAATAATGATAAATCAGCATCAAATGTTCATGCATAAATGTTTTTAGAATAACGATTACTAATCATAACATTTATTAGCATCTCACCCTATTGCATACAGATTACAAGTCATGTCAGATTATCGTTTGTTATTTTTTTCAAAATCCTTATTTTTTGAAATCCCACTCAACGTTTGGCCGAAGCTATTAATGCTAGTTTATTCATTTTTCAGAAACACGTTTCCAATATTATAAAAATACAACATTTCAAATAATTGAAATCCATAATATTATTATCAACGAACAACTTGTAATCGTAGTAACGTTTAAAGCATGCAAGCAGGCATGCAGCATCATCCAAGCACGCAGCATGCAGCAGGCATGGTTTCTGTCACGGCTCCGGCGCTGCGAAGCTCCGGCGGTCAAACGGGCGGTTAAACCCACCTGGTAGGCTACTCTTGAAACAGAATTGCATTAATCAATTTCCAATCACAAATCTAAAAAATGTCAAATGGCACTTTTGTAAGCGACAATAGCGCCACATTGGAATTTAATTGCGAGGAAATTGATTGAACAAATTATTATCGAGATGGCGTTCCGGAAATATCTTTACTTATCCCAATATCGATACATATTAATCGCATTGGAATTGTATTAAGATTGAGTTTGCGTTCGAGAGTAACCCCCCTGCTCCTCAGCTTGCGGGCCGCCTCGCCCCTCCGCGCCTACGCGGGCTTAAATTACACTCTAGCGTAGGGCAGACCCAAATAAAGACTACATAATAAGATGTACCTGACTGGTTAGAAATTTAAGACAATCGCGAAGCACAGCGTAGCGTAGCTATCCCGTGATCTACAGGAGTAGAGCAGCTAATATTTCTGTTATCTAATAAAAATATAAAAATAACCTTAACATTCAAGACAATCGCTACGCTGCGCTTCATTCATTATGCGTTTCGTATTTTATGTTAAATAACATTTAGACGTATAGCAATTATGTTATTTACATTTATGCTGATTAAAATTATGATAAAGACGATTATGCTAATATAAAATTATGCCAATGAAACGATTATCGGTTTACAACACTCTGCTTATCGTAATTTATGCGAAAAAACTTTATGCTGAAACTGTTATGCCAAACTACATTATGACGAAAGAGATTATGCGACCGAAAGGGCTCCCGGAAGTTGGGACTCAATCCTGCGACCTTCAGAATACGGGTGAGAGCTTTTATAAATGAGCTACGAATTCTCAAATGCTTGTCCAGTATTTGAAAATAACAGCCAGCGTTATTTAATTAATTATAAATCAGAGACAGAAGCTTAATTTTTGCAATTCACTATGAAGAGCTGTCGGCCGTTTTGCAAAAGGTTGTGGGTTCGACTTCCATCTGACGTAGGTAGGTACTTAATTATACGATAAAAGTGAGTCTGTGCTCTAGTGGATCCATCGATAGTGATTTGACCATCACTTCAAGTCACTTTGCATCTTTAAATCTAGATTGCACATCTTTTGAGCTCAGTCATCACGTCAGTAATTTTTTTTTTCATTTCAGATTCATGACAGATGGGACATGGCTAACTCAGGGCTGATATGCAAAACAAACAGAAAATTATGTAACTACTAACTCAATTTCAAATTATCTAAAGTTTTTATTATTTTAAGCTTCCACTTTTGGCCTCGAATAAAGCAAAAAAAATATTTGAAAACTCGGGCTTTGCCTCGCAGCTAACAAAACAGAATATTGGACAGTGATAGTATCACTAATAATAAATAACATAACTAACCGGGTCGCGTGGCGGTGAAAGAATACTACCACCCCCTCTCTTCCCTTGGGTGTCGTAAAAGGCGACTAACGGACTAAAGACCGCACATACATCCAACAGCGTAGAACTTCGATGGGCTCACCTGTCACGCTGAGCAATGTGCAGTCGCTTTTTGGTGAAAAGGTGAATAGTCACCTTTTTACAAAAACATAGGGTAGAAGACCGCTTATGCTGTCCTAATGAGGACCTAGTCTCGATCTGTAATCCTCCTTCTGGGATAATAGTTATGTATGTGTATGTGTGTATGTATGTAAATAATATAACATGAGCTGTGTGTGAAGTGTAGCGGCTCACTAAAAGAATGCTTCTCTCTTCTCTTGGGTGTCGTAAAAAGAGACCAATGGACTAAAGACTGCATATACATCCAACAGCATAAAGCTCACCACCTATGCACGCTGAGCAAACATGCAGTTGTAATTTGGTGAAATATGGACTATGGCAGTGGATTACTTCTGCGGTCCATAATAGTCCTAGTCTCTAACTCACCCCTTGGGGATAATAGTCATGAATATAATATGTACTATCTGGGTCACCGTCGTTTTACCAGTTTGCATAAAATTTCGTATGAAGCGCACCGCCCGCCCGGGTACGTGCCCGTACCAAAAGACGACGCGTTGTGCAAGGGATTTTGACCTTTAAACTGGTAAAGCGACGGAGTCCGCAATGGTAAATATGAATAATATGTACGTATGTAAAAAAAGCACTTACGTTTGAACAAATTGATGATTATTTTTTCCGCAGCGTCGAAAGAGCAGTACCTATTTCACCACTCATCCCAGTTCAGGAGTTGAACCAGCGGCCCCCCTGTTACGACCCTGACTGCATCTGGTTCTGCCGGCTCTTCGGCAGCATCACAGTCATTGCCGTCTGCTACTACTTTGCTTACACCCTCATCGCGGATACCAAGCTGAAGTTCGGAATGTTTGTCCCTTAAGCCTCGCGAACGTCAAGCAAATTTCTAGTTCATTGCGTGTTTAGTTGTGGAAGCCTTACTCTACTTAGGTAATAGAAAGAATGCAATGGACAGAGAATCGTGCACCGTGTCGTACAAAAAAAAAGTAATAGTAACAATGTGCTGTGATGTTCTTTTGTTTTTGGAAATTAAAGCCAATCAGTTGCATAGAAAAGCTTTAATAATTTTATTGATTAAGTAGTATTTTTTTATGAAACGCCTGCCTTTTATCTGTAGTAGGTAGCTTGGTCTAGTGAAAACTAGTTGCGTGCACGCTGCACGCGCCAATGCACGCTCCATACAACGCTTGAACGCTCCGCTGCACGCCTAACACTGTTCGAATTAGCAGATTATTACAATTGTAGTAAATGAAAGGTGTTGAAACAAACGATAAGATAAAAAACAGCACAATATTTACGGTAAGGTACCATCAAACATTCTAAATAAAGGAGCAGTTTCACAAATGACTTGGCCAGTCACGACCACGAAAGATGATCGGATAAAAATCTTTTATTGTAGACTCATTGAGTCCTCACTTTCGACTGATCCCATTAGTTTCAATTACAACAATATTATCGGAGGTTTTGTCTTTTGTTTTTAGCGCGCCAAACTGTAGCTGTTGTTTGTACACGACAAGAAAAAACCTAATGTGTTCTGTAATTGGTTTAGAAGTGTTTCGATTTTTTATATACGTTAGCTAGATTTAAATAAAAGATTGTTCTAATTTCATTATCAACTACTGAGCTTAGGATGACTTTGAATTTTGGAAAATGGAGACAGTGCGTGACTTAAAAATTTTATAAGTAGGATATGGAGTTATGGACCTATACATTCGAATATTTCGATGCATAGCCCGGGTCCGGCTTGTGATCCCAACCTACTGCTTTTGGCAAGTGTAACATAATTTTTTTTTACTTGTTTTGTTCTACAACGGTTAAGTGCTTGGCCTTCATCTCATCTGATCATGGTAAGTGACGATAAGGCCGGTGGTGGAAGCGTGCTTCACTCGGAATCCTTAACCACTGAGGAACTGGCTATCTTATCTCTGAATTTTTTTTTTTATTTTTTTTTATTGGCAACGGGTAAGAGCTTGGCCTTCATCTCACCTGATGGTAAGTGACGATAAGGCCGAAGGTGGAAGCGCGCTACACCCGGAATCCTCAACCACTGAGGAACTGGCTATCTTATCTCAAACTGCCGGAACACAACAATGCTATAAACATCGTTGTTATGGCGACAGACTTAGATAAGATGGTGGTAGCTAGCCAGGTGGACTTAACAGCCCTACCACCAACCAAACAGAGCACACAAAGATGTACTCCCCGCTGGGAATCGAACCCGGGACCTCTGGGTCTGAAACAGGTAGCTTAGCCACTAGACCACAGAGGCGGTCGGAACACAACAATGCTATAAACGTCGTTGTTATGGCGATAGACTTAGATAAGATGGCGGTAGCTAGCCAGGCGGACTTAACAGTCCTATCACCAACCAAATCAAGTACACAAAGGTGTACCCTCTGCTGGGAATCGAACTTGGGACTTCTGGATCTGAGACCGGTGGTTTAGCCACTAGATTACAGGGGCAATTGTAGCGATAACATGATTTTAATGATGCAGGCGTTTGTCCAGCAATTGGCCATTCGGCAGGTCGGCCCTCCTTCCTCAAAAGGATTAGCCTCACCGTCCTAAGAGAATGGAAACAGCTCGTTTGCAGACACATTTCATATCAAGCAATCTGAAACGGTCTTCCAGGTATTCGGAGGAGAGAACCCAGGCCCGACCAAGGACACCATCCGGGTCTGCATGGAGCGGTGTTCTTTTGCCGCAGTCTTAGAAAAGCCGCTCCTAATTCTCCAATTAAAAAACCAAACTCAAAATCAAATCCATGCTTGAATACAGATGGCGATATATGCGATGAATAGCACCATCCCTTTCTAACTGTACTCAAGCAGAGATTTGAGTGTGAGTTTGGTTTTAGAATACGAGCCTAAGATCGAAGATGAAAATACACCAATCCTCGTCTACCGGGGAACTGTTATTACGGCGCCTGACTTAAACATATTTTAATATACAAAAGAACCGCAAAGCCACTTTTCCCCAATGTTCTGTTTGTCCTTTTGAACATAAGTGTGCCTTCTTTTGTTTACATAGGCGGTAAAACATTGTCGCTAACACTTTTTTGACTTGTGCAAACACTCCGAAATCTATTAATAATGTTTTGAAATGTACCACTTTTTTAAATAAAGCTGTTATGATATTGGGAGTCTTCGTTGGCGTGGAACTGTAGATGTAAACTGACATTAAAAAAAAAGAAAAACTATTTGATGGTATGGGTTACTTTGATAAACCCTAAACAGAGGCTCCGCAACATAAATAGGCATTTTTTGACAATCACAGGATTCTTTTTTACAATACACTTTTCATCACTTTTCATCTATACTATATAATTATATATATAGGTAATATTATAAAGCTGAAGAGTTTGAATGAATGAATGAATGAAAAATATTATATTGCACTACAAAACCAATTTAAAACAATACAAAGAAAAACAGTTTGACAAAAGGCGGCCTTAATGCTAGGGTTGAACTTTTTGCCAGGCAACCTTTGGGCAAAAGAAACCATATAGTTGAAGAAACAATCACGGGCTAGTGCACAGTACGTATAAGGAGGAAAATACTATGTTAATAAAATATAGATTCGATGAATATCAGAAAATTAGATAGAAATAGACTAAATGGACTAAATATGGAGGAGATACATTATAGAGTGACAGGTCAATGTATAAGGTTAGGATGAAGAGTCCAGCCTGAGGAAGTACTCTTTGGTCTGTCGGTTAAAAGAGTCGTTTGCTTGAACGCGCTAATCTCAGGAATTATGGTCCGATTTGAAAAAATCTTTCAGTGTTAGATAGCCCATTTATCGAGGAAGGCTATATAGGCTATACTTATATCATCACGCTTAGACCAATAGGAGTGGAGCACAAAGTAACTATTCCATGCGGACGAAGTGGCGGGCAGAAGCTATATATAATAAAATGAATATGCTTATTTAAAAATAATTATAAACTGTTATCATAATACAGACTGTTTTATTGGTACATGTAATAAGTTAATCAAATATATTTTATAAGCTTTTATAGGTGAGTCTAGCCTAATAAAGTATTCTTTACCTTATGTTTATTAGTGTAAAAGTGTCTATATATTATTTACAAGCGGCCGCTCGCGGTTTCCCCGCGTGGTTCCCGTTCCCGTGGAAATATCGGGATAAAAAGTATCCTATGTGTTAATCCAGGTTATAAACTATCTGTATGCCGAATTTTATCCAAATCCATTCAGTTTTTAAGTGAAATAGTAACAAACATCCGTCCATACTTACAAACTTTCGTGTTTATAATATTAGTAGGATACAGTGTATTGTTTACTTTATAAAATAAAGAAGTTTCAAAACAAAACAAAACAAATATAGTTATTAAAGAGAGAAATTACGAAAATTTGCATGCTTAAGTAAAATACAGGGATCTAAATAGTTTGTTGGAAACATTTTAAAAAAACGTTTATTTAACTGAGTTATTGCGATTTTAAACTTTCTATAGTGTACTTAAAATCGCAATAACTCAGCTAAATAAACGTTTTAAAAAAATGTTTTTTTCAAATTATTTAGATCCCTGCGTTTTACTTTAGCACGCAAAGTTTCATCAAAATTGGCTTATTAATTTTTAAAAATTTCGTTTTGGACGTTTGTATGGGAAACCGAAATGCGTAAAGGCCTAATATGCCAATATCCATCAACAGTAGCGAAGTCTTGATTGCAGTGAAGAAGGTCTTTGCCCAGCAGTGAGACAGTAATTTAAGCCATACTTTACTTTATTTTCGTCATCATCAGCCTATAAACGTCCCACTGCTGTGCACAGGCCTCCTACGTGGACAATAGCACGTGGGGATATTGGGCCATAACCCACCACGCTGGCCCTATGCGGGTTGGGCCCTGTCATCTTTCCACAACAACCGGGACCAACGGCTTAACGTGCCGAAACACGGAGGAGCTCGAGATGTTTTTTTTTAATTTGGTCACCCATCCAGCGACCCGGCATTGCGAAAGTTGCTTAGCGGGC
The DNA here is from genome assembly GCA_963921215.1 of Scoparia ambigualis. NCBI lineage: Eukaryota > Metazoa > Arthropoda > Insecta > Lepidoptera > Crambidae > Scoparia > Scoparia ambigualis. The sequence continues at coordinate 18,785,619 of OY992509.1, forward strand.
AAGATCGCAAGCTGAACGCTGTAGCCGCTGCGCCATCGAGCTCCTCCTTTACTTTTTAGCAACAATTGGAACTTGATAGAGGTTTTGGACCACCCGTGCATGAGTTAAGATGTGCTATAATAAAATTGCAAATGTATAAATATTTATAACTCAAATGCAAATAATGTTTGTTGGCAGATTATTTTAGAACTTCAGGCTGCACATATTTGGCTCATTCCTTTTTATTGTGTTTGTCAGGACAAAGTTTGTATGAATGAATATTTTTGGAAATTTCTAACGGGGTACTTGTATTATTATGTATTCTATGACGGGGTACGGGTCCACGCGGACGAACATTATAATTCGGGTTCTTTATCAATTAATGTTACAATTATAAAGCGATACACCTTCGCGTGATGCAAGTAATCAGATAATGAAGTAATAAAAGAGATAATGAGCTGTATGAGCGCAGATTGATCTGGCGCGGGAAGTAGACTGTGTCGCCCTCTGTCTGGCGATGGATACGCCGATGGTTGCTTTGTCTCATCATGACGGATGCATATTTATTTATTTTAACAATTTTTAACTTTCGCGTTTCTTTTATTATAAACATTCAGCCTGCCCGCGACTACGTCTGCGTGAACACCACGTAGGTATCACGTGACGATAGTTTCCAAAAAAAATATTTCACACAAACTTAGTCCTGACAATTACGAACACAACAAATAAAAAAACCGGCCAAGTGCGAGTCGGATTCGCGCACGAAAGGTTCCGTACCATTATTTATAAAAAGCACGTTTGTTGTATGAGAGCCCTCCTTAAATATTTATTTTATTTTTATTAAAGTAATAATACAACTGAGTATTTTGTGAATGTTTCAAGTGCCTACCTGTTGCCATTATTGATATCGAGCAAAAAAGGGCAAAAAAGTCGCGTTTGTTGTATGGGAGCCCCCATTAAATATTTATTTTATTTTGTTTTTAGTATTTGTTGATATAGCGGCAACAGAAATACATAATTTGTGAAAATTTCAACTGTCTAGCTATCGCGGTTCTTGAGATACAGCCTGGTGACAGACAGACGGACAGACAGCGAAGTCTTAGTATTTACCCTTTGGATACGAAACCCTAAAAATTACCCAAATAGGTGCAGCCGTTCTGAAGTGATACGCGTACAAACCTTTCGGCAATCTTTATTTTATAAAATTATATAGGTACTTACGTCAAGCCGTTGGTCCCGGTTGTTGTCATAATATGGCTGTCGTTGTACCCACCATCTCGCACGTTTGTAATCATGCTTACTGATTGCTACAATGTGTCATGTGACTGATGTACCTGGTAAGTATACGGTAATTCACAATCCAATACATACAAGGAAAACTATAACATTCCTAAAGATGACCGTGATTCAGATGTCTTTTGACGTAACCCGTCTAAAACCAAAAGAGTGTTGTTGAAAAGTGGCATCTATGTCAAAAATATGCTTTTGAAACTGGTAGTATCAATCATCATCAATCAATCATCACATTCTGTTAGCATGTCATGTAAAGTAAAGCTTACATAATATGGTTTTTTTTATCGTTGATTTTTATCGCACTGTGTGCATAGTGCCAGATTTATTTAGCATTCACACCATAACAAAACCTTTTTCATTCCCCATACACGAAAAGTAGGTCTGAAGTTGCCTGAGGAGCAGGTGGAAAGAAATACTTTTCCGCCCTAGGGAGAATAGGCTAGTTGACAAAATCATATTAAAACGATACTTACCTGTTTACCTATTTTATCCTAAAAATACATTTTTCAAAAAATCGATAATTTACAATATTTATTTTGCGTTTTTATATTACGATTTAATTTTACCGCAATGTTGAGTAAATGACGTCACACCGTGCCAAACATCCGTTTCGTTCGAGGCTTGTTCTATAGAAATGTCACAACAATAAAATGACATTTTTCTTTAATAATATTAATAATCCCAATTTTTTATAATGAATATTTGAGATATTTTGTTTCTATAAATCATAATTGATCATTAGAAACGCCAATCCACCCGATTTATTCTTAGTGGACACAAGCCTATTGTTTTAATAATAAGTGACAATTTCACATGTACATCACGGACCTGAAAAAAAGACGGACGTAACCTCATCTAATCATGAGTGAAGCATGCTAAATGGCCGCCCGTTTATGGTGTGTGCGTAATTTGAGGGTTGCCATCATAAACCATCAAATTCCCTAATTTTTCAATCTCGCAAACTAAAACATTGTTAACATTATGTAATCATATACATATTATTAAAACGTGACATTGCATAAACCATGTTTTTATTCGTTGTGAGCTCCCGATATTTCAGCAATTTAAACGGTTGCACTTCAGAATCTTAATGTTGATGACTTAACAAACATCATTTTTAAGACCACAGTGATAGAAAAGAAAACACATGTTACTTGTACGTATAAATAAATATATTATTTACTTAACATAATGTTTGATGTTTATGTATTAAGTAATGAATAATAATAAAATAATCATTTATAATGATGAAAAAATCAGTGCCATTAGAGCAAATTGGGAATTTTGATATCGCCTAAATCATACACAACTTTGCCTTCTCCATCATAGCAAGGAACTTACCATCACAAACATAATGTATTATAATAAAAAAACGGGGTGTACCTATTTAAATAGAGATGTTTGTAAGAGAAATACTGACATATAATTTATGTATTACTTAGATAACTAAAATAATTTGTACTTTATTTCCGTTAACACAATTTAGTTTCAAAAGCTAATTTTATAGTAGTTCTGTTAAATTTTTATTCAAATCATTTTAATCTATAGTAATCATGTTAGGCATAAAAGGATATTAGCGAACTCCCATACAAACTTTTGTCAACTCTTTTTTTAAGCGTCTATAAATGAAAAAAATATGTTGGTCGTGGTGCTGCTTCAATTTTCTGAAAGAGAAAAATAATGTCAAAATTTTAAAGACCCAAAACAAAAAATAAAGCATTATATAAAAATTCACAGACCTCGTGCTCTACACGACTTAAAAGGAAGCATTGAAAATGAACATAGCTATTATAAATTATTAATGAAAAAAAAAATCAAAAAAGTTATCGACTTTTCCAAAATTTGTTTAAATACTATCCTAAAGCCCTTAATTTTCCGCGTCTATTAAGTCGTAATAGATCGTCGTATCTCAAAGCTGCAAAGTTCCACAGGGCTATGACGCCCGAGTAATACCGCATGGCGACGATCGACGCGCCGCTAAGGGGGAGCATACCGCCCCCCCTATCACTCCCACAAAAAAGAATAAAAAATATAAAATGTTCCCCGTCTTAATATCTCTAGGCGTCTCTCTCAGTTTTTCGATTTTTGACCTCGTTCACGAGATATCGAGGATATTCCGAGGAAAGGTGTTAAAAAATCAAGGTTTTTTTTGTATTTTTTCAATTTTCGAAAAAAGTTTTCGACTTTTACAAAAAGTTTATTTACCATCTGTTAGCCATTAAAATTCTACGTCTTTTGAGCTCTCATACATCTTCATGGTCCTAAACCACTATATACCACGGGGCAAACACACTTTTCAGCGAAAATGGGGCACTACCGTAGCGATCGAAAAAACATTTTCAATGTTAAAAAAAGTTCATACTTGTTGTGAAGAAGTAGTTTCGCTTGATACATGTAACCTAGGCTGATCTAAATCACATGCTTCTGATCCGTTGTTTGTTTTATAGAAAAAAACATCATTATGATAAATTATTTAACAAAGACTGATAGTTTCAGATATCTTTGTGTTTGGTCATATACCTGCTGTAAAGATGTATTCGACAAATCTATATTGTTGTAGGGATTCTTTACTGGCATCTGATATTTCTGCATCGATATTTTATTAAGTCATCAGGTCTAGGTCTATACCAACAACGAAATCATAAGCCGTATACAATGACTTGACACAAACAGAGCAAATGGTTGTTGGCAGATGTAAAAAAAAACAAACAAACATACAAACATTCACATTCTTAATATCATATTATTCTACTATTCTATAGTCTACTAAAATCATTAGGTTTGTTACCACTTTATTACGTAGATTTTAAAAAAAGCACAATACCTGCAACGAATACGATATCGTGCGTGATGATGACGTCGCCTGTTGATCGTTTGCTATTCCTCTGACATTTGATGACATCTTAAAAAGCGTTTTACAAAATTAAATGTTACATAGCATCAAACATTAAATTAATCCTTGTGCAAAAAAAAAACAATAACTACCTGCAGTATAGGTAACGAAGAGCTTTGTATTTGTGTTTCTGGAGAGTTTGAAAGTAACTGCAAGTAATAAAATAATTAAGAAGCAGCCAAAGAAATAATAAATTAATAACAAATATTACAAACACAATATTATTAACCCTTTTTGGAACGGCACACGGAACCAAACACCGTAGCCCCTTAGCCGTAGTTACAAAATCTACGTCATCAAAATGTCCACTGCACACGGTACTAGCAGATGATGGGTTCCAATTGTTTTCTCCTCTGCAGTTTCAAATAATTAAAACCCAGTCATCTCTACGATTTTTATTTCTAGAAAAGGATGCAAGAGTTATTTCATAAAAAAATATAATATAGGTTCTATTATTTTCTTTTGCGATATATATATACGGAACCCTAAAAAGTTACGAAATCTGATCGTACCGAGTCACATGCAACAAATACAATTTTCCCCACTTTAAGGGTAATTTTCCCGTAAAAAAGTAGCCACATTGTTGTACTTTTGTTTACAATTTTCATCACATTCAATAAAACATAAATAACAAAAAAATATCAGGAATCGTCAAAACTTACGCGTGGTAGGTGATTCCTTGTGATTTTTTAAGTTTACTCATGTGGTTCTTTGATGATTTCACCACACAAGACGGCATTTTTTTCAAATTTTCGTCGATACAAAAAGACGTGTCACTGTCGCTGTCACGCGGGGTAAAATGGTGGCGGGTTGTCGGACCTGCTGTATTTGTGTGAGTGTAGTGTCATGTACAACAAACGAAATTGTAGGACCTTGCACGCTTCACATCTTTATAGTGTGACATTCCGTCCGTCTTTTTTTCAGGTCCGTGATGTACATGTGTAATTGTCACTTATTATTAAAATAATACTAACAACACATCTCTTACCCTGGGTGTCGTAAAAGGCGACTAACGGATCAATGACTGCACATACATTCTACAGCATAGAGCGGCGCTGGGCTCATCAAAATAATACTACCTATCCCTCTCTTCCCTTCGGTGTCGTAAAAGGCGACTAAGGGACTAAAGACTGCACATACAACCAACAGCATAGAGCGGCGCTGGGCTCATCAAAATAATACTACCAAAACCTTTCTTCCCTTCGGTGTCGTTAAAGACGACTAACGGACTAAAGGCTGCACATGCATCCAACAGCATAGAGCGGCGATGGGCTTATCAAAATAATACTACCAACCCCTCTCTTCCTTTCGGTGTCGTAAAAGGCGACTAACGCACTAAAGACATTCATGTTTTGTTTGACACAGTGTTTACTTCGGGTGAAAGACTTAATTACTCCCTCGAACTTTCGGCGTCCTTGCTACGCTCGGGCGCCAAACCCCCTTCCTGGGAGTAAATAAGCTACTTTCACCCCTAGGGTAACAATGTCAGAGAATATAAACAATGTACTATTGTGGTTTTGTGGCAGACAACGTGTTATAGCAGCAATGCCTAATGTCATCTCTTAGAGCAGTATTACTTTAATCTTACTAGGCTAAATTCGTACTTGAATTTGCATAGTAAGATTAAAGTTTACTGCTCTTGGAGTTGATAGTAAGGCTTCAGCATGCGGCAGTATCTGAATGCGGAGAGCCGAAGACCGGGCTCAGTGGCACGTTAGTAGGAGACGCCTACTGTGGCGGACTGCGATAAGCTGTTAATCACACTAATATTATAAAGGCGAAAGTTTGTGAGTGTGTATGTTTGTTACTCTTTCACGTAAAAACTACTGAATGGATTTGGATGAAATTCGACATACATATGGTTTATAACCTGGATTAACACATAGAATACTTTTTACCCCGATATTCCCACGAGAACGGGAACCACGCTGGTGAAACCGCAAGCGGCCGCTAGTTAATGATAATTCATACATACATTACATATAATCACGACTTATATCCCCAAAGGGTTAGTCAGATATTAGGCAATTAGGACCGCAAAAGTAGTCCTCTGCCATAGTCCACTTTCACCAAATAGCGACTGCACATGTGCTCAGCGTGACAGGTAGTAAGTGCAGTCTTTAGTCCGTTAGTCGTCTTTTACGACACCCAAGGGAAGAGAGGGGGTGGTAATATTCTTTCACCGCTACGCGACACGGTTTTTTTTTTAATAGCAGAAGGAGGCAAACGATCAAGCGGGTCACCTGACGGAAAGTAATCACCGCCGCCCATGGACACCCGCAAAACCAGAGGAATCGCAGGCGCGTTGCCGGCCTTTAAGGAAGGAATAGGCTCGTTTCTTGAAGATCTCTAAGTCGTAACGGTCCGGAAATACCGCCGCCGAGAGCTGGTTCCACAACACTGTAGTTCGAGGTAAGAAATGTCTTGATAAACGCACAGTAGTAGACCGCCATCCATCAAGGTGATGTGGATGGAATGACAGTCGATTGCGTGTAGTACGGTGAAGGAAATCATGATCATGCTATTTGGTTATGATTCATCATCATGGCATGGAAAACTGCACATGAGAAGATGATCGAAAATTAGGCCATAAACCCTGTTGATGATGGTGACGACGATGAAGGCAGCGCCTCTTGGTGACGAGGCGAGTTACATTGCCATACATATTTTCGTACTCTGCTCTATGTTTTATATTACGTTATTTGTAATATGTTAAATAATCTCTCATATAAATCATTTGCAGTAACTCACCCAAAGAAAGTCTCGCAGACTGACCTATCACGTTGTGATCTTAAACTGGTAACGTAGGTGTGCAAGATAAACGTTTTCCGCGAACACTGGCAACACTCTGCGCAGTGTGTACCCACCTATTCATTAAATTTGAAACGGTTTCACTTTAAACAAACCAAATCGGGGAAAAACTTGTTTCATGTTCTACGGATTTCGTTATTAAAAATTTAGCTTAAATATTAATGTGTTTACGAACTACAGAATTATAGTTGTTAGTCATAAACCGAATTAATGGTTTCGTGGTGAGAGTCAGGCAGTCATTGTCAGAGATAGAGGTCCCGCGTTTGATTCCCATCATATTATTAGGTCAATTATCATAAGACCGCCGGCAGTCGCGAAACAATTGATTTTCAATTGTGTCTGGTTTTACGGTGCTCAGGTTAAAACCGTTTGGTTAGTGGTATATGACTTAGAAGAGTCTGTGAAAATAAATGTGGTTTAGATGCCAAGCGCTTAACCGTTGTAGAATAAAAGAAAAAAATGTAAGTAAGTCCGCCTGGCTAACCACTAATTTACTGAGTCTGTCGACATAACCATAAAGTTATCGACATAACCCCAACCCGCCAACGCGCATTGGGCCATAGTGGTAGGTTATGCTCCCTGTTTCGTTGTCATGGGAAGGCCTTTGCCCAGCAGTGGGACGTTTATAGGCTGACGATGTAACACCATTGCTGTGTTCCGACAATTAGGGTTTGTTCCTCAGTGGTAAAGATTCAGAGTGAAATTGCTTCCAAAATCTGTGTTATCAGGTAAGATGAATAAGCTTTCCCGTTGTAAAAATAAAGAAACAAGTCCCGCATTTTTCTCATAAAAAATACTTTGTACGATTCATAAAGTTTCATTGCAGTGAAAAAAACAGCGTAGGCTTAGTACCGCGCACTAATTATTTGAGTTAATAATACATAAATTGTAGTTTTACATTTTTATTTCTCGATTCGCCATTATGCACACTATCCGAATTTATTATATTTTGTGTACGTTACCCGTATAATTACACCCGAATAATGTTGATCCCATTGTTTTATAGCGATGTTCTTGATGTGAATATGATGTGGAGCTGTCAGAGATAAAAACTAATTTATCATATTTAAATAGAAAGGTGAGAGTGGACCGTACTTCGAAGTTAGAGCTTGTATGAGTGTCTGAATTTGGTGAGGTAACCGTGTGTGTTTTATGAGCTTGACGGAGGGATTTCTCGTTTTAAATTGGCGTAACTTATATCCTTAATTATATAAATCGTACCCAGTATACAGATTAAATAGCGGCAAAGCTCAAAGAAATTTTGGCAATCTCAACTCTTACTAATATTATCATAAATGTGAAAGTTAGTTAGTAACTTAATTACTCTGTCAGCGGATACGGTGTAGGATTAATGGTGGTACCTACTAAGCAAAATTGTATTGCAAATGTTCATGTTTATAACTGAAATTGACAGGGACGATAGGATTTCAAGTACAATTTTAAAAAGATTCCAATAAGGTACAGTCGGCCAATTAACTAATAAAAAAAACTAACCATTCGGGCATAATAGTTTTAACGTATGTAGCATAAAACGGCGATAGGCTCACCTCACCACCTACCACGCTGAGCATGTGATCACACATGTGCACATGTGTGCAGTTTTTATTTAGTGAGTGAACTGTGGCAGTAATTTTACGGTTCGCATTGCCTAGTCTCTGACTAACCCTTTGGGCGTAATAGTCGAGTTTAAAAGTACCTAAGTATATTCTAAATAAAACTCTAACTCTAACACTCACCACCGACTTCTGGTCTTATACTATGTATTTTGCAAGCTGTTTTGTTAGCGTAAAAATATTAATTTCTCTTTGACGACTTTGACGACCTCCGTGGTCGAGTGCTTAGCACGCCGGGACTGAGGAGTCTGAGGTCCCGGGTTCAGTTCCCGGTCTAGTCAATTTAGAGAAAACCCGTTTTTCTTAATTGATTTTGGGTCTGGGTGTTTTTGCTATGTTTGTGTATGTTTATCTGTTATCTTACCATATTCACGAGTTTCCAAAGAATACTCATCTTGGTCTAGTTATTTGGTGTGAGCGTAAACAAATTTTATTTTTATTTTTATTTCAATTTCTCTATGATAGTGTTGTATCTGTTTTTCAACCCATAATTCTTTCCGCTTTCATCCCATGACCAATTACTATCAATAGTTGACGTCTGCAAAAAAGTTAGTTCCCAATTATTTAATAATAATTAGTATTAACCCCACTTCCCCACCCCCAACAAGAGCTATAAAAATATTTTTGTACAGAGCTAGATTTCTGTTGTCTAATAAAAAAATAACCTCGAAATTCAAGAAAATCGCTACGCTGCGCTTCGCGATTGTCTTAAATTTCTAACCTATCACGTGACCTACAAGCAGTAGGTACGTTCGGAAATACGTGTAAAATAATAAGATTAAAAATATTTAAAATTAACCAAAAATTCTATTCATCTGCTGCCATTACATTCTGCTCAAATGGTGTCCCCTTGGGATGAAAACGGAATTGATTTAGACAATGGGACGAAAGCGGAATTATTATTATTATTTTATGAAGGCGGGAAGAAACAGTAGGTTGAAAACGGAAAGCCCCGTTAATTACTAAGTATGTGATATTATAAATAATTCTGTGTTCAAAGTATCTGCTTCATTTATAATTTGTTAGATCAACTCTGCTTCAACTAACATCTCACGGAAAATGTTGTCCATGCAAATTTAATTAATCCCGACGTTCTGTTCACACGCAAGGGGCTAACTGTAATGCAAACACGTAGGTACTTTTATACAAAATAAGTATCTCTATGATTTTTTACACATCATCAGCCTATTAGCGTCCCACTACTGGGCACAGGCCTCCCACGTGGACAATAGCACACATGGGGATATTGGGCCATAACCCACCACGCTGGCCCAATGCGGGTTGGTGGGTTTTAACGACTGTCATCTTACGACAACAACCGGGACCAACGGCTTAACGTGCCTTCCGAAGCACGAAGGAGCTCGAGATGTTTTTTTTTATTAATTTGGTCACCCATCCAGTGACCCGGCATTGAGAAAGAGGCTTAGCGAGCAAGATCGCAAGCCGAACGCGCTAGCCGCTGCGCCATCGAGTTCACACTGTACTTATTTATATTAAATTTTTTTTTCTTACACTTTAATTTAGGATATGATAATTACTACAAAGGTTCGGTAATAAAATCATATGCGTAACAAAAAACAGCTGATATAATTTTAATCCACCTTTTTGTAGGATATAGGTGTATTCCACAGGTGCAATCTATACATACTCATTTATTAAGAGTCAAAGATTGGGCTCAGTAACATGCATTGGGATAAAACGTACGTCCAGCAGTGGACAGACACCGGACTACGTAATTATGATTATGATGCTAGACTTATTACAAACAGTGAACAGCATTAGCTGAGATACGCTCGCAATTCCAAATAATCATTATCAATATCTGAACGGTCTACCGCAGACGACCCGACTTCTGGCAAAAAAGGCAATGATGTACCACTTCCACTGCATATGCGACACTTTCTCAAAGTTTGTTGCTCACGCGGCGTCATTCGAAAGCAAAACACGCGAAAATTACTATTTTTTTTGTGCCTTTCCATAATTTACCTAAGTACACACACGCGAAGCAATCTGACAATTCACGACACGTAGGCACTAGGTATTATTAGATCGAAAACGACACAATAGCCAAGCGTCTCCAATATTCCATGGAGCACAAAGAGATTTGCTGACTCGTATCTTTGTCGCACCTCCAAAAGAGGGCATCTTATTTTATCTAGTGGGAGCCTGCAGAGGTCTCTCGCACCAGCACGTCGACCCATTAGGATCTTTTGTGTAAAAAAGAGGGCGACTATCCCCCTTTTTTTACACAAAATACCAACACGTTTCCCCCCCTTCCGGGGTCCTGCAAACGAGCCGTGAAGTGGCACCTTGTGGGCCGGCAGGGTGTGGGTGCCTGATGCTACGTATTTTGAAGATTTTCCTAACTAACAATGGTTTACAAAAAAGAATCAGTCAAATCGATCGAGCTGTTCTCGAGTTTGCGCTTAGCAACACATTTGGCGATTCAGTTTTATTTATGTAGATTATAAATAGGCATTGATTGGTACTGACATAACAACAGTCAGCCAGCTCTGTTAACATAGTTGCCAGCCAGCTTTGCAAAATTTTATTGATAGCATCGTTATCTTAAGAGGTAGGTAATGATTTTAAGAGTAGTAGTTTTAAGCGTTCACCCTTCTAATATCTAGTTGAAAACGTGAAGCTCAGGTTTAGTGCATGATAAAAGAACCTATCTATGTCGGTATAACGTACATAGTAAAAACATTTGTTTATTTTTCATCATTTTATTGCTCGTTGTTAATTAAAAATCCTTGTTTCACTTAGAGTAGACTATGTAGTAGTAATTAATCATAAATTTTATAAACGCCGTGGATGTAGGAATAGGAAAGATTGGCTATATCCTGTAAGGATAAGCCCTTCTTGTTTCTACAGAGGAAGTCTTTGGATGGGGTCGTAAAATGATCGGCTTCGCCTTCTAAATTAGGTCTCATCTGGCTAGAGGCATTCAGATTACGTGGGAAAGTGAAACTCATTAGGACTAACATGTTGTGGGTGAAAATTACTGAGAAATTGCTGTTTTTTATTCAATTTTAAATATTAGCTAAACAATAGGTAAACACTTACTTTTTTGCTAATATTTCGACCAAATGAAACGCGAAGTAACGAATAAAATCGAATGGTTAAAACAGGCAAACGTGATTTTGACAAATTAAAAATACGGAACTACCTTATGTAGCTTTATTACCTTTGACGGCTGCTAATTTCAAATTTAAAGAAAAGCCGTTGTTATTGTTAAATAACATAATTATTATGTCCCTTTGACCACGGGTCCTGTAAGGAGTTCGAAACGTCAGGACTAAATAATTAATTGGTAACCTTATAAATAAACGGGAGGTAATGCGTAAATGTTTCATTTCAATGTTTAGTGTAAAATGGCGTACATAAACCTTAAAAAATAACAGTTTAAAATTGGAGACATGAAAATCGAGAACGAATGAGTTTTCATTTAAGTAATCAATAAAATTATTCTGTAAGTTTTATTTAAACAACAACAGAGAAGGATTTGGCTTATATCATGTAGGCAGATGGTAAATGACGATTTGGAATTAAGATGGAAGCACACTTCACCCGGAATTCCTCAGCACGTAGAAGCAGGCTATCTAAATAAAATTTTTTTTTGGGAAAAAATGCTGTTGACTGCTTTAGGGGCTGTGAGAAAACCACAGATTGCTCAACCATGTGACCGAACTTTCCCGGAGGATTTTTGACGGGAGACGACGTCTCGCAAGTCCCCTTCCGCCACCAGATTCTCCGGGTCGTTTGAGTTGGTTTGACTTGACCGGAAAACCCTTCTTTTACAAGGTTAAATGCAGATTTACGCATACACCGAGGCCTGGGGCAACCTCGGGTTATATGGGACTCTCCTTTCCTTCCCTCACCTAGCGAAAATATTGACGGAGAAAGGGGAGGCCTACCCACTAAAAACCCAGTAGGTATCATCCTGCTATGCCATGGAAATGGCTCGGGACCACGAACGGCAAGCAACGAGTTTAGACCGGAAAATCTAAGGACTCCTCTAGAGGCACCGAGTCAACCGTGTCGTGAGGATGTAACTGACAATACACAATGCTATTACGTTGTTGTAAAGGCAGCAGGTTTAGTTATGATGGTAGCTAGCGGCGGACTAAGAATAACGTCCACTGCCAACCCGTAGTCCGGTTGGTCTAACCACTATTTGAAAAAGGCGGTTTTGAGATTGATGGTTTATTATTATCTAATCAAAAATATAAATAAAATTATAAATCGCAGTTATAGAAACAGTAAGCTGTTTCTATAACTGCGCAATTTCAAGTCCAGAAAACAATAAATTTGGAAATAGTTTAGTTGATAAGAGCGAATATATCTGGTTTAGTCCCTTTCGAGTCTCCATGTTTACAGCATTCATTATGAATGGCTCTGAATGCAGCCACTTAGGCATACGAAGGTAATAAGTTAAGTAAGTAAAGACTGTCACGCTATCTTTCATCTAAAGCCCTCAACTTGTTTTCAAATGTTTTTATTCCTGATTCTTGTATCATTCGACATTACAATAATTCAAAGGTTTTTACATTACAGTGGTCGAGGCAGCCGGGAAGAGTGTCTTTCGGATTTTACAATGCATAGTCCAATATGAAGTAAATACTCATCAGTTGTAGCGATAACTTAATTTAAATGATTATGCCCGTTGTTTTCCTACCTTTGCAGATCTTTACTTATGTGAATGTGACATCATCATCGTAATTTAAAAATATTGAATTTTGTTGTCAATGTTTTGGATTACCTACGATTGCTTTAGAAATTGTTTTAAAGATCAATTAAAAGAAATGAGAATCGGTTAGCAGTCCTTTCACCTGATGAGTACGAGTATTAACCGAGTAAGTAATGCTAAAAATAAAAGCACAATTCTCCCAGATTTTTCAAATAACAAGATAATGTAAATCCTTATCTTGCATGTAAAGGTTATAGAAGAGCTTCCTCCCACGTATGCTCAGGTTTTGGAAACAATTTCCGCCGAGCTATCCTCAAAATAATACAGCATGTGGTTCTTTAAAAATGGCTTGAAAAAGCGACCAAGTGCGAGTCGGACTCGCCCATGAAGGGTTCCGTAGCAGCAAGTAACGTCATATAAAAGTTCTTGTAGTTCGTTGTAACTTTGATCGATGTTTTATTAATAGTGCATTTTTTTTAAATTAATTAATTTATGACGTATTAAAAAAAAACTACTTTCTAGATCTCGTTCAAACCTATTTTCGGTGGAAGTTTGCATGGTAATGTACATCATAAATTTTTTTTAGTTTTATCATTCTCTATTTTAGAAGTTTCAAACACACACATTTTACCACTTTGGAAGTGTCTCTCGCGCAAACTACACTCGGCGTCAAAAAAATCGCACCTCTTAGAAAATCACTTTCAAATGTCATTTACTCTTGATATGCACATGCAGTCGCATTAATTATGATTTTATTTACAAGGTTACTTAATTAACTTAATAAAAAACATTACTTTTCATTATCAAATAAAACCTAATGCAACAAATAAAGTGTCACAAAAATTCGATGCAAATTTTGCTACCCGTGAGAGTTGCTAGTTGCGCTTCCTTTGTGGGTATAAAACGGTCAACACGGGTTCAATGTGGGTCATTCGCTATTCAACCGTTGAAGAGGACACACGCACAGATTTTGATGGATACCACAGCTGATAAAGCCGCTCAAGTGGTTGCACTACTGCAATCAGGGGTGCGGCAGTGTGATGTCGCCCGGCAACTGAACCTGAGCCGTTATTCCGTTCGAAGAGTGTACCAGCGCTTCATAGAGACCGGTGGCTATATCCGCAGACACGGTTCGGGTAGACGTCGCTGCACTTCGGAAAGAGACGACCGGTTCGTTGTGTCGAACTCTTTGAGAAATCGTTTCTCCAACGCTGTTGAGTTGCAACAGCAGCTCCAGGCAGTTCGCAGACGCACCGTAAGCGTATCTACGGTTAGAAGAAGATTGAAGGAGAAGAAGATAGCGGCCCACAGAGCTGCTACGGGTCCAAAATTGACTGCAGCGCATCGGCGAGCCCGCTTGCAGTTTGCTCGTGACCACGTCGATTGGACCCTTGAGCAGTGGAGAGCTGTTCTCTTCTCAGACGAGACGCGAGTGTGTCTTTTCTGCAACGACCGACGGAGAAGAGTATACCGGAGGCAGGGTGAACGTTTCGCCCAAGCCTGCATCCAGGAGACGGTGGAATATGGTGGCGGATCCTGCATGTTCTGGGGCGGTATGTCTGCTGCCGGCAAAACCGACCTTGTCTGCGTCTCCCGGACTGGAGGTGCTCGCGGACAAGGGTCGCTGACTGCTCGCCGCTATGTCACTGAGGTCCTGGAAGTGCATGTGGTCCCCTTTGCCGAATCTTTTGGCGAGGGGTTCACATTAATGCACGACAACGCTCGCGCTCACACTGCAGGCATCGTGAGCGACTTCTTGCAGAGGTCCCAAATCTCTGTGATGCAGTGGCCAGCGCGAAGTCCGGATCTGAATCCTATAGAGCACCTCTGGGACCATCTTAAACGTAAGGTTCGATCTCGGGATCCAGCTCCTTCGACTCTACAGGAGCTCCAAGACGCGGTGATTGAAGAATGGGGGCTTATCCCTCAAGAAGAGCTCCTGAAGTTGGTGAGGTCCATGAGGGACCGTATGGAAGCCGTGATCAGGGCAAGGGGGGGTAACACTAGATTTTAAGTTAATTTTAAGACACTTTTTGTACATTTTTCTTTGTAAATTATCTGTTGTTAATTAGGACTTAATTAAGGATTTTTATTATTTTATTAATTTTAATGTTGTTTGTATAATTATAATTAAACAGAAAGTTAAATTTAATTGTTTTTTGATACTCCTTTTTGTTACCTTTCTAATGATACCCAACACTATCCTCTACATAAGGGTACGAGTATTAACCGAGTAAGTAATGCTAAAAATAAAAGCACAATTCTCCCAGATTTTTCAAATAACAAGATAATGTAAATCCTTATCTTGCATGTAAAGGTTATAGAAGAGCTTCCTCCCACGTATGCTCAGGTTTTGGAAACAATTTCCGCCGAGCTATCCTCAAAATAATACAGCATGTGGTTCTTTAAAAATGGCTTGAAAAAGCGACCAAGTGCGAGTCGGACTCGCCCATGAAGGGTTCCGTAGCAGCAAGTAACGTCATATAAAAGTTCTTGTAGTTCGTTGTAACTTTGATCGATGTTTTATTAATAGTGCATTTTTTTTAAATTAATTAATTTATGACGTATTAAAAAAAAACTACTTTCTAGATCTCGTTCAAACCTATTTTCGGTGGAAGTTTGCATGGTAATGTACATCATAAATTTTTTTTAGTTTTATCATTCTCTATTTTAGAAGTTTCAAACACACACATTTTACCACTTTGGAAGTGTCTCTCGCGCAAACTACACTCGGCGTCAAAAAAATCGCACCTCTTAGAAAATCACTTTCAAATGTCATTTACTCTTGATATGCACATGCAGTCGCATTAATTATGATTTTATTTACAAGGTTACTTAATTAACTTAATAAAAAACATTACTTTTCATTATCAAATAAAACCTAATGCAACAAATAAAGTGTCACAAAAATTCGATGCAAATTTTGCTACCCGTGAGAGTTGCTAGTTGCGCTTCCTTTGTGGGTATAAAACGGTCAACACGGGTTCAATGTGGGTCATTCGCTATTCAACCGTTGAAGAGGACACACGCACAGATTTTGATGGATACCACAGCTGATAAAGCCGCTCAAGTGGTTGCACTACTGCAATCAGGGGTGCGGCAGTGTGATGTCGCCCGGCAACTGAACCTGAGCCGTTATTCCGTTCGAAGAGTGTACCAGCGCTTCATAGAGACCGGTGGCTATATCCGCAGACACGGTTCGGGTAGACGTCGCTGCACTTCGGAAAGAGACGACCGGTTCGTTGTGTCGAACTCTTTGAGAAATCGTTTCTCCAACGCTGTTGAGTTGCAACAGCAGCTCCAGGCAGTTCGCAGACGCACCGTAAGCGTATCTACGGTTAGAAGAAGATTGAAGGAGAAGAAGATAGCGGCCCACAGAGCTGCTACGGGTCCAAAATTGACTGCAGCGCATCGGCGAGCCCGCTTGCAGTTTGCTCGTGACCACGTCGATTGGACCCTTGAGCAGTGGAGAGCTGTTCTCTTCTCAGACGAGACGCGAGTGTGTCTTTTCTGCAACGACCGACGGAGAAGAGTATACCGGAGGCAGGGTGAACGTTTCGCCCAAGCCTGCATCCAGGAGACGGTGGAATATGGTGGCGGATCCTGCATGTTCTGGGGCGGTATGTCTGCTGCCGGCAAAACCGACCTTGTCTGCGTCTCCCGGACTGGAGGTGCTCGCGGACAAGGGTCGCTGACTGCTCGCCGCTATGTCACTGAGGTCCTGGAAGTGCATGTGGTCCCCTTTGCCGAATCTTTTGGCGAGGGGTTCACATTAATGCACGACAACGCTCGCGCTCACACTGCAGGCATCGTGAGCGACTTCTTGCAGAGGTCCCAAATCTCTGTGATGCAGTGGCCAGCGCGAAGTCCGGATCTGAATCCTATAGAGCACCTCTGGGACCATCTTAAACGTAAGGTTCGATCTCGGGATCCAGCTCCTTCGACTCTACAGGAGCTCCAAGACGCGGTGATTGAAGAATGGGGGCTTATCCCTCAAGAAGAGCTCCTGAAGTTGGTGAGGTCCATGAGGGACCGTATGGAAGCCGTGATCAGGGCAAGGGGGGGTAACACTAGATTTTAAGTTAATTTTAAGACACTTTTTGTACATTTTTCTTTGTAAATTATCTGTTGTTAATTAGGACTTAATTAAGGATTTTTATTATTTTATTAATTTTAATGTTGTTTGTATAATTATAATTAAACAGAAAGTTAAATTTAATTGTTTTTTGATACTCCTTTTTGTTACCTTTCTAATGATACCCAACACTATCCTCTACATAAGGTTTAAGAATTTTTAAAGATGATTTTTAAAAGGTGCGATTTTTTTGACGCCGAGTGTATTCAGTTTAGAAAAAAAAATATATTAGCTAATCTCAATATCATTTTTGAAGACCTATCCATAGATACCCCACGTATGGGTTTGATGAAAAATACATTTTTGAGTTTCCGTTCTAATTATGGGAACCCCCAAAATTTATTGTTTTTTTTTCTATTTTTGTCTGAAAATCTTAATGCGGTTCACAGAATACATCTACTTACCAAGTTTCAACAGTATAGTTCTTATAGTTTCGGAAAAAAGTGGCTGTGACATACGGCGGACAGACAGACATGACGAATCCATAAAAGGGTTCCGTTTTTTGCCATTTGGCTACGGAACCCTAAAAATACCAGCTCATCTTTACTCTTGGGTGTCGTAAAGAGCGAATAACGGACTGTCCTGCTTTTAAATCCAACATCATAAAAAGGCGGCAGGCTCACCACCTTATCACGCTGAACATACAGGATTTGTTTTTTAAATGCATATTTTTTTTATAATTCATTCAGTAACGTTTACCCTTTGAGTACCGTAAAACCAGACACAATTGAAAATCTATTGTTTCGCCGGCGGTCTTATGATCCTTGACCTATTACTTGACATCATTTTCATTTTTTTTAAAATTTATTTATTATTCATTATTTATTTAATTTGTCCGGCCCAATAAAAAATAACTCGAGGATACCGGGCGAACCAAAGGTCACCAAGGTCAAGGTGTAACGTAAAGGTAACCTAAATTTAGGTATCCTGTGGTATCGTAATGTGTCAGAGTTCATTGCGCGGTTCTGGTCGATTGACCATGATTAACGGTATTTTTCTGGATATGTTTAATTAATTTTAGTTTCTTTATTTTTCACTTAAAATAATAAAATAAAATCTGTAGCTCTAGATTAAGTTACTCTAAATTTGATTTTTTTTTAAATTTATTTAGGAACGATCAGTTACATATTTTTTAATTAAATCAAACAAATTATTACATATAAACCTAAAGTTCCCTAAATTAAACACTTACACTTAAATTATTTATTTATTTATTTATACTTTATTGCACAAAATCAAGTACAAATGGCGGACTTAATGCTAAAAACATTGTGCACAGATAAAAGTTTTCCTGTATATGCAGTTGTAATTTGCACTGCTTTTGCGATTTTGCCGAGTCTCTGGCTCCCTATATAAGGTTATTAGCCGTGAGTGTGTGAACGAATGTATGAAAAGCGAGCGTTTGCAGAATAGGAGCAAGCCCTTAATCATATCGGCACAGTTGGCCCGCTCGGACGGTATCTGGCTATCGGCGACGGCGGTAATTACACTAACTAATGGCGAGGGTAAACAGTCACGAAAGTTTTCTTTACTGTACAAATGTGAACCGGTTTGTGACGCCTGCAAAGCGATGATACGAGGCTGGACCGTTCCGATACCAGAGGAGTGAAAGATATTATTACCAACCTGTATTACGAGCTTAATTAAACCTCAAAATCACAAACTCCGAAGGATTTCTTCAATCATAGCTCTACAGACAATATGAGTTTCCTTGTGTGAACAGAGGAGCTCGATTTGAGGTGGCTACGGTTCGTGTTACGACCATGTTGGTTGTTGGCTGCGTGACCAAATGTATCCTCTCCGTAATTCTTTGGCCGTTGGACATGAGTTTTTGTTAGATCATGGTCTTTCAAACGCACCAACCAACACGTGTAGGGCCAGTGTGGTAGGAAATAGCCCGAAGCGCTGTTGTTCATGAGGGAAGAACTGAGTCCAGCTGTGGGACTTTAATTGGGATGAAATATTTACTAGAAAAAATCAACCAGTCTCAGGAAGCTCGAATGGGATTCCAAAGGTCGTGGGTCCGAATCCCATTCGAGCTTCCTGAGACTGGTTGATTTTTTTTCTAGTAAACATTTTATCCTATTTTTATATAGCATTGTGAATACAAAATTTCAATAATAAAGATATTTAATTGGGATGATCAGAATATTAGAGGGGCGGTGTGGTATAGCGGAATATTGTTCACTAAAAGAATAATACCAACATTACCAACCCTTCTCCTCCCTTGGGTGTCGGTTAGGCGACTAATGGACTAAAGACAACATAATATACATCCAGAGGCGATGGGCTCACCACCTATCACGCTGAGCACGTGTGCAGATGTAATTTGCACACGTGCTCTGACTAACGCTTTGGGTATAATTAATCGTGAATTTATAATATATGATCAGAACATTAATTTCACTAAATCAGAAATATGTTGCGATTACGAGGTCACTCATACGCTAATTTCATGTTTGTACTTTTATAACATAAACGGTCTACAACAAGTTGCCTAAGTATAGGTGTTAATATGAACATTTCACGCCCTTTAAATTACACAATCTCATAATGCCCTTAGTTTTTTAAAGTAGCAGGCAAAAGTCACCTGTTAATTTAAGGCATAGATAAAAAAAGCTCATTAATATAAATTCATGTTCACAACTAGATAAGAAGAAGAGACACTGACGCTGTTTTCCTGTCTCTATCTGTTAATACCAAAAACGAGACAGCCACAGTTCAAGTCCAAGTGATCAACTTAAGTCCTCGTTCATTCGTGCAAGCCAATGACATACTATACACAAGAATGCCATTGATATGAGCTTAAGTGTTTGTTAGGGTATTTTCCCTCAAGGGCGGAAAACCCAGTCATATCTATACGCATTCAATGTCACCTTACTGTGTTACATAGGATTTCTCTCATCATGAGTTGAGCACAGCGTTTTTTTCTGTTCCGTTAACATTCAGCAGAATATTTTACTAAAGACGAAACACATAAAGGATTACTTTATTGTTTTAACATTGAAAATGTTTTTTCGATCGCTCCGGTAGGGCCCCATTTTCGCTGAAAGTGTGTTTGCCCCGTGGTATATAGTGGTTTAGGGCCATGAGAACGTATGAGGGCTCAAAAGACGCAAAATGATGGTGAAAAATTTTTTTGTAAAAGTCGAAAACTTTTTTCAAAAATTGAATAAAAACCAAAAAAAACCTTGATTTTTTTATATTGGTACATCCTAACAGAAAAATGCACCTAAAAAGAATCAGTATCAGATTTGACTAAAGATTTAAGCTAATACTCGTACTTAACTTATATAGCATAAATAGATTAACTCTAAGTTTACGCAAACAGTAACAAGACAATATGCATTGAAATAAAACATTTTATATCATAAACTTACCTACATTTATTTACGCTGAAAAGATATGGGAACGTTGGAATAAAAAGTTAATATAAATTGTGTAGAAAAAAGTGAATAGATGCGTATTTTAAAGTTACGGACCCGGCAAACTACGAGTATAACAATAGTATAGCCTATCTTCGCTGCCTGTGGCAACCTAGGTTAAGTTTTTTGTAATATTGTATGTGTTAAGTAAGTAAATAAGTTCTATTTTTTTAATAAAATATTGTAAAAAAATAACTTAAGAATTTAATGTAATAAGAAGCTAATATTGATAATTTAGATAAAGATAATATTAAAGAATCAATATGTACTGAAGAAAACGTTTTTTTCTTTTTGTCTCCTTGGCCTTCATCTCACCTGATGGTAAGTGACGATAAGGCAAAGGTGGAAGCGCGTTCCACCCTGAATCATCAACTACTGAGGTACTGGCTAACTTATCTCTTAACTGTCGGAACACAAGAAAGCTATAAACATCGCAAAGCGTAACGTAAAGCAATCCATAGACGGTTACATAATGTATGTATCAAGGGTATCTAGCGCGCGTTGCCGACCCTGAACTTCAGTCCATATAATTAGTAATATGCCATATTTTTAACAATATTCATTAACCTTTTAACTCGAATACAGTAAACCCAAATAACTCTGTTTGATAATATAAAGTGTTTCATTGTAATGTAACACACAGTAAAAAGGTTTTATTCCCCTGGCCGCTTCATCCCTAAAGTCCTAAGGCGCAGCGAAAGTGCACGCACCCCCAGATCTGCGTAAAAGCCGGCGCCTAGCTCGCCTCGCGCCATTCGCGATACAGCGTTTATGCGCGTGCGCGTGCGCACACTCGGTTAGTGCTATAGTGATTGGACCCCGAATTTGTGACCATATCGAATTTACTTTCTACGGGTGTAATTCCGATTTTTATTTGTCTGTGGTGAGTTTTTTTTGTTTTTTGTTTTTGTAGGGAGAGGTGATTTTTAATCTTTAATTGAAATTATGATATTGTACGTGGTGGAATCTCTTAGGAATTTAAGACGGTTTCCAGGTGATTTTAGCGGTTGTTTTTTTAAATTATGATACAGTTTATTAAAAATAGAAACATACTAAGCAAACATAAAATACTTACTAATTTCTATTTATTATAGAATTGTAATAATTTAATATAGTTAAGTACCTAATATAAAACCAACTACGTATTTAGTTATTTTTTTAATTTAAAAACACTTAAGTAATATTTATCATAGTGAACAATTTTTAATTACAAGGAAATGTCTATTTTTTTACATTTATTTTATTCGTTGCGTGAATTCAGTCAATAATTTATGAAGTAGGTACCAATTAAAATATCATTTTCACATGAATTCTCATTGAATTAATTCTTCAAATTGTAATCCATGTAATTTTAATTTGAAACGCATGCGACATTCTTACAGTGTTGCAAGTAGCAAAATGTTTAAGTTCGGCCGAACATAAATCTTTTTAATTATAACACAATTAGTGTAAATAACCGATCTCCATCGACATGCATACGTTAAAAATTGTAATAATTACTACATTCCTCACGTAAACCGTCCACCTATTACATAACTTTTACTACCGGATAGTGTGCAGAGAGTCTTATAATTATCTTTTTATGAGTGTCGAACTGAAACTAGAAATCTTTCTGGCGAAATGCCGTCTCATCTTTGCTCTAATCGCCATACAATTATCGGTAATAGCTTAACAATCGAATAATTTTTGCGATCATCGCGAATGTGATTCGGACTCGATGAATTGATTATTCTACATTCAGACGTTACCGTTTCGCTGGCAATCGATTAAGAGAATCGCTTTACGCACGTTTCCGTGAAAGTGCCAATTTGACATAGAAAGTGAAGTAGGGTGGCATATCGCGGTGGATTAGGAGTTCGTGTCTGTCGATCGCATTACAATAATGTCTCCAGTTCTTGTCGAGACAATTGCGCCAGGGGAATTATGCTAAACGACTGACGGTCTAGCCTTTTTTGCTTTATTATTTTATTGCTGTTAGCTATAATAAACTCGTCGGGAAATTTTTAGAAAAAAAGAAGGTAATGTTTTTTTCTCGTTCTATACTAAAAACACTCTGGTTACTGTAGGATATCTAGTTTATCATGGTTTGTTGTTTTATTTTCTGTTTGGTGAAAATAAAAGTATTCTTATGTCAGTTACTATATTAAATATTTATATGTTCAATTACAACTCTTATTCTAAAGATAATCATTTATTATGTACCAAGTTTTTAACAGTTTTTTTTCTCTAAAAATGAAATAAGTAGTTTTTAGATGCAACTAGAGTCCTTCCTTACTCTACCACTTAACATAAATCTTTGTTGTTTCTAAGTGCAATTTGGCATAACCTATGAAAAAAAAGAAAACAAAAAGAAAGATATTTCTTCACCTCAGTGCTTGTTTGGCCAACAGACCATTTGGGTAATTTTACAGGAGCAATGTTTTTTTGTTTTTTTACATGTAAAATTCAAAGTTTTTTTAATTTTTATAGATTATTACATGTCCAGATGTACCATATTTTTGGAAACTACCATAACATTACTCCTTTGTTTGAGTCATAACATAGAAAAACAAAAAAACATTGCTCCTGTAAAATTACCCAAATGGTCTGTTGGCCAAACAAGCACTGAGGCGACGATTTGTCTTTTAAATCATGTGCCATTTTGACCTACCAATAAGTGAATAAATCAATCACTCTGGTCTTTGCGAAAGTTTCTTTATTTACAATAGCAATCGTAATTCCGACTATTGTACGAGTATATCCTTGAAAGGGTAATGCCAATAAAAATGCCGTGCCACCATAAATTTAAACTTTTACAATTGCAATAACAATAAATTGAAATTTAATCAAAAATATATTACCCTCTACCAGTTAAGGGTTAAGCTTTTTTATATTTTTCAGAATCTACAACTGATTTTATTTACAAACACACAATATGTCTGATGATGAACAGAAACCGCAGCTTAAAGACTTTCCTTGGTAATAATAAACGTGAATTAACTTCGAAATTTCGGAACGTACCTGAAATAACCGATCGTAGCATAGCACAAAGAGCTCAATAAAAATGAGTTCTAAAGGACTTACTACATATAAAAATAAATCTCGAGCTCTTACGTGCTTTGAAAGGCGCGTAAAGCCGTTGGTCCCGGTTGTTATCGTGAGATGGCAGATAAGACCTACCAACCTGCATTATGGCTGCGTAGTGGCTATTTGTTCTTTCAATTTATTAAAATAAATATATAACGTTTAACACATTAATAATAGTCCTGTAAATCTTTATTTCGACGAATCGACGATTTCGACGAGAACCTCCTCCTTTTTTTGAAGTCGGTTAATGACTGTGTCGGAGTGGGTTCATGTCAGTAGTTAAGTGGGAAAACCTGTGCAAGCAATGGGACGTTTAAAGGCTTATAACGATCCGATCGTGAATTATATGTAAATTAGCTATAGTTATTATTTTTCAGTAAAATAAAAAAATCCTCGAGAGCTAAATAGGAATAGCATCCGTAGTGGGAGTTTTAATTATTGTAAAATGTACGATCGAGGAACGTCACGGCCGTCACGGGTGACCACTTTTCGGCGATATTCGCTTGCACACTATCTACGCGCACGCTGCGGTCCGTAGGCGCGGTCGGAACAGAGCGCCAGCGACGCTGAGAAGTGGTCTACCGGCAATTTCCTCGACCGCTCGATCAAGGAACGTCCCGGGCGACCACTTTTCGGCGATATTTGCTTGCACACTATCTACGCGCACGCTACGGTACGTAGGCGCGGTCGGAATGGAGCGCAAGCGAGTATTTTTTTTTTATAATAGAAGGAGGCAAACGAGCAGGCGGGTCACCTGATAGGGAGAGTAATTTCCGCCGCCCATGGACACCAGACGAATCGCAGATGCGTTGCCAGCCTTTAAAGAAGGAATAGATTTTAGGATGGAATAGGAATTGTGAGGGGGGGGGGGAGGGGAAGGGCCTCCGGAACCGTCACTGGGCGGATGAAACACAACAGCAGCAGGTGCTATTATTTCAAGCCGGATATTAGTGAGAGGGTGGTATTACGCCGGGTGAGCCAGCCTAATGCGTGCATTTAGCACCACCCAGGGGTCACGTGTAGGGTCTCAAGGGTAAACCTACGGACGCGAGTAACTTTAACCCCTAAATATCGCCAAAAAGTGGTCTTCCAGGAACTTGCTCGACCGTACGATCAAGGAACGTCCCGGGCGACCACTTTTTAGCGATACTCGCTTGCACACGATCTACGCGCACGCACGTCCGTACCATTATGTATACACTTTGAATCTCATTCCATTGTATTAAAAGTTACAATTGTTTAAATATTTTTGCTCGTGACTTTACGCTCGGTTGGAATGGAGCGCATCCGAGTATCGCCGAAATGTGGTCGACCGGGAAGTATTGTATGTCATATGAAGGCCTCCCTGTGACAGAGGAGGTGATGTATGTTATAAATAAAACTAGCACACAGCTACTTTACTATTAGGTACTGCCTACCTAGCTGTCGGTTTTTTAGCATTAAATATTTACCTACCCTTATTATTTAGTAAAATTATTTTCACTATGAGACAAACTTTGAAATCATGATAAAAATAGTTAAATTTTTCTGAGAAAATTGCAGCTGCGTGAGTGACCCTGTGTTACCCAGTCATGATTTTTTTGAATTTGCCGCGTTTTTCCTGGTTCAGCTTTCGTTAGCCAGACTTTTTTTTCAAAAATGGTTCCATAGTATGTAGGTACTTATATAGTAGTGATTATAAAAATCGGGTATATTTTCAGCTATTGTGAATGCAAAAACAACTATCGTAAAACCTATTTCGATGCATTAACAAAAATTGACGACATAAACTAAACCAATCTAACGTCTATTGTAACGTTAAAAGGTGAAACCTTTTTAATTGGTTCTAATTATATTAAATTGGTGCATGTAATAAAAAATACTAAAAAGTTTAGTGCGCGTATTGTGAACAACTCGCTGATTGCTTCCTTCGACCAAAATAGACCAAAGTATTCACACACTAAGTGTTCTGAATTGATCTGATAGTCATCGGTTGCCGCTTTTGGAAAGTTCGCTAGTTGCATGCATGTGTGTGTGTGTGTGTGTGTGTGTGTCATCATCATTATCCTTCTCCCACACAGACCACATAACCCATGAACAATGAACTTTCATAAAGAAAACTAGCCATAACCCACCAGGCTGGCCGGTGGATGGGTTGGTGGGTTTTACCGACTACTTACCATCTTGCGACAACAAATTTATTATTTAACAGCTTAACGTGAACTCCGAAGTACGAAACCATCCTAATATACTTTATACAATTAAACTTAACTCGATAAATACTCCCTTAACTCGGTAACTTAGTTACTACTTCCATTGAACTTGACTTAGTTACTGACGTACGTTACTCCTTCCAGAATGAATAGAATAGAATGTTGATATTGCCGTCCGTCTCATTTTGATTGCACTAAGGTTCACTAACTATCAAATGAATATATTTGTAGTCGTAGGGTTGTCTACATAGTAGGAATCTTCATCAAATCAAAAAAATGACTAATACTACTACTAATATAAACGCGACTAGATCCGTCCAAATTGTGTCATTTCAATGTTCGCGTGATTTTAAGAAAACAGTAAAAATAACTTATTTAACTATTTTGTTTAACTTATCTTAGTGACTCCTGCTGAGTAACCAAGTAGCATTTCGATCTATACGTATCTTGATGGCAATACCATTGGTATAACTTTCAATGTTTAATTATCACTTAAGCGGCGATGACACGGGGCTAGTTTACTAGCTACAAGCCAGCAAGTTCGCTAGCAGCTCGTAAACTCGCCACGTGTCATCGGCTTTTGTTTGTTGACTATCCGATTGAAAAAAAACACGCTCACTCGTTAGCTTTTAAACTCGCCGACTAGCACAGCTCGCGTCATCGAGGTTTTACACCACTCGGTGGTTGAGTCGTAAAGCGCTTGGTCCGATATTAAGAGATTAAAATATATAAACAAATAACAAATAATAATTTTAAAATAATCAGACATAATCATAAAAATACACACACCCCCTCACACCCTCACAAATACACACTTTTCCCTAAATAGTTATAACCTGCGTGCAAGAATTGGACTTTCTTTCTTTTTTTTCTATTTGGTAACATTTAACATTTTTTTTCTCTCTCTTTTTGGTTTGTTTTGTAATCAGTAATCACCCCTTGACTGTTAATATTACAATTTTTACGTTAACGTATATAAAATCCGTTATTGGCTGTTAGTTCCATTGTTTCAAGTAATGTTAATAAATGTAATGAGAGCTGTGGATTTTGAATAAATAAATAAATAAATAAATAAATAAATTTCGGGTTCAACTTCCACGTCGGGCAAAGTGTGTTTCATTTTTTCGATAGCTACAAAGCCTGGGTTTGTGATAGCCGACCCGCATGGCAAGTGTGATGAATATGCCAATACCGATGATAATAAACAATAATAACTTGTTTTCAATGATGGACACCTTTTCCTAGCCTTGGGACTGTTTATAATCTGTACATTACTTTATAACCTTTTTTTCTCTTACGTTTTTTTTTTTTAATTTCTCCGTTACATCCGTCAGCAGTTACCAGTTACTGGACTATCCCTAGATTATTGCTGCATAGAAATAGCATCGGTGACAGTCAGTACCGTATCCAAATGTACAAATATGGTGGCGCCACCGGAGCGATGTTGTCACCCGCTAATGGCACTAGCATTTACAATGCCTAACACTGTTAGGACTCCTAGCCAATTTCAATGTTAGAATTATACTAGACACGGGTTTGCACTCGGCGCTGATGGTAGATAAAGTGTTTGGACATTGCGGGTTTGTGACAAACGGGAGTTTAATAGCAACATTGTTAGTAATTAATTAATAAACAGAAAAGTATAAATTAACATCATCTAAATATATATAAAAGTGAATTGGTATTCGTTTGGTTCGCAAAAACTCGAGAATTACCGAACCGATTTGGCTAAATTTGATCTTGAAATATTCGTGAAAGTTCAGGGAAGATTTAACGGTAAGAAAAAATAGTATAAATATTCTTAAAAAAAACTATAAACATAAAAAGACGTCATGCAATATAGGTATTAAATATCAATTTGTTGCAAAAACATTTTGCAGTTTTCATACTTCTTCTTCGCGACATTTAACTTTTTACTGTCAGTTGAGTTGTCATTGTGATCCGGACAGGACAACGTCTGTCGGGCGGGCCTATTAGGTAATCTTATTTGTCCATGGTAATAACGTAGGTAATAATAATCTAAAACTTAGATAACTATATTGGTAAAAACTCACATTTCTTACAATTAGTTTTCATAAAATGTAGACTTTGGTGTATGTTGTGTACCTATAATATAAGTATGTGTTACATTTACTTAGTTGGTATTTAAATGTAATAAATAAATTTATTAATCCGTTTTTCGGTAGACACGAAAAAGCCGTATGTCCCCGGCTGTTAAAAAAAATTAACACTTAGAACGCGGCGCCACTAGACACAATAGAACATTATATTAATTGAGCACTGATCAGTACCTATTCAGTGCACAGTCGCAGTTGAAAGCCTAAACCACTTTACATAATGATTTTAACAACTCTATATTATATATCATGGGTACCATGTCGCAAAATTTTGGAAAATTTAGCCTTAACTTTTTAGATCACTACAATATATTATAAGCTTTGATTATATACATATAATAGTCAAAGGTTATAATGTTTAATTCACCACCAACCACTAACTTAATCGTTTTTTTTTCTATTCTAGTCAAAAATACTGTGTGTATAGTCACTAAAGCTCACTACAGAATACTAACAACCTCTCTCTTCCCTTGGGTGTCGTAAAAGGCGACTAACGGACTAAAGATTGCACAAAAATCCAACAGCATAGAGCGGCGATGGGCTCACCACCTATCACGCTGAGCACATGACATGTGTCATCGCCAAGTCTCTGACTAACCCTTTTTGGGGATAATAGTAAAACTTTCATTAGGTATTCGCTAAATTCCAATTGCCAGTAATTTTTGGACAGCTCCTATACAATAGTCACCCATTAAAATTAATAAGTCGTAGCTTTCAATTATGCCTGCACTTGTCCGATTGGAAACAAACAAAACTGAACCAACTGAACTCACGCGTGAGTAGTCGATTAGTTCAAAAGATCAATGGACTTTAACGTAAGGCCGGGGGTCTAAAGGTACCGTACAATAACATGACCCATATTTTCTTTTTCAGTTTTCGGCAGAAGACTATAGCTTTCTTTGTGTCTGTTACGTACCTGTTCCTGTTAACATTGACGTGTGCCCTGAATACTAAACACCAGGGCTTGGTCAAGCTTTGTTTTGTCCTGTGGGATAGTGGGTTATTGGTATTATTAGTTATCACTACTTGCTATTTAGTTAGTAATAACCTTTATTTCCTCGTGTGTGTGTAAGGATTTTTTTTAAATAATTAGTTGCGGGTAATTTCTAGCTGAATTTAGCCACCTTACAGTCGAGTGGGGTATGGACAAGCTTTTATTTAACTTGGAATGTTTGTATGTAGGTTCAAATCTGGCAAGGAAGATTTAAATCACTTTCTAGCGACCGATCAAGCTAAAATTTGGTGGTCCTACGTAATTTCGATGATAATATAGCATCATGGTGCATAGGAACTTTGCAACGAAACAAAATAAACCCGCCGTATTTGGACTTGTTTCAGTTGTCTTGACTTAAACTATAACCTGGTTTTAATACTTGCATGGTCTAATGTTCTTGATATTAGATTTGTTATGGGTTTTTTATGTTTTTTGTTGTTTTGTGTTCCATTTTTATCCATCCATTGTTTCCATATTGCATGATATTCCGTGTATTCTTTACAAGGCAATTTAGTTTATATTTTGCGATATTAATGACTTTATCACTACACATGGAAAACCTGAAAAATAACTGAAAGAGAAGCGAGACATACAAGAAAGATGAGAGAGACGATATTAATTTAAAAATAGTTATAATAACGTCTGTCAGCCACCGGCGACTGACGTTGGGGCTAACGTGTTTAAAATTTAAAACCGCATACCATATGCAAATGCTTTTTTGCGGACATTTAAACTGTTTAGATCAGGGGCCGTACTTTAATCTTACTATGCAGATTCCAATACGAATTTTCCAATTTTGCACAGTAAGATTAGAGTAATGCTGCTCTAAGAGGTAACAGTATTGCCTCAGCTCTCACTGTACACGCAACCTAACACTGACATTGCTACGAATAATTCGAATTACGTCAAGGTTCCGCGATCGTAGCTATGTAGGGTGGAACGCTGTCTAGACTGCTGCTAGAGCCTCCAACGGTGCACTGGCAAATTCGACTTAGTTCATAACGAGCTAGAGCTCATTACCTCTATGTTTAATGAGGTGTTGAAAGTCTTGACGAACGTGACAGAGTAATCGTGGCTTGTCGTCGAATTAGTGATTCTGGTCATTATCTTTGCTACGGACGATGACAAATTTAATGAGTCGTACCGGCGGTTACGCAGCATTGTTACGGGACATTCGGTGTGACAGTTGCTTTACCATCTTAGTACTTATTACAAGGGGGGGAAGGAGTGGAAGTGATCTGTTTTATACGGCCTTTTATGTATATGATTTTCTTTTGTGTACTACGAATTAACATAGTGACGGTTATTATGAGGGACAGCGCTCGTTTCGACGAAAATGTCTTTGATTTTGTGTTTTTACTAATGGATGTACAAATGTTCGCATCCGGTAATCTCAATGTTATTTCTAAAAACTTTTAGATACGTAGATAAAATTTTCAATCACATAGAGAGAATACGACTATTGCATAAGCGGTTTTTTTATTATATTTTTTTATAACATTAGTCATCCATTTAAATAATCAAGCAATTAGGAAGTCTATAAAGTTAATAAAATAGTTATTTTAATGTTTAATAAAAAACGTAAACTGTCTAACATTATTTCTGATAAGCAAAAATATGTCGATCACTACTACTTTTTCTGCAAAGAAAACACAATAGATATTTATTTAAGGTCACCGATCAAAGAACACGACTGCCTTAGTAGCGTACGCCAACTAATTTTTTACTGGCAATCGAAATCAAAACGCTATTGTCATATGTGTACAATGTACAACACACAATGCCACGTCCAACATATTATTCACACGACTAATTGAATGAAAGCTAGCGAGTAATTGACGAAAAGCGTTTCGTCTGCGATCAGTCTGGTCTCTAATGCAATAATAGCTACCAAAATTACTTTTCCAGTTCACCCGATCACGCAAACATTGATGTTCGAGCAATTTGTAAGCACGTTTTGCGATGTGGCAGAGTTGATGATGCCATTACACAGCTTAAGATCACTTAAAGGTACCGAGAGCACTTTCGCTACGTAAATTATGGCTTTATAATGATCGACAAGTGGTGTTTTAGTGACGACATTTGACCGATGACTTTTGACTTTGCGCTTATACGTAATTGAGTGGGAGTTTAAAGATTTGATGTACTTCGTAGGTTATGGTCTGGTCCTGTGTTCGACAAGTGTGTGAACGTTTGCTCGTGAACAATGAACTCTTGTGGGTAATCGGCACGTTACGAATTTCCGTTAAGTTCGCCTACTTATTTTGCCAGCCCATTTACGTTGTATACAAAATTGTGTTTTAATGCCCCAGCTCGAATTAAATGAGTGTAGTTTCCTAAAGTTTAGGAACAATACACATTGAAAAGAATATCTTTACATGGATCTACTCACGTTTCTGTATCATATTATTTTGTTCCAACATAACTACACTTTCTTTAGAATTTACCTGTTTGTATTGTTACAAAATAATGTTAATATAGTCATTAGACAGAACTTTTGTCTACAATTGGAAGGGTCACAGCTTCAATACCCCGCGGGGGCACCCATTACGATCCCAATGTTGCGTGTACAACAACACGCAATGCAACGTCCAGATTTAAAGGTATTGCAAGACACAGTAATCAAATAAAGAATTTTGTTAAAAAATACTTGCTTTTCTATATTTGGAGGAGCTGAGATATTTTTCATTATGCCACTTTTGTGGCAATCAGCCAGACACCTGATGCTTGGTCACCGTAGCTATGTAACATGCCAGTACCAGGTCAACCTATTTAGAAAAGAGATACTATTAGTGGTAGGTTGACCCAGACTGAAAAAAATGTATACCTACCTCTGGTTTTGGAAACGTAGGTAGGTATATACAGAACGTTGGCAAAACCAGAGGTAGGCATAATTTTTTTCTAGGGAAAACTTATTACTGAATACCACCGCGTTCGGAAAGTTAATGTAACCCTGCTTACATTATTCTATTTCTTATTGAAATATTATGTGATGACCATAATAAAACGTAGCTCAAAGTTCACAGGTAAGTGAAAAAGGTAAAAAAAATGATAAAAACTTCCGAATAAAACCTTTGAATTACATAAAACCCTTCATCAAACAAGATTCTCAAAACTAAGAACCTTAATAATACTTACTTACATCATTTTAATTAATGTTATATTTTATTATCGATATTAAAATTGCCGGTGATCGAAAATAAACCAGATTTTATTTGTAGTTATTCTTCTATATTTATTTTCGCTCACTGAGCATAGCATATGCAAATGTGAAATAAACATAATATAAACAAAAAATTCTATACTCGTATTCTGAAAACGTGACAGAACATTCATAAAGAGTAGGGTATTTTACATGAACTGCTATTATTCTCATTGCGGCGCTCGTATTGTTTACTATATTTATCGCTACTATTTTGTTTACGTCAACGTCGCGGCTAGACGAAATAAAGCGTTTGAATAATGCATTCGAAACGGGTGTTCTTGGACTAACTGTGCCCAGATTAAGTGCTTCGCCAGGTACTTAGCAATGAGTCTGTGACGTGTTCGCCGTGGGTTTCTGTCGGCTGCGAATTCTAAATTCTGTTCGTATGGCGGCAGTGCACAATAGAAACTTCTTGAGGTTCCGAAGTTGGTTGTAGTGAAGACTTTGCGCAATCTTGTTTTAAGGTAACAAGTATACCTACAATTAAGTAAATTTTGCAACATTTTTATAAGTTTATCATTATAAGACTAATTGTTATTCATAAATTTTAAAATTGGCTCTAACTATAATGAAAATTCGAATGAAAATTTAAGTCTTACTCTTACTTAACGTTACCAATGAAATTACTTACCTAATTTGAAAAAAAAGTTTGACGTTGCATATGGTTTTTATTATGGTGTACGTATATGACGTAAGATATTACTCCTATGTTAACTACTTAAAAATGATGTAGTAACATAAAACTTCATATGAGATAATTTAGAAAAAGAGTAGGTAACTTTTTATATAAAAAAAATGTTCCGTACATAAAATTATTCATTATGCTTCCTACATGGATACTATCTATGTAGAAATGCCTAAAGGGAGATAATACAACCCATCCAACCAATACAACAAATCCGGTCCGCACGCATACGCATGCGCATTGGACCAAACCCATCATTGGACCAGCCGTGTACAAAGACCTTAGTTTTCAAAATCGCAACCGAAACGTGCTTCAACAGTTGCGTTACGCGCTTTTACGTATAAATTGTCCATTTTACATAGGAAATGTTGTCCAAACACAGTGATTTGCATATTATTTCTTGATACCTGCACAGTTAATAAGACTAGTTCTACAAAAATAATATCAAATTGCGAATACAACTTTTCCTAGTGGTTATAAAAACACGAAGTTTATATTTTCAACACTGCAACGATTACCTCCACTTGTGAATTTATTTACAGGTAATGTGTCAGAAGTATTACGTAAACTGTTAGTTATGGTACCCATAATACGACCAAGTTCGATGAAAAAATTAATTAAAGAAAACAAATTACTGTACTTTCTATGTGTAAAAATCTATCTAGTGTCGGATATTACTGATTTAAAAAAAAAAAGGCGCCATTAGGTTTTTCTTTGTTTTCGCGTGATTCTCTCTCAAGAAGAGGTAAAAATCTGAGCGACACTAGATATTTGCACAAAGTAATTTCAATCATTTGTTTATAAACATTCTTTAACGAATTCGGCCTTAGTTAAAGAATTATTACATGAGAATAAAATGTTTCGGGTGAGGTCTGTCGTCAGACTACCTGTCTGGCGCGGAGGCCCCGAGTTCCATTCCCAGCGGTGCGCACATAATTATTGTACTCAGCTTGGTCAGTGGTGGGACGACCTCCGACGTCGAGTGGTCAGCACATCGGTTCTGGTGACGCGCTATCTCTGAGGTACAGGATTCAATTCCAGGTCGGGTGTCAATAAAAAAAAACTGTTTTTCAAGATTGACTTCGGGTCTGGGTGTTTTCTATGTTTATCAGTTAACTAATTTTAACAAGAACTATTTAAACAAGTTTAACAAGAAGTATTGTCAGAAATATTGTTTCATTGCCAGTACAGTAGCATTATCGTGTTCCAGCTGTTAGAGATAAAGCCAGTTCCTCATTTGTTGGCGATTCCGCGTAATGTATGCTTTCACCTTCAGCTTTATTAGCTCCTTCCCGTTGAGAAAAAACAATGTAGGTAAATCTTCACTTGTTAAAGAAGATTTAAAGAAAGCATGCATTTCATGCCTCTTTTAGTATACTGGGTCAATTATAAGTCAATTAACATAGTAATTGAGTCATTATCAACATCTGCTTCTCGGATCCCTGGCGCACCAGACAAAAGGTTCGGTGAAAGGAGTCAGAATTCGCGATGCAAATTAGAGTTTGTTTAATTACCTTATTAAGATTCGCGAAAAGCCTTTTGATGGGAACTCTCACCACCTTTGTATATTTTGGTAATTACATTTTGCGGTTTGGATGGAAATAAATTGGGCCATTCTTTAATGTCTGCGTAAATTAGAAAGAGAGCTACTACAATTATAGTAAATGCTAGTTTCGAATTGCGTTTTGAATTTGGTCGGTGCCTTTTTCGTGTCGATTTTGATTAGTGTTTGCCGTTTCGTTTTGTTGTTATGACAGACAAAGTAGGAACCAAAGTTTTATTCAGTTTATTTCAGGCATTTTTTAATTTCAGTTTTACATAACTATTGAAAATTTCTTAAAAGTATTGTCCTGGTGCCTACAGTTACTGTATACTGAAAAACTGAATTATATAATTCGCCGAGGTGATTCAAAATAAAATAAAAAATGCTACAATTTATAGCTTTGGTTTCTGGTTATTCTAGTAAGACAAAGTAGGAAGTATTGTAGTCACTTCACTTACGTTTATTTTTTGATAAACGCACATAAATAAATCTTTATTTAATTTCGGGATCAACAGATCAAATAATTAGCTAGGTATTTTTTTAAAGCGCCATGGTCTGTTATCTTCCTTAAAAAGTCTTATCAAGTTTTCTCAAAAATACTTAAATTTACCTTAAATATATATAAAGTTTGTAAGTGTTGTGTTTAACTGTAAGTGAATGTTACATTACAAATGTTTCAATTACCTACTTCTAATTCTTCCTATTTATGGATACAATGTAAACATTAATTATTAAATTCTACTAATAAATAAATAAATAAACAGTCTCACACGAGGAAGTTATAACGACTGCCATCTTCAACGCTATATCCAACATTTTACGCTTGGTTTAAGCTGCACCGGTTGCTCATGCAAGGTTTTTACTTTATTTCTTAAGATTTTTTGATAACGCTAAGATGGCATAATTGCCTGCTCATCACGATTCATATTTTTGTGTTAAAAAGTATAAATTTAATGTATAAACTGGACAGTTTAAAAAGATGATCGGATGAGATAACACATCGAGAGAAATAAAAATTCAGTTCACACACTATCTGTACGCTACTTAACTGTAAGTACTTTTCTTCAAAAACTACAGCATCAAAAAACAAATTTTGAGCAAACCAAACCAAATTATTATGATTTAAAAATATTTGTTGTAAGTTACTTTTCATTAAGGGGATCCTGCACGAAATTGTGAAAATTTACGTATTTTTAAGTTACTTGTACTATGCGCTGAATTAGTTAAATACATTAAAATAACTTACGTAAGTTAGCCTGATCTTTGCACAAGGTCGTGGCCTTGTTGAAATTTGAAACAAATTCTTTAAACAATAACAAACAATACATAAATCGAATGACTCCTAAAAACATTTTTTTTCGACAACTTTCTTAATTTTACGAATGAAAAAATAATTCTTACATGAAAATATTTGTATTGATATTTCGCAGGTCGCCCCCATCTTAAAAAAGTAAATTTTAATTTCTAACACAAGCGCGTGATGGTTTTGTACATTTCGCAGAATTAAAACATTGCTCTAATCAAATTACTAGGTCTGAAACTTCAAACCAGAATGGTTCTAATTTTAAATATCAATATGATGGATTTTGCTTTGAAGTTCGTTATGAGACTGATGTCAGGTTTTGCGTTCGCGCGGCACCCTCTTAAGCTATTGACATTCATACAAGTATATAACAAAAATCATTCGAGTGTTATTAACGCAAATAATCAAAAATATCGAATTCATACAAGAAGTTTATAAACGAAATTCTTGCTACAATATTGCATCGCAAAAGCGACAAACGAACAATCGTTTTTAACATAAGGTACAAAATTATGACTACATTCATCAATAGATCCATTTAATAACTGCAGTTTGACAAAATTGCAACAATATCGCATCGTAATAAACAAAAACGCATCTTCACAAACCAACACAGTTGTTAAAGCGATATCGAGCGAATCAACAAGAAGAGCATTTGATTACATTCAAATGGACCTTATTTCAAAGAGTATACGAGAGTGTAAAATGATTTTACTTTTGTAAGTATAAATTCATTGCATGAAGACGGTACCGTCGAATGCTATTAATCGCAGCTGTGTTGATCTCGGCAACTCGCTGAAGCGGAGTGGAGACAGGAGTTAATTAAGTTAACGTCATCATGTAACACAACCGCACCAAACGGGATTTGGAATTTAACAATACTTTTAGAATACATTCAATGGTTCCTAAACATTGATTGATTTAAATACTAACACAAACATAAAAAAAATGCTCTGTTGAAAGTTTGATGCCGGAATTACAGAAGATCCGTGGGTTTGAGTCTCACCGGAGGCAATTCTTCTTTTTTTGGGTACTATAGTTTTACTTTTAGTTTAGATTTTTTCATATAACGATAATAGCAATACTTTATGAAGAGCTATTAAAACGTTGAAAACATAACACAATTATCATAAACATTTACTACTTACTACATTCAAATCCTATTAACGTGTTATCGAAAACAATCGTACATGTTATCGCACAATTTTGTTTACATTCACGGCTGCAATAGTCTAAATAGTATCGGCTTTACGTGCTTTCTTTATCACATAAGAAAAAAAAGTGAAATGATCACCCATCCAAGTACCGACCGCGCGACAGGTGGCTTAACATCTACGATTGCGAAGGGCGCACGACCGTGACACTACCGACCTCGGCACAGTCAATTAAACACTAAAATTATCTTTTCGCAAAAAAACAAAACACTACGAAATTATATCTTATCATCGCAAAGTCATTTGTTTCATTTAGTTCATAAAACAAACAAAGGCTAACGTAACTGTTTCATCAGGTATGCCGGTAACTGTGCATTCTGATTTGGCTGTCACTCAAAATAACTGGGGATATGGAACTATTCATGGAATGGTCGTTTGACCATAACTATGAGACTCTCGTTACTCCGTCTCGCTGTATGCCTTCGAATGCTACAGTAATGGGCGAGGTTCAACGGCATCTAGATGATCTTTTAATGAACATTTAATTGATTATAATATATGTAAACAATTCGGACAGGCGATTGTTCGTTATGTTGATGTTAATAATGTTAATTGTGCACAAATATAAATATGTATTAAAAAGATAGAGCTAAATATTTCATAGTGTACCGATTTTTGTTATAAGGCCGCATGTTGTTTTATTTTTGACTTCTCAGACTTTTACGCGGCTACGTACGTACATTAAAGTCTTATTTTAATATCTATTCAAAGGTAATTTTATTAAGGACTGGTTTTAAAGGGATAAAAAATACCAGATTTTTAAGTAAGAAGACAGTTGTTATAATAATAGTCACCCGTCACATCACACACATTTGGAAATGGTGTACCTTGAATGTTCTAGTGGTTTGCCGTAAATCCCGTTTAAAATTGCCGTAAATATAAATGTCAGTAAATATTTCATCAAAAACGCGCCAAGTATGAAAAAGAAAAAAAAAACCTTTTTACTTTCTTTTATTCTAACGCCAGAAAACACGTTAACAGTCCCCATACAAGCGTTCCGAAATAGGTCATTGTCCGTATGTCATTATTTATTTATAGATCCCTGGCCACAAGTCCACAAAGAAAACACTAACTAATTTGACAAGTCCATGGATCTATAGCCCCTAAAGTAACACAGGGCTCGTGTACCTCATAAGGGTACACGAACTCGGCGGAACCGCTCCCCGTGTACCACATACGGTACACCGGACCGTTAACGTAACCCCTCTTCAGAAGGAAATTTGACATAAATTTGTATGGAGAAAATGGACAACAATTTGAATTTAGAAGGCTGAACAATGACATTAATTTCGGGCGTTAGTATACTCGTATATCCAAATCGTTGGTGATTAACAATTTTATTGTGCTCATACATTGCAAGATGCCACAACCTAACGTCAAATTGCTATTAAAATGTTATATTTTCTCCGCGATATTACGCTATCAGGCGAACTGCATAGGAATGCCACTCGTGCCTCGTCCGGCAGTATGGAATCAGTGCTGCTACATGGAAAAAGCAGTTCGGCGCTAAACACAATAAATAAAAGAGCTAGCGATAGTTTTTAGGTATATTTAAAATGCTAGATTTCAATTTAATGCCTTTCGACTATGAAAGCAAAGTATTAACGAAAACATGAATAGAAATTTTAGCTTGTCGTATTACCTACGTAATTATAAAACAATTTAAATGAATTGTTCTCTATAACAGAGAGCCTATTCTCTTTCTCCGAAACGAAATTTCGGCCGATTTTTGTTTGTTATTTACAGCCGTTTCCTTTCATTCCGAAATTTCGTTCATACAAAATAGGGTTGGCATTTAGATTATAATTTTTTAGAAAATTGTTTGAAATTTCGAAAATATTAGAAAGCGGCGCTTTATATAGCAAACGAAAATTGGCCGAAATTTCGTTTCGGAAAAAGAGAGTAGGGCCTCTGTTCCGAAACTGGGCAAAAGTGTACCTACATAAGTGTAAAAATTTACGTAAGTATATGTGTTTTAGAAGAAAAGCAATTTTTAAAGAGTTCTTCGTCATGTCGAAACTTAACTCGCACACTCACTACTTAACGAAATGCGAACCTGCATCTCACTAGGTATTCTTTTAATGAGGACGTATTGAGAGCGTTGATTGTATATCCAGTTTTTATGTGATCGGCAGATCTAGCGCCGAATGCGCCACAATGGCATCACTGTACGGAATGCTTACGCGTGCGGCACATACACGCAGCAAGTTAGCGCCACGTCGCGAATATAAAGATCGATAAATCGGATCAGTGGAGCAGATCGCGCTCATAGAGAGGTGTGAACTGCGGAAATGGTCTGAATTCGTACTCGATACCGCTTGGGAGATCTGTATCTCATCGGATATCGCATTTATGGTAATAGGTGTAATTGTGTAACTTCTCTCGCTATTAAAATCGCTGTTTGTTTTGGCAAAACGAATGAGTTTGTTTGCGTTTTTAAGGTATGTACTTAATGCGTATATTTTTGTCAATAGTAAATGGCGGACGATGTATTTAAGTCAATTTAAAGAGATTATGAATAGATACTTTTTGAAAATAGTTAGTAAGTAGCCTACTTATACTGTAACACTGTTAGGTAAAGGCCTCTATAATAAAAAGCAAGTCACCGCTACAATGGATGAGTATATTAATCACCAGCATTGCCAAATGCGGGTTGTGATCGCAAGCCCGAGCTACTCGTATACATGTTTTTTTTTATATATATAAGAGGGAGGCAAACGAGCAGGCGGGTCACCTGATGGAGAGTAATCACCGCCGCCCATGGACACCCGCAAAACCAGAGGAATCGCAGGCGCGTTGCCGGCCTTTAAGGGAGGAATAGGTTTAAGGAAGGAATAGGAATGGGAGGGGGGGGGGCTCCGGAACCCTCACTAGTCGAACGAAACACAACAGCACCAAGTGCCATTATTTCACGCCGAATATTCGTGAGAGGGTGGTATTACGCCGGGCGAGCCGGCCCAATGCGTGCTGCAACGCAGCGTGACTCTACCACTCAGTCAGTGTCACTCATTTAGCACCACCCAGGGATCACGTGTAGGGTTTCAAGGGTAAACCTACGGACGCGAGCAACTTTGACCCCTAAAAGTATCAAAAACTTCTAAACTCCATGCCTTTCAAATAACCCAGAACTTCCGGCTATCATGAACGAGGCGCATTATATAAATAAATAAAAAATACATTAAGTTGATATTTGGTAAGCAAAAATGTTTGGACTAAACAAAAGCACTTTAAAAAAAGTTAATATGAATAAATTATTTTTCACTTTAACTGTAGTAAATTTTTATTATGTTGCTGTCAAACAAACAACTTTACTCATTATTGACTATACTCAGTAACCATATAGTACTATTTAAAGCGTTTCGTCTACTAACAAGATAAACTAACATTGTCGCATTGACCGCAACAATGAGGAGTTAGTGAAAACACATTCGCATTTTCCCTTGCATCATCCAATCACACACAGACAGGCGGACGTCAAGGATCGCTGCCTCATCGTTATCCTGGAGAAATGTGGACAAATACCATTGGATGGAATGGAATGAACCAGCTAATGCCGGTTCTGTAGTAGCAGAACTATAAAGATCGGCGCGATGATGAAAAATGTTGATTGGCATACAGACTGGAGGTCGTAAATCGCCGTCTGACTTAGCTGGCCGTATTGCTTTTGTAGATATCTAAAGAGGTACATGTTCTATTCAAGTGGTTCTGGGGGTAGCGATGCGCGTTTGTCTGGCACAGACTATAGTTAGTTAGATTAGTTGTTAAGTCTTAACTACAAGTTAGTTAACTGTTTATTTTTATTATTATTAGTATTGGCGTCAATAAGTGCCTGTAAAGGTTAACATTGAATAAATAATTTGACTTTGGCTTTGATTCCATTTTGGTATGGTTGTATTTTGTAATTTGTTTATATTTTTATTGTAATGGAAAATTGTCCTACTCTGACAAGGTTTTATTTGACGCTAAAAGAAATTGAGAAAAGAAACTAAAATGCCATTGCTAAGCTTGTTGCCAGTTCTTCTCCTCACAAGGTGGGAGACCTTCTAATTAGAAGATATACCACCATAATGACATTTACAAGTACTCGATTATTAGGCCTGGTTTCCACCAAAACGGAGAGGAGAGGAGACGAAAGGAGATGTGTTTTGAATAACCAATCAGATTTCGTTATTTTTTTCACCCGAAGCTAAGCGAAGAGGAGATGTGGCAATAACGACATCAGATTGGTTATTCAGCAAAGCACATTTCTTCTCGTCTCCTCTCCTCTCCGCTTTGGTGGAAACCGGGCCTTATAGCCCAAACAATAAATAACACAGTAAAAAAGTAAAGTATAAAACTGACCACAAACTGTCACAGTGCTCTGCTGGGCAAATGCCTCCGACATTGAAATGAAGTTAATAAAATTGAAGGGTAACTTTTCTATTATAGTTATAATATTGAATTTACTAATATCAATCATGTCGCGTAGCGTTGAAAGAATACTACCCACTCTCTTCCCTTGGTGTCGTAAAAGGTGACTAACGGACTAAAGACTGACATACTAACAACAACATAGAGCGGCGATTTGCTTACCACCTGTCACGCTGAGCACAATATGCAGTCGCTATTTGGTGAAAAGTGGACTATGGTAGAGGCCTGCTTTTCTGTCCTCATTGCCTAGTCTCTGACTAACCCTTTGGGGATAATGGTATTGATTATATGTAATAGTAAATTCAATATATTACATAAACTCACAACTGTTATCCTGAAATAATTAGTCAGGGACTAGACAATGGGGACCCTCTCCTTACATTATATATACTCTTTATTGCACATAAACACACATACAGAAAAAAAAAATACAGACAATAGTGAGCAAAGGTGGTAGTGGTGCACATTACTAAGTTTTATTTGTACTGGCACCTCGAGACCAACCGTTAGGTTATTGCAAGAAGTGCCAGACGTCCCTGCGCCAGTAAACCAACTCGCGCAGGAGACCATCTGCGTTAGGTCTTGATGCCAGATCAGTGCCCGCCGAAGCGCGCTCTTCATTCGGTACTCATAAGACTAGTGTCTCGGGAGAGTCTCCCCGTGAACACGTGTAGTTCACTGCCTATTGTCCAGATAGGTAACCGGAGCTGTCGAGCTCGCTCACTTCTCGTTGCACGAAGGGCACAACTCGCAGTTGCCACTGCTATGACAATGAGGACCGTGAAGGCAGTGCACTGTTCCACAGTCCACGTTTCACCAAACAACCACTGCACATGTGTTCAGCGTGATAGGTGATGAGCCCATCGCCGCTCATGCTCATGTATGTATGTCTTTAGTCCGTTAGTACCGTTTCGCGACACCTAAGAAAAGAGATGGGCTGGTAATATCCTTGTAGGACGAAGCCGCCATCATAGAGCTCAAAAATATATAAAAACTAGCGGAACGCTCGCGACTTCGTCCGCGTAGACCCCATGCCCCTCGACGAATTTTTAAAAATATTATATAGCCTATGTCACCCGGAGATGGCGTAGTCACCCGGAGTGGCGGTGGCGTAACGATGAAAGAATTTTTCAAATCGGTCTAGTAGTTTCGGAGCCTATTCAATTCAAAACTACACAAACAATCAAATCTTTCCTAAAGAGGAAATAAATATATATTATAAAGATAATAATTAGTATAGACAAAAATAAACATAAAACTCTATACACGAAATAATCGTTATGTCCTACTGCTGGACAGATTTCTCTGATATTGTCACTTGTTGAGGGTCTGCAGTATTATAATGAATGTGGTAATAAAATAGGAGTTATTTCATGCCTAAGAAATAATTGAAAAAGAAACTCCCCTGGTCGCTTTTCAGTCAGCGCTCTTCGCGGAATACTTAAATGTTTATAGGCTATAAATTAAATGTGATTGATGTGCATACTTAGGTACTTTCAAA
The DNA here is from genome assembly GCA_963921215.1 of Scoparia ambigualis. NCBI lineage: Eukaryota > Metazoa > Arthropoda > Insecta > Lepidoptera > Crambidae > Scoparia > Scoparia ambigualis. The sequence continues at coordinate 18,828,688 of OY992509.1, forward strand.
AAGATTATAAGTAATATTTTAATAAATCTCAGTGAGTAAGTTGACGTTTTAAGTAAACGAGCGAATGATGAAATAAAAAGATCATCACGAATTTCTATGTTTTTCGTTATAAGGTTAGTAGGTAGTGCTTTTCTTCTTATTGCAATAATAACATTAATTATTATTTCTCTATGAGCTCAGCCGCCGTTAAACCAGACACATAAGAATATCAATTGTTAGTAGTAACCTCTAGCCCTGTTATTAATAAACGTCGATTAAAGTTACACTAGGATTAAATTGACGCTGTCTCTATATATGTATATCTTTTTTAATAAAAACGAGACAGCGTCACTTTAAACCGAGGTGTAACATTTGGCCATTTTTAGGGTTCCGTAGCCAAATGGCAAAAAACGGAACCCTTATGGATTTGTCATGTCTGTCTGTCTGTCCGTCCGTATGTCACAGCCACTTTTTTCCGAAACTATAAGAACTATACTGTTGAAACTTGGTAAGTAGATGTATTCTGTGAACCGCATTAAGATTTTCACACAAAAATAGAAAAAAAAACAATAAATTTTAGGGGTTCTCCATACTTAGAACTGATACTCAAAAATTTTTTTTCGTCGTACCCATACGTGTGGGATATCTATGGATAGGTCTTCAAAAATGATATTGAGGTTTTTGAAATCATTTTGTTCTAAACTGAATAGTGATGAAAGTAAAAAAAATATAATTGTACATTACCATGCAAACTTCCAACGAAAATTAGTTTGAAGGAGATCTAGTAAGTAGTTTTTTTAATACGTCATAAATTAATATAAAAAAAATTACTATTATTAAAACATCGATCAAAGTTACAACGATTTACAAGAACTTTTATATTATGATGTTACTTGGTGCTACGGAACCCTTCATGGGCGAGTCCGACTCGCACTTGGCCGGTTTTTTATTAATAAGACTGTATAGTCTCCGTGACATACAAGGGTTTATGAAAATTCACTATCGGTGTATCTCAAAAAGGAAATAATAAAAATATTAAACTACGAATTGTGAAACTTTGAGATTGTTATTACGTCACGTACAAACAAAGATACTTTAAATCACGACTATTATCCCCGAAGGGCTAGTCAGAGACTTAGGCAATGAGGACAGCAAAAGCAGTCCTTTATATACCATTGTCCACTTTTCACCAAATAGCGACTGCACATGTGCCCATCGCCGCTTTAAGCTGTTGGAAGTATGTGCAGTATTTAGTCTGTTAGTCGCCTTTTACGACACCTAAGGGAAGAGAGGGGTAGTATTACCTACTCACACGGTTATAACGTCACAACTGATAAATTTTGCTAAAAAAAACAAATGCATGCCGTTTATGAGGACAGACCTGCTGTTACTGTTATCCCGCCAATATGCGTTCGCCATTAATATTAATGCGGTGGCTGAAAGAGAGCACGCGGTCGTGTGAACTGAAAATTTAAATATCCGTAACGCCGTGCGCGTGCGCCGACTGCCGATAACTAACTGTGCGCCCCAAAAGATGCGACACGATCTGATCTACCGAAAGTTCCTGTGCCGAGATCGTAGGCCATTAGCTATAGGCTGTTGTTTTGTAGGTCTAACAATCGGTTTGAAAGTTCCGGCGAATTTAATACTGACTTAACATGTTGCCGAATCTAAAAATGATCCTGTACCAAAGATCAGGGGCCGTCACAGAACAGAAGAGAGAGCTTCAGTTCTGTGGGGACCGTAAAGTTGACCTAAGACTTCCTAACTTAAACTCTACGTAGGTTCGACAATCGGTCAGATTTCTTAGACGACTTTTGATACCGATATTGCGTACTCTACAAGGTGATAAAGAAAACGGGAGACCTTTTTCTGAGAAGAATTGAGAAGAAACTCAGCAAGGGCACATTATTTTTACTTTATTCTTATTAGTTACTTATTAATTTTTATGTAACCAAATGTAAGTATAAACTTTTATTGTAAACGATTGAATGCAACACACCGTAGCTGAATTAACATTAATTGTTTCTGAATGGGTGTCAACACGAATTGATTATGTTATACTTTAATTGCTTATGCGTTGAACGTCGGTACACATTAACGTAATAATATAAGGAAGGCTTAGTGTCATGTAAAGGTGTTAGCTGTGGTGAAATCTAATAGAGTTAGGATTAACGTCAAGAGGCGCGCGCGGCTAGGGTTGCCGGACCCAAAAATAGAAAAGCCGGACGCAGATTCATATTTAGCTAGACATTTTGCCCTGAAAGCCGGGCAAAAAGTAAAGTGAAGTACCCACTGCTGGGAAACCTCCATCATTGAAATCAAGCTATCTCTACAATTTTGATGTTTATATTGACTTAATAAAAATAAAATTTGTGATCACAAACCCGAGCTATGCATCCGAAAATCCGAATACACACTGCCCGACCTGGAAATTGAACCCAGTACCTCCAGATATTGAGCCGAGCGCTGGACTACTCAGCCACTGAGGCGCTAAAAACCTGACATTATGTACTTTAAAGAAAAAATTGTACGAGTAGGTATACATAATTTCTTCCGCGCCTGCGAGATTGCGAATTATAGCGAGATCGCTCAAGCGCTTTCGTTCAGCATATTTTGGTGAGCGCGAAGGGGTTGACTAAAAGCCTAACAAAAGCCGATACTTGCTTTATTTTCCGGACACGACTCTAAAAAGTCGTACATGTCTGGTTAAACCCGATACCCGGCAACCCTAAGCGCTGCGTTAGTTTCTAATGAAGATGTTTAAGTATTTTAAATACAGAATAAAATATTTACTAGAAAAAAAAGTCTCAGGAAGCTCGAGTGGGATTCGAACACACGACCTTTGGATTGCCGGTCCACTGCTCTAACCGCTGAGCTACCGAGACCCCAGAAGACACGCTGAATTTTTCCTAGTAGTTTGATTTACGCTGCAAGCCAGCGGTATTACGTCACTGTGAAGTCTACCCTCACATTCGAAAGAAATACTATTGCAAGTATTTAACAATCGATAAAGACGTAATTGCTTATAAATTTCTTTATTGTTGAAATTTTGCATTCACAATGCTATATAAATATAGAATAAAATGTTTACTAGAAAAAAATCAACCAGTCTCATGAAGCTCGAGTGGGATTCGAACCCACGACCTTTGGATTGCCGGTCCACTGCTCTAACCGCTGAGCTACCGAGACCCCAGAAGACTTGCTGAATTTTTCCTAGTAGTTTGATTTACGCTGCAAGCCAGCGGTATTACGTCACTGTCGTCCTGAGACTGGTTGATTTTTTTCTAGTAAACATTTTATCCTATATTTAATATAGCATTGTGAATGCAAAATTTCAACAATAAAGATATTTTAAATACGTAATCATTTTTAATCTGCACGTAATAACATAAAGAACTTATATTTAATAGCTGTTGTCGTTTGTCATTATTTTTATATTAAATAAATATTAAGTAATAAAGTATTAATAGACCTGTTAAACCAAGCTTATTATCTTTTTTCTGGATGAAAAAAGATTATAAGATTGTCATGTGATAGGCAAGGGTTTGTGTTGGAAAATTGTATGCGTTTTAATATTTGTATGTCTCTAGGGCTATGGCCCCAGAATTTAATTTCCAATTAGAAATAGGTGTTTAATGTCACATGATAAAAAAAAGGTTTAGGAAAACAATTCAAAAAATCACTATCTGCGTATGTTAGAATATTCAGAATTTCTACGCTACTTTCAGGACTGATACACAATATATATGGAATACCTACAACTGTGCATTTACATAAGAACAAATAGAATTAGATCTTCATCTACTATTGCTATTTACTTGCACTGAACTTAACGTACAGCGTCATTTATTTGTGAAAGTGCTTCTATTTATTGAATGGTCTCTTGCGTCCTTCTATTTGTTTGCCAGTGTTTGTCAAATATTAAGAACCGACGACAACACTTTTCTTTTTTGACTATATACGTACCTTTTATTTTCAACTCGAAGTCCTCTACGTGCGTCCACCTCACTTTTATTTTTTTGACTTTGCCGATTTACGAATTTATTCTTTATAATCTCGATAATAATATTAGCCTTAACGTAAACTAAAGTTAAAACTGGTTTAACCTCATGCTGTCTTATTTTTGTTTATAAAAGCAAGAAGTTGTTCTTAGTGCTCGTCTTAAAATAACAGGGTCACTTTATTGTTGCCAGAAATAATCTGTGTAGGTACGCAACAACTTTGGCAACCACATGTCGAAAGGAGCAGACCTTATCTCAACCCACCATACGATTGGTTTAAAAATGTTTTACAATATACGCAATTAGTTCCAATAATTGGAAAGCTTGTTTTAGTTTGCAAACGTAACTGAAGTATCAAAGATCGCAGATAAGGAAACCTCCGGAAGACTTAAAGCTGCGTCTGTTACCTGTTCTGTGAAATTGATAGACATATTTTTTTTTATTTTATCTAAATGTATACAGTGAAGGTTTTGAAATTTTTATTGTTTATAACCAATTATAATTAAAAAAAATTAAATGCTTGTTTTTGTTTTGAGCTAAACGCGAAGGAAGCACATCGTAACTTGGAAATTCGTCACGTCACGTTAACGTCATTAACGTCATTAACGTGACGTGACGAATTTCCAAGACTTTTTTTTTACACAAACCTTGTCCTGACAATTATAAACACAATAAAAAATAAGTGCAACCCTTCCAATGTAATGCGCGAACAAATATTGGTAGCAAATGATTTTTATTTATATAAAATAAATATCGTTAAATTGACAAACCTATTAAGTATATTATTATTATTAGCCCATATTGTCCCTACTGGGCAAAGGACTTCCTCTTCTCCATCTTTTTTTTTACCTTATTAGAGGGTACAATTTCTCCGTATTATGCTGCAACCAGACTCTGCGAGGCGCCTCCGAGAGGCTCTCAGCACGAGTCTTGGCGAGTGGAGGCTACAGGAGTGCTAGCCATCCACACTCTCGATTTATTCAGTTGCCCGCTACGTTTACTACAAGATGGATGTCTTTGAATTGACTGTGTTAGCTACTATAAGTGCTTTTTTTTCAGGTGCCCTCTAAACGTTGCCAATCATGTTATTTAATTAGTTTTTAACTCCTAAATAGGTACATTTAATTCTTCGCTTATCCGATCCCACGCGTCGTTCACTTTACGTTTATCCTTGTGATATGATTTTTTGGGTTTACGCGAGAGTATGGTTGATTCCCCTTGCCTCGCTCCCTCGCGTCCTTTGACTCGCATCCGAAAAACCGACACAAAGCGGAGCGACAGTGAGGCGAGGCAAGGGAAGACAAGGGGACACGCGCGCACCGTCCTCACTCTCGTACTCGCGTTGCCTCGTGTAGTCTCGTGGAGAGTCTGGATGGGGCATTACAGTTTAATTCAAAACTGTGAGACTGTCTTTTACATAAAGTTGAATAGGTACGTTTTAAAAAAAATATTGTAAAAGTGTATTTATATTTGATCAGTGTCTGTCTATATAATTCAATTTATATCCTAATTTATTCCGTTCAGTCTAAAAGGCCAAGCTAGCTATAATTACACTCTTATTAATTAAGTACCTACCATTGAACCCAAATTGAAACAACGTGCTTTACTTAAAATGATATTATTGCATAGCATTAAGACTCATATTTGCTTAAATTAATTTATAGACCGATCTTCTTTACCTGCATGAGGCGATAAAAACTTGTCAATTATCCGGTCTCTTTAAAGGTTTCTTGCTTAATATAGTTTTAAGCAATTTCTTATAATTGTGCAGTCGTCGCGTCGTCAAAAACAATTTTTAATCATCTCAGACAACATAAAAATATGGAGTCTAATGCCTTATCTCCTTATGTGGGAAAGCCTATGTTTAGATTTATAGTAGGTAGAAACGTTAGGGACTTCTTGGGGGGAAAAGGGAAGCGAGGTTTTTTAATTGAAATCAAAATTATTTTCTCTAATAAAATGTAAAACAATGCCGGATTATTAACCGTTTATGTGTTCATAAACGTGTATGGGTGTTGGCAAATGAAACAAAACAGTCACTTTTCGACGCCACTTTTCAAATTCTTTCAAGATGCTCTCGGAAAAGTTCTCTTTACTGAAACTCGAGGAGTTTGGGGACACATAATTTCTATCACCACAAGTATATTTAACTCAAGGTGCTCATAGATTAGGTATAAGTTCCTTGATTTAACTATGTATTTTATTTGACAATCGCAACATGTACAAACCGCACCATTCAAGAAATAATAAACATACGCTAGAGATGACAATCAATAATAACCAATATTTTTTTTTACCCAATTTAATATTTTTCGTTGTTATAATACTTACCTAAAAATAGTTATAATCTATTCTAATGTGGTAATGACAAAATCGCAACAATACAAGATTCCAAGAAAGTCCAGCGCGAATATACAACAATTTAAAGACATACAATAGGTGTTTATTTGCACCATACAAGTCCTTATCGAGTTATAACGTTCTTGGTACCGCGACGCGCTGGCCGTAAGTGCTACAATAAAACGTGGAGCTGACTCTTTGGAGTGTATGAAGCCAGTCTCCGAGACTATAAATGTCGTCCACACAGTTTGCGACTTCCTTGAATATAATCATTGTTAAAGGGTGTTTACAGATTCGTTGCGTGTAACGGCTTGGTTATTGTACGCAGATCTAAATGTTGAAAGTAGTAGTAGTAGAGGATCCGAGTATACAACGACCTTCACCGAGCCGGTTAATGGATGAAAAGTATTTTATATCAAATTTAATATGTTAAAAAATATATTGCAAGTGGGTTGGCTAAAAAAATTTCAGTCCAGTATATGATTAATAAATATTTAAAATTTTCTTTTTTTTAAACATTGCACTGGTTTGGATAATAGATAAATTACATAGGTACCCATCGATAGTATAAAGCCTATAGAATATGCAAACGTTAGGTTGACTATTTTTTTCCGGTCACAACTAATGGGTAGGCAGGTGTAAAAAGGTAAATCAATATTAGGAATTTGCAACCGACTGGTTAATAAATTTATGCCTATATAAAAACAATCTCATTACAAACTCACGCACACCAAACAATGTTTAAAAATATATTTTTGTAAATATTTAATTAATCATAATAGCTACTGGACTGAAATTTTTCAGCCAACCCACTCGCTATATATTTTTTTTTACATATTAAATTTGATATAAAATACTTTTCATCCATTAACCGGCCCGGTAAAGGTCGTTCTATACTCGGATCTTAGACTAGGTAGTAGTAGTAGTGTAGTAGTAGTAATAGTAGTAGAAGTAGTAGAAAGAACAGATGTAGAAAGTAATAAACTTTGAAACTTTCGTGTTGCATTTATACAGGGTTAAGTCGAAGATTAAGATGTGAAAAAAAATATTTTTTAGAAAAACCTTTAGTTGTTACTGTTTGATTGTATTTTAATATTCTTTTTATTTCCATTCCAGGTCCGTTGTGTGACTTCGTAAAAACATTCTACAAAACGACTCAAAGGTATTGTCTTTTGTTTTCAACTTAATCTGTGTATCAGTTCGTTGTAGTCATAAGTTTTTTGTACTGAAGTGCAACAAAATAACTACGTCTCTCTTAATACTCTTAATTCTATTGTAAAGTTTGTAAGTATTTATTGTAAAGGAAAAAAAAAGAATTTCATAGAATTAGTTCCTGTAAAAATGTAGGAACACAACGTTGTGGTAACTTAATCGTTAAAAAAAAACAATTAAACAATTCTTAACATTGAGGTAAGTATTGAGTACTAAGAGACGACATCGCGAAGCAATTTTTTGCGCACTAATTTGCGGCCGCAAGGTCCACAATCGCTTGGATCACTCATAATCATGGAGGCGTCTTTGCATCTCATAGGCCTAGGGTTGCCATCCGTCCGGGTTTCCCCGGGTTTGTCCTAGTTTAGAGGGCATCCGGGGAGCGTCCGGGCGGGGCTTCATTTGTAGTCCGGGTTTAAAAATTGAAAGATGACTTTTAATTTTAAGGTCTGACAATAAATAAAAAGGCAATTTATGACATTTTCAACTGGTTTATTACACTGATTAAAAAACCTGTTAATATGTCCTAGTTCTGGGCTCTAAAATCCGGGTTTTTTACGCGACTTGTCCTGGTTGCCAAATTTTAGAGATGGCAACTCAGGCCGCAACTCTTGGCGAAAAAACTTGCTTTGCGGTGTCATAGACTAAATACACTCACGACTATTATCCCCTAAGGGTTAGTCAGGAACTATACAACGAGGACCTCAAAATCGCAGTTCTCTGCCGTAGTCCACGTTTCACCAAATAACCGCTGCACATGTGCTTAGCGTGATAGGTGGTCGGTCCATCGCTGCTCTGTACTGTTGGATGTATGTGCAGTCAGCAATTTTAGCCCGTTAGTCGTCTTTTAGGATACCCAACCAACCAACCAATGGGTTGCTAGTTTTCTTTTGATGAGCCGCCACACACACAGCTTTGAAGTGTTGTCTCTAGTTATAACACCTCCATGGTCCTTAAGTCTTTATATCGGCACCTTTATCTCATAACGACATAAGCAAAAAATCCCGCTTATACGGAGCTGAAAACATTTAACCACATATTTACGTATAGTTCACGTAATTGCTGCAATAAATTAACTGCATAAAAGGTGGCACTATATTAATTACGGCATGGTGTAAATAATTTGACATATTCGTCGCTAATTAAAATTTTCTCATCGAGACACATTGTGTGGATGTCGTAAAAAAAGCAGGTCGACTTTCTAGTAACCTATTATGAACTCGTAAGTACATTAATAATTTCGTATGGTTTGGTGGTTGGTATTTTCAACGTTGTGTTCATTTACTTGGAGGTTGCTGTTTCCCTGACCATCGTAGCTGTACGGACAACAGAAAGTCAGACTACCTCAAAAATACAGAATTGTGCAATCACTTTTGAACTCAACAACTAACTTCTAAAGTTGAAATCCATAAAAAAATATTAAAAGTTTCGTATGCGCCGAAGTGCTGTTGTGTGTACCTCTGTTAATAATTTTACGGATAATTAATAGAGTTTGTATGTTTAGTATCTTTTTGAATTCCTTAACATAACAGCGACATAATTATAATTATTTATGATAAACCGTTATAAACTTTTCTCTCATAAAACGTCGTTAGCCAACCCGCATCTCCACTGTCTTGTTCGCAGTCCCTGCGTGAAAGTCTAACCAAATCAGAAGGACATCTTTGTGTTCTCGTACCTAATAATTTTTAACAACACTTTTTAATTTATTAATAAGCACATACATTATAATAGTTAAATAAATTAAAAGGTATTGTTTTAAGAAAACAATGAAAAATATGTTATAACGGCACCTAACATTATTAGTACTAGCACGTACATATATTATTTCTCTAGCCAACCGGCTTTCTGAACTGAGCTGAGTATCGATTCAACTAAATCCGCAGTCAATTGTATGAGTACCAATGCGATTCAACAATCAATGTGGGTGGCTGTATAAATATTGGCAGCGACCGATCGCAACATTCAACTTGAATAATCAGAGCAAGGAAACACGGAAGCCATTCGCAGCGCCCGAGGGTTAAGCGGTGATTAGTACTTTCTGTATAGTGTTGGGTCGATATCAACATGAGCAATGGATCGAATCGAAGTAAAAATTACTTACAATATGATTTCGAGGTTTTCTTTTGCTTAGAACAAGCGGCTTAGTTCGGATGGTTTGACAGTTTCATGGGGTTGTCGGTATCAAAAACTTAGCTGGATAGGTGTAGAGGCTATTCCAAATAAGTACGTCACATAAAGTGGTGTTTTATGTCTATTTCAAAATTGATATTATGTTCTTGACTCATAAGTGTAGAAAAAATTTCTCCCGAGCGTATTTTATGTCAATCTGCGTATTCGTTTATAATATCCGAATACTTTAATGAGAGGTTCGATTATGGTTTATTTGTTAGTATTTTATTCCCATTGCAAACTCTCAAATGTGAAATGTAACCTTCTGATTACCCATCTTATTGTAGTTTAAATATGTGTAGACTTTGCTAAGTCTTATGTTTAACTTTTTTAATGTGTATTATCTATTCCTTTTTTTGTATGAAACTTTGTTTAGCGCCATCCATTACCAGCACCCTTGCAGGGTGTCTCATGTACCTACTATTGTGTTAATGATGTCATCATTTGTTATGTGTAGATACTTGTAAGATACGCGTAAGATGATTTAGGTACGCTATTAATTTTATAATCTTTTTAAAATACTAGTATTAAATTTTTCTTTTGGACGTTAAAATGTTTTAAACTTAAAAAGTGGTGAACTACTTTAAATAAAGACAATATTTGTGTTCGGTTTATAATGTAAAGTACAAGACTAACACTACTTACATATTTTTTTCTTAAATTAGCTCATTCATGCAAAAAAATGTCCATCTTTATTAAAAACATCGATGAGTATAGCATCATAAATGCTCCATCACTATGTCTAAGAATTGCGAGAAATCATAACTGTCGCAATTTTACACTATTCTCATCTATATTTTTACACCATAAAGGGCTATTAACAGCAGCAGAATTATGACTGGCATTTACTGCGCTGCAGTTATTACGAGTATGATAGTTGACACTTTAAGTTAGGGTTGCAATATACTTAAAGGACATCGTTGGGATGTTTTTATTTGTGAAAATTACAGTGTAGTAGGTGCTATTTGTAAATTAACAACTCATGTAAGTTAGTTTATTTTAATGATCCAGTGGGACAGAAAACACAAAAGAAGCAGTGAGTATAGAAAAGCACAAACCTTAGAGCAGATTTTACGACACCTAAGGGAAGAGAGGGAGTATTCTTTAACCGTTACGCGTATCGGTTATACTTTGTAAGCGATTTATTAGGGCAGATACCAGTGGCGAAGCGTGAAATATTGAGAGAGGTAAGCCGGAGCAAAAAAAAATGCTTACCTACTCCGAGCGCGGGCACGCAGTCTTGAGTCCTTACCGAAAATCTGTGATTGGCATCCTGGCTTCAGTCTTGTATAGGCAGATGTATCTTCCTAAATACCTAATTACAACGTACGTCTTCGTAACTACTTTCTACACACAACACAAATAAACAAAGTCCAACTACAATACTAATCATTCTAATAGGTGAAACTAACTAATAAATTCAAATACTAATAAAACACAGTCATGCATTCAATGATGAATTGCAATTACGTCAAATTATCTGTCAACAGAACACAAACCGAAACGTTATTCCTCCGTCCCGCTCACTCGTACGCAAATTGTATAACTGTCTCTACCAAGTAACTCGGATAAAGACGGCTTACCGGCTGCTAATACGCGGGTGGGTTTATTGACCTTTATGTGACGTCATGACGTTTATTTTGTACAGAAGTTTAACTGCCTAGAAGCCGATCGCGCCTGCGGCTTATTTTAAAGCAATATGTTGTTAAAAAGCAAATTTTGTTGATTTAATGTCCATAGTGTAGGCAATTTGTAATGTTTCTTTTATATATTTACTTTTTTAATTACTGATTGTGCCATTTCTCAATTCAAGTAGAGAGTGGTTGTGTTCTAAACTTCTGAAGGGAAGGCGGTGGGAATCGAGTTGTATGGAACCTTCGTCACTGGCAGATACACTATTTTTACTCAACCGTCTTAATCTAAAACGTGGTCTGAATTTAAAGCTGGTGTCTCATTTCTGTTAATAAAGGCAGATAGAGACAGTGTCAATTTCAAACTAACTTTAAATTTAGTCCATTTTCGTAATAACAGGGATGAGCAATGTTTAAATGAAAATTTTTTGTCGTTTCAAAGAAGAATTCATCGATTTATCATTTACCCACTCATATGGAGAGACAAAACCTAGATGGTGAAGTCTATACCAAAACAAATAGAGAATGAAAAAAAGGCACTCTTCAAATTGCACTCTGAAACGTCTTGTAGCACTAAACACCCACACTTTATAGACTAGAACCACTAAAACAAAGAAGGCAAAAACTTTTACTAACTATGTGTTTCAATGGTAGCATTTATTCAAAGGAGCACACTCAAAGTTCACTAAAATTTGCTTTGGCAAGTACCATAGACCGCACAACAGTTTGGCAAACAGGCGTGTTTGTCCGACGGATTACAAACGAGCTAACACAAACCCAGCTGTATTGTTGACCAAGAACACTATATTGACTCTTAATACGAAGTTTATATTGATAGCGAACAGTTATTGTTTAGCTAACATCTGCGAAAAAAAGGAGTATCATTTTTGAATATTATCTAGGTACAGTATTTGGACATAACTAGGTTACTTACTCTTGTCCGTATTCCATTGGAACATCAAATGGTATTTTAATTGTACACAAAAAGACAATGTAAAATGGTTTACATTACAACATTTTAACAAAAGGTATAGATGCACTTATTTGTATAAGAAGACGCATAAAGACTGTACTTGGATCTATTATTTTTTAATAGTTTTGAAATGTGATACATTTCGAGCGAAGAAGTAAACTACTGAATTTGTCTTTCATATTAGTACTACAGGAAGTAAGATTTAAGAGGCCAAGCACAAACTTGACAGCATAGGGCAGCCGTCTTTACGGACGACGAAAAGTGGAAGGATGGCAGGACACGAAAAATCCCAATGTGTCAAAGAGCATGATTGCACCTTCTACAGGAACCCATTTCCTTCTACAGGAACCCTTTTAAAATTGGTTAAACCCTAGAAATATCGTAAAATAACATTTCAACATGCTAAATGATCAGGTAGGAAAGCTAGCTAATAAAACATCTGAAGCTACTTGCTTAAATGAGACAGTTAGTACGTCCAAGCAGGATGCAAGGTGAAGCTAGGCCTTCATTTGTTCATTTGAAACTTGGCTATTTAAATTTATTCTAGCTCTAAATAAATTACTGTCGGCTTCGATTCTACGACGACAGCATTTGTTAACATGCATTGACCGTTTCAGAACTAATTACAGGTTATCATTTGTTTTCAAGTTTGCAATCACAAACTCGCAAGGTGGTGAAATGTTAAACAGAAGAATTTAAAATTAAAATAAACACTACCTACATGAATAAGATGAAAAAGAACAATTGAAGGTATATTGAATTACAACATTAAAAAAAAATATCTACTAAGAAAACAAATAATAAGCGGTCCCTGTAAGTTCATACTTTTTTATTTTTATTAAAGGTACGATAGACTATTTTGATCGACTTTTGTTTATGTTGCTGGCCAAGTCATTACAGCATGTCAGTGTTCTTCAAGGTATTTTTATTTTAAATAGTCATTTGGCTAGACACTGACCTTCATGCAGGTTCTTTGCGATTTTGTGGTTAACGCAAAGTATTAAATTACATACCAGGGGCCTACCATGTAATTCTTTTTCTGTGCACAGTTGCAGTTGCTGGTACTTCTTTGAGGGACGTAAAGTTTGTGTGTTCTGTTTTGTCGAATGAACGTGCATGAGTGCAGATGAAGTAAAGCAGTCCAACGTCACTTTCCAAATTCTCATAAGATGTACGTGTGATTAATATTTTTTTATATAATTTAGCGTTTTATTAACGCTTAAATATACTTAAGTAAAATTTTAAACACTGAAAAAAGACGACAACTTCAGGCGGGAATCGAACCCTGCACCTTCCGTATTCCGGGCGGCTGCCTTAACCACTTGGCTACCGAGGTCTGGTTTTCACCCATCGAAATTTGTCAATTCTTGATGCTTATGCCGCCTGAGGTTGTCGTCGTTTTCAGTGTTTAAAATTTTACTTAAGTAGGTACGTGTGAGTTCTATGAAAAGTAAAAATTCTTTACTTATTGTATCACTTATTTTATTATCATCTAATAATAAAGTAAGACAATGTTTGCCTATATTTTTGTTAATCGACACTGGCTAAATGAGCACACCGCATCAAGTCATTTAAAAAAACAGTTAATGGATACAGGCTTATATTAGTTTGACTTTGGATCGAAATAAGAGCATGAGAAAATGAGAAAAAAGAAATGAAGATTAAGCCCATGTTTTTTTTTAATTTATCTTTCCATCATAAAGGCGATGCGCAAACGAGGATACTTTTTTAGTGTCTTGTGTCCGGTACTAGCTACCAGTGAATGTTTTGTTTTAATATAATCAATATAAAATAAAAAATTCTGCGCAGATGCAAACACTTTTTAAGCCTAGTCGCTCCCACCTGACACATACAGATCTCGAATCAAGAAGTGTTCGGTTTGGACGACTGTAATCCAAGAGTCGTCAGTTGCCGACTTAAGCAACGTTAACAAATTTCCTTACAAATGTAGGACGCTGTGACAGCTACCTGACATAGCAGCTACGGTTTCCTATGGCGTATAGTGTCAGACCCGAGGTCTCAGGTTCGATTCCCAGTGGGGGATACAACTTTGTGTGCTCGGTTTGGTTGGTGGTAGGGCTGTTAAGTCCGCCTGGCTAGCTACCACCATCTTATCTAAATCTGTCGCCATAACAACGATGTTTATAGTATGGTTGTGTTCAGACAGTTTAGGGATAAGATAGCCAGTTTCCCCGTTTTTGAGGATACCGGATGAAGCGCACTTCCACCGTCGGCCTTATCGTCACACCATCAGGTGAGATGAAAGCCAAACGCTTACACATTGTAGATTAATAAAAAATACAGCAACTACGGTTTCCTGTGATAGTATAGTATGACTACACGTTTGTACACCGCCTAAGGCTTTGACACGAATTATGTTTTACCACAAAAGCTTGTGGTTGCACCACTATCAACGACAACTTTATTCGAAAGACTATTTTGACTCAAAGAATGTGATTTTTGTTTTGCTTGTGCCCAAGTCACATTATAATATAAATATTGAACGTAGAAATGAGACAAAGTTTAAAACACATTTTACATAACCTTTGCGTTCCATTTTAAATAAACTTAAGGACGGGGTTGAACGCAAACTATTTAATAATATCCTAGGTAATTTATCTTATACCCTTATAAACACGAAGCGACGCTTCGATCGAGATGCAATATCAAACTGATGTTCATGCCTTAAAAACATTATTTAAAAATACAAAAATTAATCTGTATAAAAAAGTATGGCAATGATGATTGGAAATTTCTCAATTTTTTCACACGACCAACAAACGGTAGAGTTTTCTTTATAAAATGTTAATTTAAAACAAATAAATTATGACATGGGAACCTGTCACTAACAAAATGTCGTTAATAGGTAATTGTATGTGTGCAAAAAATGTGACAAAGCGTCGTAGTTAGTCGGAGGTCGAAAGCGTGTACCATGCTGCTATCGTGACGTGTATACGTTGTCGATTTTTTTGTCGATTGCTTTTTAGAGCTCCAATAACGGTAAAGTTGCATATGTCAACGTAACAAAACGGGTATGTAGTATTATTGCCGATGTGTATGGAGTTCCGTAGATTAATAATTATTTTTTTAGGAGCACTCAAAATACGATTATTTTGTTTTGAAATTACGATTTCACGGTTATTCCTTTAAATTTTGATGTTTTATAAACACAGGGCAAAGTTTCTAAAAAGTACAGCCGCTTGGCCTAAATATATAGGTTTTTCAAAATTTCATACCCACATTTTGTCAACTTGGCTTTCGGGAAAATGTAAAACTTATCGCAACATGTTCTTGTATATAAAGTTGTATTGGATTCACTAATCTAAGTTTAATTTTCCATGATACATCATAAACTCAGTTAACAATCAATGAAATAAACAAATACAAAGTTCGAGGAACCCACACAAGTTACAAACTTGACATGATGTCCGTTTAATTTAGAAGTTTGATAATAATCGTTTGCCATCATGCAAACAAAGGAGGAAATGTTTACTTTGCACTTACAAAGCGCTGTTTTAAACGTTTTTATTTGCAAAACAGTGTGATGTATTATAACTTGCATGCAAATAGGCATTGCCGTATTAGGTTCTTGATCCACTGCACCCAGTCTGAAGCGATAAGTCGAGGAAGTTCCCGGTCGACATTCCGGCGATATTCCTAAGCTACGCACAGGTTTATTTTTCTTTCATAATTTTAGTAATAAACTTTCAATAAGTGCATGTAAATGCCTACATTGGATAAAAACATTTTGATTTTGATTTATGATTTTTTTATTTTATTTCGAGCGCTAAAAACCATACACTTTACTTTCTGCCGGTACTTTATACAAAAATGATGTGACGAATTAACTGGTGACTAATTAACAATAACACGTAGATGTTATTGTTCTATCTGTGACGAACTTACACATATTATGTTTTAATGCATGTGGCAAATTACCTTTCAATGTATGGAGTGTAGAAAATGTGACGAACTTACTTTGTGGCAAAGGTACACAACCCGCGTGCGCATAGATCGTGTGCAAGCGAATATCGCCGAAATGTGGTCGACCGGAAATTTTCATGACTGTACATTGTTACTAATAATTTACTTACACTTATGTGTTGGTTATATACCATTGATATTTGTCTATAAGAAGACTTACAAAGAGGCAGAGGAATGAGCTCGTAAAACTATTGTAATTTACAGTACAGTCCCACGATTATTCGTCCTAATCAACATTCTTTAAGTGTTATCTTTTAATAAGTTCATTTGCCTTTTATAATAAGAGCACTTTTTTAAAGCACATTTTTTTTACTCAATATTTGGTAGCAAATTAAAGTAGTTAATTCAAGAAGCTTCGTAAAAGATTTTTTTGTAAAAAAATATTAGTATCAAGCTTAATTACCTACATCATCATCATGTTTATCAGCTTATAATCGGTCCCATTCCCACATAAATAATACATGCATACATACACATATCACGCCTACTTCCCGGAGGGGTAGGCAGAGACCACAACTTTCCATTTTCTGTGATCCTGACCCACATCCTTTGCTTCACTCTTATAATGGGGGGCGATCACACTCAATAATCTCAACCAAACCACAACTAAACCTCAGACCTCAGACTTTTATAGTGCTATCGCGTTTGACACACGCGATGGCGCTATACGAGGTCGGCAGAACGGCTGCGGTTCAGTTGTGGTTTGGTTGAGATTATTGAGCGTGATCGCCCCCCGTTATAAGAGTGAAGCAAAGGAAGTGGGTCAGAATCATAGCAAATGGAATTTTGTGGTCTCTGCCTACCCCTCCGGGAAGCAGGCGTGATTATGTGTATGTATGTATGTATTATTCATGTGGGACTGGACCCAATTATAGGCTGATAAACATGATGATGATATAGGTAACATGCATTAACATTGATACTAATATTTTTTACAAAAAAATCCTTTACGAAGCTACAGCATAGACTTGCATTATTTATCTAATGTATTTTGCTACCAAATTTTTAGTAAAAAAAATAATTTGTGCTCTTATTATAAATTTCAGCTCCTGAATTTCCTCAAAATTCTTACACGGAAAAATTTTATGACATGCCTTTCCTTACCAAGAATATGGAAGTAGCAGTAAAAATCACATTATTTGCGATGAAATCTATTCATTATACTAAAGTGCATAATATAACGGTACCAATATTGTTGGAATATGAATTGATTGGCAAGTGTAGTCGCAAAAGGCGGATGGTAAACATGTTTTATTGGTATTAGCTTCAGTCCGACGAGTAGCGAGTAGTAAGAAATTATGAAATTATTAATACGCACTTGATAAAGGTGCTTCGGACACGCTACCGGTAGTAACTTGTATCGGGTATGCGTTGAAAGCTGTTTACCAAGATAATGATAGCGTCTTAATTAAAAAAATAGACCGTTTGGAGAAATTTTAAATTTAACTTTTACGTCTTTACTTATTTAGGGAATTTAAATCGTAAGCTCTAGCTAGTGTTTATGCCTCCTTTAAATTAATGAACAATTATCAATGTTCTTTTATTTTTTTAAAAGTAGGACATGAAATCTTTTAACCTACTTATCTGCTCTCTTATTTGATGATAGCAACGTATTATTATCATCTTCTCTCCTCTCTATCTATCTAGATATAAAAAGTGGTTAATGCACTAAATTGATGGAAAATGATAGTGACGTCACAGTTGCCTATTCCAATTCAATTTATATGAAAGAATATCGATTGCTGCTCAAATGTTTCTCTATTGACTGACCAGTCAGCTAACTTTTTTCTCTAATTTGAATAGTTTGCATTCAATACATCAGCTAATTGACGTGTGATTAGGAAGGACCTTACACTTGTGTGATCTATATAATATGAATATGAGCTCAGCTATCGTATTACCAGACACAGTGAAAATTAAATTGTTAGCAACCTCTAGGAGTCTTTGTGACAGACAAGGGGCTAAATTATAGAGAACTGTAATGTATCTTATTAACACCATGTGTACCTATTCTTAGCACATAAAATAATTTAATTTGATTTAAAATGATTTTATTTGTATATTTCTGTTCTTGTCCCGTTATGCGTTCCGACTATTCATTTGTTTGCGGTGAAACTTTGTAACATACAGGTACAAGGTACATTCTTGGTTGGTAAAAGCATCTCGGGATACAACCTAAGGTGTAAGCTAGTGCTTTATAAGTTGTAATTAACCTGTTAATCAGTTCAGTGTAAATGCTAGAAAGGTGTAGAGCCATCTGGAGATCGCAATGTTCGCGGGCCGTAGTTGGACAAAAACATCTAATGACGGTGTAGAATGGTTCTGAAGAGCCGACAGTGTTAACTTATTTTAGGTCACTGTAGTGTGAATCATCATCGTCAGCCTATAAACGTCCCACTGCTGGGCACATGCCTTTCCACATGAGCAAAATAGCATGTGGACATTGAGCAAAAATAGGGTTTGAATGACTGTCATCTTTTGACGACAACAGGGACGGCTTTACGTCGATCCAGGAAGAACTTCCTCGAACTTCGTTCGAGCATTGTCGAAAGTGGTCGACAGGAAACCCTGTCGACCGCAGGCGAATTTCGCCAAACAATGAAATAAAATGAAATAAATGAAATGAAAATATATTTATTAGAACACACACAACTTACAAATTATTATACATTAAACAAAAAGCTCGACAAAAATGTGTCCTAATGGGACTCCACTTGACATTTATTGCAGTGAGCAAGTCACTACAACGCTGATCTTCCGTGGAGACTGCAGTTGTGTGAATGATGTGCGCGACGTCGCGCTATACATAATATTTTGTATAAGAAAAAAATTGTTAAGTAACTTTCCAAAAGTGACCAACTTAAAAACTTCTCGAGCTACTCCGCGTTTCAGACCACAATTTTTGTTGTCAATTGTTAACAATTTTTTTCTTAACCCGTGGCGCGCCAGCCACCCTAAAGCATTAAATGCTTTACGTGTCAGGCATTTTGCGATACATCACTTTTTTATTGTTTGATTAGGGAAAAATATTTATTGCGTAATAACTATACGAGATTATCGCGTGAATGAGGTGTCATTCTTTTCTGTATGAGTTTTTGTACGTAGTTAACTACTTAGAATGAACAATAAAGACTTACTTGTAGTGGCACTGGAACGGTTTTCTTTTGTTTTCAATATTTCATAAAGGTAACCTTTGGTTTTACTGTTTGTTATAATCATTAACAAACGACACACAACTTAATTGACATAATAACTTTTTAGTTAACATTACTATGCACCGGTCACATGAATCATAAACACTTTGGCATTAAACTTCACTCACAAAACAATTTTTAACTTAGGAACCAAAATAAATAACCGCCGCCATAACGTGGCCGGCCCGCGTAAATAGTGACCTAAAAATATATTATGTCTATCTGTAAATAAAAAAAGATTACTGATGAAATAATCTACAAATTGATTAATGTTTATAATCACTTTTATCAAAAAAATCAAAATATGAAGAAAATTACAGCACTTTATAACACACAATGTTAGCTGTAGTTGTTAACAAAATCAAAATATCATAATTATACTTCTAGCTCTTCGTTTAATCTAAATTGCCACTACATCACACAACTATTGCATTGTACAAAAACTGTATTAAGTTTCCAGTAAATATAGATAAGAATCATACGAAAACTTATATTTTACGTCGAGAAAACATCATGTGAACAAATCACAACAACACAACTTTGTACTAATATGGCTGACGTCCGTTCATAACTTCAGACACTCTTTTTAATTTTTTTTCTCGATAATGTTTTGTTCGGTCCGAATCCTACTAACTATGTTAATTTCTTCTATGTGGACCATAGAAAATTCACAGACGGCTAAAACTTATATACTACGACTCGGACCGGCTAAAATAAAACAACCAATCTGAGTCAAGTCTTTTGTACACCGGTAAGTACAAGAGACACGCATGCCTCTCAACTATTTTGTACACCGGTAAGTACATATGACGCTCGAGGGGTTAAAGTATCAAAATATGTTGCTTTCATAGCCGGCAAAAATTCACACTTACATTTTCCCATCTCATATCATTCATAATCCATGACCGTTTAATGTCACCACTGTTATTACTAATTGGAACTTAATCGAGTCATATTAGAAAAACGCAATATAATTTTAGGTCATTTGCGACCACACTTAGCATATAATGGTAGGTATACTAGATACTAGTACCGCCATCAAAGAACTGGCTTATCTGGAATATAGATTACATCTGTCTGCGACAGTCGAGCCACCGGGGAAGTCGACCAAACTCCTGTATTTTAAATGACGAATTTGGCCGAAATCAGTTTTTAAGTTCAAAACTGCATCAAAAGTCAAAAGTCAAAAATATCATAAAATGACATCGAAGTCTTACCTACCTACCTAATAAAATTTTTGTGTTGATATTTTCAGATACACAACTTTCGATTTCAAAAAAATTACAACAAAATATACATGACAAATACAAATTACATTTATTTTACGATTCAAATTATTATTAATTATATTTATTTAAAACGTTTATTTTATCAACACTATTGTGCTTTTGTGTAGTATTTAGATAATAATAATAATAAAATAATAAATAATAAAAAGTATATTTGGAACATTTTAACAGAAATACATAAGGTTTACGGAAGATAGATTGTATTTAGATAGTCTATTTAGGATATAAAGGTACAAAACATAATTTTAGGTATGTACGTACATACATACACACATACATACCTACATATAATCACGACTATTATCCCCGAAGGGTTAGTCAGAGTCTCGGCAATGAGGACCGCAAAAGCAGTCCTCTGTCATAGTCCACTTTTCACCAAATAGCGATTGCACATTGTGCTCAGTGTGACAGGTGGTGAGCCCACCGTAGATAAAGATAAAGCAGTTCTTATCAATTTAGCTAATGGTTAATGGGGCTAATAGGCTCTAGTTTGCAGCACAGAACAGAAGAACAGAAGAGTGAGTTCGTTCTGTGGTTTGCTGTGACACGCACAGACGGTAACGCCACCTATTTATAATATATATGAAAGTAAACATATTACTATTCGCGAAACATGGTGTTATTGTATAGAACATAGTTGACCCAGTTCACGCTAACGAGATTTCTTGTAATAAACATGTCCTCTTGTTATAATTTCTGTTTATGGGCCATCGGTCGTCAATTTCAAATCGCTCAAACACTTCGATTGGTCGTAGGGCTGTCACATGAGGCACGTTCGTGTTAGGGTTGCGACCGTGCAAGTCTAGACCACGATTCTAGTAACTGGATGGGTGGCTGAATTAGATTCTCTTGAGATCCTTCGTGTTTGTTACAACACTTTAAGCCGTTGGTCCCGGTACTTGTCGCAAGATGACACTCGTTTTTTTTCTTTTTAATGTGACACGTCATCACGTCAAGTGACCTTCTGCCTGATGGTAAGCAGCCAATGCAGTCCAAATTAATGAGAGCGCTTCTCACCGTGGAACAAGCACGGTAACAAGCACACTCATTCAAGACGGCCTTCATAAATGCCGTTTCACAGACCCTGGACTAAAGGAGCTGGGAAACACATGCGCCGGCAGAGAATTCCATACTAACATTTCGTTAGATAGACTATCATCTCTAAGAATTAGTCAGAGAATAGGCAACGAGGACGAGGACCGCAAAATCAGTCCTATGTTTCACTATATAACAACTGCGCATGTGCTTAGCGTAGGTGGTGATAGGTGGTGAGGCCATTGCTGCTCCTGGTGAATGTATGTGCAGTCTTTAGTCTGTTAGTCGACTTTAGAAAGAAAGAAAGATAAATAAATTTGCTCTAACCGCTGAGCTACCGAGACCCCAGAAGACTCGCTAAATTTTTCCTAGTAGTTTGATTACGCTGAAAGCCAGCGGTATTACGTCACAGTGAAGTCTACCCTCACATTCGAAAGAAATACTATTGCAAGTATTTAACAATCGGTAAAGACGTAATTTGCTTATAAATATCTTTATTATTGAAATTTTGTATTCACAATGCTATATATATATAACGGATAAAATGTTTACTAGAAAAAAATCAACCAGTCCCACTCGAGCTTCCTGAGACTGGTTGATTTTTTTTTCTAGTAAACATTTTATCCGTTATCTATATAGCATTGTGAATGTAAAATTTCAATAATACAGATAAAAATAAATTTATTTAGCATTCCATCCAGTTACAATATTGTAACATATTACACAACCCAAATCGTCACATATTTTGAAATGCCAAAACGGATTCTTCTCAGCATAAAGCCACAGCCAAGGCTGTGACGCTGATTTTCAGAAGAAACCTTTTTATAACATAAAATTACAAAACACGCACTGAAAAATAATAAAAATAAGCTATAAATAAAGGTAGGTATCAAAAAATGAACCGTGACCTTCATTAATACATTATTTTAAATTATAAATGAATATTATAATTAACGTAGATATTTTATATAAATTTAAAGAATTTGGTTTAAAGTATGTAACACAGCTATTAATTTTGTGAGTACTTTACGACACCCAAGCCAAGAGATCGGTTAGTAGTATTCTTTAGATGAACTGTCCTCATTGCCTAGTCACTGACTAACCCTTTGTGGATAATAGTCTTGCATCACTGTATATATATATATATATGTATGTATATGTCGTGTCGGTAGAGGCTTATTAAAAGAATACTACCACCCCCTCTCTTCCCTTGGGTGTTGTAAAAGGCGACTAACGGACTTAAGACTGCACATACATCCAACAGCATAGAGCGGTGATGGGCTCACCAACTGTCACGCTGAGCACATGTGCAGTCGCTATTTGTTGAAAAGTGGACTATGGCAGAGGACTGCTTTTGTTGTCCTCATTGCCTAGTCTCTGGCTAACCCTTCGGGATAATAGTCGTGATTATATGTATGTAAAACCCACCAATCCACTTTGTACCGTATTGGTGGGTAGTGGCCCACTATCTCCCAGCTATTGTTTGTATAGGAAACCATGCTATCGATTGAAACATCTTGATGTATCTTAGGAAAGCCATTTTAAGAAACGCAGGAAAATCAATTATTAATGATACCTCCTACAAATTTGGTACTCGAAAGTCTCTATTTAGAATTCAGTAACCGCTACAAAGATATACTAATGCCGATATGTCCAAATACGAAGGTATAAATGTGATTTTATCAGTTATCGTATCGTTTCACGGTAGGCTTAATGCCAGGCCAACATTGTTTGAAGACGTGAATGGTAGAAATAGGGTCTAAAGATCGAAAACTATTTATTTGTGATATCATCTGATTTATATGTATTTGGAGATTACAGTCTGTACTTTTAGTGTCTCTATAACTATAAATGGCACATTCATCATAAATACATAAATAATATACATAAATTCACGACTAATTATGCCCAAAGGGTTAGTCAGAGACTAGGCAATGAGGACCGCAGAAGTAGTCCCCTGCCATAGTCCATTTTTACCAAGTTACAACACGTGCTCAGCGTGACAGATGGTGAGCCCATCGCCGCTCTATACTGTTGGATGTATGTGCAGTCTTTATTCCGTTAGTCGCCTTTTACGACACCCAAGGGAAGAGAGGGGTAGTATTCTTTCACCGCTACGCAACACGGCACATTCATCATCAGCCTAATAAACGTCCCACTGCTGGGCACATTAGGTCATCACCCACCACGCTGACCCAACGCGGGTTGATCCGTTTTAGCCACTCGCACTCGTGGAAATT
Organism: Scoparia ambigualis; assembly: GCA_963921215.1. Lineage (NCBI taxonomy): Eukaryota > Metazoa > Arthropoda > Insecta > Lepidoptera > Crambidae > Scoparia > Scoparia ambigualis. The sequence continues at coordinate 18,852,741 of OY992509.1, forward strand.
TTCTTACACAAAAATTGGCGCAACTGTCAACGTCAAATTTGACAGATTCGAGCATAGACTATGCTGCGACTATGGACGAGGACATCTTCCACATACTTCTCGAGTGCCCAATACATATACAAGATAGGTACACTTTGCAGCAAAAACTCGACACACAACTGAGTAAAGATACCCTGAAGGAGATTTTAAATGTTAAGACAGAAATAAAGCTATTTATGGAATTTGCCAAAAAAGGTGGCAACATTGTCGTTAATAGAAATAGGGACAACTAGAAGGAAATAGGACAATTAGTAATAAGAAAGTAAGCAAGACCACACTGTGGCAGGAATGTAACCGGGATAGAAATTAAATAAGCAATTTATGTAATACGAAATAATAAATAAATACATGTACCTATTAATAGAAAGAATAAAAAATAAGCAAACTAATTAAAAATATAATAATATAAATATAATTAAGAAATGTACTTTAGAAACGTAAGATAAAAGAGAAGAAATGTATTAGTGTGTAAGAAGAAACTGTATTATATAAGAAAAGGAAATGTACTAGAAATATAAACAAGTTATAGTGTGTAAGAAATAAAATAAAAACTGCATGTATGTATGTTAAAAAGTGAAAGATTAAAAAAGAAAAGACAAGAGGTAAGAAAAGAAAAAAAAAAATGTAGAGCCTTAGAATAATAACGCTATAGAAACCCTGTTCGCGCGCCTATTTTGAAGCACATTGGTTGGAGCCAGAAATGGCACCAAACGCCGGACCGCTCCGTAGTGTTCAATGTCACAGCGCGCCGAACGTGTCTCGCGAAAACAAAAAAAAAATGACGGTTTGTGCAGTTAAATTGTGTCACAACACATCTGAAAAACAAAAGAAGTGTAATGACATCACTTTTCACAGGTAAGCTTTCAGTATTTCATAGTATCTTGTAGTTAATTAGGTCAAAATATAAACGTACTGCAGTGTGATTCTCTAAGTTAAAGCCTCGGTAGCAGCGGCTGCCGCAGTGCTGTCTTTTTCATATTCATAGAATGGGAAAGAGACAGCAGATCACGGCCCTGCGCGCACGTCACGCGTGTGTGAATCGGTTTAGTGCTTCATTTTTGACAGAGCGCTTGTATGAAGACTATCTTTCTATAGCGTTATTATTCTAAGTGTAAAGCTCATAAAGCTCAAGCTTAGATAATCTCTAAAAAAGAAAAAATATATATATACAGGAAAAACAAAACTTGTCAAAAAGCGGGAGCAGCCAGCTATTAAAAAAAAAGTATTCTTTCACGATACGCGACACGGCACATTCATCATCAGCCTAATAAACGTCCCACTGCTGGGCACATTAGGTCATCACCCACCACGCTGACCCAACGCGGGTTGATGCGTTTTAACTAGTGATGAAACGATTACGATTTCCATTAATCGTAATCGACAATTATTGATATTTCACGATTAACCGTAATAGTCCAATCTGTCGATTAATTTACTTCTGACATTTATTTTCCTCAAAAACTACACAATATTGCTTTCTAAAACAGTTAGCAAAAAAATATCTATCAATCAAATCATCGTCTGTGGCGTCGGAGAGGTTATTCTTTACTGCTGGATTAATACAAAAGGCGACTAACGGACTAAAGATTGCACATACATCCAACAGCATAGAGCGGCGATAGTCTCACCACCTGTCACGCTGAGCACATGTGCAGTCGCAATTTGGTGAAAAGTGGATATGGCAGAGGACTGCTTTTGCGGTCCACATTGCCTAGTCTCTGACTAACCCTTCTGGGCTAATTAGTCGTGATATGTATGTTGCATGTAAAAACGAAAATTTATACGCCTAATATTAAATTTAAAAATATTTACAACATATCCAAAATCTCATATTTTTAATGTCATTGCTAGGTTTTGTGGAATGGTGAAAAAATTCGTACTAGGCATTCTGTTCGACTACCACATTGTGATACTACTATTACTATGCCACCTCCAGCGAGCCGTTGACCGTACTAAGTAAGTGATTACGTGATTAGTATGCATAATTCCGCTGGAGCCGCGTCGCGTCGCGTGCTCAATGTTTAACCATAATTTAATATCTTGATCAAAGAACAGGCGCCATGGCCACAGCAAAAACTTCACCCGAACAAAGTGCCGTCATCTCAATAGACGCGTTCATTCACTTTATCGTTAGAATGTTAGATGAGGTATCTAGCGTACCGCTAGCGACACCGTCCCCGTCTACCGCAACGAATTTACAAAAAGATTATTTTATATAAACCTTGTCATGACGATTACAAACACAACAAATAAAGAATTAGCGAAATAGGTGCAGACGATCGAAGTTATGCGCGAAGTACACACATTCATGGTAATTAATTTTTATCTCAAATCTAAAAGGAGAATGACCAAACCAGCCTATTCGATATCTATTGCGTCATAATCATTCACATATCAAAAGTGTTCTCTTAAGTTATAATGATTACTGTTAAAAAAGGTTTTCTATAGAACGCCGCGTTAAGAGTCAAGTGATAAATAAATGCTGAACTGAACTGATAGTCATAACAGTTGTCATAACCTCAAAATACCTAAAAAGTCATAAGCTAAAAATGAAGATAGCTTCAAACTCCCGCATGATATTGTAATGTAATGTTTTCTTCATAATTCAGAGCATTGCTGCTATTGATTATTATTTATTTCAATAAAGCGCTGTGTTACGCTAGCTAGTTAAAAAACTAGCCTAACTCCCATAGTAAAAAGGTCATTATCCTTTCAATAGTAGGTACTTGAAAAAACATACTACCTACTACCTAGGTGTCTCAGATTAACTTGAAAGATCGTGTGTGACTTTTCGCGATCCAAACGGTCAGAGCTATCCAAGCGACTGTCACGTCGTCGTGGCTTCAAGGATATGTTTTTGGTAACCCTGAGGAAATCTTCATGACGTAAGCCCCCACTCAAAAACAGCGCGGGTAAGGGACTCTCCCCCGGCTCGTTTCCCTCTCAACTCACGGGGGAAACATGAGGCCTACCCTCTAAAACCTCAGCGGACTACCATCATATCGACACGGGGGGGCTTCAATGCCCACCTGAGGTCATCTTTTTTAATGCTATTCTCATTTATGAGACTACTTACGGCCCTACTCTTTAAGCGCTCCGAGACTTTGTAATTTTTCGTGCACGGCTGTGTGTGCATGTACTGCACCACTCGCTAGTGAAAATAACAAAAGCGTGCGTGCATTGTGCAAATTACGGACTAACGAAATTTCGGATGCGCTTAGAGAGTAGGCCCTCTATGGTGGTTTAAAACTTGACTCACAGTTAGCTTTGTAAATAGTTATCTTCACATTATGTTTTATATTCTGATAAAAAAAATGAAACTTTGTATTACACAACGAGAGGGTATAAAGAGAAGATGTCGGCGCGTGCGTAGCGCATACTAATAGCCGTATAACGCGCAATTACCCGCCGTGCCGTCCGGTCTGTAATGGAAGTTCTGCATGCATCGTATCGTATATACCTCATAGTAATTCGTTCACTACGCACAATTCATACTGATGCTGCTCTTGTAGCCTCTTGTCTCTCACGAAGATTCCTAGAGGTGAACAATTGAATTTCTATTGTGTTTTGTTGTACAACAATTTACCGTTGGCGCTTTTAATTTAAACTGTTTTTGCCGGACTGCTGCCGCGCCGCTGGTGCATTAGCGTCTGAAGAGCGTTTACGGTCCTGCTAACGGATTTGTTACTCTCCTAAAGTTACGTTATAATAACAAGAGTTATCGCCCACAAACACAAACAAAATGTACAATGTACAGACCTACCGTTTAATAAAGAGATCGTCCATTAAAAACTTTTAAACGACTCACTGCTGGGCTCATTATTTTTATATTAGATTTTAACATCACATAGATATCGTGCAAAAACCAAATAAGCTGGTGCAATTATTAATTACTTAATTTATTTATTTCTATTAGGAAAGCTTCCAGACAAATATTCTTATAAATTAACAACTTAATTTCTATATTGTTAATACAAGCTTTCACATTTTGTTCAATTAATCAACGTGTACATAACATGATGTTTTTAGGGTAAATCCTTAAAATAATAACGCTATAGAAAGATAGTCTTCATACAAGCGCTCTGTCAAAAATGAAGCACTAAACCGATTCACACACGCGTGACGTGCGCGCATGGCCGTGATCTGCTGTCTCTTTCCAATTCTATGAATATGAAAGAGACAGCACTGCGCAGGCCGCTGCTATGCTACCGAGGCTTTAACTTAGAGAATCACACTGCAGTACGTTTATATTTTGACCTAATTAACTACAAGATACTATGAAATACTGAAAGCTTACCTGTGAAAAGTGATGTTATTACACTTCTTTTGTTTTTCAGATGTGTTGTGACACAATTTAACTGCACAAACCGTCATTTTTTTTTTGTTTTCGCGAGACACGTTCGGCGCGCTGTGACATTGAACACTACGGAGCGGTCCGGCGTTTGGTGCCATTTCTGGCTCCAATTAATGTGCTTCAAAATAGGCGCGCGAACTTGGTTTCTATAGCGTTATTATTCTAAGGGTAAATCTTTAACTGTAATAATCTAGATGCGTATACGCCAAGACAACAATAACAAAATAATCATTTAGACTATATCTGTGCTTATAAGTATACATTTTCACATACATACACAATATAATATGTATATACATACCTAGATGCATAATAAACCATAAATAAACAAATAATTCAGTTATGTAACTACACTTAAAATTACGCGACCGAAATTGCAGTCCGAGAAGTCAATTGCCAGTCTAGTCGCAACCAAAGAACTTGTCATTCATCAACTTCTTGATAGAGCCAGAGCTAGTGCAAAACAGATCAATTTCAGTCAGTTCTGAAGAAAGTTTATTAAAACTCGATGTACTCAATGATGTATAAAGTTATAGATGCGTTGTACACGCTCTAGAATGGCAATACGAATGTGAGGTAATTGCCCGACTCGCATTCAGTCACCAGTCAGGCACGCTCTCGCGTCCCGGCTATACATCGCTACAGCGCGTGAATTTATCAAGTTTTTCGTGGCCAAAATGCTTTCCTGTGTTTTTAGGCGGTCCACAAATTACACGGCAACTTTTAGAGACAAGAAAAACGTGTCATTTCATTCGTAAGTACTGATTTTTTTTAATTAAACATTAAATGCCCGATAAATAAGCTGCTGGCTGCTCCTCACGTGGGTAAAGAGTGAGATGTAATCTGTTCTATGCGTGAGAGTGAAACAGACTATGTTAGCGCGGTCTAATGGCGGCCGTTGCCATGGAAACTCACATGCGTATAGAGCGAGATATATATTTATCTCTTTCTAACCACATAATGTGTCTCTTGTTAGCGCAACGTGTCATAATAAATAACTGTATACGTAGATATAGTACTACTTGCAGCACTTTAAAATGCAATAAAGTTAGCGTGTAACCTGTCTATCTTTTATATGTCTTTGGATGTACTACGCAGAAACAACGAGTTTTTCCTATAGTTGGTGGAAACCGACGGCACGTCCAGTAAAGGTCGCTGTCTTGGACGGAGCCTTATGTATGTGCATAAGAAGTTCAGAGCATTCAAGCCCGCCATTAATTATATTTAGTAAAAAGCAAATATCACTAACATTGCGTCTGTATTCCAAAGGTAATGACAGTAATCTTACGATGAAGGAATGGCGCACACACTTGGAGGAGGGTCGTGAGTCCTGCCATGAGGCCTGGTTAGCGGCACTCGATAACAAGAGAGAAAGGCGATATCAAAGCAGCTCTGCAGCAAACTTTGTCTGTCGGTCTTATGGTAGAACATGCCGCTCTCGCGGTTTCGGTCTATTTAGCCCTCAAAAGCGATGTCTGTTTCCACCATAAATCTGCTGTCTGCTGTAGACGAAAAGGCCAAATGATTGATGACGTCTTACAAGGACAACCGCGATCAAAGCGTAACTTAATAAGTTAAGTTACGCGTTGGTAAGGCCTTAAAGGGCCAACCCTTTAAGACTGCTTTTAATTCTTCTTCTTTTACTCATTAAAACAATAAGTTACCACAAAAAAAAACACATACTTACTTGAACATACAAGCTCCCGCAAAGAAATAGAAAATTATTGCAATAAAACGTAATGTACTCGTGTGAAATAATAAAAATAAACGATAAATGCAGTGACAATAAGTCATTAAAGATGCCGAGACAAGTGATTCTCAGCACATATTTGGACCGCATCGTGTGCAATGACTGTCTACGTGCTGCGGTCACCACAAAAATTGCAATTCGTAGTCGCCCAAGTAACAAAGTTCTCCTGTAGTGCACAGTTTACAGGCCTACAGCACTAGTACCTCTCTTTTAGTGGTTCCAGGTTTTACTACCAAGCTTATAACAGGTTACACGGAGTTCGTTTGGGTTTATAGTACACCTGTTCTTATAAGTTGACTTATAGTCGTGTATAGAACGAAATTATAGGCGCAGCAAAGGCTAAGATGGCCTATAAAAGTGTTGCATAGGTGTAAATACACTTGAGAAAACTTGCTCCAGTAAGTTACACTTATAATCGCCTACAAGAAGTCATTATAAATCCGCTATAAGTGTCATACGCCTGTAATAGTAATTTATAGACTTAGAACCATTTGCACTTGTTACTTGCCCTTATAGGGGTGTATAAGTCAACTTAATGTGCCAATTATAAGTGAATTAGTTCTACAGTGGTTTCTTCTAAGAGTAAGTGTACTTGGTATTATTGTGGACTCTCGAATGCTGTTATAGTCTTAATTTCTTTATAAAGGTTTCTAGTAAAACTATTATTGTCCAAAGATATCTTCGTGAAGTCCATTTAAGAAGACAATTGCTTTTAATATTTATCTCATCTTCACGGCCATTTTGATTTCTTTTGAGTCATTGGGTTTTTATTCAATTATTACAAAAATGGACATAAACAAATGGAAATATGACCATGATAGTTCTATCAAAGTCACATCTAAAACATAAAAATAATAAACTCTTATTTATTAAAATTAAGCATAAGACATTTGTATGCGGAACCCTAATTCGTCACAATATGGCGCGACAATGCTGTTAGGACTAATATTATTTATAAACACAACTTAGTAAATACGCCGTGTTCAAAAGGCGAACAAAAATTGAGATGTAAAACACAATATACTTCACCAAAAATACATACGCGTTTGCCGTGCAAACATGTATGCACGTATAATATTTTGTGCGAAATACTTGTTAATACATTTTATATAAAATAGATGAAGTTAGCTTTTTTTTTTATTTTTCTCCACAACCGCACAACAAAACATCAATTCACAAATGTTTAAAGTAGCTAATATTAGAAGCGCGGAATACGTTACAAGCCTGCCTGGTTCTATTAAATGCTCATAGTGAGCTTCGCGGGAGCAAATGGTTCTGCGTAGTCCACCTATAAGTAAATTATTGGTCTAAAAGTGGTGCTCGCCAAGTCTAATATGAGTGTTTTATTAGCAAAAGTACGCGTATAAAATGGGCCCTTTTCCGTGGTTATAAACTTTTACTAGCCTGTTATAGACCTGGCTCCGGAACCACTACAAGACCACATTTTGTTACTTGGTGCCACAAGTCCACAAAACATAAGGTGGCATAGTACTTACTTTGTTTAATAAATAAAGGGGTAAAACTGGCAGATCGTCTACGGAATTTATGTTCGTGTCACAATAAGGCGTTTAGACATGAGTTAATAAGGTACTTAAAGAAGTAAAATGGTTGGAATGTTCTCGGAAAAGTACTCCTTTGGTATCAGAAAAAGTATTCAATTTTTTTATTAAACATATATTTTTAACGTAATTTGCTTTGATCACCTAATAATCGAAGGTAATTTAAGACAGATTATCTCTGCGCAGTTAACTTCATTAATAATAAAGCTAGGGAACAAAGCTACAAGCGCTTTTAAAGTATGGAGAAAAATCGTGAAAGTATTTTCGTTCGTAGCATCGTTCACCGATCCAAAAGCAGTACACACCCATAGTAACTTAACATTTGCGATCGCAGCAAAGTACGTTGACCTTAGCACTCCAAACTACAATCTACAAAGCCACCGCTGACCCAAAAAGGGTTGGTGTGCGCAGTATGTTGAATTTACAATCTAAAAAAAAGTAATTGCGTACCTACGCAGGCAGGCAAGCTGATCGTGTAAAAGTCAGTAGAGCAAGTCCCGTATTAAGGCCCGCGGCGTCATTGGCTGAATTATGAGAGGATCAGGACTACCGTCTATAAAGGTGGCTACACATTTACCATTATGGCGGCCGCTCGAATTATAGGCCGCGTGGCTAGACGCGCCAAACCCGCCGCGGGTAGTATGTACCTACCTTGTTTGTGCAGGGCTGGCGGGTGAGGGAAGCAATACTTACATAAAATAAAAATAAAAGATTTGTGTAGGTAACCAATTTTTGAAGTGTGTTCAAAATAAAAAAGGAAAAACCCATTTGTTTTTGTGGAAATATATTCACTTACACAAAAAAAAAACACTTTGAAATGATACTTATTAGATAAAATAGGTAATATACAATATAAAATATAAGTGAAACCGTTTATTAAAGGTTTCAATTAAATAGTTCGTATTTTAGTCACTAACATTTGACTACGATTTGACTTAGAAATATTTGAAATTATTAGTCAACACTATTTTTTTCCAAATAGGTACTAAAATTTTATACCTACATGAAAAAAACATACAATTTGAAAACCAAAGAGCTACATTTACCATACAAGCCAGCAAACATTAAACCCCTAACGGATCCAACAAAATGATAAAAACTAAAAGTAACATTTTTATTGGTTTATTTGAACCTTAAAGGATTAAAGTCAATGTTATGCCGATGACGTTTTGTGACAGCCCTGAGCCCACGCGATCCTGCGGCTTTAACCACCATTTGCATTCCGCGATCTGATGTCTTCAGTATCACATGCCTGTAAAGCAATTTGAGCGCGGGTGATTGACATGTTTATAACTTTTTCAAAACATTTTACGATTTGCATCTGTCATTAGTCGATTTGAACGGCAGCACCGCTAATGTTGTGGTACAGCCTTAATCGGTAAAAGAGGGTAGAAAGCTTTTTGGTTCGACGCGACGCAAAATGGTTTGTTTTTTTATACAATGGACGCGCGCTTTTATTGCAGTGTGGTCGTAGTAAAATATGATTGTGTCTTTATTATTCCTGAATGGGCTGTATCCCTTTTTATTAACGTATTTACATGCATAATATTTTTCACACCACCTGCTCGACAATGTCAAATTATATGTCATGCAAACTTAAGAGGCCTTACATCTCGACTGTGATTTTTGCGTAAAATGGCCAATTTTACGCAAAAATCACAGTCGTATCATCATATGACTTATTGAATAGTGTAGAATAGCTATTGGAATAGTGCGTAGCGGCCTCGCTTTTTGTAAATTTTGCTTAACTTTTTAATAAAACCCAAAATTGCAGAACAAGATCTTCATAAAGTGCGCGAAGGCACTTTTTTGAGCTCATCGATTGAACTACTGTTCTAAACAAGTGAAATTAAAAAATTAAATGTTATCTCTTATATAGTCGAATAGTGCGTAGCGGCCTCGGAATTTTTAGATATCATTGATTTTATACAGGAAAAAATCTTATTCTAACCCAAAAAACTTCGACAATCGCTATATGTTAACTGTGAATATCTCCTATCTACGATAATATTATTGAGCAAAATTTTTATCATAGGAATTGTTACTTCATGAGGAATAAAGATTTTATAATGAATTTATTATCCTATTTCGATAAAAACGATAAATACAACTGCAAAATTACTACAAAATGCGATGCGCCGGCCGTCCGAATTCCACTTATGCTCACAGAATGGAGATTTGTAATATTATGCACAAATTTATTATCCTATTTCGATAAAAACGATAAATGCAACTGCAAAATTACTACAAAATGCGAAAATGGGCATTTTACGCAAAAATCACATTCGAGATGTAATAGGCCTCTTAACCTAAAGAGAAGTCATTTTGAGGTCTAGCCAAGGTCTAGCAGGGTATTAACATTGTAGTACTGTAGTACTGAATTTCATTATGACCCGCTGGTCATAAATGTGATTTGAATTTGGAACATAAAGTATAAATCGCAAACGAACATTTACGATAGGTGTAGGTACATACATACTATTATTTCCATGCATTTACCAAATTGTTCAAAAATCGAACTGGCCACCACGAGTAGAATAAAGATAAATAGAACACAAATTAAAAAGAGGCGCGAATACATACTGAAAACTGCTTTGTTTTACTATTGCTTGCTTTTTATTGTCTCGTAGATGGTGTGAAAAGTAGAGTATTCTCCTCTGGAATAGGTTCCTTCGTCTTGGGCGACCTTGAATCCCACGCTGCAATCAGGATTCTTGTCTTATCACCCTCGTTTTGCTCGGGAGTTAACGCTAGAATCCTTCGTTTTGCTCGGGATTCAATACGGGGCGCTCGCTACATAGACACTACTTTATCCCCTTGGTGCGTTATCTACTATTGTTTAGACCCGTTTGTAGGAAAGAGACTAAGGCTTTTCATTTAATTATAATATATAAATATTATCCCCTTGGTGCATAATCTACTATTGTTTAGACCCGTTTGTAGGAAAGAGACTAAGGCTTTTATTTAATTGTAATATATAAATATAAGATATATAATATCTAGCCGTGGTCGGTAGAATCAATTGTTCCGGTAAACTTGACAAGACGGCTTGTTGTTGATTCAACATATAGGAAAAAATAAACATATTTTCATAATTTCGTTTGCCACGCACATCGCAAAAAAACAAAACACGCTTGCTCGTTTGTTTTATTGTAGTTTACACTGATCGCATGCCATTTAATGTCACGCATATAAGTGCCAATTTGTATGAAACAATCCGCACCGTTTTCCTGGGCAATCATGCAAATAAGACTTCCTCACTAAACGATAATGATGTTATTATATCATTTGCATAGTACACCGTTCTGCCTGTTAGCTAAACGTCTTAATATTTAAATAACCTTCTATAAAGGAGAACGATTGACTGGCTTGATTGATTCGAATAATGCCGTGTGTATTTAAAAGCTATGGTTATGTAATAAATTGCTTTCTCGGCGCAGGCTCTGATTGAAGAGGACGGGTCTTATATAGAATATAGAAATAACGGTACGCTATCGTAAACATGGGTTGGTGTTTTTCCTATATTTTCTTAGAATCATCAGAAGTTATTAACGGGAATATTGCTTTTGTGGATACATAGCGTAAAATTGATTATCTATTCATTAAATTATTCTTTAATGTTATTGACAATGATGCTATAAAAAGTTCTAAGAAACAGTGCTCAAAAGGCAAATTCAAAACATATAATAATAAAAAGCTAAATTAAGCTATTTAAAATGAAATAGTTAAACTAGGTACTTAAACTTATTAAAACACTATGAATATACCTTAGAATAATAACGCTATAGAAAGATAGTCTTCATACAAGCGCTCTGTCAAAAATGAAGCACTAAACCGATTCACACACGCGTGACGTGCGCGCATGGCCGTGATCTGCTGTCTCTTTCCAATTCTATGAATATGAAAGAGACAGCACTGCGGCAGCCGCTGCTACCGAGGCTTTAACTTAGAGAATCACACTGCAGTACGTTTATATTTTGACCTAATTAACTAAAAGATACTATGAAATACTGAAAGCTTACCTGTGAAAAGGTTTCCGGAGCATTCGACACTAATCTCAAAATACACCAATACTCAATACGACCCAATGTTTAAAAAAACTATTCTCATAACGAATGAAACCCGAATTAACTTACTACCAAAATGAACCGTTCTCGATTTCCATTTTTCTCAATATGAGCCAATTTCAAATAGATCGAAGCTCATAAAAACTGATACACAGAAAGCTCCATTCCCAAAATACCCTAAATTTTAAATTGCAGATCACCCGATTCCCGCAACGATTGATTCACAAAACGGCCTGTTCCCAAAATACACTAAATTCTCGATTGTCATACCAAAGCTTTTATAATAGAATAAAACCTCGCGTAAACAACTGCCACTACAAATGACATAAAATGAATCGATGTCATTATTTATTGTTTCTTGACCTTCGCAATGGCTAATAGCAGTTCTAGCAGTGAAATTAAAAAATGTGATCGATCTCAGAAAAAGCACGAAATAAATTATTAAGATTACAAAAAAGAAGAAAGGTTTAAGTTTATGAAGAAATGTTTTTTATTTATTAGCCTATTAAATATTGTTTTAGCTGTTTTATTACTACTCTTGGTTATTTTAATGTCTACGCCCTTCGCTAGATGAAAGGTTTGATTAACAAGAAACTTTTACATCATATATCATATTTAATTACCTATGTAATATGTAATTACAGCTCAAACCCTTCCATATGACAAAATATCGAGAATATAGTGTATTTTGGGAACAGGCCGTTTTGTGAATCAATCGTTGCGGGAATCGGGTGATCTGCAATTTAAAATTTAGGGTATTTTGGGAATGGAACTTTCTGTGTATCAGTTTTTATGAGCTTCGATCTATTTGAAATTGGCTCATATTGAGAAAAATGGAAATCGAGAACGGTTCATTTTGGTAGTAAGTTAATTCGGGTTTCATTCGTTATGAGAATAGTTTTTTTAAACATTGGGTCGTATTGAGTATTGGTGTATTTTGAGATTAGTGTCAAATGCTCCGGAAAGCTTAATAGTGATGCTATTACACTTCTTTTGTTTTTCAGATGTGTTGTGACACAATTTAACTGCACAAACCGTTTTTTTTTTGTTTTCGCGAGACACGTTCGGCGCGCTGTGACATTGAACACTACGGAGCGGTCCGGCGTTTGGTGCCATTTCTGGCTCCAATTAATGTGCTTCAAAATAGGCGCGCGAACTTGGTTTCTATAGCGTTATTATTCTAAGGAATATACTATGATACGCTACATGCAATTTTATCCGCATTTAAATCAGTATTTAAAAACCATAAACTATTTTGTTTGGTACTTAGTAATTATTTATCTAAGTAAGGTACCTATAGCTACTTATCAATTAAAGATATTCCCTGATCGTTTCTCAGAAACATTATGTTTTTAAAGATTTGATTTGGTTGGTGGTCGAGCTTTTTTTTATTGGATGGGCTTACTCTTAGCCACATTCTTTTCCGTAGGATTAAAAAGTGGCCGACGATGAGCGAGCTTGCCCAGAAGCAGCCTTTCGGGCTTCTCGGGCTTTAAAGATATTGGAGCTATATGCACTAGGGAACACAGACGCCGGTGCCGCCATGAAATTCCATGCAGTTCACCATTCCAGCTTGTTTCCTCCGTCTGGCTAGATAGTAAAATCGGCATTATCAACAGCCTGTAAACACCCCACTGCTGGGCAAAGGCCTTCCCGCATTGGCATTTGGCATTGTGTACGCGTTGCGTGGAAGGTTATCATTATCTATCCCTGAATTTGCCATCAGAAGAGGCTAAAAATATATAACAAGACGTTAAGTTTGGTTTACTATTGTTTGACAAAAAACGTATGACAAAAGATCATTTTACAAACAACGTTTGAAAAACTAATCATTTGACAAACTTTCTTTTCGAAAACATATTACTTTAAAAAGAATCATTTGACATAATACAGGTTTCGCAAATGTTTTACTTAGAAAATATTTCTACTATAAAAATATTATTTTAATAATAATCACTTGACTAAATAATTCGTTTGCCAAATTGTTGATTTTACAAAAAGTATGTTAGGTATGATAATATTATATAAGCAAGGATGTAAGCAATTTCTAACCCATCAAGTGACCTACAGGAGTACGGCAGCTAGTATTTATGTTGTCTAATAAAAAAATAACCTCGAATTTAAGACAATCGCTACGCTGCGCTTTGCGATTGTTTTAAATTTCTAACCTATCACGTGATCTACAAGAGTAGGGCAGCTAGTATTTCTGTTGTCTAATAAAAAATAATAACCTCGAAATTTAAGACAATCGCAAAGCGCAGCAAATGCAATTTGTTAAATGTTATTTATGCTTTACGTTGTTTTGCCAACTAACATGTTTAAAAAAGAATGTTTGTAAAATGATAAATTTATCAAGTTTAATTTTGTCAAATGTTATTTTTCAAATGAAAATTTGTTATTTGTTTTTTTGTCAAATGATTGGACACCGTTAAGTTTAAATGGATGTGTGTTAACTGCTGAAACAAACAGCCTAAAGGCGATAATTCGAACGAATTAGTTCGTCCCTCCATACCAACTGGATTGGCCGATATAACCTTTAATGTCACTCGCCGTAAGGTTCAAACTAAATGTGACACCGTGCTTACTTCTACTAGTGCCACCTCGTATTATGTCACCCGCGCTGATATTCAATGAGATGCGCTCAGTAATAGTAGGCCGGCCAAGGGCCAAAAAGTCGTCTCTAAAGCAAATCTCGTATGTAAGTTTTGTAAATACCTACAACAGGTATGGATGTGTTCGGGGTGTCCTTCAGATATCGAAACTGCTTGATGTATAGTTCTAAAGTGGTGGAGGGGGCAGCAGTGACCACGCTCTGGCCCAATGCGGGTTGGGTTTTAACGATTTCCGTTTTACAATAAAAATCGGTACCAACGGGTGTACGTGCCTTCCGAAGCACGAACGCTTAGCTATTATAATAATAATATCTGAATCATTCACCATACCAACAATGTAAATAGCATAGCAATAGCAAATAGCAAACGCAATAGCGCTAAGATAAGATTTTGGGTAAAAGGGCCGCCTTCCATTTTCGACATTTTTGTTTGACAAATCGAATTAAATCTATCAGTTTGTTTTGCCATAAACACAGAAATTAAAGTTTTACATATCTTGCCATATAGTGAGACTAGCGGATCCTCGCGGTTTTACCCGCGTGGTACCCGTTCCCGTGGGAATATCGGGATAAAGTATAGCCTATGTTACTTGGCAAGAATGTAGCTTTCTAATGGTCAAAGAATTTTCTAAATCGGTCCAGTACTTTCGGAGCCTATTCAATTCAAACAAACAAACAAACAAACAAATCTTTCTTCTTTTTAATACCTATTAGTATAATATGTAAAATAGATGAAGGCAAGAAGTTAGACAAAAGACACCTAGAAGTTAAGAAACTTAAATTAAACCTTGGCTCGATTAAAAAAAACTTAAAAAGAATGTAAACCAACTGCAAATTGGACCTTGGTTAACAATTTACAGGTGCTATCCAATTGAATGAATGATGTAGTGGCTTTCCCTTTCATTCGAATGTTCACACGTCCCAAGTTGGTCACGTGCAGCATTTGAACGATTGGGTGATCGACTGAGCTGAGGCCTGCATGGCTTCCACGTAATAATACGTGATAGAACGCGGAAATGAGGACATGCCGTTTTGCCTATACGATACAACTCGGTATCCCATAGTACCTCATTTTAAAGTTCTATATTTTTCTAACCGAGTAAACAATTTAAATGAAAATAAGTAAATCTCTTTAGACTGTGAAGACCGCGTATCGGCAAGCGTAGCGTAGCTCTCAGACAAGGTGGATTGACGATTTTCGCAAGGTGGCTAGCAAGAGCTGCTATTAAATTCTCTGAGTGACACATAGACGCTGCGCGCATGGCTGTGATCTGCTGTCTCTTTCCAATTCTATGAACATGAAAGAGACAGAGTACATTCTCAGCGCTACGGCAGCCGCTGCTACCGAGGCTTTAACTTAGAGAATCGCACTGCTGGATAAGAGTGGCCGCGGATCGTGCTCGTTGGCGTGCTTTTGGAGAGGCCATGTCCAGTAGTGGGCAAGTATAGGCTGATGATGTACTGTAAAATTTTGTTTTTACTTAACTGGAGGCCTGGCCGCAACTTCGTCTTTGTCTAGCAAATTTACCTAGAGGCCCCGGGATTGATTCCCGGGGAGGAAGGGGGTGTACATATTGATAGTGTGATTCCACCATGCCTGCCATGGCCATTACCGTTGAAGAATAATAGAAAAACATTCGTTAATTTTGTTGGAACTGTAGCATCCATTTTGTTTGTTTTAATAACACTCATTTGTTTTATTTGGTGGTAGTAATGTTGCAAAATAAAAAAGAACGAAAAGAACTGTTTTTTATCACATCACGCTATCTGAAACGCTTTGGTCCAGCGGGTTTTTAAAATGACTAATTGCTTACAAATGAACCAACCCACTTTCGGCTGTGTACTCATTTGTTTTGACTAATTTGTTCGTGTAATTCTTATATTCTTATATTTAATGTAGCAATGTTAACAGTTGCAGTAATTAGATAAAATTGTTATCTAAATAATAAAATGTTTAATTAGAATAATTAATCTATTTTATAGGCTGAAGAAATTAACTAAATTGACACCAGGTATTTCAACGTTGCAAAAATTTGTCCTTATGGTTTAAATAAAGAAAAAAAGCTTTATCAGCGTGACAGGGTTGTGAGCCCATCGGAACTCTATGCTGTAGGATTTATTTGGTCCGGATTAATCCGGAATTAGTCGCCTTTTACGACACCCAAGGGAAAAGAGGTGGGTCGGTAGTATTCTATCGATGAGCCGGCACTATTAGCACAGCTCTGTTCAGGTGGCAAAAATCTACACCCCAGGGCCAATTTTCTATACTTAAAGTAAAATATTCATTTAATTTACAGCAATCAGATACACATTAGTCGTACTAATCGTCTCGTACCGCTTTCGCAACGCGTACGAAAATTGATTTGTGCTTCCACCGGATTCTTCGGTGGCTAGGAAAAAAGATGAGCTGTGCCTATTAAAACGCGATTTTGCTAGTCCAAGCAAAAGCAGGCTCGGGGCGAAATCGCATTTCACCACATTTATAACAGCCTTAATGTAGTTGAAGCAAAGTTGAAGTGAATAAGCTGACATTTGAGGTAACACGCGAGCGGAGCCGCCGGCGCGGGCCTGTTAAGAGATCATTGTAGTGCTCAATCAGCTCCATTATGGCAAATAATTTGCACGATTTGTCGGCATTGAGGTATTGTAAACTAAAGACGACACTGCGAAGCAATGTTTTGCGCACTGATTTCCGGCCGCAAGATCCACTATCGCTTGGATCACTCGCAATCACAGGGGCGTTTGCGGTCCATGAGCCATGACAGAGCACAAAAACTTGTTTCCCGGTGTCGGTCTCTAGTTATAATACCTTATAGTTTGTCGGAGTTACACACGTATTTTCGGTGTCAGACAGTTCGTACGTCGCTCATATCTCACATGGACACCGTAATACCATGCTATTAAAAACGTCTTTTGTAAGCGAAAATACCGAAAATCACTGTTCATCGATTGACAGACGATTATGGTACTATGTGGTTTGACGTGTGAGTAACACGCTTACCAGGAATTACAATACTGTTGTTAAACTTTTTCTTAACGAGAAAGTATGCAAAAAAGTGCAATGCAAGATCAAATACAATTTGTTTGTTGCAAAGCCATGTTTTAGTAGTCTTCATAGTTTCATCATTAACAAAATTAATTTTTCTTTTTCTTTTTAAGGTTGTAATATAAACCGTTTTAAAATAGCAGAACCGAGGCCCTGGTATATTGAAATTGTAGTGATCCGAACAGTTATTCGGTTTTGGCGGTAATTGTAAAAGTTGCAATAGCACTCAGCGCAGTTAAGTTTGTCAGCTCTACATACCAGGAATACTTTCACGAATCAATTATCTGCAGGCATTCCGGAAACGTCGTTCAAGTGCACGTCATAGAGATGATTGTGACTGGTATTTCATCTGAAAGTTCATAGTCGGTGAGCTTTTACCAGCCATTTTTATTAAATGTCCAAGATTGATCTTTGGACTTTTAGAGAATTGGAACATTCGTCTATATCAAACTCCTTTTTGGTATTTTTTTCATGTAGTAGGTACCTAGATTAAAAGTTGTGAGGTTAAATTAAAAAAAAAGTACAGTCTAACTGTTCCTCTGCTGGTCAAAGGCCTCCGACATTGACATCAAGTCATTGCTACAATAGTTGGGTAGTGTAATAACCAGACTATATAATAGTTAGTTTATTTTATCGTTTTGTATTACATTCATTAACTATGTAGTATCCTACTTATTTATGCTCAACCCTTATTTATTTGTACCTATATCTCTACAGAAGTGCTTCCCTATCGACGACAATCTTAATTCGTTTTAACTTATTACCAACAAAATAGGGAAATAATAATAGATAATAATCAAATAATTTCCCTCTTTTTGTTGTAAAATTTTAAAATAATCCCTTTAACTATCGGAAGTCTACCGACTAATCAAATAATAATTACATATAATCATCATCAAAGTAAGCTTAACATTAAAACTTTCAATTTGTGCTTTCAATTATTTAAATCGAAGGAAATTGCAATCAACATAAAATTTTATTACTGTATTGATTCACCATGACTGCCTTCAGGTCTTTCTCCGAACGTCATACCTACATTTTTAGTATATTTCAATTAACATTCTGTTAATTACGATTATGGCGTATATTAAACTTTCGTTAAGGCTTGTCAGAAACAAAGCAAGACCGAGAAAATAAAATTCACGTGTATTTTTTTCATGAAGGCTTACCTTCTTTTAAATGCAGTCGCAAAAGTAAATATTTCACGTGATACTTAAATTTAAACGTACAGCCCATAATTTATCCCACTGCTGGGAAAGGGTCTACATCATTGAAATCAAATCATCGCTAAAATTGATGCTTATCGGCTTACCTACACTAAAGCGTTCGAAAGTCTTAAGCTCTACACAAATTATGTCAAATATCTTACTCTAAAGCCCAATATTCACCAAAGCCGCCCCTCCAACTTTTTGTCGGCGTATCCTAACATTATTTAAATATTATTATAGCATATCACTCAAGGTGTTTTCTATGTATAATAAGTATGTATTGAAGTATTTTAAGTATGTTTATCCGTTGTCTAGTAACCATTTAACGAGTTACATAACGAAGCTTCTCTTGGGCTAGATAATTGATGTGAGTGTAGGAAAGTTTATTTATTTTATTTTTATTTTAATGCAAGTCGTAAAACAATTATTATTGGCCGCCGCGTTGTATCGGCGGGTTGACGGCTTTAGTGTATTGCACTTATAACACAAAGTAACAGAAAGAATTACTTCTGCCAAATAACGAACCCGGACTACGCATCCAAAAATACGAAACACACTTTGCCCGACCTGGGAATTGAACCCGGGACCTCCAGATATCAGGCAAGCGGTTTAAAATCGACCATTGTGGCGTTTTAAGTATTGTTTGCAAAATTGTAGAGCTTTAAGGTGACGGCTCATTAAATGAACACTACCAACTCATCTCTTCTTTTGAGTGTCTTAAAAGGCGACTAACAGACTAAAGACGCACATAAATCTTAACAGCATAGAGCGGCGATGAGCTCACCACCTATCACGCTGAGCATATTATGTAAAGATTTTATTTGGTAAAGCGTGAAATGTGGCAGTACCGTCAAGCGGGGTTACTTTTGAATCGAGTGTAACATTGATCACAGCTCCTGATTCCTGAAGTAATCTTCTTTAGGTCAACTTACAGTATGATTACCAATAAGGCTATCATATTAGAGAAGCCCAGAACGCTAAAGATACCAATTTGCAGCTACGGACGTATATCTCTGATCAATGTTATACTTGACTAGCGGCTGCTCGCAGTTTCACCCGCGTGGTTCCCGTTCTCGTGGGAAAGTATCCTATGTGTTAATCAAGGTTATAAACTATCTGGATGCCAAATTTCATCCAAATCCATTAAGTAGTTTTTACGTGAAAGATTAACAAACATCCATTCATACTTACAAACTTTCGCGTTTATAATATTAGTAGGATTTCAAAGTAACCACTTTCTACACTGTTTTTGCGGTCTTCATTGTCTAGTCTCTGACTAACCCTGTTGACCCTAGGGGGTCAAAGTTACTCGCGTCCGGTAGGTTTACCCTTGAGACCCTACACGTGATCCCTGGGTGGTGCTAAATGAGTGACACTGACTGAGTGGTAGAGCCACGCAGCACGCATTGGGCCGGGTCGCCCGGCCTAATACCACCCTTTCACGAATATTCGGCGTGAAATAATGGCACTTGGTACTGTTGTGTTTCGTCCGACCAGTGAGGGTTCCGGAGGCCCCCCCCCCCCCACCTCCTCCCATTCCTATTCCTTCCTTAAACCTATTCCTCCCTTAAAGGCCGGCAACGCGCCTGGATTCCTCTGGTTTTGCGGGTGTCCATGGGCGGCGGTGATTACTCTCCATCAGGTGACCCGCCTGCTCGTTTGCCTCCCTCATTTATATAAAAAAAACCCTTAGTAAATGTTTGTAGGTATGTTTTGTAGAAACAATGTAGAAACAACATCATTATTTTCATTTTCATACATAACCCACTGTTCGGCACAGGCCTGTGTTTGTTTATGCCAAAACAACACCCGGCTAAAAAAGAAAGCCGGTAGCATTCAAAAGTTTCTCGTGTTATTTCATACTAATACTATAACGATTAAATCATAACAAAAAAAAACCAATGCAAATTATTGAAAAGTTGACCAATCACAATTTATGATGTGTTAATTTAATTACTCTATGACATTGTACAATGTACAACACATGCATTGCTTCTACTAGCTTATACACTGTACCTCAAAATTCATTAAATTACCTCTTAATAAAACTCTAATAAAATTAATCTTCAAAAAAAAACGTACCTAATAATTGATTGAGTAATAAAGTTTGGACGTGTTATTATACTTTTCTCATTACTCTATGAAATCGTGTAAGGCATGCGGTATGAGTTGCTACTACCAAATTAAAGAGTGGCGCTAGTTCCCAAGCTTACCTCTTAATAAAGCACTATTAAAATTAATCATCAATAAAATCACATCGATAAAGACCTCACTAATATTAAATTGCGATGTACAAAAAAGTTTATTGCTTTATTGATCCTTCATACAGATCCTCCTTTCTCCGGACGCCGGACGTCGTGACCTCAAGTTTTCGGTGTACTTAGATTTTACAATGTTATTATATCCGATCTCACATTTAGGGTTGTCGAGCTTCCATTTTATTAACTTATTAATGAAACTTACTTAAACTATCGTTATATTGGATGATTATTTAAATGAATGGCGGCGGACTACCCAATACGTAGTTGTCGCTCAGGGACTCTTTCGTTCAGGGACGACAATAGGCTGAAGAGAATTCTACTTTAATAATCGTTAAACATACTATTCTAAAGCCTAAATATGCTTACGCTTAATGATATTTAAGCATAATTTTGATGGGCATAATAATAACATAGGGAAAAGGTAAGTTTTGGAAACTTTGTGTTTGTATTTAATAAAATACTTTTCAATAAACATGTTGGCGGCTTAGGGGTGGCTCAAGGGCCACCCCCGCCGCACCCTTACCTACTATTACACTACGGTATCCAATTTATATTTGAAATACCTAATACCTACTTTTGGTTTTTCAGATTCAAATAGCTATAAATAAAATATTGCAAAGACAAATCCTTAAAAAACCAATCCAAATTATAGCGGATTTTAAAATATAACCTCACCTTCTGTCTTGTCTAATTTACAAGACTATCTTTATGCTTAATAACTACTAGACAAATACTTAAACAATATGCCTTATAACTTTATGCAAATGCAAAATTAGGCCCAAAAACATAAACCATATTTAAGCTTTTGAAATAGTATGCCAAAAGACAATTATGTCAAAATGTAATGCCAAATTAGGACAAAAAATAACTTTTTAGAGAAAAACGGTTTTCTCTCAGTTGATCTATATTTTAGAAGATATTGCTTAAGTAGCAAAGTACTCTAGTAACTAGAGTAGACTAGAAACAGAAATAAAGCTATTTAAAAATAATTATTACGGTCGATCATTTAATTTGCTTACTTGACATCTATTTTAGATTACGCTTTTCTATTAGAAAAATCGTTAGAAAATAGAACTTCATTTTTCTAATAGAAAAATCTTTTACAAAAAAGCAAACACGGACAACCCTGTATGAACTAGGTTCAAGATGAGCAAATTATTTGAATAAATGTCCGACTTATGATTAATGATTTCACATCAAATTTTGCCGCTGCTTTTTTGCGAACATTATCTAGTAACACAATGGCTATGTTGATTACTCGCTTTTTATTCATAACTCGGTAGCTTTCATGTTCTGGTTATAGTTTAGCATTATTTTATTGATGTGATACATTATACCTACAGATTTTTTTCAGTCACTCACTTGGTGTAACTCTTATAACTACAGCTGACTATTAGTCCATAAGGGTCCGTTATAAAGACCATTCTCTTATTTTCTTTAGCCACACGCCTCCGGAAAGGGTGTTTGAGACTCACTATGTAGAGGCTTTTTTTTAAAGTACTTACTCATCTTATCTAGTGGGGCCTGCAGTGGGGTCTCACTCTGCCTACTCAGTGAAGATAATTGCCATAAGCTTGGCAATGACCTTGAAAGCGAAAAGCCTACAATCTTTTGGGTTCGGGTAGGCCGATCCCAGAAGATTCATTATTTTCCTGGCAAAAGAGTCGGAGTCACATAGTAGGTGCTGAATGGACTCCATTTCCCCTCCACATGCCGTGCATAGGTTGTCTGTTGCTAGTTGCATTTTGTGGAGCATTTGTTTTGTGGCTTAGTGCCCAGTCAGGGCACCGGTGATTAATCGGGCCTGCCTTCTGCTACCTCCGCATATGATCTTACTCCGTCCTAGGGTGCATTCGCCTATGAAGGATTTTGTGTGTCTTATACGGGTACGGGCCGGGTACTCATATATACATCCATTTTATTGTACCTAAAAGAGCTTGATGGTGCAGCGACTAGCACGTTCGGCTTGCGATCTTGCCCGCTAAGTAACTTTCGCAATGCCGGGTCGCTGAATGGGTGACCAAATTTAAAAGATCTCGAGCTCCTCCGTGCTTCGGAAAGCACGTTAAACTGGTCCAGGTAGTTGTCGTTAGATGACAGTCGTTAAAACTCACCGACCCGCATTGGGCTAGCGTGGTGGGTTATAGCCCAATATCCCCACGTGCAGTTGTCGACGTGGGAGGCCTGTGCCCAGCAGTGGGACGTTTACAGGTTGTTGATGTTGATGATGAGTCGTGAGGAATACTCTTATAAGAATATACTTAGTTAGTACTACCACGTCGGAAGAGAGCCGAATGGTTATATCAGGCCCTCCCACTTCCCTGATCAGGTCATGTGGCCTCGTCGGGGATTCGGGAGTAGGGCCCTAATAACCCTAGTACATCTGCCACAAGAATAACCCTAAGAGCATTGCTAGAGCTTTATACTTTTCACATTTGAAATTGTTATTACATAATTTATACCTAACTGCCTATTACATGGTAGCTGTCTGATAACTCGTATTAAGTTATTAAAGTAATTTACTAAGTAGAACGTTACGCCATGAAACTGTTAAATCGTAGATAAGATGTTTAGAAAAACCTGATTGAGAGTGACAGGGGCTAACATACGCTCGTCGGGTCCCGTACATAAAAGTGCGTGAAGAGTTTCTTGCAATTAACCGTAAGTTATATTGTAAATCGTTACTTTACTATTAAACTGAGCAACAGATCCACGTAATTTTGATGTTATATTTCTTTACTAATTAATCATTATTTTAGCATTAATTCAAAATGACGTTTGTGTGACGTAGACAAAACAATGTTTATCTAAATAATGTTTATAAATAAGTACTGTTTATAATTAAAATAATAATCTTAATCAATTCCTGGCTGATCGAAAAACTAAAGCGATGCCGCGGGCGGAAGAGAGAACAGCACATTGTGCAGTCGCTATTCGGTGAAAAGTGGACTATGGTAGAGGACTGCTTTTGCTGTCCTAATTGCATAGTCTCTGACTGACCCTTCGGGGATAATAGTCGTGATTATATGTATGTAGGTATAAGAGAGAAGTTGGTTAGAGAAATATTATTGTGATCCAAATAAAGAAATACGGTCTTTTTTTTAAGTAACAAGTTTTTTTACTGTTTCAATACTGTCCCCCATTACGGGGTATTCCTCGAAGCGCACCCAATTTGAAGCGCACCCAGACCAAGCGCACCTAAGCTATTCCTCCAAGCGCACCCGTTGGGTGCGCTAAAGAATAGGTAATTAAAATATTATTTTTTTATTCCTCGAAGCGCACCCGGTCTGTCCCCGTCATTGGGGACTTGTCTCAAAATAACATTGTACAGAACCACGACCATTGTTACAATTAACTATTAAAGATGCAGTAATTAGAATGCCATTGAAGTGTGAATTACTACGTCGTTAATTATACATCAACTACAAAAAGATAATTGACTACCAATATTTATGACTTGTTTTGTTCCTAAGCGTGTGAGCAAGGGACATAATAGAGTTCGAGTTTCTTTAAGGAACTTAAAACTAGTCTAAGAACAGTAAATTTATATTTATTTAGATAAAGCAATATTGCAATATTTCGCAGTTTTATATGAATTTGATTAATATTACCAATTTTATAGTAGGATCTTTAAAACATTATTCAAAACAATCCAAAAAGAAACCGTATCATCAATAAAATAAATACATTTTTTATTAGAAATTAATCTGTCATTATTATAAAATTATTGTAAAATGTAATAATTTATGTAATACTAAACATAAAAATTACAAAACGATGAGCTTTTTATTGTTACAATCTCGACAATTGTTTTGAACACACATTTTTTATGAAGCTTTTTTTTAATATACAAGCTTGATTACCATCTATAAAAATATAAGTTACTCTATGATTACCATGGGATGATAAAACAATCATGTTTCTAACAATACAGAAGCGGGTTAAGTTTTCATTGAGCGCTTTCATAATTGTTATGACGTGCACACGCAATTAGCATTGCCATGGTCATTAATTCTGGCCCTTTAAGATCATCATGTCATAAGATTGTAGTGATTGTACGCACTAAATACCATGTGAAACCTCCGTCCACTGGTTGGTTCACTAATCTCCATGGCTAACCATGGAAATTAGTGAAATTCCCCTACCACGTATCTGATTACCGCAATTATTCGGTACGCATCTAATAGGCCATTGTTTAAAGTGTTTTTATCTTTTGCAGATCGGCAGATAACACGCTGAGGTGAGAAACGTGAGTTAGCGATACTTCGTATGTAGTTAGAGCCTAATTGTATGGGTTTGGGCAAGTAGGTCTGCAAATTGCGTGCCCTAATCCTTGCTGGGGAAAGTCTGGGGCGCTACGTAACTAACGTCTTAGAGCAGTGTACTATAATGTTACTATGCAAATTTGTAATGCAATTGGCAAAGTAAGATTAAAGTAATACTGCTCTAATAGTTATGAGTCTAACCGTTTCGAGTAGCGATGAAAGAATACTATCAACCACCCCCTCTCTTCCCTTGGGTGTCGTAACTGGCGACTAACGGACTAAAAACTGCATATACATCCAATCAGCTTTGAGCGGCGTTGGGCTCACTACCTGTCACGCTGAGCACACGTGCAGTCGCTATTTGATGGAATGTAGACTATGGCAGAGGACTGCTTTTCATTGCCTAGTCTCTGACTAACCCTTCGGGGATAATAGCCGTGATTATATGTATGAAGGTTTTTATTAGTAAAATAACTAGATCCGCTATCAATTTAGAAAAACAGTAATTTCTAAATTGATTTGACCGGGAATCGATCCCGGGAACACAGAGAAAGAAATGCAACTGATAATGAAATGCGAAAGCTTGCAAGCTATTAAAAAGTTATGCAATTATAGCTTTAACTATGTTGAGCGTTAATTAATCGTAAGTCGTGTTGTGTGTATGCTATTATGTTATCGAGAAATTATCGTGCAAGCCTTTCAAATTTTGAAAGCTTGTCTGTAAATGTTATATTTTTCTAAATTAATTCTTACATGAGTTTTTTTTATGAGAACGTATAATGTAATAATAAAAATATCAACGGTAGGTATACTGATCGACATCGAAATTTCAATAGAGAGGATGGTTGGAATTTACCACCTACCTGGGACCCCATCATACAAGTCATCAAATCCCAGCCCCAACAGCAACACATTGCCAGACCCAAAAATATTGTTTGCTCGTATTGTGTAAACCTGAACGCACCCGGATAAATATAAAAATGATTGACGGTAGCTTCTAACTTGAGACGACCAACACCTCAGTCTCCCTGTGACCACGGACCCTGCAAAGGGTTCGAAACGTCAGGAAACTAAAAACCATGTAATGCAGTAAAATTAAACGCGAGTTAATCCGTACAAAGTGTTTCATTTCAATGTGTAGTGCTCGCTTAAACCTCAGAAAACAATAGGTATACTGATCTTATAGGGTATTGATTTACCAAAGTAAAATAATTAATTAACTTACATACATACATGATAATCACGACTGATATCCCCGAAGGGTTAGTCAGAGACTAGGAAATGAGGGCTGCAACAGCAGTCCTATTTTCACCAAATAGCGACTGCACACGTGCTCAGCGTGACAGGTTGTGAGCCCATCGACGATCTATGCTGTTGGATGTATGTGCAGTCTTTAGTCCGCTAGTCGCCTTTTTATGACACCCAACAAGGGAAGAGAGGGGATAGTTTCTTTCACCGCTACGCGACACCGCTTAATATAACGCGACATTAATTTAATATAAGCTTATTGACGTCATAATTAATATGTTTTAAAATATTAGGACATGTCCTTTCCATTACGTTAAACGCTCACGCCTTCAATAGTAAATTCGTAGAGATGTGTAGGCAAACGCACATCACTGTCATGTTAACTCTTTATAGTTTTAGAAATACCAATTTATAATCGCTATATACTTATATTATCATTGGCCAGTTATCATACATTTATGATATTTTCCATAAGCATTTATGCCACTTGCATAGACCTTATTCATGGCGATTCTCTAACGTTCAATCTTAAGCTCGCGTTCTAACAAATAAAGTAATAGATAAATTAATAACTCATTGCGGATCAAGCATGTCGTCCTCAAATCCAAATTCTCTAAATTCGACTCTACTCTATCGTCACAAAGGTCAATTTTTATCGGAACGTGTGGGTCGAAGTGAGAGGCCAGCTTGCGATCGAACGTTAGAGAATCGCACTCTTGGTAAAGATGCGACGCCGACGAGAGTTGAATGCTTTTAAAACGTGCTATAAAATATCCGTCTAAAGAAAACTTCAAAGAACATGAACTGTGCTGTGATCAATTAGCAATACAACAATTTAGTACAATAAATCATTCTAACGCGTAAAGACCAAAAGGAAAAAGAGACAACGCATTGAGTTTAATGAAACAATTACGTTTACTGTTTAAAACTTCACGTGTGTAACAAACGATCGGAACCATCCGAGTCACACTTATCTCATAAAAGAAAGAATTAAAAAACATCAGCTGCCGGAACTAAACGAGCGCTGTTTCGAGATACATTACCGAAGTGTAACGGTACCCGCTGTAATGCGTTGGGTGCCTTAAGAGCCGTATAAAGCTCGCTTAATTTTGATAAACGAGCAGCTAGCAACGAAAATGTGCAGGGTTTTCAAATAGCGGCATTTAAGGAAGTAGTAGTGGCTGGTGACATGTTTATTTGATTTTCAAATAATTTATCCCTTTTCTAGACTATCCACAAAATTCCACAGGTTGCGAAATTTATAGAATTTCTTCTGGCTCTTAACTTTATTATTCGCCAAAGATGTTGGTAGACTATTTGGGATAATCTCTTTTTCACAAATGACACAGTGACAGATAATGTTTTGAATATTCCTATTTGTCTTGATGACTAAGTAGTATCATTTCGAAGAAACGAGCATGCTTTTATTGAACACATGTCGTAGCGTGTCGATACGTTCGTTAAGGACGTTCGGCTAGCCTATATAAATAAAACTGGATCGCCAAATGTGTTGCTGAGCCGAAAACTCGAGAACGGCTGGACCGATTTGACTGATTCTTGTTTTGTTGTGTGTGTAATGGTCAGGAAATTCGTCACAGGTTACTGGGTGCTAACGCGGACGAAGTCACGGGCCGCTGTAATGAATAGTAATATTGGTTTGAAGGATTTTTTCGAAATCAACAAATATGACAGCCCTAATGCTAAAGTTTTTTCATAGGCCTGTCAAAACAAACTCGCGTGCGTGTGCGCAGGCTACGTGCACCAGAAATTGATTATTGGGCGTAGGTCCCTCTTAAATTTTCACTCTAAATGAATGTTGCGCAACGTTACGGATCTCTTTATAATTATGTTAAAGACAGGTTATTAAAGCACAAATGAGTTGGTCAATGTAATTGTAGATAGGTAGATTTAGTAAAAAAACATAATATTTGATTTTTTGCGTTAATTAACCACTTGAGGTAGTATTTTTTTTCAACGTTTCATTATAATAAGGATAAGCTTGTTTTAATAATTAAGATTGCATATTAAAGAGATTGCTATGAAAGTTTGGATTTTCCTTATTATGTGATAGTTACCTAAAAAGGAAAATCTTAGTTTTGTTTATTGAAAAAAACATCTAGCAGTCGATTACAAAAAAATAATTGGATTGTTATGTGCTTGGGAATGTCATTGGCAACTTCAATTGAACTAAGTTAGTATAATTTTATATAAGACACATTTACTTAAGACTCATAAAATAACAAACCTCAATAGATTCCTTTTCAATAATTATGTTTGTAAAATGTGTACCCGTTAACGTGCCTGGATCATTGCAAATGGAAACCTCTGTCTCTCTCAGCTGCCTATCCCTACAAGAAGTGAGCGTGTGTGATGTATGTATGTATATGTAAATGCACAATAGACTATTTATAACTTTAAGTTATCAAAAAGTTTGAATTTGAAAAAAGATCCATTTAGATTCTGGGGGTAGCGATGCGCGTTTGTCTGGCACAGACTATAGCTCGTTAGATTAGTAATTGTTAAGTCTTAACTACAAGTTAGTTAACCGTTTTTTATTATTATTAGTCTTGACGTCAATAAGTGCCTGTAAAGGTTTACATTGAATAAATAATTTGACTTTGACTTTGATTTGCAACTTAATGACTCATTTGAAATAATTAATTCTATAATTGTTTGCACTTTTCTCTTCTATCCCATGTTATAAAACTTTATGGCTTTTATCGCAAATATTACGAAACCCAGCGTCTTATCAACTTGTATGTTTATTCAAATAAAACTGTTATAATGCTTTTCGCATACATTGACCATTGTTGAACTTGTGAGTGGAATGACAATATTATTCAAATTAACTGCGCAATAAATTGGATTGTAATACGATTATGAACGGTTGACTATTCTGTTTACATTTATTAATATTATTATTGTCAGCCTATTTTGTCCCACTGCAGGGCAAAGACCTCCCCTCCTTCTTTCCACTTTGTTATGTCCGCCGCCACAGTGGTCCAATCTGGCTGATATGCTCCAGTTTACATTTTAGAATTAGAAAAATAATGAATGGCGAAAGGTATCGTACCAAAATGTTTTATATGTAACAGTTTATGATTTTGACTGTCCCATCCTGAAACACTGGGTGAGTCCAGCGAGAGGGGTCGGTTCCTGCTAATTTTAGTGTTTTAGGGGGTATATTTTTCATTAAGGTACACGTTGTTACTAACAAAAATGAATCATATTGTCTGATTAAATAAATAATTATTCATCATCATCAGCCTATTAACGACCCACTGCTGGGCACAGGTCTCCCACGTGGACAATAGCACGTGGGGATATTGGGCCATAACCTACCACGCTGGCCCAATGCGGGTTGGTGGGTAATAATTATTAATAATTAAAATAATTTTTATTTTAATCAATTGGTTTTAAATTACATTCATTTTACTAGCAAACGGGTTAATTCTTTAATAATTAACAATATTTAGCTGCATCACCTTACCCTTTTCAGCACTATATTCGGAGTCCTCGATAATAAGAACTTCCCTTCTTTTGTCGGTCTTTCTGAAGCTGAAAATTTCAGTTATTTTTGAAATATTACTCTGCAAAATTGCTATGGGAATTTGCATAATAAGATCGAAGTAATACTGCTGTAAGAGTGGATGGTAAGAGCCGTGATATCAAGTTCGAGGCTTCAAAGTAGTCAAGCGGTATGCGGTTTATGCAACCAAATCGTAGAAAACCAGTTTCCAGCGAGCCTAGCATGCGAAACACGAGATATGTCGCGGACGATATTCTCTCTTCCTTCGATGGCGGGAACGACAAACTATCTCGGTTACAGTTGTCAAAACTCGATAAAATTATGATGCATGTTAGGGTTTGTAGACAAAAATACGGCAGACAAGCAAAAACTACTATTATGTCTATTTTTGACATATCGTGAGACCTAACACGAGAAAACGGGTCGACAAAATTTTCTCGTGTTTATTTATTTATTTATTATTTTTAGGAAGGTTAACAGCTGTTATTACAAATTTTATAGCTATGTAAAATCTAAAAGCTAATTATAAACCTCCACAATATACTAACATACTAAAGTCTTAATTACAATTGTAAGATTCATGTTGTCTCAATCATCATCAGCCTATTAACGTCCCACTACTGGGCACAGGCCTCTCACGTAGACAATAGCACTTGGGGATATTGGGCCATAACCCACCACGCTGGCCCAATGCAAGTTGGTGGGTTTTAACGACTGTCATCTTACGACAACAAACGGGACCAACGGCTTAACGTGCCTTCCGAAGCACGAAGGAGCTCGAGATGTTTTTTTAAAATTGGTCACCCATCCAGCGACCCGGCATTGCGAAAGTGGCTTAGCGAGCAAGATCGCAAGCCGAACGCGCTTGCTGCTGCACCATCGAGCTCCTCGCTCCATGTTGTCTCAATACTTTACAAAAATAAAATAAAAATACTTGTAATTATGAAAAAAAAGAAACAAAAACAAGCAATCTATGAAGCATAAAACACATCATATGACATCTATTATAGCTTATTGCTACCTAAAGTTACTTAAATTACTTAAATTTACTTTACTTTACTTAAAAGAAAAAAAAAAAGATTTACATATGTGTTGCGCATGCTAGCCCGCTGTTTTTCTCACTTAGTCTTGCCCGACTATAAGGGTGGATTCGACCAAACTGGAATAAGGTCTCATACCTAAATTAAACGCCGAATTTGTATGGACTAATCTCGGAGTAAGTCTTATTCCAGTTTGGTCGATCCACCCTAAGTGATACGCTACGAGTTCGCCATCACAAACCGGCAATTAATAAATTCTAAATGTCAATTTACGTAGACTCTTTAAGTATGTCCGCTATTCCACTGTATAAACTTTCGCAGTTTTACATTCTTAAGCCTATAACGTCCTTATTCTCGAGCCGCGCCAACGCTATTTCCTTCCATTCAAACAGACAGTTATCTTTTCTATAAATTTTAATGCCTAAAGCGTTTCGAGCCACACAATATCTCTTATCGATTAAACTGAGAGTATCGATTAATTTCTTCCGTTGCTAAACTGACGCGTTCCACGCCCCCCGTAACACGTTACGATTATAAATGAACAGTAGCGATTAAGTATCGATTAAACACCGATAGAAGATCTAATGATAGATACAATCAGCAACATTAATTGCAAAGTCGCGGTCAGTGGAGACACATTTGTAATGGCCGGCTAGCATTTACTGCGACCGATGTTTGAATATTAAAAGCTTTGACGTTTCAATTCGATTGGCGGTTTGTTGTTTTTTTCTTTTGAGTTACGACGCTCATTTGTTTCTGATACTGGTATTTTTTTTCTACCGAGACGTAATTAGTTTGTTACACAGTTTTTTGCTCTTGAATTAATTGATTCATTGACTACCTATACAACGTTTTAGCGCTTTACAGCGATTACGGTCTTTGATTTTACATATTATTTTCTACATAGCTTGAATTAGAATGTAAGCTGCTAACGAACGATCATCTTCATCATCAGTCTGAGGTCCCACTGCTGGGCACAGGCCGTCCCACATGAACAACAACACAAGGGGAGATTGGGTCATAACTCACTATGCTGGCCTAATGTTTTAATGACTGCCATCTGACGACACTGCCGGGACGATAAAAATCAAACGCAATGTATGTTCACGCATCACTTCAATGCGGCTACACCTATTTGGCTAATTATTTTTTTGTTGTGTTTGTAATTGTCAGGACAAGACTATAGAGCATTAAGAGGGTCCTGCATGAAATTGTGAAAAAATACGTATTTTTAAGTCACTTGTACTATGCGCTGAATTAGTTAAATACATTAAAAGAACTAATGTAAGTTAGCCTGATCATTGCACAAGGTCATGGCCTTGTTGAAATTAGAAACACATTATTTAAACAATAACAAACAATACATAAATCTTAATAATAATCTTAATAAAAATATGACTTTAAACACATATTTTTTCGACAATTTTTTTAATTTTACGCATGAAACAATAATTCTTTTATGAAAATATTTGTATAGATATTCCGCAGGGCACCCCCCCCCCCCTTCTTTAAAAAGTAAAATTCAATTTTAAACACAAGCGCGTGATGATTTTGCACATTTCGCAGAATAAAACATTGCTCTAATTAAACTAAATTACTAGTTGTTAAACTTCAAAGCAAAATTGTTCTAATTATAAATATCAATATGATTGATTTTGTTTTGAAGTTCATTAAGAGACAATGCCAGTTTTTGCGATCGCGCGGCACCCCCTTAAACCAAGGACAAGGTATATAAGAAATAAAATATATAGCATGCAAATTATATTTAATTAGCCTATCACCAAAAGTGCAGTTTTCTTGTACACCATAATAGAATAGAATAGAGTAACAAGATTAATCATCCGCGTTTGACCGATCGTAACGACTACGGCAAAGCGTTGCCCCGGGGCTTAATAGAAATTCAAATACATTATTTCATTTTGCTAGACTTATTGATACTACCTACAAATCTAAGTAAAATATTTAGATATTAGAATTTGTCGTACTTAATTTTAAGTTATTACTCTCTGTTTCGACAAAATTTATGAGTTGTAATTTAGTTTAGGCAATTTTTAAAATTTTTGTTTGAGGTTTTCTCGGTAAAATAGGTAGCTTAAGGCACTATTAATTAGACTCTAATAATTAGAGATCTAATTAAATATGTCAGGTGTAAAACACTTCACTTCACTTCGACCTGTATTCGTTATGGATATAAAAGAATTACCTGCATACAGACACGTAAAATATTAGATAGATTTTGAGTGACAAACAAAACTTTAAAATCTTCTTCTTCTTTATTTATGATCCTAAATTATTGAATTAATCCAACAACCTCGATAGATTTTAAAACGGTTTCTTGAATATGCTCTGAACTGCCTAGCCATTACAGCGTAACCGGATTATATACGCGACTTACGAATGAATTTATTGGCAATTTAGCTTACGCGATTATGTGTTTTTTCATCATAATCACCATTGGAGGGTTGAGGGAGATAATCACCATTGGAGGGTTTAAGACAATCGCTACGCTGCGCTTCGCGATTGTCTTAAATTTCTAACCTATCACGTGACCTACAGGAGTAGGGCAGCCCTGGACATTTTCGAATTGGACCAATTGCGACTAAACCAATTCGATCTCCCATTTGTCGTCAGCTGATCGGACAGTTTTGTATGGGAGGTCGAAATTTTTTTGTCATTTTTGCACATAGGTTTCTTGGGGAAAGTTGTTCAGTTTCATGGGTGGAACTCACGATCCTTAATTGTTTTTGTATAAAGAATAAATAGGGTTGTTTAAAAAAAACATTTGATTTGATTTTCGCTTTTTCAGGTGCTCCCATAATGATTAATTGTTATTTGCACTTTATATATTATATATTAGTACTCCGTTGCGGGATTGTATACTTACTTATTACCAAAAATATTTGTTTCTACAATTTTTATTCGGTTGTTGTCGTAAAATTGCAGTCTATGAAACCCACCAACCTGCATTGGTCCAATGTGGTGGGATAACGGGCCCATTATGTCCATGTAGAATAGCCTGTGTTGTTAATTTATACGCCACTAACTTTGTCCGTGTGACGATTTTACCAACATAAAAACTTTCGCGGGCGTGCGCATAATAAATTACCTAAGTTTAATTGCAATCGGATTAATGGTATAGGACAGCTTAAGGGACAAACAAAGAATTAGGAATGTATAGAGATATAAGAAGCTCAGCTGCCGTAAAACCAGACAAAATGAAAATTCAATTGACCATAGTAGGTAAAAGTTGGTAGGATTGTTTAGGAAATATACTAATTTATACTGTGGAAACAGTGTGCGAGATATTTACTTCTATTAATTTGTGTGTGCACCTGTACCATTTTCGATTTTTTGTCAATCTGTCCTTTTGAGAATCTGCCTTTTTGAGAATCTGTATCCCTTATGAGATAAAAGGACTTTTGGCTTTTAGGTTTAAAGGAATTTAGACCTAAAAGCCTATTAAGATATTGGAAAGTTAAAAATAATGATCATGAATAAAACCACAGTACCTAAGTACTTACTTACACATTAAAATTTGTCTTCAACACCCTTTAAAAAATAACCACTAATATCTACTCCTGGGCATAGGGGGATAATAAAGGCCTCAAGGCCATAATGTGCAGCTATTGCATTACAAATACCTCTTCCTGGGTATGTACGGTCCTTCTTAGTCCCCCGCCGCGTATAATGCGCAAAACCGATTACAATGGCGAAGCTACATTCGCTGTAACGATTTTGTAACCAACATTAAAAAGTTAAATAAGTTTTGAAGTTGAATCTGAAATATTCTGTTTACTCTATTTTGGATACCTATTTCAATGATACCTATTTGCCAGTTCTGTCCGTTTTGAAGCTCTTCCTATACTAAACGTTATTTTACATTAGTTACTTTGAATCGATGGACTTATTTAGTTATTTCATACTTACCACCTTTTGCTATTGTACATTAAATTCTTTACATTCATAAATAGGTTTCAGATCAGTTATTATGGTCATATTTAACGAGACTAAGAAGAAGATCTTTTAAAAACACAGCCCAATTCTTGCACTTGCTTTAAAATAAAAACACTTAATCAGCTATGTTGAACGCGTTTTCATACTTCAACGCCTGGTATGCAAATACAGGGCGTTTTTACGTCGAACTGAGCTTCAAAAAAATGTTATAAATCCGATAAATTGTGCACGACTTAATAAGACATGACACGACTCTAGTATGCAAGCCATCGTTTTATTTCGATTACAATTTGTATTTCTTGGAAATCACAGCCAGTTAGCTCACTTAAGGTGACACAGCAAAGGCGTTTAAGACCGACAAGAAACTAAATAAGGGTTGTCACACGTTCGGAAACTATCGATAAACGACAGTCAGGGATAAAAAAAACTTTTAAAAGCCGCGGTGGGTATATCCTCATGTTATGAATGATGTCCTTTTGCAACATCGTGAATTTTTCAACTACCAAGCTAATCATAGAATTACTAGAGGAACTGACTAGAGTCTAGGGCTAATAAATGTGTAGATAAGCATTCCGTGAATTCTTCACAACGTAAAGATCCATAGACACTTCGAAGATAGTCAATTGAACGATCAATCGAGAATGATTTATGATTTGAAGATCAATTAAAGTTCGCTTTCAAGGTAAAGGTAAAGGTAAATCTAACCATTAATTGGAAAGAGGTTGTAGTAAATGATTTAATCGTCATTTATGTTGCAAGTAACAGTAATTTAATTGGTTTTAAAAATGAAATTTAAGGCGAATGGGAATTTATCGTTCATAGCTAGCAATAATAACATTACCGTTCAACACAAAATGAGTCTTCATGGCAACAACATGCTGTCTAGTGTAGAAACAAACCTTTTTCCAGTGGCTTCTTCCAATAGATATTTCCATTGGTTGAGAATTTCGTGTGCTGAAGACAGCCTTATCAACATTTACTATCGTGAGATAAAAGCGAAGGTTTCGAAGGCATGTAATGCCGTTGGTCCCGGTTGTTGTCGTCAAATAGCAGCCGTTAAAAACAATCAACCAGCAATGGACCCACGTGGTGGATTATGGGCTATGGCCTAATCTGGTTTATGGTTTAATAAATTGTGAACACATTTTATATCGACATTCATTTGTCGAACGAGTTGACCAGCCCTATCTCGCCGAATGGTCGCGTGCGCAGATACCAAGACAGCGCCACGCTGCGCGACCCAGTAGCCCGACGGCGACGTCTTATTTGCAACTGCTCCCGTTTAATAATGTTACGCTTCACATTTAACGCTAACTAATGGATGATTGCACAGCATTACCACATCATTGGCATGCATGGTATTCGCGAAACAAAACTATTCCCTCAAAGGCTGGCAGTGCATCTGAAATTCCTCTGGTACCTACTCATACATACATACATATATTCACAATGGACTTGGAAAAAATGAAAAAAGTTCATTTTTACTTTTTACCATTATAGAAGTCGTTATTCTAAAACCAATAGTTTTTATTTCACTTTGATACGAGAAGTATTTACAAAGTTATTGTACATAAATAATTCGTTAAAAATGTGTCATTATGCGTGTGTGTCATATTGCGTGTGTGTCATTAAGCGTGTGTGTCATATTGCGTGTGTGTCATTATGCGTGTGTGTCATTGTGCGTGTGTGTCATATTGCATGTGTGTCATTATGCGTATAGGTAAAATTGTGTACAGTTGTCATTATGCGTGTAACCCAACACTACTACCACAGCTTAGTTCGCTAGCACTCGACTGACGTGACGTGACGTCATCTTAACCCAAAGTCCCGCCGCCGCTCTCGCCGCCCGCACCCGGCGGGCGTCAGATTACATATCCGATGACGTCACGCCGCGGGTTTCGCGGGTTTCGCGCGTATTTTGATTGTCACAAAAACAATAGCGCGTGGTCATTTTTATGAATCTTTAAAAAATTATTGTGAAGTATTTCGAAGGGCTACAGAAAAAAAAATTAATGTCATATTTTAAGTTAAAACGTAAATATTTCATAAATAAATAAATGAAAATACTGTTCCCAAGCTCATTATTATCCCCGAAGGATTCACTGTCACAGTTCACGTTTCACCAAACAATAACTGCACATGAGCTCAACGTGACAGGTGATGAGCCCATCACCGTTCTATGCTGTTGGATGCATACATCCAGACAGACTGCACATATGCAGTCTTTAGTCCGTAGTCGCCTTTTACATCACCCTATTGAAGAAATGGGTCAGCAGTATTCTATTATGAGGCCTATTACATCTCGACTGTGATGTTTGGGTAAAATGGCCAATTTTGGCGTTCTTGGTCTCCTCAGAAACAAAAATACATTAACAACTTTGACTTATTGAAAAGTGTAGAATAGGTATTGGCATAGCGGCATAGCATTCGTAGCGGCCTCGCTTTTTGTAAATTTTGCTTAACTTTTTAATTAAACCCAAAATCGCAGAGAAAGGTTTTCATAAAATGCGCGAAGGCACTTTTTTGAGCTCCTAGATTGAGTTACGGTTCTAAAAAATGAAAAAAAAAATTGAATGTTATCTCTTATATAGTCGTATAGTTCGAAGCGGCCTCGGATTTTTACATATCATTGATTTTATATAGAAAAAAATCTTATTCTAAACCAAAAACTTCGAAAATCGCTTTAAGTTAACTGTGAATTTCTCCGATCTACAATAATATTAATGAACATAATGTATACCAGAATAATTGTAAATTCATGAGAAATAAAGATTTTCGAATGAATTTATTATCCTATTTCCATAAAAACGATAAATACAACTGGAAAATTAATACAAAATGCGAAAATGGGCATTTTACGCAAAAGTCACAGTCAATATGAGGCTTCTTATTGAGCCGATTTGGTCGATGGGTGCCTCGAACGCATTTAGCATCGGTAGGATATTTTCCCTAATCGCATTTTGCCACGATCGTATTTTGTCACGTGTGCTTTATGCATAATCGATTTCTACCTTAGTCTCCTATTTCATAATCTCAGTTTTTTTAGAAGCATTTAGTCATAAACTCATTTTTTAAAGTCTCACTTTTTCTCATTGCAGTCATAAACGCATATTTTTTAATCTCAGTTTTTTTTTTCAACATTTAAACAGACATTTTAAAATCGTTTTAATTCTCGATTATGACACCTATACTATTACGGCCGGTTTCAATAACCTGTCTATTTGTTTTTGTGCCTACCAGAGTTAGAAATTTAACTTAAGCTCGTTACAAATTGTGTCAAATATGTAACTCTGAAAGGCACAACAACAGATAGATAGGTTATTGAAATAATCTACTGTCCAATTAATCTTATTGCTTATCTAAAGAGTTCCAACGTAACATCTTCATGATTACATTCATACTTCATTGAGCCGCCACCACTCGGCTGAAAAAACTATAACACACTTGAACTTAGAACATTCCACATATCAGGCAAAGCGTATATTGAAACTCAATGTACGAGGCGTTAAGACACTTAACTATTACTTAAGCTAATGTTGAACTTAACCCAACTAACAACCTATGACAGTTAGATAACGTTCGCAATATCAAGTTTCGCAATATTTGCAAACAAGATCGTTATGCTCAATTTACATAATTTTACATCTAGAATTTATTGACAAGAACAGTGAGCTTGAAACATAAACAGCATGATAATGTTCGCTGCATTACAGATTATTTTTATAGATGTAAACTAATATATCCATAAAGTCGGCGAGATGGGTCAAAATAACGACACATAATGACCAGTCCCACTGCAACATGCATGTTACTGTTACATAAAAGCAAAGGAATAATTATACAAAAAATGATCTAGACCAAGATAAGTATTCATTTAAAACTCGTGAATATGGTAAGATAACGGATAAATATACATTAACATAGAAAAAAAAACCCAGACCCGAAATAAATTTAGAAAAACGGTTTGAAGAAGATCAAAGATGAAGAGGTCGTCAAAATAATGTAATAACGTACCTAATAAAATAATAAGAGTCAGTAGCTGAGCGTGTAGATTATGGGGTTACATACATACATACAGACAGACAGACACGACTATTTATCCCCAAAGGGTTAGTGAGACAACCATGTCACTTATAGCGGTGAAAGAATACAACCACCCCCTCTCTTCCCTTGGGTGTCGTAAAAGGCGACTAACGGACTAAATACTGCACATACATCCAAAGGCACAGAGCGGCAATGGGCTCACTGTCACGCTGAGGACATGTGCAGTCGCTATTTGGTGAAAAGTGGACTATGGCAGTCGATTGCTTTTGCGGTCCTCATTGCCTTAGTCTCTGACTAACCCTTCGGGAATAATAAAAGTCGTGATTAAGTATATGTATGTGAAAAAAAAATGCTTTTGTATTTAAAAGTATTGAGGTGTTAGTCAGTGTAGTCATAATGATCTGTATGATTTAATCAGTTTGATGCTGGCTGTTAGTGAGTCCTCCTTAGTTAAACCACTCAGTAAATAATTCTAAGTGATTTAGGATTTAACCACAATTTGTCGCACTCAATCCGAGCTATCCATTCGGTTACTTAACTACTTTTAATAGATGTATAGCACATCATGTTTAGGGAGGTAATAAACAATCGACCTTCTAATTTATCGTCACTTTCCTTTATGTGAGATGAAAGTCAGCAAGTGCTTCCAATTCCTTTTTACATTTTATTATTACGACAACACCAATATAAAATCTCCAATAATGTACGCAGTACCTTTAATAGGTTTAGAAATCTTTTATTGGTTACAGAGTCACTAAAGATGTTTCGAAGAAATATAGTCCATAGTACGCAGAGACACCTCAGAAAACATAAACCATAAATACATGAATTAAAAATAAAATAAAATGCTAAGTAGGTTACTATAGGATAATAATGGCCGTCTAACCCACCGATTGTGGTTATACAAACTCTTTTGTGCCCTTTAAATCAAAATATAGTCCAAGAGAGAGCATTTGCATAAACCTTTTATACAAAGCCAGGGTTCATGGCATAAATCAGTGGTGACGCTACAAAGGCCTGGAGACGTCCCAGCCGTCCGTTAGGTTTAGGAGGTGGGGCTGAGCACGGCTCTAATGTATGAAGTGAATGTACAATATCTCATAGGTCGTGGATAGGCGACGTTTATGGGCCCTTTACCTTCCAATGAAATAATGGTGTATTGATAGACGGATCTCTGTTTTGTTATGTGCGAAAAGTTTTTGCCTTTTTCAGTTTTTTTTGTGGTAAGACTGGTGACGGACAGTGCTGTATACAGCACAGAACTCGTGTTTGTACGAGTATATTAAAATAAAATTTCTCATAAAATTTATTATTGTTATAGTAAATCAAATTAGATACTTAATACTTATTTAAAATAACCTATAACTTGAAACTAAATATAAGGACGTAGAATCTGAAATATATTTAATGGCGTGGTTTATGGTTTAGTAGTCCAAGGCACGTTAAATATTATTTACTGAAAGGAAACATTCCTTTATTTTTAGGTCTTTACCTATGAAATTGTAGATTTGTATGAAAATTTTAAAATATATAAATTTTGGTACTTCATTTTTTAACTAATCAAAGTACTGGCCCAAATTATCTATACAATTTTGCCATTTTGATGGCAGTTTGTTTATTCCTTTACTGCAGAAATCTGCCGGGCGGGAGGCGATGAAGTCAGAGAAAGCGTTTTGTACTGCATCTCGGGTGTTGAATTTTTCCTACTTAAAAATTGTCTAAATTTTGAAAAAGTAAAAATCTGTTGGGGTAAGGTCCAGTGAGTACGGTGGGTGACGGAGAGCTTCCAGCTGTAACTCTTGTAGCTTTGCGATGGTCTGTCGTGAAGTGTGAGCTCGCGCGCTGTCGTGGAGAAGCAATGGGGAAGAGTGATTGACCAGTCTTGGTTGTTGAATTGCGAGCTTCTCCACCATTGTTTGCAATTCTTGGCAATAGACATCTGCCGTCACTGTTGTGCCATTTGGTAAGAAGCTGGGATGTACAAGTCCGGGACTGGTCCACCAGACAGTCACCATCATCTTCCTATGAGTAAACTATTTTTTAGCGCACTGATTAGGTGCTGTACGCGGGTCCACCTACTGAGACGAACGCTTAGGGTTTTCGTATAGGATCCACTTTTCATCGCAGGTAACAATTCGATTTAGATTTCCCTCGTTTCTATGCAGATTAAAAAATTTCGACCTCCCATACTATTGCCGTCAGCTGATCGGACAGTTTTGTATGGCAGGTCGAAATTTTTTTGTAATTTTTGCACATTCGTTTCTTGGGGAAAGTTGTTCAGTTTCATGGGTGGAACGCACCCTTAATTTCATTCAAACGAATAAAAATTAAAGATGTATTCCTACCATCACAAAATATTTTTAGTATGAAATTTAACAGCTCGTGCTACGCAGGGCTTTGTGCTAACAGGTGACTTAGTTTGTGGTACAAGATACTTAATTACTCTTAATAATTATTGTTTTATATTTTAGCGTTTTATTGACGCTTAAATGTACTTAAGTAAAATTTTAAACACTGAAAAAAGACGACAACCTCAGGCGGGAATCGAACCACGCACCTTCCGCATTCCGGGCGGCTGCCTTAACCACTTCACTACCGAGGTCTGGCTTTCAACCGTCGAAATTTGTCAGTGCTTGAAGCTTATGTTTTTAGTCAACATTGCTTCATCAAATCAAGTTTTTACCTCAGAGATCCGAAAGAAATATTTTTACAAATATTCTAACAACATTCGGTTAGGATGGAAATTTTACGCAAGCACGGCGGTGCGACTTCATCCGCGTGAAAATCCCGTGTCCCATGACGAATTTCCAAAACATTTTCCAATACTACCTTGTCCGTACAAATTACGAACACTAGAATAACCATGTCGCGTAGCAGTGAAAGAATACCACCACCCCCTCTCTTCCCTTGAGTGTCATAACGACCACAAACGGATTAAAGACTGCACATACTTCCAACAGCATAGAGCGACGATGGGACCACCACCTGTCACGCTGAACACAATAATATGTGCGTCACTATTTGGTGAAAAGTGGACTATGATAGAGGACTGCTATTGCTCTTTCATACTTATAAAAAAGATTGGATGTGCCGTATTGAAACCTAATTGCAACATTTCTTTGAGTTTTGAACATAAGCAATAAGAACTTAAGTAAGTAATACCGTACCTATTAATCCGATGTTTAATGAGGGAGACACCTTGTTAAATGAATTAAAAATGAGTCAAACGCCCGCCCACGATTGTTTGTCGGCGAAAATCAAGCTTGCACTTGCAGAGTTCATTATTCAGACTCAAATGTCTTACAAAAAGTGGTTCTATGTGCGGTTTTCTTTAAAAAAAAGACCTTAAAATTATTTTTGGTACCATTACCAAGTTAGGAGTGTAGGAGCCTTTTTACATTTAAGTGCCTCATAAAAACTTAACATTGCCGTCATCTTTCCTCTCTAACCGTTGCTATTAGGACACGTATAAGGGCTTCTTAAATCTACGGCTATCGTAATTTGATCAAGACATCTCATTGGCGGAAGTCACATTAACAACATTAAAAAAATCATCTAGCAGAATTTATGAATATCTAAGTACACTTTCCACACAATGACGATGTAGAGGTGATGATAGTTCACTGCTAAACATTTCTTCCGTACTGTGGATAAAAAAGATCGCTGATCATATTTTACGTAGGTACTATAAAATTTGACCAGTCTCCGCAAACAAAACACTTTAATTACACCACACCGTGTCACCGTAACGAATTACATTAACATTGCAAATTGGAAACATATATACGCGGGTGGGTGGCGACGACAAGCGTGAAACTTAATAAAAGCTTCCTCAGCTAATGATAGTTTTCGTTCACTTTCTTCGACGCAAAAAGCGTACGATTCATTGTGAGCTAATAAAAAGTTGTTAAAAAACCTAACTCGATTGTCACGGCTGTCTGCTAGGAGAGGTCGCTCGCGTCTGTGTAGACTGACCGTGCTTAGGGTTGTCGAAGGGTTCGAGGCGTCAGGAGAATGAACCAACTTCATTGGGAAATCTATCTCTGGTGGGCCGCTGCTGATTACATAAGGGGCGTCCCACATCACTCTGACAACGAAGTACAAGTTTTCTGTGTATGTAATATGCCCCCTTGGAGAAACAGTCGCATATAGCTGACGTAGACAGCTGTATGCGACTGTTTACCTGTCGTAGTGTTATGCAAACAAATTATTTTGTGAATACCACAAAGAAATACACGCTTAAAAACTGACTCTCCTGTAGTTTAAACCTGTATGCTAATAGTTTCATTGCTGTTGTTATTATTTACCTATAGCTATGCTCTATTTGCCCTGTGGCAATACCCTTTAAAATTAATGATTTTTTAACACTGTTAAAAGAAAGCGGAAACGACAAACCAATTAATATAATTATTTTAAGCGAATAAATAGTTCATTTAACAAGTGAAGGCAGCTAACTCAAACCTTTTGCTCGCAGTTAGGAACGTATGTTACGTGACGTTTATATTAATGACTTACCTTATTTTGTAAAAGACAGTCATGAAATAGTATTGTTTGCTGATGATACTTCACTTTTATTCAAAGTGAAACGACGACACAAAAATTATGACGATGTGAATAATGCGGTCTCAAAGATTGTTCACTGGTTTAGTGTTAATAACTTGCTATTAAACGAGGGAAAAACCAAATGTGTAAGATTTGTATTGCCTAATGTTAAGCAGGTAATAACTAGTGTACAAATTAAAGATAAGAATGTGAATCCTGTGGACACCACTGTGTTTCTAGGCATCACGTTGGATGCCAAGCTTCAGTGGGGCCCACATATAGCTAAATTGTCGAATAGACTTAGCTCTGCGGCTTATGCAGTAATGAAGATCCGTCAGTTAACTGACGTTGATACAGCTAGATTAGTTTATTTCAGTTACTTTCATAGTGTAATGTCGTACGCCATTTTACTGTGGGGAAATGCTGCCGACATTCAAACTATCTTTGTGCTGCAGAAGAGGGCTATTCGAGCAATATATAACCTACAGGCTGGTGACTCTCTCAGAGAGAGATTTAAGGATATAAGTATGACAGTTGCATCACAATATATTTATGAAAATCTTGTGTATGTTCATAAAAATATTGAAATGTTTTCAAAAACAGTGATATTCACAAATTAAATACTAGAAGTAAGAACAAATTAGCAGTGCCTTATACTAGGCTCCATAAAATAAATAATTCTTTTAAGGGTCTGTGTGTACGATTATACAACAAAGTACCAAATGATATTCAGAAATTAGATCTTGATAAATTTAAAATCAAAATCAAAGAAAAGCTTTATAAAAAAGCTTATTATAAAGTGTCGGATTATATAGAAGACAAAACAGCTTGGGTCTGAAATGCTCCAAGTACCTACTCCAACAGCTATTTCTAATTGCCTATAA
The DNA here is from genome assembly GCA_963921215.1 of Scoparia ambigualis. Taxonomy (NCBI): domain Eukaryota; kingdom Metazoa; phylum Arthropoda; class Insecta; order Lepidoptera; family Crambidae; genus Scoparia; species Scoparia ambigualis. The sequence continues at coordinate 18,897,142 of OY992509.1, forward strand.
TTAATTTATATAGAGCACCATATTTAATTAAACTATTTACATTCAAATTCATATTTTGTATTTTGTGACCTGGTAACGACATATATTATATATATTTTTTGTAAATGTCGTTGCTTCTGTGCGCTGTGGTTTCTTGCGCCCGTTCTTTGCCACTGTTAAAAAATGATGTCCTGAATGGGTGGTAGATTAAAAAAAATTTGGACGTTTCAAAGTACTTATTAATTGAGTTTATTGAATATATATATTTTGACTATTGACTATTGACAGCCCTAAGTTACAACCGATTATGCTACCATTGTAGTAGAAGTTTTTACTCTTATTAGAATTCGCAAGTGGTCTCACTTTCACTTAGTCGTGTAATATTGTATTCTGTTTAAATAGCCTAATAAAAGATCATTCATCTCTGTTAGCAGAAGAATTTTCCTTTTTTCAATTGACTAAAACTATTTTAACAGTTATTTAGCTCAAAATATCATAAACGCTTGGACAATCTTTACTGAACAATTTTACACAGAAAATAAGTATTCTTTTATATTTTAGTACTGAATGGTAAAATTTATTATTAGATCTTTTAACCCATCCAGAGAGCCAAGTGAACCTCAGACCTTTAGATCGACGACCGGTTATAGCACAGTATTCAATCAGATGCAATGCAACCAATTGCAACCTTTTATTTTTAAATACCTTTCACACCTCATATTCACCTCTTTTAAGACAGATTTTCTTTTCCTCTCTATAGCTATTTATAATTTTGGTATTGTTGGAATTCAATTATTTCAATCTAGCCCAGGATCAGTAGTAACCTCTTGGATCTACCTGCTATCTCAGTACGAACGAACAGACACACTCTCATTTATAATATTTTTGTTAGAATTACGTCACCATAACAGTACAACCTCCATTTACCGAACCTTTTCTTGTTTCGCTTAATTTATTTTATTGGACGAGCTTTGCAATATGTACGGTTTCGACGATGATATAATACGAATGACATGTTAGCTTTAGTCTTTTGCAGAGTTCAATGGCCCAATTAGAGTCATTTCTGACGTCTACTTGCATAAGATGCAATGTGTGATTTCTAGGGCGGGGTTATTACCGTGCGCCTATAATCCATTCATTAAACCCATAACTCATTAACGCTTTTGCTAAACGCTCAGGTGTTTATAGTACCGTAAAATGGGGTGACTTTGAATAACGGGGCGACTTTGATGATAGCTTCTGTTTTTTACTTTTTAAATTCTAATTTTATAAGTTTTGAACATATCCTTTTCGTTTTTGTTCTGTTGGTAGCCTTGCCAGATCAGCCATTGTTTGACGAAGTATCGACAGTGCGCTACAATAATTTCGATGAAAAATAAAATCCCGAACTTGTAGTTAAATTTTCGTGAAAAAAGTGGTGTAAAAAACTTCTTAACATGTTTTTACATGTCTAGTACGTAAATTTAATGAAATTTATAAATTGATCAAAGTCACCCCATTCTACAGTACTTTTAAATAATCCTTTAATTAAACCCATAACTCATTAACGGTTTTGCTAAATGCTCAGGTGTTTATAGTACTTTAAAAAAAAACTCTTATCTCTTTACGGCCCGAGTTAAAGTAAAGTACAGGCTGTATCCTGTCCCACTGCTGGGCAAAGGCCTCCATCATTGAAATCAAGCCATCGCTACAATAGATGGGTATTAGCTTAATCACACGCTTGCCAAATGCGGGTAGGTGATCACAAACCCGGGCTATGCATCGAAACATTCGAAAACACACTTTGCCTGTCCTGGGGATTGAACCCGGGACCTCCAGATATCGAGCCGAGTGCTTGACCACTCGGCACGGAGGCGTCAAAGGAGGAGGAGTTAAAGTAACTTAGTGGAAAGAATTTCATGGAAAAGTCGAAGAGTTGGTTAATTAAATTGTCACATTTTGTTTGATGAAATGGATGGACGTGATTTTATGCGCAGGGATAGAAAGCCTAAGAGTGATACAATTAATATTAAAATTTTAGAGAAGTAATTAGAATATAACATCAAGTTACTCACGTCCGTAGGTTTACTCTTGAGACCTTACACGTGACCCCTGGGTGGTGCTAAATGAGTGGTAGAGCCACGCTGCGTTGCAGAACGCATTGGGCCGGCACGCCCGGGGTAATACCAACATCTCACGAATATTCGGCGTGAAATAATGGCACTTGGTGCTGTTGTGTTTCGTCCGGCCAGTGAGGGTTCCGGAGAACCCCCCTTACAATTCCTATTCCTTCCTTAAAGGCCGGCAACGCGTCTGTGATTCCTTTGGTTTTGCGGGAGTCCATTGGCGGCGGTGATTACTCTCCATCAGGTGACCAGCCTGCTCGTTTGCCTCTTTCTTTTATAAATAATAAAGAGCAATAAACAGTAATATATTTTAAATACTCGCTTTATTAACAGACTGCATATGCTTACTAAGCGTAATATACTCAATATATCGTCATCTATCACTTCATTCAAATCTTAAATGTGAATACACAATGGACTTAAATAATGGATCACACACGGTTGCACTTACTGCATTACACACGGTACGAGTGGCCGTTTACCAGAGTGACAGCGATGATTCAGCTAATTTCGTATTATAATGAGCCATTTGCCTCTTGTAGAATTCGTGTTACAACACAGGCGGGTCAGATAATGAACATAATACTGGCTGTTGGGAGTATTACTTGATCGGATCTGGTATTATGACTGACAGTAACAGTTCAGTGGAGCTGTACTCTGTTGATAAAGAAATCTCGGAAGCTATGCAATATCCTAATAAGATGTGGTCATTGACACGGCTAGTTAGAATGAAAATGAAAATTGAAAAATGATCTATTACTTTCCCAATGACTTAGACTAAACAAGAGAATAGAATTAGTATATATGTAGTAATAGTATAGTAACCGTGTCGCGTATGTGCAGTCGCTATTTGGTGAAAAGTAGACTATGGAAGAGGACTGCTTTTGCTGTCCTCATTCGTCTCTGACTAACCCTTCGGGGATAATAGTCGTGATTATATGTAATATTTTTTTTACAAATTTGTACAAATAAACACATACGTTACGCAAGACATATACAAGGGTGAGCTTATCTCTAAAAGAGATCTCTTCCAGCCAACCCTAGCTGTAGTTCTAAAAGCAAGTATACGGGACTAATAAAATATCAATTTTAATACACACTTAGACATAGATAAATAAATAATTTGATCCATAAATACATATAAACTTATATATGTAATATATACATATAATATTAAACAACATTAATTTAATAAATTAAGTTACTGATTAATAATAGCGTTGGACAGGTAGTACTCTTTTAGCTTGTGTTTAAACGATTCCACCGATGAGCTGTCACGGATACTGGAAGGCAGTTTATTCCACATTCTGGCTGCATTTACTGTGAATGAGTTTTTAAAAAATTTGGAGTTGGATTGAGGATAAAGGAGAGTTCTTGTGTCACAGGAACGTTTAGGCCGGGAAGAGACTGGTAAGAGATTAAATCGGGAGCGTAGATAATGTGGAAGTTGGGGAAGAATTTTGAAAAGAAGGCAAATGTATGTACCTATGTATGTATGTAGAATAGTGTTGTACACAACGCTTACTTACAGCATGGTAAGTAATGGCCTTATATTCCCATGTGCTGATGTCCATGTGGGAAAGCAGTGGGACGTTAATATGCTGATGATAAGAGCTACTTTTACGTTTCCTGAGTTTAACAGTTTTTTATTTGTTTTAAATTCGTAAAGCAGTAAAAAATTAACAACAATGGAACTTAGTATTTGTGCCTTTGTAGGAATAAACTCTTTAATCCATAACCTAAGTACGTTGTCCACGTTCTGCCCGGCATTGACCTCCGCTGTAAACTCCAGGGCTTATGAACCAACTATTCAATCTTCAAATCAGTAATAGTGTCTCAATTAATGTTGCAACACGTGTCATTCCAGTAACAACGTTCGTTATGAAGATAACGAAAGATCAATGTTAGATATTAGATGGCGGATATGATGATACAACATTAAACTTTAACTACCGTGAATAAAGATAAAGTACCTACTTTTACTTAAAGGAAAAGATAATAATCAGGTATGCTAGACTTAGATCGAATATTAACTAGTATAATTCTATAGTATAATAAAAATAGTAATATACATATTATAATCGTTATAAATAAAATTCAATTGCCACAAATTTATAATAATGTTTGCGCATCATTTTAGAACGGCTGCAGCTATTTTGATAATAATTATCAAAATAGCTGCTGCAGCTGTTCTGAATATTTTGATAATTATTTTATATTGTATTTGTAAAATTGTTTTATTTCGAAACTCGTCACGGGATCTTACGAGAGGCACCGATTTCTTATCAGACTTTATGTTTTAAATAAATTACTCTTTCAAAATGCCTTTTTACTGACTTCTTTGGCGAAATTAGATTATTTTGCATATTAACACAGTTTTAACGGTAAAAGCAATTAGCAGGTAACGTGAGAACATTAGTATGCATAGTACTTGTACGATAGACTCTGTGATTTTATTATTACTAAAACTAGCTGCAGTTAGACTTCCTCAGTAGTTGAGGATTCCAGGTGAAGTGCGTCTCCATCTACGGTCTTATCATCACAAACCATCAGGCGAGATGAACTGCAAGTGGTTACCCGTAGGTACCTATAAATGAATAAAATTAGATTATTGCTAATATTTTAGCAATATTATAATTTTATTATATAAGTAGATCTATGTTATTGTCAAATAAAAGAGCAGTAGCCCAAATTATGAAAGGTCCAATTTTATAAGATAAAGAAGCTATTTTTTAAAGTAGGTACTTATTATTTTTCTATTTTTAAAGCAATAAGAATAAATAAATAAAAAAAGCATACAATTCCTTCTTGTACAAAAACCTAACATTAATAGTTGTTTAAAAAAAAAAGTACCTACCTATAGCATAAAAGAACAGAATATGGACAACCCGACGCGATTAGCCCGATTAGATGTCCGCAGCTCTCCTCGCCTAACGTCGCGGTAAGCTCACGATTTGCCGCAGATTTATAGATCGGCTAATAAGGCTTCTTGTGATTAAATATAGCGAGATAACATCACGCGGACCGCGCATTAGGGAGTGATGTTGGACCTACGCTGTTTCATTTATACCAAATTAATCAAAAGTAAGAGATTAAGCAAGTATTTAACATCTTTAAGATATTAGAACAATTTCTTAACTGATCTTTTATGTTTGTATAAATATTAAGTTATGGTAACGTAGTTTTATTTTTGAGACTTAGGGCTATCTTAGGGCTAACATTTTCCTTAATTAGTTCAGTATAGGACTTTGGATTTCTTAACGTGACAAAATAGTGATTCCTCTGATGCTGGACGTACCTGAGACAAAACAATAGGGGATTTATGGGAACAAGTTAGGATAAAGGGGGCTTTTTAGGGAATTTAAGGGTGTTTCGGAGACCTTGGGAAATGACGAAGTTTTAAAAGCTACTTAATATTACTTTAACTAAATGGACTTAATTAAGTCCTTTCCTAATTAATTGTGGGACATTAAGGAAGGGAGAATAGGGATAAACGAAAAGGAAGAGAAAAGGAACAAAAGAAGGGGGAAAGAAAATTGTTTGGGGCATTGGAAGGTACGATGGTAACATAGTTTGTTGACACTGAATGGGCGCCATTGGCTTTCAAAGTAAAAAAGTAAATATTTGTTGATTAGTTTCGGATAATTCTACGGTAGCTCAACTGGAAAGAGCACCTGACCCGGATTGCCAGAAGGGTGCGGTGCGGGTTCGTATCCTGTTCATGGAAATTTTTTTGAAACACTTTTTCAATTTGTAATATTAGGGAATGATGTTACTGATCTATGCTGTTTCATATATATCAAAAAAATCAAAAGGAAGGAATTTTAGGATAAAATGTTTACTAGAAAAACTTTTTTCTAAAACATTTTATCTTATATCTATATAGTCGACGACCTCCTTGGTCGAGTGGTTTGTACACCGGTTTTCATGGTGCCGCCATCTCTGAGGTCCCGGGTTCGATCCCCGGTCGGGTCAATTTAGAAATTATTGTTTTTCTAAATTGTCTCGGGTCTGGGTGTTTTCTATGTATTTAAGTAATTTAAGTATGTTTATCCGTTGTCTAGTAACCATTTAACGAGTTTCATAACGAAGCTTCTCTTGGACTAGATAATTGGTGTGAGTGTAGGAAAGTTTATTTATATAGCATTGTGAATGCAAAATTTCAATAATAAAGATATTTATAGCAATTACGTCTATATCGATTGTTAAATACTTGCAATAGTATTTCTTTCGACTGTCAGGGTAGACTTCACAGTGACGTAATACCGCTGACTTGCAGCGGAAAAAAATCAGCGAGTCTTGTGGGTTCTCGGTAGCTCAGCGGTTAGAGCAGTGTACCGGCGATCCAAAGGTCATGGGTTCGAATCCTATTCGAGCTTTCTGAGACTGGTTGATTTTTTCTAGTAAACATTTTATCCTATATCTATATAGCATTGTGAATGTAATATTTCAATAATAAAAAGGGAATTTTAGTTTTGTTACAATATACCTTCGGTGTCTCGCGCCCATGGAGTGCAGTGGATCTTCATCAGATGGGTCGTAAAATGGTGAGCTGGTTCAGAAACAAAAAAAAATACAATTTCTAGTCATCTCGATCCCAAAACAAAGATACTCGCACTCGGCAAGCTGTTAAACAGATAAGCTATCGGATTTCTAGGAACTCAGATTTGCATTCCTGTGCCTAATAAAAGTAACGGTGGTAGCTTATTAGAAAAACGCTCCCATCTCTCCCCGGCATATTCAGGTTCGCAGACACGTCTTATTCGCACCTAATGGCATGGAGACGCCCGGAAACATTATTTCACAGCTGCCGTGTACGGCGCTGAGACTTCAATCAGTTACCGTCAGGGGATTACAACTAACAGTCAATTATCTTTGATACACTTAACACTAACACCGTATATAGTTTGCGCTTAGACTTTTTTATTCGATAGTAGGCCAGGGACTTGTGTGTTTTTTCTTTTTTTACTCGATAGTAGGGACTTGTGTGTTTTTCTATGCAACGTAGATTAATTAGTTTCTTTGGTCTTAATCGGGTTACCGTCAGGGGTTACAACTAACAGACCGATATTCGGGTTACCAGACACATCTTTTTCGTACCTAATGAATGGCATGGAGACGCCCGGAAACATTATTTCACAACTGCTGCCGTGTACGGGCTACGGAGGCCGCTAAGACTTTAATCAGATGTTTAACCGCATTATTTTATTGAACACGATTACAATTAACCATTACTTACAAAGTGCAACACTAATTTTCTATGCAACGAAAACGCAACAGTCATATTTTGTGAAAAATGGAATGGGGCTGAAAAACGTCAAAAAGTTTTTAAACAGTGCGTTTTTTTGGCTTGTTTATAATTGAAAGGTCATCATTAATCATTTTAATAGTCACACATTACAATAATTAATGCGTGTATCAACATTATTGGCTACTCGTAAATTATACCACGTAGAGATACAAAAATGGTACGGATTTTATATCTCGCACGCTCGCAATTTACGCTCGCACACAATTAAAATGAAACAAAAGAGTGGCGCATACAAAATAGCCACGTGACGCTGTCAGTCCGCAGATCAGAATAAACGAGCAAACAAGACAAGTGGTGACTTTACAAAAAATCGATTTAATCTTTTAAGTGATGGCATAGTAAATACTTAATAAATCAGGCGCATTCCCGATGCCTGGCTGCAGGGTGTCCGGTTAATGAGAACATCGCGAACTGCTAGGGTTGTCGCGGCTAGAAAGTTTATGTTTGAATATCGCGGATAATTAGTTATATCAAGAAAGAATACACCAAGTACTTATTTTGCGTGATAGTTTTTGTGTTGCAGCCTTCCATGGTCTGTGGTAACCGTTTTCCATCAAGCAGTCCATATGCAATAGAATAATATTGTCAAAAGCAATAATAATACAGCTTAGGTATTAGAAATTTTCCAAATATTTTAAGATTAAATTTACATTACGATAGTAGCAGTAAAATGCGTGACTTGTTGCTTTACTTTACATCATTAGTAAAATAGACACAATTCTATTTCACTAATGATGTTTACGAATTTTACTATATTAAAAGCTTTCCTCTAGGTACTTCTTTTAGTAAACACCCTTTTCAGATACGGTTGTCTTGAAACTGAAGTAAAGATATACATCGAATTAAGATAATAATACTTTGTAAGTATATTAAATAAGAATGTACACCATTTTTAGTCTTCTCGTTTTAAGGAGCATTTAACTCGATAACTGTGTTTATTAAGCGTATTTGTCAAAGTAAACAGGCAGCTTTTTCAATATTAGTGTTTTGCAATTAAAGACAGGCTAGACGAAATAATAACCAGACGCTGAAATGCATGCAAACAAAGAGGTGTCGCCTTGAAGTTTTGCTGCTTAATCACTTACGGTAAATTTGGAGTCTTTGTTTCTGGTTTCTTGTTCCTCATAATAGCTTTACAATGAGAAGACAATAGGATTGTGTGACCTTGAATTAGAATTTTGTGGCTGTAGTCATTGTAGGTGCCAAGGATAAAGGTTTAGACATATTACGATGTCGCACTACTGCCGAAACTAATGAATGTATTGCCATCGTTTTAGCGTCAGCTTGGAAATGCCCGTAAAATTATACTTAAGACAAATGTAAATCAAACTTTTATTAATTTTATTTTATACCAATGAATACAGTTTTCAAATAGTAAGTAAGGAAAGTAGATGAAAAAGAGGGGAACCTAATACAGTGGTCAGATAAGATATGCACCAAAAATTCAGCTGGAAAAGCTGTCGCCCGGATTGCGAAGAGTCGTAGGTTCGAAGTACAGCGCCGTCGTAAAATAGAGAATGAAAGTTTTTAGGTAGCATACAGCTTACGTTACTTTACACATTATTTGTGTAAACACAAATAAACAATATTAGTTACGGCCTATATCAGTACAACCAAATACAATTACAATTATTATTTATTTAATTTACCTATTACTGATTCACGTGGGAAAACGTGAGCCCAGAGTAGGACAACTAAAGGCTGATAATTATTATGAAATGGATCAAAATTGACTTAAGCACACTTAGGGTTACTATTTAGGAATTTGAAAAGTCCTGACAAAAAACCTCGAAAGGTCAGCTGACCATTCGATAAAAGTCCGGACTTTTTAGTCACAAAATGGAAACATTACTCACTTTTTATGTTTTGTTTTTAGATAAATGAGAAGTTAATAAAGATTAAAGACATAATTGATATTACTTAATATATAGTTTTGTTACTCATATTCCAAAATCCGGACAAATTAAAGAGCCGGATAAAATCCGGACTAGAGACTAAAAGTCCAGACATGTCCGGACTAATCCGGACGGATGGTAACCCTAGCACACTTACAATTTTATAATAATAAATACATACACTCAAAGCAACGCGGACCGCAAAAGCAGCGCACTGCCTACGTTTCACCAAATGCTACAACTGCACATGTGCTCAGCATGATAGGTGATGAGCCCATTGCCTTTTATGTTGGATGTATGTGCAGTCTTTAGTCCGTTATAGTCACCTTTTATGGCATCCAAGAGAAGATGAGGGTTGGTAGAATTATTTAAAAAGGAGCTGCCAACCACACAGCTCAAAATTACATCTAGCAGACAAAACAGTTTCCACAAATAAAAAAACGATTACCATCCCTTGAAATGTCATAAAGAAACATTGAGTCATCCCTAGGCCTACAGATGTTTATTCATGGTTAATTTGATCATGTAAACAGCTTGTCGACATGATTGATTTTATCTCGGCGGCTCAGAACGTAACTTGTGCCTGTTTAGCAAGGTAATGACATACAAAAGAATTTTTTTTCTTTTTTTTATTCGGCAACGGGTAAGCGGTTGGCCTTCATCTCACCTGATGATAAGTGACGATAAGGCCTAAGGTGGAAGCGCGCTTCACTCGGAATCCTCCACCACTGAGGAACTGGCTGTCTCATCTCAAACTGTCGTAACACAACAATGATATAAACATCGTTGTTATGGCGACAGATTTAGATAAGATGATGGTAGCTAGCCAGGCGGACTTAACAGCCCTACCACCAACCAAACCGAGCACACAAAGATGTACTCGGTCTGAAACCGGTGATTTAGCCACTAGACCACAGGCGGTTAAAATATTGAGAATAAACTATGTATACTGGTAGAATATGAGTGGAATCCTAGAAGGGAGCCAAGCTGTGGGACACATAGGGTGCTAAAAAAATAACATTGATTTAAAGGAGACCCGGCGTTTTATGCTGTTGTTTATCATTAACTATATGGCAATAACCTGGCAATAACTGTCAACAAATGACAGTTGTTGACAAATGACAGCCGCTAGCTGTTAAAACAAACATGATGTGACGTATATTTGGTCCGAGGCAATAACTGTCAACAAATGACAGTTGTTGACAAATGACAGCCGCTAGCTGTTAAATCAAACATGATGTGACGGCATTGTTGACATTTCCCTTTTGTAAAAGCAAAAGAGTTATAGTATATGCTGCCACGTTAGACATTTTTAAAGTAACATTATCTGTTTTTGAAGACTTAGTGTTACCATGTTAAAAAATATTGACAATTAAATAACTCTAATCCGCGAAGCGATAAAAAAAGACAAAACTTGGTTTAGGTAGCAAATAATATTAGCTTTACTTTATGACCCAATTCTTTTGTATACAAATTAAGCATTTTTTCTATGGAAAGTGCCGGTTCTCCTTTGAGGCGTCGTCGTCGGTAGCCGAGCGTATAGAGATGCTCGGGTTAAATGCAAGAACTAGTGGTTCAATCCCCAAAGATCGTTAGATAGACAGTAATTTTAGATTATGGGATGGGTTAACAGGACTATTATTAATGTGTTAAGTGCACATTAATAATAATCTTCAAAAATATTTACATTAACTTTTCCCTAGTTTTCTATGTTCGGGATAAAGATCATCTTCATCAGCTTTGAACACTTTTAAACAATATATGTGTATTGTATTTTAATTTATTTTATTTATTACTAGTTCACGTAAGTACTAGTCCCGTTCACGTGGGAATATCGGGATAAAAAGTATCTTATGTGTTAATCCAGGTTATATACTATCTGTATGTCGAATTTCATTTAAATCCATTCAGTGGTTTTTACGTGAAAGAGTAACTAATATCCATCCATACTTACAATCTTTCGCATTTATAATAATAGTAAGATAAAAGATCCTATTGGTGTCGGAAATTGCCGACAGTCTATTATGTCCACAGACCAAATATGTCCCAAATAGTAAATAAGTAGGTATATAGTATATATAGTATTATCTTCATACTTCATACTATTTCCTAAATATATTTAGGAAATAGTATGAAGCACTCATCACCATGCCCTATGATCACTTACCGTATGAAGATATGAAGGCCAAGCGCTACCCGTTAAGGTTCATCGATTAACTAGTATAAAAATATGAAATCATAAATAAATATTTACATAGTATAACAAGTACAGTAACATTAATTTCATGTCCATAAGAAATATATAAAAAAGCTGATACGTAATCTCGTTGAGAGATTATTATACGATGCTGCTACCTTCATAACTTAATAACAGTTGTAAGTGCTTGTAGCAGCTCATTTATAGAATAATACCGCCCCATCACTTCCCTTGGGTGTCGTAAAAGGCGATTAACGGACCAAACATTGCACATACATCCAACATCATAGAGCGGCGATGGACTCACCCCTGTCATGCTGAGCTCATGTGCAGTTATCATTTGGTGAAACGTGAACTGTAGCAGTGGACTCCTTTTGCGGTTCTCATTGTATGGTGGACTAACCCTTCGGGGATAATAGTGAATATATGTATTTATGTAACAGTTGTATATCGGAAATAATGAATTTAAACTATGCAAACCCAACTCTCAACAGATTAATAACACAGTTTTCTTTTTCAGGTATGTTTCGGAAACCGTTTGCTCAAGTGGTAATTTTTATTTTTATTTTCTTCCCTTGCATTAATGTGTGTAATGTTTCGCGGGAAAAAGTACCATATAACCGTCTTCAGGTCTTCAGGTCGGCAGTCAGGTACCATATACGTCTACCAGTATCATAACCTATCTTTGATGCTGGCCAAAGTGCAAACCGCACCAAGCCATTAAAAAAGAAAGATTATTAAAAAAAATGATTTTTCGAGCTCTATCTGTAAACTGAACCACGTCTCATCATCATAATCTTTAAACGACCATAAAGGCTGGGCATATGCCTTTCGCATGGACAACAACAGCACGTTGGAAAATTGCGCGATAAGCCATAATGCAGGCCCAGTGCCAAACAACAACCGGGACCAACGGCTTCACGTGCCTTCCGAAGCACAGCTATGCGATTCTCTAAGCGACACATAGATGCTGTGCGCACGGTTGTGATCTGCTGTCTCTTTCCAATTCTATGTATATAAAAGATACGGAGTCATTTCTCAGCGCTGCGGCAGCCGCAGCTGTCAAGGCTTTAGCTTAGAGAATCGCACGGCAGAGGAGCTCGAGATGTTTTTTTCATTTGGTTTATTTCATTTTTCATTTGGTTCATTTGGTCATTTGGCTATCCAGTGACGCGGCATCGCGAAAGTTAGCGATCACAAACCGCACGCCTTAACCGCTGCGCCAGCAAACCAAGTCTCTACACTTAAGGCTGGGTAGGCCACGCTTTGAGTTTTTTCAAACCATCTGAGACATAGAAAATAATGGTTTAAATTCTGGAAAAAAGTATGTATTAGAGGATCTAATCTAGTCAAAGTCGCATTCAGTTACAAGATCCAATGATTTTCACTCGATAGAAAATAAATCCCAAAGTTATCCCTTTTTGTAATGTTTTTTTCAATACTGTGACTAAAATATTGATTTAACATTTAATTTTTGTATTCAAGTAATGACACAAATATTTCGCAGATAAATTCAGAGTATCCAATAATAGGCAATACATATAGGCAATAAAACCTATAAAAACCTACAAACGCGCTTTGCTGTTATACCCCGTTCCGTACCTTTCGTACCGTCTCGCGTCGAGAGAGCGAGAGAGAAGTGCTCGGAATACCTGGCCTTAAGTAAACAGTAATTTGATACTTACCGTTGTCAACTATTGTATCTGGATCTAGAAAACCCGCTTCAATTTTATCACCGCTTTCGGTTTGCTCACAAACGCACTATTTTATTAGCTTTGTAATAAGTTTGACAATACACGTTCGGAGCTGTAGAAATGCGATTGTTATCGGTGTGCTTGTATTTAAAACACATTTAGACAGCCATTGATAGTTACTCATAAAATGGACAAGTTAATGTTCTCGTTCAAACTTTATGTACATAAGCGAGCTTTATTTCTTTTTAGGTGCTAAAATAACGCACGGAGATGAGGACGATTGGTAGGATTCTGCCCTGATACAACAGGACGGCGACTATTTTTCTTTTGCTCGGTGCATCTTAATTTTTTTGAAATCCATATTGTTTTGTAGTGGTCATTACGAACTCAGTCTTTTTAAAACACTTGTACCTTCGTCATTTCACCTCACCTGATGTCCGCCTACATCTATTAAAAAAAGAGATGTCCTGACTGACTACAAACACCAATATCGCACAGCAAACAGGATAATATAGAAAGTTAACAATTTGCTCAGTTTATTGCGACTGTTATGTTCAATTATTCCACTTTGCTCCAAATAATCGTATTTCATAAATATTTTTCTTACATTTCATTTATTTTCAATTTGTGATTACTGACTTCTACTAAGTTTGCCATAAATATAAAGTTTTAATTTTACTTCATTCATTCACATTCTCATTCTGGCCAGACCTCCATTCGAGTAAACATTAATAGACTTAAATAAACGAGCAACAAATTATTTGTGTTTCCGAAGCTATTGCATTTTGTTTATCAAGCTTCTTGCCAAAACCGGAGGGTCTCTAAGTAAATCTGTCTGCTCCTTATCAAGATAAAATACATTCTCCCACGTGAAAAGCGCGGTTCTATCATTCAAAGTCGTAGGATAAAAGTATATTTTTAAATCTAATGTTCTGCTATGCTGCGCCTTAAAGTAGATAGATGTTCACAATTAGTTTTTACTCGACTCATGAGTTATTGAGATCTTTATTAATTATTGGAAAAGTAAAATTATAAAACTTTATGTTAAAGCAATGTGTTTTATTACAATAGGTAGCACATTATATACCAAAATATTAAAACAGAATAATAACGTGTTGTTGTTGTAAATAGAACTAAAATACATCATATATAACATCAATCAAGACGTAGGTAGGTAGTAAAGACTCGGATAGGTGTCTGAAAAGCAATATCGGTAAAAAATGTGAAGTTAAATGTCGTGTTGCCTTTCGATCGATTCGCATTTAAACTCTTTTGATATATGACTTTGTAGTTGTTTTCTCGCCTCGTTAACCTTTCGCGATGTTCTGTAAAACAAATAGCGACATGGTATGCTTTCAACTTCTAGTCGTCGCAATTTTATCGTTGGTGAACGGAGTTTATAAATACTTAAAAAACGGGATTACTTTTGAATCAAGTGCTACAAAGATCACAGTTATAGTTCTAGGCAGATGTAGAGTGACTACCCCTAAAATTAAACCGTAGGCCTAGTAGTAGTAGTGTTATACATTTTGAACAGCTGTTTTTTTTCATGGAATCAGAGTTGGTTTCATAGTAAAAGTTGTGCAAAATGCTGAGCAGAAACTGTCCTTCATCTGTGAAGTTTCCGCTGCTCTATGAAATTGTCATTTTGAGATAATTTTCAAATGAGGCACAGAAATATTTCTAGAATTCGAAACCTGACCTGATAACAAAAGTAAAGGCTAAATATTACTTTGTGAATTAACATTTTTACTGTAATAACTATTCAATTTCATATGTGAAAGATTATTAATTACATTACACCTCTAGTATTTGAATGATTTTTTTACTTTTATACGCATACTGCTTGCGACAAGAGCCTTTTTATTAAACCAATAACTATGTAAATACGGCACGTTTTGAATAACTGATAATAATGGATTCTCACCCGGTCACCTAGCGAGTCGAGAATTTTGCGTGTAAAATTTAAGCATTTTTCTGGCTTTTTATAGTCAGCATTCATTACCTGCATATAATTTTTATTATAACCGATTAAAAAGTCAGTGTCTCGAATATTTTTATTAAATAAACTAATAGCATTTTTGAACATTTGCCCAAGAACGAGCCAACTGTTTATGAAGTCTGAAACTTGATCCGACCAGTTGTGTAAAAACTATAAAGGTCACAACTTTATCTGAAATGGGCAATGTTCGCAAATAGTCATTTTCATTATTTTTTGTCATAGCTGTGAAGCATGTTAGCAAAGTCATATAAAGCTATTTATCTACAACTGACTATGTAGGTACCTTTTATATATATATTAAGATAGTGAAAAATAAATAAATTAATAGCCTCAAACTGTATACCACAGCGAGGCCTTCATATGATAGGTAATGACGTCATCGTCTCGCTTGCAAAATGCTAAAATATATCATAAACCCAGCAGGGTATGCAACGAATATTTCTAAGCACATCTTGACCGATATAGGAAGCTTGTTGCGAAGAAATTCTTCGGAAAGCAAGCTAAGCCGTTTTAGAAATCAATTTGTTGTTGTAAGATGTATAGTCCTTTAAAAAGAACAATAGGATAGCGTAGTGGCTTATTGGGACCTTACCATCATTTCTAAGAGGTACTTTAATATACCTATGCAAATTTCCATACGAATTTCGTATACTTAGTAAGATTAAAGGATTTCGGATCGGATCGGCTAATACAAGGCAAAATGTCTATTGACTAAGACTACCCACAATTGAACAAGTCTAGAGAGCAAATCGTCCACATTTGAAAATATAACCAAAAATTGTTTAAAAAGACGTCTTGCGAAAATGTCTAAGCGGCATATTGGCTACGAAGCAAACCGTCTACGATACATAATAGTACCTAATAATGTTCGCTAAGTAATACTGTTACCTCTTGGAGCAGTCTCAGATCTCAGATCAGATCTCCATCAACAGATAGCATCAAAATTAGGTAGACATGGATGAAAATCAAAATCCATCCAAAAACGTGTGTACGCTGAGATACAGTACTTACACTATCGAAATGAAACACTTTTTCGGATTATCTCATACATTTACATTTTTTATTACTTATTTATTTATTCTTGACATTTCAATCAAGCTTTACAGGGTACGTGGTGACAGGGAGACTCCGATACGTCACTAATAAATATTTTATATCAACTCTACTTCATTTCTTGAACACTGGTAGCGAAAAAATATAACCCGTAAAAAAGAAAACTATTTCATTATGCGTAGGTACAACTGGTTTCAAGCACTTTTAATGATACGGTTCCATTACAAATAAATGTATTGCAGTTTCTCAATATCATAAAACGTTTTTTATTAATCTTCTGAAGCTGGTATAATGTTTTAAATCGTTCCTTTGGCTGAGATAAACTAATGAATGATAGCGGTGGCACCCAGTGGTTACGAACATTTTTATTAATAGGCGATCGAAATCAATGACTGCCGTGCTTGAAGTAACAAAAAATGCCAATAACAATTTAGATTAATGGTAATAAAAAGTTTTTATTTGGTCTCTTTTACAAGCTTTTAGTTAACTTGCATTGCAACTTGCAAGGAAGATTTAAACCACTTAACCGGGTCGCGTAGCGGTCAAATAATACTACCACCCCCTCTCTTCCTTTGGGTGTCGTAAAAGGCAACTAACGGACTAAAGACTGCACATGCATCTAACAGCATAGAGCGGCGATGGTCTCACCACCTGTCACGCTGAGCATGTGCAGTCGCTATTTGGTGAAAAGTAGACTATGGTACAGAGGACTGCTTTTGCTCATTGCCTGTCTCTGACTTACCCTTCGGGAATAATAGTATATATAGATATGATATAGATAATGTATGTATGTATTTTCCGGGGAGCGTTTGAGCTGAAATTTGGTATAAGTACCAACTTAGATATCTTGGATGACAATAGAATAACACGGCACCATGGAGTGGTGACGCAGTCGGAAGGTGGTTATAGAAACTATGCAAAAAAACAAGATAATCCCGTGTAAATTACACACTACACACTGAGAAATATTTAAAACTTAAAGCCGAAAATAATTAAAACAATAAATATTGTTACAAAATAAGCTTTTAAATGCAAAAAAAAGAAAAGTAAACTATCTAAAATTCTATAATTAATCAGTTTAGTAGATACCTAGTTATTTTTTTCCTTTTTTATTTATAAATATATCGAGGTGTAAATATGTTTGTTTAAACTGAGGAAGTTGGTGCGATGGCAACGTTCGTAAAAGTTAAGCTGCTTTGGGCGCGGTCGGTACAAAGATATGGGTGATCGGTTATGATTTTCCTCCCCACTTCAAATCCACCAGATAATTGTTTTCGTTAAAACAAGCTACGTTAGAAGTCGGAATGGGGAAATAACCTTTTCTTTATGAAAGATATAAAACAACATTATAAATTCTTTACAGAATAACTGATTGAATAATCGACCAAAAATTGTAAGAGAAGCCCCTATGAAAGAACTTTTTCGTAATCGAGTTAAAATTACGTACGATTACCCATATGGGTTTAATCGCGCTAATCTTGGAACTGTATGGATAAGCTTCCACTGGAGCCACAGAAGAAGTTAGAGATTGGACCGGATGACAGACCGCCAATAGAATGTTTTTTTTTATAGCAGAAGGAGGCAAACGTGCAAGCGGGTCACCTGATGGAAAGTAATCACCGCCGCCCATGGACACCCGCAAAACCAGAGGAATCGCAGATGTGTTGCCGGCCTTTAAGGAAGGAATAGGCTCGTTTCTTGAACATTTTATCCGTGCGGTGACGGAGAAAGAATACCAATCGCCGCCCTTCTCTCCGTCCGGTGGGTGTCGTAAGAAGCGACTAACGGACTCTTTCGAGCGATGATCTGCTCCACTGGTGGTAGGGCTTGACCCGTCTGGTTGGTGACCACCGTACGCATGGTGTAAAACCCGTCAAGTGACTGCTTGTCGGTCGCGTTTTGGGATCAGCCAGCGTATAACCAGAGCTCGAGAGGATGATGCTGCGATGTATTTGGTCTGTGGAGGCTTCCGTCAAACCAGTGCCAGGAGGACTTCGTTAACCTGCCGACCAGGGAGACCCGTAGAAACGGTTGTCCGCTGTTGCCGCCCGTGGCACAGTACAGGGGCCCAAGCGAGCCTAACCAGCTCGTGAGGCTGCCTCATCATGCCACGCATAATCTCGGGGTGGTCCGTCGTGCCGGTTGGTGACCGGAAGGTGGGGTCCCGGCGGCCATTCCCGGGGGGTTCGGGGGCCCTTCCGTTCGGCAGGTTAATAATACTCGTCTGTGGGCAAATTCCTGGGGAAACAGGCCTCCACACTTTGACCATTCGCATCGCGGCATCATTTTCTCGATTCACGCCTCTCTCTTTCCACTCCTAAAATGACAGCGCCTAACAACAAAACTGGTTCTACAGCGGTGCACACCCCCACCACAACCTTACCGTTTGAGGTGGAGTTCGCTAACATCCGCGGACTCCATGCAAACCTGCCGTCCACCACCATCTTGAGACGGCACGGCCAGCAATGTTGTTCCTGACGGAGACGCAAATAATCCGCCCAGCTGACACCACCAACCTGAACTATCCCGGATTTATGATGCGCAGGAGCGGTTTCCATCGGCGGAACTGGTGTTTTTGGGGGACTTCAACGCCCACCATGAGTTGTGGTTAGGTTCCTCCAAAACAGACCATGCTGGTAGAACTGCCCACGCATTCGCTCTCACGCATGACCTGACGCAACTGGTGAACCAGCCCACCAGGATCCCAGACATAGTTGGCCATGCGCCCTCCTTACTCGACCTTCTGCTGACGAGTCGCCCAGCTGGATACCGGGTGGAGATTCGAGCTCCTTTAGGTTCCTCGGATCACTGCTTGATATCCAGCACAGTGCCCTTGGCATCGCGCCCGCCAACAGCGGTTTCGAAACGCCAGATTTGGCACTACGCGTCGGCAGACTGGGACGGGATGCGGGAGTATTTTGCATCCGTCCCTTGGAGGCAGCGCTGCTTTAGTGGGAAGGACCCGACCGCTAGCGCCACTGCCGTTGCTGATGAGATAGTATTAGGAATGGAATACTATATTCCACACTCCTATGTCATCAGCAAAGGCAGACGCAACCACTGGTTCAATCGCGAGTGTGCCAGCGCTGTTGAGAGCAAACAGACGGCATACCGCGCTTGGATCAGAGGTAAAGCTCATGGGGCTCCCGAAACTCGCTCGCTAAAAGCAGCCTATAATATGCCACCAAGTCGTGTAAGAGGGCCTAGATTAGAGCGGATGCCCAGCGCGTTGCACGAGTAGGCCAAGAACTCCTGACGCATCCTACGGGCAGCCGTAGCTACTGGCGTCTGGCCAAAGCCGTGCAATCCAACTTCTGCCAACCCTCGCTGCCACCACTGAGATGTCTTGACGGAACTTTAGCTCACAAGCCGCAGGAAAAGGTCGATCTCCTGGCCAAACTCTTTGCGGCTAACTCCCGGATCGATGACTGTGATGCACAGCCACCCTCAATTCCTCACTGTGGCCACACAATGTCTGATATTAAAATCAGGCAGTGTGATGTCCGTGCGGAAATGCAGTCAATCGATGTCCGGAAAGCTAACGGTCCTGATGGCTTCCCAGCAATAGTCCTGAAAATGTGTGCAGCGGAGTTGTCCCCTGTTAACGCGTCTGTACCGTCTCTCGCTCTCTTCGGGTTGTGTGCCGGAATCTTGGAGAGAAGCTAATGTGCAACCGATCCCTAAAAAAGGAGATCGGTCAGATCCGACTAATTACCGCCCTATAGCCGTAACTTCAGTGTTGTGTAAGATCCTAGAACGAATATTGAACAAACAGCTTATTCAATACCTAGAAGATCACTCCCTAATTCACGATCGTCAATATGGGTTTCGGCCAAAACGGTCAACGGGTGATCTTCTAGCGTACGTCACACATCTCTGGGGTGAGGCTATTGACAAGCGTGGCGAGTCACTGGCAGTTAGCCTTGAAGTAGCCAAGGCTTTTGATCGGGTCTGGCACAAAGCTCTTCTCTCCAAGCTCCCGGCATACGGTTTGCCCGCTCAGTTCTGTACCTGGATTGCCAGCTTCCTGCATGAGCGTAGAATCCGTGTCCTTTCGGATGGATGCGCTTCGCGGTTCATGTCAGTGAACGCTGGTGTTCCTCAAGGCTCCATTCTATCCCCCACGCTGTTCCTTCTGCATATCAATGACATGCTTCCTCTTGGAAACATTCATTGCTATGCAGATAATAGCACAGTGCATGGGGGATATAACGGGCACCCAACGGCTGGGCGGGTAGACACCGAAATGAAGCGAGAAAATCTTGTCATTGAGCTCGATCGGATGTTGGACCTCATTTCTAAATGGGGCTCCGATAATCTGGTGGAGTTCAATGCCAAGAAAACACAGGTGTGCGCGTTCACAGCAAAAAAGTCGCCATTCCTTCCCCTTCCCTCTCTTCAGGGTACATCTCTAGGCCTGCAGAGCAGTATTAACATGCTCGGTATGGATATCCGCTGCGATCTGAACCAAAAGGACTACATCGAAACCGTGATTAAAAATGCCTCACGTAAACTCGGTGTCCTGAACAAGGTGCGGCGATTCTTCACGCCTGATCAGTTGTGTCTATTATACAAGACACAGGTGCGGTCTTGCGTGGAGTATGGCTCTCACCTTTGGGACGGCTCCGCAAAGTACCTTCTCGATGCCTGGGACAGATTGCAGCGCCGCGCTGTGCGCATTATCGGCAATGCAGAGGTCACTAAAACTCTCGAGCCTTTGCAATTGCGTAGAGATATTGCGTCACTCAGCGTCTTTTACCGTTTATACCATGGCGAGTGCTCTGAAGAACTCTTTGACCTCATCCCTCCTTCTCCCTTCCTCCATAGGAGTACGCGTGCTGCTCTGCGGAGTCACCAATTTACAGTCTCTAACATTCCATCTCGCACAAAGAAATTTGGTGACTCGTTTCTTTGCCGCACTTCCAAAAGATGGAATAGTCTACCAGCACACGTATTCCCTCCTACCTATGACATAGGGTCCTTCAAACGAGGCGTGAAGAAGCACTTTGTGGGCCGGCAGAGTGAGGATGACTGATGCTACGTCTCTTATGCTGCACCAGTTGTCCTCGCGCCTGGACCTCATTTCCACTTAACATCAGGTGGAGTGGGGTCATTTGCCGGGCTTAGTATATAAAAAAAAAACATTCTTTGAAGAGTCGTAACGGTTCGGAAATACCGCCGCCGAGAGCTGGTTCCACAACACTGTAGTTCGAGGCAAGAAAGCTAAGCTCCACTTCGCTCCGGTTTAGTGAACGGATGGTTTTGGTTAATTTTCTGAGTGGTAGAGCCACGCTGCGTTGTAGTGCGAATAGGCCGGCCTACCCGGCCATACCACCCTCTCATGAAATATCGGCGTGAAACATGTGCACTCGTTGCTGATAAACTTCGTCCGGTACTGGAGGCTCCCCTCCCCTCCCCCCCCTCCCGCCTGCTCGTTTACCTCCTTTTTACATTAAAAAAACTTAGCACAAATCCGCTTCTCTACTTTAGGTACTAGAATAGAGGCCCACTTGTGGGAAGTTGCTTGCCTGACGACGACCATAACGACAATGACCAATTAACAAAAAAGTATTTCTTTTCCTAGCTGTATACGAAGATAGAGAACCGTTTAATAATATGTGCTACCTTATCTTGATGTGTCCGCGATAAGCTCAGTTGAAACATGATGTTCTTAAATGGAATTACACAATTTTTCTTGTCGTTACTAGCTCTCGGATCGTTCATATTTCCGTTACCTGACAAGTTTTACATAATTTCATCGGGATTACATAAACTTTAATGTACATAACAAGATATTTATAAAATATATCTGAAAAGTCGGACGAAATTAAACTCTCGATTGTTTCAATTAATAAAACAAAAATGTAACTAATAAGTTAATTTGCTACATAGATAGGTGATTTTGGATTGGGAGTTCATTATTAATAGTTACTAGCCACTCAAGAGACTTCTTGTTCATTTTTAACAACGACTCCTTAGTTTTAAGTATCTCCCAAGCAATTTTAGGTAAGTAATTGTTTCTAAAGTAAAATTGTTACCTACCTAACATGACAAGGGATACCAAAAAATTATGGATAAATGGTAAAAAAGCATTAGCCAGTTAAAGTATTAGTTGGTTTAATGTTATCTAAGCTTTCAATGCAAAAAAAAAACGATAACAATTTGAAAAAAGAACACACAAATCATCCGAAATCGGCAAAGGCATACGATTCATAGAGCCAACATTCAAGTGCGGACAACAATAGCAGCTGAGCCGCAGCGAAGGCCGCACGGAGGCCGGTCGTTGACTGCGCTATTTATACAAGTTGCCTATCAACCTGTCGTCGCGCAGAGCAGGCGCCCGCAGAGGCTGAGGGGACGTGACCACCCTCGTTTTTTTCATAGGAATCGTTTATTTTTTGCTTTTTGTTGTTAAGTAGTGGAAACATGCGTGATGATTATATGTTTGTAATGTAAACAAACAGAAAAGGCCTTACTACAAAATAATAATTAGTTAAACTCGCGTTTTAAATGATGTGTCTCTGTTTTAGACATTGTCTAACTTTTGTCATCGTTTTGTAGTAAAGTGTAGCTACATAAAAGAACTACAATGAAAGATCTATGCTGTGTCATCTTAATGAAACGTATATACATAATTTTAACCTAGTTTATAACTATACTGTCTCTATCTTGCCCTGGATTAACAGAAACATTAATAAACAGATGTAAGTTTATTCCACGTTTTAAAATAAGAGGGAAGAAGTTTCTACAAATTAACGCATAGTGTGGAAAAGACAAAATTATACACATCGATCAATATAGCTTGTCAGACTGACGTTCGATATTTTTTAATAATTTTAAGATAATAATTTCTAATGACGTACTTAGTAAGATTACGCCACGATACCAACGTCGGCAGTGCTCGTTGGCACGTATTTCTCGTGGATTTTTCTTAGCCTACGTCTTTTTCATAGTTGTTATTTGTTCGCATAAAAATTTTGCGTCCAATTAAATATATCTCTATTTACCTTAGTATTAATTAAATTGCAGTAGTAAAATGGCATTTTATGAACGACCATTTTCCCTTTCTCGTTTATTTCCCATTAAAATGGGTATAACGGACCTCTACTACCGTCAATTACTCTGGCGAGTGGATTGAATGACGGCTGCACATGACGCGATATGATCGCCGCATTATCGCCGGGCGCCTAGCACTTTCCAGTACCTTGCAATCAGGGTTGTCATTTTAGATAATTAAATTAACCAACTCATTGGCTATTTGACAGTTGTAACAATAAAACATGAAATATGTCGGAAATGGTACGTTATGATTTAACGATAATTATCCAATGGTCTTTTTTATCAGGATACTTTGTATTATTTTGCTATAATAAAAAACTATCTGTCAGGTTTCAAGATAAGTTTCTTTATTTATTGAAATGTGACGTCACAGAGCAAAATGTCACGTGACCAACCGTCTTCGCACGAAATTTGAAATCAATATAGAAAAGTATGTTTTTTTCAGTTAAATAAAGCTTTTTTGAGAAAGAAAATAATGTACCGGGTATAAAATAAGCGTTTGTAATTTTTTAAATGCTTTTTAGAAAACTGTCAAGTAGTCAATTGCAATAAAATGGTACATTTTCAGTTATTTTTAATTACAAGGCATTGGTGTAAACTTCGATCAACAATTGATCAAAGGGTGTAATGGTTAACCCACCGACCCGCATTGGGCCAGCGTAGTGAGTAATGGCCCAATCTCCTCATATGGAAAGGCTTGTGCCCAGCTGTGGGACGATCACCAAGCAAATATAAAGGGGACGATGATAGGCTGATGATGATGAGGTAAAAGTACTAAAGATACAGGGTCGGTAACGCGCTCGTAATAAATTTGATGTCGTAGGATTTGTGTCAATTTTCACCAGGCGTATTGTCGTTAACCGGCTCAGTATCATTAAAAAAAACTTTTATTTGGTGACAAATAATTACATTAAGTATCTACAATAATCAAATTTTTGACACTAAAAGAGTATCCTACTCAGCATAATGTAGGATGTTTAAGACACCCGACGCTGGTCTTTCGTGGTCACCTTGTTTTGATAGCACTACTACGCCGCAAAATAAAAAAGCAAATGAACATAGAAACTCAGAAACAATAAACACATAATGATTTAAGTATGTGATACATTTGATGTAAACAAATAACTTTGATTGATATACATAACAATATATAAGTAGCTATTATAGAAACCATTATAATTTGAAAGTGTATATTACCGCCTAATTATCCACAGTTAAAATTGGGTTATCGACATTTAAAATATTTGAACCCTATAAAATTATGCTGAACCTCACAGACGGTGTAGTATTACGTTTTAAATTACTGACAACATCAACTCTACACAACTTAAAAACAAGTTGGTAAGTAAATAAAATTTTAATTAATTAACCTGAGATACAGACCCTCTCACATTACTCTCAAAAAATTGTATTTTAAAATATTACTCGTAGATATTTAATAAAATAGAAAATATTATTATATAACATTAACAAATTATAATTAATTAATCTTGACTAACCCATGGGTGTGCATGTGCATAGTGTGCATGGAAGATAAAAAACGTTTAAAATTATTTTATTTCGATAAAATTCAAATTTAAGAATAGTTATTCGACGATTAAGACGTCTTCCTAAAGGGTATCTGGTGCGTAAGTGTGTTATTATTTTCATTTGGGGCGGTCCCATCTTGTAAGCCCCTTGAATATAATTACTGTTTGAGTCAAGATTGTTGCTAACCTGCGCAAACGCCGATATTATACTGATATAACATCGTAATCTCCATTTTAACATGCTCTCTTAGTATCCAGGATGGAACATGAGTAATTATTTAGAAACATGATTTTTTTATGTCGTATTAAACTTATTTATTTTCGTAAAATGGCTAGGTATTATCAAGTATGATATATTATTTGTCTATGGTATTATCTACTAGCATTTACATACTAGCCATTTTACGAAAATAAAAACCTTGTCAGAGACTTTTGTATCATTTATATTATCTTATTGGAGCCTGCAAAGGTCTCATAATGAAGTGCTACTGTGAGAGGGAGACCTCGTACACACATAAGTTAGGATAGCACTTCGACTCATCGAGATATTTTGTACAATACCCGTCCTTCCACTATTCTCGACGAAAACGACTGCAATTTTAGAAATATCATTGTACCATTCATTTTTCTAGTAAGAGAGTCATAGCTGTACAGTAAGTTTGCGTAATTTACTTCGATTGGTTAAACATTTTGGGGGTTAAAGTTACTCGCGCCCGTAGGTTTACCCTTGAGACCTTATACGTGACCCCTGGGTGGTGCTAAATGAGTGACACTGACTGAGTGGTAGAGCCCCGCTGCATTGCAGCACGCATTGGGCCGGCTCGCCCGGGGTAATACCACCCTCTCACTAAAATCCGGCGTGAAATAATGGCACTTGGTGCTGTCGTGTTTCGTCCGGCTAGTGAGTTTCGTCCGTCCTCTATCTATCTTCTTCAACAAAAACGAGACAGCGTCATTTTAAACCAAGATGTAGCATTTGGCCATTTGTATTAATGAGACGGTAAAGGTCTTTCCTCATATCTCGATCATTTACCGAACGTCGAATACCAAGAATACTGTTGTGTATTTCCCATTCCTAGTTTTGTATCCGATATCAAATCAGATCAAGATCTGATTTGATACCCTGATACAAAAATATGAAATCAATTTTTATAATAAACCCTAACCATTGGCCAAATACGTAGGTATAATCGCTAGCGATGAAATATCATAGACAAAACACAATCTTAAAGCCTTTCTCTTGCAGTGAAATCTGAATCTATTTTACCAATGCTGTACTTACCAGGTGTATAATTCTGTAACAACTAATAAATTTTATCTCAAAACAATAATTTATTAAATTATTGTGTTGAGATAAAATTTATTCGAATAAAGAAAATCAATTGTGCATCCATCTCGGAACTTTCAAATTCGATTGCACCGATCGGTGGTGGGTGCCGCAACTTGAACAATAGCAATTTATTGACAATGAAATATGTATTTATTGACTATAAATTATAGG
The DNA here is from genome assembly GCA_963921215.1 of Scoparia ambigualis. Classification (NCBI taxonomy): domain Eukaryota; kingdom Metazoa; phylum Arthropoda; class Insecta; order Lepidoptera; family Crambidae; genus Scoparia; species Scoparia ambigualis. The sequence continues at coordinate 18,923,467 of OY992509.1, forward strand.
TATGTAGCGGAAAACGCTATGCTCATTACGTTTAATGTAAGTTTTATTATTGCTCGTGTACAATGGAAAAGTTTCCTAACGACAATATGACCACTTTTGAAACACAAAATATCATTGCAGTTTTTTTGTTTAGCTATCTATTTGTTTGCTAGTCTTATACTAACTGTTCAAAGAATAATGAACTGATCAAATTCTACAAAGTTTGAATTAATTTTAACTTTGTAGTTTCTTCTTGATATCAAGTTGCTGTGATTGTGAGTTATTTCTACCTATTGTTGAAGTAGTAGTACTTATATTAGGTCAAAAATAATATCATTACGATTTTACTAAGCTACTTAATAAATTTTCGTGCAAAATTCAACCGATAGCATCCAACACAATAATTATTATGCACGAAGCACGATTTATCATTATCACAATACGCATACTTACCTACATAAAATTCACTAATAAAAATGCAGGACTATAGAAAATGGTCTCCAACACCAGTGCTATTTCAGTATTTCAATGAACCATCGGGATCATAAAATCCTTGACATATAAAGCGTATACATGTACGTAGGTACGTACCATATTAATTGTTTTTAATTTTCATCTGCCATTATAGTCAGCACGGTGTTGTAGGTGAATAAAAATAGTTGCCCCCGGCTCGTATGCCCTGTCATCACCCCGAGGGATAAACTACTGGAAAAACTGGATGAGTCCTTTTAATACTGATTGTATCCGGTCCGGTGCGCCTGCGCAGGATAAATGATGGATGTGGCCAATGCGAGGCGTCGCTGCCTGTCACCGTAGTGGTTATTCTGAATGACAAATCCGTTCGGTAAGGAAAGGTATGATCTATTAAAGAAATAGCTCTCCTAATGCAATGCTTGCTTAATACATACCTGCACTACGCATCGTATAAAAGTTTCAGAAGAATTTAACTGCACTCTCCTGTTTAGAATATTTTTTACTACTTTATCATTTATTTTATTACCTTTTCAATATCATAAAAAAAGTTCAAAGTCAGGTTAAGTAACTCAGTTAAATTTTAACGTTATGTATAATGGGATTATTTTTAAAACAATGTAGATTCTCAAGGCCAATTAACATTTTGAGGTCTCTAAAATGGGTGTCTACAGATTTCAAAGCGTCTTCAGAGTGACAACCTCCCAAATCATACGTAGTGTGATTAATAGGTCAAGGATGATAAGACCGCCGGCGGTCGCGAAACAATTGGTTTTTAATTGTGTCTGGTTTTACGATCCTCGAGGGGTTAATGTCACCTTGATTCAGAAATCTCCCCATTGCCTCGGTAGTGTATATATTCTCTGCCATCGTGCAACCCTTTTTTTCATACAAAAAGGGCAGTTATTGTTTATTTGTTCGCGTAAATAAATAAATAGATACCTACTTAATTTTCATATCGTTGTAACCTATTAAGTGACAAAGATTAATTAGTTAAATAGTAAGAGTTTGTCGGTTCAATCAGTTTTCTCCAATTAGTGATACTGGTGTTTACATGGACAAAGTGTCCCATAACAATGCTATATTCAAGTGTCATATTAAATCTCAAATTATTTATTCAAGTTCAGAATCCAACCGCTAGACATAGTTACAAGCGGCAAAGACTCGTCAAAGACCACATTAATAATAATTGTATCGAATTGTTATACTCCACCTGTTTTTATGATACTGATAACTTGTTTTGTATAACATTGTAGCGGATGATATTTGTATTTACGATATTACACCATCATCATTCACTTTACACGGTCCACAGTAAATATGGGATTATCATCAAGGACTTGCGACTAGCATGAATAATTCACATGGGTGAGAAGAATAGCGCTAAGGTGTTCTCGATAATAATATTCTAATGTATACCCTGCCATCTACGATTTAAAAACTAGTTTTGGATGTACGTACGTATCAGTAGTGAGTTCGCAAGGTTGATTACATAATGGAAAGGGCATTATAATTTTATGTTCCCAGCGCAAAACGCGGTAGGTGTGCTCAGGAATTATTGCACCTCCTTTGTGACTAAACTCATTACAGTCAGTGCATTAAACTTATTTCGTACTGTGCGCAGGATTTTTAATAAAACAAAACACAATGAGGTAGGTATATGAAAAAGCTGGACAGTAGAAACTCATTTTATTTTAAGTCTTGGCTATTTAAAAAGGCGTCTCTAGCCAAAGTTACAAAAGCAAAAAAATAAAAGGCCATTATACCGCTGCTGTGATATTTTACGATTTCGCGTTCTATTTTCGACACATTTACATTCAAAGGGTATTTTACGCTATTATTAAGGTTTTACTCTACAGACATGTCAGAATAAGTGAATGTTGCTCTTTTACTTTTAGCCGTACCTGATATTGTAATAAATAAAGTAAAGCTTCAAAGATCTATGTAAATAAATGAAGCTATTGCTCCACAGAGTGGAGCTGATTGTATTTTACTGTTATTATATTAAGATACTTTCAGATATTTTGGCGTTCACAATGCTATATTTATATCAAAACTATTTATTATAATTGAAGTAAACGTCTTTCTTTAGTGATTAATAAAGCAAGCAAACTTGTAAGTACAAGTAAACTACAAAGCAGCAAGCAACTGAAGGAGCAGTCGTCTTGATTTCAAATAGTCATGTGGTCTTATTGCCAATAATTGAGGCTTGCGGCTATACCGACAAGAACAAACCAACCACGAACCGATCGCAATTTTACGACCGTAAAGCAACAGACACAACGTTTCGACTGTAACGCATTACGCAACGTATCGACCGCAACGTTTCGACCGTAACACAACGTTCCGACTGCAACGCAACGTACCGACAGTCACTTATCAACAGAAAACAGATCGCAATAAACCGACTGTAACGTACCGCCTGCAATGTACCGTCCTAATTGTAACGTTATGTTTGATACACCATTGTATCGATTTTTATGATAAACAATGATATTATAATCATTGATAACAAACTAAAGAAAATCTTTCCCATATCCTTATAAATGAATAAAATCCGCTTTTAAGCGCGTGTCGGAACTACGTAAAAGTTTCCATGTGGAAATTAATACTTTATTATTATGATAATACTTTGTTTCTTAAGAATACTTAACTTAGCTGTAACTAGCTAGCGCTTCGATATCTTCTTGCAGGGAATCCATCATTTTATCATAATTCCTTTCAACGATTTTCATTACCCATAAAACGATTCGCAGAACTTTTTCTACAATATTTAACAAATTCTAGAATTAGGTTTCATCGCAATTTCATTTCCCCAAATATTAATTATCTACAAACACAGTTAATCGTTATTTCTTTTCATGTTTCATACATTTTCTCGAAATAATGTTACATCGAAGTTTTGTTACCCATATTTTTGTTTCATCGTAAGTTTTATGTTGCATGTTGATTAAAACTAGAAAATATTTCAGGGTACCTAACAAAATAAAACACATTTTATAATCCAATAAACATGATTTATGAAAAAATATTATGGTTGCATGCCGATGCATATTGTAATATGTTTTTACAAATAGTTTCATGCATAACTTTTTCATAGGGTTTCTTCCAAGTCGAAATTTTTAAAGACCATAAGCCAATTTTTTTGAAACTTTGCATGCAAAGTATAGTAAAATACAGAGATCTAAATAGTTTGTTAAAAACATTTTTAAAAAACGTTTATTTGGCTGAGTTATCGCGATTTAAAGTCCACTATAGAAAGTTTAAAATTGTAATAACTCAGTTAAATAAATGTTTTTTTTAATGTTTTCAACATACTATTAGATCTTTATATTTTACTCCAGCATACCGAGTTTCATTAAAATCGGCTTACTGGTTTCTAAAAATTTCAACTTGGAAATTTGTATGGGAAACCGAAATGCGTAATGTATAAAAGTATTAAGAGCATACGCACAAGCTCTTAATACTTTTATGAAATGTAAAGTTCGATATACCATTTTCCTGGTAAGTAATCAAAACAACTTTGAAATATATTTTTTAAGAAACGTTTTTCATTGATATAAAACAGGGATGATTATATATTTGATGATGTGAAAAAAAAAAATTAAAATCGTGGAATAGTTTTCGGTAAAATGAAATTCGATATCAAAAAAATCTGTATTAATAAACACCCCTTCTTGCATTAGTTCGTGGTCGACTTGTTCAAAGCTAGATGTAATTTTGCCTCCATTACGATAAAGCTGCCAGTATGCGATTTCTTCCGTCTTGATCTTTCAGGTGAGGTAAGTAACGGCCAAGTGCATATTTGTTTAAAAAGTAGGAAAGAAAGCTAACGGATTTGCTTTTTTAGGTAAACGCAACCAGAACTGGAGTAAAGTCTCAGACAGGTCAGAAATCGTTATTTTCGTCAAAGCCCTGGTGGGCTTTTTGATGATTCAAATAAGGATACTACTTACATGTATATTTACATCGACAATAAATTTTCAAATGCTATGCGGAGCCGCAGGGTAATTGGCTTAGCCAATTGTCTTCGTTAAGCCTTTCGTACCGGACGATTCAACTAACGACAATTTTACCTTTCACAATCATTTACTCGATTAAACAGTAGTTGTAAAGAGCTCTTATAAATTGTATTACACTTATTAAAGATTTTAGAAGCTTTCATTTTACTTGGCTAGCTTAACATGTTTAGGTAATGAGCTGTCAACAAACTTTTTTCTAGTTTCAACCAGATTTATTTTAAGTTGTGATTGTTCTACAACGCTTTTCTCATTTTTCTCATGTTTTTTTTCTATGCACTTATAAAAATATTATTAATCTTGATCTTCCGGTTGCTATATGTAAGGCTAGTTCTATTTCTTTGTTTTTATTGTAAGAATTTAGGCATACATATCCTACCTATTATACCAGGGCTTTCCGATTATTTTACGTTTCATAATAAAATATGTACCTATGAATGTTTGACGCTAAAATAAATTGTATTAAATTTCCCGCCAAGTTAATGTATGCTATTATTAAAATTATAACTAATTTGTCTTTGCTTCTTCGGCCGCAAATTTACTTTAACGCAGCGAAAAATTCCTCAGATTTATAGGTATTATAAAAACATTAAACAATTCTGTACACTGCAGCACTGTGGATTTATTTTATTACAAAAAGGTTGTAAGTATGAATGTTGCAGCTCTGTCCTGTTCAAAATATGGTTATACCTGCACACGGGAGCGTAGTCTACTCGTATTATACTAGTACTAAGTATATGCCATGGCCAGAGTAGTTAAAGTAAACTATAGTTACGTTTTGCCATTCAAACTAGCAAAGGGTAAGGATAGGAATTTCTTCTATAAACGTCAGTTGAGTAATAACTCAAAGAGTTATGCACGTAAGAAAACCGTTTGGTTATAACTTACAAGTTATATATGAATATTTTAAATATGAAAATGTCCGTGCTTCGGAAAGCACCTTACGCTGGAGGTCTTTGAAAAACACCGTACGCTGTGGGTCTTCGGAAAGTACCTTACATTGTGAGTCTTCGGAAAGCACCTTACGCTGTGGGTCTTCGGAAAGCATCATGTTACGCTGCACACAGCCGAGACCCACCCGACTCGGTTGTAGTCGTAAGATGGGCCGAGCCATCAAATGCACCAATCCGCATTGGGCCAACAAGGAGTATGGTCCAATCTCCTTTGTTCATGAACGAAGACACCGGTTATGATGATCATAGTATAATAATTGTTCTTTTTTATCTCAACTTCGAGTACCTAACTTTGAGACCCTGTAAAGGCTATTTGCTGCATGTGAAAAGCCATTGGGTTTTTACATTATTTATAAACTGTAATATTATAAAAAGAGGAGCTTAATGAAAATTTTCCAATCGTCTCCCATAAGATATGTAATTAATTATTAACAAGCCAGTGACTTATGGGGAGACAGTCTAGTGGGCCTTCGTACGCCTTGAAGTGCTGTCACATCAGACTAATAAATCTATGGAGCTTGCGTGCTTGGCTTCCGTGTTAGCTCCCTCAGGGTTGTCTATTATTGTTATGTAAAATATTATGCAGCCAATTTAAAGGCTAAATTGTTTAATATTGTAATAATTTATCCGCAACAAATTAGGTATTTTAAAGTAAAAAAAAATAGAAAGAAGAATAGGAGTTCTTCATCACAATAGTAGTTTTGAGTTATTTATTTTCGAAAAGAAACACACTTTACTCAGAATCCTTAAGGGTTCTTAGTAAAGTGCGCCAGTTTCTTAGTGGTTAGCCACTAGAAACTGGCAATTTTATCTATAACCGTCGCGTCAAGATTCATGGTAAAGCGCGCCACAGTATTTGACTTTATCGTCAATTAACCACAGATGTGGTTATGGCAGAACGCTTGCTCATTCTGAAACAAAAAATATAGTGCTGTTTAGACATTTTCAGTATGCGTAGAAGTACCAAAAAAGATATTTTACTGTTACTATACAGAACCGTCTCTTTGGTCTAGTGGCTAAGTTACTGGTCTTAGACCCAGAGGTCACGGGTTCGATTCCCAGCGGGGGGTACATCTTTGTGTATTTAGTTTGGTTGGTGGTAGGACTTGACTAGCTACCATCATCTTATCTAAAATCTGGAGCTATCTCAACAATGCGGTGGATAAAAAAAAGCTATTCTGACTGACAACTTAATATGTAAGTAATGTAATATTATGATGAAATTTATCGAAATAGACGATAATATTATTGAGATGAACAGTAGAGAACACTTCTTTTTAACATAATTTACATTATAAACCTAGTTAAACTGTTAATTATCATAATTAAAACTAGCTAATAGCCGGCAACTTATGGGAAAGCAGTAGGGTTTCGAGACTTTCGAGCTACCTCCTAAAGTGACATCGAATCGAGGCAATAAATCTAAGAGGTTCGCGTGCATTGCACCCCTGTTAACATCATGTCCTAGGGTTGCCGACGGGCCGATAAATAATTTGAAATATTTTCTAACACAAAGGGGAATCTAATTTCTGTGAAATCTAAAGGCATTTGATAGTCAGTTCAGCGCTGGTTGAGGAATCGTGGTGAAATTAAAGATTTATTTAAGGCTGCGTTGCGTTGGAGCCTTAAATTAGAAGTGAAGGCTAAGAAATACGTTGAAAGATCTTGTACCAAGAATAGATGATTCTACCTGATGACCTACGTAAAACTCAGTAAGATAATTTATTTTCTCAATTTTTTACAGCTTAAGAGTATTGGAATATCCTACCACGAAACAACATGCAAACAGATATAAAAGTAATTTTGAAAACCATCACATACTTATACGTCTATTTAAAATAATATAAGGTCATACTATATCTACTAATGATACAAAAAATATGTAAAAGAAGCAATGTTAAATGATAATTAATAGGCAGGAAAGACCATCTTCAGCCTTATCGTTACTTAAAATCAGGTAAGATGAAGGCAAATCGCTTCCCTGTTTTTACTATTTTCAAGCGCACTTATGTTGTGCGCTTGGAGGAATAGTTTTGGTGCGTGGTCTGGTGCGCTTCAAAACTGGTGCGCTTCAAGGAATACCCCTGTTTTAAAACAAAACACGAACTCCTTCGAACAATGTTTACACCCGTATCAATAATTTCCCTGCCCTTTTTATTATGAACTTAGTAGATAACAAATCATGTCCCTTCTATTAAAAAGGAAAGCTTGTGTCATTAGCAGACTGAGACAAACTATATCATTTCTATGATTTGCTATGCTACTTTGATAACATCAGTAGAAACCAGTCAAGGTCCGATTGGTAGCCCTGTCGGGAAGCAAACAGTGGCAGACAGCGAAAACACACTCAATTTAAATGTAAATATAGCAATTAGGTTCCTTACTGGCCATTCACTCCCCAATCTTCTGTGGTGCCGTTAACAATTTGAATATCATAATTAACGCCTTGCTTATAAATGGTAGGCTGTATAAGCACTCTCTGGTTAGTTAGATAATGGTTTTTTATAGTATAGTGAGTTTACATACAACCTAAACAGAACTGGATGCTGATTTCAATCATCATTTGGCATTAGGAGATGTAAGCCAAGTTGTAACGCGTAAAAGATTTTTTTTTAAAGTTATTCTAGCTAGCTATATAAATATACATTTATTTATATTTTTTTAATATAGGTACCAGTATTGTATGTTTCTTAAATTAATTTTATAAATAGTAAATATTTGAATTCTATTTTAATTTTATATTTTTTTTCTGTTGTCTTACACCACAAAGGTTGTCTTGAAAGATCGCTTTAAGCGATACGACCGCCTTTGCCCACATTAGCTTTTTTAAAATGCTTACTCTATGTTTTCTTAATTTTTGTGTGTGCAATAAAGTGTTGTATCATCTATCTATCGATTCTAAAGTTGGCATCTTTTATAGAAGTTAAATTTAAAACTTTAAAATCCTTAAACAAGATACAAGCAGTTTTTTTAAAATGAAATATCAAACCTTTTCTTCTATGTAGAGCGTCTTTTACTATTTACGAACTTACGTAGGTGTGTCAAAACCTCGGTGAAGTAGTAGCTCCTTTATTCTAGAAAAACTTCGAATAGATTGTTCGGCCCCTCGGTTTGAGAAAGTTTCTCGTTAATCTAACCTAACCTAAGTGAAACTTAGTAAGACAATATATTTTCTCCCTTTTGTAGCATTATTGGAAACTAATCTACCTATCATAGTGGGACAATAACTTCTACCACGAAATGCTATGTGAAATTAAAATCCAGTTACAGGAAATTCTTTCGCATACATTTATTTTAATAAGTTGGATAAGTACCTTTACAAATACACTATTTTTATTGCAACATCCAAAAAATTTACCTTGAACGTGAAACACATAAAACGAAATTACATTTTGTTAGATCAAGACGTTTAACATCTTCCAAACAACCAGTCGATTAATAATATACAGACTTATAAGCCTCAATGTCGGAAATAAGTTATAACGAAGAGTGTCTAATCAAAACTGTTAAAAATTATATAGCCATCATAGAAAACGTACATCAAGAGCATACGATGAACTCAACATAGTAACCATCTTCCGGTTAATTTCAACGAGTCCGATGCTAAATTGAAAATTCCGAGATAGTAAAAATATTCAGAGCTGACCGTAAACACTGCTTGATACCAATTCGCTAGCACCCATTGTATTTTGTAAGGAAAGCTATTCACGTAGCAAAATGTTGGGTACTCTTGCTGCATGCGACAAAGACTTTTGCGATACCGCATTTCGCTTGACAATAATGAAAACTATGCAGATAAAGAAGAAGAAAATAGATATTTTGCACACAAACATAACGTAAATTATCATGGTTCTACTTGACAATGTCTCTTGACACTACAGTACACGCGTGGCCTACTATAGTAGACCATGGTAACATTTTTGTTGATAATTTGACAGTTTTACATGTTAGGGCAGTGCGCTTACAGTTAAGCCTACTTCATTAAATTTGTGAACATGCCACTACCACCCTGGACTCTACGTGCACCCAAGTATTTGCAATTTAGCGCCAAAGTCGCATAGTAGTCCGCGCGTGTATTGGTGTACAGCTTTTGGGTAAGCTAATTTTATTGTATTTTAGGTTGATAAGGTTAATTTATTAATATTAAGTATAAACGAAAATCTAATAAGTATATTTAATCAATAATTACAAAATTTGTTTTTTTTATTGGTTACTTTTTGCAGATATCTACTTATTTTATAATTTCATCACGAATGTTGCAAAAGTAGAAGTGGCTTACGGAGTTGGAAACTGATGATGACGATGACTATGTAATTAAAAGTGAAGAAGAAAGACTTGATCCTTCACCGGATTTACCAACCCCTGATTGGTAAATTGGTTGATGCGCTCTTTGTTCAAGAGCCCGATATCGATCAACGAAAAAGTGGTGCAAAACTTTCAACAAATTGGTTTTGCCTAATCACTAGGCTGTATTATGTATTGAATGTAATAAAAAAAGAGTTTTTAATATTATATTAGGTTTTAAAATGAAAATGTAAGTCATTGATCTCACGAGTACCATTTTTGTTTAATTATTTTTTAAGATAACTAAATAGTTTCTAATTTACAGTTCCTTCTTGTTAAATATAAAACTAAAGTTTATATACAAAACATAATAAATAACTAACTCTTAAAATTAATTGTTTAAATTTTATATTATCAAAAAAAAAGTTGTTGACATTTTAAATGGTCTACAATAGTAGGCCACGCGGGCATTTGTGTAAAAAAAGGGCGCGTGTACTGTAGTGTTAAGTTAAGTTAAGTTTAGCAAGTCAGCCGGGTGTGAAAGCTTAATTATTTCTTATTAAAATCTGTCTGTGGGAAGGTTTTTCTTCAAAAAAGGAAAGACAATCATCGAAATATCCCACGTTTTCATTCATCATTAATACTCCTTTGCCGTATTCTCCCATTCTCTGCCACGTTATGCCCCAAATACTACGTATTTTATTAGACCCACGCAATAAATCTTCCTCTTCTATTTTCTATGATCATTATTCATCACAACATTACTTATTTTGATCACCTTTCCCACAGTCTATTCATCTTTACCAATATATTTTTTTCATACACAATTTTCCTGATCTCCAACCGCAACGTGAGTGGGCACCTTAGCTACCGGTACCAACTAATAAGTATCGATATCAATACCAGATTGGTACCGGTCTCGCAAGATTTATTCCTATCGTACCCGAATAGATTGCATTTGTAGTAGATTAGCGGGATACAAGTTTGATTTGCGTAGTCCCTAACTGAACCGAATGTTTCTGCCGCAGTGGAAGCTTGTTGCATGATCACGAGCGATGTTGTTTCCTAGTACAGTGGGAGCCATGTTTAGTTTAACATAACGTAGTATTAAATGTATGATCTATCAGTAGGCTTACTCTTGAAACACAATTGCATTAATCAATTTCCAATCACAAATCTAAAAAATGTCAAATGGCTCTATTGTAAGCGACAATAGCGCCACATTGGAACTAAATAGCGTGGAAATTGATTGAACAATTTATTATCGAGATGGCGTTCCGGAATTATCTTTACTTATCCCAATATCAATACATATTAATCGCATTGGAATTGTATTGAGATTGAGTTTGTGTTCAAGAGTAACCCCCCAGTTGATGTTTGGTGATAGGTATATAAGATCGCACCTGAGCCAGAGAATATATACACTACCGTGCCTGGGCCATCCTGTTGAGTTCAAATAACAACTTTTGTTTGGGACAATTCTGTACTTATTTTATGGTTAAGTTTGCTAAAAAATAAGTACTTATAAAAGTGAAATTTCTCGTTTTTATAATTTGGAAGTGTAATATAGTGTACGAAAAATTACGACCAACCGCTCGGCCACGGTCAGACGCGCGATTTCGTTCTCTGTTTTTTGCGTTCTTTCAATTACCGTTCACTAAGACAGTCATAGTACCTTTGGTTCACGGGGAAACTCTCCCGAGACACTAGTCTTATGAGTACCGAATGAAGAGCACGCTCCGGCGGGCACAGATATGGCGTCAAGACCTAACGCAGATGGTCTCCTGCGCGCGTATTTTGCTGGGGCAGGACGTCTGGCACTTCTTGCATAACCTAACGGTTGGTCTCGAGGTGCCAGTACAAATTAAACTTAGTGAATTAAGGAGAGGGGATATCGTAGTACCTATAACAGTACTATTAGTTATTCTGTGGTATAACGAGCGATGGTGTAGTGATCCGCTTGCCGTGAAGAAAGACGCTCGACTGCGGCCGAGGCATGAGGTCAAGTGAATACCGCTATAAGCTACCCTTTCCCGCGAAAAATGATAGCGAGGGAAGCCGCAGGCAAAAGTTAGTTTGATTATAATTACAACAATCTAATGATCTAATGAAAGAAATCAAATTCTCATTATGTAAGTATATAGGTACCTACTTAGATAGGTAAGCTAAAGCAAATGTTTATGTGAAATTAAAAGCTATTTAATAATTTGCTACCGCTTCTGATGGTTCACTTCCACTCAATTGAAATTGCTAATTATTTGCGTTTTAACGAAGTCGTTTAAAATAGATTAAGTATTTTACGACGCCAACGTGAAGGGCACAGGCATCTATAAAGCACTCTATAAAATACGTAGCCATTATAGAGATGAACTTGTTTCTCGTAAGAAAACTTAAGCGCTTTCATCGCTTAACAACTATGAAAGCTTAGCGTCATATCCGTTTTAGATACAATAAATTGTATTGATTTCAATATTTGCCTATAATTATACGTTCCACTGCTGGGCTTAGGCCTTCCCACGTGAACAACCTAATAACACAGATTGGACCATAAGCAACCACGGTGACCCAAAGCAGGTTGGTGAGATTTAACGACTTATTCTGAAATGTTGACGAGCTACAGAAACGAGGCAGCCCCAACAACATCCTGAAAGAATTCTAAGTACTGGAGTTCCGTACATTGTCAGGGAAATCTCACCCTATTGTATCTGGTATTTCAACAGGTGACCTAATACTTGAGAAAACTGATTATAATCGCGCCCGGGATGGCATCGGGTGGTTATGTGGGGTTCTGCCCCTAGTTTCCGCCTCCCTCCCGAAGACCTCGACAGGTATTCGGGAGGAGGGTAATAACTAAGAAAAGTATACGAATATTAACCACTAATAACCTAACTTATCCCTTCACTTGCCGCTGGGTCTGGTACCGCCGAGGTAATACTTACCATTCCCACTTGCAAATGGTGGTTGCTAGATGGAAACAAAATGGACTGGCAACACAATTGTTCCTTGCATGTGAGGCAACGGCCCCTGACAGACGAAATTGATGGCGCCAAACAAAAAAAACTCTACAATAACAAAATAAAAAAATCGGTAATTGATTTTTTGTTGTAGGTGTAAACCTGGTTTAACGGTCAATCGGTTTTTGTGTTTACTGTGGTACTATTTTAATATTGATGAATGGTGTGTTACCGAAGCTTGTCATGTGCACGGCCAAAACAAATGTTACCAATCTAAATGGGCGATGTTTGTAACTGTTTATCCTTCATTACTTCTCGCAAAAAGCGGAGAGGTATTGACCTCAAGAGGTGGCTGTGATGAAATGACTGTGTGTTGATTGTAAATGTAAATAAATACGTAATGATAAACGTATATTCGATAGCTCGATGGTGCAGCGGCGATATTGCATCTTTCGCAATGACTTCGGACCAGCTCTCCAAACCAGCGTAGTGGTTTATGACCTCATCTGATCATGAGACCAGAATGACAATGCCGAAGCTCAGCATTGGGGCAAAAGCAATGATATTATAAAGCCACCTTTTCTTCTTTTCTGTCCGCTGCTGCAGAGCGAGTTAATCGTAGCCGATGATTACAACCTTAATTTTTCTATATACAAAACCAATTAAGGGTGAGTTCCACCCATAAAACTGAACAACTTTCCCCAAGAAACCTATGTGCAAAAATGACAAAAAAAAACGATCTCCCATACTATTGTCGTCAGCTGATCGGGCAGTTTTGTATGGGAGGTCGAAATTTTTTTGTCATTTTTGCACATAGGTTTCTTGGGGAAAGTTGTTCAGTTTCATGGGTGGAACTCAGCCTTAATTGTTTTTGTATTAAGAAAAATTAGGGTTGTATATGTTAACGGAAATGTATGTAATCCGTCATTGTATACAATTCCTAGAAAATGTATGTGATTCCTAAAATCGCCCGGAAATGTGTGAAATAAATTAGATAAGACACATTTCCTAGGAAATCTATACATTTCCTTAATAGCAATCGGAAATATAAAACATTTAAGATATCCATGGGTACGCGGGGATAGCGGGGGATACTAGCTGCCCTACTCCTGTAGGTCACGTAATAGGTTAGAAATTTAAGACAATCGCGAAGCGCCGCGTAAAGATTGTCTTGAATTTCGAGGTTTTTTTTTTTTAGAGAACAGAATTACTATAGTCTGACCGCTGTACCGCGCCTTGGGTATGCGAGCGGCGAGGCGGGCGGGCAAAACAGTTGCTCCATTTTGTCATTCTGCCGTCAGTGTCAGACGCATATGAGATAAAATATCTAAAAATGGGTCCTGAATTATCTCGAGATAATCAAGACTGTCATTTTAAAAGTGGCCGAATATGTTAAGAAAAGAAAAGCAAACAAAGAAAGTTTATATTATATATTTCCAAGAATTAAAGATTTATTTCATTTATATTGGTTCTTTAATTGTACTTATATAAAAATCATATTGGACAAAAACGGATTGGATGTAATTATACTCGTAAATATAAAGCTTCAATAAACTGTGCTTCGATATCGTAAGATCTGTCTGACACTACGAATCTCATGTGAGTTCATGCTCTTTACTTCCCACTCCCCCCACCACCCGCGCATACCTAAGGCGCGGTACAGCGGTTGCGGTCAGGCTATAGAACATAAATTTAAGACTGTACTGTATGATTGTTATAATTACCTGATTGTCCCAACGAGTGCCATAATAAAAATTATTATTCTCATTTTAACAACGTGTTTTAATACAGAAAGCATTATTTATATACATTTCCTAATACGATATTGGAATTATATACAATTCCTAGGAAATGTATACATTTACCATGATAGGCATGTATGTATTAAGAGGGTTTACGCATTTAGGTTTCCCATACAAAATTCTAAGTCGAAATTTTTAAAAACCAATAAGTCAATTTTGATTAAACTTTGCATGCTGAAGTAAAACACAGGGATCTAAATAGTTTGTTGAAAACATTTTTAAAAAACGTTTTTGTAACTGAGTTATTGCGATTTAAATTCCACTATAGAAAGTTAAAATTCGCAAAGTTAATTAAACATTTTTTTTTAATGTTTTCAACAACAATTTAGATCCTAGTGTTTTACTTCAGCATGCAAAGTTTAATCAAAATTGGCGTATTGGTTTTTAAAAATTCGATTTGGAAGTTTGTATGGAAAACCGAAATGCGTAGACGTTCTTATATAATTTTTAAAACAACTTTTTACACATTTCCTAAATAGCTTCGGAATTGTATACAATTCCTAGATTTCATACATTTAATTTTTTTATGTTTTTAACAATAACAACCGGGTCGCGTAGCGGTGAAAGAATCTACCACCCCCTCTCTTTCCTTGGGTGTCGTAAAAGGCGACTAACGGACTAAAGACTGCACATAAGTACATCTAACAGCATAGAGTGGCGATGGGCTCACCACCTGTCAGGATGGGCACATGCCCATCGTGACAGGCACATGTGCACAAGTGTGCAGTCGCTACATGGTGAAAAATGGACTATGGTAGAGGACTGCTTTTGCTGTCATCGTTGCCTCGCTAGCCCTTTGGGGATAATAGTCGTGATTATATGTATGTATGTCTAAGCAATAATATCAATGAGTTAAAATATTCAAATGACGTTAGGTATACATATTATATCTTTCGACGACAACCAGGACCAACGGCTTTACGTGCCTTCGTGCATCACCCATCCAGTGAACTCTTTGGCACTAGTAGATAGAGAGGAACGGAGAGGAATTAGATGTGTAGTAATGTGTGACGTCTGGATGCGGAGGTGGAGGAGCTCGATGGTGCAGCGGCTAGCACGTTCGTTCGTTCGTTTTATGCAAAAGTTCGCAATCTCGGTTCGCTGGATGGGTGATGCACGAAGGCACGAAAAGCCGTTGGTCCCGGTTGTCGTCGAAAGATGGCAGTCGTTAAAACCCACCAACCTGCAATGGGCCAGCGTGATGACCCAACCTCCCCGTGTGAAGTTGTGCACGTGGGATTGGCCTGTGCCCATGCAATTAAGTTGCGCTAAATATTTTCTACCCAACTGTACTACTCAGGGAAAAGGTTCGCCAAACGACACCAAATGTAGGCCATTTATAATGGTTGTCCAAACGCTACGAAATGAATGGAATCTAAAAAGGTTACGAAACGCCACTTTTGTGTTTGGGTTAGTTGATTATTAAATGAGGGTTACGAAACGGGAAGGTGTACAAACGGGAAAGACCCGGACGATCATAGGCTGATGATGATGTTGACGTCACTAAAACAACGAACAGACTGCGAACATACCAAAATCATCCCAGAATAAAGAATTTACGGATTAAAATAAATTGAGTCATGCTGATGTCATAGCCATGGTTAATATTTTATCTGCACCATTTAAAAGCGTATTTATGACCGTGTAATTGCAGCTAAATTTTATAATGACTCCCAAAAGGATTGGTAATAGTATAGTTTCTGGTTTATATTTGTATGTAGGCTTAATCCTATAACTTAATTGATCAAGTTTTTCTATGACGACTATTTTTTTTTATATTTAAGCTTTGACAGCGTAGCATCCCTAGGTGGGAAGATGGATTTCTTTCTAATATCCTTCTTTGTTTTGATTTTGGCCATGATGTTTTGTAAGTGCCTTACGCATCACACGAGTCTTCTTTAGTCTTTGTACTTCTTGTTTTTGTAGTGGTTGTGAAGGTTTACCTTCATTTTCTAATGGTAAACAATGTAGACACGGGCTATAGCTTTGCGTACAACATGAATTTTTTAAAGTTTGGGAGCAACTCCTCCGGTAACTTTAGTAACCCTTAAATTTGTAAGTTCAGTTTTTAGCTCTTCAAGCTGTTTGAAGAGCTCCTTTTTATACTTCGCCCGTAGTTCGGAACATTTAACCTAACCCATTTTGATTGCCAAACTTTCGTAGACCGCTGCTTTGACATAACAGGTCAATGATGACGGTATCATAAAATACGCCAAATTAGTAGAATGTTTAGTAAAAGCTACTTGATTCAGAAAATGAGTTGAAATAATTCGCATGATCGAGATTTGAACCCGCTTCATCTGACAATCCTTGTCAGGGAGTAATTGACATATCAAAAAAATATATTAATAAGTGTCATAGATATCTTTAGTATTAAGTATGTGCGTGTTATGTGCTCAACAGTTAAGTTAAGAAAGATAATTATTTATGATAAGATAATAAATATTCAATAATGTAAATAATTGTTTAAATTATTTATGTGTGTATTTTTGTAAAATTATCATATCGCAAAATTACTGCGATAGCTACCTGCGATGTTGCGGTCAGCATAATGTACGGTCAGCCTCAGAAGTAGCATTAACACTGTAGTACCATGTCACACCAACTAGCTCGGAAAGATCGCGCTCGTGCAACCATCATTTACGCAGTAGTAAGTGTAAAATTTTAAACTACTTCAGAAGCCGACTGACCGACCTATATCCTTACTATTAATACACATTTTGTGTTGTGACTTCAATTGCATTGTAACATTTTATTTGCATTATAAGTTGATCTACGTTGGCAATAAATTAAAAGGGGTATTCCTGATTTTTCCTATTCCATGAGATATAATTTTGAAAGTAATCCTACTAACATTATAAACGCGAAAGTTTGTAAGAATGTATGGATATTTGTTACTCTTTCACGTAAAAACTACTGAATGTATTTGGATGAAATTGGGCATACAGATAGTTTATAACCTGGATTGACACATATTCCCACGGGAACGTATGGATGGATGTTTGTTACTCTTTCACGTAAAAATTACTGAATGGATTTGGATGAAATTCGGCATACAGATAGTTTATAACCTGGATTAACACATAGGATACTTTTTATCTCGATATTCCCACAGAAAACGGGAACCACGCGGGTGAAACCGCGAGCGGCAGCTAGTACAAAATAAAGGATCCAGACTTAGTTAGGACAGATTTGAAAAATGTTGTAGAATAAAGTTTGGTATCTTTCAAAAGTGCATACATATCTTTGCAGCGGACTGTACCAGATGCGAATTACACACCGTGAGATGGTATTGTTTTGATCAACAAACAACAGTTTATTTGATCAGCTATACAGTGTGTTCGGGATAGGACTAGCGATATTTTAAGGTCATGTTATACAATCAATTTTGTGTAGGAAAGCATCCCCTCTTTGAGCATTTATGGCCTTCTGATAAAATGGCCGCTATTATAAATTTTCAGGATTTTTTTTCTACAGCAACAGAAAGAAAAATCCTGAAAATTTAAAATAGCGGCCATTTTATCAGAAGGCCATAAATGCTCAAAAGGGGGATACTTTCCTACACAAAATTGATTGTATAACATGACCTTAAAATATCGCTAGCCCTATCCCGAACACACTGTATATAAGCAAATTCGTTTACATTTGTTCGAAGTAAGAAATTATGGTAGAACGAACCAACAACAGAAATATGATTGAATTATTAAGTTACACATTGTTTCTGATCCTGATGTACAGCCAGTAACAAAAGTAGAAACACACTTTTGACAGCTATTGACTCTTATGCCTTTAAGAAAAAGATTCAAAACTGTATTTGTATATTATTATTTAGATAAGTACTTGATGTTCATTGTAATAATGTTGTTTTTTTTTGTTTACAGATCCGAAGAGAAGAACTATCACTGGATATAGAAATAAGAATATTGGAGAGCTTAAAGGTATTTTTCTTAATATTATTTCTTTAATAGAATAATATATGGATAGATAAACATTTTATTGCACATACGCAAATACACACGAACGACGTTAACATAACAAGCTGTGCGAACCCTTTAGGATACTGGTTAATTAATTTATAACATATTTGCCCTTTCTGCCTATTAATAAACTTTGATCTGATACTTGATAAATATGTTAATTTATTGTTTTCTGAGGTTTAAGCGAGCACTACACATTGAAATGAAACACTTTTTACGGATTAACTCGCGTTTAATTTTACCTGTGACCACGGACCCTGGTAAAGGTTCCGAAATGTCAGGAAACTTAAAAACTATGTAATGTGGTCAAATTAAACGTGAGTTAATCCGCAAAAAGTGTTTCATTTCTATATGTTAATTTTTTCAAAGATCTAATAATTGTGAGGTAATGAACCTGTAATGGTTGCATACAATTGCATTAGCGAAAAAGCTTTCTGGATGGGTATCGGGAAATATCGGCAAGCTTAGCGTAGGATCTTGGGACCTTGAAGACCTTATAGGACCTCAGACTTATACTACGGCCAAATTCGATGGAGAAATTTTGTAAACAAATTACTGTCATTTCTTTGTGCAAACATCTAGTGTATCTCGGATTCTAACTGTTAGTTATTAGTTGTTTTCTCTTGATTCTTAAAAGGCGTGACCAAAAGAAATATCCGCAGTGAAACCAGATATTATTAGCATAAATAATTGTGAATTATTTATTTATATACATTCTCCATCGAATGTGGCCGTAGTTATAAGTGGAGCAAAGATCTTCTTCTGTTCGAATTGTAGTATAATTTGCTTATTAATTAATTTTATTCAATAAAGATATTTTGACTTCGACTTTAAATGAATCACGTTTTCTCGCAATCAGTGCGTTCAGCTACCAATGCTAAAGAAGAATGAATGGTTTTGAATTTTTATTTTATTAAGTATTTTACTGTCTTGAAAATTCTGTTCTTCAAAGTATTCATGAGATTTTGTCGAGTTATCTTAATAGACACATGTAGGAATTTAGATTTGTTTTTGAAATTATTAAATACCTTGGCCGATCAACTACAATACTTTTTCTTAATATTAATAATATCTCTACATCAGAACAAAACATAAACATTTCCTTTCGTCTGTAACAAGCTATACTAATTTGTATGCATAGAGTGCACCACCGGCGTTGTTACTCATCAATTTATGAATGTAATGATCGCTCGCCTATAATTACAATGTAATAAGAAGTCATGCTAATGACCCCACGTTAATTACTGGCTAATATTAAACGGTTGTTAATGAGTAATGTGATTGTTTTGTGTTTCATTTCAATAGACTATTAAGGGGTTACTCTTTATTGAATTTGTACGTAAAATTATGGGTAATTGGAGATTGTGATTAATGTTGAGATACTTCGACCTACGGTGTTGAGACATGGACGCTCGCTAAGTAGACGGTACAGAGTACAAGTTGCACAGACCCCCTTGGCCAGTGGTAACTGCTCCCCACTGTCTATTCGCAATTCGTTGTACACAACTGTGTACTGTGCCAATTGCTAGTGAAAATAGAGCAGCGTGCGCCAATTGTACGACGAATTACGAATAGACATGCGGAAGCTAGCCACCAGGAGGACCAGCTAGCAGTTTTGGACTCGATCGAAAACTGGGCTAGGAGGCTCATCGGAGCCTCGAAACTAGCTATGACTGATCTTCAGAGCCTCAGTCATCGGCGTAAAGTTGCTAATTTATCGGTGTTTTACGGATTACACTTTGGAGAGTGTGCGAAGGAACTACACGATCTTGTTCCTCCAGCCCCATTCTACCATCGGTACACTAGACGCAGTCTTGCCTACCACCCCTACATAGTTGACATTCCACCTGTCCGTACCAAGCATTTTGCTAGTTCGTTTCTTATGCGAACCGCCAAAGAATAGAACGCACTGCCTGCTCATGTATTTCCCGATCACTACAAACTTGGTCTTTTCAAGGCAAGAGTGAATAGGCATCTCCTGGGTAAGCATGCAACACCTTAGACTACATCCTGCTCACCAAGCTTGCCCAGTTTCATTTTTAAAAAAAGAAGCGTTTGCCACCTTGTCTATGGGGGCAGAGCTGTGGAGCGAGTCAAGACAGAATACCGGAAAAGTCAATAGCACAGCGCTGGACTAACTTGATAGTATGTATAAAACTCAGGTTGCTAGAGGGTGAGGCCGCGGCGAAAGGGAGGCACAGCCTCACGGGAGTCTGGGGGGCGCCATAGCTATGCCAGCAGTCCCCCCTTTATGATGAACTTTTTTGTTTCTGAACGAGAGAAAAGCAGAAAATTCCTAGAATGTTATCTAGTTAAAAAAAACAACTTTTAACCAGGCTACCAACATTATTGAAACTCTGGCGGTAGCATCATTGCTTTGCATTCCAGCGAAAATGCAAAGCAAAGTGGCATATGAACTGGAGCTAATTGTAATAAAACGTTAGCATAGCTTTTAATTACTCCTTTGTTTTATAGATATAAATTAAACGCATAGTTATTAAACCTACACCTAACATGCACTTTACGAATAACTAACTAACACACATCTAATTTCCGACATAAATTAAACATTAAAAACCATAATTTCTCCAGATTGGTCTTGTTATCACGCCTTTAATTAATTTAAATGCCAAAATAACAAGATGTTAAGCCCTTAATTAACGAAACATAATGGATTGCACTCATAAATATGTATTTACTAAATGCGAGTTGTGGAAGACAACAGAAACACAATGATATATTTTCTTTCAGTCGTGCGTACCTATGTGTAGCATCTCATTATAAGTACACTACTACACCTCTCTTCCCTTGGGTGTCGTAAAAGGCGACTAACAGACTAAAGACTGCACATACATAATCATATCTTCTTCCAACTATAGGCAGAACACGTATATTTAACGAGCGAGTAGTAGTTTTAATACAATAAGTAAAGAAATTGATATTGACCTTTTTAATACCAGTGTTGCATCGATTAGACGTCTCATGACATGAGCCAGTTGTTTTTGAGGGTTACATTGATGAGCAGTAGATCCTACTTCCTACTATTATTATAAATGCGGAAGTGTGTAAGTATGGATGGATGTTTGTTACTCTTTCCCATAAAAACTACTGAATGCATTTGAACGAAATTCGGTGTATACAGATAGTTTATAACCTGGATTATCACATAGGATACTTTTTATCCCGATATTCCCACGGGAACAGGAACCACGCGGGTGAAACCGCAAGCGGCCGCTAGTAATTAATAATTCTGTACCTATTTGACTGAGTTAAATAGGTTATCACAGTTTAAGCTATTCTATTTTTATCGGTGAGGACCTGTGATTGTCTTTGCGATTTTATCTGTAAGTACCTATCTACATTGTAACATAGCTTTTGGTTTTCCTATCCATAAATAAATAAGTAAATCATCATAAATCTTTATTGCTTTATTTGGTATGGTACATAAAGGTCTTACTTTAGGTAATAATATGTCCTCAAAGGACATCATTTTTTTTGAGCCTTTTCTGAAAGTGCCGGCCAACAAAAAAAAAGGTAAGTATTGTTAGAACTAGCCATTTGGAGTAATAGTTAATATGGCACAAAAGTTGTATGATTGCTCCGAGCCAAGTTATACAAGTTCGAAGATTCATCTTTTTTATACATTTATTGATTCCTAATTTTTTTTCATATAAACAGATACGTACTATTTTTTTTGTTGGCCGGCACTTTCAGAAAAGGCCCAAAAATGTATGGAGCCCGAATGATCTCCTTTCTATAGCGGCATGCAACGGGCTCACCACCTACTTATCACGCACATGTGCAGTTATAATTTAGTGAAAGAAACGTGCCTAGTTTCTGACTAACCTTTTGGGGAATTATTCCATATTAATTAAGGAATATCCTATATTAATAGGCGTTCTGTGTATGTATGTAATTTCTTTCATTTGTTTAGAGAAATTAACGATAAGATGACGGCGTTACGATAGTCACAGTCTGTAACGCTAACGCAATACGAACAGCTTGTTTGATCGGCATCAGATTAGTGTCGTGTTATAATAAAAATGTCCAATTAATCTTTCGTTATGCTTTCTTAAGGCAAATGTGGGTGAGACGCGGTGTGGATTTCATATTGTGTGAACTAATTTGTTTTCACTTTTGACTAAGGGTTTGCGTCAACTATGTTATTATTACACAATCTTGAATTTGAACTGAAACTAAAATTATATAACTACCTCATATGGGAATCTAACCAACGTCCTCCGCAATCCAGGCGGCTGGTTTGACCACTAGGCCACCGAGGTATTGATTAGACCTGTCGAAATTTTATAGGACGCAATCATCGATGTGTTTCGACTGCTCGATTCCCAGAACTGTATAATTTATATTACATAGGTACCTACTACCTACCTAGTACTTATAGCGACTTCGATCACGTAGTTTTTATATAGCAAGTAGTATTCGCGCCCTGATCCCCTCCAAACAAATTCTGAAATAGGTGACTGCATCAACGAGCGAATTTCTTGATATTTCTATTCAGTCGCTATTTGGTGAAAAGTGGACTATGGCAGAAGACTGCTTTTGCGTCCTCATTGCCTATAGTCTCTGACTAATCTTTCGGGAAAATAGTCGTGGTTATAATTATGTATGTATGTTAAGCTAATTTTTATTATGTATTTGTTACCCCGGTCGAAGAGTGGCCAAGCGCTCGGCTCGATAACTGGATATCCAGTGTTCAACTCCCTCGGGAAAGTATGTTTCAGATATTATATCGATGCATAGTTCGAGTTTGCGATCACTGTGAACACAATCTGAACTTGGAAAAGGCGGTGAAAACGGAAAAGTTGGCTGTTTTCTATTAGCTGTTATTCAAAATATTTTAGATATTTCGCAATGAAATTTTCAACGTGCATTACAGAACGTATGTGTGAGGGGATGAACGAAGCCAAAACACGATGGCAAACATTTTGCTCGATAGAAAAAAATCCTGAAGTTAAAAATCAAATAAATCCTCTAAAATTTCATATAAATGCACATTACGACCGTGTCCCTTTTCGATTTCTTGACTGACTTGGCTTTCCAAAAAACTAAACATTTTTATTAACTTTTTGATAAAAATATGAATGGCGCTTACGAATTACCACGGACCCCGCCCCGCGCAACATCCAAATTTTCGCTGAGCGCCTGACCCCCCCTTAAGCCAATACCCATCAATATTAGCAAAGACTTGATTTCAATGATGGCAGCATTTTCTCAGCAGTGCGACAGTCTACTTACTAACTGACTTTACTTTAAGTACCTATCTATACTAATATTATAAAGAGGAAAGATTTGATTGTTTGTTTGTTTGGATTGAATAGGCCCCGAAACTACTAGACCGACTTAAAAAATTTTTCACCGTTGGGAAGCTACACTATCTCCGGGTGACATAGGCTATATCATATTTTCAAAAATTCGTCACGGGGTACGGGGTCCACGCGGACGAAGTCGCGAGCGTTCCGCTAGTATTATTTTGCATTACACAACTGACAAAATGTGTAAGTAAGTGTTTGGTAATGATGTATCAAATAAATAAACTATAGACAATTAGACATACGCTAATATCTTCCTTAACATTTTCCTTGGTTGTAACTTCATACGTAGGTATCACTCGCCTGCCTAACCGATAGGTATCTGCTATATTTCCAAATATAATAATATGCAAATTGTAATTGCGTACCTACTGGCAAAAACTACATCGGAACTAGTTACGGTCACTGCCATTCAATAGGAGCGCGCATGTGAAAATTTAACGGTCGCAAATTATGCTCTGTGGAATTTTACATACTCTTGTCATGCCCCACAGATAACACTAATTAAACCTAATTAATGAGATAGGTGTCTTTGATGACTCGGATTAATATGAGGTATGTCAAGTCAAGGCAGACATAATAATGACTTGCTTTGAATTAAACGCACTTATCCTTCGTGTATTTTTAAAGTTCTGAAGTAGTAAAATCAAGTAGATATGAATAATATAAATGCATTATGTAATAAAGTTCCATCGGAAGCAAGTCGTCGTTTATCAGTTTCAATGTGAAATAAAAATAATATGTAATTTAATAAAATATTTCTTATGGAAAAGCACGCATTGCCCAATTCACATTATTTTAAGGCAATTTAAAACTCAGCCAAAGAAGCAACATATGTCAGTTTCAAATAAAAAAATGTTTATGTAATATACAATAATTGTAAAGGACTTAAGGTAATTACAGCAAACGCTTCAAGAAATATTAGCATACATTGCTTGCTACTATGCTAAAAAATTATAATAGTAGGTAATTTTTCTCTTGATGAATAATTGAGTGGAAGTGTCCAAACATTGAATACAACCAATACGTCATCTTAGTTTCACCACGTCACTGTTTCCCGTCCGATGATGAAGCGCTCGCATCTAAATCTAGTTTCGCACGAAACATAGTTATTAAAAGGTACTTGGCTAGTTATTATCTGCACCCATTTGTCATTATTAATCTTGCTGTGCGTTTACGCATTTGTCAAGTTACCGCGCTTGTAGTTAATCAGGTGTCCGATGTTTAAAGCGGTAGAAGATGTTCTACTGATATATTTTGAAGATTTGAGTTTCATTTACTTAGTTAAACTAAAAAAAGGTGTGTTGGATCTTTGTTGCGAGATGGTGGAAGCGGATTTGGAAAGCAATTTGTACGTTTATGGTTGTTGTATCTTTGCGCCACTGAAATTGTTTAGAAACATGTTTTAAGGTGTTTTCATATTAGGTACCTACTTATAATACTTAATCATATTTTTTTCTACACATAACACGGATAATGTTCATCAATAATTTTGAAACGGATGTCGCTTGTAAGCTTTTAAGATTTATTAAGTGTAAGTAAATTAGGGTACTAATTTGATGTGTTAGTTAATCAAATCAATCGTATAGTTTTTTTTTATTAATCAAGGTGCTAATTACAAATAAGTCGTCGCACTTCAAATCCATGATGACATATGTAAGGATTGCTTTATCTAAACTTGTCCGTCAACCAACAGTATAGATTAATTGGCTATTATAAGGCTATTTATTGAAGACTATCGACCGTCCACGACTTCGTCCATGAACACGCATATGTCATGATACCGAAGTTATTATTAAAATCCTACCTGTATGGCTATTTACATCGCAACTCCTGCTTTGAACGGATCGACCTTTTTTGAAATGTCTAAAAACTTCATTACATAAATATGTCTAAAGTTAGACAACATAGACAACAGATACTCTCACTTTTTCGCCAATACTTAAAGAAAGAAACGCAACAAAGTAGGTTTGTGTTATTTTAAGCTTTCGTTACTTTGACGTTACTATTTTTAATTTACACTGTTTTGATAAATGAACGTGTTTCACAAATTGAGGTCAACGTGAAATCATTTTCGTATATCATTATCACTCATGAAATCTATTTTCCGCAGAAAGCGGTCTATTGGTTCATTTATGACTCCCTCCAGTGATGTTAAAGCTAACCCATTAGTTCCCTAGATTGTGTCTAGCTTCACAAAAGGTTGACTCGGAATCTATTGCTTTCCAGATAATGATGAAGGCATTAGTGTCTTAACTTTTTGTTCGGCACTTAATGTACGTAATCTACTCCGCTATAAATTTCTAGTAAGAGTGCTCTCTGATGTTAAAATTAAAATTGGAAGAGTCACTTATGAATAAATTAGGAAAAAAAGGTTGTAAAAAAGAGCAGAGTATCGCTTTCTTGTACGATTATGTACTCAGACACGTATGACCGGTATTATGCATCAACTTCTACAGCAAATAAGTGGAAACTTTGTTAATGATGATCATAAAATTTATAAAAATTTAGTGAGCAAGTCAGAAAAATGTTTTTTTTACTCTGAATGTTTGTCGTTCCATCTCTGAAATAGCTTTGTTGTGGTATTCATAACTCCTAAGTATTACGCAACGCGAAAGTTTAAAAAATAGAAGACATTATGTAGTCGCCACTCAGACGTGGCGACTACGCGACGTAGGGAACTGGTAGGTAGGTAGGTAGGAAGGATGTACTTACAGGGATGATGAGTCAGGAACCGTCGTGCGAGCTGACCACGGGCGGCGAGGCTTGCGGGCGGCGATGTAGGTTGGTTCCTGGCGCACAGTCACTACACTAAACAGTTCACTAGGGGCACTGGTTAAGGGCGTTTAGGTCGAGCTCTTCACTTTAGGTTCAGGAGTCACTATAATAAGGCAGATAGCAGCGCGCGTATTTTGTGGGCGTCTCGCGTTAGCTAGCAGAAGACTGGTCGGCGCGCGCGGCTCACCAAGCTAGCGGCGGCGGCTCGCGCAGCGGTGGCGCCGCGGCAGACAGGCGGACGCGGTCGTCAACAACCGCTGGGTCCGTCCCGGCTTTGGCGGGAACATCCTCCGGGGGCCAGGGGGGGCTCATCCACTGGGAGCCTGGCGATCCGGAATACAGGCCTCCGAAGATGTCCGTTCGCGGTGTCCAGGTCTACCACCCGCACGACGCCATCCTTCCCAGGCAGGGTGCGAGCAATGCGCCCCAGTCTCCATTGGAGGGCAGGCAGGTTGTCCTCCTTGATGAGGACGAGCTCGCCAACTCGGGGAGGGGAGGATGGGGACAACCATTTGGAGCGGGTTTGGAGGGTATGAAGGTAGGACTGGGTCCACAGCGTCCAGAAGCGCTGGGAAAGGGCCTGTACCATTTGGAATCGCCTACGTGTGGAGATCGGCCTATCTTCCACGGATAGTTCGGGAAGGGCCGTTAGTGGGCGGCCTATGAGGAAATGTCCGGCTGTAAGCGGCTCAAAGTCTGAGGGATCAGACGAAAGTGGGCAGAGAGGTCTAGAGTTAAGGACAGCTTCGATTCGTGCCAAAAGTGTAGAGAATTCCTCGAATGTGAGGTGCTGTTCGCCAATTACGCGATATAAAAGTTGCTTTGTTGATTTTACGTTGATCTCATGTAACGCACCGAACCATGGTCCCTTAGGGACGTTTAACAACCAAGTAATGTGCTGACCAGCGAGCTTGTGCGCAATCGTATCATTGTTCAAGGCAAGAAAGTTTTGTACTTCGATGAGCTGATTTCTAGCGCCTACATAATTTGTACCGCAGTCCGAGCGGATGAGAACCGGGGCACCGCGGCGTGCTATAAAACGCTGTAATGCCGCGAGGAACGCTTCCGTGCTGAGGTCCGAGACCGGTTCTAAATGAACCGCCTTAGTCGAGAGGCACACGAATATACAAAAGTACGCTTTTAAGAGTTTAACATTACGTAGGGTACTAGATTTAACGAGGAATGGTCCGGCAAAATCGGTCGTGACTTGACTAAATACTGGCTGAGGCGTAACTCTATCGGCTGGCAGGTCGGCCATGAAGGGCGCTTGCGGCTGGGCCCGGCATCGAAAGCATCTAATGCATTTAAAAACTCGGTGTCTAATAATACGGCGCGCGGACAATATCCAAAATTGTTGGCGTAGGATAGCGTGTAAAGTGTCAGCGCCAGGATGGCAGTGTATTTTGTGGTAGTGGTCAATGATAAGGTCTACAAGTGGGCTAGAGCTGGGAAGTATGAGCGGGTGCTGCGCGTCATATCGGATAGACGCATGGGACAGTCGTCCACCAACTCTAAGGAGCTCATCTTTAATGAGAGGTGACAGCCGCTGGAGTCTGACGGAGCAGATTTTGCCAGTTTGAAGGCGGTGGATGTCCTCCGCAAACTCATTGTGCTGGACACTGCGCACCCAGTAAAGTAGGGCCTCTCTTCGTTCACTGACGTACAAGGGGCCTGAGCGTCGCGAATCTGGGTGGTGTCTGCAGTTGTGCAGAAAGCGTTTTAGACAAGCTGTCACTCCGACGAGCTTGTCTAGTGAACTGAACCGAGTGAGCAGGTCAAAGTCAAGACCGGGCACTGTGACCAGTGACGGGACGTGTTTGGGCTTAAGGCCGGGCAGGGCGTGATGGCCCAGAGCTAAGGGCATCGCAGGCCAAGACTCACAAGGCTGTCCAAGCCACGTGGGAGACCACCATAGGTCGTGGGCTGACAGGGATTGCGCAGACATTCCTCTGCTTGCGCAATCTGCCGGGTTGAGCTCAGAAGGTACGTGTCGCCAGGTACATTCTGGTGAGCCTGAGCTGATTTTGACTACCCTGTTGGCTTCAAAGGGTTGAAGACGGTGAGGCGGTGTATTGAGCCAGGCCAGGACTATCGTACTGTCTGACCAACATATGTGTTGTTGTATACTGATATGGGCCGATAACTGAACCGACACACGGATCATGAGCTGGGAGAGTAGAGTGGCGGCCGACAACTCTAACTTGGGGATTGTGAGGCGGTTCTTGATTGGTGCGACTCGCGACTTGGCGACAATCAAGTGTACCAAAGTATCTCCGGAGGCATCGAGCTCATGGAGGTAAACAACGGCGGCAAACCCGGCTTCAGAGGCATCTGCAAACCCGTGAAGCGAGTATGCAGCTGAGCCTTTGCTTGCACAAACGTGCCGAGGGAAGCGAATGCTAGACAACAGCGGCAGATCCTCCGAGATATGGTGCCACTCCGTTTGCACTTCAGAGGGAGTGGGCTCATCCCATTCCAGCTTCAGTAGCCACAATTGCTGAAGCAGCAGCTTTGCGCGGAAGATAACGGGGGAAACCCAGCCGTTTGGGTCATAAAGTGAGGCTACGGTGCTTAAAATAGACCGCTTTGTGACATGTGTGATGGGGGGCAGAGAGATGCGGTAAGTGAACTCGTCTGACTGAGGGCTCCACTGTATACCGAAGACCTTAATGGACGTGGATTCTGGGTTCATGTCGAAGTCCTTGGGCATGTCACATTGGTTGTCGGGAAATCTCTCGAGCAGCTTAGGCGAGTTAGATGTCCACTTACTGAGCTGAAAGCCGCCTAGGTCTAGCAGACTTATCAACTCGTCCTGAAGTGCTTGGGCGGATTCAACCGTGTCATGACCACACAAGATGTCATCAACGAAGATAGACTTGCGAAGAACCTGAGCGGCTCCAGGGTAGCGATGGCCTTCATCATCAGCCAGCTGGAGCAGGGTGCGGATTGCATGATATGGGCTTGATCTTAAGCCGTACGTGACTGTATTGAGGGCGTAGGTGAGCAGAGGGTGATCTGATGAGGACCGCCATAGTATCAGCTGATACCGTCTCTGGTCTGGGGCAACCAGCACATTTCTGAACATCCTCTGAATGTCAGTGCTGAAAACGACTGGATGCGTTCTGAAGGACATGATGATGTCCACAATGTCCTGTTGAAGGGCGGGGCCTGTGTGTAGGCATTCATTTATGCTGACACCATTGGAGCTTTTGCAGCTACCATCAAAAACAATGCGCAGCTTGTCCGACCCTGACTTAAATACGCCATGGTGAGGGATGTAGAAGTGAGGTTTATGGGCGAATGTATTTGGGTGACAGGGAGCCATGTGTCCTAATATAAATAAATAATAAATAAATAAATGTTTTATTTCAAAACCAGATTACAGTTACAAACATATTTTTGGGGCCCCCTTTTAGATATAAGGATCTGTACCAGAAGACCCCGCTCTTCCATATCTATAAACTTATTTCTAGTTTTGCAATGCCAAATTATAAAGTTTTAACTAGAAAAGTACATAATTTTTAACTATGTGAATGTGTACGTATGTGTGTCAGTGTGCGTGTATGTGGGTGTGTTGGGGTGTGCGTGTGTGTGTGAAATGTATGTGTGTTTCTATAGATACAGTATTTTATAAATTTGTTTTAAACACAATATATAATTAATAAATAAATAAATAAATATCAATACATAAATTAAGCATTCATACAACACATTTTAGAACATCTTCTGTCTCGCTATAGGTTAAAGTTTGTAGCCATTTAATTATTATATTTTTGTAGTATGAATGTTTTTTGAGTATATATGTGTAAGTTTATTTATCTTATTATACAAGAAAGTTGACATTCTATGAAATTGTTGAGCTGCAAATCTAGTCCTGGTGGGTTTGGTTTGGACAGCAACCATTTTATTTCTTTTATTTTGTTTATTTGGATCGAAGCCTAATAATTTATGTTTTTTTAGAATTACATGAAGAATAAAAAGTTTTCTTATTGAAAGGACGTTACTTAACCTATATAATTCTTCAGTAGGAAATCTTCGTCGCTTGAAGTATATTACCTTTAGCAAAGACCGTTGTGATCTTTCTACTTCTAGAAATTTTGTCTTGGACGAAGCGCCCCATATAGGGAGACAATAAGTCAACACTGACTGTACAAGTGCAATATAAATTAAATGTAATAAATTTTTATTTTTAGTTTGATTAGTATGTGCACTTGCAGTAATTGGTACCACATGTCTCAGGGTTTTGAACATCCACGTTAACTTTCTTATCCTATTTGATATTTGTTCTAATTGGTTATGCCATGTCAATTTTTGGTCAACAACAACTCCCAAGTATTTTGTGTGAGAAACCTTATTAATTGTAGGACATCCACATAAGTTACGATCATAGTTGTTTATATTTTTGCATCTGTGTATTTTTATTTGTAGGTCATTCTTTGGCTGTGTTTTATTAGTTATGCTAAAGCAGATGTAATTTGTTTTTTGTGTATTTAAAGTTAGTAAATTGTTATCAAGCCAGCTCGCAATCTTTTCCATTCCCGCTTCTGCTTGGACACGTAGGCTGCTCCAAGAAGGACCCTCGAAGACCACTGCAGTGTCATCTGCGTAAGAAAATATGTGACCGCTGCTTAGTTTCATATTACAAAGGTCATTTATGTAAACCAAGAATAGCGTTGGTCCCAACACGCTGCCTTGAGGGACGCCGTAGCCTATGTACCTATCAGCGCTCACATATTCCCCAACTTTTACTTGTTGTTTTCTTTCTGTAAGGTAGTCCTTTAGAAGCGCCAAGGGAGCACCTCTTATACCATATGCTTCAAGCTTGTTCACAAGGGTGGGAACTGATACGGTGTCAAAGGCCTTCTTTAAGTCAATAAATACTGTCAGGCACTTATTCCCTTTGTCTAGTATATCAACTACTAACGAGCTTAGAGCTAATACGGAGTCTTCAGTAGATTTTCCTTTTCTAAAGCCGTATTGAGATGAAGATAGTAAATTAAATTTTTCAAGGTATTTTAAAAGTCTAACATTTATTAATTTTTCCAAAATTTTTGAAATAGAGGGTAACACAGAAATAGGTCGATAATTATTTATATCTTCTCTGTCCCCTCCCTTGTGAACAGGAGTGATAATCGATTGCTTTAATAAGGCTGGGAAAACGCCATTTCTAAAACATACATTCGCCAAATGGGTGATAATTGGTACAACTTCATCTTTAGCAAGCTTAAGAAAAGTTGTGGAGATTTTATCGTAACCAGTGGCACTATTAGATTTTAGGCTCAATAAAGTGGAATGCACCTCATCACAATCTGTATCGAGCAGCACAAAAGATGACGATTGAGACAATGATACATTCAAATAACTTCCAAGAGCAGGAGGCTTGACCCTTTTTAGAATTTCATCTGCAAGTTTTTTACCGATTCCTGTAAAGAAATCATTCATATAATTAACGCTATCAAGAGGAGTTGATTTTGTCATTAACAATTCATAGTTATGATTTTTATTTTGCTGTGAGTACGTAATATTCTTTATGTTATTCCATAGACTTTTAGTATTTTTCATTGATTTATTAAGTTGCTCTCTTTCATAATTATGTTTAAGTTTCTTTATCAAATTGTTGCAGAAATTACGATATCTTTTATAGGTAATTTTGAGTATTTCATTTGAAGGATCTTTACGAAGTTGCTTTTGCATTTTATTTCTATTTCTTATACACTTTAGTATTCCAAAGGTTATCCAAGGTTTTATGATACGTTTAGATTTAGGTATAGGAACTGTTGATGTGTTTTCGACTAAAGATTCTCTTAGTTTATTAACTAATAGTTGAATTATAATGTCCGGCTCGTTACAGAATAATATTTCAGACATATTTTTTTCTTTTAAAGATGTTAGGGCGTTTTCAAAATTAGTAATAGTTTTTGTTTTGATGCATGTTGATTTATTTTTTATTTTTGAAAGAGATAAACAAGTAGTAAGGTGATCAGTTATAGTAGTGAAGAGAATTGCAATATTAGCAGATCGTTTCTTTTTGTCTATTTTGAGGATAAAATGGTCTAAGCAGCTATTTTCTCGAGTGGGCAGGTTGTGACCCGGTAATAAACCATGAAGTGATAACATATTTAAGTAATTATGTCTGTTATTGCATTCATAAGTACATTCGTTATCTTTTACTATGGTATTAATATTGATGTCTCCCGCTATCACTATATTTTTATTTAATTTTAATTTTAAAGTATTGAGATGGTCACTTAGGCTTTCTATAAAGATGTCTGCATTTTTGTTGGACTAAGTCGATGTATTCGGCCATAAAGTCGACGTATTTAGAACGCAGGGACGGGTTCGCCATTAGCTTCTTCTCAATATTGAGGAATCTGCGTAATGCGATAGGGTGAGTTTTACCTAGTTGAGGGGCGTCCTTTAGAAAGGGCAGAGCGACCGTATATCTGCCTGAGGGATCGCGTGTAGTGGTAGAGCGGAAGATTTCCTCGCATTGTTCCTCCAGGGGATCAATATGAGTGCGAGATTGAGGGAGGGGCTCCTCAGACTCCCAGAACCTTTCCAGACTCTGACGTATGTCCTGGACTGATTCAGCTGAGTCTGGTTGTGAGCTGACGACGTGAGCTGAGTTAACCTGCTGCGCCGGCTGCGCATACAAGTCCTCAATGGGTCCTATCAACGCGAAGTCGAAAATCGTGCCGAAGGCTATGGGCTTGCCCGGGCCCAACGAGACCTTAGTCCCGTCCAACACCTGGCCAAGAACGTCCGACCCCAATAAGAGGTCGATCGGGGCTGGTGTGTGGTAAAGCTGGTCAGCCAATGGCACGGGTGGCTGGCCTAGTACGTGGGAAATGTTTGGTACCTTCTCTAAGGGAAGGTAGCCAGTGACGTTTTTTAAAATGTGAGCTGTGGCAGTAATTGTAGGAGTATCATTGTGAGTGGGTCGGCATACTATTGTTATTGCCGCCTTTGACTCATGTTTGTGCTGATTCCCAACTCCTGTAATTTTTAAAGAAGTGGGTTTTGATGGCAGGTTCAAAAGTCGTGCCATGTGTGACGTTATTAACGTCAGCATACTGCCACAGTCCAATAAAGCCCTGGCTGTGTGAAGATGGCCATGTACGTCCGCGACTCTTAGTGAGACGGTTGGCAACAAAATGGGTGTGCCAGTGGGCACAGAAGGTGAGTGAGCTGATTGAGTATCAGCTGAAATTGTATGAGCTGAGTATGTATCAGCTGTGTGGGCATGGGTTGACTGGGCATGGGCTAAATCTACCTCTTCGCTAGGGTGCTCTGTGATAGTAGGGAGTCATAATTGCTGGCGGCGTTCGCGGGGCCTACCTGGCGAACCGGACCTGGGCGGGCTGGCTCTGTGAGCAGAGCTGGGTTGCGCCTGTTTGGCATGTGCGGGTTCGTGCCGCCTGCTGTTTCTGGGACGCTCCCTCGAGTGCTCTGTCAGCTGTGGTGGGGGCACATGTACAGACGACGAATGAGCTGAGTGCGTTGGGCCGTCTGGTCGATGGAGGGACGTGTGGTGGTTCGTACTCCCACAGTTCTTGCATGCCCCCCTTGACCTGCACTCGCTCTCGTAGTGACGGCCGAGACAACGCTGGCAGCGCTCGCGTGCCTGTACGAAGTCCCAACGGCCCTGTGTTGGCTGGGCATTGTACCATCTGCACGTCATGAGCGTATGTCCCCTAATGGCACAATAGGGACAGTAGGGCGTCGAGCGTGAGGAAGAGGACGATGACGATGATGAGGAGCAGCTTTGCTGGTAGGCCGAGTAGACGGGGAAGGGCTGACTGCGAGCCGGGGAGGTGGACGGGCGGTGACGCATTTGCTGCGCTGGGCGGAACGGTTGGTGAGTAGGCTGCTCATGGGCGCGGTGAGGCGATGGAGCTGAGGAACGGCCACGGTAATGGTCGGGTTGTTGCTGAGCCATCTGAGCATAAGTGCGATGGGGCAACTGAGGAGGCGCGCGGCTACGAGAAGGGCCGGGCTGGGGCTGAATGGGTTGAGCCATGGCTATGTTGGAGAACTCTGTCTCCACACAGCGCGCGTGCTCCTCGAGGTAGGAGATAAGGTCCCTTAACGTGGGCAGGGTGTTACTAGACCCGTGCCTGCGTTCAAATAGCGTGCGGAGCTCGCCCTTGAGCTTCCGCACCACTATTGACACAAACACGTAATCGTCTCCTATGGGCAAGTCTAAATTGTTGAGGGCACACTGAGCCGATATGAGCGGCGTGAGGAACAGTGTGCGGATGTTCGAGCGCGTATGGATGCTTGGCAGCCCCAGGATGATGTCCACAAAACTATCAATGAGAACCCGGCGGTTCTCGTACCGCTTGGTGAGGATGTCCATGGCCACGGCAAAATTTTCATTGGTGACCTTTAAGTGGGACACCATACTTAATGCCTCACCGCTGAGACATGAGAATAGGTAGTGGAGCTTGACTGCGTCCGACAGGGTCGCCATGTCGTCAGTCAGACTCCTAAACAGCGCAATGAAGGAAGGCCAG
This sequence comes from Scoparia ambigualis, assembly GCA_963921215.1. Taxonomy (NCBI): domain Eukaryota; kingdom Metazoa; phylum Arthropoda; class Insecta; order Lepidoptera; family Crambidae; genus Scoparia; species Scoparia ambigualis. The sequence goes on from OY992509.1 coordinate 18,958,530, forward strand.
TCCTCCACTTTTGAGCTGAACCTGGGCAGCGCTATCTTGGGGAGGACGGCTGTGGGCGTATTGACGCCGAAACTGGGCTGAGCGCTATGGGTTGGGGATGACGTGGAAGAGGGTAAGATTTCCTCCCTAGCCACAAGAATCCCAATGTACGCCCCGGAGGCTTTTGTGTGGTTCTCAGTGTATGCCTTCTCGGTCTTCTCGTCCAGGTCCTCCTCGTCAAGAATGCTATAATACACTGAGTCCAGCTTCTCCTTTATGCCCTGTATCTGTGCGAAACGCACGTTGAATTCCGTTATGGAATGTTTGGTGTCGCCAGCAATGATCAGTGATCCCATCTCTAGGAGCTGGTGTAAAGCTTTGGCGGCCTCCCTAAATATCGCGGCTTGTGACTTGGTCGGCATCGCGATGAATAAAAGGAGACAAAAAAAAATAATAAAAAATAAAAAATTAAACAAATTTAAAGGCAGTAAAAAGAACAACACCCTGTATATATTCTATAGTTGGGCTGGAGGTATTTGTTTACTAAGGTAAGGGCAAATGGGCTAAAATTAACGCAACAATAAAGAAAGCAAAACTAAGTTGGGGCGCCTTGTATATGGCCTACGGGTGGGCAAACGCGTGTATGTGTAGGTATGTCTGTGTATATGTATGTATGCTTATTGAACGCGCGTACGTAACATTAGCCGACCGCAAGCAAAAAACAAACAAAAACAACAAAAACAAAAAGAATCACGTTATCCGTAGCCCACTGTTGGGCAAGGCGCTCACAATCGGGCAGACCTGTTGCCGACACTGGCGCGAAGAATGAGTCAGTCGCAAATAAAAAAAAATAAAAATAAACTAATAATAAAAACTTAATTAAACTTAACGTGTGTAGAAGCGAAGGCGACGCACGCAAATAGCCGTAAGCGATATAAAAAAAACTGATGAAACTAAATGAAACACACTAAGCTCATGTGGTGAGCACGCACCAAGAATGAGCCGATCGCAAAGGCAAAAATAAAAAATAAAAAAATAGATATAAAATTAACACGAGCGAAAAAATAAAACACGCTATTTGGCACGCGTGGTGAGCATGCACGAGATCTGAGCCGATTTAACACGACAACAACATAAAAAATTCCTTAAAAAATAAAACGGGAAAAACAACAATATCGTCGTCTAGACGCGGGTGTGTTATTACGTAACCAAAGTTATATGTGCAACCGAAAAACGTAAAACGCAAACGTAACGCAATAATTTAACTACTAAACCTAACGCATCATTAGTACAAGTAATACACAATTAGTACACTAGCTCGCTCAAATCACAAAGACATTGTATGACACCATAAAATCAACATCAACAACATAAACACTAAACTTGTTAGCGTAAATTAACTAGGAGTTAGCACGAATCGGATACTGGTACGAACTTTTATTTGGAACACGATACCCGAAACACGAATTTTTATTCGTGTAGGTAGGTCAACTTTGCAACGACTGTCGCGCAGAAAAGATTTTGTATGGAGATGAAATTATAAATGTTAGGAAGTGAAATAGATATAATTATGAAACATTATTTTTAGCGGACTGTAAATAATTAATCAAAGTTAAGGGCTGATTCGGGGCTGATTATGGTCGAAAGACCATGAAATTTAGAGGTATTCCGTGCTCGATTGGACCAAATGTAGTCGCCACTCAGACGTGGCGACTACGCGACGTAGGGAACTGGTAGGTAGGTAGGTAGGAAGGATGTACTTACAGGGATGATGAGTCAGGAACCGTCGTGCGAGCTGACCACGGGCGGCGAGGCTTGCGGGCGGCGATGTAGGTTGGTTCCTGGCGCACAGTCACTACACTAAACAGTTCACTAGGGGCACTGGTTAAGGGCGTTTAGGTCGAGCTCTTCACTTTAGGTTCAGGAGTCACTATAATAAGGCAGATAGCAGCGCGCGTATTTTGTGGGCGTCTCGCGTTAGCTAGCAGAAGACTGGTCGGCGCGCGCGGCTCACCAAGCTAGCGGCGGCGGCTCGCGCAGCGTTGGCGCCGCGGCAGACAGGCGGACGCGGTCGTCAACAACCGCTGAGTCCGTCCCGGCTTTGGCGGGAACACATTATTTGTTTACCCGCATTGAATTTTATTTATTTATTTATTAGCCTTTATTGCCAACTAAATTCTTAAAACAATTTCTACATGCTAGTTTATTAGTTAAACTGTTGGCGTGTCTTGCGACACTAAGGCCTCCTCCAGCTTTTTCCAGTCTTCTCTTATTTTTGCCATTCTTTGCCATAGTGGACCTGCAATCTTTTTAATGTCGTCAGACCAACGTTTTCTTTGTCTTCCTCTACTTCTTTTTGTTTGAAATTTAGGTGTCCACTCTGTGATGTCCTTTGTCCATTTATTTTTGTTTTCTCTGAGCATGTGGCCCAGCCATCTCCATTTTAGTTTTTTGTTTTTGGTTGCAACATCTTCTACTTTTGTTATGCGTCTTATATCTATAGCTCTTTTTCTGTCTCTCTTTGTAAGGCCCAATATGCTTCTTTCCATAGCCCTTTGGTATGTGATTAGTTTTTGCTGTTGTTTTTGTGTGTTTGCCCAGGTCTGGCAACCATAAGTTAATATGGGTAATATGCATGTTTGATATACTTTTCTTTTTATTGTAGTGCTACATTGTTTACTTTTCATTATTTCTTTTAAAGACCAATACCTTTTTCATGAGTTGGCAACCCGTCTTTCTATCTCTAGCGTCATTTGGTCATGAAATGCAATTAATTGGCCCAAGTATATGTAGGAATTTACGTATTCGATTTCATCCTCTTCTACTTTGATTTTTCCTTCACATGATTTGTTTGTTATTATTTTAGTCTTTGTCTTATTGATTCTTAGACCTACTTTTTTGCTTTGTTGTGACAGGTCCTGTAGCATTGTTTGAAGGCTTTCTGCATTATCTGTTATAAGTATAATATCATCAGCAAATCTTAGGTGGTTTAAGAGTGTTCCATTAATATTAATTCCTATATTGTCCCATTCCATCTTTCTAAAAACTTCCTCTAGTACTGATGAGAAAAGTTTTGGCGAGAGTGGGTCTCCCTGTCTCACTCCTCTGGCTATTGGAAAAGTTTCCCCCTCGGTTTCTAGCTTTATTCGTGCTGTGCTGTTTGAGTATATATTTTTTATTAACCTTATATACTTCTTTTCTACACCTTGGTTTTTCAAAGCTTCCCAAATGTTATAGTGCTCTAAGGAGTCGAATGCTTTATTATAATCCACAAATGCCAAATATAGTGGGTAGTTATATTCTTGACATTTTACGATCAGCTGTTTTATCACGTGTATATGGTCTATTGTGGAGAAGCCAGATCTAAATCCAGCCTGTTCTCTTGGTTGTTGTTCGTCATGTTTTTTTGTAATGCGATTTAGTATTACTTTTGAGAACACCTTATATACCTATATTAGACATCAGGCTTATTGGGCGGTAGTTGCTTATTTTTGATCTATCTCCTTTTTTATAAATGAGGGTTATAGTGCTTGTTGTCCATTGTATGGGTATGGTTTCAGTGAATAGGATGCGATTGAAAATGTTGGTTAGTCTTTTGTTTGTTTCTGGCAGCGACGCTTTTATCATCTCATTGGTTACTTGATCTGGTCCAGGAGCTTTTTCGTTTTTTTGTGTCTTACTGCATATTGGGTTTCGCTTTCAAGAATTGGGGGAATTTCTTCAGTAATGTCTTCGAGGTCTAAGTAGCTTTCTAATGTGTTTTCTGTAGAGTATAGTTTGCGATAGTAGTCTGTAGCGATCTTTATGATTGGCATTCTCCTCGTTTCTTGTTTATTATTCATTTTCTTCACTTTGGGGATCCATAGCTTCTCATCTTTCAGTTCTTTTAAAGCTTTGTTTATACCTCCGGTTTTGGTTATGTTTTGTGTAATGATTCTAATCCTTCAATTTGACCTATCTTGTTTTATGCTGCGACTTATTTCTTTACTTATTTCAGTAATTTTTTTTCGTGTTATTTTATCTCTTCTGTTTTTTAGCAAATTTTTCCTTTCCTGGATTAGATCCAATGTGTTAGAGGTAAGTCTACTTTTATTATTATTAAATTTTACATTTTGTTTCGTATCATACATGTCGCTTATTTCTTTATTATAAAGAACGCGCATTGAATATTTATCCCTTAATGTTTTTTAAATATTTTAGCGTTTTATTAACGCTTAAATAAATATACCTACTTAATATATATTTTTTTTAAACACTAAAAATAGACGACAACCTCAAGCGGGAATCGAACCACTCACCTTCCGCATTCCGGGCGGCTGCCTACCACTTGGCTACCGAGGTCTGGTTTTCACCTTTGTCAGTGCTTGATGCTTATGTTTTTTAGTCAACATTGCTTCATCAAATCTTAGAAGTTTTTACCTCTGAAATCCGAAAGAAATATTTTTACAAATATTTGAACATTCGCTTAAGATGAAGCTGCGTTATATATTAATGTTTTTAGAGTTTTATTAACGCTTTTATATACTTAAGTAAAAAAATAATAATTTTCTTTGAAATATTTATCCCTGTATAAATAATTACTAACCATGTACGTGTATGTTTAATGTAGGTTTATCAACATATGTATGTGTCAACGTAGTAACCAAAGGATTATTACTAAAATTATAGTCTTGACTTGACTATTATTATAGTCTATATAAACTAGAGGTAGCGTATATTTCCAATAAAATAAATGTTTTGGAAATCGGTTAAGTAGTTTTTGAGAATAATCCCTAGACTAACAAGAAAACATTTTTGTTATTCATTACTGCATACTCGTCGTCATAGTAAGTTTCGTCGTCTGTAACTTTCAGGATCTCCTTAAATTTTTGGTTAAAACTAAAAACACATCTCACTAGTACACTCCAACTATTAGAAATGAAGACACCAACATCATTTACTAGTGCAATCTTATCTATTCGAACGTATATTTGACGTTGGCTCATTCAATGTAATAGCCACCACTAAGTAACAATTATGACATACCCGCTGTGAGTACTAAGAAACGCAACAGCGATTAGTTTGCGACAAAAATTGTAAATCCGTTCAGCTATGCACAGAGACAAGTGGCCAGTTCTTCGCTTAAGTTATTTTAAATCGTGTGCACCAACTCCTTGAACGGACACACCGAACAAATAAAAAATAAAAATAATTATTGCTCTGTCTTACTCTTTGTAGAGCCTTAGCAGTCACTCTCATTTTCGCTAAATGGTCAATCCTCAAGATTGTGTGAGAGATGATGTGAATGAGAAGGGATTGGATGATTTGATGACGAATGACCGAGTTGTATGGAAGAAAAAGATATACTGGTCCTACCCTAAATAACATGGTAACAGGGCAAGCGAATGATAGTCAATCAATCATATTCCATTTGAATTAATAAAATTAATAATTATCGATATTCCCACATGATAATAATAACATTTAAGGGCAATTATGCGTGGAAGTTGTCCTTTATTAAATAAATCTTTTTTTTATTTAAGTATAACATTTTTATTATCCATTACAAATATTTTAACTGCTTCTACAAAGATTCTTACGTTAGTTAAGTCGTAAAAGAGCGAGTGCAATATCAGTTTGTCTATAGAGCTTTATTTTTTTTACATAACGTGCCAGCATTCCTATAAAATTACGACTCAACTCATGAAAATAGTTATGTTACGGTCAACTGTGTGCGTATGCAATATTTATAGCATTTTAAATTATTCTGTAATGCACGCTACGAACAAGGAAAGGACATCGTATGATAGTAATGTTAATACGAATTTAAATAGTTATGTTCTTAGAGCCGGCTTGAAGTACTTTCTAAGGCACGACGCGACTTGTGCACTTATGCCATAAATGCGTAATATTACTTGTAACTTGGAGAACAAATCAGGAGACTATTCTGCAGGAGGTTTGATATTAGGTTGGTCCCGTTGGTCCTGGTTGTTGTCTTAATGGAAGTTTTTAAAACTCATAAACCCGCATTGGGTCAGCGTGGTGGGTTATATCCCAATCTCCCCATGTACAGTGGATCATGTGGGAAAGCTTGTATTCAGCACAAGCATAAAAAAATAAAATAACCGTGTCATGTAGCGGTGAAAGAATACCTACCACCCTCTCTCTTTCCTTGGGTGTCGTAGATGGCGACTAACGGACTACAGACTGCATACAGCCAACAGCATTGATGACTTCCAGAGCGGTGATGGGCTCACCACCCATCGCACTAAACACATGTGCAGTTGCTATTTGGTGAAAAGTGGACTATGGCAGAGGACTGCTTTAATAGACAATAGTCGTGATTATATGTATGTACCTATGCATAAAAAATATGAATAGTCCTAGGGGTTTATTTATAAGACCTAAAGCCACAGTTATAGGACGTTTATAGTTATTTAATGATTTACTGATGACGATATATAGCTAAGCAAGTAGGTAACTAAAGTTTAAGTTTTTATTTTACATACCTATAGTTTTTCGAAAGCTCCTTAATCCTAACGCTATTGGCTTTGAAAGTTTCAATGATGGGGACAATGCGATTATCCCAGTGAACAGACGGTTAATAGCTAAGATCTATACTTAATGATTATAACTGGATGGAAAGTTAAAGTTATTTCATTTGTGTTGGAACGTAATAGACTTAGAACTAATAGTCCGGTTGCTCGAAAGTTACAGGCATGAATACGTGTTTGGACAACATTTTTCAAAATGGCTTTGTATGAGTAATACGGCTAATGAGTTACTGCGAATGATAGGTTCACCACCTGTCACGCTGAGCAAATGTGCAGGTTGTTCTTTGGCAAAACGTGGTCTGTGGCAGTCACAGATATCAGAACTGTATTCCGTGGTGGCAGTGGTTTTGCGGTCCTCGTTGGGTGGACTCTGAATAATTCTCCTTGGATAATAGTCGGGAATTTATGTAATGTACGACTAATGAGTTTTAACTAAGGTCTAGGAATCTTTGTTCCCCTCAAACCCCAAGCGGTCGCATGAGACCGCACCTACAAAAACACACTTGACTTTGTACCGTATTTTCATAGACTTTCAGACTACTTTAGTATGAACAAGTTTGGTTATTTCGGTTCTGTGGTTCATCTTATGTATTGTTATCGCAAAATATTGCATAGTCTATTCTCGATTCTGTCAAATTTGACGTTGACAGTTAGTGTCAAAAAAAATTCAAGACTGAGGGGTTAATGCTCGGACCAAATATCACAATGGACAGAGTCTTTGGATTTTTAGCATGTCCGTCAATTGTTAGTGTGCAGCTTTCTATCTGTACATAATAATAAATAAATAAAATAATAAAATAGTTTATTTCGTTAACCTTTCTTTAACAATTTTATTATGTGGCCAGAACTACCCAGGAAGCATGAAGTAATGCTTGTTTTGGGCGGTTCTGCTCCTCCCTAGGATCTCTTATATTTATTTTAGGTACTTAACTAGATAACTATTTTACTTAATTACAAGTACAAACATTAATGAAAAGGTAAAGATTAAAATTTAAGAACTGGTATGAGTCAGGTAACACAAACTCAGTCATACATATAAATGTATGAGTGTGTAAGCGTGTGTATATGAGTGTGTGTGTACGTGTGTATGAGTGTGTGTGTGTGTGAGTTTATGCGCGTATGTGTGTGTGTGTGTGTGAGTATACTAAGCGTGTGTGTATAATATAATAGCCCAATGTGTACTAGCCCTACGATATTATATCTTGGGATCAGTAAGTAACTGCTAGTACACTGGTTAGGGGGACTATAGAGCTCTATATTATGACTTTTAAAACCTACTATCTCTCTAATAATGTGCATGATTTATGCACCTATCAGCAGACTTCTAGCCCTTCATTGTAATATCTTGGGATCGGTAAGTACCACTAGAGTCAATTATACTGCCTAAGATTCATATTTAAATAACAAATCCTCAACGTCACAGTACCCAAGCGCCTCGAGTTCCCGCACTAATGTTTTTTTACATTCATAGAACTTAAGGTTATGTATTGTACATGTGTGCGTGACTAAGGATGTGACTAGTATAGCGATATAATCACTTTAATGTGTTAACCTAGTTCATTATTATAATTGGGCGTTAAAGTTACTCGCGTCCATAGGTTTACCCTTGAGACCTTATACGTGACCCCTGGGTGGTTCTAAATGAGTGACACTGACTGAGTGGTAGAGCCACGCTGCGTTGCAGCACGCATTGGGCCGGCTCGCCCGGCGTAATACCACCCGGTATTATAGTTTATTATCCGGCGTGAAATAATAGCCCTTGGTGCTGTTGTGTTTCGTTCGGCCAGTAAGGGTTCCGGAGGCCTCCCCCCCCCCCCCCCTCACAATTCCTATTCCTTTCTAAAACCTATTTCTTCCTTAAAGGCTGGCAACGCATCTGCGATTCCTCTGGTGTTGCGGGTGTCTATGGGCGGCGGAGATTACTCTCCATCAGGTGACCCGCCAGCTCGTTTGCTTCCTTCTATTATAAAAAACAATTAATTAAATGGCAATAACAATCTAAAATTTACAGTCTTTAAACTTCAGAATCAATACAACATCATTACTAAGTGCCCATTCGGAAGGCCTATTTCCATGTGTAAACATTTACGGGCAACAGTGTAGTAGTAGTGACATCAACTAATCTTACCGATTGATAGTAAGATGGATAACCTTCAAAAATGGTCGGCACTGCATCTGTATTAAGTTTTTTAACATTGAAAATGTTTTTTCGTTCGCTCCAGTAGGGGTTCCATTTTCGCTAAAAGCGCGACTCGCCCGTGATACCCTGAGGTTTAAGGCCACGAGGACGTATGAGGGCTCAAAAGACGCGGAATTCGAAGGGGTTTAAAATTATGTAAAAATATTTTGGAAAAGTCAAAATCTATTTTTGGAAATTGAGAAAAACCGACTTTTTTGACCGATAAATCGTGTATTTTCCCAGAAAATTCCCGATAACTCGAGAACGGGGCCGAATTTAAAAAAATAAAAAAGCACCTTGGTATTGAACTAAGGAACATTTTACCTTATTACACTTTTTCATATTAGTGACGGTTGAGGCTGTAGAGGTGCCCTTAGCCGCGAGTTTGCGCGGCGCGAGGTGCGATATCACGCAGCGGGCGGCTCGCGTGCGGCCACAAGGACGTATGAGAGCTCAAAAGACGCGGAATTCGAAGGGTTTTAAGATGATCTATAAGTAGATTGTTATACAAGGGGCTAAAATGACCCATTATATACGAGGTCGTTTTACTCCTGAGCCGAGGGAGTAAATAAAAACCGAGTTTTAATGGGTTTTTAGCGCAGTCTTTATTCATGATTATTCTACTTAATACTTAAAACTTTTTCGTTTTTGTAGGCTCATTGTAATGTGACAGACAAAAGTTTAAAAAAAATTACTTTTTTCCCTAGAGCAAGAAAAACTATTTTATCTTCGCTCTGGAAAGCTACAATGACGGTCTTTTTGAGCAAGAGGAGTGAAAAAATATTTTGGAAAAGTTGGTTCTGAAAAAATATTTTTTTTTGGTTCTGAAAAAAATAAAAAATATCGAAAGAAAAATTACCTACGCGTTCTTACTGCAAAATTGCATTCGATAATCTACAATAAGTAGGTATATTTTCAATGCCCTTTCAAGTCGTGTAGAGCACGAGATCTGTGGATTTTTATTAATAAACCGTCAACAAAGCAGGATTTTTCAAAATGTTTGGAACAGAGCCTTGAATATTTTGTAGGCTCCCAGTTGTTACGACTAATAGCTTTAACCCTTTCACGTCTTATTTCCTGGCATTTTGGGAACCTAAAAAAAGAATAATAAAAAGAATATTAGAGCTTCGATACACAAATACGTACATCACTAATCATTATGCCAAAAACAAAGCCTTTAAAATACGTTTAATTAAGGTTTAAGACCTGATTCTTATGAATAGTGTACGATATAGTATGATTTAGAATTAGCAAAAGTTAATGCTTTGCCGTTTTTATTATTAAAAAACTTATAGTAAAGCATATATAGTAATAGAAATCACTAACGTATGAAATGATAATTTCTGGTCTTTCACACCTCCTTTTGTTGTTCTTGACGAACAATAAACAGCTGAACAAGACATTATGTCAATTGTATATTACACAAATAACACAAACACTAAGATTCCTTAATATTTCACTATTATTTCGCACAATCCAGCAATGTTTTGACCGAGTAGTAGGTCATGAAATGACACGTCTCACACCGATAGTGCGTCGCTGCCAAACGTACATTCACTATCTCTTTTACTCATATCACACTACAGTCATACAGACAGAGATACAAATACTTTACTTTGATACACGTATGTAAAAGCGGCAACGTCGTAAGACTCTGTCCATGTAATATTTGGTCCGAGGGTTAATGTGTACACCTGTACTTAAATAAAGTATGAAAAAAGTTCACCCATGAGGACGTGACAATTGAACATGTTTTTTTCTACAGCAATAAAAAAAACATTTATTGAGTCACGTCAGAGTCAACGCGGGAGTCTTTTTCTGCAAATGGCGAACGATTTGTAAGGGCAGTAGCGTAGTTACCAGCAATAAAACCTTTTTTGTAGAGCTAAAGGAGCTAAACGTTAGAAAGAATTTAAACTTTAGTTAGATAAGCCATCGAGTGGCAGAGTGGCATTCGTGGCGTCATTGGAATCATGCCGTCCGTCGTTACAATGAGTAAGAATAGAATAAATAGTATTGGCCTAACCATCGCATTTGTCGAATGAATGAATAAAGTACTTTTACATTTTGTTGAACAAAAATAAAGATCATAGCATAAAAAGAGTACAAGTACTCTTTTAAACAAAAATACGTTTTGAAGGACAAATAAATAGGTAAGTTTACCTATTTATTTGTCCTTCAAAACGTATTTTTGTTTAATTTTTGTCTCTTACGCAAATAGTTTTACGCAAATAGAGTATTCCAGCGTACATTATTGGTGTCATAGATTATAAAGTTCGCCTACATAAAAAGAAGAGGACAATATTCTATTCTAGAGTACGGGTGGCAACCCTAGTTGGTATGCCAGCGTATACATTAAAAATCTAAGACACTTTGCCCTACCTTAGAATTGAACCAAGAGCCTCTGGACTTTACCACTATGTCACGGATTCATATAACTATCAGTTATCATCATCATCATCAGCCCATACTTGTCCACTGCTGGACAAAGGCCTCTCCAAGAGCACACCACTGAGCACGATCCGCGGCTACTGTCATCCAGCTCTATACTATCATCATCATCATAAAAGTGCTACTACTTAGCTGAGCCATAACTAGGGTTGCCAACTATACTGTTAAAAACAATATTATACTGTTTTTTACTACAATAAACTTTTTACTGTTAAACAAAAATAAAGTATCCAAAAAACTGTTTTAGTATCACTGTGCACTGGTAATCATATACCTGTTTAAAAAGTAAAAAAGTTGTGTGGTGCAGCGCAGCCATATTTAAATCTTCGAAAAAATAAAATACTGTCTATTTTTCTAAAATATTTTTTCTTATCTTAAATACTTTTTTTTTAAGTTGGCATCCTTAGCCATAACCCACCTCGCTGGCCCAATGCCATCCGAAGTCAAGGAGCACAAGATATTTTAATTTGGGTACCGATCCAGCGACCCATTATTTGAAAGTTGCTTGAAAGTCACGATCGCAAACCGAACGCCTTGGCCGCTGCGCCATCGAGCTCCTCTGTACGGCTCAGTTCCAAGCGCTCCAAATTCAACCTCGATACATTAATTCCCAAGAGCTCCAATGATTTCCATATTAAAATAATAAATAAAACCACATTTACCAATTTCATTCTCTACAGCTCCAAAACATTTAAAAAAATACAAAACAAACATTCTCTCCTGGGAATCAATGTATGCAGATTAGAGGTTTTGAAGAAATATATTTGCATACGCTTTTGGAGCCCTTGGGAACGATTTTACAAAATAATATTAATATGTAATTTTACTCTTGGAGCGCTTGGGACCAAAATCTTGGAGCGGGCGGGAATAAGCCCCCTGTACACTCGCCCTGTACTATACGTTTGGGGTTAGTAAACAAACAACATTATAAAACACTAGTAGACACAATGACAACTCAACAAGAAAAAGATAAATGTCGCGAAGAAAAACTAAGAAAACTGCAAAATAAAAAACCTATATCGCACTATGTCTTTTTTTAGCTTTATAGTTTTTTTAAGGATTTTTAATATTTTTTCTCACCGTTTAAATCTTCCCTAAACTTTTACAAGTATTTCAAGATCAAAATTAGCCAAATCGGTTCGGTCATTATCGTGTTTTTGCGCGACAAATGAACAGCAATTCATTTTTATATAAAAATGTACTTATAGTTATTTGGGCAGTGCACTGCTTATGCGGGCTTCATTGCTTATTAGTCTCTGACTAACCCTTTGGAGATAATAGTTGTAAATGTATGTAGTAAAAAATAATGTACTTAGGTAAGTAAAAAATATAAAAAATTTAAAAATAAAAATAATTAATTTTTTTTTAATTTTACTTTCTATCCAGTCCAATCCAGTCCGGTTGCCTGGAAGAAATTGCTTATTGACGATAAGGCCGCCAATTGTATGTTACTTTGTGTTTGTCCTTTTGTTGTTATTATGGTGTACCTACAATAAAGAATATTTTGTCCTTATTTTGTCTCTAACTTTATGTATTTTGTTGAATATTCGATGCATGAACAACATGACATGCGCATAAACCACGTTTACTGTGCAAGTGCACAGCGCCAAGGTTAAATTCCCATCTTAAGTCACCTAAGTTTCTCTTTCTCACGAGTTAGCTTAAATAAGTAATCTAAATATACTCATTTACTTACGAACTTATAGAAAGCTGTTAAATGTTTAGCGAAGAATTGTTTAATTAGCTTTCATATGGCCGTTTAGGCAACTCTCTATTAAAGTTGACATAAAAGTTGCCTAAAAAAGACATTGTTCAAGAAAATCCGTATTTCTTGTAGATACTAAATTAAAGTAACCGAACCGTGTCGCGTAACGGTGAAAGAATACTTTCTTTCACCAGCCGTTGCTGGAAGCGCACTTCACCCATATTGCTAAGGTACTGATCGACTGCTTCCCTAGGCAAATGGCAAACGCTGACGCCCTGTCTATTCGTAATTCATCATGCAATGCGCAGTAGTATTTTTCACTTGCAATTTATTTATTTAGTTATTAATACGGACAACAAACCAGATAACAACCAAATAACATGTAAGATAACAAATACATTACAAAGTTTAGTACCTACTAGATTGCAATCCTATTGTTGACACATCAATTTAAAAATGTTTAAAACAAGAAAGTATCACACTTCACATAATATTTTATACGTCACTTAATAAGATTATACAGGTGTTTCGTAACCACTTTCTTAGAGTTTATGAAAAATTTAAGATTTAGGAAAGTGTCAAGATAGAAAAAGAGACCAACTAAGAAAAAGCCTAGTTAAAAATGAGACCAGTTAGGAAAGTGTCAAGTTTAAGAAAATGACGAAGTCGTCCGTAGGGGAGACGAGTTGGGAAAGTGTCAACTTTGCAAAAGATACCAAATAAGAAAGAGCCGAGTTAAAAATGAGACAACTTAGGAAATTGTCAAGTTTAAGAAAATGACGAAGTCGTCTTGAGGGGAGTTGACAGAATAATATTATATAAATAACTCACAACAGTGTAGGTGTAAGTGCAAGCTGGTTTACAGCATATTTTACAATTATTATTGGCACAGGTAGGTACACAGCAGCAGTGTACGACGAATTACAAATAGACCAGGTAGGCTACTCTTGAAACAGAATTGCATTAATCAATTTCCAATCACAAATCTAAAAAATGTTAAATGGCACTTTTGTAAGCGACAATAGCGCGACATTGGAATTAAATTGCGTGGAAATTGATTGAACAAATTATTATCGAGATGGCGTTCCGGAATTATCTTTACTTATCCCAATATCGATACATATGAATCGCATTGCAATTGTATTAAGATTGAGTTTGTGTTCGAGAGTAACCAAAACTAAATAAGTAAAAATAAAGAGAGTAGGGGGGATGGTACTCTCATCCCTAAAGCCTTGTTCGCACTAGGCGAGTTATTAAGTAGAGTAGCATGTACAATTCTTCGATAGTTAAAAAATCAAAGAAATATTTTAATAAAGCAATGTACCAAAGCGATGTACTAGCTACTTGACTTAATTACTCGTCACAAGGCTTTATTGCCGGAATACCATAAAGCTTCTAACATTGTTGTTGAAAGCTTCCTGGTAATTAAATTTAAAATAGTTAACTTTCTAACCTCATGCAAACCTGACTACACTTCTTCCTTCATAAACAATGTAACTAACAGATATAAAAATCTGAAAGCAAAGTGCAATCTTATGTAATTTGACAAACAAATGAGAACGGGGAACTCGACTGACCTCCAGAAACAGCTAATTATGTCGTGGAACCACAAAATCTTAATAAGGAACCGTTCGACCAAGATTATATTGTTACGTTGTTACGCAGGACAACATTAGCTAATTACATAATTATAAAGTTGTCTCGGAGACGTTCTAGTAAACGGTTAGGTCAAGAAAGTCTCTGCCTACCCCTCCGGGAAACGAGCGTGATGTATGTATGTACAGTCACGAGCACTTTGACTCTTATTCCATTGTATTAAGAGTTACAATTGTTTACATATTTTTGCTCGTAACGTACTTAAATGTATAAATTTATAAACAAAAAAAAGGAATAACTTATTATTTTGGTGTAAATAACATTCAAATCCAGTATCAATGAGTTGTGATAAAATAAAATAGCAAAGAAATAATTCAATGATACATGGTATTAATATATTAAACATACTGTATGGTGCGCTCTCAAGGCTTCTGTAGCTGCCACATGTGTTTATTTGTCGCTTCACCCTTAGACGCAGAAGTGCACAACATTTTTATTTTGAATTTTATTATCTTTTTACTAACAAACTTAGTGTAATACACTTACGCATGTTGTTGTATCAGATGAATTTCACTAAAATGAAATGCATTATACACACACCTACATAGGTAAAACACACATAGGCACATGGTTTCGACGTGTGGTTTTAGATACACACATCACTTCTATCTTCATTATAACCTCTCGAATAAACGAGTTACAAAGTTCACATTTCAACATATAAAGAAGTGTTACATAAATAAGTTATTTACACAGCTATATTAGATATGTTTGGTTTTTCCCAAATACGGTGAAATAGGATGTCCTTTCATTCCCATCTCACTTCACGCCCGTCACTTTATCTAACAATTTGCAAATAGCAAACTCACACACAGTAGCCACTCAAAACATTTATCGCTGTCGTTAAACCTGAGCTCTTCTCTTCGCCATGTTAAGACTTTTAAATGGCTTTTAATCGCCAGCCATTTGCGCTCGCCGGAGTCCCGCCGATTCTCTTGTCACCGTATCACTTAAACCTCCGTAACAGTAAACTCAGCAACAGGGAAAATGTTTACGATCCCTGTTGTTAGGAGAAACAGGCCAGTGGCGCCTACATCTTGTATTTAATCGAGTCTTAAACTCATTGAATACCTCATTTAAATAATAGCCGATTCAGCAAAACCTAACTTCGTGTTGCCTTAGTCAGAAATATTTATGTACAAGCTGCGGGCCAAGTATGGATATTAATATTGTATATCAATAACCGATAAAGGGAATCAACTTTGTAATAGCGCATTTATATCAATGACGTATGAGACGAGACTTGAATGGATACACGTGGTAGTCGCTAGCACCGATTAATATTCTCGTAAATTTGTTATGATGTAGTGTTCATTTTGTTCAAACATTGAATTACGTTTGCCTTTCTAGATTGATATTACCACTCGCTCACTTAGTAAACTTGTTACCTACTTCTGCGTAGCTGATGGAGAAACCATGAATTCTGAAAATATCGGACCAATTATGAAGCCAATTTGAAAAACTTTTGGTTTTAAAGCCTGTAGTGCAGGGAGCGCCTAGCGGCTAGTTTCGATTCAACAATGTTGTTGCAACTTTAGCAACTTTTTAAAACTACTATCATTTTTCATGTCACTTCCATTGGTGTTGGTATGCTCTAAGCCACTCCAAAGTGTTCATCATCATCAACATCAGCCAGAAGACGTCCTCTGCTGGACAAAGACCTCCCCCAAGGAATTCCACCACGACCGGTATTGTGCTGCTTGCATCCAGTTGCTACCCGCGACCTTCATCAGATCTTCGGACCACCTTGTTGGAGGCCTGCCCACACTGCGTCTTCCGGTGCGCGGTCGCCACTCGAGAAAAGTTCTGCGCCAATGGCCATCGGTTCTACGGGCGATGTGCCCTGCCCATTGCCACTTGAGCTTGGCGACTCTTTGGGCCATGTCGGTTACTTTAGTTCGTCTACGAATCTCCTCATTTCTGATTCGATCACGTAGAGAAACCCCGAGCATAGCGTTCTCCATTGCTCTTTGCATGACTTTGAGCCTGCTAATTAGGCCCATAATGAGCGACCACGTTTCGGTACCGTATGTCATCACTGGCAACACACACTGGTCGAAGACTTTCGCCTTGAGACACTGCGGTATTTTGGACGAGAAGATATTTCGTAGCTTACCGAACGCTGCCCAGCCGAGTTGGATTCGACGATTGACCTCTTTCTTAAAGTTGTACCTACCTAACTGGACTGTTTGTCCTAGGTATACATATTCGTCAACAAAACTCAAGAGCACAGTCTCCAACCTTCACAGAAGTGGATACGACACGTGAGTTAGACATGATTTTCGTCTTCTAAGGTGTTGGGTCGACAAATAACTAATTTTTGCTTTCGCTAAAAGTGATTAGTAAGAAAGTCAATAGTCAAATTGTTTATTCAATTTAAGCCTTCACTTAGTTAGAGAATGAGGAACGCAGCTAAGCTGTCCATTGCAATAGTTTAAGTTTTACCAAATTAGAAGATCCATACGATATTAAAAAAAATTGATAGTCGACAATATCTTTATCATTATCAATCTTTGATGGCTTACAATTATAACGCGATCTATGAACTATGTAATATAACATGGTCTGCCCGCTCAGCCCCCCTTAGACAAGTAGCAAACGCACCCTCCTGTCCTGTCCTGTCTATTCGTAAGAGTTTGTTAATAGTAAATAACTCCAATTGATCATCGATGCTGCTGCTGGACAAAGCCCACTGCTGGACAAAGACCTCCCACAAGGATCTCCACCACGTCCGGTCTTGTGCTGCTTACATCCAGCTGCTTCCAGCGACCACATCGTTGGTGCACTTTGTTGAACTCAAGAATCGTTCTGCCCCAAAGATTTGGATCGACGCGTCGGTTCTACAAGGGACCTGACCAGTGAAACTTGAGTTTAGCAATTTTTTGGGCTATTTCGGTTGGTTTAGTTCTTCTACGGTTTCTCATTTCTGATTCGAGCCCCCAGAGGAATTGCCCTTTCCATTACCTAGGTACTCTTTGAGTGACCTTGAGCCTTCTTATAACGCCCTTAGTGAGCGACCACGGCTCATTACCGTATGTCAGCACTTGCAATACACACGGTTAAAGACTTTCGCCTTGAGATACTTTAGTATTTTGGATGCGAAGATGGCTTTTTTTGCATGAGCGTAGAATCCGTGTTTTCTCCGATGGAATGGTTGACGGATCATGTCAGTGAACGCTGGTGTCCCTTAGAGTTCTGTTATGTTCCCCACCCTTTTCCTTCTGCATATCAATGGTATGCTTCCACTTAGAAATATTCCTTGCTTTGCAGATGATAGATGAGTGCATGGGGGATATAACGGTGACCCAGCGGCTGGGCAGGTCAAACCCGAAATGAAGAAAGTGAACGATTCAGTCATTGAGCTCGATCGGGTGTTGGACTTCAGTATGGAGATTTGCTACGATCTGAACCATAGGGACTACATCGAAGCCGTGATTATTACAGCCTCATGTAAACTCGGTGTCCTAAATAAGGTGTGGCGATTCTTCACGCCTGGTCAGTTTTGCACGTAGGACAAGACAGGTGTGGTCTTGTGTGAAGTATTACCTCACCTCTGGGATGGCTCTGCAAAGTACTTTCTCTATACCTTGGACAGACAGCAGCGCTGTGCATATTATCGACAATTAAAAGATTGCTAACACTCTCGAACCTCTACATTTGGGTAGAGATATTGTGTCACTTAGCGTCTTCTACCGCTTATACCATGGCGAGTGCTCTGAAAAACTCTTTGACATCATCTCTTTATCCCATTCTCGAGGGGGCGTAACTTTGGAGCGTGCTGCCCTTCGGAGTCAACGATTTACTGTCTCCATCGCGCACAAAAAAATTGGGCGTGATGAGGTACCTAATGGACAGGGTGAGGGTGACTGATGCTATGTTTTTTCAACGCTGCAACAGTTGTCTTCGGGCCTGGTCTCTATTTCCACTTAACATCAGGTTGAGTGGAGACAGATGCCGGGCTTATATAAAAAGATAAACTAAGATAAGTGCACAGAAACTACATTAATTAATTAATTAATAGCTCGTATCGTCCTTGTACGAAAGGTACAAAATAACAAATAGTCTGCTGGGAACATTGGGCAATATTCCCAATGTGCCCGGAGTGGAAAGTTCCCGGCAGTGGCAATATTCCCAGACGTACATCACTAGGTAGGATGTATATGAAGTCTTTAGTCCGTTAGTCGCTTTTTACGACACCCAAGCGAAGAGAGTGGTTGGTAGTATTCCTTTAGTTAGCCCGTAGCCGCTATACCACACGGCTACGATATTGTTTCTAAAAATAAAACAATGTTTTCAACCATAATTTTTTTTTACCTATTCAACTGTAGTTGTTGGAAACAATAGCGTCTGTTTCCTTCATTTAGTTTAAGCGTATGTGGGCACTCAATACTATAATGATTTCCTTAATTTGTGGTTTGCCCAAGGATTATTATAGTGATGGGTACATGTGTTTAAATCTGAAGCATAGGTCTAGCTGTTGTTCCGCAAGGTCACTGCATCGCGTTGCGGTAGAGTAATATATTGAACTGCATTTAAAAGTTGTGTCGCGTAGCGGTGAAAGAAGACTACTTGCTTTGGGTGTCGTAAAAAGCGACTAACGGACTAAAGATTGCATATACATCCAACATCATAGAGCGATTTGCTCACCACCTCTGTCCCGCTGAGTACATGTGCAGTCGCTATTTGGTAAAAAGTGGACTATAATAGAGAACTGCTTTTGCGGTCCTCATTCCTGTCTCTGACTAACTCTTCGGGGATAACAGTTGTGATTATATGCATGTATAAGAGATGAGCCGAGTACTCGGTTACTACTCTGTACTCGGCATATTTGGTGTTTTTTTTATACTCGTACTCGAGCGAATAACTCGGTTCAAGTAATGTGTACTCGGTGTAAGAAAAGTAGTGAAAACAAACTTGTTAATTAGGCAAGTAAGAAGTATTTATTTATTAATTAAAAATTCAGGTAAGGATATCAAAAAAGATATAATTACATGTAACAAACAAATTGCGATACACAATGTACTTAATGTAAATAATATTTAAAACAGAAGCAATTAATATTTGAAACTCAGCAAAGGCAAGTTATGATGATGCAGGAATACCAGGCTCTCTGCGCGTTCTGGTAATAGTCTATTCTGATTTTCTTTAAAGACATACATTCCCTGCTTCAGAAAATAAACGCTCGCTGTACAGAGTGCTTGCAGGTGCATACAAAATATTCGTGCTAGATATGCTATTTGTGGATATTTTACTTTATGTCCTGCCCACCACTCGAAGAGACTCTGGTTTTGTGACAACAAACCTTCGTTTACATATCGATCTAATTCTAGAGCGATAGGGCTTTTAGAATCATCGCGACCACCACCAAGTAACTCGGCCTAGTACTCGGTTTGGCAACCATTAAAACTAGTAATACTCGGTACTCGGTTACGTATGTTTAACTTTTTTAAAGTTTATTTCGTTACAATCGACTGGAAGTGGCCATTGTCACAGTTACGAGTTACTAGATCGAGCTGCTTCAGTCTCAAACGAATCGTTGCGGCAAGCGTGGTGGGAAATAGGCCTTGTCTCTCAACGTTCATGTGGGAAGTCCTGAGCCCAATTAAATAGTAGGACGTAGGCTGATAGTGATAGTTATTATGTCATGTTTCAAGCGCTAAGTAGTATTAACATGTTAGTATGTCAAAATAAGACTTTTAAGTACTGTATTCATCATTTTGTATATTATTTATTATGATATAAATGACTGCCAATGATATTTTATGTTTAGATACGTTGCCTGGCCTCCGTAGTGGCAAGGACAAATTAAGGTAATTGCCTGAAATTCACTCAGTCACACGTCAGTCAGTGTCACGTCAACACCTTACCTTTTTAAGTTTTTGTTTTGTTATTTGGATAAAATGCCTTGCTAAGTATGCAGAAATTGTAAAAATTATACTGAACCCGTAAGAGACGAAATGTTTCATTTCAATCGTAAGTAAGTCGGAAATATCAATTTAATTTTCATTTAGTGATGACATTTGCCATGTTGCCAATCCGATATGCATGAGTGAGATGCGTGTACTATGTTTTCTGTAAGAGTGAATGAGAAAAACAATGGCGGGCGAGATAGCGCATAAATTCTATGAGCTCATTGGTCAACTACCAAAAGTCAAAATATATGTTTATCTCTTTTTAACAATAGGCTAATGAAATGATTCTCCCTTTCGACGTTTATTACGTCATATAAACAATTTCGCCATTTTAAAATGCAATTTGTTCACGTGTATCTAGTATATAAATAAAAAGTCATTGCTCACTACCTTATCGATTTGTAAGTCTACGGAAGCTTTGTACAAAGAAGAACTGAAAACAAACCTATCAAGTTCATTCTTTTTATTCTTTCTTTTTCAGCGGAAGCGTCAGAAATATGAATAATGCTCTCCTATAAAAAGACACTTACTATCACATATCAACATAAAAAAGGAAAGTACAGCTTGTATACTTTGATTATATACATGTCTAGATAGAGCCTGGCCGTAAAAAAACGTAGAAAAATTTATAGGCCAAAATTGGCCTATCGCGCAATCCTGGCGGTCAGTGTCATTGTGCCGTCAAGCAGTGTTTACCTCTCGCGTTTCGGTGAAATTGTTCGCAAAATGACCGTTTGCTAAGTAAAATTCTGTCGAAACTACATAAAATTTTTTTTTTCGAAAAGGAAAGTCACGTTTCATCCGTAAGTATCGAAAAATTTTATTGAAAATTTAAAGTATAATAACGGCCATGTATGCGTAGTGTTGCTGGCACGACGTTGCGCAACGTTGCTGGCTGTAATTTATACATGGTCTTGTTGTAAATAAAGTAAATACATTAAATATAATTAATAAAGTTGCTGTGCTTTGCTTTCAAAGTTTTTTTTAAAAACTGATGTCTGATTTGAGACTGACTGAGAAGAGCGTGACTAAATGTCACGGTTCCTATTCGATGCCGAATGTTTGTAAACATTATTACTGTCATTTGTGCAAATGTCTAGTTTCACTAGGATTTTTACTGTTTTTTGAAAGAAAGATACAAGTTGTAGATAACTGTTTTCTTGTGAATGTCTCTCAAAAAAAAGAGTAAAATCCTGCTGCAACTAGGTATAACAGTAATCTGTTTACAAACATTCATCATCGAATTTGGCTGGATTAAAGGTTCCGTTCTAAAACAAGAAAAAATATAATACCTACTGTAATATTTTATAATACTATTATTATAAATTGTTATTGTGGTATGGTATCGTATCGATATTCGAAACGAATAAAAAAATATTATGTTTGAAATGGAATGTATGTACGTAAGTATTTATGTAAGAAGTGTGTATTTAAGTATATGTATGTAGGGGATGGTAGTATGTATGCTCGATGGCGCATCGGCTAGCACGTTCGGCTTGCGATCTTGCCCGCTAAGCAACTTTCGCGATGCCGGGTCTACTGGATGGGTGACCAAATTTAAAACATCTCGAGCTCCTCCGTGCTTCGAAAGGCACGTTAAGCCGTTGGTCCCGTTTGTTGTCGTAAGATGACAGTTGTTAAAACCCACCAACACGCATTGGGCCAGCGTGGTGGGTTATGGCCCAATACTCCCACGTGCTATCTCCACGTGGGAAGCCTGCGCCCAGCAGTGGGACGTTTATAGGCTGATGATGATGATGATGACGATGTTTGAGAAAGTGCGGGTGTATGTTTGTGCCCCTAAAAGGTCAATATTTCTCGTCTCATGTAGGTAAACTATTGGACACGGATATTGATGAGCAGTAATCACATTATGTAACCTTTACAACTGTTCGATCACATAGCAAACATTTTAATTTTCAGTTTTCCAACTGATCCGGTAGAAAGAAGTCGTAGTCGAAATATTTAAAATGAAAAATGATGTAACATCCAAACGAAAGTTATTTAATAAACAAATACAAAGAGAACGCCATTAATTGTTTAGATTTTAATTTAAAATATTCAAATTTCTAATTAAAAAATCAATTTTGATTAAGTATTAAATGTAAATCATCCTGCCTGTTGCTTCTATTTCGTCCCTATTAAAAACATATCACACGCACACAGGCTTCCATTAGCGCATTATTTTATTGTACTCGCCCTCGCCTTCAATCATCAATTTTTTCTAAACACACCAGCTTCTTTTATGCGTTATACCTACATATACGATAGACATACCTAATTTAAATAGTTATGTTATGTTATGAATCATTTTAAAATTATATTGTGCGTAAATATTTTTTCCCTACTTTATCGGAAATTAGGCATTCGCTGGCAACTATTCGCGCTAGTGTCAGATACGCGGCTGTCACGCACACTTCAAATTCAATACAAAAACCGGGCGGATTTTGAGAAGCATTTGTACCGCGATGCTCCGTCTAGACATGTAGGTATATAGTCAAAGTTCGGAGTGTTGTTTGACAAGATCACTGGTTTTCTTTAATATTTTGTTAGTTTGATCGCATTTAACGTGTTTGTAGGTCTTGTCATTCCATAAAAGTTGAATTATTTTTTCGTTATAATCTGACGTATCCATAACTACCGTAGCATTAACCTTATCAGCACGAAGGACAGTTAATTCTGGCTTAGCTCGCAGGTTCTTTAGGGCGAAGTATTGATCGCGAGGAAGGTTGGATTTCGGCACTTTGCTCCTGCGCAAGACAGACGATATGTCTTGACGTAGTGCTTCAGCATCAGCCTTCCTAATATTATTTTTAACTGAGCAATCCTCTACGTTACTAATGATGCTTTCATACGGTATCCTGCGAGGGGCTACGGCGTAATTAAGCTCCTTTTTTAGTACCTCAACAGTGGGTTTGTCCAGTGTTTGTTTTGTTAAGTTCACAATTTTCCGCTCATCGATTTGGTTTTGACGTTTGTGGCTGTCTATGGTTGATGTTGTATTGTTAGTTGTGTTCCATTTCACAAACTTTTTATTTAATTTTGATACTAACGTTTGGAATTTATTTATTTGTCTATGTTTGCATTCATTATATTTAGATGTAGGAGATTAATGCAATTAGTAAAATCTGACGCTGACAATTGTAATCCTAACCCACTGGACAAATTCTCGATCTTATTATTAATTGTACTTAGCTCGGAACGATGTCGGTAGATAAGATGACGGAGCAATTTATGACTGGCCTGTTGTAAGATCTTGGCGCTCCCTCGGATGTCCTTTTTGGGTGATATCTTGACACACGGTGGGATGAGACCATGATCACGGCATCTCTTCAAGAAATTTAGGGATGTAACTTTTCTTGCGCGCTTTGTCTTTAGATCTTCCAACCGACGCACTTTGTTAGCTATTTCCAGTCCGTACTGGATCACATATTGTTTTCTTAGGTTTAAGCTAGCACTACACATTGAAATGAAAAACTTTTTTACGGTTTAACTCGCGTTTAATTTACTATTTACATAGTTTTATATATAAAATCCTGACGTTTCGAACTCTTTACAGGGTCCGTGGTCACAGGGAGACTGAGGTGTTGGTCGTCTCATTGTTAGAAGTTATTTGCCTACCGTCAATCATTTTTATATTTAACCGGGTGCGTTCAAGTTTACACAATACGAGCTAACAATATTTTTAGGTCTGGCAATGTGTTGCTGTTGGGGCTGGGATTTGATGACCTGTATGATGGGGTCCCAGGCAGGTGGTAAATTCCAACCATCCTCTCTATTGAAATTACGATGTTTTTTAATTTCAATAGCCTCGCGTATTATCCTAGGGATGAATCGTTGTTCCTTGGAGAATATTTGAGGTTTGTCAAATCTGATGTAATGGTTGGGTCCCTCGAGAGCATGTCCACACACTGCAGACTTATTTTCGCGCCTATGCTTGACGTCGGCTTTATGTTCTTTTACGCGGGTTCCTACACTTCTCTTTGTTTGCCCGATGTACGAGAGCCCACAGTCGCAGTCCAGTTTGTACACGCCTGCATCTTGAAGGGGCATATCACACTTGACAGGTCGTAAGAACTGGTTGATCTTCTTTGGCGGCTTTTTTTAAATTTCTAATTAAAAAAACAAAAAGAACGCCATTAATTGTTTTGATTTTAATTTAAAATATATAAATTTCTATTTAAAAAATCAATTTTGATTAAGTATTAAATGTAAATCATCCTGCCTGTTGCTTCTATTTCGTCCCTATTACAAACATATCACACGCACGCAGGCTTCCATTAGCGCATTATTTTATTGTACTCGCCCTCGCCTTCAATCATCCATTTTTTCTAAACACGCCAGCTTCTTTTATGCGTTATACCACATAATTACGATAGACATACCTAATTTAAAAAGTTATGTTATGATATGAATCCTTTTAAAATTATATTGTGTATAAATATTTTTTTCCTACTTTATCGGAAATTTAGCATTCGCTGGCAACCATTCGCGCTAGTGTCAGATACGCGGCTGTCACGCACACTTCAAATGCAATACAAAAACCGGGCGGATTTTGAGAAGCGTTTGTACCGCGATGCTCCGTCTAGACATGTATATAGTCAAAGCTTGTATACTGCTGGGCACAGGCCTCCATTATTGAAATCAAGTTATAGAGTAGCCAATACCCACCAATAGGCGATTTTCTGACAGCCCAAATCAAAAAATTACAATTTGTTCGCGAACACTCGATAGATGGCGTTTTATGAAAGCCGAGCCGTACACAAAGGCTGTAATAAATTGGAAACTTTTGCTTGTCAACCAGAAAACAATAAAAAAATAGTATTTTCATATCAGGACCTATTTCAATTTTCCATAATTTCGCTCACAGTTTGACAGTTGCACAAAACAACAGTTGATATTTTCTGATACCATTACGCAGCCATACACGTGCTCTCCATGGACTCGCCTTTTAATAAGCGCCATCTATGAAGTCATTGTCATTAGAAACAAAATTCTTTTATTTATCTCGTAAAATCGCCTATTGTAAAGCGTACCAATAAAAAGTTAAATATTGAAAACATTTCAAAAAGGTTGTTATGTTGCAGATCGCCAACGCTGATGTTTAAAATAAGGTGTGTGGGTGCTCAAACTGTCCTAAACAGTGATTGCGACTCTGATTATGGAACCTCATTATATGACAACCACTGTTTATCTCTAACGAGTGCCAATCACCGGGACGTTGAACTGAGTTGTTTTATTCAATTACTAGTATTAAATTAGCATGTTACCCGTCAAATTATCTGTAGATATCGAATGT
This sequence comes from Scoparia ambigualis, assembly GCA_963921215.1. Lineage (NCBI taxonomy): Eukaryota > Metazoa > Arthropoda > Insecta > Lepidoptera > Crambidae > Scoparia > Scoparia ambigualis. The sequence goes on from OY992509.1 coordinate 18,984,244, forward strand.
AAAAAGCAAAGTTGGGGTCTTATTATGAGAGTGGTTCGATCGACTTTAATAGTTTAACGCCTTGCCGCTACTATTGCATGGACAAATTAATGATAGTTTGTAGTTTTTTTTGTAAGGGATTAATTACATATATTTATAATACATTACTAGAAGGTGCGAGTTTGTTGCGATATTTTTTGTAATATTATTACTTACTGCTTACTAATATGTAATTAGTAACAATAATCGTTACATGTTTTGTAACACAACGAATAAACATTTTACTACATTTTCTGAACGTTTACACAGGTATATATAGGCTTGAATATGTACAATACCTACACGAGACATACATAATGTATATATGGCATGTATTAAAAAAATCAATAAACTTGTAACTTTGTAAAGATAACTCTAATAACAACGATACAAGGGTAACACTGAAAGCAGCAGCTTTCTAACGTAGCCTAGGCACGTAGATTCATAAAGAGAACTTGTGTTGTTTTCCTTTATTTAGTGTTGGGGAATAAATAAAATTTGCAAGGTGCCAGTTATTGTGCCAATTGATACATCTGATGGCTGAGTCACTGTTGAAGACGTTTTTAAATAGCAGAATCGAAACACTGATGCTGGCAAGACGACAGATTGGCGAGATAATACATCATAACGAAAAAAGATTATTACAACTTTAAAGATAGCTCCCCTATTGACACCTAAGTACTGATATCAGTTTAACAATCAATCAATGTACAGGTGTGATGAGCAATAGCCAATAGTGTTTATGTAAAATTTTATATGACTAGTTTTTGCGATGTCTATAATGATTGCTGTTAAAAGTATCCGTTACTTGAAACTAGTCACATTTTAACATGACCAGCTGACAACCAGCAGATTATATGGAAAGGAAGATACCAAATATTTGTAAGGTTAACACGTTCTTATATACAGTCGTGGTCAACTAATTGGGGACAATCTCTAGTTAAGCCAAATTGTGAATTTATTTTTTATTTTCCAACGATTCTTAACAATATTCCATATCTTTTACACGTAAGTATAATTAGTCATTGATGTGCCCAATTATACAAACAATAACAACTTCTTAAACATTAAACCTCTTTACAGTATAGCTGATAGATTATCAGTGTGCTATTTGTTCAAAGAATGCTGGCTGGCCATTTAATTAGGGACACTGAGATATTGCGTTCTATTTTCAAAATTTGAATCTCAATACTTTTTTATTTCTTCTTTTATTGTTTTGTGGTAGTTTTGGCGGCAATCCAGATTTTTAACTTTAAGTTTTGAGAATTATTTTGAAGAAATATGGGCAAAAATAAAAGTTGCGATCCAACACTACGAACAATTATCATGAAGTTTGTCGAGCGTGGTTGGTCATACCGAGGGATAGCAGAACATTTAAATTGTTCAAAAACTATGGTATGCAATGCAGTGCAACATTTCAGGCGCAATAACACAGCTTTAAATGTGCCCAGGACAAAAAGATCGAGAAAAACAACTCCGCAAGAAGATAGAATGATAACCAGGTTAGCTAAGAAAGATCCGTTTCTAGGCTCTATTTTAATTAAACACGAAGTGTTTGGGGCAGACGAAAGAGCCGGTGTATCAGCGAGGACCGTTCGACGACGTCTGGTAGAAGCAGGGTTGTTCGGAAGAGTGGCTCGCAAAGTACCGTTGTTGAAGAAAGAACATAGAAATGCTCGTTTGGCGTTTGCACGTAAATATGGACATTGGACCTACGCCCAATGGCAACATGTATTATTCTCTGACGAGACCAAGATTAATTTAATTTCTTCAGATGGAAGGCAATACGTACGGCGTCCTGTAAAAGCGGAAATGAATCCAAGATTCACAAAAAAGCAGGTGAAATATGGCGGTGGAAACATAAAAATTTGGGGTTTATTTTCTGGACGTGGAGTGGGACCTGTGAGAAAAGTTCAGGGTAACTTAGACCAACATCAATACAAAACAATATTGGAGGAAACTATGCTTCCCTATGCTGAGGAGCATCTCCCTATTATATGGACGTTTTAGCATGATAACGACCCGAAACATACCGCCCGTTCAGTCAAGTCGTTTCTTACCAGTCAGTCAGTATCGGTGCTAGATTGGCCAGCAAATAGCCCGGACCTCAACCCAATTGAGCACCTTTGGCACGAAATCAAGAAAAAAGTTTCAACTTATCGTACCACAACTTTAGATCAACTTAATCAAGCTTTTTGTGAGGCATGGGCAAACATTCCTATCGAAACATGTCAGAAACTGATAATGTCTATGCCACATCGGTGTCAAGCGGTAATTACTAACAAAGGTTTTGCTACTGGGTGTGACAAAGGTGTAAGAACGAATGCAGTTGTGTATCAAAATACAGTTCTGACGAACCTTGTGGAACCTGTTTTTCATACCATGTTCAATAACAGGCACTGGGTATTCCAACAAGATTCGGCGCCAGCTCATAGAGCGAAGAGCACACAAGACTGGTTGGCGGCGCGTAAAATCGACTACATCCGGCACGAAGACTGACCCTCTACCAGTTGAGATTTGAGTCCGTTAGATTACAAGATATGGCAACACTTGAAGGAAAAGGCGTGCTCAAAGCCTCATCCTAATTTGGAGTCACTCAAGACATCCTTGATTAAGGCAGCCGCCGATATTGACATGGACCTCGTTCGTGCTGCGCTGCGATAGACGACTGGCCGCGCAGATTGAAGGCCTGTATTCAAAATCACGGAGGACATTTTGAATAAACTTTATTGTCATGAATCTATGTTTTGTTAAGTTCATTTTGGTATATAAATGGCTACATAATAAATAAATTTGTCTCAATTATTTTATATTAAACATGTGACAGAATTTATGACCTGACTGTGTATATATATATATATATATATATACATTTGTATTTTTTAAACTTTATCCAACTGATTGATAATTGAACCTATTTTTTGATAATTGAACTGGTAATTGAACCTACGACTTTTCGTTACCCGGTTCATTACCATAAAAGGTAATCCTATCAAGAAGCGTAACTTTTAACGTTCTGAATAAACTATCTGAAACTGATTAAATCGATATTAATTAGTTCTACGAGTATAATAACTAAAGAGGTAAAGTTTTATGTTTCTTCATTATTTTATTTGTGGAGGAACATCTGTCTCCCAAGTAACATAAGGTTAATTTTAAATCTACGGGTGAAGTCGCAGGCAAAGTCTAGTAAATATTCGTATTTTCATAGAGACACGTGTGCGGTCCCATTGAGGTTTCTAACAACGTTTCCGGTAGTTTCGCCTGACTTTCCCTCTTCGTGGAGGGCAGCGCAAATTACCTCCATTACAAGATAATTTTATGTCACCTCGCTTGCTTGACGACCTAGAGCTAAGGATGGGCAAACGATATCGATAATATTTATGTGTTTGTTAGAAATAGTAGACATACATACTCTATCCATCCATCCATACATACATCCATCCATACATACATCCATCCATCCCTATATACATACATCCATCCATCCATACATACATCCATCCATACATACATCGTCCATCCATACATACCTACATACATCCATCTATTCCTACCTACATACATCCATCCATCCATACATACATCAATCCATCCGTACATACATCCATCCATCCCTACATATATACATCTATCCATCCATACATACATCCATCCATCCATCCATACATACCCACATACGTCCATCCATCCCCATATACATACATCCATACATACATCACGCTCATATCCCGTGTCTAGGCGGAGACCACAGCTTTTCATTGGTTACGATCCTGACGCACTTCTTTTAGATAAAATGTTTTCTAGAAGAAAATCAACCAGTCTCAGGAAAGCTCGAGTGGGATTCGAATCCATGACCTTTGGATTGCCGGTCTTACTTGCAATATTGTTTCTTTCGACTATGAGGGTAAATAAACCTTCACAGTGACGTAATCTAGCTTGCAGCGTAAATCATCAACTGCTAGAAAGAATTCAACGACTCTTCTGGGGTCTCGGTAGTTTAGAGGTTAGAGCAGTGGACCAGCAATCCAAAGGTCATGGGTTCGAATCCCATTAGAGCTTAACTGAGACTGGTTGATTTTTTTCTAGTAAACATTTTATTCGTTATATATATAGCATTGTAAATACAAAATTTCAATATTAAAGACACTTCTTTTGTTTAATTTACTGTCTAATAATAAGGGAAGTCCTGACTGACTGAATCAAAATTATCCTAAACCTTTGCTAAAAAGAAGGACTTTCATTACAATAGGACAAGACATTTGGTGAAAAACAAGATACTGAGAACGATATAGTAGCTAATGAAGGAGAACCGGCAAGGGACTCATTAAGGAAATTTTTATATCTACTGCGAGTAAGCGCTTAGCCTTCATCTCTCCTGATGCTAACCTCCTTGGGGTATTAAATGTTTCTTTCTAAATTTGATGAAAATTGTTAGGTTTACAAATAAACTACATTGACATGAAAAACAAAGATAAAAAATATTTTAAGTTAGGTTATGCAGTTTAGACATAAAACAGGTTTGATCAAAATAAGTAGGTATAGTGATAGTAATCTTAGTAAAGATTACTTAATTTACTTTAGGAGTTAGGAGGCTAAGTGAGGGGAAGCGCGCTTAAACCGGAATCCTCAATCACTGAGGAAATGGCTTACCTATCTCTCTAAACTATAGGAACACAATGAAATTTATGAATTGTGTGAATGAAAACTTTTCGAAACAAACATCCAAATAGACCTAATTTAGTTTACATCAAATAATAAAATAAACCAAATTACAAGTTTTTGAAAATAAAACTCTAGATGCAAAAAGAAAATCATCGACAGATTTTCCCTTTCTTACCAGGTGAACAACAGATGACGCTTCCGCCGACATTAAGATATGCGTTTGAACTTCACTAGTCAGTAGATAAGCAGTTATTGAGCCAATCTCATCATCAGCCCATAAACGTCCCACTGCTGGGCACAGGCCTCACACGTGTAAAATAGCACGTGGGGATATTGGGCCACAACCCACCACGCTCGCTGGCCCAATGCGTGGGTGGGTTGAGCCAATTGACTACGCGAAAAAACTCGAGGGCAACGTCGATTGCGTAGAGGCATGGCGTTTTACCCGCCTTTTGTGGTCTAGTTGGCTAAGACACCGGTCTCAAACCACCGGTCTCAAACCCTGAGACGGGTTCGATTCCCAGCGGGGGGCACATCTATGTGTGCTTGGTTTGGTTAGTGGTAGGGCTGTTAAGTCCACCTGGCTAGCTACCACCATCTTATCATAGTTTGTCGCCATAACAAGATTGTTGTGTTCCGACAGTTAAGAGATAAGATAGCCAGTTACTCAGTGGTTGATGATTCCGGGTGAAACGCGCTTCCACCTTCGGCCTTATCAGGTCAGATAAAGGCCAAGCGCTTACCCGTTCTAGAATTAAAAAAAAAGAAAGAGGCTTGTAGGCTTGCGAGATATTGAACGAAATAAGTAACTTCGGTATATCCTATGACGGATGAGGCCGTAAGCCTTGGCCCGCACGCTGCCGCTGGTCCAAAGCAGGTCTGTGATTTTAAACAACTGCTATACCTGTTTTTTCAAACCACATAAACCTGAGATATTCTAATTTGGTCAACCGCTTACCTCAACCACAGTGTTACTATTAACACTGTGCCTCTACTTCCAAAATAAAGTATCTTTACAATGTGTTTTTGCACGCGATTTTATTAAACCATTCATTAAATACACCCATCGTTATATCCCTACTTATTTGTTATATTTTATGCTTCGCTAGCTGCAGTCACAATCAATCAATTAAATTGACATCTAGGTTAATTGATTAATTCCGGTGTATTTTTTTCCGTAACGGAGAAGCCGTTTACCTTCATCTCGTCTGCTCGTAAGTAAAGAAGTTGAAAGGTGGAAGTGCACTTTACACGGACTTCTTCTATAGACAAAAGCCTTTGCCCAGTTGTGGGATCCTCTAATTAATTAATTAATTTATAAATGACATGTAAGTTTTTTGTAAGTAAATACCTACAGTTGATAATTAAATAAATAATTTTAATTCAATTTAACCCTAAATGGTAAGCATGCATACATACATCATTCATAGATTTAAAACGACAAAAGAAAAAAAGCACAAATCAATTTCCAGACAATAAACTCGCCAAAGAATTTAAAACTTTCATAGTTTTTATTCGCCCGTCCTCCGCAAAAACGTAAGCGCCAGTCTTTTATATCTGCACCGCCCATCGCCTTAAAATGATCTCAGTTCTTTTTTGCGCGATATGATTAAGTCGATATATGGCTTGAGGAGCCTTTCAGCCTGCCTCGTAATGATATATATGGCTTGAGGAGCCTTTCAGCCTGCCTCCTAATGATCGGGAAAAATTTGACAACCATGGTAGGAGGCTCACTCGTTTATTTTAGCTTCTTCTTTCGACCCTATTAAAAAAATAATTAATTTTTTTTTAATTTTACTTTCTATCCAGTCCAATCCAGTCCGGTTGCCTGGAAGAAATTGCTTATTGACGATAAGGCCGCCAATTGTATGTTACTTTGTGTTTGTCCTTTTGTTGTTATTATGGTGTACCTACAATAAAGAATATTTTGTCCTTATTTTGTCTCTAACTTTATGTATTTTGTTGAATATTCGATGCATGAACAACATGACATGCGCATAAACCACGTTTACTGTGCAAGTGCACAGCGCCAAGGTTAAATTCCCATCTTAAGTCACCTAAGTTTCTCTTTCTCACGAGTTAGCTTAAATAAGTAATCTAAATATACTCATTTACTTACGAACTTATAGAAAGCTGTTAAATGTTTAGCGAAGAATTGTTTAATTAGCTTTCATATGGCCGTTTAGGCAACTCTCTATTAAAGTTGACATAAAAGTTGCCTAAAAAAGACATTGTTCAAGAAAATCCGTATTTCTTGTAGATACTAAATTAAAGTAACCGAACCGTGTCGCGTAACGGTGAAAGAATACTTTCTTTCACCAGCCGTTGCTGGAAGCGCACTTCACCCATATTGCTAAGGTACTGATCGACTGCTTCCCTAGGCAAATGGCAAACGCTGACGCCCTGTCTATTCGTAATTCATCATGCAATGCGCAGTAGTATTTTTCACTTGCAATTTATTTATTTAGTTATTAATACGGACAACAAACCAGATAACAACCAAATAACATGTAAGATAACAAATACATTACAAAGTTTAGTACCTACTAGATTGCAATCCTATTGTTGACACATCAATTTAAAAATGTTTAAAACAAGAAAGTATCACACTTCACATAATATTTTATACGTCACTTAATAAGATTATACAGGTGTTTCGTAACCACTTTCTTAGAGTTTATGAAAAATTTAAGATTTAGGAAAGTGTCAAGATAGAAAAAGAGACCAACTAAGAAAAAGCCTAGTTAAAAATGAGACCAGTTAGGAAAGTGTCAAGTTTAAGAAAATGACGAAGTCGTCCGTAGGGGAGACGAGTTGGGAAAGTGTCAACTTTGCAAAAGATACCAAATAAGAAAGAGCCGAGTTAAAAATGAGACAACTTAGGAAATTGTCAAGTTTAAGAAAATGACGAAGTCGTCTTGAGGGGAGTTGACAGAATAATATTATATAAATAACTCACAACAGTGTAGGTGTAAGTGCAAGCTGGTTTACAGCATATTTTACAATTATTATTGGCACAGGTAGGTACACAGCAGCAGTGTACGACGAATTACAAATAGACCAGGTAGGCTACTCTTGAAACAGAATTGCATTAATCAATTTCCAATCACAAATCTAAAAAATGTTAAATGGCACTTTTGTAAGCGACAATAGCGCGACATTGGAATTAAATTGCGTGGAAATTGATTGAACAAATTATTATCGAGATGGCGTTCCGGAATTATCTTTACTTATCCCAATATCGATACATATGAATCGCATTGCAATTGTATTAAGATTGAGTTTGTGTTCGAGAGTAACCAAAACTAAATAAGTAAAAATAAAGAGAGTAGGGGGGATGGTACTCTCATCCCTAAAGCCTTGTTCGCACTAGGCGAGTTATTAAGTAGAGTAGCATGTACAATTCTTCGATAGTTAAAAAATCAAAGAAATATTTTAATAAAGCAATGTACCAAAGCGATGTACTAGCTACTTGACTTAATTACTCGTCACAAGGCTTTATTGCCGGAATACCATAAAGCTTCTAACATTGTTGTTGAAAGCTTCCTGGTAATTAAATTTAAAATAGTTAACTTTCTAACCTCATGCAAACCTGACTACACTTCTTCCTTCATAAACAATGTAACTAACAGATATAAAAATCTGAAAGCAAAGTGCAATCTTATGTAATTTGACAAACAAATGAGAACGGGGAACTCGACTGACCTCCAGAAACAGCTAATTATGTCGTGGAACCACAAAATCTTAATAAGGAACCGTTCGACCAAGATTATATTGTTACGTTGTTACGCAGGACAACATTAGCTAATTACATAATTATAAAGTTGTCTCGGAGACGTTCTAGTAAACGGTTAGGTCAAGAAAGTCTCTGCCTACCCCTCCGGGAAACGAGCGTGATGTATGTATGTACAGTCACGAGCACTTTGACTCTTATTCCATTGTATTAAGAGTTACAATTGTTTACATATTTTTGCTCGTAACGTACTTAAATGTATAAATTTATAAACAAAAAAAAGGAATAACTTATTATTTTGGTGTAAATAACATTCAAATCCAGTATCAATGAGTTGTGATAAAATAAAATAGCAAAGAAATAATTCAATGATACATGGTATTAATATATTAAACATACTGTATGGTGCGCTCTCAAGGCTTCTGTAGCTGCCACATGTGTTTATTTGTCGCTTCACCCTTAGACGCAGAAGTGCACAACATTTTTATTTTGAATTTTATTATCTTTTTACTAACAAACTTAGTGTAATACACTTACGCATGTTGTTGTATCAGATGAATTTCACTAAAATGAAATGCATTATACACACACCTACATAGGTAAAACACACATAGGCACATGGTTTCGACGTGTGGTTTTAGATACACACATCACTTCTATCTTCATTATAACCTCTCGAATAAACGAGTTACAAAGTTCACATTTCAACATATAAAGAAGTGTTACATAAATAAGTTATTTACACAGCTATATTAGATATGTTTGGTTTTTCCCAAATACGGTGAAATAGGATGTCCTTTCATTCCCATCTCACTTCACGCCCGTCACTTTATCTAACAATTTGCAAATAGCAAACTCACACACAGTAGCCACTCAAAACATTTATCGCTGTCGTTAAACCTGAGCTCTTCTCTTCGCCATGTTAAGACTTTTAAATGGCTTTTAATCGCCAGCCATTTGCGCTCGCCGGAGTCCCGCCGATTCTCTTGTCACCGTATCACTTAAACCTCCGTAACAGTAAACTCAGCAACAGGGAAAATGTTTACGATCCCTGTTGTTAGGAGAAACAGGCCAGTGGCGCCTACATCTTGTATTTAATCGAGTCTTAAACTCATTGAATACCTCATTTAAATAATAGCCGATTCAGCAAAACCTAACTTCGTGTTGCCTTAGTCAGAAATATTTATGTACAAGCTGCGGGCCAAGTATGGATATTAATATTGTATATCAATAACCGATAAAGGGAATCAACTTTGTAATAGCGCATTTATATCAATGACGTATGAGACGAGACTTGAATGGATACACGTGGTAGTCGCTAGCACCGATTAATATTCTCGTAAATTTGTTATGATGTAGTGTTCATTTTGTTCAAACATTGAATTACGTTTGCCTTTCTAGATTGATATTACCACTCGCTCACTTAGTAAACTTGTTACCTACTTCTGCGTAGCTGATGGAGAAACCATGAATTCTGAAAATATCGGACCAATTATGAAGCCAATTTGAAAAACTTTTGGTTTTAAAGCCTGTAGTGCAGGGAGCGCCTAGCGGCTAGTTTCGATTCAACAATGTTGTTGCAACTTTAGCAACTTTTTAAAACTACTATCATTTTTCATGTCACTTCCATTGGTGTTGGTATGCTCTAAGCCACTCCAAAGTGTTCATCATCATCAACATCAGCCAGAAGACGTCCTCTGCTGGACAAAGACCTCCCCCAAGGAATTCCACCACGACCGGTATTGTGCTGCTTGCATCCAGTTGCTACCCGCGACCTTCATCAGATCTTCGGACCACCTTGTTGGAGGCCTGCCCACACTGCGTCTTCCGGTGCGCGGTCGCCACTCGAGAAAAGTTCTGCGCCAATGGCCATCGGTTCTACGGGCGATGTGCCCTGCCCATTGCCACTTGAGCTTGGCGACTCTTTGGGCCATGTCGGTTACTTTAGTTCGTCTACGAATCTCCTCATTTCTGATTCGATCACGTAGAGAAACCCCGAGCATAGCGTTCTCCATTGCTCTTTGCATGACTTTGAGCCTGCTAATTAGGCCCATAATGAGCGACCACGTTTCGGTACCGTATGTCATCACTGGCAACACACACTGGTCGAAGACTTTCGCCTTGAGACACTGCGGTATTTTGGACGAGAAGATATTTCGTAGCTTACCGAACGCTGCCCAGCCGAGTTGGATTCGACGATTGACCTCTTTCTTAAAGTTGTACCTACCTAACTGGACTGTTTGTCCTAGGTATACATATTCGTCAACAAAACTCAAGAGCACAGTCTCCAACCTTCACAGAAGTGGATACGACACGTGAGTTAGACATGATTTTCGTCTTCTAAGGTGTTGGGTCGACAAATAACTAATTTTTGCTTTCGCTAAAAGTGATTAGTAAGAAAGTCAATAGTCAAATTGTTTATTCAATTTAAGCCTTCACTTAGTTAGAGAATGAGGAACGCAGCTAAGCTGTCCATTGCAATAGTTTAAGTTTTACCAAATTAGAAGATCCATACGATATTAAAAAAAATTGATAGTCGACAATATCTTTATCATTATCAATCTTTGATGGCTTACAATTATAACGCAATCTATGAACTATGTAATATAACATGGTCTGCCCGCTCAGCCCCCCTTAGACAAGTAGCAAACGCACCCTCCTGTCCTGTCCTGTCTATTCGTAAGAGTTTGTTAATAGTAAATAACTCCAATTGATCATCGATGCTGCTGCTGGACAAAGCCCACTGCTGGACAAAGACCTCCCACAAGGATCTCCACCACGTCCGGTCTTGTGCTGCTTACATCCAGCTGCTTCCAGCGACCACATCGTTGGTGCACTTTGTTGAACTCAAGAATCGTTCTGCCCCAAAGATTTGGATCGACGCGTCGGTTCTACAAGGGACCTGACCAGTGAAACTTGAGTTTAGCAATTTTTTGGGCTATTTCGGTTGGTTTAGTTCTTCTACGGTTTCTCATTTCTGATTCGAGCCCCCAGAGGAATTGCCCTTTCCATTACCTAGGTACTCTTTGAGTGACCTTGAGCCTTCTTATAACGCCCTTAGTGAGCGACCACGGCTCATTACCGTATGTCAGCACTTGCAATACACACGGTTAAAGACTTTCGCCTTGAGATACTTTAGTATTTTGGATGCGAAGATGGCTTTTTTTGCATGAGCGTAGAATCCGTGTTTTCTCCGATGGAATGGTTGACGGATCATGTCAGTGAACGCTGGTGTCCCTTAGAGTTCTGTTATGTTCCCCACCCTTTTCCTTCTGCATATCAATGGTATGCTTCCACTTAGAAATATTCCTTGCTTTGCAGATGATAGATGAGTGCATGGGGGATATAACGGTGACCCAGCGGCTGGGCAGGTCAAACCCGAAATGAAGAAAGTGAACGATTCAGTCATTGAGCTCGATCGGGTGTTGGACTTCAGTATGGAGATTTGCTACGATCTGAACCATAGGGACTACATCGAAGCCGTGATTATTACAGCCTCATGTAAACTCGGTGTCCTAAATAAGGTGTGGCGATTCTTCACGCCTGGTCAGTTTTGCACGTAGGACAAGACAGGTGTGGTCTTGTGTGAAGTATTACCTCACCTCTGGGATGGCTCTGCAAAGTACTTTCTCTATACCTTGGACAGACAGCAGCGCTGTGCATATTATCGACAATTAAAAGATTGCTAACACTCTCGAACCTCTACATTTGGGTAGAGATATTGTGTCACTTAGCGTCTTCTACCGCTTATACCATGGCGAGTGCTCTGAAAAACTCTTTGACATCATCTCTTTATCCCATTCTCGAGGGGGCGTAACTTTGGAGCGTGCTGCCCTTCGGAGTCAACGATTTACTGTCTCCATCGCGCACAAAAAAATTGGGCGTGATGAGGTACCTAATGGACAGGGTGAGGGTGACTGATGCTATGTTTTTTCAACGCTGCAACAGTTGTCTTCGGGCCTGGTCTCTATTTCCACTTAACATCAGGTTGAGTGGAGACAGATGCCGGGCTTATATAAAAAGATAAACTAAGATAAGTGCACAGAAACTACATTAATTAATTAATTAATAGCTCGTATCGTCCTTGTACGAAAGGTACAAAATAACAAATAGTCTGCTGGGAACATTGGGCAATATTCCCAATGTGCCCGGAGTGGAAAGTTCCCGGCAGTGGCAATATTCCCAGACGTACATCACTAGGTAGGATGTATATGAAGTCTTTAGTCCGTTAGTCGCTTTTTACGACACCCAAGCGAAGAGAGTGGTTGGTAGTATTCCTTTAGTTAGCCCGTAGCCGCTATACCACACGGCTACGATATTGTTTCTAAAAATAAAACAATGTTTTCAACCATAATTTTTTTTTACCTATTCAACTGTAGTTGTTGGAAACAATAGCGTCTGTTTCCTTCATTTAGTTTAAGCGTATGTGGGCACTCAATACTATAATGATTTCCTTAATTTGTGGTTTGCCCAAGGATTATTATAGTGATGGGTACATGTGTTTAAATCTGAAGCATAGGTCTAGCTGTTGTTCCGCAAGGTCACTGCATCGCGTTGCGGTAGAGTAATATATTGAACTGCATTTAAAAGTTGTGTCGCGTAGCGGTGAAAGAAGACTACTTGCTTTGGGTGTCGTAAAAAGCGACTAACGGACTAAAGATTGCATATACATCCAACATCATAGAGCGATTTGCTCACCACCTCTGTCCCGCTGAGTACATGTGCAGTCGCTATTTGGTAAAAAGTGGACTATAATAGAGAACTGCTTTTGCGGTCCTCATTCCTGTCTCTGACTAACTCTTCGGGGATAACAGTTGTGATTATATGCATGTATAAGAGATGAGCCGAGTACTCGGTTACTACTCTGTACTCGGCATATTTGGTGTTTTTTTTATACTCGTACTCGAGCGAATAACTCGGTTCAAGTAATGTGTACTCGGTGTAAGAAAAGTAGTGAAAACAAACTTGTTAATTAGGCAAGTAAGAAGTATTTATTTATTAATTAAAAATTCAGGTAAGGATATCAAAAAAGATATAATTACATGTAACAAACAAATTGCGATACACAATGTACTTAATGTAAATAATATTTAAAACAGAAGCAATTAATATTTGAAACTCAGCAAAGGCAAGTTATGATGATGCAGGAATACCAGGCTCTCTGCGCGTTCTGGTAATAGTCTATTCTGATTTTCTTTAAAGACATACATTCCCTGCTTCAGAAAATAAACGCTCGCTGTACAGAGTGCTTGCAGGTGCATACAAAATATTCGTGCTAGATATGCTATTTGTGGATATTTTACTTTATGTCCTGCCCACCACTCGAAGAGACTCTGGTTTTGTGACAACAAACCTTCGTTTACATATCGATCTAATTCTAGAGCGATAGGGCTTTTAGAATCATCGCGACCACCACCAAGTAACTCGGCCTAGTACTCGGTTTGGCAACCATTAAAACTAGTAATACTCGGTACTCGGTTACGTATGTTTAACTTTTTTAAAGTTTATTTCGTTACAATCGACTGGAAGTGGCCATTGTCACAGTTACGAGTTACTAGATCGAGCTGCTTCAGTCTCAAACGAATCGTTGCGGCAAGCGTGGTGGGAAATAGGCCTTGTCTCTCAACGTTCATGTGGGAAGTCCTGAGCCCAATTAAATAGTAGGACGTAGGCTGATAGTGATAGTTATTATGTCATGTTTCAAGCGCTAAGTAGTATTAACATGTTAGTATGTCAAAATAAGACTTTTAAGTACTGTATTCATCATTTTGTATATTATTTATTATGATATAAATGACTGCCAATGATATTTTATGTTTAGATACGTTGCCTGGCCTCCGTAGTGGCAAGGACAAATTAAGGTAATTGCCTGAAATTCACTCAGTCACACGTCAGTCAGTGTCACGTCAACACCTTACCTTTTTAAGTTTTTGTTTTGTTATTTGGATAAAATGCCTTGCTAAGTATGCAGAAATTGTAAAAATTATACTGAACCCGTAAGAGACGAAATGTTTCATTTCAATCGTAAGTAAGTCGGAAATATCAATTTAATTTTCATTTAGTGATGACATTTGCCATGTTGCCAATCCGATATGCATGAGTGAGATGCGTGTACTATGTTTTCTGTAAGAGTGAATGAGAAAAACAATGGCGGGCGAGATAGCGCATAAATTCTATGAGCTCATTGGTCAACTACCAAAAGTCAAAATATATGTTTATCTCTTTTTAACAATAGGCTAATGAAATGATTCTCCCTTTCGACGTTTATTACGTCATATAAACAATTTCGCCATTTTAAAATGCAATTTGTTCACGTGTATCTAGTATATAAATAAAAAGTCATTGCTCACTACCTTATCGATTTGTAAGTCTACGGAAGCTTTGTACAAAGAAGAACTGAAAACAAACCTATCAAGTTCATTCTTTTTATTCTTTCTTTTTCAGCGGAAGCGTCAGAAATATGAATAATGCTCTCCTATAAAAAGACACTTACTATCACATATCAACATAAAAAAGGAAAGTACAGCTTGTATACTTTGATTATATACATGTCTAGATAGAGCCTGGCCGTAAAAAAACGTAGAAAAATTTATAGGCCAAAATTGGCCTATCGCGCAATCCTGGCGGTCAGTGTCATTGTGCCGTCAAGCAGTGTTTACCTCTCGCGTTTCGGTGAAATTGTTCGCAAAATGACCGTTTGCTAAGTAAAATTCTGTCGAAACTACATAAAATTTTTTTTTTCGAAAAGGAAAGTCACGTTTCATCCGTAAGTATCGAAAAATTTTATTGAAAATTTAAAGTATAATAACGGCCATGTATGCGTAGTGTTGCTGGCACGACGTTGCGCAACGTTGCTGGCTGTAATTTATACATGGTCTTGTTGTAAATAAAGTAAATACATTAAATATAATTAATAAAGTTGCTGTGCTTTGCTTTCAAAGTTTTTTTTAAAAACTGATGTCTGATTTGAGACTGACTGAGAAGAGCGTGACTAAATGTCACGGTTCCTATTCGATGCCGAATGTTTGTAAACATTATTACTGTCATTTGTGCAAATGTCTAGTTTCACTAGGATTTTTACTGTTTTTTGAAAGAAAGATACAAGTTGTAGATAACTGTTTTCTTGTGAATGTCTCTCAAAAAAAAGAGTAAAATCCTGCTGCAACTAGGTATAACAGTAATCTGTTTACAAACATTCATCATCGAATTTGGCTGGATTAAAGGTTCCGTTCTAAAACAAGAAAAAATATAATACCTACTGTAATATTTTATAATACTATTATTATAAATTGTTATTGTGGTATGGTATCGTATCGATATTCGAAACGAATAAAAAAATATTATGTTTGAAATGGAATGTATGTACGTAAGTATTTATGTAAGAAGTGTGTATTTAAGTATATGTATGTAGGGGATGGTAGTATGTATGCTCGATGGCGCATCGGCTAGCACGTTCGGCTTGCGATCTTGCCCGCTAAGCAACTTTCGCGATGCCGGGTCTACTGGATGGGTGACCAAATTTAAAACATCTCGAGCTCCTCCGTGCTTCGAAAGGCACGTTAAGCCGTTGGTCCCGTTTGTTGTCGTAAGATGACAGTTGTTAAAACCCACCAACACGCATTGGGCCAGCGTGGTGGGTTATGGCCCAATACTCCCACGTGCTATCTCCACGTGGGAAGCCTGCGCCCAGCAGTGGGACGTTTATAGGCTGATGATGATGATGATGACGATGTTTGAGAAAGTGCGGGTGTATGTTTGTGCCCCTAAAAGGTCAATATTTCTCGTCTCATGTAGGTAAACTATTGGACACGGATATTGATGAGCAGTAATCACATTATGTAACCTTTACAACTGTTCGATCACATAGCAAACATTTTAATTTTCAGTTTTCCAACTGATCCGGTAGAAAGAAGTCGTAGTCGAAATATTTAAAATGAAAAATGATGTAACATCCAAACGAAAGTTATTTAATAAACAAATACAAAGAGAACGCCATTAATTGTTTAGATTTTAATTTAAAATATTCAAATTTCTAATTAAAAAATCAATTTTGATTAAGTATTAAATGTAAATCATCCTGCCTGTTGCTTCTATTTCGTCCCTATTAAAAACATATCACACGCACACAGGCTTCCATTAGCGCATTATTTTATTGTACTCGCCCTCGCCTTCAATCATCAATTTTTTCTAAACACACCAGCTTCTTTTATGCGTTATACCTACATATACGATAGACATACCTAATTTAAATAGTTATGTTATGTTATGAATCATTTTAAAATTATATTGTGCGTAAATATTTTTTCCCTACTTTATCGGAAATTAGGCATTCGCTGGCAACTATTCGCGCTAGTGTCAGATACGCGGCTGTCACGCACACTTCAAATTCAATACAAAAACCGGGCGGATTTTGAGAAGCATTTGTACCGCGATGCTCCGTCTAGACATGTAGGTATATAGTCAAAGTTCGGAGTGTTGTTTGACAAGATCACTGGTTTTCTTTAATATTTTGTTAGTTTGATCGCATTTAACGTGTTTGTAGGTCTTGTCATTCCATAAAAGTTGAATTATTTTTTCGTTATAATCTGACGTATCCATAACTACCGTAGCATTAACCTTATCAGCACGAAGGACAGTTAATTCTGGCTTAGCTCGCAGGTTCTTTAGGGCGAAGTATTGATCGCGAGGAAGGTTGGATTTCGGCACTTTGCTCCTGCGCAAGACAGACGATATGTCTTGACGTAGTGCTTCAGCATCAGCCTTCCTAATATTATTTTTAACTGAGCAATCCTCTACGTTACTAATGATGCTTTCATACGGTATCCTGCGAGGGGCTACGGCGTAATTAAGCTCCTTTTTTAGTACCTCAACAGTGGGTTTGTCCAGTGTTTGTTTTGTTAAGTTCACAATTTTCCGCTCATCGATTTGGTTTTGACGTTTGTGGCTGTCTATGGTTGATGTTGTATTGTTAGTTGTGTTCCATTTCACAAACTTTTTATTTAATTTTGATACTAACGTTTGGAATTTATTTATTTGTCTATGTTTGCATTCATTATATTTAGATGTAGGAGATTAATGCAATTAGTAAAATCTGACGCTGACAATTGTAATCCTAACCCACTGGACAAATTCTCGATCTTATTATTAATTGTACTTAGCTCGGAACGATGTCGGTAGATAAGATGACGGAGCAATTTATGACTGGCCTGTTGTAAGATCTTGGCGCTCCCTCGGATGTCCTTTTTGGGTGATATCTTGACACACGGTGGGATGAGACCATGATCACGGCATCTCTTCAAGAAATTTAGGGATGTAACTTTTCTTGCGCGCTTTGTCTTTAGATCTTCCAACCGACGCACTTTGTTAGCTATTTCCAGTCCGTACTGGATCACATATTGTTTTCTTAGGTTTAAGCTAGCACTACACATTGAAATGAAAAACTTTTTTACGGTTTAACTCGCGTTTAATTTACTATTTACATAGTTTTATATATAAAATCCTGACGTTTCGAACTCTTTACAGGGTCCGTGGTCACAGGGAGACTGAGGTGTTGGTCGTCTCATTGTTAGAAGTTATTTGCCTACCGTCAATCATTTTTATATTTAACCGGGTGCGTTCAAGTTTACACAATACGAGCTAACAATATTTTTAGGTCTGGCAATGTGTTGCTGTTGGGGCTGGGATTTGATGACCTGTATGATGGGGTCCCAGGCAGGTGGTAAATTCCAACCATCCTCTCTATTGAAATTACGATGTTTTTTAATTTCAATAGCCTCGCGTATTATCCTAGGGATGAATCGTTGTTCCTTGGAGAATATTTGAGGTTTGTCAAATCTGATGTAATGGTTGGGTCCCTCGAGAGCATGTCCACACACTGCAGACTTATTTTCGCGCCTATGCTTGACGTCGGCTTTATGTTCTTTTACGCGGGTTCCTACACTTCTCTTTGTTTGCCCGATGTACGAGAGCCCACAGTCGCAGTCCAGTTTGTACACGCCTGCATCTTGAAGGGGCATATCACACTTGACAGGTCGTAAGAACTGGTTGATCTTCTTTGGCGGCTTTTTTTAAATTTCTAATTAAAAAAACAAAAAGAACGCCATTAATTGTTTTGATTTTAATTTAAAATATATAAATTTCTATTTAAAAAATCAATTTTGATTAAGTATTAAATGTAAATCATCCTGCCTGTTGCTTCTATTTCGTCCCTATTACAAACATATCACACGCACGCAGGCTTCCATTAGCGCATTATTTTATTGTACTCGCCCTCGCCTTCAATCATCCATTTTTTCTAAACACGCCAGCTTCTTTTATGCGTTATACCACATAATTACGATAGACATACCTAATTTAAAAAGTTATGTTATGATATGAATCCTTTTAAAATTATATTGTGTATAAATATTTTTTTCCTACTTTATCGGAAATTTAGCATTCGCTGGCAACCATTCGCGCTAGTGTCAGATACGCGGCTGTCACGCACACTTCAAATGCAATACAAAAACCGGGCGGATTTTGAGAAGCGTTTGTACCGCGATGCTCCGTCTAGACATGTATATAGTCAAAGCTTGTATACTGCTGGGCACAGGCCTCCATTATTGAAATCAAGTTATAGAGTAGCCAATACCCACCAATAGGCGATTTTCTGACAGCCCAAATCAAAAAATTACAATTTGTTCGCGAACACTCGATAGATGGCGTTTTATGAAAGCCGAGCCGTACACAAAGGCTGTAATAAATTGGAAACTTTTGCTTGTCAACCAGAAAACAATAAAAAAATAGTATTTTCATATCAGGACCTATTTCAATTTTCCATAATTTCGCTCACAG
This sequence comes from Scoparia ambigualis, assembly GCA_963921215.1. Lineage (NCBI taxonomy): Eukaryota > Metazoa > Arthropoda > Insecta > Lepidoptera > Crambidae > Scoparia > Scoparia ambigualis. The sequence goes on from OY992509.1 coordinate 19,003,493, forward strand.
TTTGACAGTTGCACAAAACAACAGTTGATATTTTCTGATACCATTACGCAGCCATACACGTGCTCTCCATGGACTCGCCTTTTAATAAGCGCCATCTATGAAGTCATTGTCATTAGAAACAAAATTCTTTTATTTATCTCGTAAAATCGCCTATTGTAAAGCGTACCAATAAAAAGTTAAATATTGAAAACATTTCAAAAAGGTTGTTATGTTGCAGATCGCCAACGCTGATGTTTAAAATAAGGTGTGTGGGTGCTCAAACTGTCCTAAACAGTGATTGCGACTCTGATTATGGAACCTCATTATATGACAACCACTGTTTATCTCTAACGAGTGCCAATCACCGGGACGTTGAACTGAGTTGTTTTATTCAATTACTAGTATTAAATTAGCATGTTACCCGTCAAATTATCTGTAGATATCGAATGTAAAAAGCAAAGTTGGGGTCTTATTATGAGAGTGGTTCGATCGACTTTAATAGTTTAACGCCTTGCCGCTACTATTGCATGGACAAATTAATGATAGTTTGTAGTTTTTTTTGTAAGGGATTAATTACATATATTTATAATACATTACTAGAAGGTGCGAGTTTGTTGCGATATTTTTTGTAATATTATTACTTACTGCTTACTAATATGTAATTAGTAACAATAATCGTTACATGTTTTGTAACACAACGAATAAACATTTTACTACATTTTCTGAACGTTTACACAGGTATATATAGGCTTGAATATGTACAATACCTACACGAGACATACATAATGTATATATGGCATGTATTAAAAAAATCAATAAACTTGTAACTTTGTAAAGATAACTCTAATAACAACGATACAAGGGTAACACTGAAAGCAGCAGCTTTCTAACGTAGCCTAGGCACGTAGATTCATAAAGAGAACTTGTGTTGTTTTCCTTTATTTAGTGTTGGGGAATAAATAAAATTTGCAAGGTGCCAGTTATTGTGCCAATTGATACATCTGATGGCTGAGTCACTGTTGAAGACGTTTTTAAATAGCAGAATCGAAACACTGATGCTGGCAAGACGACAGATTGGCGAGATAATACATCATAACGAAAAAAGATTATTACAACTTTAAAGATAGCTCCCCTATTGACACCTAAGTACTGATATCAGTTTAACAATCAATCAATGTACAGGTGTGATGAGCAATAGCCAATAGTGTTTATGTAAAATTTTATATGACTAGTTTTTGCGATGTCTATAATGATTGCTGTTAAAAGTATCCGTTACTTGAAACTAGTCACATTTTAACATGACCAGCTGACAACCAGCAGATTATATGGAAAGGAAGATACCAAATATTTGTAAGGTTAACACGTTCTTATATACAGTCGTGGTCAACTAATTGGGGACAATCTCTAGTTAAGCCAAATTGTGAATTTATTTTTTATTTTCCAACGATTCTTAACAATATTCCATATCTTTTACACGTAAGTATAATTAGTCATTGATGTGCCCAATTATACAAACAATAACAACTTCTTAAACATTAAACCTCTTTACAGTATAGCTGATAGATTATCAGTGTGCTATTTGTTCAAAGAATGCTGGCTGGCCATTTAATTAGGGACACTGAGATATTGCGTTCTATTTTCAAAATTTGAATCTCAATACTTTTTTATTTCTTCTTTTATTGTTTTGTGGTAGTTTTGGCGGCAATCCAGATTTTTAACTTTAAGTTTTGAGAATTATTTTGAAGAAATATGGGCAAAAATAAAAGTTGCGATCCAACACTACGAACAATTATCATGAAGTTTGTCGAGCGTGGTTGGTCATACCGAGGGATAGCAGAACATTTAAATTGTTCAAAAACTATGGTATGCAATGCAGTGCAACATTTCAGGCGCAATAACACAGCTTTAAATGTGCCCAGGACAAAAAGATCGAGAAAAACAACTCCGCAAGAAGATAGAATGATAACCAGGTTAGCTAAGAAAGATCCGTTTCTAGGCTCTATTTTAATTAAACACGAAGTGTTTGGGGCAGACGAAAGAGCCGGTGTATCAGCGAGGACCGTTCGACGACGTCTGGTAGAAGCAGGGTTGTTCGGAAGAGTGGCTCGCAAAGTACCGTTGTTGAAGAAAGAACATAGAAATGCTCGTTTGGCGTTTGCACGTAAATATGGACATTGGACCTACGCCCAATGGCAACATGTATTATTCTCTGACGAGACCAAGATTAATTTAATTTCTTCAGATGGAAGGCAATACGTACGGCGTCCTGTAAAAGCGGAAATGAATCCAAGATTCACAAAAAAGCAGGTGAAATATGGCGGTGGAAACATAAAAATTTGGGGTTTATTTTCTGGACGTGGAGTGGGACCTGTGAGAAAAGTTCAGGGTAACTTAGACCAACATCAATACAAAACAATATTGGAGGAAACTATGCTTCCCTATGCTGAGGAGCATCTCCCTATTATATGGACGTTTTAGCATGATAACGACCCGAAACATACCGCCCGTTCAGTCAAGTCGTTTCTTACCAGTCAGTCAGTATCGGTGCTAGATTGGCCAGCAAATAGCCCGGACCTCAACCCAATTGAGCACCTTTGGCACGAAATCAAGAAAAAAGTTTCAACTTATCGTACCACAACTTTAGATCAACTTAATCAAGCTTTTTGTGAGGCATGGGCAAACATTCCTATCGAAACATGTCAGAAACTGATAATGTCTATGCCACATCGGTGTCAAGCGGTAATTACTAACAAAGGTTTTGCTACTGGGTGTGACAAAGGTGTAAGAACGAATGCAGTTGTGTATCAAAATACAGTTCTGACGAACCTTGTGGAACCTGTTTTTCATACCATGTTCAATAACAGGCACTGGGTATTCCAACAAGATTCGGCGCCAGCTCATAGAGCGAAGAGCACACAAGACTGGTTGGCGGCGCGTAAAATCGACTACATCCGGCACGAAGACTGACCCTCTACCAGTTGAGATTTGAGTCCGTTAGATTACAAGATATGGCAACACTTGAAGGAAAAGGCGTGCTCAAAGCCTCATCCTAATTTGGAGTCACTCAAGACATCCTTGATTAAGGCAGCCGCCGATATTGACATGGACCTCGTTCGTGCTGCGCTGCGATAGACGACTGGCCGCGCAGATTGAAGGCCTGTATTCAAAATCACGGAGGACATTTTGAATAAACTTTATTGTCATGAATCTATGTTTTGTTAAGTTCATTTTGGTATATAAATGGCTACATAATAAATAAATTTGTCTCAATTATTTTATATTAAACATGTGACAGAATTTATGACCTGACTGTGTATATATATATATATATATATATACATTTGTATTTTTTAAACTTTATCCAACTGATTGATAATTGAACCTATTTTTTGATAATTGAACTGGTAATTGAACCTACGACTTTTCGTTACCCGGTTCATTACCATAAAAGGTAATCCTATCAAGAAGCGTAACTTTTAACGTTCTGAATAAACTATCTGAAACTGATTAAATCGATATTAATTAGTTCTACGAGTATAATAACTAAAGAGGTAAAGTTTTATGTTTCTTCATTATTTTATTTGTGGAGGAACATCTGTCTCCCAAGTAACATAAGGTTAATTTTAAATCTACGGGTGAAGTCGCAGGCAAAGTCTAGTAAATATTCGTATTTTCATAGAGACACGTGTGCGGTCCCATTGAGGTTTCTAACAACGTTTCCGGTAGTTTCGCCTGACTTTCCCTCTTCGTGGAGGGCAGCGCAAATTACCTCCATTACAAGATAATTTTATGTCACCTCGCTTGCTTGACGACCTAGAGCTAAGGATGGGCAAACGATATCGATAATATTTATGTGTTTGTTAGAAATAGTAGACATACATACTCTATCCATCCATCCATACATACATCCATCCATACATACATCCATCCATCCCTATATACATACATCCATCCATCCATACATACATCCATCCATACATACATCGTCCATCCATACATACCTACATACATCCATCTATTCCTACCTACATACATCCATCCATCCATACATACATCAATCCATCCGTACATACATCCATCCATCCCTACATATATACATCTATCCATCCATACATACATCCATCCATCCATCCATACATACCCACATACGTCCATCCATCCCCATATACATACATCCATACATACATCACGCTCATATCCCGTGTCTAGGCGGAGACCACAGCTTTTCATTGGTTACGATCCTGACGCACTTCTTTTAGATAAAATGTTTTCTAGAAGAAAATCAACCAGTCTCAGGAAAGCTCGAGTGGGATTCGAATCCATGACCTTTGGATTGCCGGTCTTACTTGCAATATTGTTTCTTTCGACTATGAGGGTAAATAAACCTTCACAGTGACGTAATCTAGCTTGCAGCGTAAATCATCAACTGCTAGAAAGAATTCAACGACTCTTCTGGGGTCTCGGTAGTTTAGAGGTTAGAGCAGTGGACCAGCAATCCAAAGGTCATGGGTTCGAATCCCATTAGAGCTTAACTGAGACTGGTTGATTTTTTTCTAGTAAACATTTTATTCGTTATATATATAGCATTGTAAATACAAAATTTCAATATTAAAGACACTTCTTTTGTTTAATTTACTGTCTAATAATAAGGGAAGTCCTGACTGACTGAATCAAAATTATCCTAAACCTTTGCTAAAAAGAAGGACTTTCATTACAATAGGACAAGACATTTGGTGAAAAACAAGATACTGAGAACGATATAGTAGCTAATGAAGGAGAACCGGCAAGGGACTCATTAAGGAAATTTTTATATCTACTGCGAGTAAGCGCTTAGCCTTCATCTCTCCTGATGCTAACCTCCTTGGGGTATTAAATGTTTCTTTCTAAATTTGATGAAAATTGTTAGGTTTACAAATAAACTACATTGACATGAAAAACAAAGATAAAAAATATTTTAAGTTAGGTTATGCAGTTTAGACATAAAACAGGTTTGATCAAAATAAGTAGGTATAGTGATAGTAATCTTAGTAAAGATTACTTAATTTACTTTAGGAGTTAGGAGGCTAAGTGAGGGGAAGCGCGCTTAAACCGGAATCCTCAATCACTGAGGAAATGGCTTACCTATCTCTCTAAACTATAGGAACACAATGAAATTTATGAATTGTGTGAATGAAAACTTTTCGAAACAAACATCCAAATAGACCTAATTTAGTTTACATCAAATAATAAAATAAACCAAATTACAAGTTTTTGAAAATAAAACTCTAGATGCAAAAAGAAAATCATCGACAGATTTTCCCTTTCTTACCAGGTGAACAACAGATGACGCTTCCGCCGACATTAAGATATGCGTTTGAACTTCACTAGTCAGTAGATAAGCAGTTATTGAGCCAATCTCATCATCAGCCCATAAACGTCCCACTGCTGGGCACAGGCCTCACACGTGTAAAATAGCACGTGGGGATATTGGGCCACAACCCACCACGCTCGCTGGCCCAATGCGTGGGTGGGTTGAGCCAATTGACTACGCGAAAAAACTCGAGGGCAACGTCGATTGCGTAGAGGCATGGCGTTTTACCCGCCTTTTGTGGTCTAGTTGGCTAAGACACCGGTCTCAAACCACCGGTCTCAAACCCTGAGACGGGTTCGATTCCCAGCGGGGGGCACATCTATGTGTGCTTGGTTTGGTTAGTGGTAGGGCTGTTAAGTCCACCTGGCTAGCTACCACCATCTTATCATAGTTTGTCGCCATAACAAGATTGTTGTGTTCCGACAGTTAAGAGATAAGATAGCCAGTTACTCAGTGGTTGATGATTCCGGGTGAAACGCGCTTCCACCTTCGGCCTTATCAGGTCAGATAAAGGCCAAGCGCTTACCCGTTCTAGAATTAAAAAAAAAGAAAGAGGCTTGTAGGCTTGCGAGATATTGAACGAAATAAGTAACTTCGGTATATCCTATGACGGATGAGGCCGTAAGCCTTGGCCCGCACGCTGCCGCTGGTCCAAAGCAGGTCTGTGATTTTAAACAACTGCTATACCTGTTTTTTCAAACCACATAAACCTGAGATATTCTAATTTGGTCAACCGCTTACCTCAACCACAGTGTTACTATTAACACTGTGCCTCTACTTCCAAAATAAAGTATCTTTACAATGTGTTTTTGCACGCGATTTTATTAAACCATTCATTAAATACACCCATCGTTATATCCCTACTTATTTGTTATATTTTATGCTTCGCTAGCTGCAGTCACAATCAATCAATTAAATTGACATCTAGGTTAATTGATTAATTCCGGTGTATTTTTTTCCGTAACGGAGAAGCCGTTTACCTTCATCTCGTCTGCTCGTAAGTAAAGAAGTTGAAAGGTGGAAGTGCACTTTACACGGACTTCTTCTATAGACAAAAGCCTTTGCCCAGTTGTGGGATCCTCTAATTAATTAATTAATTTATAAATGACATGTAAGTTTTTTGTAAGTAAATACCTACAGTTGATAATTAAATAAATAATTTTAATTCAATTTAACCCTAAATGGTAAGCATGCATACATACATCATTCATAGATTTAAAACGACAAAAGAAAAAAAGCACAAATCAATTTCCAGACAATAAACTCGCCAAAGAATTTAAAACTTTCATAGTTTTTATTCGCCCGTCCTCCGCAAAAACGTAAGCGCCAGTCTTTTATATCTGCACCGCCCATCGCCTTAAAATGATCTCAGTTCTTTTTTGCGCGATATGATTAAGTCGATATATGGCTTGAGGAGCCTTTCAGCCTGCCTCGTAATGATATATATGGCTTGAGGAGCCTTTCAGCCTGCCTCCTAATGATCGGGAAAAATTTGACAACCATGGTAGGAGGCTCACTCGTTTATTTTAGCTTCTTCTTTCGACCCTATAACGAGCACAACATGTAGAATTGCTTCATTTGTTTTTGACCATATGTTAAGCTGATAGGTATAAGCTAAGCGAGTTAAGTATTAAGATATATTTGACGTCAATATGTACCTGTAAAGGCCTAAATTGAATAAAGCATTTGACTATAAATTGTATATCGACAGAGCCTTATAAAGAGTTGTTAACATAATGTGTAATAAAGTTTAGAAATTTAAATGAAATGACTAGCTAGTCATCTCTTTAACAAAGGGAAGATTTCCATAAGATTAAGATCTAAATAAAACTAAAGACAATACCGATACAAACACTACTTTATCAACCACTAGCGGCCGCTCGCGGTTTCACCCGCGTGGTTCCCGTTCCCGTTTGAATATCGGGATAAAAGTATCCTATGTGTTAATCCAGGTTATAAACTATCTGTATGCCGAATTTCATCCAAATCCATTCAGTAGTTTTTACGTGAAAGAGTAATAAATATCCATCCATACTTATAAACTTTCGCGTTTAAGGATATGTTTAGTGTTAAGATATGTTTAAATTAATAATATTAGTAGGATAAACGTGTCGCTGTCGGTATTTAAGCGGATAGATAATTGAGTTTGGCTGCAAAATATCTTAGTTCAATCCCCTCTAAATTAATGATGTGAACTGATGTTTAACACAAGCGTATTAGCTTTCCGGGTAGGATAACAGGACTATTCATAATATTTTAAAAGCAGATTACTATTAATAATAATCTTTTAAAAAAACGGACATGAAGATCTAGCTATTAACTCAGTTTGAGTCAAAGCGTTCATCAGCACACGTTTCATTGCTTACAGCAGCAAAAAATATTATCTCTTTTTTTTCTGTACTTTAATCTGTCCAAAGTCGATGTCCTCTAGTTCACGCCTAACGTTACTTAATTTAACAAGATTATTGGCTTATTAACATTTTATTGCGCTCTAAATATAGACAACACTATTGGTGTACTGCCGACAGATTAAGTTCAGAGCATCTCTTTAATAGCGCTGTTTTAAGCGAGTATTATTAAAATCGGAACGTTGCCGTCGATCTGTCGATTGTCGTACGACGCATGAGAGGCAGTTGACCATGTAAGTTTGATTATCATAATCTTATTTTAAACCGCTTCATAATTGTATAAAAGTGGTTTATTAATTAGTTATATAACTGTAGATAATAAAATTAAAGTATTCCTTTTTTATTACTGTCCCACAGCTGGGCAGAGGCCTCCATCATTAAAATCAAGTCATCAATACTTGTAGATAATATTGTAAGTAGATTGTTAGGTATACTTAATGAAATCTTAAAAACATCTATCTTTTAATACTATTCTAGGAGAACATTAAAACTTAATATATAATATTTTCTTTACGTCTTTGACATAATAATTCTGAGACAAAATTAATAAAATAGTAAAAAAAGTCGTTACTTAAAGTGAGTGATTGAAAATATGAATTTTAATAAAAACCACGACTTTGTAGATATAGATCTTTTATTTTTTAAACTAAGATTTGATAAAGAAAAAATACAGTTAGTTCGTTAAACGATAAGAGCTGCTTTTCTGTCGTAGTTGTGTCGTCGCCGTCGGTCGTTAAGATAGCCACCGATATTCGATAAGTACATTTTCGTAATAGTCCCTAATTAGCATTTTAATGGTCATCTAACCGTCGTATATCAATTTCTTCGACACCTTACATGATTGCGGTGCTCTTGTAATTTACATCCGAAAATTTGAACATATTGAAATGGAAAGTTATGACATCTAATGTGATTTCTTTCTTTATTTTTTATTTTTAGTGCATAGCTGTGTCTGTAATTTAGTTTTTTGACTTTGAAAATAATAACAGGAGTAAAACTTTTAGGTTAATACGACATTACGTTTTACCAGACTTACCGATTATCTGAATACCTACATTTGTTTTTTTATGGCTTATGTAGTTAGCTTTACTAAATAGCACAAATGTGAGTAAAGTTAATAATTTTATTCATTAGTATTGTTTACATTAGTTTTACTTTAAATACATAGATCCAACAAAAGCCCTCTAAGAGCAAAGGTATTAAATAATATTATTATGTGTTAAGTTTATGATTAAGTGTAATTTACACTTATGTACAAATACACTATTATGCACAAAAATAAATACTTACGTGAAAGAATAGATATACCTAGGTAGTCTAGGAAATAGGTTTAATTGCAAATTTTTCGCAGCAAATTATAAATATATGGACATTATTACGAGTAAATCATTATATCATTATTATTAGTCGGTTTTACGTGGCATGACCGTAATTTTTATGTATGGTTGTTTACATCAAACCGAGTGCTAGTGACGACGATTACATTACAAATTGTTTTTTAAAGTGGTAAGTTTTATAAACGATTTAAAAGGAGATTAGGATTTTAGGCGACATTAATTTAAATAGTGCTTCGTTAAATATAAACAATTATTACTGTTTTTTTCTTTTATATTGTAGTTTGGTAAAGATGAATGTTGTGACGAATTCGTATTGAGGAATGTTAGATGTTGTGTTGGTCCAGGAGTATAGACGCACGACAGACTTGCGTCAGGGTTACGAAAGGCATTGTGCTTCCTGCCTGAGCTCTTGAAAGCAGGCTGTAAACCTGTGTTAAAGGAGCTCCAATACATCTTTAACACCGTTCTCTTTGATGGGAGAACTCCGGAAGCGTGGAGTAGGAGTGTCGTCGTGTTATTCTTTAAAAAAGGAGACAAAACCCTTCTGAAGAACTACCGACCCATTTCGCTCCTGAGCCACGTCTACAAGCTGTTTTCAAGAGTCATCACAAACTGCCTTGCGCGCAGACTCGACGAATTTCAGCCCCCGGAGCAGGCCGGGTTTCGAGGAGGATACAGCACCATAGACCACATTTTGACAGTGCGGCAGATTATACAGAAGGCCGAAGAGTATCGGCCCCTGTGCCTTGCATTTGTGGACTATGAGAAGGCATTTGACTCTATCGAGACCTGGGCTGTTCTTAAATCCCTGCAACGATGCCAAGTCGATTGGCGATATATCCAAGTGTTGAGGTGTCTCTACAATGCCGCCACCATGGCCGTCCAAGTACAGAACCAGCAGACAAAACATATCCACTTACATAGAGGTGTGAGACAGGGGGATGCGATATCCCCAAAACTATTCACAAATGCCTTAGAGGATATGTTTAAAACGCTGGACTGGAAAGGATGTAGCATCAACATCAACGGCGAATACATCTTACACTTGCGATTTGCAGACGACATCGTCATCATGGCCGAAACGTTGCAGGAGCTACAACACATGCTGAACGGCCTAGCTGATTCTTTTCGAAGCATCGGTCTGCGGATGAACTTGGACAAAACCAAGGTTATGTTCAACGAACGTGTCGTCCCGGAACCGATTACAATACAAGGCAGTGCTCTCGAAGTTGTTAAACACTACGTCTATCTCGGGCAAATTTTACAGATGGGTAGAAACAACTTCGAGAAAGAGGCCAACAGAAGGGCAGCTGGGCTGGGCTGCATATGGGAAAATACGTCGGGTCTTTACGTCGCCAATTCCGCAATGTCTAAAGACGAAAGTCTTCAATCAGTGCGTCCTACCCGTCATGACATACGGAGCCGAAACGTGGACACTGACGGTAGGGCTGGTTCACAAGTTTAAAGTCGCTCAGCGGGCTATGGAAAGGGCTATGCTCGGTGTTTCTCTGAGGGATTGGATTCGAAACGAGGTGATCCGGCAGAGAACCAAGGTAATCGACATAGCCCACCGGATTAGCTAGCTGAAGTGACAGTGGGCCGGCCATATCAGTCGCAGAACCGATGACCGTTGGGGTAGACGAGTTCTGGAGTGAAGACCGCGTATCGGCAAGCGTAGCGTAGGACGCCCTCAGACAACGTGGAGCGACGATCTTCGCAAGATGGCTGGCAAGAGCTGGATGAGAGTGGCCGCGGATCGTGCTCAGTGGCGTGTTCTTAGAGAGGTCTATGTCCAGCAGTGGACGAGTATAGGCTGATAATGACGATGATGATGATGTATATTAGGTCCACCCTCCTCTGCAGCGTCATCGGGTTGATTATCAGTGCTAGGCTTGCTAATCATCTCTTTTATAATTTGTTCCCGAAATTCTAAAATACTTAGTTTTTTTCCTATTCCTAATTTTTGGTGAATAACCCAAGCGTTTACTAACATTGTACCACAGACAATCTCAATGATTAGCTTGCGGTAACACTTTAGAGTTTTTCTAAGGCTGGAATAGTACGAAGCGGTTACGTCAGCGCGGCATGCGCGGTTATGTTTGTTGACACAAAACAATCTTGATTATTAGCTTGTTAGAAAGAGAGAAATGCATAATTTATGCCTTTTTAACCGTGTCCACCGGTGGCGCACGCCGCCCGGCAAGACTTTTGCTTTATGGGGCGGTGATAAGGTGAGTAAGATTTGCGCCGTAGGCTACCCAATACCTACTCATGAGACGCCGATCTGAACGTGTTAACACTTTAGTCCGCAGCAAGCTTGAGGCCAGTGCGTGTGTATGGCACCCGCATGAGAGCACGTATGCGCTTTTATTAGAAAAACTTCAGTTCAGAAGGCGTTTTTAAGAAACTTATACAAGCACACGTATGGTTGCACGTTGCTTGGGGTACAATTCGTTGGGCGTCAGAAGATCTAATGATCAATTAGAGATTATTTGTAAAGTTCTCCTAAGAAAAGTGGATGTTTCTAACTTTCACGACGAGCTGTGTCGACTTTTAGACCTTAAAGTTACCGCCGGAGCAGGAAACATAAACTGTTTGCTGTCCCAACATGTTGAACTGTTGCCCGTGCAATATCTGCCATACCGCGTAGCTTCACTGTGCTCAATGCCCTTCTGGACGCCAGCCCAGATTGTGATGTGTTTGCGGATGAATGGAAATGATTTTATCTGAACGCTTGAAGTACTGAGAGAAGAATGTATGATAGAGTTGTGTCTCACTTATTTTATTGTTTGATTGGTTTCAATATTTAATGTTTAATTATTATTGAATTTATTAATAATCCAAATCATTTTAATGCTCAATTTTTATTGTTTGTTTTGTTATTATTATACCTATTTAATTGAAATTATTGTAATGAAATGTAATGTAATTTAATTGTACTAGGTATGTATTAATTAGTGTAATTGGCATTAGCCGTACTAATTAAATTAAATTAAATAAATAAATATACAAAAAGCGGGTTCGTGATCACTATCCATACTATCATTTCCTCACCTCAAGATTTTTGGGTTGATCGCTTTTACCGCTCCATCCATCAAGGCGGCAGTTAGTTAATTAAATCAAGTTAAACATATTGCTGACTGATTGAAAAATGACTGCACATTTTAGAGGGCGTGAAAATTTAATGCTTTTAAAACACTTTTCTCGAAGGTTACTGGCGAGCGCAAATTGTATTTTAATGTTCTCGCTTTCTATCGCACGCATGTTGTGGCTATTTGTATCTGACAAGCGCTAATTTTGTATTGTTTTTTTCACATTATGCGGTGGAAAAATGTTTAAAAAGTTTAACGGGACCAGGTGCTCGTGACTATAATGTGCGGTCTAAAAGTGCAATAAAAAGTGTTGAAATAAAACTGTCTATGTAGAGTTTCGTATTCATTTTCCAAATCAACATTCTGTTTTGTTAAATGTAACTTGTAAAAACTTGGTATAAATCGGTTTTAGAGTAAGTACAATAAAAGTTTTCAAGTTTAACTTCCTTAGTACTTTCGTATTAGGTAAAAGGTTAAGTCAGCATACCGTTTTTTTATATATTTAACTGATTACAACTTGATTTAAGTCCTATGTATGCTCGTCTGTATAAAATTGTTACAGTGAGACGATTTCTCTGCAAACATAATATGTAGCTTTCAACGTTCAACTTTAATGCAAACACATTTAAATTACGCGTAGATAAATAAATTACATACATTGACGTACAATAATTGAGTTTCACCGTCTACCCAACAATTATATCAACATAAGTATTATTAAAAACTCAAGCCTCTTAGCAACAAAGTAAATTTGAACTACCTATGCACTATGATGTACGTATTACGTGACTTGTAAACAAAAAGCGTCTTGTAGGAGTACAGTCCGATAAATATAGGCCTAGTCATAAAGTTAACCAATTAAAAAAGCTGTGTCTCGGTGTAAGAACTGGTGCTAATTAAGATGCCCCACTGCGGTATTTAAAGGCTCCTGTCTGTTGGTAAAACACGAATGCGATTACCGTTTATCAACGCAGCATAAAATTGAATATTAACGAGAACTGTAAGAAGTATTGGCGAAATAAGAATACATTACTGATAATATATCTTTTTTACAAAGTGTATGGTCTTTTGTTATTAAAAAAAAGAAAGAAAAGTGTAGGTACCTACCTAGTCTGACTATCGTATTTACTGAATAAATGCAAATGCTCTGTGATCCTACCGCAGCAGAGCAAAGGCTGTGATAGGCTTACGGCCGAAATTTGTCTAGCTTGTAACTTGTATGGAGCTTAATAATAATTCTAGTAGGCAGATAGATTGCATATTTATTTCGGCCGTTAATCGCCATGCTTACCATATGCGGATTGGTGATCATTATCATAATCCCGGGCTGTGCATCGAATAAACACTTTTTTGACCTGGATATTGAACACGGGACCTTCCTGAATATCGGACCGAGCGCCAGCCACTCGTCTACTAGTTGGTGCTATTTATTTATACAATGAAGAACAATTTGTGTTGAAGTTGGTAGCTAGCAAGACAACATGCACAAAGAGAACTACAGAAATCTTAATACATACATAATTATAACCACGACAATTATCCCCGAAGGGTTAGTCAGAGACTAGGCAATGAGGATAGCAAAAGCAGTCCTGGACCATAGTTCATTTTTCACCAAATAGCGACTGCACATGTGCTCAGCGTGACAGGTGGTGAGCCCGTCGCCGCTCTATGCACTATAAAGTTTTCCGATTTTGTTTTATGAGTGTTAAGTTGTTGAGATTCACCAGCAAGTAAACATAACACCGCTTTGCTTTTAAAACGTAAACATCATGCCGTCATAAAAATAGAAATACAATAATTATGATGAATGCAGTCCGGTCAACGAGTTGAATAATAATCACTAACCTATAAGGTATCTGGTACCTAACTCCACTTTTTCTGTAATTCTTCACCCGCGGGAGTTATTTACATTGTAAGAACTTTGTTTAAGGCTCTAAGCTGTTGTGCAATCGCGCTCAATCGTCGCAATTAAGTTAATGTTTATTTAACGCTTCGTATAACTTAGATTTTTCCCCTCGAGCTAATACAGAAGATTTGAAATAGCTTGCATAATTTGGAGATGGTTTAACGCGCGGTGTATATTTGTTCTCTTTTTCGTCGCGTTAGAAGCTCATGAACACTGATAATCTTTAGGATCTTATCTTATTGTAGGACCTGCCTCTCGCAGTAACACGGCGACCTATTGACATAGCCCCGTCTCCTATAACACTCTACCTCCACTGTGATAAATTCTGCCATAAACTTGACAATGTTCTTGAGGGTGAAGAATCTAAAATCATCTGGTTTCGGATAGGCCAATCTTCTGGTTTCGGATAGGCCAACACCAGGAAATTATTTATTTTTCTGACAAGCCCTCTTGTCAGCTTTATTGTGACTGACCTACAGTCACAATATAGGTGGCAAGAGGCTTGTAGGTATTGTGACTGTAGGTATGACTGGTGTTTCATTTTGTCAATGTAGAGCACAGAACAAAAGAGACATAAAATACTTAGTACTGCTTACTTTTACTTATAAACGAAGAGTCATAACCTACTAATATTATAAACGCGAAAGATTGTAAGTATGGATGAATGTTTGTTACTCTATCACGTAAAAACTACTGTATGGATTTGGATGAAATTTGGCATACAGTTAGTTTATAACCTGGATTAACACATAGGATACTATTTATCCCGATGTTCCTACGGGAACGGTAACCACGCGGGTGAAACCGCGAGCGGCCGCTAGTAAAATAATAAAAATTAACCAATTACATACATACATACATATAATCACGACTATTATCCCCGAAGGGTTGTCAGACACTATAGGCAATGAGGACCGCAAAAGCAGTCCTCTGCCATAGTCCACTTTTCACCAAATAGTGACTGCACATGTGCTCAGCCTGACAAGTGGTGAGCCCTCGCTGCTCTATGCTGTTTGTATGTGCAGTCTTTAGTCCGTTACTCGCTTTTTACGACACTTAAGGGAAGAGAGGGGGTGGTATAGTATTCTTTCACTGCTTTGCGACACGGTTACCAGTAACCTACTAATTAATTAATCTAATTAAAACAACAACAATATTTGACCATCTTTCGTTCGGTAATAGTGTTGACATGTTAATGATGACAAAGACCGCTTCCAATTAAAAAGTCGTTGGTTGGAAGCTACATAGTAAAAATCGATAGTTTTATAATAACGCATCCTCAGTATAAATTGGAGCAAGCACTTTGCAGCCGGCTCGGATAAGTAAACGATTTACGTTGAATAGATTACTGCCTTAATCAAGCTAGGGGCAAGAGACGACCTTGTAGCTTGCATTCTGGACTGGTGCGGGAGCAAACGTTTGAGACGCTTCAGTAATGAAGGTATTGCGATGCAGATATAACCAGCACAGATTAAATATAACTATTTTTATGTTTAAAAGTGTACCTAGTAGCGTTTATATTTAAACATTTGTCTTTACTTTTTCGTCTCATAAATAATATATCAAAAAAAAAACTACCCACCTGAGGTACTTAGTTATTTTTTCAAATTTTCCTTTTTTTTCAATGCTGTAGTTTTTCTACAATATAATATACACTTCTATGCTAAAGATTAAGCTGTAATTTTCTTTTAATAAATAATCTGTCTATGACTAAGTACTAAGACTGCTGCAGCTAGTGGAGTTGATTTTATTTTATTATTTATTATTTTTTCGCCAGTTAAAAGCTACTTCATGGGGCCGCAAGAAATGTTGTCAACTGACCTCCAAACTTAATTTTGAAGATAGCGATGATTACTTTTAGAGCAGTTAGAGTGCCAAATATTATTTTAATAATTCTTCTTCAGCATGCTTGTAAAATAGACTACATCATATTAAAATTTACGTCAAGCAAAGGTTTATAATATTTTTTGTTAAGGGGGGAGGTTGTCAGCAAAAATTCCGGGCCCGCGCCCGCTGGTGGTGCGCGGTGCGGGGTCCGCGGTAATTCGTAAGCGCCATTCCGTTTTTTTTATCAAAAAGTTAATAAAAATGTTCAGTTTTTTGGAAATCCAAATCAGTCAAGAAATATTAATTATTGTGAAACACGGTCGTAAAACGAGTGTGGCAATTAATTTCCGAAAATCGAATTTTACTGCAAGCGATTTTGCATTCGCATAACTTCCCAATCGAATCGTTTCCTGATATATTTTTTTCCAGAGGTTGATTTTTTTAAAAGCTTTTTTTCTTTTTGCATTATTTCCCAGTATAATGTTTTTCTGACAGTTCTTTTTCCGGACGTTGATAAAAAAATATATACTTATTTTTTTTTATTAATGTTTGGTAGGTACCTTTCCTTTTTTTTTAAATAGCATTGAAATAAGATAGGAAAAATTGCATAAAGTAATATTTCAGTGATCACGTAAGCGAATGAGTAACATAACACAATTACGTGACTAGGAATATTTGAGAATGGATATATTACTTTAAGTTAAAAAAAATATTCAGAAAACTCACCTCTGGGAAAAAAAACGCTCAGAAAGTAAAAAATGGAAAATTATGCGAATGCAAAAATCGCTTGCAGTAAAATTCGATTTTCGGAAATTCATCGCCACACTCCGTAAAACACGGTCGTAATGTGCATTTAAATGAAATTTTAGAGGTAGGTAACTTCAGGATTTTTTTCTATCGAGCTAAATGTTTGCAATCGTGTTTTGGAAACAGTCATCCCCTCACACATACGTTCTGTAATACATATTGAAAATTTTAGTGCGACATATCTGAAATATTTTGAATAACAGCTAATAGAAAACAGCCAACTTTTCCGTTTCCACCGCCTAACCCCCCTTAAGTCTCAGTAAGACAAGTAAACGTTACACGACTCATTTTACGCGTGAGAACAACATCTGACATTTTAATAAAATGTGAATCAATTTTTTTAATTAACACCGTTTATAGCTTCATTACTAAGTAAGTAAGTGTGATCTGGCGATAACAGAATGCGTAATTTTCGAAGGAACTATAAATACATTTTAATGATTCTTCGACAATACTCGGTGTTTGGTAAAGGTATATTATCCCTTAGCCAGGCACAGCATGTTAAAAAATTTCATTGGTATTCGACCTTATGTTCAGTGAATAAAGTTCAAAATATGATGGTCGCTATAAGACCACACTGGCTAAGGGTTATAATCCCGCAACTGAGCCGTAACTATTATGTACTATGGGCACATGAGTAAAGAAACGGTTTCTTTACTCATGTGCTATGGGGGAGCAATTATTCAGAAATTGCGAAAAAATCAGCTGTTCCATACATAGTCGAATAGTATTTGCATTATAAAATATCCTTATCATTTTTCTCTATTTTTCTGTTATGTCGTACTTAGTAATTGATACGTGTAGATTTTTATAAAAAAACGTGTATAAAAATTCAGTTTAATGATTTACTGAGATTACAAGTTAGTAATTTTTTGTAATATGTGCCGACCGTTAAAGATCTATAATTTATTGTTTGTGACACTTTAATTAATGTTGGCTTTAGTTTTACGAGCTACGTACTGTCCCTCCAATTAAAACATTTAATCAAAATAATACGTCAATTTACTGAAACGTTTTTGTTGGAGACAGCTTGTCTAGAAGTAGGTACTTATTTTTAAAATTATCAAGAGTATCTATGAACTTTTACAGGTATTATTAATTATAAAGATGTTATTGGCATTAACAAATAAATATGATGAAATAATATTTTACATACTTTACTTCACAAACAATTACGAGTAAATGGTTCATATTTTGATAATAACCCAATTTTTCTCAGCCTTAAAAATATAGTAACTTACACCTAGTCAGGTGCTTAATAAATAAGACTTCTTTTAAGTGTGAATATGTTATTTCCAAGATAATTAAGTAAAGTTACTGTGCAGAATGGACATTTAAAAATAATACTAGAACGGCATGCCCAATTACTCCAACCTGTTCTCATAAAGGCGCCAAGAAAACAATTTATCGAGCTCACACCTATTAATCAACCATAAATTTATTTGTTCTGCCTTAAAACGTTTTACCTCGCACTCTCATTATATTTACAAACTAAAATAAACATTGACTTGCAATGAAATCTTAGGTAACTATTTCGTTTTTATTATCTTCATGCAACTGGCGGAAATATTCGAGCAAAAAATCCAGATTTAAATTTGCAATGTTGAATCCGGATTCAGAGATTCTCAATAAATGAAAATATTATGTCCCAATGTAGGTACTTTAATGTGCGTCTGTGACTTATTAGAATTTAATTAATGTTTGCAATATTGCTCTTTTCAGATATTAAAGATGGAGTACTCAAGCAAGCTGTTCTGCTCCTTGGTTCTCCTATGCCTCGTGATTCACACGCACAGTGCTCCAAGTTCGCGGAGATCCCGAGCTGCAGCTGAACCGTCCGACGAGAGCAGTCGCCAAAGCAAACTACAAGAAAAGTTCAAAGAAAACGGATCGACCGTCGCCCCTGCTCCAACTAATAGGAAAAACAAAGCCCTCAATCTCTTCGGCTACTTCCCATCCTTCCTATCTTCAGGCCTAGACTACAACGAAGATGACGACGACGTCACCTTTTCCGTGAACGACGACCACTTCGACGACGAAGATCTTTCCCGTACCATTCCCAACCGACGTAGACAGCAGAACAAGAAAAAGAACGGGAACGGAGATTTCTCCAATGACAACATCAACACGCTTCAGTACGACAACTCGCCAATCTTCTACATCAGACTACCCCCCACTCCGTACATGTTCGTCCCCGGCTTAGGATACGTATCCCAACCGCCGTCTTTAGGCCCTCCGATGGGACCGATGATGCCTCCAGTTGGCCCTCCACAAGGTGCCGATCCCTTTATCAACTTACCCCTAGATTTTGTCTCTAATGGCAAACCTACCGGAGTTTATCAATGGAACGGCGCTCCAGGCTATAACCAGGTTCCACAAATGCAGGATCCATACGGTTATGGTGCATCACCGATGATGCCATCACTTTCACGGCCGAGTTACAACATGCCTTCTTACTCTAAACCTAAGCCTAAACCCGCCCCCACAAACTCAAAGGTTACAAACCTCAAAGGCCAGTACGCGTTCAATGGAAAACCGTCTGATAGCGTTTACGTTCTAAGGGACACATACAACTCTATATACTCGGATGCTCTTCAAAATTTCTACCCTTAAATTGTGTTTGGTGGAATTGATAGGAACATGGCTGGCTCGTATCGAGCTCTTGTAGTAGTATCTTGTAGAGCACGAACAAAATGTTGTAATAAGACCAAAAGTAAATGCTCTTGCCACCACGGTGTGTGTGCGAGTAAAGATAAATTTAATTGAAAGCAAAATTAAATGCATATGGAAAGTTTAATTTGACGTAGTCAATCAGAAGTGATGAAAGTACAGTTTCTATTTTGGGTCACGTATGTAATTGTTCGGTAATGAAATAATTATTTGTGGTCCTTTTAAAAGATTAAAACGAAATCGAATGTTGAAACGAAATAAAATGAAAGAATATCGAAAAATTATTAACTTGTGTACTTTAATTTCAACGATAGTGAAGATCTCCTACATCTTTTAACTATAATAAAACTTTTTCTATCTGAATGAATCAGTTAAAATCTTATCATTTATTTTTCTGCTGTTTTTGTGTCTCTGTGTTTTTGTGTCACGTAATAATCGATGGCGGGTGTTGGTGGAGTATTTTTGTCCAATTTGGCATTATATAAAATTAATTAAAATTATATAACTTCCGGTGAACATATCAATTTTCATTTCGGTTATTGAAGCTAAGTTATGTTAATACCGCTCTGCTCACATTGAATTTATGTAATTGCTTGTATTGTGCTTATAATTAATTACCCTGCTCCATAAATTATGTATTTAGTGTAGGTCTTCTAATATTAGTTAAATGGAGATTAAACTTACCTACCTATTTTTATTGAACTTTGTAATGAAATATTTTCAGTCAATTATAGTTCTAATAGTTTTAAAACTAATTTATTATTTCAATGTTTATTTTTAATTAATTTATTGTATTTCTTATAAAACGAAATTTTGTAGTTTGTAAGATTTTACATAGGTACAAATAAATAATGCACATTTTAGTTATGTGCTTAGTGCTTTTTAACAATCCATCAAAGCACAAAATTAAATTATAATTATTTATATAAAATACAAAAAAAAAAAATCTATGTCACTTTTATTTTTAAAATAAGCAAACTAAAAACATGATGTGCAATTTTAATCGAATTTAAATGGAAATGCATAAAAATGACAAACTAAACAAAAAAATCTCAAATAATAATATCCTGTAAAAATGTTTTAATATAAAGTAGGTACCATAAATGTGATTATCATAGTGCACATATGCACAGTTAGAAATATGCGTTTATCCTATGTTTATGCTCAATTTTTTGTAGGTACCTATAAAGTAAGCGTAGATGTTTTTAGTGTCTTGAACGTAATAATGAAAAAACTCATTTGATGGCCGGTTCCATGTCTTAGTGAATGACATCTTGCCTATTAATTTTGTTTTACTAAAACAATAAAACAATCCTTGGGCGAAGCCTTTGTCCAACAGTGGACGTCTTTGGACTGATGATGACGGAAACAATAATTGTCTCTGGCCAAATGTTTCACCTCAGTTTAAAGTAACGCTGTCTCGTTTTTGTTATAGAAGACAGATAGAGACAGCGTCAATTTAATCCTAAGTGTAACTTTAATCAATGTTTATTAATATAACAGGGTAAGAGTTTATTCTGTATTCTGAGTAAATTCTATAACAGATTGATATACTTAATTAGACTGTCTAAAACTTTCCACGAAGTATAATGATCACTAATTCCAAGTTAATTGACATTGAATAAAACGATAATTAATAAATTCAAAAATTTTAAAACAGCCTTACTTCTTTGAACGTTTCCTACAACAGGAACTATTTTCCTGTTATAAATAAGAGTACTTATCTATGTAATCTGTGCAAACTTTTCTTTTTTTAAATGAACTATAAGGGATATTAAAATGCCAGTGTTTGAAATTGTGTTTTTTCTAATTAAAGCTACTACTATGCTTTGATATCGGTTTTTTTCTTTCGAACGATGATATTTTTGTAAAGCGTTACATCATGACATGACAGTAGGAAGTGCAATTTACTTTTACATTAGCGATAAGTAGGTGCATAATTTGAAATTAGTCACCTTGGAATGTGTAACTAAAAATTTGAAGAAATAAATATAGTTACTTATTTACTTATATTTGTTAGTTTTTTATTTTATTTTACACCTTTATAATTTACCTACATTAGCTAGGTACCCGCCAACCTGGCTGAATGAAAGCGCTCGGCTCGACATCCTAAAGTCGCCAAACCTAATAGCCGGACAGATCAGCCAGTTTGGCCGGACATTTAGGTAAAAAGGCCAGACACCCTACATTTTCGGGAGCAAGAGCGACCGACAGTCGACTCGCCTGCGCACGCGCGGCCACGCTCGGCGCTCGCTCGTTTGCGAAATGTAAAAAGCCTTACAAAAGCCGAACAAGCCGGACAAAGTATATTTTGGCCGGACACGCAATCAAAAAGCCTATGTCAGGCTTTATTCGGATATTGGCAACGCTATCCGCAGGTCCCGGGTTCAATTCCCAGGTCGGGCAAACTTTAACGTCTATCGCAATAACTTTCAAGTAGAAGAAGTATATTGCTTCGCTTTAGTTTGATAATTTTAAAGTTATTTTTGTATAAGCAAACCAGCAAAGATAAGTACTTGTACAGTACAAGTGTACTTGAAAGGTATTGCGATAGGGGCTAGAGTTATACAATTAGAACCCACCTCGTCTAGCAGTGGTACAGCTACATAAACGTACTGTAGGTAGATACAGTCTGGGGGATAATTGTCTAACTTTAATATCTATCCTAATCGCTTTCAAGTAAAAGTACATTGCTTCGCTAATTTGTTTATTATAAAAATAGTTTTAAATAAGCCAACTAGCGACGCAATGTAGGTACTTACTCATACTTAAACTTCTACTTCTACTGCTAATTGTCTAAGGGTGGATTCGACCAAACTGGAATAAGGTCTTATACCTAGATTAAGCGCCGAATTTGTATAGACTAATCTCGGAGTAAGTCTTATTCCAGTTTGGTCAAATCCACCCTAACTCCAACATCTATCGCAATCGCTTTCAAGTAGAAGTACATTGCGTCGCTAGTTGGCTTAAATAAAACTATTTTTAAAATAATGAAACTAGCGAAGCAATAATTAGGTAGATACATCTACTTGAAAGCGTTTGCGATAGATGTTGAAGTTAGACAATTATTAGCCCTCGCCCTCTGTTTTTTTAAACTGGGACAGCATAAGGAAAGTCCGAAACCATAGGAAATTCAAAGAAACTTTTGGTCAAGCGTAAGTTCAATGTTAGGATAATTTCATTGTACCTACTTACCTAAATTATTTGAAATGTTTTTCATACAATTTCTAGTAATCTTCCTTGTTTATCTTATGGTTTCCTATTACATCATACTGTCCCAGTTTAAAAAAAAACACTGCCTAAAGGCTGATGATAATGTTGAATAACCTATACAAAAATATGTTTTTTTTTATAAATTTATCACAAGTGCCTTTATAGGCACTTATGATAAATTGCGTGTTACCACGCATACTCGTATGTCTGTATTAGAGCAGCTTCTTCTTACATACGGGTTCGAATCCTATTTGAGTTTTGGTTGACCTTTACTTAGAGTAGGTAACACAAGAGGCCAAACATATTTTTCAACACACTTGCTCGTAAAGTGGCTCTTATTACACCGATTTCAGCATCGTAATGTCGCTTATTACACACTACTGCTTTAATGTAGTTTAAAAAAAAACATAGAATCTCGACCAGAGCGAAGAAATAATAGCATTTTTATTCCTTATCCACGGAAAGTAGGTCTGAGTTGCCTGAGGAGCGGGTGGAAAGTAATACTTTTCCGCCTTAAGGAGAATCGTTTTTCTGACAGGTATTGTCATGTGTAGTTATGACATATTGTTAAAATAATACTAACAACTAGGGCTTGCAAATATTCGAAACATTTTATAGTCGAATATTTGACTTTTTTTAGCGTATTATTTGTATTAAGTAGGTATTCGAATTTTATGCGTAAGTATAATTAAAAATAATAGAAACATCTAATATCCATTGTTTAGATATAACTGCCAATTTCTTACTTAGAGTCTAATTTCTCTGAATCAAAACAAAATCTTGGTTAAGAATTAAAGAAAAATTGGAATTTGACTCTTAATGTATGAAACGGAGTCCTCGGAGTCAGAGAAACAATTTTTTTTTAATTTACTCATAGTGACCGCATCCTGCCTGATGGTAAGCAGCCGATACAGTCCAAAATAATGAGAGCGCTCCCCACCATGGAATAAGCTCGGTAACAAGCGCACCCATTCATGACGGCCTGCATAAATGCCATTTCACGCCCCGCTTAAAAGACCCGGGGCTATAAGAGCTGGGAAACACATGCGCCGGCAAAGAATTCCAAAGTCAAATAGTCTTACAGAGAAACGACTTGACAAATTTGGTACGAGTACTGATAGTCTGTACAGTATGATGGTGGTTCCTAAGACCAGTACGTGTACTCCGGGAGAGGAAAGGAGAGGGCGGGATTAGATCGAGAGAAGCAATGTCTCTACCTAGCTGGAGGTACTCAAGAGAGGCTGTAACCTCAGCATCTTCAATAATGCGTACTGCTCGCCTTTGCAGTCTATCATGTCCATCGAGGAGGTATTTAGCGGCGCCGTCCCATAGATGGGATACTCCATACTCGATCGCACCTGAGTCTTGTACCGCAAACAGCGCTACTCGGGAGTGAAAAACCGCCTGACCTTATTGAGAATACCCAATTTACGGGAGGCAGTTAAAATGACACTCTCGATGTAGCATTTTGGATTTAGTTCCTGGCCGATGTCAATGCCAAGAATGCTGAGGTTCACCGAAATGGTTAACGGAGAGTTCTGAAGAGAGGGAGGAGTAAGGAAGGGAGTTACCTTAGACGAGAATGCACAAACCTGGGTTTTGCTGGCATTAAACTCGACCACGTTTTCAGATCCCCACTTAGAGACACGATCGAGAGCCAGGGTCAGTTTGGCAACCAGTTCTTGCCTTTTCACCACGATATCGGCTTGCTTTGCCGCAGGATGTCCCAAGTACCGCTCATGCACCGTACTGTCATCCGCATAACAATGAATATAGCCCAAGGACAATATTATTATTATATTCTTTATTGCACAGAAACACAGTAACAAAAGTGACAAGAGACATTGTATGCAAAGGTGGACTTATCTCTAAAAGAGATCTCTTCCGGTCAACCCGGAGAGTGTGCGAGAAAATGTTATAGGGGTGACACAAAGTGCAACAAAAAAAAAGACAAAATTACCTAGACCTATAATTATATTAATATATATATATATATATATATATATATATATATATATATATATATATGTAATACTAATACTATACTGGTATACAAATTAAACAATCGCACAAATAAAATGAAAATAAAATAAATAAAAAAAAACTTACATAATAAATAATAATAATTATAATGGGTACCTATGTATATAATATATATGATCATGTTATACCTAGGTACTATTTGTCTAAGAAAGTGCTCTTTGAGCTTAAATTTAAAGGAGTTTATAGAAGGACAATCTTGAATGGATTTGGGTAGTCTATTCCATAGCTGTGCGGCTTTTACAGTAAATGAATGGAGGGAAAAGTTGGTATTGCTGGTCGGCAGTTCAAGCACCTTAGTGATGCACGACCGCCGCCCGCGGGAAGTGATGGGGAGATAGCGGAACCGGGGACGAAGATAGGAAGGAGAGTTAGGGTCATTGAGGATTTCAAATAAGGTGCAAAGAATGTGCATGTCACGACGATCACGAATTGGGAGCCACTTCAACTCCGCGCGAAATTGTGACACGTGATCATACATACGCAGGCCGTACATGAAGCGAATGGCCAGGTTTTGCAGACGCTCTAGTTTGTTAAGCTGTTCTTGAGTTACATCTAAATAGCAGACGTCGGCGTAGTCGAGAAGAGGGAGCAGAAGGGATTGCGCAAGCATAATTTTAGTTTTGAAAGGGAGAAAGTATTGAAGGCGTTTGAGGGAGTGAAAAGAGTATTGCATTTTCTTGCTTACATCCGCAATATGTAGCGACCAAGCCATATTGCAGTTCATAGTTAACCCTACATTTTTAACTTTATTAGTTAATTCAATAGTCGTATCATTATATGTAAGCGGAGGAAGCGTGCTCCAATCTATCCTGCCTCTTAACCTGCTGCTGCCGACAATCATGGCCTGCGATTTGGCTGGATTAACAATGAGGCCGAAAGATTTAGCCCATCCATGTACTGCAGCAAGATCCCTATTTAAAGCTTCGATCGCATCTGTAGCCTCGGCAATATTAAAGTGTCTATAGATCTGAAGGTCATCAGCATATAGGTGAAAAGAGGAAGAGATAGCAATAGAAATTTGATTGATAAAAATAGAGAATAGAAGAGGAGAAAGTACACTAGTTGATAAGAAAGACCATTCAGAAGAGTCATCGTGGATTACGACACGCTGTTGACGACTATGGAGATAGGTGTGAAACCACGCAGTTGCAGAGTCTGAGATGTTAATCGTACGAAGAGTAGCAAGGAGCAGGTCAAAGTCAACACTATTGAATGCACTACTGAAATCCAGCAGGATAATCGCTGTGACTTTGGTGGAGTCCATCGCGCTACGAATATCCTCAGTGATATTCAGGAGTGCTCCAACAGTGTTGTGAGAGGGACGGAAACCGGATTGGAAAGGACACATTAGTGTCGTACACTCTGATCAATTCGGCTGTAAAAAACTGAACCATATGATCAATATTGTTGGAAATGTCCATATGCTGAAAGTTGCGCTGAAGGATTACTTTTGGCTTAGCCTTTGGAGGACGTACTTTGTAACTGAGGTAAATTAAGTCGTGATAGGAGAAAGGGAATGTAAATTGTCTATAGGATGAAACTAGACTAGTGTTTGAGACAATCGTTAAGTCAAGAAGAGAGGGTCTACAGTTGGGAAAAAAGTGAGTTGGAGCAGTCTGCGAGAGCACCTGCAGATTAAAAGAGGACAATACATTTGTTAATTTATGGGCCCTATGATCATTCTTCAGTAAACAAGTGTTGAAGTCTCCCATAAGGATCACATGGTCAAAGGTTCTAGAAAGTTCTCCAAATTAGAGAAATATTCAATGTGGTCATTTGGACTGTACAATGCTCCCAAAAGAATTGTTGTGTGATTGATTAATTACTACTTCAGCGAAAATATATTCAAGGGAACCTGAGTAGGATGTAGGAGAACTGCTAATGACAGAGTCCGGGATGTGGCAGCGCAGGTAAATACCAACAACACCTCCACCCAGACCAGTCCGATCATTGCGAAGAAGTTTGTAACCTGGAATTGAACAACAAGTGGTGGGAAGAGAAGGCTTAAACCATGTTTCAGAGACAAGAATACAAACGACTACACCGACACCAAAGAATGTTAGAAAAATAGAGAAGAGAATAGAGTTTTTAACCAACACTCCGGTAAGTTTCCCTTCCAAAGTGTCAGAATTGGAAAAGGAACTATTTTTACTTGAGAGTAACACTTTCAAAACTATCAGATTAACAAGAGAAGTATTCATCCGCCATGATCATAACAATAAATAAAATAAAATAAATATGTTTAAAAACTAAAACTAAATACTAACTACAAAAACTAATATAAAAAAAGATTTTTAAATAAAAAATACCTAATAAAAATTGATTCGACATCTACATTCCTAGGTTAATTAGAAGAGATCACTGTTAATACATACATTTCTAAAAAACAAAACTTTTTAACAAAAAAAAACCGACTCCAAAAAGTTTTACTTTCTTTTTTATAAAAGAGGGAGGCAAACGAGCTGGCGGGTCACCTGATGGAGAGTAATCACCGCCGTCCATGGACATCCGCAAAAGCAGAGGAATCGCAGGCGCGTTGCCGGCCTTTAAGGGAGGAATAGGTTTAAGGAAGGAATAGGAATTGGGAGGAGGGGGGGAGGAATGGGCCTCCGAAACCCTCACTGGTCGGACGAAACACAACAGCACCAAGTGCCGTTATTTCACGCCGAATATTCGTGAGAGGGTGGTATTACGCCGGGCGAGCCGGCCCAATGCGTGCTGCAACGCAGCGTGGCTCTACCACTCAGTCAGTGTTACTCATTTAGCACCACCCAGGGATCAGGTCTCAAGGGTAAACCTACGGACGCGAGCAAGTTTAACCCCCAACTTAACTGAAATAAATGCACTAGAACGTAAAAAATAATTGCGTAGTTTAGTTTGTTCAATTAACTTGCAATATTAACATTTATTCTACTCAATCTTATAATCTTAAAAAATATTTTTGGAGTCCGTGCCGGCCAAGGTAAACATAAACATTAAACAACATACTAATTATTATTATATTAGCCTATGTTGTCCCATTGCTGGGCAAAGGCCTCCCTCCCCCCTTTCAATATTCGCGGTCTTTTGCGTGTGTTGGCCAATCCTTCGCGTAAGCATCAAGCTCATCTCTCCACCTCCGTCTAGGTCCGCCTCGCTGCCGTTTAACCCCATTGTCGTTTTTATTTGTAAATATGTTTAAATAGCCCTTATCAGTGGTCGTGTTCATTAGTAAATAGATTTTATTATGTATTGCTACATTGTCGTATTAGGCTGGCACCGACTCCAAAAATATTTATTAAGATTATAAGATTGAGTAGAATAAATGTTAATATTGCAAGTTAATTGAACAAACTAAACTACACAATTATTTTTTACGTTTTAGTGCATTTATATCAGTAAAACTTTTAGGAGTCGGTTTTTTTTATGATAAAAAGTTTGTTTATTTATCGTTTTTTAGTGAATCGTTCCGATCTATTTATCGAAAGCGAATATTGGTAAACCTACAAAACGCGCCGAGGAACGCCTATCACAAAGTAGGAAATCTACATCCAAAACAGACGGCAAGTTATGAAGAATTTAGATAAGAAGTGACAGAATTAATAGTGTGAGTAGTGTATTTTTTAATCCTAATAGAAATGTTTCGGAAGGAGTGATAAAAAGTGGCCTATGTCATTATTTGTCCTTTAACTATCTATGAGCAAAATCAGGTCGATGCGCAAGTGAGAGACGGACAAACAAACAAACACGCTTTTGCATTTACAATATTAATTAGGAAGGATTTATTGCCGGAGTGGATCTCATTTGACTTATGGCTGAAAATACCAAAATCGCTATAGGTATGCCTTCAATATATAAGGAGTTCTCTCAATTCCTCAAGGATCCCACCATCAGAACTGAGTTCCGGTACCTGCCTTCTTTTGCTTCGTCATAGTCGCTTAACTATCTTAATCGAGATATCTTATCGCCACCCGTGAAATATTTATCATTGAGGAGTTCCAATGGCATTCTGTGGTCTACTTCTTTAAATGATACTTTCTGAATGCAAATGCTTGACTTATTGCTGAAAATATCAAAATCGCTATAGGTATGCCTACACGGGGTAAGTACATACATCCATTTTACCCTATTATGTATCCAAATCTATTTATTCTGGGTATGGTTGGGTACAACGAACTAATGGTAAAAGGGACTTAACATTGGTATCCTATATTTTTAAATTATTAAGAGGTAAAATATCGCACGTTAATGATTAAACCGTCATTTGTAACTTCTCGCCTAACCTAAATCTCTACCTTATTCTACCTTATAATACATACACACATCATCGCCGCTTTTACCTTAACTTAACTTATTATCTAATTCTTAAAACTATTTAACCTAATTTATCTACAATCTAATGGTTGTGTTTGTATGATGGTGAAACCTTAGCATAGCTTAATTCTATTTGCAGTGAATTTCAGTCAAGCAATGTAATATTATAATAACTACTATTTTGGCCAGATCGTCTAGTGAACCCTCCGTTGTTAACCGCATTTAAGTAACTCAAGTTCTTTCGTGAAAGTTTAGTAATTGGCTTATCCCTGTGTTAAATTATTTTCTCCTGACCTAATTACCTACCAGTCTATAGATCATAACATAGATATGTGTAGCCTAGCAATGACTCCGTCTGAACTGTGACCTAAATCCTTCACTGCAGCTGCGGGGAAGATTTGTAACCACTCAAAGGTAATCAGATGATAGCTTAGCTTGCAGGTATTATTATTTATTATCAGTAGCATGATACATAAGAAGCCTGGTGCAATTTATGAGCCCCACCGCCGCTCCATAGCGTACTATACATCTCATGGTTTAATTATAGTTCCGTCACATTGGCTTTAACTTTAATTATTAGCTTGTGCCTTTAATTCTTTAAAACTGAGAATTTACATCTCTCCTCAAAATTTAATTTCATTTTACATTATGAACTATGTGTTAGCAATTTAAATTCTTATTATTCCACATAAATCAATAGAGTTTATCTCAAGGCTTGCTATCATCCAAATATCCTTTTCACATTAAGAACTTAATTATTCAATGCAATAACTTATGTCTTATGATTTCACTTGTCCCTCTGTCTTATTAGAAAGTTAATATTCAGTTCTATAAAGGGTGGATAATTTAATCAAACGCCACTTCAGGCGGTGGCTAAAATAGAATGCTATTAATACAGGTAAAATTACTTTTATTTACTCTTAGTATTTATTGTACAGGTCTCATAAAGTTCCAATATAACTACATTGGATTGGCTACATTGGCAGATTATCACATCTTAAGTTTATTAAAGGATGTTTGATTTATTCAATATCCTACTCATTTAGGAAGTGAACTTAAATAGAATACTATCATTTTAAGTAAATTACTTTGGGTTTCTCTTAGTGTTCATTATACAGATTTATAAAGTATAAGTACATCTCAAGTTTATTGAAAGATGTTTAATTTATTCAATATCCTTGACTTTTAGGAAGTGAACTTAAGTTAATTATTTTTCCATTAACTTCCACCCCCTGTCTCTCAGACTGAGTGGTTAATTTGATAGACTACTAAATCATAGTTAGTATACTTTTAGTAGGTAGTAAATTAGGTAGTTAATTATCCCTGTTAATCATTAAATCAATTACATTTAGAAGTTATCTTTTACTCACTTTAATAAGTATAAATTAGACTGTACTAGGTATTAGTCTGATTGATTAGATTGTTCCCATCAAATATTTCTATGTTTCATATTATTAGAAGTAAGTACTTACATATCTTAAGAGTCTTTGACCATTAAGGTGAATTCAAATGGTATTAGTAGACCATTGTCAGGCTAATTAGCAGGTTGTTATCAATCAATTATTTCTATGTTTCAGATTATTAGAAGCTCATAGCTTGCAATGTCTTCCTTCAACGACTTATCCTAGGTTCTAAACTGGTTTTAGTTGTTCAGTTTGTATCAGCTTATTTTTACTAATAGGTATCGGATGTAAAATTTTAATACCTTGAAGAGTGTAGCAATATGAGATCGTATCGCATCCCAGGGAAAGCTAAAAATGCCTGTTTGGTCATTTCAGTATTAGAAATCAAACATCACAGTACAGTTATGCTTATTTGCTATAACTTTTTAGTATTTTTCTTGAATAATAGGAAACCAGCCTAGACTTTTAGGTATTCCAAGTAATGATGGTACAATATTATCATACTTCTGTTAATAATTTAAATTGAATAATTAATTGGTAACAACTTTAGGAAAACAATTAGAATTTTATCGGCCTGCGGTAACAGATTACTTGCCTAGCTAGGACCCACATCACTTCATCATAATTTTATTTAGCACCGTAACTTAATTATCCCTACCTTATTAGTCTGAATTAATCCGGCCTGGCCTCGCGGCTCAAGCACCCATCCTATGTACGCACAGCGTGCAAATACCTTGCCCTCCCTTAACTAACAATATATATATCCGCCTACCTATTGATTCCTACAACTTTCCTCACTTGAAAATGCCTATAATTTGTCGAACTAACAGTCCCTACTTGTGTACCTTGCAATCTAGGCCCAAGCCACATTTAACTTAAATTCGTGGTGTGTTGTGAGAGTCGCATTGCCCCTGAAAGCAACTAACTCCTAAATGTTCTATCAGTCGAGCCAGTATACTCAGTGTGTTATTTTCCTATCACTACACTGTATGTACGGAGGTAGACTCGAAATTGGACTGGGTCATACGGGTCTACCTCCAGCTAAATGGTGTCTGACCTATCTTCAACTTTCACTAGGGAGACAACTGTCTCTCCCCCATTACTCCGTCGAAGATAGTGTATTGTTTAGCGTAATGATATAAAACGCCGACCTTATTAAATACAATCAAAGGTCATCCAGACCGAAGTCTGCTGAAAGGTATATAGGTTTTTTTTGCCACCGTTACGCGTTTCCGCCGATATACCCCGTAATACTTCATTCCGTTAACGGATTCGAGTTGCGATCGCAATAGTTTTACTTTATTAATCACTTTCAATTTCTCAAATCTTAATTAATATCGCAGCTCGAATATCACTTAGCGCACTATCAAAGCTCGGACACTATATTTCCCGTATGAGATCGTTACCGCCACTCGTAAATTGGACCGCGCCTCCGATGTCCCAAAATTGAATGCCCGCTAATTTTCCTCCATCCCCCCAAGCATCCTAACTTTCGCGCCACGCGCCCTCAATATTTTTTCCGCGCGAGTCCGCTTTTCTTCCCTTCAACCAATCCCTAGCTGTTTCCCGACGCGCCTCGCCTTCGCGTCGCTCATTATTTGTCATACGCGAACTTCGCGTTGTGCCACGTGGAGATATCATCCGACCTCTCTTTCTATCTTTTTCTCAACCTCTCGCTCGCTCATTGCCGCCTTCGCCGCGCAATTCTAAAATTTTTCCATAATCTAACCAAATCTCGTCCGACAGCCAATACTACATCTTTGAATATCTAAATGTAGCCTTCTATTAACAATTCTGTAACAATGATAACAAATTACTTATATTATAATCACTTTCTAAATATCTTTATATTTGTTTAAACTAGTTTTTGTATCGATACATCCGATCGTTAATCAATCATTCAATCGAACTCTAGTTGACAGTTCATTCCATAGACTACGTACGTTCGTTCCGTCAGCCATCTGGCATTCCGATTCTAACACCCGTCGAGTACAGATTTGTTTTGTGAATTACTGTGTGTGAATAAATAGCTATTGTGCAAAGTTTAGTGTTTTTGTACAAAAATCCTTCTGAGCGTTTTAGCTCAGAAGTGGGATTACTGCAAAATATACCGTTTTGCAACGCCCACGGATTTCTTGTGAACAAAGGTAAAATACCGCCGCCATTTTATTTTTCTCTTTTCTTGAAATATCCTTAACTTATGCATGGAATGAGAACGGTAATGAGATAAATTATACTTTTTCCTTTAAATATGTGAGTTAACATGTGGATGAGAATGGATTAAGTTTTCTTATTGAATTAATTTTTTTTGTAAATTGTTAAACACTGGCAACAAACCGGTTTCACGTGAATGTAATAGTGAAAATAATGACAAATAAAACGACATAAGTAAGTTCTGAGTATCCATTTCATAAATGATTTAATAGATGTATGGATGTTGTCTTTTATATAATTTTTTTTATCGTGATCTTATACGAGGGTAGTTATTTATAAAACAATAAAATCAGACCACTTTTAACTGGTATCTATCAGTGTTAACGTAGAGGTAAAGTAATAATAATAAATTCTTTTACCGATAATCGGATGCAAATGGATTGAACACCAATTAACAATTTCAGTGTGATGATGTTTTTAACTATTAATATGGAACATTTAAGATAATGTTGAGTGGCCTAGTGTTAAGGTTTTAGAGGATTTTAACAAATTGTGACGCCAAATAATGAAGCAGCGATTATTTTAAAGTCATGCATATTAGATTATTTCCTGAACAGCTACACATAGGTTTTGGTTTTCGAGTTTCAGGCAATGGGGAGAAGTAGTCGAGATGACAGACGGCGGAGACGAGAGACGCCACCTAGAGGCTCCTTGCAGCCAACTGGAAAAGTACGGAGCCCCCGAGAACGTGATAGCGAGCAACGTGGTCGGAGCCGCACGAGGCGAGGCAGCCAGCGTCGGGAACGGTGAGCCTGGATCGTGAACGAAGTAAGAGTCGCAGTTTGCATAGTAATCGACGTACCCGCAACAACGAACGTGAACATAAGCGTGGCAGTCAATACCGTAGCGCGTGTAGGACTAACCGCCCGAGTCGTAGTCGTAGTCGGCGTGGTAACAACTATCGTAGTCGCAGTAATAGTCGTAGTTATGATGATGTTTACTACAGGCTGCGTTTACTGGAAAGCGAGTTATATAGGCATAAGGAACTACGTAGTCGCTCAGCAAATAAGAATTTGTGTAACAACGAAAATAATTCCGTTACCCAAGAACCAAGGGGTTAAACAACAGGAACCAGTCAATCAATCGCACGTATTGCGTAACTCTCCTGAATCTAGCGTTGACGGTACTGAACTTAGGAAGACGAGTAACGTTGAGCCTACTAATCTTCTTGAGGAATTTGTAAAAATATTTAAGAACAAAGATCGTGACTCGTTTCCCTTAACAAGTAACGTTATCCCGGAATTTGACCCCCTTAGCAAAGAGCAAACCATCGATATGTGGATAAGTAAAGTAGACGAGTGTGCTGACATTTACAACTGGAACGATAAGCAAACGGTGCATTACGCTTTACCCAAACTAATTGGTCATGCGAAAACTTGGTATCAGGGCCTGCCTTCTATTAAGCATTCGTGGGTAGAGTGGAAAACCTTGTTACAAGAATCCTTTCCGTCAACCGAGAACTATGCCGAATTATTAACTGAAATGCTTAATAGAAGAGCACGTCTTGGAGAGCCTTTAGAGTTGTACTATTATTCTAAAATAAATTTATTGAACCGGTGTAAGATATTCGGAAAACAAGCAGTATATTGCATAGTATTTGGTATAGAAGATAAAGGAGTTCGTTTAAGCGTCCAAGCGGGTAAATTCAGTAAACCGGAGGAGACGTTAGAATTTTTCAAAACTGTTAGAATCCCATCGAGGGAAACCTCTGATATTAAAAGATATACCAATAATAGGGATACATGCGTTCTAAATAATAATTCATCGTTTAATTCAACACAAAGATTTTTGAATGTCTCGAGAGATAGGCCTAAAGGGAACATTACGTGTTTTAATTATTGTAACGATACAGGACATATGAGCTACCAATGTCGTAAGCCAATAAACAAATGTTCTGATTGTAATTTTATGGGCCACAATTCTAGTAACTGCCCAAAAAAGGGAAATAATAGTAGTAATAGTAATTTAAACAATAATGCTATGGCCAAACCTAAAAATGTTCTTGAGGTTTCCATCGATGAGGATAGCAACGATAAATATATGATTGTCACTAAAATAAACGGGGTTAGTAGTCCATGCCAGGTAGACTTAGGTAGTCAGGCCACATTGATCCGCGAGTCTAATGCGCGCAAGTTTGGGCTTAAATGGGAATCTGTAGACGGTCCAATGCTGAGAGGGTTAGGTAACGTTCCCTATTTACCTGATGGCCGATGCTTGGTTTCGATTGAAGTACAAGGTGTGAAAGAAGAGTAAGTAGAAGTTTTTATAGTGAATGATCACCTTATTAATATCCCGGTGTTACTCGGGCATAGTTTCACACAGCGACCTGGTTTAAGGATTGTGAAAACTGCTACGGACTTACAATTCCAAAGAAATGACTCAGGCGTAACTTCCAAAATAATTCTTGTTTTAGCTGATGATATACAATTAGAGGTAGATAAACTGCAGACGGTTTTGGTTAGTTCTGAAAGCAATTATAGTGGTAACATTTATGTAGGTGGTTCTGTCAGGGGAAAACCAGGAATGGAGTTCTACTTGTTACCTGGCGAGTATCAAATGACTAATGGTATCAGTCATGTCCTAATTCAAAATGTTGGGTCTCAGGTTTTAAATTTTAAGCGAGGCACCCTTGTATGTAGAGCCAGGTCTGTAAATTCAAAGAGTATTTCTAATGTTCTAAGTTTAATTACAAAATCAGATAAGAGCCCTGAAAAAGCCAAAATTAATTGCAGTAATCATCTTAGTAATAGAAAAAAACAAAATTGTCATGATTTATTGGCGAATTATAAGGATTGCTTTTCAGACGGTTTACATGATTTGGGATTTACCACTGTTACAGAAATGGAAATTCATTTAGTAGATTCTACCCCAATAGTTTATAGGCCATATAGGCTTTCACACTCGGAACGTGGACAGGTCCAGGAGATGGTTGAACAAATGTTAAAGAATGGGATTGTGCGCGAGTCGAGTTCGCCCTATGCAAGCCCAATTGTACTTGTAAAGAAAAAGTCGGGCGAGAAACGGTTGTGCGTAGATTATCGCGCGCTTAATCGACGCACAAAACGTGATCACTACCCACTTCCACGTATTGAGGATCTTTTAGACCAACTTTCGGGGCAAACTCTGTTAACCACTCTCGATCTTGCATCTGGGTATCACCAGATCGCCATTGCGGAGGAATCCAAGGAAAAGACAGCATTTGTTACGCTTGATGGGCAATACGAATATAATCGTATGCCCTTCGGGTTGGCAAACGCACCTGCGGTGTTTCAGCGGGCTATACACAAAATTCTAACTAAGCCCAAAGTTCCATTTCTGATTATATATATGGATGATATCTTAATCCCATCCAAAACATTTGATGAAGGACTACATCGTTTAGAGGTAGTGTTACGCTTATTAAGGGAAGCTGGGTTGACACTGAAAATGGAAAAATGTAACTTTTTCCAAGAGAAAATTGTGTTCCTAGGATTTGAGATTGACAAATTTGGATTACGTCCAGGAGATAGTAAAACTCAGGCTGTATCAAAATTTCCTCGGCCCCAAAACCAAAACGACGTTAGGAGGTTTTTAGGTCTAGCTGGGTTTTTTTAGAAGGTTCGTTAAAGACTTTGCACTAGTAGCTAGGTCCTTGACCAGTTTACTCAAAAAGGATATTGCGTGGCAGTGGACAGAATCTCAACAAAGTGCATTTGAAACCTTAAAAAGAGCCCTTGTTGAGAAACCTGTACTTGCACTCTATGACCACCATGCAGAGACCCAGTTGCATACAGATGCAAGTAAGTTTGGTTTAGGAGGTATCTTACTACAAATAATTGGGAATAACCCATGGAAACCTGTGTCTTACTACAGTCGTCAGACTAGCCCTGACGAACAGAAGCTCCATTCGTTTGAGCTAGAAACTCTAGCTGTCATAAGTGCGTTAAACAAATTCCGTACGTATCTGTTAGGAATTAAATTTACGATAGTGTCCGATTGTAATGCGTTACGGTCGACATTTACAAAACGGGATTTGGTACCTCGTATTTCGCGCTGGTGGATACAGTTTTTAGAATATGACTGTAATATTGAATACCGTCCAGGCGAGAAGATGCACCATGTTGACGCACTAAGCAGAGGAGCTATTTTAGATGAACAAGAGCCGACACATATTATTGACATTCTAGCAGTCAAAGTAGATGATTGGGTCTCAACTGTACAATCGGCTGATGAGGAAGTTAAGCGTATTAAGGCAGTATTAGAGGATCCAGAGACGTCTAAGATAGCAGCAATCCATAAGGAATATCAGGTCAAAAATGGAAGAGTTTTCCGCGTGTTTGAAAATGGGGAACTAAGATGGTTAGTGCCAAGAGGTGTTCGTTGGCAGGTCCTCAAAACTAACCATGATGACGTTGGTCATTTTGGGTTTGAGAAAACCCTACAGCGAATTAAAACCTTATTCTGGTTTCCGAAGATGCGGAAGTTTGTTAGGAAGTATGTCTTGGCGTGTTTAGAATGCGCCCACCATAAAGTTCCGTCTGGGGCCAAAGAAGGGGAGTTACATCCAATCCCAAAAGTAGATGTCCCACTCCACACCATCCATGCCGACCACTTGGGCCCATTTCCCAAGAGCAAACGAGGTAATACGTGCATCTTGGTGATTGTAGATTCCTTCACAAAATATGTCTACCTTTCCGCGGTACGTAGCACAAAATCGAAGGCTAGCATTAAGGTATTTAAAACGTTTTTTTGTCTATTCGGTTCACCAGCGAGACTTATCACAGATAGGGGAACGAGCTTTACCAGCAAAAGATTCAAAACTTTCATACAGTCTATAGGCGCTAAGCACATTCTCAATTCTGTCGCGACACCGCGTGCTAACGGCCAGGTCGAGCGGTATAATCGCACGATATTGGCTTCATTAGGTAGTATGACGCATGGAAATGATAGGGATACTTGGGATTCCTTCTTGCCAGATGTACAATTAGGCCTGAATACTGCGGTGCACGTCGTAACAAAAAGAACACCGACAGAACTATTATTTGGACGTAAGGTAGGGAACCCATCTCAGGGACTTTTAAACAATATTTCGGAAGAGGTTGACGTAAATCAAGAAGGTAAGACCATTGAAGAGATTAGATCGGAAGCTAGTAACCGTATAAAAAGAAATCAAGATAAAAATAAGGAAAGGTTTGATAAACACCGCAAGGTCGCGACGGAATACAAAGAAGGGGATCTGGTTAGGTAAATCAGGGCTATAGTAGGAGGATCGGGAAAATCAAAGACATTAGAAGCTAAATGTCAAGGTCCGTACCGAATTAAAAAGATACTCCCTAACGATAGGTTTCTTGTGGTAGATACCCCGCTCACCCGGAAAGGAAAAGCGTATGAAAACGTAGTCTCGATAGATAAAATTCATCCATGGATGACTTTTGACGCACCTGCTTGTTCTTCGAGTGATGAAAGTTCTAGTGAAGGATATTTGATTAGGTACATTGTTAATTATAGTTGAATTAAAAAATTTTGAGCAATTAAGAATTATAATAGAATTAACGTTACTATTGATTGTAATAAATAATATATTGCAATGAGACCCATCCACGAGGTGTAAATTTAAAATTATTGAAGTTAAGATATACGTCATAAGGTTAAAATAGATATAATTGTGAGATTGCGGATGATTTGCGAAATGTTAAATTGTATTAATGAAATTAAGTGAACTGTGTCTGTAAAATTAATTGGTAAATTGTAAATTGTACCTATTCATGAAATTAAGCAGGATGTTCGTGAGATGTTAATAAAATAAATAAAACTAAAATACTGTAAAGATATGATGAAATTAATGATTCCCAAGATGACTATTATGTGATTTATGTAATATTATATTGATATGACATGACAATATCATAACGATATTGATGACCTAAGCTATGTATGAAAGCGAGGGTGTCGACATAACTCAGAGCTCGAGTAGAATTGATGCCGAGCAAGAGTGTTATGTATATGACACGCAGTCTAGACAAGATGGTAGTGAAAGAATAGAAGTAACTCCTCTTGCCTGGCTATAAATGTAATCATGTGAAATTAAGAGATGAGACCAAACGAAGGGACTCGTTTGTATGACGGATGGCCGACTGTAACAATGATAACAAATTACTTATATTATAATCACTTTCTAAATATCTTTATATTTGTTAAACTAGTTTTTGTATCGATACATCCGATCGTTAATCAATCATTCAATCGAACTCTAGTTGACAGTTCATTCCATAGACTACGTACGTTCGTTCCGTCAGCCATCTGGCATTCCGATTCTAACACCCGTCGAGTACAGATTTGTTTTGTGAATTACTGTGTGTGAATAAATAGCTATTGTGCAAAGTTTAGTGTTTTTGTACAAAAATCCTTCTGAGCGTTTTAATTCCCTCTCAATAATCCTCCAATTAAGCCAATAATCCTATATTTTGGGAAATTATAAAAAAGTTCCGTATTCCGACCATAGATGGCGTCCGCCCGTACTGCCGTACTTAAGCTAAAAAAGGGTTAACCCTCGTTTGATCAATTTTGAGTTAATAATGCAAAGTTA
The DNA here is from genome assembly GCA_963921215.1 of Scoparia ambigualis. NCBI lineage: Eukaryota > Metazoa > Arthropoda > Insecta > Lepidoptera > Crambidae > Scoparia > Scoparia ambigualis. The sequence continues at coordinate 19,042,600 of OY992509.1, forward strand.
CAAAGCGCAAAATTCTTTACATTTTGATCTAGGTACCATACCTGTATCATTATTAGTTATAGAGATACAGCTTGTCGGTGAACAGTTAAGTGACACTATTTTTACGATTTACTTAATTAAAAATCAGCTAAGCCACAATACTAGTCTATAAGGGGGCTAAAGTATCATAACTTAACGAAGTCTAGATATTTTTGTATAAATTGCTTAGCTTTAATAGGGTTATTCATTTATGCTACACTTAAATTAAGTTAAGGGACTTTAACCCTGCTAAAGGCTAGTATAGTTTAAGCTAATTTTCGTACAAAACTAAACTATAAATAGGTTAACAACAAAAACTTAATTACAAATCAGTTAAGATCCTTTAACCCTTCTTTTGCCAAGTAAAATAAATTCATTTTATACGTCATCCTTGGTTTAAAAAAGGTTAAGCCTCATTAATAGGCTAGAACACAGTTATCTGCAGTTGCATCTCGTGTATGGACGCACACGGCAGTTGCAATAATTGTCAATATTTGACAATTATTGTATTGTGTATTGTTAAGTATATGTATATTTGTCAATATTTGACAATTATTGTCAAATCTAATTCCATTACAATATATTGTTCTGACTGTGATTTGGCCGGAGAGTCTACGAGCGGCGAATTTCGTTGCGCTCCAGCTAAAACACAATGTCTCGTAATATAGAAAGGTAAGTCATTTCTTGAATATAGGTTTTTATTATAGACATTATGATTTTACTTGTATAGCTTGACCACGACCGCTGTACCGCTGCTACCATACAAGTTAGTAGGTATATACTTGCTGCCACACAAGTTATATATACAGCTATGCGATTCTTTAAGCGACATATAGACGCTGCGCGCATGGGTGTGGTCATAGATGTTACAGCCGTCACATCTTTGCTGCGGTCACGGCTGTGGTCAAAGTTGAGGCTGTTTTATTTACAGAATACCAATTGTATACCTACAAGAAAGGTCAAAGAAGTGATTCTCTATCACGCCGCGCGCCGCTTACAGCCGTGCGGAGCTTGTGTCGAACTGCGTTGAAAACTATTTATAGGTACGTACATTTTCAACTACTTAGTAGCATCTTCAGGATGAAACAAAACACTAATTTATCTAAAACTAAATTCTCGCGGGTGGAGCAATGCACAAACATTAGTAACCTTCCTAAAAACTATTACCTACGTTTGTTCAAAAAGGTAATAAAATAGCATTTACAACTTAAATTATGAATGTTGATTGATTTTATTATGAATTCCATTTGAAATAAATAATTATGTTTTAGTTAACAAAAGCCATGGCAAAAGAAAACAACAAAATTCTAACATTTCGATTTTAAAAACATCTCAAAACCCAAGGAAAGCAATAATAGTATTGAAGAAGTCATACGTTGTTTGACAAGTTTTATTTATCTTTTTATTAATAACATGAATGGAGGATTTTCACAATAACTAAAATACCTACCTGTACCTATACTTAAATATGAAACGTTTTTTTTCTTTTAGATGACTTGATGGAAGAACTTTTTTATTGGTCTTTGGAAAATACGTTTAAGAAAACCCTTCATGAGAATGTTAATGATGAATCGGAAGTTAATCTTGACTACAATAGCGACGATTCTGTTAAGGACAAAAATTATGAACCTAATGAAGACAACTATGATTCAAGCTGTAGTGAGATAAGCAATTTATCAGAACAAACAACAACATTCTAATAGTGTATATCAAGTGAAAAGATGCATATTTTCTACAGAAAAACTTCAGACACTTGATATAAAAAAAAATGGCAATTACCTGTGAAACGTCACATATCCTCACTATCTGAGAACGACGGTCCAGTAAATTTAGATAATGACTGAATTAGTAACATTAGAAGATCTTAGAGGTCCTACAAAGGAATCATCTGACAGTGCTAATTACTTTCTACCTCCTACAAAGAAGCCATGTCTAGAGACTGTTGTAAGCGTCAAAAGGGTTATTCGAGCAGTGATTCTGATAACAAAGAAAGTTTTATCTTACCACAACAATAAAAATATTGCAAAACTAAAGTTGTCCATAAACCAAATAACTGTGCCTAATATTTGATGCTTCACCCAAAAATGTTGTTGATTCGAGGGGAGTTGACAGCTTGAATCGCGATTCAAATATACCTACTTATGGTATCATGGCTTAATGGGACAATTAATTTGCCAAATTCAATAAACAGCAATAACACTCAGGAGACAGGTACAAATAACAGCTATGAGTCAGAAATGTCGCAAAAAAGTATAAAAGAAAGTTGTGACTCCAGCTAAATGGAAAAGCAAGTTAGCGAGATTGCAAGGATCTCCGTATCATTCTACAATGGCCAAATAGAAACCTGATGATGTAGGGAGTCGTATGTTCAAAGCTCATTGTTCATGCATAATTTACTTTTAAGTCACCAAGAACATACTTATATCAGACGTTTATCATCGTTAGAAGTTAAAACCATAAAGCTGCATTGAAACATAAAATTACAGTGCAGTCATATACATTGTCAGCATTAATCGTACAATAATATAACGTAAACAAAGTACTTCATAAACTACTACTACTAATATATTATTTCAGATATAAAGTCGGATTTAGGCAAAAAAATTAAAAAACATATTTTTATTATTTAAAGATTTAAATGAGTCTTTAAAAATATTAAAGGTAAGAATGGTTACCATAAGTAAGACTCAAAAAACTGTTATATATAATTGATTTTGTATTAAGATTTGACAAAAATATTTCAAAATTTTGTTTGGCTCTCTTGAAAACCTGACTTTTTCTAGATACGACCTTATGCTTTCATGTTCAGAAGTATTAAGTATGTAATGTTGTGTGACTACGTGAAATTTTATTGATCTAATTTTGATAATTATTATGCTAAGTACCTACAGATTTTTAATTTTATAATGTATAATTGAAACAATTTTAAAACAGAATTATTTTAAGTTTTTGCAAACATTTAGTGATCTTATGTTAAACGTTTTCGAGAAATTTAATAACTTTAAAATACGACGTGGAAGATACGATGTAACTACGATAAGGTAAAATTTTATGATGTTGTATAATTTGCTTGAAGAGAGCTTTTATTTTTTTAAATTTAAGTTTTATGTTTTTATAACACATTTTCATTGAATTAATGGTTTTATTTTTTCAACTTATCAATGATCTTTGCTTAACTATAACAGGGTTAACCACGAATAATATATACATAACTTTATTTTAGCTAAGTAATGTCTTGTAAATTCTTGCTATACTTTTTAAAATATTTCCTTTTCTTAGTTACATAAAGGTTACAATACCTTAGCCATTATCTTATTTAGGATTGTGTTGCTGTTTTTATATAGAAAGCTTAGTTATAAACCAGTTAAGAAGCTTAGCTATCTTATAGCTAAGCATTTCTGAATAACTTTAAAGTAAATTATTGATTGTGACAGTTACCCGAAATTACTACGCTAAAAGTCAGTTACGGTATGGTTAACCCTGTTTTAGTGCCGTAATTATTTTAACTTTAGAAAAAAATACTTAGCTTAATTAAAAAAAAATCATTTTTAGGTATTTTACTGTCAATATTTTAAAATGGGAATAATACCCTAAGATAGTGTACAATATGACCTATTTTTGTGTAGAAGAACGTTTTCTCTATCTAATATAGTTTTTTAGAGACATCATTTCCCACGTTTTTTGACGATATCTCAAAATCGACTACTTGGGGTTAACCCTTTTCTAGCTTAAGTACGGCAGCGTAGGTGAACCACTTTGCCGACCCCCCCCCCCCCCAGGGCAGCCCCCGCGAAATTCAAAATAAAAATAGAGTCCTAGTCAACCTCACAACTTTATGACTTCCGCTAGACGTCGCCTACGTCACAAGGGACGCGCAGAGCAGTCCCCGCGAAATTCAAAATAAAAATAGAGTCCTAGTCAACCTCACAACTTTATGACTTCCGCTAGACGTCGCCTACGTCACAAGGGACGCGCAGAGCAGTCCCCGCGAAATTCAAAATAAAAATAGAGTCCCAGTCAACCTCACAACTTTATGACTTCCGCTAGACGTCGCCTACGTCACAAGGGACGCGCAGAGCAGTCCCCGCGAAATTCAAAATAAAAATAGAGTCCTAGTCAAGCTCACAACTTTATGACTTCCGCTAGACGTCGCCTACGTCACCAGGGACGCGCAGAGCAGTCCCCGCGAAATTCAAAATAAAAATAGAGTCCTAGTCAACCTCACAACTTTATGACTTCCGCTAGACGTCGCCTACGTCACAAGGGACGCGCAGAGCAGTCCCCGCGAAATTCAAACTAAAGATAAAACGTTAGACCACGGACCATTATTCTGAACTAGTTTATTATTCCCTTTTTCATGCTTATTATATTAGTGGTGCTACGCATTAATATTTATGTTAGTGCTACTCCCACACATTCCTTACTAACGGACGGATACCATTCATTCTGTACCGTTACAGCTAAACGAAATTTGGCAAATTTAAACTGTCAACGCCATCTGTTTTCGCGCTCCTAATTGAGTATAATGCAAAAACTCTCGCAGCGATAGCGCAAAAGGATCGGCAGATGTCATTAGTGTCGTTATGACGTTTGGTGGGGATAGCTGATAACACTGACAGGAACATCGTCATTTTTTCATTAGTAACGTGATCGGCGTGGTTTGGTAGTGAATTCCGTGAGGAATAGTGTTATTTTTTGCATAAAGACGCATTTTTTCAATCTATAAGGTAATTATGATATTTATTTTAGACGAATAATGTATTTAAACGTAAAGTGATAGTCTTTCCATGATTTTTACATGGTTGTAGGAACATTATAAAGACGACTAATGTATTTAAACAAAAAGTGACAATGTTTCTGTTAATATCGGTTGCTTGTTACAATAATTGTGAATAGGAATAATGCATTTAAAGATAAAGTGACAGTATTTACGTTATTTGGGTATATTTGTGAGAATATTGTTTGAACCTACAACGCGTTTTTAACGGACAGTGTCAAACTTCCCGTCTATTCCCTTAAGGTTAGGAGAATATTTTTAAAATGAATAATGCATGTAAGCGTAAAGTGACAACATTGACGTTATTAATGTTTAGACTACTCAAAATAAATATTTAATTGTTAATGTATCTTTGAGTTTAATGACGGTAATAAAAAAGTTCGAGATGCTTTTTATATTTATTAAAACCACAACCTATCGTCACAATCCATCTCGTTATTATTTATGAAACTGAATATTACTCATTTACTGCCTACCACGGTTGAGAATGGATATTATTAAGATAAAAGTACTATTAAGTATAGCTACCGAGTATTTGAGTCAATAGTCAGCATTTTTTTTAATATTATTGATAATTTTAAAACTTCATCATCTGTTTGGTATATTTATTAATTTTTGATTAAAATTGTTCAAATAGCGAACTTCATTTAAGTAGTTTTTCAATTTCTCAACTTTTGCATAGGCGACATTAAACTAGTTGATTAACTATTTAGATTTAGATAAATATTTAATGAGCAGTATTACGAATATAGAAATGCAAAAACGTAACGTAAATATGCACCCTCGTATATGTCTTGTGTAACGTGTGTGTAAATGTTATTTATTTGGACAATTTAGGATAATTAAAATCTACTTGTAGTCTTAATATACCACAAGCAATTTAATTTAGATGTTTTTAATTGTTATAGATAACAGTTACTATATGCCACTAAGTAATCCAAGGACATACATAAAAAGGAATTATAGCCAAGATAAATGAAACTAAAATGAAATGAAACAGCTGCTGAGAAACCTGCAGAAATAGAAAAAATAACAGAAGAAACTCAAGGCTGCTCTATGCGGCTAACTCCCGAATCGATGACTGTAATGTACAGCCACCCTCAATTCCACAGGTGGCCACAGTGAGGAATTGAGGGTACAATGTCTCATATTAAAATCATGCAGTGTGATGTCCGTGCGGGGCTGTAGTCAGTCGATGTCCGGAAAGCTAACGGTCCTGAGGGCATCCCAGTAATAGCTCTGAAAAGGTGTGCAGCGGAGTTGTCCCCTGTGTTAACGCGTCTGTACCGTCTCTCGCTCTCTTCGGGTTGTGTGCCGGAATCTTGGAGAGAAACTAATGTGCAAACGATCCCTAAAAAAGGAGATCGGTCAGATCCGACTAAATACTTACTGCCTTATAGCCGTAACTTAAGTCTTGTGCAAGATCCTAGAACGAATATTGAACAAACGGCTTATTCGATACCTAGAAGGTATCGATTAAGCCGTTTCACGATCGTCAATATGGGTTTCGCCCAAAACGATCAACTGGTGATCTTCTAGCGTACGCCACACATCTCTGGGGTGAGGCTATTGACAAGCGTGGCGAGTCACTGGCCGTTAGCCTTGACATAGCCAAGGCTTTTGATCGGGTTTGGCACAAAGCTCGTCTCTCCAAGCTCCCGGCATACGGTTTGTTCGCTCAGTTCTGTACTGGATCGCTGGCTTCCTGCATGAGCGTAGAATCCGTGTCCATTCGGATGGATGCTCTTCGCGGTTCATATCAGTAAACGCTGGTGTTACTTAAGGCTCCATTCTGTCCCCCACGTTGTTCCTTCTGCATATCAATGACATGCTTCCTCTTGGAAACATTCATTGCTATGCAGATGATAGGTGCATGGGGGATATAACGGTCACCCAACGGCTGGGCGGGTAGACACCGAAATGAAGCAAGCAAATCTTGTCATTGAGCTCGATCGGGTGTTGGACCTCATTTCTAAATGGGGCTCCGATAATCTGGTGGAGTTCAATGCCAAGAAAACACAGGTGTGCGCGTTCACAGCGAAAAAGTCGCCATTCCGTCCTCTTCCCTCTCTTCAGGGTACATTTCTCTAGGCCGACAGAGCAGTATTAACATGCTCGGTATGGATATACTAGAGACTACATCGAAACTCTGATTAAAAACAACATATCGGCAATGCAGGGGCTCTGCATTGCCGTTAATGCGCACAGCACGGCGCTGCAATCTGTCTCCTTAGACATCGAGAAGGTACTTTGCGGAGCCGTCCCAAAGGTGAGAGCAATACTCCACGCAAGACCGCACCTGTGTCTTGTATAATAGACACAACTGATCAGGCGTGAAGAATCGCCGCACCTTAGGACACCGAGTTTACGTGAGGCATTTTTAATCACAGTTTCGATATAGTCTTTAGTATATCCATGCCGAGCATGTTAATACTGCTCTACCGGCCTAGAGAAATGTACCCTGAAGAGAGGGAAGGGGACGGAATGGCGACTTATTCGCTGTGAACGCGCACACCTGTGTTTTCTTGGCATTGAACTATACGACGTTTTTCAACACAATTGTGAGGAAAACATATTTTCTAAAAATGACAGCGTGTTTTTGTTGTTTTTTCAGTGTAATTAGAAATCTTTAGTAAGCCAACTTAATACATTTTTCTTTGGAGTTAGATAGTAATAGCACAGTGTTAGACTGTCAATAACATTTTGTGCTTCCCTTTAATATTTACGGCAGTGTAGACTGTAAGTTCATCATTACTAGAACTAGACATAATTATTTTTTATTTATTTATTTATATGAGCTTACAACTATTTTTACAGGACGTATCACCCAATGCAATAGTGAAGCTTTATTATAACATATTATTAAATTATGACATTAGATATAAATAAGTTAATTTACAATATGACAAGATAAACATAACATTATTAAGTACGTAATTAGTTACCAACATATTCTTATTTTATCTATCTTATTTTATACATTCGTGTTTACTCATATACTATTTAATTTTATAACATAACACAAATAACGCACGCTTAGTGAATTCACACAACGAACAAGCAAAAAGGTCGGTATCTTCGGCAACCTATCACATTAAGATTCCGCATCGCCAATGTCAGTGGGGCCCTGCTCAGAAGGTTGGTTCGCCCTCGAGGCACAGCCAACAATTTTGGCTGGCGCCTCCGCTCGAGATACCTATCTGGAACACATGTGTATTGCGGAGATTCTGGGTCGGGTGAGTTTCTGTGTTACCATACCATGTATGCTGATGATCTTTGTTTTGTGGCGGAAAGTCTAGAAGGCCTGCAAGAATTGATTTATGCAACCTTAATGTAGCATGTTGCAGATTTGGTTTAAAAATAAATGTAACGAAGACTGAGGCTATGGCTATCGACGCTTCACACCATAACCACCTGCTTAGGCAACTCGACGAAGCTCTCCTCAGTCAGACTGAAAATTTTAAATATCTTGGTCCCTATCATCTAAAGGTGACCTGGACTAGGAAATAAATTGCCGGATCAGCTCTGCTTTAGGAGCATTTTGGAAGACTCCGGAAAAGAGTGTTTCGCTCACATGATCTACAGCTCTACAAAGATCAAGATATACTTAGCGATAGTCTTGCCAAATTTTCTTTACTCCAGTGAAACCTGGACTCTGTATCGCAGGCACATACGCGCATTAGACAGGCTCCATCTCAGGTGCCTTCGAGAAATCATGAACATCCACTGGACCGATAAAGTTAGAAATACGGAAGTCTTGCGTCGTGCTGGTGTTTGTGGTATGGAGGCCTGTCTAAACAGCGGCAGCTGCGCTGGTGCAGTCACTTGGCGAGGATGCCCGACGAGAGACTGGCAAAGCGCATCCTCTTTTCAGAACTCGAAGTTGGAAAAAGAAAATCAGGCGGCCAGTCCTCGTTGGAGAGCCGTATTCTCCGCGAGCCTGCGGTCCGGGAGACTTCCTAACATCTGGAAGGAGGGGCGGCTCGTTCTTTTGGCCAAGAAGGGTCGCTCCGGGGATGGCCCGGCGGGTTATCGCCCGATCGACCTGCTGGACGAGGCGGCCAAGCTACTGGAGAGGGTGGTGGCGGACCGCATCGTCCAGCACCTGGAGGAGGTGGCAGCAAGTGAAACTATTTGAGTAACAGAGGAGGCTAAAACTATACAACAAAAGGGACTTGTTAAAAAATGAAGCACCCTTCTCAATAACCTTTATTAACATAAACGGTTCCCTAACATATTCTTATTGCAGACGTACTTTTACTGCTATAGTAGGATACATTAGTCACTTAAGGGCCCAGCGTAGTTAAACTTGTAGATTAGCAATGGTCACCGTAGCCGAAATCGGCTCAGGAAGGATCACATTATACATATAGTTACATATAAAAGCTACATTTCTGCCAAGTTTTGATGTTTTCTTCCGAATGGGACCGTAAAACTGATTTTTGTTAGGACAAAGAGCCGTACTAATAGTATCAACTTCGCTTTATTCAGTGTATAGCCGGTATTACCAGCAACAGATTTGTTGAAATTGCCGCCGTTTCTCAGGGACAGCTTTTATTAGCAGGACTCTAACAATAGATGTATTTTGGCAACAACAAAACGCAGGGTAAATCTATCCGTTTCCGAACGAAGCTGACATCACTCTGTCATCTGTCACGTGTTATGTCAATGTAAGACAATTTTTTTGTCAAAATCATTGAGTTGCTTGTGTAGGGTGGTTGACAATATAAAAAAAAATACGAAAAAATACTTTAGTGTTCATGTCTAATGTTAATATTCTTTGTGAATATTCATAACAAACTGTCTTATTGATTACGACCGCTAATCAAATGATGAATTCAGCAATATTTGACGTTAATTGGTTTTAGTGACGGAGTGCAGAAGTGCATCGTTGAACACAATAAATAAGATTAAAATGCTTTGTTTTCTTTAACTAGCAAAGGAACAGGAACGTGTAGTTATGTTTCGCAGTAGAAGTTGGTTCGGTGGTGCTTGGGGTCGGCCCAAAAACCCTCATTCCTTAGAAAGATTAAAATATTTACATAATATCCTGTGTAAAAATACAACAGTCTCTGAGAGTAATCGAGGCACACTGGTGGAATCATTGAGATGTATTGCGGAAATATTGATATGGGGTGATCAAAACGACAGCTCTGTATTTGAGTAAGTATTGGTTTTTAAGTTATCCAGCTTATTATTGACAAACTGTGTCCTTGACTTATTGTAGATTAATTATTCAGCTCAAGCATGCCAGTATTGATAACACAATGACACACTTTATACCCACCTATTCATAGAATTGTTCTGCCCATTTAATTATAAAGTTTGGAATAGTTTTGTTATATTTAATATACCTTCTTACAGGAATTAAGTAACATAATGTTTTACCTTCATTTTTTAGTTTCTTCCTTGAGAAAAATATGCTATCATACTTCTTGAAGATAATGAGACAGAAGTGTGGAGGATCATCTTTTGTTTGTGTGCAATTACTTCAAACACTCAACATTCTCTTTGAAAATATAAGAAATGAAACATCATTGTGTAAGTCCTTAATTATTTGGTTAAGTTCTATAAACTATTGAAATTGTAAGTTTGCGTCAAGTGTGCGTTTGTTTGTTTAGTCTATTATAAGTAAAGTTGGCCCAAAACTGCATTGTAGCATAAAAATTGTCTTTAGAAAGGGAGGCCTCTGCCGAGACGTGTAACAGTTTACCCACTCCCCCCACCCCCCATCCCTCCAACTTCGTGCACCATTTTTTAAGATTTTTACCATCCATAGTAATGTTATTGACAATTTAACTATTATAGAAATATGTAAGTACTCGATAATAACATTTGGGTGTTGTTTGCTAGCTGAAGATTAAAAAATTTGAGTTTTACCTGTGATCTTTTTAAGACTCCATTTTAATTCAATTGCAGTACTGTACAAACCTAAGTTAAACGGTTTGTCACTTGAAATCAGGGCTTGGAACCGGTACCGAAAATATAGGTATTTTCCGTTTCGGTTCCTGGATACCGATTCTTCCACCAGTACCAATATAGTACCTCCAAAATATCTGCGATGTTGCCTGTCTGTTTGTCACGTGAATACCGGTATAGATCTGCGAAGGTGCCAGTCTGTTTGTCACTTTATATGCAGTGCACTCTGTGCACTGGGGCCTCTACGGCTGCGGCCATGCGAAATGAAGTGCAGTTAGCCAATCCAAGCGCCACTTATTTATCGGCTTGGTATCTCTCGTTGGCACTAATGATTTTGGTTGCTTGCTACCGGTATTAGTACCTGTATAAGTACCTGTATTAACCTGTATTATGAATACCGGTATCAAATAGATACACCGGTACCTTATCTAAGTCACTTTGACTTAACCGGTACCTTTGTACCGGTAATTGAAAATACTGGTATTTTAAGCCCTGCTTAAAATTGACTTGAAGCATAACCTGCAAAGTCATTGATAAAAATTTGAGGGTTAGTAAAAAATATCAAACTAAAGAAGAATTTTTTCCTGTGTTTGTGATTTCCAACCTGCATTTGGCAAGCATGGTGACCAACACACATCAATTTACTGTAGCGATAACAAGAGTGGCTGTACTCTTTACTTATTTACTAATAAAAAGGTACTTTGTTGGAAGCCATCGCCAAGCAAAAGCATTTTAATAATTTAGTTACCACTCAATTCTAAAGTTTATTATGAATTTTTTCAGACTACCTATTGAGTAATAATCATGTTAACTCAATAATAGTTCACAAGTTTGACTTTTCGGATGAAGAAGTTATGGCTTATTATATTTCTTTCTTGAAGACACTCAGTTTGAAGTTAAATAATCACACAATCCACTTCTTTTACAATGAGGTAAGAAATGTTTTTAATTAGTACATCAAACATGTGCACTGCAACTTTTGTTTACTACATGACTACATGCATTTGCAGTATAATTTTATTACTTAACTAGCCTTAACTAGCTTAACTAGAAACCGCGAGCGGCCGCTCGCGGTTTCTCCCGCGTGGTTCCCGTTCCCGTGGGAATATCGGGATAAAAGTATCCCATGTGTTAATCCAAATTATGAACTATCTGTATGCCGAATTTCATCCAAATCCACTCAGTAGTTTTCACGTGAAAGAGTAACAAACACCCATCCATAATAACAAACTTTCGCGTTTACAATATTAGTAGGATAGCTGTAATTTATGAGAGCTGAACTCGGCTAAATTAAGTTAATTCTTTTACATTTAAGTATCTATATAATAGTCCCATGCTTAAAAGATAAAAAATCAAAACTTGAGTAAGACAATAACATGTAGTAATATGCGTACTTGTTAAAATAATAAATAATGCTAGAGCCCCATTCTCATTAGTTCTCTGCTATTGCTATAATATAGCTTCTTCAACTTAAATCTAGTTCAAACCTTTAATTATAAGTAATGATAAAAAAAGATTAGAAACATTCAAGAAACACATAGCTAACACCGGAGGAGTAAAGAAGGCTCTAAAGCAGCTGACAGATATGAAGGAGTGGATACCTAAACTCAAGGACAAAAAAGGGAAACAAAAGGCAAAAAGAAAAGATTTGATCTCCATAGCCACGACATTTTTCAGAGATCTATATAGAGGTCAAAACAACAGTGTCAATGTTGACTTAACAGACTATAGTGATGTGCCGGTTATTATGACTCGAGAAGTCGAAAGAGCTATCGAGACCCAAAAGAGAGATAAAGCCCCCGTTCCAGACAAAATAAGCAACGAAATTCTTTTAGCTGCGAAATCTTGGATTGTACCCATTCTCACTAATGTATTCAATGAAATCTTATATACTGAGACAATACCTAAGCAATGGACTACTTCAACAATTAGCCTGATACACAAGAAAGGAGACAAAAATGACATAAATAATAACAGACCCATCAGTTTAACATCCAACATCTACAAAGTCTTTGCAAAAGTAATCCTCGGACGCATTACTAAAATCCTCTATGAGAACCAACCGAAAGAACAGGCTGGGTTTAGAAGCGACTACTCGACTATCGACCATATATATGCTGTGAAACAAGCAAAATGCAAAGAATACAACATCCCTTTCTACTGTTGCTTTGTAGACTATTGCAAAGCTTTTGACTCACTAATACATATATGTATCTGGTTAGTACTGAAAAACTGCAGGGGGTAGTTGACAAATACACAAGAATAATTCGAAACATCTACAGAACCAGCACGGCTAAAGTTAAATTAGAAAGGGAGGGAGAAGAATTTACAATAGAAAGAGGGGTAAGACAGGGTGATCCTCTCTCACCAAAATTGTTTTCAGCCGTTCTAGAAGAAATTTTTCGAAATCTCAAATGGAACAGCTATGGACTTACCATAAATGGAGAAAAACTCAATCACTTGAGATTTGCTGATGACCTAATAATATTGGCATCAACCAAAGACAAAATTCAGCAAATGCTCTGCCAGCTAGAAGAAGAAAGTCATAAGGTGGGCCTGGCCATGAACTTTGATAAAACAAAAATGATGACAAATAGCATACAAAAGCCAGTACAAATTAATAACCACAATATTGAATATGTTAATGAGTACACCTACCTAGGACAAATTATATCACCAAAGGACTTAATGTCAAAAGAACTAGAGGTAAGGACTGCAAATGCATGGAAAAGATACTGGTCGCTTAGAGAAATAATGAAGAACAAGAAGTTAAACATGTACTATAAAAGAAAGCTATATAATACATGTATTCTTCCTGTATTAACTTATGACTGTCAGACATGGGCTCTAACTAAAGCGCAAGCTAAAAAGCTACAGGTATGTCAATCTGCCATGGAAAGAAGTATGCTTGGAAAGCAGAAACTAGATAAAGTAAAAAATATAACACTATCTATCAAAATAATCTAATAAATCTAACAAAAATAGAAGAGGTGAGCATAAAAATAAAGAAATTAAAGTGGAGATGGGCGGGTCACACTGTGAGAGGAAAAGATAAATGGAGCAAAATCCTAATGAGCTGGTTCCCAATTTACAATAAGAGGAAAAGAGGGAGACCGTATAAGAGATGGGAGGATGAGTTGAAAGAGATGGCGGGATCAGAGTGGACAAGAATAGCGAAAGATAGGAAAGAATGGAGTAGGCTAGAGGAGGTCTTTCTTTTTATTTCAAAGATACTGTAAGGCGCTGTTCGTTTTATTTAAAATCGAGCAATACCTGTTTTTTATTGAATATTCTTTTGTCTTGTAATCGTATCAAATGTTTTTTTGTTGTTGTAAGTAATGGAAAATGTCCTTCTATGACAGGGAGGGCATGTTCCAACTTGTATTGACGCTCATAATTTGTTTAATTGTATGTTGTATGATTTGGTAACGACATATTGTTTTGTAAATGTCGTTACTTCTATATTATTATAAACCTGTGGAGTTTCTTGCGTCCGTTCTTCTCCACAGTTAAAAGACTTCCTGAATGGGCGGGGTGGGTGGGCGGATGGAAGGATGGACGGGCACCCCGTCCATCCTTTAACTTTTGACGATTCAAAATGCTTATTCTAAGTTTACTGAATAAAGAGATATTGATTTGATTTGATTTGATTTGATTTGAGGCCTTTGCCAAAAAAGGGCAAACACATATTTAATACTGAATTGTTATTTTAAAAATGTACTTACAAACTTTTTTTCTGAATAAAGGCTTTATTACTATTTATTATTTAATGATAAAAAGAAAAATAGTTTTGTATCTATATACTATCTGACCTGTCAGACAGTAATGAATTGGCCATTAATGTCATATCCAGTTAAGCCATTAAATACTGTAGTGTTCCTAATGGTTAATAGAATAATAAAATTCATTCTTTAATATAAACCATACAACATGTAAGATAATAAGTGATAGACAAGTGTGAGTTATGGGTTTTTATTTCCTTTTATTTTTATTACTTATCTGTTTTAGAAATAATAAGTTATTTCTTTCTCTGACTCAATTGGCTAACACTAAGCTTCTAAGGTGTTCCCCCTAACACTACTATGTGTTTTTTTTTTCAGCACACAAAAGATTTCCCCCTTTACACGGAGGCCATTAAATTCTTCAACCACAGTGAGTCAATGGTCCGTATTGCGGTTAGAACTCTCACATTAAATGTCTACAGGGTTCAAGATGCGAGTATGTTAAGATTTATAAGAGACAGGTAAGTTTTTAACTACTGCTTATTTCTCTCTTTGATATACATATAATTTTGCCCCGCCAAACTTTTTCACATGATCCTATAACAGCAGTACAACCAAATAATCAAATAAAAAAGATATAATTGTTTTACATTTTTGTCTGTACTCTTCCTTAAAAAAAATAAAATTATTGTCACCTAGCGTGCGGCCAATCAAATCGGCCTATCAAAGCTCATGCGCGTGACCGCTATTTTTCACCCCTTGTACCAATGACGGCGCGCCGTTGCTTTGACCGCAAGGGTGAGCGCACGCACCTAGAAATATAGGATTTAAAAAGCGGCCAAAAAATTGTATTTAAAAATCGAAAACATTTATTATTTTTAAGTCAAATATTTTATTATTACTTTTTTACCTCATATTTACTTTTGGCGGAAACTTTAAACTGACTTTGAACTTACAAGGTGTTATGATTAACTATTTAAGGGTGTACAATCCCGCAACCAGGCCATCGTAGTAAGTGCAAAAAATCACTTTGTATAGGAGAACCTATGAAATTGCGAAAAAAAAAACAGCTGGTGTTCCATACATTCAAGCTCGGCGCAAACGAGCCACCGAGTACAGCCTCTGATGGCTAGCGACAACCAGTTTACACGCTACACGTTTGCGCCGAGTCGCTATAAAAAAAGCGTGTAAACTGCTTTTTTTTAACAACTACGGGTAAACACGTGGCCTTTATCTCACCTGCCCCCTGAGCACGGATCTTTTATCAATCGATAAAGTGACATTAGACGATAAAATTTGACGGTTCTTGTACGGTCGATGTCAATTTGTCGACGTCTAATGTCACTTTATCGGTCGATAAAAGATCCGTGCTCGCACTGCTGATGGTAAGTAACAATAAGGCCGAAGGTGGAAGCGTGCTTTACCCAAAATCCGCAACCACTGAGGAACTGACATCTTATCTCTTAACCTGTCGGAACACAACAATGCTATTGAAATTGTTGTTTTAGACTTTAGATGTGATTGTGGTAGCCAGCCAGGCAGACTTAACAAGCCCTGCCGCCAACCAAAATCAGGTTTACAAAGGTACCCCCCGCTGGGAATCGAACCTGGGACCTCTGGGCCTGATACCGGCTTAGCTACTAGCCACTTGTCGCTGGCTAATGGTAGCTGTGGTTGGTGTCTCGTTATCGCTGAGCCTTAGGTCTAATAGGTGTAAAATTTGCTATCATCAATATTAAGTGTACTTTTCCTCCACTCCAACCATGGTCTTTTTTGTCCACCCTGTATATTAACGAAAACAGGCGCTCGCGAGTTGCCTCTGCACCAACAATATTATTTATTTACTTAACAACCATACTCTCACATTTTAAAATTCAAACCTTGCTTTGTTTTCCTTTAGTTTAGTTTATTAGTCTCCGATTTACCATGTATGCTGTTTCTCTCAGAAGGTGTTGACAATTCAGGTCGCAAGGCCAATTAAATTGTAAATTGGCTTCCCAAAATCCAGGCACTGCCTAGATTGGGGCCTCTGATAATTTCATAGACTCAATCTACTTATGCACATTTTAAATGATGTACTTATTTCCAAACCTTTACTGTACCTATTTTAGTTCAATAAAAATATTATTATTATTATTCCCTTTATAAAATATTTATATCTTAAGAATTTTTTTTACAATAAGTATTTTATATGTAAAAAAACATATTTACAATATTAAATATTATAAAAAACTTAACCTAGGTTGCCACCGGCAGCGGGGATAGACCCAAGCTATCGGTGGTTAGGGCTGCAGAGTGAGGAACCTCTTGACAATACGTGCAATATTATTATTATTATTACAAGCTCCTCCCAAAGTAGATAGGTATAGCGAATTTAGTCTTCTATTTACATAAGCTAGTACAACTATCTTTATCAAATAGGTTAAACATAATAAGACACTTATAATAAAGAGGTTGGTGGCCTCGAGTGCCACGTGTTGTCAAACATCAAAGTTTATTCGGAAGATATTGAACTTTGTATTTATATAAAATACAATGGGACGGCAATAGTTGTTTATTTCAATTACTAGTAGCAGTACTTTACATAATAATAATTGCATTCAACTGTCTCATTTATCGTGACTCGTGAACGAGAGAGTGATGACGTCACTCGTGTTAAATCAACTGTGCAAATATGTTAATATCCTATGTGCCCTGTTGAATGATTCAACTGTTGGTAACTGATACAACTTCGATATTAGTAATGCCCACTCACTAACCTGCATTTAGATGTACAACTGGGCTTACAAATAAGAATGTAACAAAGAGCATATAACATCATCAAATAACCTTTTAATTATGCGAATTAACTTAAAAATAATACTCGAAGTTATGCTCGATTTACACGTATTAAGTAATTTAGCAGTTAACTAAATTTTAACTTAATTTTAAGTGATTAATTGCATGTAAACACACAATTTAGTAGATAAGTCACTTAAAATTTAGTTAACTACTAAATTACTTAATACGTGTAAATCGGGCATTAGACAAGTAGTCTCAGATGGGACTCGAAACCTCGAATCTACGCAATCCGGGTGACTGCTCTTCCAACCGAGCTACCAACACACTGGTCATTAGACAGCCATCTCTGTCGAAATTTGCAAATGCTTATACACCCTCATTTTTATTCGTTTTAATGAAATAAGGGTGAGTTCCAACCATGAAACTATTGTCTACTAACTATTGTCGTCAGCTGATCGGACAGTTCTGTATATGGGAGGTCGACATTTTTATGTCATTTTGGGTAGAAATCACCCTTAATTTCATTAAAACGAGTAAAAAATAAGGGTGTATATATTAAGCTGTAAGCGAGCAATGTTTCAACAAAGTTTGGATTTTAATATTTGTTTTTTTTTTGCGTAAATAACGCTCAAGTAAAGATTTCCACTAGGTACTTACCTCAAGTGGGAATCAAACCCAATTCCTCCGCAATCCGGGCGACTGCGTTGACCACGCTAACACCGGTTTTGGTACCTGTCGAAGTTTAGATTGGCTTAAACGGAAATGCTGTATTAAAACATAAAGTAATTAAACAATATAAGGTTATTTTCTACTTGGTAAAACATTTTTTAACTCAAACTTTAATCAAATTAATGCTGACCTTACAATGGCTAGCAAGGTGATTATGATTTGCATAGAGAATTACACTTTGTTAGACACATTGTAATCCGTAGTATAATGATTATTCTTGGCACATTTGTGTATTTCATGTTAATGATGATTATTTCCGTTTCTTTTAGAACTGCTGCTCCATACTTCAGCAATTTAGTTTGGTTTATCGGTAAACATATATTGGAATTGGATGCGTGTGTCAGGAATGATGCCGAGTAAGTATAAAATAGAGTTTATTTATTGTTTGTACTAAAAAGTATTTAGGTAACAGTGACAAAAACCTAATCCTTCTTTAAACATTTCCAGCCACCAGTCTCAACAAAAGCTAGACGATTTGGTCGCTGAACACTTAGACCATTTGCATTACATCAACGACATTTTGTGCTTGAACATTCCCGATTTGAATGACGTATTGACGGAGCATCTACTGCACAAACTCCTAGTACCACTTTACATCTACTCCTTGACATCAGATTCGACAAAGCGATTACCTCACTCGTCTCCCTACAACAGAGATCATATACAAAGCATCGAAGCGATCACTAGAAATTTAGAAGCCATTTTAAAGGGGAAAAACACTGAGCATTCCCCCACTAGAATGAACTTCCCTAGACATAGGGTGGAATCAGAGGACGAGTCAAAACCGTCGGTGTCTTGCGTCGTCTCCTTATTTCTACTATCACAGGTATTCCTCATTATAACGCACGGTCCAATAGTGCATGCGTTAGCGTGGATCATACTGCAATCAGATTCATCAGTATTCGAGGATGGGGCTACAAAGATACTAGAAATGTATATAATAAGCAATGCTAAATCAGATGTGAAGTTGGAGTTTTCGAAACCGCAATTGAGTTTGGAGAAAGCTTTAGAGAGCACTTCGGGACATGAGAGGGATTACACCACCCCTGAGTATAGCGGGCCCAAAACGTTTGGGTGTGACGATAAGGATACGGACCAGTCCAGCTGCGATCTCGACCCCGAGTTGGTCTCGAACTCGTTGCCCTCCACCTCGCATATAAGCGAGACGTCGAGCATAGCTCACGACTCGACGGAGGATTTGGTAACGCAAATCCATTCGATAAAGTCTGACGTCACAGTGAAAGATAACATGCCTGATTCGCCTTTACCCGATTCCGGTATAGACTCCAGCTCTTCGAAGACTGCTTCAGAATTGTACAATATAACGGATGAGGAGAAACAGAAGTTACTCGGTGTGACGACGACTTCGGTAGCAGAAAGGGTTATGACTTTAGAGACAATATTAGAGAGAGAAAACACGGAAATACTAAAGAGACCTTTCCTTAAGACTATATTCGACTCGTTGGAATGCAACGAGAACGATTACAAGGCACTGTTTGCTTTATGTTTATTGTTTGCGCTCATCAATAATAAAGGTAAGTTAACAATGAAATACTTGTAGGTACTTCACATCACTCACAACCCTACAAACAATCATGAAACCGAGTTTGTCGAAAGTACTTTATAAAAGTAGACTTTTTTCGATTTTAAAATAAAATAGTAATGTTTTGCAAACAAATTAAATCAAACCTTTAGTGATTATTGCTAATGATTTTGATTGTCTGGTACTAATTGTTCTCTTTGTTTCCTTTCTGCTTGCTTTGGCTGTTAGTGGGTAAGCTACGTTTCATCTCGTGAGACATTTAGTAATCATTTCAATGTTACGTGACATCATACGTTGTTTTGTTATAGGCGTGAACACGGAGTTGTTGGATACTCTTTTGTGTCCGGAGACAGATGACAAAGAAGACGTCTCGACTGTGCCTAGTAGAAGTATTAGTGAGACAGCTTCTGAAGAAATTAACGAGCACAGCACACCCACACCGACGCATTCTAGAAAACAAATGCACAGTTTCAATGCCTTACTCATTTCCAAACTGATGGCTATTGCTAACTTGAGCTGTAAACCAGGTAAGATTATTAGTGTAGTTTTACTATTTACTTTATTGTTATTTATCAGTTATTATTACTTACCTGTAATCAATTATTATATTATTTGCATTCCAATTCTGTTATCGCTTTTTCTTTTTTATCATTATAAGTTATGGCGGCATTCCTTATTTGATATGTTAGCAAAATTAAGGTGCATCGATCTACATCTAAACACATCTACGTAACTGTTTTTTTTTTATTGTTGAGTCTTTAGTACTGGTTTCAATTGAAGTAGAAGGTCTTTGATATAATAAATGCATGATTTTTATATACTTAAATGCTATTTATGTCCACAGTGTTAAAGTGATAATTTCATAATTCGCCATGTCTAATCGACCTCATCTTCTTGTCTGTCACGAAGACTCCAATTGAATTTCTATTGTTTCTTGCTTTACGGTAGCTGAGCTCTTATAGATATTGTTTTATTCGAACAATAGAAATGAGACATTGTAATTATTTATAGATTCTCATCTTGCAGCGTCTAAGGTGCGTCTGGTCACGCTGGAGTTGAGCGTGACGCTCGTCCGCATAGCGATGCAGGGCGCGAGCGGGGTCGCGGGCGCAAGGCACATCGCTTCGGCCGAAGCGCTGCGGGGGCGCGCGGCGGGTCTTGCTAGGAACTTCTACAAGTGCGACGACATATTCCTCGATATGTTTGAAGACGAGTGAGTATTATGCAATATGTTATGTAGTGACTAGCAATTAATCTCGTCTGAACTATAGTAAGTACAGTCCGCATAGCGCTGCGGAGGCGCGCGGCAGCGGCGCGCGGCGGCGGCGGCGCTCGCTAGGAACTTCTACAAGTGCGGACGACATATTCCTCGATATGTTTGAAGACGAGTGAGTATTATGCAATATGTTATGTAGTGACTAGCGACTAGTCTCGTCTGAACTATAGTAAGTACAGTCCGCATAGCGCTGCGGAGGCGCGCGGCGGCGGCGGCGCTCGCTAGAAACTTCTACAAGTGCCACGACATATTCCTCGATATGTTTGAAGACGAGTAAGATTTATAATGCTATGTTTTGTTCGAAATAACCTTGACTAGAGCATTTATAACGAAGCAGAGAGCGAGCGGGCTTACAGTGAACACGGCGGGGTACTTCTAGAAGTGCGACGACAATTCCTTAATATGGTTGAAGATGAGTGAGTTGTATGCGGTACAATGTAGGTAGTGATTAGCAACTAACCACGTTTGCATGTAAGAGTACAGTCCGCATAGCGATGCCGGTCGCGGGCGCGCGGCATGTCACTTCTGCTGAAGCTCTGCGTGCGGCAGCGCTCACTAGGAACTTTTACAAGTGTGACGACATACTCCTCGATATGTTTGAGAACCAATAAATGTCATATTATATTACTTTTCGTTGACGAAGGTGCGCATAGCGATGCAGGAAGCGAGCGGGTTCACGGTGAAGCTCGCGAAACACATCTACGAGTGCGACGACATATTTCTTAATATTTTTGACGACGAGTGAGTTGTATGCAGTAATATATATGTAGTGATAAGATACTATTCACGTTGAAACTGTCGTGACGCGCGTCAGCATATATAGCAAAGCAGGGCGCGAGCGGGGTTACGTGCTCGAGACTTCTACTAGTGCGACAACATAATTAATTCCTCGATGCTTTTGTGGACGAGTGAGTAATACGCAAAGTCAAGTTGAGCTGGTTATCTTTGAACTGTCGTGTCACAGTCTCACAGTTCAGAAAAAGATGTAAGAGCGTATGCGCATGAGCATAAAAAAAACATGTGACTCCCGTGACTGATTTTTCAAGAGTTATGTTTAATAACTTAAAATTATGTTATGCAGATACTGCGAGATGAGCAAGCGCCCCTTGAACGTGGAGTGGCTGTGCATGGACGCCGCCATACTGCTGCCGCCCACGCGCACCCCGATGTCCGGCATAGCGTTCGCGAAACGATTGCCCAGTGGAGAGGTAATACTTTTATATAAGTAATAAATAAATAAATAAATAAACTTTCCTACACTCACACCAATTATCTAGCCCAAGAGAAGCTTCGTTATGAAACTCGTTAAATGTTACTAGACAACGGATAAACATACTTAAAATACTTAAATACATACTTATTATACATAGAAAACACCCAGACCCGAGACAATCTAGAAAAACAATAGTTTCTAAATTGACCCGACCGGGGATCGAACCCGGGACCTCAGAGATGGCGACACCATGAAAACCGGTGTACAAACCTCTGGACCAAGGAGGTCGTCGAAGAAGGAGGTACCTACTTACATAATATAAAATCGCGACTATTATCCCCGAAGGGTTAGACTAGGCAATGAGGACCGCAAAAGCAGTCCTCTACCATAGTCCACTTTTCACCGAATAGCGACTGCACAGCTCAGTGTGACAGGTGGTGAGCCCATCGCCGCTCTATGCTGTTGGAAGTATGTGCAATCTTTTGTCCGTTAGTCGCCTTTTACGACACCCAAGGGAAGAGAGGGGGTGGTAGTATTCTTTGACCGCTACGCGACATGGTTAAGGATGAATTATATTAGACCGGGCTGTGCACGGGGCGTGCCGTGTGCGTGGCCCGGGCGGGGCACTGATTTGAGACGTTGCATACATTTTGTATGAAGCAGTTCATATTACACAGTGCTTGATCCGTGTCCCGTCAGGGCCCGAACGGGACACAGCCCGCTCTAATATAAATACAAAATGCGTATACAGCGTCTCAAATCAGTGCCCCGTCCGGGCCACGCACACGGCACGCCCGGCGCACGGCCCGGTCTAATATAATTCATCGGAAAATGTAACATAAGAACAAGGAAATGTATTAGTTAGTAAGAAAATAGGTAATAAATATAAGTGAAATTGTAAAATAAAAGAAAGAGTGAAAATATATTAGAATAAGAAAATATTGTAACAAAGCAAAAAGAAAAATAATTTAAAGATAAAAAAGACAAAAAAAAATGAGCTCATGAAGCTCCAGTTTATTAAAAAGCCCTTGCAAAGAAAAAAAGAAAGACAAAAACCGAACATAAAATCCTGCAAAAAAGCGGGGAGCAGATGATTATTAAAAAAAATATATAATTCATCCCCTATACTTATTTTTATATTCGGCCCGTAAACGGTCCGATGCCGGGCACAGGCCTTCCTCATGAACAACAGCACGTGAGGACATCGGGCTATCCCCACATATCAATGAGAGCACTGTGTCGTACTTACACTGACATGTGGTAATGCGTTCATAGAGAATGTATGAAAGAATATTTCGTGGTTAGCACGCCGGGTCTGGCGTCGCGCCTACTCTGAGGTCCCGGGTTCAATTCCCGGTCGGGTCAATTCAGAGAAAACTGTTTTTCTAAATTGATTTCGGGTCTGGGTGTTTTTTCTATGTTTATGTATATTTATCCCTTATCTTCCCATATTAAGCGTAAACCAATTTATTTTATTTTATTATTTTATCATAATTAGCACATGTCAGTACGCTGCTGGACATAGGCCCCTAATGCATGCCACTGAGTCTTCGGTGCCAGAGTGCCAGCCACCTTGCGTATTTCGGCACTCCACCAAGCCAGAGTAGAATACCATTGTTAGAGACAAACCTGTCTATTATCTAGAATTTTTGCACACTTCAGTATGTCCAAAACCTGATATTTTTTATTGTAATATTAGTCTTACCTGTCCAAGCAGACTAAGGACTAGAGTAAATAAATTAAAGATTTGTTTCGAATATGGTATAATTCTTTTTACACCCCACTAGTGACAGTAAAAATGTCATTATGTTCAGACTAGTTGCTGACCGTGCAGTCATTACATTGAACCTTTTTTACTAGGAAGACTTGGCTGTAAAAAAAGGGAGAAATAAAATGCCTTTGCTGAGTTTCTTGCCGGTTCTTCTTAGTACCTACAAGGTCTCCCGCTCTATAGACTAACGAACCGATAACTTAATGACATTCATAAGTGCTGTAGCCTGAACATGGCCTAAACTGAAACAATAATATTGATTTATTGATTCTTCTAGATTGAGAAAGCGAGACGGGCGATACGGACCTTCTTCCTCATCCGCGATCTCTCCCTGAAGCTAACCGGCAAGCAAGAGTTGCAGCTGCCATTGACCAATGCTGCGCCGTTCGTGCAAGTCGGAGACGTTCTGGATCTTAGTGAGTCATATTAATATTACAAAACCGTGCGAGAGAGACAGTTGATAATTTTTTTTTACGTGAAAAGCAGGCAATTAACCAGCGGGCCAACACGAGAAAATTAGTAGTTTTTGCTTGTCTGTCGTATTTTTGTCTACAAACCCTAACATGCAACATAATTTTATCGAGTTTTGACAATTCTTTTTTCTCGTTTCGGGTCTCGTACAGTAAACATCTTTTGACGTCACTCCTTAATACTTAATTAATAATCACAGTAACACTAACGCCTTAACTTATTTATTCCCTTAAATCATCGAAAGTGGTGTTTTGTCGTAGTGTTGTGCTAATTTTCAAGTGTTATTGGCAGCAAGCAACAGATTTATAGCAAAAGAATATCTATCTCCCTTTAAGGTTAGAATTGGATTCGTCCCGACAAGTAGTACCAACCTAACCACTTGTAAACTTCAACTTCAAATCTGACAGTGACTTATATCCAGTGACAGGTGACTGGTGTTGCCACGCGATAAATTCGGGTCGGGGTTGCAGCTTTAGAAAATCTCCCCGATTTTGGGGTAATTTTGCCGGTATCGGATCCTGCTGTCTACGCGTGCGGATACTGCTGTCCCACCTACAGATACCAGCTACTACCTCCTAATCCAACGATAATCAAGAGATTTTAGTCATGTTCACAACACAGTGTGCAACCTGTAAGGACTCTGTTGGTCAGGGGCCGGTGTGTGCATCGTGTGGGGAAACTTTTCACTTTCACTGCAGCGGAACTACAGAGCGAGGTTTCAATAGACTCGGCGCAAATAGAAGCTCTTGGAAATGTACACAGTGTCGGGACGAGATCTCGTTCCTGGATGTCTCTACGGCTGCGTCATTGTGTCACTCCCCAGCCAGACTCTCCGCTGCATCACTGGAAGATAAACAACCAACCCGACCTCCATTAACGATGGTGACCGCTGAGGATACATCCGTGCCCGCTGAGAATACAACCTTTCCCGTTGTACTTAAGTCTATCTTGACTAAGCTTTCGGAGATGCAGACCCAACTGTCGGCAATTACCGGTATACAATCGGATATATCACAGGTAAAAAATGAACTGACTGACCTAAAAACGACCCTTAACGTCAAGTGTGAGGAGCTGTCAAATCGAGTGTGCACGATTGAGAGTAAGGTTGGTGAACTGGAGCAGTGTAAGTCAGAGTTGCGGGATCTAAAGACTGAACTTGCTGGGATCCACTCGGAATTGTCAATCAAGGAACAGCAACAATTCCGAAAAAATGTTGAAATTACAGGACTTACTGAACACGCTAATGAGAACCTTCCTCACTTCGCAACAACTTTGGCCTCCACATTAGGTGTCAAACTGGACCCAAGGGACTTAGATGATATCAGGCGGGTGGGGGTGAAGGGCGGCAAGAGTGGACGAGATGACCGACCTCGGCCTGTTATTATAACTTTCACTCGGCGTGAAGCACGTGATCAGCTTTTGCGCGCCGCCAAGTCCAGACGTGACCTTACTACTGACAAAATCGGAGTACCTGGTAATTCAAGAAGAGTGTTCATAAATGATCACCTCACTAAAGAGAATAGGATCTTGTTCAGTAAGACACGCATTGCCGGCAACGATCTCAAATTTAAATATGTTTGGACAAATAATGGTAACATTTTCATGCGTAGGTCGGACACCAGCTCCATTTTGCGGGTCACCTCAGAATCAACGTTACAAAAATTGCGACGTAACGCCTCGAACGTTTCAAATGTTGGTGCTCACGTGGGTGTATCTTGTGTCTGACTAGCGCGCTGCAATGATTTACTTATAGCTATAATTGCAATCAGCTGGTGCCGAAGTTCCTTTATTTGTTATATGTGCGAACATTTTTACCTATTTTTACTTAATTTTTATGCTACTTTTTATTTAAATTATGTTGTCTGTAACACTTATTATGAAAATTGTTGTTCGAAGTGTAGGTATGTGATCAATTATTTTACTAGTCTCCAAAATCTCTGCATATTCTGTGAATTTCTGAATATTAATAAGATGCTCTATCTGGTTAAGGTTGCTTTAAGGATGCTCGCAGTTACTCTAAGTCGCTTCAAACTCACCTTCATCATGCTTTCTGATACCACACACCGAACCATTAATCATGTGTAGTCTGGACTTACTTAATGAGATCGACAATTCTTTGAACATTTCCTGCAAATTAATCGCTACAGAAAAGTGTAACAAGATACTGACCCCTTATCAGTTTAAAATTCTATCATTAAATATCAGAAGTCTGCAAAAAAACTTTGACGCATTACTGGTGCTACTGCATCGTGTTGGTTTAGCATTTGACGTCATTTTACTTACCGAATGCTGGTTAAACGACACAACAATTATTGACAATATAGCTGGTTACTCAGTTTTTTCCTCGAAAAATAATATTAACAAAAACGGCGGTGTGGTGGCATATGTAAAGGATCAATGGAATGTTCTGGTCTCGGAACCCGACCTCGTGGAGGCCTGCGGTTTATTGCTGATAATCCCTGAAATTATTTCTATAGTAGGGATATATCGTTCTCCCTCATTCTGTGATGCCACAAACTTTATGCAATCTTTGGACCTAGTACTCTCTGATTTAAAGAATAAATCTCCAGTTATTGTTGCCGGGGATATAAACATCGACATTCTTAGTTCTGGGTGCTCTCAAAACAATCCTTCTGAATATCTTTGCATGACCGCTGGACATAATCTTCGACCCGCTATCACGATACCCACAAGAATGGACGCTTGCCTGGATCACATACTTGTCAATACTAGTCTCCCTGTTCTGGGTCTAGTCTGTGATACAAACTTTACCGATCACAGTCCAACAATCGTGGGACTTGAAATTAAAAACAAAAAAAATAATAGCTCAACGCTCTCGAGAACGAGTAACAAAATCAACTTTGAGAAAGTCTCTAAAGAGCTAAGCGGGGTTGACTGGTCATGTATCACAAACTTAGCAGACGTTAATGAAGCTACTACAATATTTCTAAAAGTTTTAAATGATGCCATCGAAAATAATACCCAAACTGTGCGCGTTAGCAGGAGTAAATTTACCATCAAACCCTGGATGACCCCGGGCCTGCTTCGATGTGCTCGTCACCGTGATCATCTACATAAACTTGTCCGGGAGCACCCAACAAATGAAATTCTAAAACTCTCTTATTCTAGATACAGAAACTTCTACAACGGCCTCATCCGGAAACTAAAAATCCAACACGAAAGGCTTGAAATTGAGTCTAACAAAAACACGACGAAAGGCCTGTGGAAGTCAATTTTAAAAATTTGCAATAAAAATAAAAAATCTAATCAGGCAAGGGAGCTGTTATCTTTGGCCGACGATCCTTCTGATTCGTTACGCATCTCCAATGAATTCTTCTCAACTGTGGGTGAGAATCTTGCAACCAAAATTTTAGAAGATATTGATGCCTCCGAACAGTCCCTAGCCGCATCGATTGGCACCAATAATGCATCCCCAACATCTTTCTTTCTGTCCCCCACTGACCCTGAGGAAGTGGATTCAATTATTAGACATCTTAAAAATAACAGTGCTGCTGGCCTTGACGGAATTAGTAACCAGTTAGTCAAGTCCATCAGAGACAACCTAGTCATGCCCTTAACACACATTTTTAATTTGAGCCTCAGTACTGGGTGCTTTCCTGATGCCTGGAAAATTGCGGTAGTGACCCCTATTCACAAGGACGGTAACAAGGACTGCCCCAGTAACTACCGCCCAATCTCTCTTCTGAGTGTGTTTTCAAAGATTTTGGAGAAACTTGTTAACAAACGACTCGTATCGTTTCTGGAGGGCCTTGGCCTGCTTAGTGCAAGACAATTCGGCTTCAGGAGAAAAAGATCAACTGAAGACGCTGTCTCTTTGTTAGTCGACCTAATTTCCTCTACCCTTGAGAAAAGAAAAAACTGCATTGGGGTATTTCTTGACCTGGCCAAGGCCTTCGACACGGTATCCGTCCCCATATTACTCCGTAAGCTGGAATTTTTGGGAATCCGTGGAGAGGCCCTTGCTTGGTTCCGAAGTTACTTAACCTCAAGAAAACAACTTGTCAAAGTGGGTTCGAGCACAAGTAGCGTACATAAAATCACCTTTGGTGTCCCTCAGGGGAGCATTCTCGGTCCAACACTCTTCATTGTATACATGAATGACATTCACTCCCTGAACATTCCATATGCGGAAATGATTTGCTACGCGGACGACACTGCTATTTTGTTCTCCGGTAAGGGCTGGGGAGAAGCTTTTCAGTCTGCTGAGCAAGGTATGTCCACTATACACAAATGGCTTCAAGAGAATCTGCTGACATTGAACACTAAGAAAACCAAATTCATCTGCTTTCATAAGACGGCTTCCACATGTCCACCTCTTAAGGAGGGCATTAAGATACATGTTTGCAACTATGAGTCCAGTGATACCATAGATAGTCAGTGCAGTTGTGAACTCATCCAACAAACCAAGGACTTAAGATATCTGGGAGTAGTACTTGATGAAAAGCTCAACTTTAAATCTCAAATTATAGCACTAGCCGCTCGTATTCGCAAGATCATAGGAGTCATGAAAAAGCTTCGAGATGTATGTAGCCCTGACATTTTAAAGACAGTGTACGTGGCTATTTGTCAATCTCTTCTAAACTATTGCATTGGGATTTGGGGCTGTGCAGCAAAAACTCACCTAATCGTACTAGAAAGAGCTCAACGAGCAGTCCTTAAAGTAATGCTTAAAAAACCTTTCTGTTTTTCTACTAATGCCTTGTATACGGAGGCTCAGGTTTTACGTGTTCGGCAACTACATTGCTAGAGCGTGTCTAAGCTCACACACACAACTCCTCAAAAGTAAAGATTTCGCAATTTTACTCCAGAAACGTGTTTTTAAAGTTCCAACCCCTGAAGTGAAATCGAGTTTTGGAAGAAGATTTTCGGCTTATTCATTTCCAGCATTATATAACCGTATTTTAAAATTCTGTGACATAAAACTGTCCACACTGCGACAGGCAAAGATCACATTGTTTACTTGGTTACACACACTAGACTACACAGCAACAGAAGCAATTTTACCTTTTTAGAGTATGATGACTGGTCACTTAATTGTTCGCACTTGTTCACAAGCACATTGATCACATGCCACGCTTAATTTAATTTTATATTACAGAAAAAATCTTCTTCTTTCGTTAAAATTTTACCCTTTTATATAAGTAGGTATATATTGTTTATTAAGTACAGACTTAAAATTCAAAATCTGTTACTATATTATCATTGGTATCCCAAGAATCAGGCTGTGCCTTGTTTGGGATCCCCTGTTACTACCAAGATAAGTCTTAGACGTAGAATAATTTAATAACATGTTTTAGTTCTAGTTCTATTTAGTCTAAGTCATTCAGAAAGTAATAAAGCATTTTTCATTTTCATTTTTCATTTTTCAATTAACCGAGACAGTTTGTCGTTCCCGCCATCGTAGGAAGAGAGAATAGCGTCCGCGACATATCTCGTGTTGCGCATGCTAGATATACTGGCGTGTCACATGGAAAGTAATCACCGCCGCCCATGGACACCCGCAAAACCAGATGATTCGCAGATGCGTTGCACGCCTTGAGGAAGGAGTAGGAATTTTGAGAAGAGCCCCCCCTTTCTTGGTTGGACGAAACACAACAGAAAAGAGTACCATTGCCGTGAGAGGGTGGTATTTATGTCGAGATCGGCCCAATTCATGCTGCATTGCAGCATGGCTCTACCACTGAGAAAAGGACCTTAATTTTATCCGC
This sequence comes from Scoparia ambigualis, assembly GCA_963921215.1. Lineage (NCBI taxonomy): Eukaryota > Metazoa > Arthropoda > Insecta > Lepidoptera > Crambidae > Scoparia > Scoparia ambigualis. The sequence goes on from OY992509.1 coordinate 19,072,549, forward strand.
TACCTCTTATATTGGACCGGCAAGAAGAAATTGCAGCTGCCGTTAACCAACCCCGCGCCGTTCTTGCAAGTCGGACACGTTCTGGACATTAGTGAGTAATTCTACCAAACGGTGCGGGAGAGACGGTAAATGTGGACCATCTCTTTTATCGGCTATCTCTTAAACAAGAATGGCGAGTTTGGCCTTGACTAGCGCTAAAGTAGAAATATATATATAAAAAGTCTTTTTTTAGATGTTTTAAAAAACATAATCTATTATTTTATAAAACTTGTCATATTGCTAAAATATCAATAATACCTTTTAGTATTTTAAAGTGTCAATTATCGTATTTCTGAACGTTACTTGACTAGCTCTAAAGTAGAAATATATAAGTATTAAAAAAACGAGTTTTATTTTAGACGTTTCAAAAAACATAGTCTATTATTTTTTTTTAACTTGTCATCATGCTTAAATATCAAAAATACCTTTTAGTATTTTAAAGTGTAATATATCGTATTTCTGAACGTTACTCTAAAGTCTGTTCATTACGTTCGTTCTGACGACTGACGTTCTGGACCTTAGTGAGTTATATTAATTCTTAGCGTAGCGTAGCTTAATAAGTGCACAGACTGGTGTCGGGCATCAGCGACACCGGTGTGATAAGCTACGCACTGCGATTGGCAACCCACATGCCCAGCGTGGCAATTATGGGCAAACTCTCCGTGGCGTCACAAAAAAGACCACGGCCCCCAGTTCCCGGCCGCCCTGCTATTCCTGATCACGGCGGCGGTCACGGTAACGGCAGGATAGGGCGTGCGAAGAATCCCCGGGTTACAAAAGGCCACCATAAACAACTGACCCTAGGGACGTATAACGGACGCACGTTCGTTACGGCTAGACGAGCACCTGGCGCAACTCGAAGAGGAACTCGGGAGGATTAGGTGGCATAATCCTTGGGTTATGTGAAGTCCGAAGAGAGGGGGAGGACACTGTAACCCTTAAATCGGGTCACCCCATGTACTTCCGAGAGGGAGACCAGCTATCCCAAGGTGGCGTAGGATTCCTGGTCAATAATGCCCTCTGTGACAACGTTGTGGAAGTGTCGAGTGTGTCAAGCAGGGTTGCGTTCCTCGTAATTAAGCTATCGAAGAGGTATTGCCTCAAGGTTGTGCAGGTTTACGCACCGGCCTCAACACACACTCGGACGAAGAAGTGATAGATATGTTTGGAGACATATCCAAGGCCTTACACTTCACCACCAAGGCCCACTACAACGTTGTCATGGGGGACTTCAACACCAAAGTGGGAGTACAGAATCGCGACGAATCGGTAGTAGGATCTTATGGTTTTGGCAGCACGAATCATAGGGGGCAAATGCTTGTCAACTTCCTCGAGCGGGACGGACTTTTCTTCATGAATTCGTTCTTCAAGAAACAGCCCCAACGGAAGTGGACATGGCGGTGCCTATGACAAAAAATGAGATCGACTTCATCATGACGGATAAGAAGCACATATTCAGAGACGTCTCAGTGATCAACAGGTTTAATACCGGCAGTGACTACTGACTTGTACGAGGCTCTCTGAATATCAACTTTAAGCTTGAACGCGTTCGCTTGATGAAGTCCAGGCTGCGTCTGCTCCAAATTCCGAAACGTTCCAGTCAAACCTGGAGAACCGATTCGCTGCCGTGGAAACCACAAATGCTGTTGACGTTGACCGGGCTCTCGAAAACGTGTCTGAAATCCTCAGGGAGGAAGGTTTGAAATTTTGCGAAATTCAGGTAAAGGCAAGAAGTCAAAGTTTTCGGAAGAAACGCTCAGGCTTATGAAGAGACGGCGCGTAGACCTACCTGTCATTTCGTCCGAACAACAGGCCCTCAACAAGAAAATTGGCAAAATGATACGATATGACCTCCGATGCTCCAATACACGCTCGATTAAGAGGAGTCGCAAATGCGTTACCGGCCTAGGAGAAGGAATTGTGAGAAAAGGGGAGGGGGAGAGATAGGCCTCCAGTACTTTACTTTACTCCAGAACACCAAGTGTGCCATTGTTTCACGCCTATATTCCATGAGAGGGTGGAATCACGCCGGGAGAGGCGGCCCAATTAGTGCTGTAACGCAGCGTGGCTCTAACACTGAGACAGTGTCGCTTATTTAGCACCACCCGGGGCTCACGTGTATGGTCTCCAGGGTAAACCTACGGACGCGAATGACTTAACCCCCTAAACATGTTATAAGATTAACGATTCATTTTGACATCGCTTATTACTTTCAGATGACTCCGATCTCATATCGTGCGACATCATCCAGAAGGACGGCACTTGGCACCATCGCTTCCTGGCAGTGGACAACATTCAGATTATACTGGTGGAGCCGGACAAGCAGAGGCTGGGGTGGGGCGTGGCGAAGTTAGTCGGCAGTTTGCAAGATTTAGAGGTAGGAGTATTGTGTAGTTTGCCGTTCCCCCTTTTAGACATGATACAGAATTCTAACTATAAGGCCCTACTGTTTTCTTTTATGTTTCTTCTTATTTACTTATGCAATAACTGACCGTTTTCCTTATATTCATGGTGGCTATTCGTTTTTAAAAGACCAGCCCATCCCTTCTATTGGGTGTCGTAATAGGCGACTTACGGTTTGAATACTGCTCATACATCCAACAACTTAAAGTGGCTATGGTCTCTTTGGTATGTATAGGTACTTGTAGTTTTAGATACAAGGCGATAATAAGGGCCCCCTCTACCTCCACCTGACGATCCACAAGCCGCGCGTGGGCGCCATCTAGACGTATTCTGACCTTATCATAACATACAATGTTTGATGCAATGCACTTTGCAACCGAATTGACTATTTCACAGTTGTAACAATAAAATATGAAATATGTCGGATATGGTAGTTTATAATATAATGATAATTATCCAATAATTTATTTTATTAAGATAATTTGTAAATATTTTATATTTACAAAATAAATTTGCGATTTTTTATGTGGCATACTGGACCCGAAAAACGGGCGGCCATGATTGAGTTTCGTGTGGCGTCAAATTTCACAAAATAAACAAAAACTGTCTGTCAGGTTTCAAGATAAAATTTGTTTGTTTATTGTGGTCTGACGTCACAGGGCTAAATGTTGCAACCGTTTTCGCACGAAATTAGAAATGAATGAAGATAAACATGTTTTTTTTTCTATAATTTATAGCTTTTTCAAGGAAAAACTTATTGTATGGGTATAATATAAGCGTTTGTATTTTTAAAATACTGTCATGAAAACTGTCAAGTAGCCAATTGCAGATGTTATGTGTATGTATGAGCTGTGTAGTAGCGGCTTTATTCAAATAATACTACCAGCCCTTATCTTCTCTTGGGTGTCGTAATAAGCGACTAGCAGACTGAATACTGATAATATGTCCAACAGTATAAAGCGGCGATGAGCTCACCACTTATTACGCTGAGCACATGTGCAGTTATTATTTATTTATTTCTAGGAAGATTTACAGACAAATAACATCTATAGCTAAGATTAGTAAGTAAACATATGCTATTAACAAATCTTCACAATTATATAAACAAAATGTTCAGTTAACTCGTTGGTTTGGCACGTTTTACCAAACTGTGGCAGTAGACTGCTTCTGCGGTCCTCAATGCCTGTAGGCCTAGCATGCGCAACACGAGATATGTCGCGGACGAGAGACGACAAATCATTTTACGTTGTCATTTTTAGGTTTGTAGACAAAAATACCACAGTTTAAGCAGAAACTACTACTAAGTCCATTTTTGACACATTATGTAGAGTTCTAAGCGCATCCATGTGTCTTTAGTGTCGATAGACATTAGAGATAAATTAATGTTTTTATATATTTTAGCGTTTATTAACGCTTAAATATACTTAAGTAAAATTGTTGACTAAAAAAAACATAAGCATCAAGCACTGACAAATTTCGACGGGTGAAAACCAGACCTCGGTAGCCAAGTGGTTAAGGCAGCCGCCCGGAATGCGGAAGGTGCGTGGTTCGATTCCCGCCTGAGGTTGTCGCCTTTTTCAGTGTTTAAAATTTTAATTAGAGATAAATGAATAAAACACGAGAAAACGAGTCGAGAAGAGTTCTCGTGTTGCGCATGTTAGGCCGGCTGGTCTCTGACTAACCCTTCGGGGATAAGAGTCGTGAAACTGTGTGTGTACTTACAAGATTTTTTTATTTGTGTACATAATTCTTTAAATTATAGAGTGACTTAATCTAGAGAGAGCTACAGATTATTTTTTTTACAGTGAAAAATAATGAAACTGGAATTATAAGAGTCGTGAAACTATGTGTGTACTTACAGGATTTTTTTTATTTAATTCACATATTTTTTAAATTATGGAGTGACTTAATCTAGAGCTACAGTTATTTTTTTTACAATGAAAAATAATGAAACTTGAATTGATCAAACATATCCACAAAATACCGTTAGAATAGAATAGAATAGTTATTTATTGTTCACTGTGTACAAATAAGGTCTTAATAGTAATTTAATCATGGTCAATCGACTGGGACCGCGCAATCGAACTCTGGCACATTACGATACCACAGGATACATAGGTTAGATACCTTTACGTTACACGCGACCTTTCGTTCGCCCGGTATCCGCGACTTATTTTTTATTGTGCCAGACAAATGAAATAAATTATGAATAATAAATAAATTACAAAATAATTAAAATGATGTCTGTTAACGTTACTGAATGATATGATAAAAAATATGTGTACATTGAAAGAAATTCTGTATAGTTATGTATTTTGTGGTTTTAGATACAAGGCGACAAGGAAGACCCCCGCTGTCTCCACCTCACTATCCACAAGCCGCGCGTGGGCGCCAGCGGGGCTTTGCCGCGGACGGTGCTGCTACGAGCCAAGTTCAAGTTCGACGACCATATACGCAGTATGGCGGCTAAGCAGAGACTCACTAAGGTGAAGTTTGTGATTGTTTTGTTTCGTTTTGTTTGATAAATAAATAAATAAAATAATATAAATAAATTTCACAACTTGTAATAGTTGTGAAATTTATTTACTTTATTTTATTTATTTTCTGTAATTATTCCTCAAACAAGGCATAGCCTGAATTATGGTGACTGAATAACGGATAAACATACATAAATACTAATAAACATCCATAACTCGGTCACAAACGGTCGTGCTTATCACACAAACATTTACCCCCACCGGGATTCGAACCCGGGACCGTGGGTTTCGCAGACAGGGTCGCTGACCACTCGACCACCCGGCCGTTAATAGAAAGTATATATCGGAACCCTATTTTATTTTTCATTTACTACAATGGCTAAAGATAGCTTCTGCTTATAATTTTTCACAAATTTTACTGTGGAACCAACTGTGAAATCCTTAAAAAAACAACTGACAACAACAAACATTAATATAAGCTCAAACTTGGTCAAAATTAAGATTAAATATTGAGCAGTCAACTTGTTTTTCAGCCAAACTATCTTGAAAGTGATTGTAGTAATTAAAAATAAGGGTGTTAGTATATGAAAGGTTAGAAACAATATTATCGACTTCACGATAAAGATTAGTTTACCGGACTTTTTGTCAACCGGACAACTACTTTATTATTAAATACACACTGCTCGCTTGTTGAACTATTGTTGCATCACCATCATCATATTATAGTAGACTGCATTAATTTAATAACATTTAGCTATGCTTATTTTGAGAGAATTAGTAGGTTACTCCCACATTTCTATTGTACCTATTAATTAGTTGACTTTTATTATTATTAAACCTAAAGAACTTGTGAAAACTTGACAATTTGCGAATAAGCCCTAATAAGTTGTCTTTATTTTTAAAAGTCGTCTCTCACGCCCAGGGTCGCACGAAATCTCGCCAGAAGAAGATGCAGCAGATCGGGCGGCTGCTCGAAGTGTCGGGCATATCAGCGCCCGCGATGGCGCCGCGACACAGGCCGCTGTTCACACGCCCCGGCCTCACCGCCATAAGGAGATCCACAGGTTATTGTACTACACCTACATACATCATCATCATCAGCCTATAAACGTCCCACTGCTGGGCACAGGCCTCCCACGTGGACAATAACACGTGGAGATACAAAATACAAAATATTTATTCAGTAACTATACATGATTATCTTAGTTAGTGCTCAGGATATCCTAATTTTAGCGCGCTAATGTGGCCCCAGCATAAGTGTTTCAAAACACGGTACAAAGTCAAGTGGGAGAGCGCGGTCCAATGGAACCGCTTCGGGTTTGACGGAATCGCGCTCTTGTAGGTGCGGTCCAATTGGGCCGCTTGGGGGCTGAGAGATTGTATCAGTAATATTCGTACCAGGGGCCCCGCTCTTCCTAAGATAATGTTGTTGTATACTAGAATATCCGACTAGGTACTAACGATAACAAAGTAACAAAACTCAAAACTTGAAAAATTACATTATTACTAAAGAAATTAAAAAATTAAAATACAAAAAGGTTGTGCATTAAAAGTGTGTGTATGTGTGTAAGTGGGTGTGTTTGTGTGTGTTTTGAGTGAGTCTGTGCTATGAACCATGATTTGGGGATATTGGGCCATAGACCACCACGCTGGCCCAATGCGGGTTGGTAGGTTTTAACGACTGCCATCAACAGCCGTTGGTCAACAACCGGGACCAACGGCTTGACGTGCCTTCCGAAGCACGGAGGAGCTAGAGATGTTTTTAATTTGGTCACCAATCCAGCGACCCGCCATTGTGAAAGTTGCGGGCAAGATCGCAAACCTAACGCGCTAATCGCTGCGCCAACGAGAGATCAAATAAGAAGCTACCTTCTTATTAGGTAATCGCCGTTAGTTACCATTCTACTGGTTATGTTGATGATCATGTATATTTTTTTTGTCAATAGGTGAAGGTGAGGACACGGAGCGGCGCCTGCGCAGGCCCAGCGCGCACATGCTGAAGGATGGAATAGTGGTGTACCGCGAACGGACCACGAGCAGGGAGAGGTTCGTACACAGATTGTTTTTATATCCAATTTATTATACTTACATTTCCGACAAATAATATGCAGATGCCGATATTATCGCAATTTCAGAGTCGCTCAGTTGCGGTATTTACACCTATTACTAAACTCATTTATTCAAAAAACTCAATTATTAAGTACTTTGAATCGTCAAAATCTTTTTTATAACTTACCACTCATTCAGGACGTCATTTTTTTAAGAGGGTTTAGGCATTTTGATTTTCCATACAAACTTCCAAATCGAAATTTTTTTAAACCAATAAGCCAATTTTAATGAAACTTTGCACGCTAAAGTAAACACAGGGATCTAAAAAGTTTGTTTTAAAAAACGTTTATTTAACTGAGTTATTGCGATTTAAAGTGTACTAAGTACTTATAGAAAGTTTAAAATCGCAATAACTCAGTTAAATGAATGTTTTTTAAATGTTTTCAACAAGGTATTTAGATTCCTGTATTTTACTTCAGAATGCCAAGTTTAATTTAAATTGACTCATTGGTTTTAAAAAATTTCTACTTGGAAGTTTGTATGGGAAACCGAAATGCGTGAATCCTCTTAACTATGGAGAAGAACGGGTCCAAGAAACCACAGCTTTATAAACTAAACACCCTGTATGCTACTGCCACTTATATTTTGTTCTCATGCTTCGATCAACAATACAACTAGATGTCAGGTCGGCGCTAAAAATGTGTCTCGGTAAATAAGAGCGCACTTGAGAAGTGAGCTCTTATTTTCTCGCAACGCATAACAGGAAAAAGTACTTTATTTGTTGCCTTTAAGGTTGATTTCACCACTAAATGTTATTGACGTCTTTTCTTTCTTAAGTGACAGGAGTAATTTATTGCTTTGAAAAAGTATTTATTCACGTGGACAGAATTTAGCTTCGATTTTGTACGTGATGCGTTATCTAGTTGGTATTGTTGATCGAAGTTCTCATGAATAAAAAGGACATCATTTTTTTTTGCATTTTCTGAAAGTGCCGGCCAACAAAAAAAATGGAACGTATTGTTAGAACTAGCCATTTGGAGAAATAGTTAATATGGCACAAAATTTGTAGGATTGCTCCGAGCCAAGTTATACAAGTTCGAAGATTCATCATTTTCATACAGTTTTTTTGATTCCTAATTTTTTTTCTATAAACAGAATTGATGATGACCCCATAGCTTTTGCGCTACAATGACAATTGCTTCAGATCATTAGATCTAGCAATATCTATCATTATTTTATGTTTCACAGTCCCAGCACTTTCAGACATCAAATTATAAATGTATGAAAATGATGAATCATCGAACTTGTATAACTTGGCTCTGAGCAATCCTACAACTTTTGTGCCTTATTAATTATTACTCCAAATAGCTAGTTCTAACAATACGTGCTAATTTTTTTTGTTGGCCGGCACTTTCATAATAGGTCCAAAAATGTATGGAGCCCGAATGATCTCCTTTACAAAAGTCAAGCTCCAATTGCTACACATAAAATTCACATAAGAGCTCGGCTGTCGTAAAACCAGACACAATAGAAATTCAATTGTTAGCAACCTCTAGGCGTCTGTGACAGACAAGGCGATAACTCTATTATTTTCCATTGCAGTAGTATATCGCGGAGCAGTAGCGCGCACGGATCGCGGGAAAGTTCGCCGCGTTCGCGCTCCGAAGAGATCCCGCTCGAAGACATTAGGAGGAACGCCGCGAGCACCTCCAGCATGCCGGTAGTCGCCATCACTAGGGTAATGTTTCAACATATTCATCATCATCATCAGCCTATAAACGTCCCACTGCTGGGCACAGGCCTCCCACGTGGACAATAGCACGTGGGGATATTGGGCCATAACCCACCACGCTGGCCCAATGCGGGTTGGCGGGTTTTTACGACTGCCATCTTACAACAACAACCGGGACCAACGGCTTAACGTGCCTTCCGAAGCACGGAATTATAACATTCAACATATAATCACGACTATTATCCCCGAAGGGTTAGGTCAGAGACTAGGCAATGTGGACCGCAAAAGCAGTCCTCCACTTTTCACCAAACAGCGACTGCACATGTTCAGCGTGACAGGTGGTGAGCCCATCGCCGCTCTAAGCTGTTGGATGTATGTGCAGTATTTAGTCCCTTAGTCGCCTTTTACGACACCCGAGGGAAGAGAAGAGGTGGTAGTATTAGTTCACCGCTACGCAACACGGTAATGTTTTAACACTAAATAAGTAATCTCTCTCTCACTCTCTAAGCGCATCCGAAACTCCTTTAGTCTGTAATTCGTCGTACAATGCTTGGTCACTGCTGTTTTTTACACAAGCGATAAATACAGTTCATATACACACAGCAACCGCCTCTATGGCCCAGTGGCTAAGCCACCGGTCTCAGACCCAAAGGTCCCGAGTTTGATTCCCAGCGGGGGGTACATCTTTGTGTGCTCGGTTTGGTTGGTGGTAGGGCTGTTAAGTCCGCTTGGATAGCTACCACCATCTTATCTAAGTATGTCGCCATAACAACGATATTTATAGCATGGCTGTGTTCCGACAGTTAAGAGATAAGATAGCTAAGATAGCCAGTTCCTCAGCGGTTGAGGATTCCGGGTGAAGCGCGCTTCCACCTTCGGCCTTATCGTCACTTACCATCGGGTAAGATGAAGGCCAAGCGCTTACCCGTTGTAAAATAAAAAAAAAAAAAAGCGTGTGAGAGTGAGGCCCCAGACTATAAGGTCTCACTGCTGGGCTCAACCCTTTTAACATCAAGAGCAATTAGGAGTTTAAGACATAGTATACCATAGTATACAATGCCACTATTCATAATTCACATTTTATCACGTGACAAAATGTAAATTCATTTCTCTTTTCTTATTAGGGAGGCCCCTTCCCCCTCACAATTCCTATTTCTTCTCCCTATTTGCTCTCCATCAGGTGACCCGCCTGCTCGTTTGCCTGCTTTTTATAAAAGAAAAAAAATTATCAATATTAAATCTCTGACTTTATATTATTATATACAATTTTGTTTTAGCCGACACAACCTGCAACCTCGACACCGCTGCCCAAATCGACCGCCGGCTCTTCTGCGGAAACGTCCTTCATCTCAAGCGAATCGCGACCCAAACGCAAAGGGCTTGTCGAAACTATATGATATTAGCTAAAGCGCTCACAGTAAGGTAAAATCATGACATTCAAATGTGAACTTTATCATGAAAGGTGTAACGCCGCATTTGCTATAAACGCTTTTGAAGTGAAATCCTTACGCAGTGTGAATATTGTGGACAACAAACGGTGTTTACCGTCGTATAAAGACTGTAGTTAAATAGGAGTTGCTGATGTTTTTTCTTTGGATAATATCTATAATTTAGAGAAACAATTGACTATTGACAGCCATTGAAACTTTTTCAAAAAGATATGTAAAAATGTTGTCTTGTTTCTTAATTCAAACATCTTTATTATATTATGATGCCTCAAAATCTGTCCGTGTGAACAAAACATACTTACAATAAGGACTTAAGATAAAAAGCTTTCAGGATATAATACCAAATATTCACATTATGATATGTATCAATCTCTCATAAACTTGCATATTTTTCATGAAGTTTCTGAGCTTATTTCCTTTTAAAAAGCGCCGTCCATTTGTTTAAAATGTATTCTCAATTTGCTTTTATTGTAATCTTATATTAGATAGATACCCCAAATGTTTCCAAGTTAATACATAATTTCATAGGCATGGTGTAATTAAGTTGATATATTATGTCATATTATTATTAAAAAAAGTTTCGTTTAAAACGGGAAGTTATAAATAATATAAACCGTATATTATATAATTTGATAATAACTTAGAATAACGACATCTCATAACCTAAAAGAGTTATCAAACATGTAGATAGGTGTAGTTTAAAAAAAAGATTAATTATAATAATTATAAAATGATATTTTTATAAAACTGATTGGTTATAGAGTTCTCGTTACGTTCGTATATTTCTCTACTGTGTAAATATATGGCGACTTTCCAGTTAAGGTCCCGAGCTTTACAAGCTTTTAGTAGAGAACCATCAAAAATTTAACTCTTTGTCCTCAATTAATGATCTTGAATCACTTCATAAGCAAAAAGTCGAAAAATATTTACTATCAGAAATTGAACTCTCTGGGTATTAAGATTGAGTGCCAATAAATGTTTTAACATCTCACACTGACACGTGACAGTGGACTCATGGGCATCTAGATGGCTTTTATGACATTGCTGATATAAAATTAGCCTGGTCTCTGGCTAACCCCTCGGGGATAATAGTCGTTATTATATATGTGTTATGTATCTCAATGTCGCCCATAATTAAATCACCTTTATAAGGTCGCCTTATAATGAAGTCTACACGTGAAGTGCATACCTGTCACTAGTATAATTTTGCTTGTGGATTTAATGACCATGTTGATCTTACTGCAATAACCGTTACCAACGGCATAACGTGCCTTCAGAAGCATGGAAGAGCTCGAGGTATTTTATAATATCTTACTTACCTATTTGATATCAAAAGTTGGAATAGAAGCAACTTGTAATGCATTTCAAGCCGCGCGCCCCGTAGACTTCGAATTAGGTTGTACGATATAAAAATACAGATATTTTAATCGTATGTAACTATATGTTACTAAAGTAATTGGCAGATGATATTTGTTTAGTTTTTCGACGTTTTAGTAAAGTTGATTTGAGCAAAAGTTGTTCAAAGCAACGACATCTAGTGACGAAGTTGTGAAACCAACTTGTCACCATGCTCATCAGTGTTCAAGCTGCATCTATTATCAAAGTTACCCAATTAAATTCATTCATACTACGGAGAGGTCAGGCAGTTATTTCAAGTGAACTTGGTTAGTTAATTAAATATTACGTATTTTTGAAAATTCTCATAAATTCAATACGCACTATTGGGTTGTTTAAATAACATAAACGCAAGATTAACTTTTAATTTACTTGCTAGTTAAACTTTAAATATTAGTGCTTTTAGAAAAATATTAAGAGAAACTCTCTTTTTATGAATGTGTCGTTTGTGTTGTTGTTTGTAAAGAAATCTTATGACCTTTGTTCTCATATTGTAAATCTAAATTGAAATGCATTTATGACTTATGTTAATTTATATTCACTTAGTTACTACAACATTTATAAGTTAAAAAACGGGAGAGATAAATACTAAGAGTACCTATACCGAATTTAACATTATTTTGTAAAGAATAAGTATGTTTTTTGTTCGTCCTAATCTCTTGCTATATACCTTATTAGACAGGGCGTAAAAAGTTTTTGTATAAAATCTGACCTTTTCATACACTATCTATACGAGTGAAGACTACTCCTAGATGCCAACGGCTTGGAAATGTTTAATATTGCAACTCATACGCTTTTATTACCAGAAAAAGTAAATACTAGTTATGTACAAATAATATCACATAATAGCACTTCAATGATTTGAAATACATAACGGTTTGGATATTTTCACTATATTTTGAACCTTACGCGATTGAAATAAGAGAGACAACCTATGAAATATTCCGGTATGTTCTTTCTTAAAAAAGTTTGAACATTTTTTATATTAAACACTAAATTGATAAAGCATGATAGTGACGTGATGCAATTTCTGTGAAAGATGCAAAAATGTTTTTTTTTAACTAACCTGTCAACTATTGTACCCATTTCTACACCTTAATGATTGATCGTATTAACTATAGATAGTTATAGAGGGATGGACTAAGCATTACCATCATACACTATTCTCTAAAACATACAAAGAGAATGTACGGCCTATGCCTATACTGTCTGTCTCTATTTCATAATTATTATTGACAGAATTCAATCTGCACCTACAAGCATGTGACGTGGGTCCTTAGACCATTAAAAAAAATATATAAAAAGAAAATTATCGCACGTACGTTGCGCCTCTCTTACAGGGTACGCACAGTCCGTCTCTCTGTCTATGATTTATTATCATGAACAAAAGTTTATGGTTTTTATTAGCTCTATCTATCTTCGACAGTAACCGTTTGATTTTCATTTGTCATTAGTTCATTACATTTCAATATTATTGTTAATGCAAAATGGTGCGACTAACATTTTACTTTCTGTAACTGCGTAATCTATTTCGGTCTTCAAATGTTTGTTTATAGTTAATATTTTGCAGAATAGACCGCTTTGAGTATTACTTGATAAATTTAGGATAGACACACTTCGGTTCACTGTAATATATTTTTAATTATTGTTGGTGTGGTTTTTGGTCACCAGATCTTATGTTGTGATTTTATTTAAGATTTGCAATAAACCCTGTAAATATTTTTATTATGATCGTAAAGAAACATAGTAGTGTTGAAATGGATTATATCACATGTTACATTAACGTTGTTTTTATTTATTATAAGTTCCTTTATGGCTAATTGACGGTGACGAACACTAACTAGTTGTATCAGATGTTGGTGACAAAGTTGTTGGCACTGAATTAAGGCTCCCTCTTATGAAAATCGAGTATCATACTACGCAGTTTCAAATCGGGCTCGCATGCTCCCGGAGGGACAAGTCATTATGGGGACTATAGTAATTTAATGGCGTTAGCCCGCGGAGAAACTACTCCGCGTCTACTCCGTGTCTGCTCCGCGCTGCTCCTGCAGTTTTATTTTTTAATTTTATTATATTTCATTCTTAAGAAAACTTGTTACTGAGGAATTATTCCCCAGATATACACTTTCCCCGTAGAGACACTTTGAATAAAACTACGCTTTTATTCCGAGATACACTTTCGGCTCAGGCGAATCAGGAACTAATCAAAGTGTTTGAGATGAAAAGGCAAACTAAATAAATCAAAATTAAACAAAACTAAACTTCTTTTCCTCAGAGATACACTTTCGGCAGGAACATTTAAATAGAAATGTTTTTTAGATGAAACAAAAAACTAAATTAATCATAATTATACAATTAATAATCGAGACTTTCATAATTAGACGGTTGTGCCAGCCAGCCTTCTATCGAGTTTGTGGTGCGGTGTCTCTGACCATAAAAACACATCCATTGTTTAATAAAGTATTCACGAAACAAAGTGATTTTATACATAACAGTACCGAAAAGTGTATCTAAGAAGACAAATTGGTAGGCTTTAAAAAAATGTATCTTACAGGAATAAAAGCGTAGTTTTATTAAAAGTGTACTACGGGGATAGTGTATCTCTGGGGAATAATTCTTACTGAGTACCACCGCGCCTAGGGTGGCAGCTATCGATTGTTGACGTCGAAAACTATTCAGGATATCGATTGTACTATCGATAGTATCGATTGCACTCTGAGCAATACTATTAATGACAGCGATACTATCGATAGTATTGCATTCGATACTGAACTATCGATAATTCCCCTCATATCCGACTTTCCTGTCCAGGCAAGTTACCTACCGTGAGCAAGAAGGCCAATCGATTTCCCGGTGTGGTGAACAAACGCCTGCTCAGGCTATGCAAAGCTGTCAAATTTATCCAATCGATATTGATCCTTAAAACCTAGTGACAAAGTTCAAAATGAAGAAAGGAGATCGTTCGGGCTCCATACATTTTTGGACCTTTTATGAAAGTGCAGGCCAACAAAAAAATAGTACGTATTGTTAGAACTAGCTATTTGGAGTAATAGTCAATATGTCACAAAAGTTGTAGGATTGCTCAGAGCCAAGTTATAAAAGTTCGATGATTCTCATTTTCATACATTTATTGATTTCTGAAAGTGCGGGACTGGGAAACATAAAATAATGATAGATATTGCTAGAACTAATGATCTAAAGCAATTGTCATTACAGCGCAAAGCTATGGGGTCATCATCAATTCTGTTTATACAAAAAGATTTAGGAATCAAAAAAATGTATAAAAATGATGAATCTTCGAACTTGTATAACTTGGCTGGGAGCAATCGTACAACTTTTGTGCAATATTAACTATTTCTCCAAACGGCTAGGTCTAACAATACGTACCATTTTTTTGTTGGTCGGCACTTACAGAAAAGGCCCAAAAAATGATGTCCTTTGTCATTTTGTAGTAGCTTTAAGTGCTGGCGGCTGTACTTGTAAGGCAAGGGGGCAAGAGGTGATATAAAAAAAACATTATTTTCAACTATCTCTTCATTCTAATTTATTTGATTAATCATCTGCTCTATACACATGATATGCACCAATGCCTATAAATTATACAAACGATGTAATGAATCGTACGGGGTATGACGTAAATTATTTACAACACAACATAAAAAAATATTACACTCCGTTGCTCTTTCATCAATGACTTCAATCGTCTATATAAAATCTATTTATAACTTTTAGACAACGTTCTTGAGCGCTACACATACTTCGCCATGCAACAACAAATAATTATTTTTAAATAAGTAAATAATTTTCTCTCTTCGATCAACACTTTTAAACAACATTTAATCACAGTGCTCCATATCCTTTATCTGTAGATATACGTAATTTTGTTACGTAATCCTAAGGTTACGTCTAGTTGCTACTAAATACACAAAAAACCTTTCGATGTAAATAACTTGTTTAGTATATATTTATGTAACTTATTATCTTTTTTCTGCAAGTAAATTGATATAATATATTATGGATAATATTAATATTTTTATTTAAGTATGCTATAATTGCAAGTTTTCAGAGCTTCTTTCTTTCGGGCCGTTCCACACCTCACACTTTTATAACATAAATAAAAATGAATAAATGAATTTAGAGTAACGATTTGTATAAAAGTATTCGTATAGTTATATTATACACTAGCGATCAAAGAAATATATTACAATATAAAATTATTCTTAAGTTATACTGTAGCGTATGTACGGTACAACTTACTTTGTATCTTGGTCGGCGCAACTTATAATATGCTCAGTAAATGTAGGCATCAACAGTGGCCGTTAAAAACAACCATTTTTATAATAAGTACCTAGGCATTATATTTTATAGTTCTTTATCTTATCTATATATCTATTGATGCTATTTTAGAATGAAACAACTGTTCATGTCTACATTTCTTTGTACTGATTAAATTATGAACATTTTATGACGATAATTACAATTATAATAATAAGAAATCAGTAGATTTAATATCATGCACAAATCAATCGTAAATAATTAATTTTGTGTTCGACTTTCGTAACTACTACGAAAAGATTTTTTCAATAGTAAGTTCTATTCTGGTATTATAATATTTTCAGTTATTAGAATTTTGTATGAAGAAAGCTACATTAGGCCTTGAAAATATATTTCTAAATAAGTCTTAAGTAGGTACAGAGTTACTTAAATAGCACTTTTTAGGAAACACGAAGAAGCATCGTCCATGCAAGCTTACCGGAAGCACTTATGCGCGAAACACTCAAAGTAGATAGTTACTTGGCAATGTAAACTAAGCTAACTACTAACTTAACACCAAGCTATCCAAAAATCCATGGGTACCCACAAACGATCGATTATGTCACCCAATCAATAGGTACCCATCGTACTGTATTGCTAAACGTATTGTCATTAAATCCAATATTATTTCACACAAGTCAGTTTTGAATGAAGTAATCATGCATTTTTATTACAACAACAATAATAACTAAACAAATATTTAAAAAAACAACTGAGTAACTACATAATATAAAAAGTAATTATTAATATTGTTTACGCAATAAGAACAGCTAGGTACTTGGCGCATAAGATAACTTAAGTCTAGTGGAACTTAACATAGGGAAAGTGCTTATGTAGTAATTCTTCGCAATAATAACTAAATTTGTTCACATACATTGGTTATTAGTTATTATAACTATTAAAATGTTCAGAGTTATTTACAAAATTTGATTTTATTATTTTCTATCAAAATAAATACATTGGTGTTTATGTTGTGGGGTAGTGCTTGTTTACTATTAAAATAGTGTCGTAGACAAATATTCTTTATAATTAATATTAATTTATATAATAAATATGCAAACGAGTTTTCGGTAAATAAGCATACACAGTTGAAAAATACTGTATGACAATGATAGTGTATGATAATGTTTTGTCATGTAAGTATACATGACAAAACATTAAAAGAAGAAAAAACAATTGATTAAATCAGTCATAAACTCATAACATCCAATCCGTCCAATCTTGATAAGTTCAAAGTTATTTTATTACTTTCATTCATTCTGTAACTATTTCTACAACGCTTTTTATAAGAATGTACCTATATCGACCGAACAATACATTAACTTAACTTTAAGTAAATTGAAATCTCGTCTGCATATTATAGTCAAAAATAAATAAACCCTGTAACCAGTTTATGTGCGCTTAGCTCGTTCCAAGCAACATTAATTTTGTTATAATAAAAAAATATTGAAGATAGTTTTCATTGTTAAAACACAATGTTCTAACTTTGTATTTTTAAAGATCTAAGTGCATATGGAATGATATAAATACATATAACTCAAGTCAAAAAAAAATTTAATGTCTAAAAAGTAAAGTCAAGTGAAGAAGAGTACCTCACTAAAGAAGATTAGATAGGGACGTTTAGTTAAAGGTAGTCCCATTCAAATGTAACACGACTTTTTAAAAACATTTTCGAAACTTTAACCCATACAAAATGTCAAATTTCTACAACGATATTGATCTTTATTCTTCAAGAGATAAGGTACAAAATGTATGAAAAAAATATGACACTTTGTGGTCGGTTGACCTGCTGGCGTCTGTACAATGAAAAGAAGTTGTAGTAACTAGTTATCATTGAAATGAAATACTTGTGACACTACGCGGATTTAAAGTTGAATTTTCATTGTGATTCTAATGTGATAGGTAGGTACTCTGTAAAAATCGATAGCTCCGAAAGAAACAAGAGAATTGTACATAGATAGATACACAAATGATACTTTTATTTTAACTTAACACCACAAACATTTACATAAAACATAAAAATGAGCACAAACACAAAGTTACAATTTGGCGGTCTTATCGCTTTAAAGCGATCTCTGCAAGGCAACCAGTTGTTTGTAATTCTGAGTAAGTGTGGAATGCTATTTTTATTGACTATTCGATCGAGTTCAAGTAACAATAATTCGTAGTGAAACTAGATGGAGCTGCTATAGCTAGCTTTAACTCAAGGTGTACTTAAAAGTGAAAAAAAATATGTTTTTACTTTACAGGAGTGATTATGTTCAGAATTCCTCTGCTTGATTCGTGTTCAATGTGTAGGTGGTCGCATTAACTTTGGCTAGAAGATAACTGCTTTGACGTTCATTTGATATATTTTACCGAGTTAGTTTGTTTTTTTTATTATTTAGATTAGTCGCATGCTCGGTAAGATAAGACCTGCATTGTGTTATATAGAGCCTTGCAGGAGTCGCCGAAGGAAGCATCACACTGACGCGACGGAACAAGATTATGTCGTCGATCTAATAGTAACAAACCATTTCACATTAGTAGTACAAGCGCGCTGTTTAATGATAAAATTGGAGCCTCGCAACAACTTAAGAGGCTTTACGCATTTCGGTTTTCCATTCAAACTTCCATGTCGAAATTTTTAAAAAATAATGCGACAATTTTTATGAAACTTTGTATGCTGAAGTAAAACACTGGGATCTAAATAGTTTGTTGAAAACATTTTAGATAACGTTTTTCTAGCTGAGTTATTGCAATTTAAAGTCCACTATAGAAAATTAAAAATCGCAATAACTCAGTTAAATAAACATTTTTTTTAAATGTTTTTAACAAACAATTTAGATCCCTGTGTTTTACTTCAGCATGCAAAGTTCCATCAAAATTGGCTCATTGGTTTTTAAAAATTTCGACTTGGAAGTTTGTGTGGAAAACCGAATGGCGTAAACCCTCTTAAAGGGATCAACAAAATATGCATACGAACAACCGTACACTAGTTTAGTAAACATGACACGAAATATAGATTTGTTAATGAATCAAAATAATTACTAACGGTATTATTATTTGATGTCCCGTGATCGCAGATGTATACTAATTAAGCTAGTTCTGAGGCTGACTATAGTCAGCCTCAGAACTAGCTTAGGACGCTCGTAACGAACGCGCTCATACAATCATTATGTACGAACGTATTAGTTGGTATGACGTGGTACTTAAGATTGCAGGTACTTCTGATGGTGACCGTACGCGTGCTATACTGTGCCTCAATATTAGATACACAAAGACAGCAAATGACATGCAAACTATCCCGTTAATAATTATTCTTATTAAAATGTTCATGATCTTTAAAAAGGTTATGTTGTTAATGTATGTATGTTATGGATATCTAGGTATTTCGTTATTTTTTTACACAACACTTTGTCACACAATAAGCCTGTTAGTCTATACGAAGCTCATATTTTTCTTAACACCTATTAATGTGTACCTATGTAAGATAATTTACTTTAACCTCATGAATTTGTATTATAACATTTAGATTTTTAGAATATTTTTTTCGGTATTTTTTTATTATTATTATTAATAAACTGCCATTACTGATACATTTATAATTAATAATATGCTGTTACGAACGTTGTCGGTTTGCTATAGCAAATGAAAAATTGGCGTCACTGTTAGGAACTACAATATCATGTTGACACACAAAACAACATCGACTAAGTATATTATTAGTCTATGAACCATTTATAAAAATATTACGTATAAGTATTATCGATTCTGTCAATGTTTTAGTGATGAAGCAAATTTATGTTATACTGCATGTCAACATTATTTAATTAATATGCACTATTTTTCTTTAAATTAAGTATAATAATATATATGTTTTATTTTATGAATCGCGTAGTCCGATACCCTTGTGCTTCCATAAGTGTTTGAGCACTAACGATCTGTGTGCCTATTTCGAGCTTTTTTTACTGTGCTACCGAGTTAACTGTAGGGTACTAACCCTACATTTGTGTATGGAAACTATTAGCAATGTCACCTGGGCCCTGATTCTGTATCGCAATCTATAGATTCCACACCTAAACCTTACCGCGCTCAAACGTCATACGCATACGTTTTTGGGAAGATATCGTAACTTTTTAAGGAATTAACGTGGTTTTGAAACAAGGAATTGTTACAGAATAAGGGCCCTGGTGAAAAAATTGTGAGACATTCTTGCCACTATATGTCGCTGTTTCATAAACAAAGTAGTTAACTTTAACACCTGACCCGAAATTACAGAAAGGTGCAGTTTCGAATCCTGTTATTATTAGACCTTTATTTTTTAATTAGTACAAACACTTTATGGATAGTTTCTGCACATCATTTTGCACAACTTTCACTATGGGACCAACTTTGAAATCATGAAAAATACATTATGTAATATTGTAATACTTACCTAAAGAGCCGTTTACACGTATTAAGTTGTCAAGTAGGTAACTTAATTTTAAGTTAATTTTAACTAAATTCTTGCGTGTAGACAGTCACTTATAAGCTCTTTAGTAGCAAGTGGTAAGTAAACGATTTAGTGGGCAAGTGAACGAACAAGTAGAATAGAATCGAGTCTATTTTTTGAGTAAGTAACCGCCCCTCCCGCACCGCTTGCATTCCCCGGTAGGCGTGGCTTCTACTAAATTGTCATTTAGTTGACGTGTGGACGCAACAATTTAGTGAAGTATTTAGTAAAGTCGTGAAGTCTCGTGTGTGACGAGAGCCGGTCTTGCCGCGATGTGTCGCCGCCGTATGCACTAAAGAGTGCATAAGTAAATACAAGTGTAAACGATTGACAACTTAAAATTAAGTTAAAATTAACTTAAAATTTAGTTACCTACTTGACAACTTAATACGTGTAAACGGCCCATAACTCTATCAAAACGTCAACGTCCTTAACCTCTTGACATCCGCCTGGCATGTCCGCATGCCATGAACAATAGATTTTTTAAAGCAATTGTTCAAAATAATTAAAAAATAAAGGTCATAAAAATATTTATAAACTAACTCACTTTATAACTTTAACTCGTTATTAAAATTAAAAAAAGGATGCTGCTACAAATTAAATTTCTCCCTATTTTTTAGCGTTAAAGTTAACTTTAATCTGTCTGGGATCAAGACAGGCAGCGCTACATAGTTAAAAGTTGGTTTCACAAATTCGTCACTAGGTGGCTCTGTTTCGATCTCATAGCAATTGTGATTAGGATTTACTCAATGATAATTTAAAGCTTGTATTATAAGTATTACCGCCTGAATTTGCAAATTTTGCAGTAGATAGCCAAGAGAACTCGTACTTCGCACTCAGGGCTCCTTTCAACGTCTCGTGAGTAGTGATTAATGTTGTTATCGTTTAAAACGTGTCTTGGCCCACACGGAATGCGGACAATGAGTTTGGAGAATAAATATGTAGGTATGTTTAAAACAAAGACAAATCTTATCACAAAAATAATCGTAAGTAATTGACCATTCTTAGATTTAAATAATACAAAATAACTACATTTAATCTGATTACAAAGGTATAATTGACAAAAACTAATCAAAATCTTTTTAATTTAAGTACAAATCACTGCTTCGTCTCATAGAAACTTAATGTCGAAAAGTGTTAGTATTTTCCCAAACACTTTGTTCTCGTAAAGTGTTGTCATATATATATCGTATTCTACCTAAAATCTGCAGTTATACATTTTAATATTTCACTACGAAAGGTGCAAATATGTCTAAAATATATAATATATTTATAAACTGTATTTTTTATTATATTGTGCCATATACAACGCACGCGTAACACACATGTTTTATATTATTATTCTAATTATATAAATTACTGTACGTACTTACACATAAAAACAGTATACTGTTATACAGTATCAATCGCTATACACCAACCTTTATTATTTAGCTAACTATGTATAATTATAATTTATACTTGGTGTCTATTCGTAGTTCATACGCCAAGTAAAAAAGTTTGTTTTCTTAAAATAAGTTAGTAAATTGCTGTGAATATTGTTTACAATAGGTGGAACACAATTCATAATCAAAATATTGGACAAAATACACTCATATAATTATAAAGCGGTTTGTTTATTGCAGTATATGGAGTACAATAACTTTTACATAAATCGATAATATGGGTGCTGTTTAATAATGATATTATCTTCTCCTTATTAATTAATATTAATAAAAAATGTACCAAAAAAAGTTTCATTATTTTACATTTAAGAATAATTATTAACGGGATTATTATGTAGGAGAGAGTCGGCAAACTCGTACTGCCAGTTTAATTATATCTCTGCCGTATTTTCTACGTCTACCCTATAACATTAAATCACTCACTAAAATGGGAGACTACGAAATAGCCAACTTTACCAAGTAAGTATAGGTACCATATTTTTTGTCGTTCTGTGATCATGACACATGCAAAAATTGCATGTTGTACAGACATCGTACTACTTATGTACAGACGCTAAAGGACAATGCCCACTGCCCATACATTTGAAAACCTGACAATGAGTTAGCTAGTAAGTATAAAATGATCTTGGTAGCAAAATGTAATTTATTACATTATGTTTACTGGTCTAAATTCAGATTTTTTCTAAAAAGCCAGAGTTATGTGAGAGAAAGATTAATTTATTTTAATGATTAACAATTTTAGGTTTGTTTTTGGACATTGTTTTTTTTAAGTTTTTCGGCAACATACTCGTACAATCATAGCTAAACATGTTTTATACTATTTTTATTTCAAATAATCATCCACAACACATTTTTATTAATAAAGAAGCTTATAATCAAGACCATAAATGAGTTTCATAAAACTAAAAATAACTAAAAATAAAATAGTGACTGAAAGAGCAGACAACTGACAAGTCAGTAATACGTTTCGTTTTACCCTTGTAATGTATAGCCGTTTAATCAATTCAAATGATGAATTATTGTGTTAATAATTATTAATAAAACGTTATGCGTATTTAATTCCATAATTAAAATTCTTAAAAAGGAGAACTAGAGTATAGTTTTATAAACATCAAATTAATTATATTATATTTAACGTTAACAGTTCAGAGGCGGAACGAAACGTTTTTAGTGGCAGAGTGCGTTAAAAAAACTAGAATTACTTAATAACTAACTACCATAGCAAAATCAAACTTAGTATAGTAGGTATTGTATTTTTTCCTGACTTTAAAAAATAGCTCAAAATTCACTAAACCTAACCAGGTTTAGTGAATTTTGAGCTATTTTTGCCAATATGATTTATATTTATTATAAATTCTCAAAACAGGTCCAAAATGAGCATTGTCCTTTCTACAATGAATTTAAAACATTATTAGTTATAAGGATCAATATCAATTGAAGAAATTTACGATAGCTTGATCTGCTAGTGAGTGAGTACGCCGTGTCGCGTGGCGGTGAAAGAATATTACCACCCCCTCTCTTCCCTGTAAAGAAGGTGTCGTAAAAGGCGACTAACGGACTTAAGGCTGCACATACTTCCAACAGCATAGAGCGGCGATGAGCTCACCAACTGTCACGCTGAGCACATGTGCAGTCGCTATTTGGTGAAAAGTGGACTATGGTAGAGGACTGCTTTTGCTGTCCTCATTGCCTAGTCCCTGACTAACCCTTCGGGGATAATAGTCGTGATTGTATAATGTATGATCTGCTAGCATGTGTAGCCTGTACGTAGTCAAAGACAACAAAAATAACGGTAAAACAATCCCATTAATAATTACACTTATCTTAGTGACAACGATAGTTTAAAATGTTAAATCTTTGTTGTAAATAACAGCACAAAATAACTAATAGTACTACCGTAGAGAAGGTTCACTCTCTAACGACTTTCACGCGAAATTGAAACTTATCGTGTGACCCGAGCGTTCATATTCCGTTAAGCAACGCTGACTCGATATCGAGTTGACGTCATGACGTCACAGAGCGACTCGGCGCTCGGTGTTCGGTGCGTCGCGAGCGGCAACCTTTACTGCCGTACGCCTAGGCGGCCTGCCTGGGAGGCGCGCCAAATGAACGTACCTAAACTGCGGAGTGACACCCCCCTGATAATAGATAGTATTTTTTTGTGATATAAATTGTTACTAGCATTTTGTACGTCTAATTCTGTACGTCTTGTCATAATATTATGACACTAACTCGCTTATAATACACCCACAGGTACACTAAGTTACCGCTTAATATTCTTATAATAAAGCTTGGCGCTTGAACTACTCACTCACAATATTATGTTGGACATAATTAAAATAAAATAAACGCATATACGCCATAACACTTTATACATCAGTTAACAATCATTATTGTCAGTTATAAATCTATTTTTATGACTTTTATCTTTAATATAAATTCGCATCTAGTAGTAGGCAGTTTTAACATAATTATGTTTATATTAAATTCACTATTTATTCGAACTGCTACGAGGTGTGATTTTATGTTTTCAGTTTAGATCGGTAGATACTAAATCATTTTAATTACCTATACGACTATATCATGCTGTTTTGTAAGAAAAAAGACAGACAGAGATTTATTAGAATTTCGAATTGTATTTGAGAGCAAGCATTATTAACAATATTAATACATTTTATTATTTTTACTTTTTTTGTTTGTTGACACTTAGGTACTTGCTTTGTTGAAGGTATGTAAGATACCTGCAAGAAAGCAATCGTTTCATATCTTCTTCTTTTGCAGCCTGCCTCTCCCATTGTCCGCCACATATTTCGTTCGCTGGTCTTCCGGGACCACGCTGAATCCCCGTGGGATTTTATTATTCTTATATCGTGGCCAAATTTTCCATAAAACACACCTCAAATAGCAGTCTGAATTCTACATTGGATTTCGTATGGATGGAACTAGCACATTCAGTATTATATTGCTACAAAGTTTAAATGAACGCATATTATAGTTACGATTCAAGTTCTACGGTAAATAAGGAACTTTCAAAGCCTAGCTTCATACTAAATCTGGAGCACTTAATAGGATTTTTTTATATTTTTGGGTAAGTTAACACAATGACTAATGAGTAAAAATAATAAAAAGTTTAAACAAAATAATTAATAATTATTAATCTTTAATAATTATTTGTATTACTTATTACATATTTATTATTATTAAATAGTTACGTTATTAAAAGTAATATGTTAAATTATGATATAATTCAAATGAAATCAAACTGTTCTAATAATACTATTTGTCGTTTCAAGTTTAGGTATTGTTTATCGTAGTTTTTATGTTCGATTTAGATGTGAAAATTCTGCATAACAAGTGCTCCAGAAATAGCTACTGAACATGTTTTAACGCCTGCAAAGATGGAAACAAACCTTCAGCTGACATTTCCTTGTCTATCATTATGGCCGGTTTGTCAACTCCTTGTTTCTTCACTAAACATCCACAAGCTGTTTAAAAACTGAACAAATTAGTCTGTGTGTAACAAAACATTTGACATTATCCAAATCCAAAATTTCACTGAGATGTTGTGATGTCTCTTATTATAAACTATCAAATCGCTGTGCTTAATAAATAAGTTAATCTTCAGTCGTAACTATCAAACGTTTGGTCACACACATAAAGCAGATACCTACTTGTAGATAACCTCACTGTAATTCAACTAGCAAAGTATACTTAAAATTAGATACGAGTATCGATAGGAGCTTGCGAGAATATTCAAACGTGCAAAAGAAACGACCGTAGCTTATCGAATAGAAAAATCACTCAGAACGGTTCGAGTCACGCTATCACATAACTTAGTGGCATCGTTCGCCAACAGTCAAATCGTCCGGCGAGTATAAAAAGGGGTATTGCGACAACCTTTATTGCTTGTGGGTTAGGAGCGCAACTGGGCGGGGCTAAGCACGAGTTCGCCGTCGGGGCCGCCGGCGAACGAGACGTTGCGGGGCGGAGGCCTGCGCGCGCCCGGGTGGCGGAAGGCGCTCTGCGACGCAATCTGCTGAGACCCGCTCGGCTGGAGCGCGCTCGGCTGAGACCCGCTCGGCTGAAGCGCGCTCGGCTGTGACCCGCTCGGCTGAAGTGCGCTTGGCTGAGACCCGCTCGGAAGCAGCCCGCTTGGCGAGAGAGCGCTCGGCTGGAATGCAGTCGGTTGGGATGCGCTCTGCCGCACTGCGCTCGTCGACGTGACCTGGCGCGGGGCACTCGGCTGGGAAGAGCTCTGCTGCAACGCCGGTTCTGCGCTTGCTTCGTCTGTGTTTTGCTGCGCACTTTGTTGTAAGCTCTGGAAAGGTTTAATAACAATATGTATTTGAAGTCCAGGATTTCACTAGACTTCAGGAGCAGTAAACAGTACTGAGCGGCGTCACGCCGGAGTCCAAGTATCCCCGGCCATGATTGTTCGGGGCTATCCAGCTATCCAGCCTATCCGACGTGTCCAGACACGTCGCAGGAGGAGGACTCGAGCCGCCGCGCCAGGGAGCACTCCAGGACTCTGGCGTTATGCCAGGTTCTAATCCCTGGCCAAGATTGCGACCCGTTCCTCTGACCATCTCACCTGTGGCATCGATGTCTGCGGAAATGGCAGGTGCGAGTGCGCAGTAGCCGTCCAGTACCGGCGCAGTTGCTCGTCCTCCTCCCCGCTGGATAGGCTGGACAAGTCGCAGGAGGAGGACTCGAGCCGCCGCGCCAGGGAGCACTGCACAACTCTGGCATTATGCCAGGTTCTAATCCTTAGCCAAGAGTGCGACCCGTTCCTCTGACCATCTCACCTGTGGCATCGACGTCTGCGGCAAGGACAGGTGCGAGGGCGCAGTAGCCGTCCGATACCGGCGCAGTCGCTCGTCCTCCTCCCCGCTGGATAGGCTGGACACGTCGCAGGAGGAGGACTCGAGCCGCCGCGCCGGGGAGCACTGGGCGGGGCCCATGCGGGGGCCGCCCCCGCCGCCGGCGAGTGGCATTTCTTCGCCTTCCCCGCACCCGGACAGTCTGGGAAAGTAAATAATATAGCTTTACATTGCTTATTATGTTTGTTAGTAAGTATTTTTAGTAGACTTTAAGGCTAAGTTGACAAAATTTTATTGTAGGCCACCTTTATCAGTGAAAGCCTTCGTATTTTTACAACAGACTCTGTCTTGCGCCCATATCGGTCATAGCGTTCCTGCAGCAGCAATCCAGCTACTTCATAAAGGGGAATGATACGATTTTCATATAACATGTAGGGGAAGTCAGCTCAATGCGGCCATAGGAGGCAAAGCGGCCACACCCAATTTCTCGGTAACTAAAAACGATAGCACGACGTTGCCCTTCTGCCATATGGTTAACTTCCCGCCCCACACCGCAGGCAGTCGTTTGGTTGCGATCGGAGCAAACGCGTAGCCGCGGCGACATGTACAAGGGATTTGTGCATTTTATAAAAAAAATCCAGGGTAAGTTCAACCTGTTTTGATCAAACCTCTTTAGAATTCAATCTTTTTATTACACGTCTTTTGTTACATATCTAATTGACTATGAATGTGTAACATTTGTTCCGACATGAGATAAATAATGTGAGCTGTGTTTATTTTTAAAATAAAATTGTGGAAAAAGGCAAAGCGGTCCGGGCAAAGTGGCCAAGTGACCACTTTGCCCGTATTCAATAAGTGAACCGCGATGATGGCAAAGCGGGCAGTTAGCCGCTTATAAAAATATACGTTTTTGTATTATTAAGATTAGAATGTTTTATTTAACTATTATTTTTTTAGATGGTCAACAACTACAAAAGAAAAAGCAGGCAGGGGGAACTTTTGGTACATAGATTTAAGTAAGAAAACATTAAGACTAAAATGATTGTTCTATTTGAAACTTTATTGGTTACTAGGTATTTAATTTTATCTTAAATATTTTTTTTTAAATTTATTACAGGTGTTTTTGTTTTTTAAAAATGAATTTCTTGTAAAATTTAGGCATGACCACTTTGCCCTTACCCCCATGGCCACTTTAGGCGCCAACAGGGGCAAAGCGGTTTTATGACTAGTCTTCGTAATTTACTAATTAAAATAAACTGTTCAAGTTTTTGCAAAATGTGCCTCCACTTTATGAAAGCTTATTAAGTTCCCTTTCATTTGATAAAATATTTTTTTTAAATATCGTTTCTATAGTGGCATTTTTATTAAGTCAAAGTTAAGCCGCCTGAGCCGCTCTGAGCTGACCTCCTACACACTTTTTGTTTGCGAACGCGAAGTTTGTTAACAGTTCAGACATGACACTCTTTTGAATCGTAGACTCCTGGAGCGCCTTTAGCCGTTAGCGAAGGAGAGGTTATTAGCACAGAATAAATAAAAGTACTACGTTTATTAGTAAGACCTACTGTACAATACAACATACACCCATCTTGCCCGCTTCCCGGAGTAGGCAGAGACCACAGCCATCCATTTGCTACGATCCTGGCAAACGTCCTCTCCTTGTACAATACAATAGTACATTGTTACCCTAGGGGTGAAAGTAGCTTATTTAGTCCCGAGACGGGGTTCGAGTCACTAAATAAGTCTTTCACCCGAGGTAAACACTGTGCCTTTTATTACGAATACAAGGAAAGGAACTAACTAGCGTTGTACCTATCTATCTATCTATCTAAAAATAAAAACATGAACATGGATTCGGGGGTTCGGGGGGAACGCGGGTTCGAGGGACTAAATAAGTCTTTTATCCGAGGTAAACACTGTGCTTTTCATTACGAATAAGTAAAAGGAAAGTACTTAACTAAAAATAAAAACATGAATTAGCTAAAGTAAAAAATTGAGTGAATTTTACTTTACATAATTCAACAACATTTCTTAGATATTTATTTATGGTAAAATTAGTAGTAATCATTTGAATCTCTAGACAACACAGACCACGCCCACACAGTCTACGCTTCAGCAAGAAACAACTGCACAGACTGCACGGTGAGCCTTAGCCCGTTAGTCGCTTTTACGACACCCAAGGGAAGAGTGGGGTTGGTAGTAAGGTACTACCGGGTGACAAGGCCCACTTTTTTACAAATTGAAATAAAATCTATATTTTATCATTTAGAAGAAAAAGAGTGTTTACAATGAAAGCTATGATTATTTCAAAATCCAAATGAAAGTAGTTATTGAAGCTACAACGATAATAAGTTCGGTTATTAAACATTTTTAAAAACCCTTATTTTGGGCTTTACTAAACATGGTATATGTCCAATTAGGCCTGTACGGTTTACCGCACGAAAGCATACCTAATGTTTTATGTAAACAACTGACATGACACAAATTGTATTTATGCAATTCATTATATTTTTAATTAGTTCAATAAACGCAATCAATCGGTACGGTCGTTTGAATCATTCCCTATCACCGTGCTCTTATCAATATATCATCATCATCATATCAATACATCATCTAAGTGTAGCCTCCCGTGACGCTACATTTTATGGTCCTTCGAGCCTTTGAACTAGCTTACCTCGCCCCCCGGTAGTGCGTGTTACGTTCGCTCCATCGCGGCTCGTGGTATGATCAGACTCTATCAGTGACTATATTTACTATCAAGTGTTGTGTATCTTTGTGTAATAGCGAATCGGTTCACTGGCCTCCCACAAGCGGGTCTCACCAGCTGGATTGAGAAGGCGCATATATTGCATGAAGCTTGTACAACACGCAAGAAAACAACATCATCAGTGATAGATACAACTTTATAACCATCCATCAAGAGCTACTTCATCGTCGTCTTGGTAAGTTATTTATCAAAACAGGTGAATTATCATTATTATCAACATGAAGGATATTCTTATACGCCAAAGTGAACTGATCAGTATCATCGAGAAGATTTGTGTGAACTTTGGCAAAGATGGAAAAGAAAGAAAAACTTCTGAATACATTGAAAGAAGGATAACGTCCTTGGATCATCTTTGGGGTGAATTTGGAGCAAACAACAAAGTGTTAGTTGATTATGAAGACAAAACTCACGAATATTTTACTGAGGATATTTATTCAAGGATGTCAGAGTACTACAGGTCAGAAAGATAAAAGATATTAAGTTACCCGGTCCCTTCAACATCAAAGATGGAGCAGGATGATACTACCGACAAGCATGTGGCAAACTTTAATGTTTCCATAAGTCATAGTGAGGATCGATTTACAGTTCCATGTGGTCCCGTAGAAGACTTATTTACCAAGCTAAGAACTAACTTTAGAGCCTTCTCTCGTATATTAGGGCGTATTCAAGTCGATTTACTCGATGAGAAATGGGAAATAGAAGATCAATTGAAAGATTTACAATACCGTTGGCGTACTATCGACGAACAACATCTATCTATAGACAACTATCTGCAAGGCGAAAATGAACAGTACGATAAAGAGTTTATGAAGTACGAAGAAGAGTATGATAACATCAGAAAGCGTCTAAATCGGAAACTAAACTCAACAGCTCATCTGCAACAATCCACGCCCAAGGTAGAAATCCCCTACTTTACGGGAAAGTATTCACAATGGCCAACCTTTTTTGATCTCTTTAGAGAAACCATCCACAACAACAGTGGCCTAAGTAAAGTTCAAAAGATGCAGCATCTAAAAGGCAAACTAAAGGGTGAAGCGGAACGCCTCATACAACATCTCAACATATCATCCGAGAATTACGAAACTGCTTGGGATATACTCACTCATCGGTATAATAATCCTCAGGCTCTGTTCACCAATCAAATTGAGATCTTTCTGAGTCAACCGAGTGTACACAAACAGACATCATTTGAGCTGAAGCGCCTGTACGATACTACTATGGAGTGTATACACGCGATTCACAATTTAGGTGTGGACACCTCGACGTGGGATCCGCTTCTCGTACACCTAATAGCCACGAAACTCGATGCAGACACATTCACAGACTACAAGGAATCACGCCAGTCTCCACGAGATTTGCCGTCCTTTGATCAACTTATGACTTTTCTGAGAGATATCGCACAATAAACAAACTCCCTTTTTCGCACCAAAAGGATTATACGTGAAGCCTACATACCAACCTAAATATCAAAAAAATAGTTATCAAGCTGTTCCTGCATACACGCCAAAGTGTCCTTTATGTAATGCAGAACATGATTTATACAAATGTAAAAGATTTCTTAAACAATCGCCTGAAGCTAAAATTGGAACGCTTGCGAAACATAGCATTTGCCGTAATTGTTTATATAAACACTTTGACAAACCGTGTATTTCGACACGACGCTGTAAATATTGCAACGCAGAGCATAATTCAATAATACATCAAGATATAATGCAAATACAAACGTCAGCACCTACGAGCTCGTTACCCGTGGCTGTTGCCTCGCACTAGAGTGCGGTTGGGGTAGACCCCAACCGGGAACAACATGAATGAACCCAAGACCTCCAGTGACAGGCAACATAGCGTGAATCACGTAGCCGCTCAAGACGAAGAAATATTACTTACTACAGTATCATTAAAAGTAAAAACAAGCGATAAGACTTATATCACACTCAGAGCGTTATTGGATCAGGGGTCTCAAATATCCCTTATATCAGAGAACGCTGCCCAGCTATTGGGACTCCAAAGACAAAGATACCAGGCTTCTGTGTCGGGTATAGGCGTATCGTCTAAGCAAAGTAAAGGAATGGTAATGTTGGAATGTGAATCAATCTATGACGATTACAGCTTTAACACCCAAGCCTTAGTAATATCACGTGTTATCAACCATTTACCTAACGCCTCATTTAATAAGCGGTTTTGGCCACATCTACAGAACATCAATCTCGCAGATCCTGAGTATAATGTATCCAGGCCGATTGACTTATTATTAGACGCTAGTATTTATTTAGAGATAATCATGAATGGTCTTATCAAAGGATCACCACAAGCACCAATAGCCCAACAGACTAAACTGGGCTGGATATTATCAGGAAATATCAAAACTTTTAATTGCAATGTAGTAATTAATCAAATTCACGACATATCAAGATTTTGGGAAGTTGAAGATATTAATCAGCCTCACTCCAATCTGACAGAACAAGAGCAATTTTGCGAAGACCTTTTTAAGGCTACTACGCGACGCCTAGACAACGGCCGATATGAAGTTGCTCTTTCCATGAAACCAGGGTTTGAAAAACGCCTAGGCGCATCTAAAACAAAGGCTATCAAACAATTCATTCAACTGGAAAAAATAATGCAAAACAATCAACAGTTATCAAATGCCTACAAAAGTTTTATACATGAATATAAAACATTACGTCACATGCGCCCGGTCGTCACTAATACGTCAGAGCCGACTTGTTACCTACCGCATCACGGAGTTATGAAATTAGACTCTAATACTACGGCGCTACGAGTTGTATTCAACGCGTCTGCGAAAACTTCGTCTGGCCATAGTCTGAATGACTTAATGGAATGCGGTCCTAACCTGCAGCAGGACCTTCAAGGACTTAATTTGAAATGGAGGACACATAAATATGTCGTAACAGCGGACATCAAAAAAATGTTTCGGCAGTTTATCATCAGGGAGTCTGACCAGCACCCGCAAACTATCATCTGGAGAGATTTACCACAAGAGATGCTCCAAGAATATCAACTGATGACTGTGACGTACGGTACCAAGGCTGCGCCGTACCTAGCGATGAGGACGCTAAGACAGATCGCGCGTGACAATGCTATTGAATTTCCTTTAGCAGCAGCTGCATTAGAGACCTGCTTCTTCACTGATGACCTGCTGACTGGCCATGATTCTAAAAAACAGACAAAAGAGCTACAGCTACAATTACTTCAAGTTTTAAAGAGCGCAGGCTTGAACCTACGCAAATGGTCAAGCAACGAACATGAACTTCTCAAGAACTTATCATCAAATCAGCTTGATCAGCCATTTGAATTCAAGGACACTGATACCAGAAAAACGCTAGGACTCAGATGGAATCCTTCATCAGACACTTTCACATTCCAAAATAAGATAATCTATCAAGCAAATCTAGAAAGCTGTACCAAAAGACGACTTCTATCAGATATATCAAAGATTTATGATCCCTTGAGATGGTTATCTCCCATTACAATTAAAGCCAAATTACTATTTCAAAAGACTTGGTTATTGGATCTAAAATGAGATGACGAGCTACCTGCAAACATACTGAAAGAATGGAGAATCCTTCGAGATGACATTAAAAACATCGAAAGTTTTAAAATCTGCAGATACCTTGGTCCTAAACATGCATATCAACTTCATGGGTTTTGTGACGCCTCCGAAAAGGCATATGCATGCGCCGTGTACGCTGTAACGAAGTGTGATAAGGGCGAGTACACATCGCGACTTATTGCAGCGAAAACGAAGGTGGCCCCACAATGCAAACCCTTATCATTGCCGCGGTTGGAACTGTCTGGAGCACTCCTGCTATCCCAGCTTATGAAAAAGGTCACAGAATCTATTGAAGCTGAAGACATCATTATCAATGCCTGGACATACTCCATGGTTGTGCTTGGCTGGCTTCAGGGTGATATTACAAGATGGAACCAGTTTGTAGCGAATCGAGTCAAACAAATTAAAGACGTTATACCATCATCTCAGTGGCGTCATGATGTGCGGTCAGAAGACAACTCTGCAGACTGCGCCACACAATGCTTACAACCATTAACTTGCAAGGAAAACTGTGGTGGGAAGGTCCACATTGGCTTACATCAGTTGACAATCACAACATGAATCAGACTCAAGTTTTAAGTCCGACTATCGAGCTGAAAAAAAGAGCGTGTGTAAACACAGCCTTATATCAAGAGACATTTATTAATAAATTGTTAGAAAAATGCAGTTCAATGGCACGTATTACACATATAGTCGGCTGGGTGTTACGTTTCATTACTCGATTGCGCAAAACACAAGGCACTTTGAAACAACACGCGAATATCAATGCACTGTCATCGGCAGAATTGGATAATGCTTTCAATTACATTGTTCTAAATGTTCAAGCAAACGAGTTTCCGGATGACATTTATCAGTTAAAAAAGAACAAAAGAGTGAAAAGTACCAATAAAATATCGAATCTTAGCCCTTTCCTTGACGAATTCGGAATCCTTCGAGTTGGCGGAAGGCTCCAGAACGCAAGATTAAGTTATAAGGCGAAGCATCCTGCACTTTTGCCATCGCATAACCGGCTAACACAACTTATTATCAATCAGGCGCACCTTTTCACCCTACACGGTGGCCCAAAGCTTACGCTGTCATACATCCGCGAGAGATATTGGATTGTCAGTGGCATCCGCGCTGTAAAGAAGCAAATAAGATTGTGCGTTAAGTGCAGGCGATATAGTCAAGAGACAAATCACCAAGTCATGGCTGATCTACCAGCGCCAAGAGTTAACCCCGCTCGTCCCTTCACCAACGCTGCAGTGGATTTCACAGGACACATTGATATCAAGAGTAACAAAGGAAGAGGAGTCAAAACCACGAAAGGTTATGTAGCGGTCTTCGTGTGCCTAGCGACGAAGGCGGTTCACCTTGAGCTGGTGTCGGACCTCAGCACTGCTACATTTCTTGCGGCCTTTCGACGCATGTGCTCTCGGCGGGGTACCCCTTGTCATATGTATTCTGACAACGGTACTAATTTTGTCGGTGCATCACGAGCCCTCAAATTAGAATACAAGGCCATCCTAGACACTATCGACGCTAACTTTATCAAGGACATAAATGAAATAGGTATCACATGGCACTTCAACGCCCCTGCGTGGCCCAGTGCTGGCGGACTGTGGGAGGCAGCAGTGAAAAGTATGAAGTTCCACCTCAAGCGAGTATTGGGTGAGCAAAAGCTCACGTACGAGGAATTCATAACATTATTACACCAGTTAGAGGCGTGTATGAACTCCCGCCCCCTATGCCTGTTGACTGAAAACTTGGAAGATGACGTGCTTACCCCTGGTCACTTTCTCGTAGGCGACTCGCTGCTATCAAGACCACAATCCGATCCCGATAACATCGACCTTACAAGTAGATGGCGTCTCGTTCAAAGTATGAACAAAAACTTTTGGAGTACGTGGTCTAGGGAGTACCTGCAACAACTACAGGCAAGATCAAAGTGGAGAACACCTATACCCAATCCAGAAATCAACGATGTCGTCATTATCAAAGAGGACAATATGCCGCCAGGAAAGTGGGCAATGTCAGAGTAGTCTCTCTGAAAACGCGGAACAATATCATTAAACGCCCTATAAACAAACTTATCATGCTACCAGTAAAAAACGACATACATACGACATTATCAAAAGCTGAACCTCAAACACCTTATTATCCAGTTATCAACCATGGACGCCGTCGCCAGCGTAAACAATACACGTTTACGAGCTTTGTGACTATGATGCTATTGATGTTCACGGCATTTATAACACCAAGTATGCAACAAAGCGCTCTACTCTTTAATACGACCGCGTTGGATGAACGTCGAGCCCTATACTTCGACAAGGTGTCCGAATTACAGCATATCCGAGATGAGTGGAAGCTAGTAATTTATTACAATGTGACTTCGTACTGGCATGGATTAACAGATGTTAAAAACTATATCAGCCACTTAAAAGGATTATGTGACAAACAGAGTTCGCAGTACGAAAGTATCATATTGCAGCTGCAACACGAAGTTAGTGAAATCGAACACTATAATGGTATTCTGTCCTATAACGCCAGCAACAAACGCCAAAAGAGAGGACTAATCAACGGTATTGGCTACATCGCGAACACGATGTTTGGGACATTAGATCAGAGATTCGCCGATCAGTACAAGACTGACATTGAGAAACTCAAGTTAAATGAGAATCATTTGCAAAGCTTAATTAAAAATCAGACATTAGTAATCGAATCTGAATATAATATAATACGCCGCAATGAAGAAGTAATGAATAATCAACTTTCCTTTGTCAAACAACATCTGCAAGCACTCGCACTCGAAACACAGAAGGTGATGCTTGATGACCAACAAGGATACATATACATCACTTCATCTTCATTCGCCGCCAGCATCATTATCTTCAACCTGAGACGCATACAACAGACACTTATAAACACCATCACAGATATAAGTAATGGCCGAATCGACACCCATCTTTTACCGCCTGAACAGCTGGAAAAGCAACTCAGTATCGTTCAAGGCCGACTTCAAGGAGAGCTTGCATTACCTACAGATAGAAACAATATACGACAATTCTATAAATTATCAAAAGTCTTCGCCAGAATGGTCAAGGACTATTTAATAATCGAAGTGAAGATTCCGCTCGTAAGCAATGACGTATTCGAGTTGGATCAGATTATCACTGTACCCATACGAAATGGAAATTCTATGGAGTACACTTTAACAACATACCTAGCGTTGTTACTATCGCAAAATGACATACAATCCTGTTTGCATACCCAGAGCGATAAGATACTTTGTTCCTTAGATAAGCCTATATACGACTTAAAATTAAAGCAATCTATCTGTAATATAAAATTAATAAACACAGACTTCATCGCCGTGCGCGAGGAAGCGATCGCCGTGCACCGCCGACAAGTGGATCAAGTTACACGGCCAAAACAGCTGGCTGTACTCTTGTTGCAGTCCTTGCAGTGTCCGCATTTTCTGTGCGCCTGACATGGAGATAAGGACATTGACCGGGAATGGCATAATTAATCTAGGTCAAGGTTGCACAGTAAAGGGAGATACGTTTACTATCTACTCTCATAAACACTTCTTCAACCAAATGCAACAGCGACCCGCTAATATTGAGATACCAAAAATATCATTATTAAATACTATCATCAACACAAGCCTGCCAGATGATGATCGGTCGCTCGAATTAAAGACGCATCAAGATACCTGGGATGAACTAAAGAAACAGATAGAAGAGTCAAAGGTGGACTCCTCGGGACAATTAAACGATCACGATGTGCAGTTCAGTATTTATTATTGGCCGGCCTGGTGGCGGTACTCGCGGTGGTCGTGTTCCTGTGGAGGAGACGGCGAGCCAGTAGCCAGGAAGCCGGCGCAGAGCGCGCGCCCGCGCCCGCGCCTGCGCCCGCGCACGCACACGCGCCTGTGCCGCTGCCGCGTGCCTCCAGCCTCAACAACATCGGGACTTCGCCGATCCACCCACGACGCATATTTTCTGTACCTAGCATAGTGTAGTACAAGCTAGTACTACTGTAGTATGTTT
This sequence comes from Scoparia ambigualis, assembly GCA_963921215.1. Classification (NCBI taxonomy): domain Eukaryota; kingdom Metazoa; phylum Arthropoda; class Insecta; order Lepidoptera; family Crambidae; genus Scoparia; species Scoparia ambigualis. The sequence goes on from OY992509.1 coordinate 19,109,508, forward strand.
TATACTTTGTATTTTTTTATATTTTCATCGAATTTATTATTATTGTAATTTACATTTTTATTAATTGTTATCAATTTGTTAATTTCGTTCTTATCTTGAGTTGGCAAGATGTACGGTTTACCGCACGAAAGCATACCTAATGTTTTATGTAAACAACTGACATGACACAAATTGTATTTATGCAATTCATTATACTTATTTTTAATTAGTTCAATAAACGCAATCAATCGGTACGGTCGTTTGAATCATTCCCTATCACCGTGCTCTTATCAATATATCATCATCATCATATCAATACATCATCTAAGTGTAGCCTCCCGTGACGCTACAAGGCCCGTGCCGTTTTTAAGTCTTTTGGAGCAAAAGTAAGCATTAAAGACCATAAGGATATATACCTATACACATCAAAATTGTAACATTCATAAACTTCGATAAAAGCAATCGGATACTAAAATGATCAATATTTTACTAAAAAAAAATACTTTTCCGCTGTGTAATAAAACAGCCGAGGTATCGAATTTTTAAGTGTTTATTGTATTAATATTAGATTTTACTTTTAAATTATTGTTATTTATGCTAAAATTAAGTAACTATTGTTTATATTCCTATTAAGGCCCAAGCAACTACCTACTTCGTTGGGCCTTCCTAACCGTTGTGGGCTTTACAACACAAATTGAATATTTACAAAATAAAAAGCTATGAAATCGCACATGTTTATGTAAATATCAAAAGAGTAATGATCAAATAAACACACTAAATAAAAATATACTAACAAATCGTAGTATAAACAAGTAAAAACTGACGTTTTTTAGGAGCCAAAATTAGTAATATGAGCGGCCGCGACCGATGTCGGCGAACTACCGGGTGTCCCTGACGAGATGGTGGCCGCTCGCTGTCCGCTGCTCCGTTTCGGCGTTCATATTGATGTTTCATGCATGCTACGAAGTTGGTACGGATCAAATGTAATACACATAGTTTTCTGCGCTTGGGCCTTAGAAAACTGTGGGCCTTGTCTCCCGGTAGTAGGTACCTTATTATTTTGATGAGCCCATCGCCATCTATGCTGTTGGATGTATGTGTAGTCTTTAGTCCGTTAGTTGCCTTTTACGACACCCAAGGGAAGAGATGTGTGTGATGATTGTGACTTAATTATTATTATTTTAATAATAATTAAGTCACAATCACACATGAGAGTCGGAAAAACGATTCTCCCTAGGGCTAAAAAGTATAACTTTCGACCTGCTCCTCAGGCAACTTCAGACCTACTTTCCGATTATGAGGAATTAAAAGTAGTATTACTACCTTCTGCTCTCCTTGTAATTGGTCCTCCGTCGGCAGCATGGCTTCGCGAATATGCAGAAGGCGATGCGCAGCAGACAACAGCCGAGCCCCGTGAAGATGAGCGACGGCCCGACCAGCCGCAGCGCGGGCGTCTTGAAACCCTGCAATTGTTCATTACAAATTCACAATCAGCTTACAAAAAATTGTTAAAAATTGCTTTAAGTTTGGGCCTTAACCCGCCATGCAAGCCGTATTATTAATAGGAATCGTCCCAAATAGCTGTGCCCTGTACAAGAATCTAAAGAGCTATTACGCCTTATTCCTAAGTTGTCACTACGGTATCCAGTGCCAGTCCAAATGGGAGCGGGACTTCATGTTAGGGCCTGACCTGTATCTACAGTAGGTACTTATTGTCAGAAGTGAAGTGACATATTTCTTCTGAACTGTGGTCAAGCAAAGTCAGTAGGTAACTAAAAATAAGCTGTTTAATAAAAAGACATACTCAGTGGTGACAAGTGAAGATAAGCTGTTTAACAAGTGTTTAACCCAAATTCGGATCTTACTTTAATTATTATCTCTGTAATTTAATGAATTTTTGTGACGCGTGACTATTTCTTCCCTCAAATTTTAATAGAATTGATTGATATAAGAGAGACAAAAATCCCCAAAAATGAAAAGTGTTACCGATAGCACGCAACAAAGCATTTAAAAAAGCAGATAGAAAAAACTAGCAGTGCACGTACGGGCTTACATTATATACCTTGTCGCCGGTGCCGACGAAGTAGACGACCAGCCCCAGCGCGAGTATGCCAAGCCCCGCGTACAGCAGCCGCGCCACGCCCCAAGGCTCGCCCGCTGAGCCCTCCCCTTCGCCATCGGATTCGGACGACGAGCCGTATGACGCATCTCGCACCTGGAAAGTTGTATTTTTTTAATTCTACAACGGGTAAGCGCTTGGCCTTCATCTCACCTGATGGTAAGTGACGATAGGGCCGAAGGTGGAAGCGCGCTTCACCCGGAATCCTCAACCACTGAGGAACTGGCTATCTTATCCCAACAAACTGTCAGAACACAACAATGCTATAAAGAGACGCCTTATAACTTTTACGTACCTATACGTGTTCGTGCACATACCCGGTTGTTCCTGTGCCACTTGCGCTTGTCCTGCCTCGCGCCCGGGTGGTCCCCGAGCACGGAGCAGCGCCGCGCCGCGCCCCCCGCGCCCGCAGCGCCCCCGCCCACGGACAGCGCCGCCGCCTCCTGCCACGCCGTGCGCCCAGCTGCGCACTAAACAAACAGGGGTTTTTTTAATAAATAATAAATAAATTTTCCTACACTCACACCAATTACCTAGCCCAAGAGAAGCTTCTTTATGAAACTCGTTAAATTGTTACTAGACATCGGATAATCATACTTAAAATACTTAAATATGTACTTATTGTACATAGAAAACACCCAGACCCAATGATATTATATGTGTAGAAACGTTGCCTGCCCTCCGTAGTGACTAGAACAAATCCAGGTAATTGCCTGAGCCTCACTCAGTCACATGTCAGTCATTGCCACGTCAATACGATCGTTACCGTTAAAGTTTTTGTGTTGTTATTTGGATAAAAGGCCTTCCTGTGTATACAGAAATTGTAAAAAATATACTGCAACTATAAGAAACAAGAATTTTTTTAATTTCACTCGTAATTATTGTAAAAATAAATTTAAAACAGAAATTTTCATTTAGTGAGGACATTTGCCCTGTTGCCAATTCGATATGCATGAATGAGACGCGTGTACTATGTAAGAGAGAGACGTTTCTGTAAGAGTGAAAGAAAGAAAACAATGGCGGCCAAGATGGCGCATAAATTGAATGAGCTTATTGGTCAACTACCTTAAAGAGTATATAAGACAATTTAGAAAAACATTAATTTCTAAATTGAAACGACCGGGGATCGAACCCGGGACCTCAGAGATGGCGACACCATGAAAACCGGTGTACTTACAAACCACTCGACCAAGGAGGTCGTCACTGATAAGACGGTCGGGATACATGGCGACGCATCACGAGGGTGGAGGTGACTACCGAAGCGACCAAGACAATGGCCACGACCACTGTGTGAAGAGTGCACGACTAGGAAGAAGATCAGAGGGCCTAGACAAGGTGGCAATGACGTATTGATGAATGGATTGTCAACGCTCGTAATTTAGCGAACACTGTACTGTTAATTTTAAAACTTTAAAGAGCTTTCAGCAGGTAAGTTCTTATGTGACCAGTCCCAGGGTCTGTGGGGCAAGGGACGAAAGGTTGTGGGGGTAAATACACCCCAGTAGTCGCTGCGAACCGTGGAACTGTCTCGGTACGAATTTACCAGCAATTCAGCAACGAATTTATGTAACATCATTCTTATTTATTTGTTTTATTTTATTTTCTTCAATTTTAATATAGGGTCTAACAATTTCATTAAGCGAACGTTTATGGGCAGCATATACATATATGTACAACACACTGACCATGATCACCAAATTTGGTCCAAAACGAGCCTGTCGTTACCGAGATAATCAACAAAACATTATCATTATTCACCAAAAAATACACCCTTTCCAAACCCGGTACTACACGCACACAAAGATAGCCGAACATGCACACTAAACTCGGAGCACACTGCGCTATCTTTTTATTGACGCTTGCGTGCGTGTTAGTAAAGATACAGCATGTTTCATGGATGAGCATTATTTTAATTGATTTAGTTTGTTAGAAAACATAACTTTGAAAAATCACTGTAAAACTGGAGCACTTTTTTTGTCATTGTAAACGTTCGCTTATTGATTTTGTTAGATCCTGTATATTCTGTGGTAGCTATCGACGAAAGTCAGCATTCGGTCGCGTGGACACCGTAGGTACCCCGTGACGAATATTTGAAAATATTATATTTATTTATTTATTTATTTATTTATTTATTTATCACAACAATTATCACTATATAGCCTAAGTATGTCACCCGGAGAAAGAGTAGCTTCCCAACGGTAAAGGAATTTATCAAATCGGTCTAGTAGTTTCGGAGCCTATTCAATGCAAACAAACAAACAATCAAATCTTTCCTCTTTATAATAGTACTAGTATAGATTATGTATCTGTATCTGTTTAGACTATCGAAGGTTTTACTGAGTGGTAGAGCCACGCTGCGTTGCAGCACGCATTGGGCCGGCTCACCCGGCGTAATACCATCCTCTCACGTATAGCCGGCGTGAAATAACGGCACTTGGTGCATTTCATTTCATTTATTTATTCACCCTTTGTTACGTAAGTCATTTTTTCAACATTTACAATAAATTTGTAAATTATCTACAATATCATCTTTTAATCAATAAAAATAAAAAATAAAGAAATTTAATCATAAAATTCGAAATAATAAAATATAAAACTGATTCTATTCATTTTAGAAAAATAATTTTAAAAAAGAATTTAAAACCTTTTCATATAAAAAAAATAATTTTTCATAATTCATTGTTACGTAAGTCATTTTTTCAACATTTACAATAAATTTGTAAATTATCTACAATATCATCATTTAATCAATAAAAATAAAAAATAAAGAAATTTAATCAGAAAATTCGAAATAATAAAATAATAAAACTGATTCTATTCATTTTAGAAAAATAATTTTTAAAAAGAATTTAAAACCTTTTCATATAAAAAAAAATATTTTTTCAAAATTCAGTTTCAATTCTAAAATACTAAAATAAAAAAAAAATTATATTAATAAAATAAAAAATAGAAAACAAGTTTTCAAAGTTCATTCTGTCAATTTTAAAATTCTAAGATAAAAAATAAAAATATACTTACTTACTAATTAAAATATCTCAGAAACGAGCTCGCCGTGAAATTCTGATATACTTACTATAAAATGGGTGTATTTCAAGGAAATGCTTAATTTTATGCTTAAATTCTACTTATGGCAGATCGACTATAATAAATAACAGCCAAGTAGCAAAATGTGGTCATGTAAGTATCCTAGGACCATATATTTTTTAGTCCTATAGTAATCCTATTAACGTTTATAGGACCGCATTTGGGCGCACTTTACAGGACTATTCCAACCTATACTTATTTTGTTACAGTTCGGTAAAGTGCAAATTGATTTTATTACTATTTTATTGAGTGCTTCTACATGATCACTGTGTCTTAAAGATCAGGTACACGCACTGAATTAGCGTAATTAGTCCTATAACGATCTGGCGCATGCCGCTACTGGTGTAATTTATCCAAGAGTGATAATTGTGATGCCATAACTAGAGCATTTATTTTTCATTCATTTTGTCAAACGAAAAAAGAAATATTTTTTATAAATATTGGAATTCCAAAGGGTAATTTTTATTACTATTCATTAGCATAAAATAGGTTGATAACTTTTTAGTTTTCACTGTTATTTATAGAAATTAACTTGCGAAATACATTTTATTGATAAAGTTTTCGATGATAATAAACATATGTTTATGCGCCTTCAAAAGAAAATATAATCAATATTTCTATACTTATTAATTAATAATATTAGTAAATACAGCCGTCATCAGATCGGACCGCGATCCATATTGTAATGCATTATCAGGAGCTTTACGATGCATTTTAGTCAAAGTTAATGTTATTATAGGATCATAGTCATGGACACCATATTGTTAAATGGTTGTGAACAGCCGATCACTCTAATAATAGCAAATGCAAGTCACATATAAGTAAAATCTTACTTATAATAGTAGCAGGATGTGCAACTTTTGTGCTAGAAATCCATTAGGAGTCACGACAAAGTCAAATCAATCTTATAATATCTTCGACCTATAGCTATACCCAGCACGTTTACAGAAGAACTTTTCTTATAGAAGAATAAATAAAACGTTAACAAGAATAAATAGTCTTATTAAATGCATTGATAGGAGCTTTGATATTTATTCCTATAACATGCACTTAAAATACTTAAGTTCTTATAAAAATCATATAATGTAATACTGTAAACGTTTATAAGAGTACGTAGTAGGATCAGAATTGCTTGTAGCGTAAATGGTCTAATAAGATGTTCTCGTAAATGTTTATAAGACTGCGTAATACGATCGAAATTGCTTGTAGTGCAAATAGTCCCTTAAGCTGCTTTTACAAGATCAGTGATTTTAATCAAAGCATCTATTAGTGTGCTATAAGATGTTTAGTCTTATAAGTCAACAACTATAGGAGACTTTTGCTACTTGGTAACTGAATTTTCAAGTTTAAACCACGGTTACGACCTTTTTGTAATCTCACTCTAGGCATACATAGTTTTTCTTTGTTTCTGGTATTATAACGGTGAACATTCTTCGTTTTCAGCAGTTTATCCCTCTGAGTATGAATCTCCAACAATGATCTGTTTAAGAATAAGTTTATAACAGTCATTATAAGATTCCTTGTAAAATGCGCTCATGCCGATGCAAGTCGCTGCAATCTGTCGATTATTCTTATTGATCTTTTTTGGCAAATAAGAACACGCTTTGCTTCCGGCGCACTACCTCACACTGTTATTGTGTAATTAATTAATGAGTGACAGTATGCATAGTACCTATACAGATATCAGGGTTTCTTTGTCAACCAAAGGTTTTAGTTTTAAAAGAGAGTAATTAGCACTAGACAATATTTTACATAAGTTCTCTGTATGTTTTTCAAAACTCAGCGTTGAATCCAGCCTACAACCCAGAAAAACCGTATCCTCACTTTTTTCACCAGCTTTTAGTTTACATTTGTAATTTAATGTAGTGCTCTTAGATTCATTTAATATTATTTCATTAGTCTCGAACCAATACTTTAATCTTACCGAAAAAATAATTTTTTTATCCACTAAACTCTTCTCTGTCTTATCCTTAATTACTATGTGTGTGTCATCAGCAAACAAAGTGACTAATGCCCATTCTGGTTAAGAATTTTCTAAATCATTTACATAGATTAAAAATAATAAATGACCCAGTATAGATCTTTGTGGAACGCCTACATTACAAGTTTCTTTTTATTTGATCTCGTATTATTTACTTATTGAAAAAATCTGTTGTCTATTGTGTAGGTAAGATTTCAGTAAGTATGCTGTATTCTTTCCCTTCGAACCCATAGTAGGTATCTAAGTTTGTGCAACAGTATATCGTATCAGTATCAGTGCTGCTGTGTTTCGTCCGGTCAGTGAGGGTTCCGGTGGCCCATCCCCCCCTCCTCACAATTCCTATTCCTTCCTTAACCCTATTCCTTTCTTAAAGGCCGGCAACGCGCCTGCGATTCCTCTGGTTTTGAGGATGTCCATGGGCGGCGGTGATTACTCTCCATCAGGTGACCCGCCTGCTCGTTTGCCTCCTTATACTATATTTGGCCGCACCTAAAAAACTCGCTATTCCGTCAGACCCCAAGCGGCCATATATGGCCGCGCTGGCCGCGCTCTCCACTTGACTTTGTAGCGTGTTTATCATAAATCATAAATATTTATTGCACTTTCGTGTAGGTAGTTACCATAGCTGTTATAAAAAGCAATTTCGGTCCTTACACGAACCCGGTTAGGGCATGGCAACATTCATTTTTAAATAATTAAACTTAAAACATATTAATTAAAAAAAGATTACAATAAATTAAAATAAGTAAATTAATAGAAAATGCAATTAAATAAAATTCAATTCAATCATTAAAAAACTCCTGCAGAGTGTAATAACATTTAGAAATAATCGTTGTCTTAAATTTGTTTTTGAATTTATCTATACACTGTTCTTCCTTTAACGACAATGGTAATTTATTGTATATTTTTACACACAATGCAAAGGGGCTAGCATGTACAAATTTTAAATTAGATCTTGGAAGAGCCAGTCTGCTATCCGGGCGCAAATTTAGAGGGCGTGAGTAAATAGGGAAATCACTTAAATTATTTTTAACATACACACATACCTCCAGGATGTAAACGCATATGACCGTCAAAATCTTATATTGATCGAAGTAAGGCCTACAGCTGTCTAAGTTATCTATGTTTGCTATTATTCTTATACACCTTTTCTGCAAAGTAATTATGGATACTATGGCCGTTGAATTGCCCCACAGGATAATACACCGTACTGAAGCCAGGCGTATGCATAGCCGTAATAAGCACTGATGGCTGTTTCCGCATCCGTGGTTCTTTTTAGCTCGTTAAGGGCATAAGTAAACCTACACAATTTGGAACCAAGTTTATTCAAATGATCTTTCCAATATAAATGTGTATCAATTTCGATGCCCAGCAGAGAATAACTTCTAACGCATTCCAACTGATGGCCATTAAAAGTGTTTTTGATAAGGCTTGAATTGAATTAATTTTGTTTTAGAAAAGTTTATTTTTAAATTGTGATCGCTTAGCCAGTTTACTATAACAGAAATTGTATTATTTAAATGATTATTAAGGGTTACTATATCACGGCAAGGAATTATTACCGAAATGTCATCAGCAAACATTGTGCAAGTATCACTTATTACATTTGGCAAAACAACTCATCTACATCTGAGTTTTGATACACTTAGAGACTAGTTTAGTATGAACAAGGTCGATTATTTCGGTTCTGTGGTATATTTTATGTATCGTGAATGCAAAATTTAACATGAACTGAGTTCGATTTTTTTTATATTTTTTTTCTATTTCCTCTAATTAAAATTCCCGCCAAATCGCACCTACTGTCAAAATTTTTTGACATTTTGTTGCCAAGACTGAGAGGTTAATTTCAAACGACTTGTAGAGAGGAGCAGGATTACTTACCACATCATTTGTTTTCAGTTTTTATTATTATTTACTTTATGTATTTCTACTTGTTTTGCATGCTTTTTTTATAGCAGAAGGAGGTAAACGAGCAAGCGGGTCACCTGATGGAAAGTAATTACCGCCGCCCATGGACACCCGCAAAACCAGAGGAATCGCAGACGCGTTGCCGGCCTTTAACGAAGGAAGGAATCGTTTCTTGAAGATCCCTAAGTCGTAACGGTCCGGAAATACTGCCGCCGAGAGCTGGTTCCACAACACTGTAGTTCGAGTCAAGAAAATTCGTAAAAAAAAACGCACAATTAGACCGCCATCCATCAAGGTGATGTGGATGGAATGACAGTCGATTGCGTGAGTGTGGTGTAGGAAATCAGCAACAGAGATCAAGCCGAACAATTCCTCAGAGCACTCCCCATGATATATGCGGTACAATATACAGAGAGACGCAACGTCTCTCCGAAGAGCCAGTGGATCGAGCCGACCTGAAATAACCACGTCGCCGACAATTCGAGCAGCTCTGCGTTGAATGCGGTCAAAAGGAAGGAGTTGGTATTGGGGTGCTCCAGCCCAAAGATAGGAGCAGTATTCCATATGTGGCCTGACCTGTGCTTTATACAGTTGTAAGCGGTGGGCCGGCGTGAAATACTGACTCGCTCTATTAAGCACACCCAGCTTTTTCGAAGCTAATTTAGCTTTACCTTCCAAATGACCTCGAAACTGAACGTCACTCGAAATATCGACGACAAAGATTCCAATAGTCGGATTGGTATCAAGGGAAGCTCCCTCAAAGTTCAGAGGTACGACGAAAGGATGTTTTTTCGCTGTAAATGCGCAAACTTGTGTTTTGGCCACACGACTCTGACACTACGCCCAGTAAGAAAGCTGGCAACCCATGAACACAATTTCTCAGGAAGCCCGTATGATGGAAGTTTAGAGAGAAGAGCCCTGTGCCATGTCAAAGGCTTTCGCTACGTCCAAGCTAACTGCTAGTGTCTCCCCTTTACTCTCGACTGCCTCCGCCTCGGCGTAAGGCCGCTTGTTAACGTCCGGTTTTTACACCGGACAATGGACGGTTTTTTTGCTGGATTTGCGGTGGCGTATGGTTTATAACGTATTTGTGTACACGCACCGGACATAGGTCCAGCGAACAAATTTCGCCGGATGCACAGCCACCTGCCCTCGGCGCAACGGACAACGGTCCGGCGTAAGAAAGAGCGGTCACCTATGCTAATGTATTAGCACAGATTAATATTGTATTGGCGCGTGTTGACGCTACCGGACGTATAGCCGGTTTTTAATATATTGAGTGCCGTCTACTTACGTTTAAATTAAAATGGATGATATTGACATGAAATTGTTGATAAATTTGGTTGAAAATAAGCCTGCATTGTGGGACAAAACCCAAGCGTGCTATAAAATAAGTAAAAAAAATTGTTTTAAGTTAAACGGTTTTATTGAAAAAAAAGATAATGATGATGTAGATAATGTTATAAAGCTACAAAATAATTAAAAAGGTCCTAGGCACCAGTCATCACACCACTCTCCTCATTAGTATCACTCCAGGGCAGTAATCAGGCGTAAAAATAAGATCGTGGGGCGTAGCATAACCTGTATAAATGTGTAATCAGCATTTATGATGCTATGAACGGTTGACTGTTGACAGAAATTTCACGAGAGGAACTCGAAGGCGCAGCGGTTAGCGCTTTCGGCTTGCGATCTTGCTCGCTAAGCAACTTTCGCAATGCGCCGGGGTCTGGATAGGTGACCAAATTAAAAACATCTCGTGCTCCTCCAAGCTTCGGAAGGCACGTTAAGCTGTTGGTCCCAGTTGTTGTCGTAAGATGACAGTCGTTACAACCCACCAACTCGCATTGGGCCAGCGTGGTGGGTTTTGGTCTCAATATAATAGTGCCCAGCAGTGGGACGTTTATAGGCTGATGATAATGATGAACCTCTATGACAACCAGTTAAAAACTAGCGCATATAGACGGCACTCGGAGCTAGTAACAAGGATATCCGTTTTTAGTCGGTCTGTGTCCGGTGTAAAAACCGGACGTTAACAAGCGGCCAAGATCACCAGCCGAACGACCGCGACGAAAACCATACTGGCGATCACTTAGTAGCTGGTTCTTCTTCTAAAAGCTGGCGGTTTGTAATGGACTCCATTACTTTGGAGATTAAAGAGGTGATAGCTAATGTGTTACCGTAGAACGGGGCTATTTGGTAAAAAGTAGGTATAAAATTTAATTTCTTTTTTTTTTTTACTAGGTATGGGTTTGCTCTTGATCCCAATCAAGCCCAGGGGCTAAGACAGGATCTATGATGGTGCGAGCTTACCCAGAAGGTGCCTATTTACTCTTGCTTTGAAGATGGACGGGTTATATGTACTCGGAAACACAGACGCAGGGAGGGAGTTCCACTCCTTTGCTGTACGCAGTATAAAAGATGTTGAGTAACGCTTTGTGCGACATTTAGGAATATCCACCAAGAAAGGGTGGTAGCCCGCAGTGCGCCTGGATGTCCGGTATGAGCTCATGCAGCTCCAGAGCACACTCTCCGAAGTACAGTCTGTAAAAGACCGACAGACAGGCAACTTTGCGGCGGTGAGCTAGGGTGTGAAACTTGCTCTTCACCAGTTCTTTGTCGCCAATTAGCCTCTCAGCTCTGCGTTGAATCGTGTCCAGTGCAGCTAGTTGGTATTTAGCTGAGCCGTCCCACAGGTGACTGCAATATTCCATGCAAGATCGGACTTGAGCTTTATAGAGAGTTAAAAGCTGTCCCGGCATGAAATATCGCTTGACTCTATTTAAGACGCCCAGCTTTTTAGCTGCAGTTTGAGCCTTGGACTCGATGCTGGTGCCGAAGTTGAGGTCTGAAGACAACTCCATGCCCAGAAGGACGAGACTATCGGTAACAGGCACAGATGCACCCAGAAAAGTAGGAGTCAGGTTAAAGGGACTCCTTTTAGCGGTGAATAAACACGCTTGCGTTTTGGTGGCGTTGAAATTTACCAGGTTACTGTCACCCCACTGGCAAACGTGGATTAATGTCTGGTTCGTTCGCTCAACCATGGTCTCTCTCATGAACATCACGTCATCACCACTAGCTTTTGCATCCGAAAGGAATCTCTCTACGACAGTACTGTCATCTGCATACCCAACAATTCCCGGTATCAACAGGTCATTGATGTGCAACAGGAAAAGCGTCGCAGAGAGAACAGACCCCTGAGGAACTCCGGCATCAATAGTCACTGAGTCAGAGTAGCAGCCATCGATGACTACTCTGATCGACCGTTCCGTCAGGAAATCAGCTATCCAACTACAAAAGTCAGCGGGGATACCATACGCTGGAAGCTTGTGCAGTAGACTTGCGTGCCAGACCCTGTCAAAAGCCTTTGAGATGTCAAGTGATACGGCGAGTGCTTCGCCATGCATCTCGAGGGCCTCACCCCAGTAGTGCGTCAGATAAACTAGAAGATCCCCAGTCGATCGTCTTCGGCGAAACCCATATTGACGGTCACTGAGGAGGTCATTAACTTCTAGGTATGAGAGCAACTTACAGTTTAGAACTCTTTCCATGACCTTACAGAGTATGGAAGTGATGGCGATCGGTCGGTAGTTGCATGGGTCGGCACGACGTCCTTTTATGGGTACTGGCTGCACATTAGCAAGCTTCCAGCATTTAGGTACGGTTTTTGCCTCGAGAGAAAGGCGATACAAGCGCGTTAGCACTGGTGACAACTCAGGCGCACAATACCTCAGTACCCTTGCTGGTATGCCATCAGGACCACTGGCCTTGTTCACGTCCAGACTAAGCAGGGCTCTACGGACCTCTTTATTGTGGATTGTGATCTCCGGCATCGAAGAATCACAGCGAGGTAAATTTGGTCGTTGTTGAGAGCCGGTGTCTAGACGCGAGTTGCTCGCAAACAGAGAGGCAAATAAACTTGCTTTCTCAGCTGCAGAATGAGCCAGCGACCCGTCAGGTTTCTGCATGGGTGGTAACATAGGACGGCAGAAATTCGCCTCGGCTGACTTCGAAAGGGACCAGAACTGTTTACTACCGCTTGGGTAGGATGACAACTTCGTCCCTATTCGGCTGATGTGATCGAATCTGGCCTTTCGAATAACCCTTTTGCACGACTTGGCGGCCGAATTAAAGGCTCTCTTCTTTGCTCGGATTCTCCGTGCACGGACTTTGCGATCCCGGGCTTGCGCCCAAGCAGACTGTTTTCGGGCCTCAGCACGAGTACAGTCCGCATTATACCAAGGGCGGGACTTGTAACCGAGCGGGATGTCGGAGAATGGAATAAAAAACTCCATTCCCTGCCGAATTACATCCGTAATCGCATCGGCCGTACACGAAGGGTCGTTAGAAGAGAAGCATGTTTGCCGCCAGGGATAAGATGCAAGGAAAATACGCATCTCGTCCCAATCTGCTGAATCGTATCGCCATACTCGTCTCGTGCCCCTAGGGCTCATATCCGGAGGAGAGCAAATCGATACGGATTTCACCACACAATGGTCGGACGTTCCCAGCGGGGCTGAGACCGATATCGAATGCTTGTGTGGATCGGTTGTCAGCAGTAAGTCAAGACAATTGGGTGTGTGGCCAGCGATATCCGGAATTCGCGTCGCTTGATCCACCAGCTGAGTGAGATTTAGTGCTAGGGAAAACCTTCGCACTTCTCTCCCAGCATGGTCAGTCTTCTGGAACGGGTACAGCCACTCTTTGTGGTGAGCGTTGAAGTCCCCCAGAAAGACAAGCTCCGCCGCTGGATACCGCTGAGTTGTTAAGTCTGCCGTCTCAGTGAGGTAGTCTATGAGCCGAGTCGCCTCCTGATCACCGCTGTGCGATCGGTAGACACAGACGTAGATTATCTTCTCTACCCCAGTGTCCACCAGAAGCCAAATAACGGAGAACCCGGATTTTTCAAAGCAACGGAGACGCCTACAGCAAATGTCATCGCGGACGTACACACAGACCCCTGCACTCTTTTTGAACTTATGCTCAATTGAGTAGCCAGGGTAGTTGAGGTACGCCACGTCCGACGGGGTTGCTATTTGCGTCTCCGTCAAGAAGAATAGGTGTGGCTTCTCAGTCTCAAGGTGGTGATGGACCGGATCGAGATTTGAGTGCAATCCTCTGATGTTCGCGAGGTGCACTTTTAATGGGAGGAAGTGCAGCCGTTGTATACACACTTTCTTCTTGCTTTGCTTTGTCATGTTTTGTGATGAGTGTTGGGGGGAAGGATTTTCAGTCAAGGCGCTACTTAGTCGACCATCGATGTTGCCCTAGGCAAATCTGACCAAAAGGGAACTCACCTGGAGACTGCGGGGACGCCCGAACCCCCCCGAAATGGCCACCGGGTCCTCCCGTCCAGTCGCCAACTGGCACGGTGGAGCATTTTTCGCGAGTTGGCGGGGCAGCCTTTCACACGTGGCTAGCGCGCTAGTTGGGCCCCCTACTAACTGCGGTCGGCCAACGGCTAAAACCGTGCTTCGGATCCCGCTACCCTCCAGAATGAGTTACCCGGTACAGCAATGCTAAGGCTTCAAGACCGGTCCTAATCTGCGCAACTGACTTCTAACCAACCCCCATTGGCACTGGCACTCCCGCACGCCGACGGAACGCAGCGGACTGCTTGGCGCCGGATTTCGGCAGGATGGTGGTCGCGAGCCAGGCGGCTCCTTGCGGAGCCTACCACCGCCACTGGGATCTTCAGCCGTCACCACGGGCCATGTTGGTCCGTGATGTCGTTGCCCGGGGTGGACCGCTAGGAGGTAGATCCCAACCACCCCTAATATTTAATTTTCCTTTCATTTTTAACAGACAAAGAAGTATGTGTTGCTTAATATAGATATAACTCTATAAAAATACAACAATATAAACATAGAATAAATAAACAGTAAGGTTTATTTTAAAAAAGAAGGTGCCTTTCCAAATAACCCGTGGGGTTATTATAGAAAATATCTTTATAATCCGTTTTTATTCCAATATAAACACGGACGGCGATATTTGGTAACATACGCTAAAAAATTTACAAATAATGCAAAAGTCAACAATAATTAATTAGCATTTTTACTTAAAAACTAATTTGGAACAAAACTGACAGACTTTTGCTAAATGTACTTAATTCATAACATCACACGCGCGCTGTTCTTCTCTCTGATTGGTCGAGAATGACAGATAACGGAGTTACCAACAGTTACTGTTAGAGAAAAAAAAGGTTGCGTTCACGTTTATTATTTTTAATTTGTTTGCGTTCGTTCAAAAATATATTTTTTCCCCAAAAGCCCCCACGCTTATCAAATAGCCTTTTTCTACCGGTACTTACTTCTCTTAGAAGTGAATTGTTATAGTTTTTTTGGAGCAATAAATGCCTTTAAACTTAAATTATTTACCTAGGTTTATCAATGGTGATGACTAATTTAACTCAACTAAGACCAAATCATAAAAGGAACAGGTGGCAAACTGAGCAAAGAGCTTTCTCAACTTGCTGAGATTCAAATAGGTATTTGGATCTCAGGCAATTTAAATATTGCCATAATTATACATACTTGAACATGGCTTGCTTTCCTTGTAGGTATTTGCCTTTACCTAACTTGCATCAAGTTAAATTTGAAAAGTTTTAAGATACCTTTTAAGAAACTTACGGTTGCTACTTACAACACCACCAGGTGTTTTAAAACTGTGTGAAGCTAAATAGACATTTGTCTAGTTAAATAGCTAGAAAAATGTCTAAAAGCATTGGCAAAAGATGTTCTATTGTTAATTTTGTAAAACGATTGATTTGAACCATGTGGTATAGCGGCTAAAAGAATACTACCAACCCCTCCATTCCCTTGGGTGTCGTAAAATGCGACTAACGGACTAAAGAGAGCACATTCATCCAACAGCAGAGAGCAGCGATGGGCTCACCACCTATCACGCTAAGCACATGTGCAGTTGTAATGTGGTGAAACGTGGACTATGGCAGCCCAACTAACATTTAGACTGATAAAAAAATTCTAAATCCAGTTTAATTAACATCTAACGACTTTATAGGTGATGAACAAGAGATTACAAAAATGTCTCCAGCTGTATTTCAGCAAGAATTGGTAGTTTAGTACAGTCCAGCTGTTTTACGGCTGTATACAGACGAGATTATCATTTTTTGCTCATATTTAATAAAGAGTATTGGGAAATACTAAAATACAGCATCTAGTGTGAAAATATACCATAAGCAGAATTGGAAGGCTAGAGCTACCTAATGATGACTGGATGTAGCACTTGAATTATACTTTTGTAAAGCTTCCTTCTGTATATCAGCATTAAATACTGCTATTATCTGGATATTGGAGTAAACCTACTCTGTTGTAATGCCATCATATTAGGACCCCTTTACGTGCATTCTAACATTATGCCATATTTCAGCAAATAGCTTCTTAATAGAATTCTAAAAAAGCCACGACTGTCTATACATATTGGGAACGCCATTAAAAACTAACCCGTAAAAAAAAACCTAAATGAACTTGATTTCATAATTCACAGACATTTTAGTTTTTAACTTTGTAAATTTCGAAGACAAATGCAACAGAAATGGTTTATTATCAATACATCAGACTCGATCTTAGGTCGATTTGTTACGAAAAGTAGGTAGGTACCTATATACACTCTTTTTTAAACATTATTAAATTTTTGGGGTAGTATGATTTCTTTTAAGGGTAAAGTTTTTTGTATAAAATATCTATACACTTTCACGGAAAAGTAGAAGCCACAAGCAAAATACAACAGATAAATTAAGATGAATGCTTAACCAATAGTTTGTAATAAATGTCATGGCCCGGCGAGAGTTTGCACAAAACAATATTTATGGAAGAACATAAAGATTTAACGATACAATTATTATTATATCAAGACTTTATTAAGCATGAGGCTGTGTGTTAAAATAAAAAATGCTGATTTGTAGAACTGTAGCGGTCTAATGGATTATAATTATGTTCTTAGTCAGACTTCACTTTGGGTAGTATAGCGATAATACAGATGTTCACCAGCTGTTATTTACACTTAAGGCTGTAAAATGCGATTATAAGGTTTGTATAGCTGGCTATACATCCTCTGTACAATAAGGTTGTACAGTGTTAAGTGTTCAAATTTTGTATACTACAGCTTTTATACAGTTCAAAATGCTAGTTGGGAGGGCACGACTTCTGTGGTCCTCATTACTTAGTCTCTGACTAAACCTTTGGGGATAATAATCATGTTTATTTGTATGTACCTACCTACCTACGTAATTAATTTTCGATTGTTATATTTTTGGACAGGAAAGTTGTGAATAATAGTAGACTGTTATACAAGGGGCTAAAATGACCCATTATATACGAGGTAGTTTTACTCCCGAGCTTTAGCGAGGGAGTAAATAGAAACCGAGTTTTAATGGGCTTTTAGCGCCGAGTGTTACACTCTGCTTTTCACTACGAATGCGAGAAAATAAAACAATCCAATACAATATGAATTGGTTTATTTTATTTAAAATTAACCCATTAGTTGCTTTAACGACACCCAAGGGAAGAGAATGGTTGGTAGTATTATTTTGATGAGCCCATCGCCGCTCTATGCTGTTGGATAGTAGATATGTGCAGTCTTTCCATCTGTTCCCTTGGGTGTCGTCAAAGGCGACTAACGGACTAAAGACTGCACATACATCCAACAGCAAAGAGCGGCGATGGGCTCATCAAATTAATATTACCAACCCTTCACTTTTCTTCGATTTGGTAAAAGGGGAGTAACGGACTAAAGACTGCACATACATCCAACAGCATAGAGCGGCGATGGGCTCATCAAAATAATATTACCAACCCTTCACTTTTCTTCGATTTGGTAAAAGGGGACTAACGGACTAAAGACTGCACATACATCCAACAGCATAGAGCGACGATGGGCTCATCAAAATAATATTACCAACCCTTCACTTTTCTTCGATTTGGTAAAAGGGGACTAACGGACTAAAGACTGCACATACATCCAACAGCATAGAGCGACGATGGGCTCATCAAATTAATACCACCAACCTCTCTCTTCTCTTCGGTGTCGTAAAAGGCGACTAATGGACTAAAGACTGCTCATACATCCAACAGCATAGAGCGGCGATGGGCTCATCAAAATAATACTACCAACACCTCTCTTCCCTTGGGTATCGTAAAAGCGACTAACGGGCTAAAGGCTCACCACCTAAGCACATGTGCAGACTGTGCAGTTTATTCTTGCTGAAGCGTGGTCTGTGTTATCTCAAAAAAATTGTTGATATGTAAACAGTAATAAGTCGAGGCTTTATTCATGATTATTCTACATAAAACTAAATACTTTTTCGTTTTTGTAGGCTCATTGTCATGTGACAGACAAAAATTTAAAAAAAAAATACTTTTTCCCCTAGGGCGAGAAAAGCTATTTTAGCCCCGCTCTAGAACGCTACAATGACGGTCTTTTTGAGCAAGAGGAGTGAAAAAAAATTTTACGCTAAAACTTCCAAAGCATACACACCCCAACGAACTACATAGTACTCATGCACCCTAACATGGATCCAAGACCCGGTTGACATACACTCTCTAGTTACTAGGTAGATATTGGTAGGTAGGTACCTCCCCCACTTTACGATCAACCCATGATCTCCTCAGTTCTCCGTTATTATACGAACGCCCTAGATTATCAATATTGCGAGCAATCGCGTTATGCCGACGGAACACTGGAATACTCAAGAGTTTGTCGGCCACAGCCACAGAGACCCTAACGTCTCCTCTACACGTCTACAGATGCGTCCGGGACATTGGCAGATGCATCCGCAGATTGATTTCTACGAGGTGTCCACACGTCTGCAGGTCGATCAGTTTATGTTCATTCTGGGCAGACGCAACTTGCACATGCACATTCTAGTTCCTATGGCCACTTTCCAGTTCCATCATCAGATCAGCACCATGTCATCATAATATTGCATTGTCACGCGATTTACACAAAGTACAAATTAATTGAAATAGGTACTTAATTAAATAAGTAGGTACTATATTTATTTATACCTAGGTAGTATACCTACTTAGGTACAACATTTTTATTTTTGTGATATTTATTTTTAGGATTCCGCAGACAGTTTTCAGCTTGATATAGCTCAATAAACCTAAAAGTATCCTCGGTACTCTCAATTGCAACTCCGATCAAACTGATGCGTCGGCAGACGTGTGGGCAGACGCCGGACGTTGGCGCCGAATCCATTTGATGCGTGCCACAAAAACCGACAACAGTCGGATGCGAGGCAGATGCATCTGCAGACGTTAAATACCTGCCACACAAATGCCACACAAATCACCCCCTCTACACGTCGGCCGACGCATCCGCAGATGACGTCTGCGATTCTTCTTCTTGACAATATAGACACCTATCGTGACATTTTTTTCTTTTGTTTTAAATAAAAACACTAATTTTGTTTTATTAACGAGGGTGCAGTGAAATAATGAAATATATATGAAATATAATTTATTCACATAAAATAGAGATATAAAGATGGAGTACGATGCAAATAGATCGTCTATCTTGCCAGCGCAGGGCGTGTGAATCTTAAGTTACATAATTTATTTTGGTAGCACATGCATATACTCATACTTAGGTAGACAACATTGTAAATAATAAAATACTAACTCCTCATTTATTAATTTTACGTAATTCGATTTATAGTAATATTTATTTAAGTAAGTAAATTAAATTAGATTACTCATTATTAAAAATATTCCATTAATTACTTAAATGTCAATTTTACAATTTAAAAAATCTTTACCTGTATAAAAACATTTCATTTTCAACCAATTTAATAGCTTATTTCTAAATATAGGCATATCAAGCTCAGTTAAAGAGTGTGGCAACCTATTATACATTTTTATACAGCTAGGAAAACTGTTGCTCTTAAATAACTGGGTTTGCATTTTGGGTAAGAATAACTTTCCGCGATACCTTCTACTTCTGCAAGAGTCTACATCTTTTTCAGTAAATAAATATAGGTGTTTTTTTTACAAAAATGCAACATTCCAATATATATAGCGAAGGGAGAGTAAGTAAGTTCAGTTTTGGGAATAATTGCTTACATGATGTCATAGGTGGTACGTCACAAATGGCACGTATACATTGTTTTTGGGATATGAAAACTCTATTTAAGTCCGTTGAGTTTCCCCAAAGTAGTATACCGTATTTGAGATTTGAAGCCACGTAGCCGTGATAAGCCACCAGGGTAGCTTTTTGATTTATGTGTGTCGTTAATCGCCACAGTGCGTAAGCAAATCTGTTTATTTTGGTACACAATTTTTTGATATGTGGTTTCCATGAACATTGACTATCTATTGTTATGCCCAAAAAAATTATTTCGTCTAATCTCATAATGGGTTCATTATTAATAAGAACGGTCAAATCATTAAATTTAGGTTTTCTATTGTAAAATTGCATGTACTTAGTTTTAGGGATATTTATGTGTAACCTATTCGCTGTGAGCCAATTTTTTATATTATTGATGGTATTGTTTATGTCGCTTTTATAGTTTGTCTTAGAGTTTTTTGGTATTACTACAGATATATCGTCAGCAAACAAGTAACACTGATGAGTAGTCACGCAAGGTAGATCATTTATATAAATAATAAATAATAACGGCCCTAGTATAGTACCTTGCGGGACACCGACATTAATTTTAGTTACTTCAGATTTAGATGTTGTTTCTTCTTTATGTTCGTTAACATTTTTTAATTCGACATATTGTAAGCGATTTCGTAGGTAGCTTTCCAACCACTTCAGCGCATTACCTCTTAGACCACATTTCTCGCATTTGGTTAAGAGTATATCATGAGAAACAAAATCGAAAGCTTTGCTCATGTCAAAGAATACCGCTGTGGTGTCTATATTTCTATTAATGTTCTCGGTCACGTTTTTTATTAGGTTAAAAGCTGCTAACGAAGTCGATTTGTTCTTTCGAAAACCATTCTGCTCCTTTATACTTACATTTACTTATACTTTATTATACTTTTCTAAGAACGTATACATCCTAATAATATACATAGCCTTTTCAAAAACTTTAGCAAGTACAGGTATAATTGCGATAGGTCTGTAATTGTTCATTAAGTCTGTATCACCTTTTTTATGTATTGGTTTTATTATGGACAACTTTAGGGCTTCAGGAAATGTGCCTTCGGTCATCGAGAGGTTTACCAGATAACATAATACGTCAGAAAGAATAAGAGCACAATACTTTAAGATGCTTGTAGGAAAATCATCGTAGCCGACTGATACTGTATTATTAAGATATCTTATTATTTTAAAAATTTCATCTTGTGTAGTTGGATATAGAAAACTACACGAGTCTAAGGTACGAATATTAATATCAGATGTCAAATTGGTATCAGGTAATTGATTTGTGATGTCAATAAAGAATCTATTAAAGTTATTACAAATGTCAGTAGGATTTGTGATTGTTGTATTATTAAATGTGATTTTGTTTATATAATTAGTCGTGAATTCAGATTTTTCATAAGATTTAATAAGATTTAATAAGAAAAGAGATGTTGAGAGAGAGAGTAGAAGAGATGATGTTGTGATGTAAGATGTTAAAGCCCGATAAATGCAAAAAATCGAAAATTCCTTTTTATACGCCACTGAAATCGAAATTTATTATTAAGTGTAGGTAACAGAAATACTGACCCAAAAAAAACCAGTAAGTTAACAACTAAGAAATTATTTTAGTTGAAAACACTAAAAGTAATTAATGACTAAACTTTATAACATTTGTTTTGCGAGAGAACCACATAATGTGTATTTATTGTTATTTACAGCTCAGGGATAATCACGGTATTCACACTAACACAAAATATAAAAGCAGATAATTTTTTATAACAGATTCTAACATGAAAGTTAATTCATGACAAACAAAATTTATCTAACATTAAAAACAAATAAAACTAGTTATTGGGTTCTAAAATATAGCTCTAAATTATTTTTCATGACTAGGTAAAAACATTACATGTAATATGAAGATTTAAGATCCGATAAAATATATTTATTGGTTTTTATTATCGTATCAATATCGTAAATATTCATGTAAGTACCTATGTTTACTTACTGGGTATTTGTACTATATAGTCAACATTTTTTATTTCAACGCTTGTCCGCAACGACAAACTTTGGCCCTAGCAACACAGTACACTGCGGACCGACGAGAAGATTTGCATACTGGAGGAAGAATTGAGGAAGATACGGTGGGACATTGTGGGATTATCTGAAGGTCTGAAAAGAGGAGAAAGACTCGATAATCTTAAAGTTTGGTAACTTGCTCTATTTCCGAAAGGGCGAACAACTGTCCCAGGGTGGTGTTGGGTTAATCGTCCACAGCTCTCTCGTGAAAAACGTTGTCAAGACCGGAAGTGTGTCGTCGAGGGTAGCGTAGATACTCAGAATAACCAAATAGTATTCGTTGACAGGTATACAGGTATACGCTCCGACTACGGCACACCCCGACAATGAGGTGGAGGCTACGTATGACGACATCTCTAGAGCCATAAAGCCTCCAAGACATTACACCACATGGGAGACTTTAACGCAAAACTGGGCACGCGACGATTTGACGATGGATTTCACTCTCGGACGAGATGAACGACGGACGGACTCTTCACGATGAACTCCTCTTTGGAAAAATTCAACAGCGCAAGTGGACCTGGATGGTCCCGATGGTGCAACGAAAAACGAGATTGACTTCATCATGTCGACGAGAAAGCAAATATTCAACGATGTCTTTGTGATCAACGCAGTCGAAACGGGCTGTGATCACCGGTTGGTCAGAGGCACATTGAACATCAATATTAAGCTTGAAAGTTGTCGATTGATGAAGTCCTACGCTCCGTCCTGCACCCATAAAAATCCAAAACCCCGAAAAGCTTCCAGCTCTAACTGCAAAATCGCTTCGAGTGCCTGAAGGATTGCGTAGACGTAGACGATTACAACAATAGGAAACCAGTCCGGCTGCAGCGTGGAGTGAGACAAGGAGACGTAATATCTCCGAAACTCTTCACTTGCACTGGAAGACGTATTTAAACTTCTAGACTAGAGAGTACTCACTTACCTTCGATTTGCCGACAATATAGTAATCATGGCTGAGACCCTGGAAAACCTCGGCACAATGCTCGGTGATCTCAACAGAGTCTCTCGATAAGAGGGCCTTAAAATGAACGTGGAAAAGACGAAAACTCACGTGTCGTACCAACTTTTCTGCAGGTTGGAGTCTCTGCTCTTGAAGTTGTTGACGAATATGTATACCTGGGACAAACGGTCCAGCTAGGTGGGTCCAACTTAAAGAAAGAGGTCAATCGTTAAATCCATCTCGGCTGGGCAAGCGTTCGGTAAGCCACGAAATATCTTCTTGCCCAAAATACCACAGTTCTCTCTCTCTCAAGTCTCAAGACGAAAGTTTTCAACCAGTGTATGTTGCCAGTGATGACATACGGTACCAAAACGCGGTCACTCACTATGGGCCTAATAAGGCAGGCTCAAAGTAACGCAAAGAGCAATAGAGAGGGCTATGCTTGGGGTTTCTCTACGTGATCGAATCAGAAATGAGGAGATCCGTAGAAGAACTTAGTTACCTACCGACAAAGTCCAAGCTCAAGTGGCAATGGACAGGGCACATCGTTCGTAGAACCGATGGCCGTTGGGACAGAATGGTTCAACAAGGAGGTCCGACGATCGGATGAATGTCGCGGGTAGCCGTTGGACAAGACTGGTCGTGGTAGAGATCCTTGGGGGAGGCTTTTGTCCAGCAGTGGACGTCCTCTATTATCGTAGATACATATTCTTACTAAGTAACTAAATAATTTGCATTTAATTTATATGTAAACCTATTTTTTATTGCCAGCAAACTTTAATTTTGATTATCTCGAGAACTACTTTTACACATTTATTGGGTTTTATCACTGCACCCTCTACTAACCTAGTATTTTGGCGTCATAATTGAACTAAAGTAAAAACAAATAACTATTCAAAATAGAAAAGTTTTGGGCATAAAGCTTAATCTCATATTTTTTCCTTACACACCATATCTAAATAATATTTAATGTTATTGAAGACAGCTCTTACTTAGTTACTTTAACAATAGATGTAATAAATAAATATTGCCTATCAAAACAAGCGACTTGGTTCATCTAAACAAGTCACGTTTTCGATAAAAACAAAATGGTAGCTTATAAGGGACCCGCAGTGGATTTAAGGGGGAATTACCTATCAGACTATAAGTTTTATTGTCTTACAATATTTCATGTCACACAAAGCCGGAAACGTTGGTAGTAATAATGTCCATAAAAATACTCGTAAATAAGCAGTTGGTACTACATACGGAAACATACGCGCAGTATAGATTACAGATATTGATATAGGACACTTCTTTTGCGGACTGTCAAAATAGAGTGTGGAAATAAAATGATGTAAAGCCGTTAGGTAGGTACCTACTCTTTAATTAAAATTTTGTATTTTTATATATTTACGGGTAAACACTTCGCCGTTAATCTCACCAGCTCTTTGCCTACAAGATAAGGCCGATGGTGGAGGAGCAGTTCATCTGGATTCCAGTCCTCAAAAACTGAGTATGCGGCTATTTTATGTCTAACTGTCGGAACAGTGTCAGGATTAAATAGTAATAAGTTAAGCAACGTTTGCAAAGCTGTGTCAATGGATGGGTGACCAAACAAAAAAATACATCTCAAGCTCCTCCGTGCTTCGGAAGGCACGTGGCACCGTTGGTCGGATGGTTATCGTAATAATACCACAAACCCGCATACGTTCATTGAGTTATAATGTACTACGCATACGTTACGGACGTTAGCTGCATGATTTATGATGACGACAATGAAAAAATAAAATGCGATTTTTTGTAAAAAAATATAATTCCACTCAATTGGTGTAAACTTTTAGAAAACAATATTTCGCTATCGAATTTGAAAAGTCATCGGTGAATTACGAACATCGACACCCACGCACCTAAATAAATTAGTCCAAAACAGCAATTTCTATAAAACGGATCATAAAACTAACATCGTTTGGATGTAAACAAAACAATGTGAACAAAAGACGGTGCGCGAACTACAAACTAACATTAATCAAGCGTTTAGTTGTTGCGTTATTAATTAATCACGTTGAGTTTTACAGCGCCTCAAACTGTTGCCGAGTCTGGTAAAAAAGAAATGTGTTCGAGAAAATTATCTACAATAATCGTTAGGAAGCTAATTAATTATTAGGTTAATTATGGAAAATGACTTACATGCCTGTCATCATCAGCCTATACTGCTGGACACAATATGTCTTTCCACATATCTTTAACCGCCTTTGTGGTCTAGTGGGTAAGCCACCGGTCTTGAGTTCGATTCCCAGCGGGAGATACATCTTTGTGTACTTGGTTTGGTTGGTGGTAGGGCTGTTAAGTCCGCCTGGCTATTCAATGTGATAGGGGTGGTAATTCTAACCTGGGCTAAGTACTACCTACATCTAAATTCAACGACAAAAAAATAATATGGACTTAAAAAAAAGTGATTTTAAATCACAAAATAATTAAGTAATGATTTATTTTCTCACCAAAATAATCTTCAACATACGAAACAAAGTAATTTATTAGTTAGCCAGTGTCGTTAACTACCGTTTTCCATTTTTTCATGTTTCTCCGACGTATGAAACCTTTGATATCCCATAAAGTAAAAATGGTCATAAATTATAGGGGGAGGGGGCAGGACCCCCCATATTATTTTTTTGTCGATGAATTTAGATGTAGTACTTAGCCTTAACGGGTTAGAAGTACCACCCCTATCACATTGTATAGCTACCACCATAACAACGATGTTTATAGCATTGTTGTGTTCCGACAGTTTAAAGGTAAAATAGCCCAGTTCCTCAGTGGTTGAGGATTCCGGGTGAAGAGCGCTTCCACCTTCGGCCTTATCGTCACTTACCATCAGGTGAGATGAAGGCCAAGCGCTTACCCTTATAGATAAAAAATTCAATTCAATTCCTTTATTTGCATTAAAGTGGTAGGTACAATACGATCACACATTTAGCCAAAGTGTTGGCATACAAAATACATTTAAATAATAAAATGTCATTTAAAACATACTTACACAAGATTATTAAAACAAATAGCATTAAAAATTAATAGAAAAATTACAATGTCATGCCAAGTATTTTGATTTGTAATTTAAATATCAAAGTGTCTAACCTGCCACCAGTGGTTATTTAATAAAAAATAATGTACTGCCGTAGGTCACGTGATAGGATAGACATTTAAAGACAATCGCGAAGCGCAGCGTAGCGTTTGTCTTGAATTTCGAGGTTATTGTTTTTTATTAGACAACAGAAATACCTAGCTACACCATTCCTGTAGGTCATATGTATTGTTATTGTATGTCTAATAAAAAAAAATAACCTCGAAATTACAAAATACATATTCCAATGACTAATATGTTGTGGCAGAATAGCTTTTTATGTTAGTCTAATTAAACTTTCACAAAACTCGCTTGCGTTAAGGAACAATTTGGAATATCTAATAACTTACGGCAGAATAACATTATTTCTTAACTTACCACTAGTGGCAGTACATTAATTTTTATTAAATTAAATACCCACTGGTGGTAGGCTAGACACTTCAAAGAGTTCTGTATCAACCATTTACGTAACATAAACTTAAATCTATTGAAGGGAAGGCCTTTTATGAACTCTGGTATTTAGTTATAAATTACTTATTAAGCGCATTGCGTAAGAATTTTTCCTAAAACGTGAAGTCTTCGGTCTAGCATCCATTACCAGTCTATGAGGATTTCTGGTATCAGCCGTGTAAAAATCCTTTGCTTCAGTGAAAACATGGTAATTCAATTTTACAAATTTTGCAACCTCCAATATATGAATGGATGTTAACGTAAGTATGCCCATGTTTATGAAATATGGTCGGCATGATAATTATGTCTGCTGCAATACCGCATATAGCTCGAACACACCGTTTCTGAACTATAAACACTATTTTTGCTTCCACACTATTACTTACCATAACTTAGTAAGACTCTATGTATGCATGGTAAGCAGTGAGGGCGGCTTCTCTATTGGCCAATTTCATCAATTTAAGAGCAAAAGAAATCCCATTTATTTTTTTTGCAAACTACTTCAGAGTGCGGTTTCCAATTTAGTTTTAAGTCTAAAATAATCCCTAAAAATTTTATCTTATTTTTATTTTCGAGTAGTTGACCATTGTATTTTTTACCGACATTTTTATTTTTAAAATTTGTGAAATTAATTAAATATGATTACCTATGAAAAAAATATTTTTAAATTATTTTCATATAGCCAATTATTTATTATTGTTATGGTATCGACTATATCTTGATTATGCTGCTCGAGAAAAGCGTTTTTGTCAGTCGTCATTAAGATTGATACGTCATCCGCAAAAACAATATTTGATTTATGTGATAGGATATCTGGGAGATGAGAAAGAGGGGCCCTAGCACGCTACCTTGGTCACCAAGCGCGTTGCTCTTATAGTCTGATCTACGTGTTTGTATCGTTTTGTGTGTGTCAAGACGATATTTCAATACATTGTCGTCGATTGTTCAAATAGGATTGAAGCCATTTAAGAGCTGGTCCTCTGACTCCATTGTATTCCAGCTTAGATATTAGGTGTTTATGCAATACTAGATCAAATGCGCTCGACATGTCTAGAAACAGTACCTACTGTTGTAAATCTACTTTCATTGGTATTTTGTAAAACCCCATGAACCATTTGAAACATAGCCTGAAATGTAGATCTACCCTTCTGAAAACCACATTGGGCTTCGTTAATTACGCTATTTTTACTAAAGAAAGACATTAACCTTTAATGCATATTTTTTTCAAAACCTTTGGACATCACTGGGATCAAAACAACTTGTCGATAATTTGTAACGTAAACTCTATCTCTATTCATGTAGAGTGGTTTTACAATGGAGAGTTTTAATTTTTCTGGAAAACATCCCGTTTTAAAGGAAAGATTAATAAGGTAAGTCAAAACAGGACTTATTTCCTTTCTACATGCTTTAATAGGTCAAGGTACAAAACTCAGGTGCGATCGCGTATTGAGTATTCCCATCTATGGGACGGCTCCGCTAAATACCTCCTCGATGCACTTGATAGACTGCAAAGGCGAGCGGTACGCATTATTGGAGATGCTGAGGTTACAGCCTCCCTTGAGGACCTCCAGCTGCGCAGAGACATTGCTTCTCTCAGTGTCTTCTACCGGAATTACTACGGAGAGTGTTTTGAAGAACTTTTCGATCTTATCCCGCCCTCTTTTTTCCTCTCCCGGACTACACGTGCTGGTCTTAGAAACCACCTACATCATACTGTACAGACTATCACCAAACTCGTACCAAAAAATTTGGCAAGTCGTTCCTCTGTAAGACGTTCGGCTTTGGAATTCTTTACCGGCGCATGTGTTTCCCAGCTCCTACAGTCCCGGGTCTTGTAAGCGGGGCGTGAAACGGCATTTATGCAGGTATTTCGCGCTCTCATTATTTTGGACTGCATCGGCTGCTTACCATCAGGCAGGATGCAGTCACAATGACAAGTCATAATAGAAAAAAAAAGATCAAAAGACCGCCGGCGGTCGCGAAATAATTGTTTTTCAATTGTGTCTGGTTTTACAATCCTCAAGGGGTTAAAACCTTGGTAGCGATGCCATCCGTTGTGTTTGGTTGGTGGTATCCATCCATCCATGTGTCCATGTTTTTTCCGTTGAATCAACATCCACCGGTGACTGGTAGGTAAATCGAGTTACATTGTTTTTGTTTATTTTTATTGGTAATTTTTAAGTTATGGTTATTAATTCCATTAACACACTTTGTCATTAAAAATAGAGGCAATAGAAGTGGGATCAGTCTCTGTATGATTTATTAATTTTTAGGGTTTTGTACCTCAGAAGGAAAAAACGGAACCCTTATAGGATCACTTAGTTGTCCGTCTGTCTTTCTGTCATGACCCTATAACTCGGAAACGCGTGGAGGTATAGAGTTAAAAATTAAACGATGTACTCTACAGTTTCTTGAAGCTGTGAAAAAATAAAACTCCTAAGTTAACGGAAAAAAAAGATACGGCCGTTTATGCCGCAAAAAAACGTTTATTTCGACACTCTCAAGGAAATCAAAATTTATAAGGTATTTTCCGTTGACCTAGGACTATGAAATTTGGCAAGTATTACCTACCGTCTTTTACTACAAGTATAGGGAAAAATCAGAAAACTATACAAATACCGTCTTAAACTTCAAGTATAGGGAAAAGTCTGAAAACTATACATTTGTAATTAAATCCATAAAAAACAGGGTCTCTAAGCCTGTAACGGCGGTCCAAATTTTGAATTGAGTTAACCGTGTCATGTGGGGTATCGTATGAAATGGCTTCACTGGCGTAAGCTTAAATAGTCTTCGATTTAGACAAAGAATAAAAAAATATTTAAATATGCACCTAGTTACTAATTTGTACGGAACCCTCGGTGGGCGGGTCCGACTCGCACTTGCCCATTTTTTTTTATTTCATGGATAATAATATGATTACGCATGGTTTTGGAACTGGTCTAATTTTTTATCACATCCCATGTAGCTCTACATTTGTTCTTGGTTTGAAGCACATATTAAATTGATTATTAATATTTCTCAAGCAAAAGCCTCAAAAAAAAAAACAGATAAAAAAAAAAAAAAAAAATTCTCTTTGCACCAGAAATGCAAGATTTTAATAATTTACTATACTTAAGGTATTTAATTTTATCAGATTTTAATTTACTTGTGTAATATTTCTCGACGGAAGACCCATATGGTCTGATGTCCGATTTATCAACTTTTCAGGAGGCAAATAATATTTGGTCCGAATTTTGAAATACAATCACATTTATTGTTCTTATAGCTAAATCAATGAATACTCATGTTACAGAAAACTTTTGTGCCTTTTATTTTTAA
Source organism: Scoparia ambigualis (assembly GCA_963921215.1). Classification (NCBI taxonomy): domain Eukaryota; kingdom Metazoa; phylum Arthropoda; class Insecta; order Lepidoptera; family Crambidae; genus Scoparia; species Scoparia ambigualis. The sequence goes on from OY992509.1 coordinate 19,139,557, forward strand.
AGTTTTTATTTAACAAATTAATAATCAAACTTTTTATAAAAAAATGTGTTATCCGACTTTATGCTTGTACAATTTGAGGTGTAGTCTAAAACTTGTATTTCTAATTAAAAATATTATGCTTGAATTTTTTGAAGTTATTCTGTACAGGTTTAAGGTTCCATGTTAACATTTAGCGTTATTGGTTGATTTAAAAACAAATATTACTCAGTCTTAATTAGAGCTGTTATGAACCAATGACAGGATAAGATCGCAGTAAAATTAAAATAAATTAAAATTTCTTATGAATGTCTTAAAATAAAAATATAGAAGTATTTATTAGTCTTTATAATTATTTATCTTAATTTATTATTAATCACCCGTTTCTGGGAAATCTGACTCATTGTTTGTATGAGTAAAATTTTTATAAAACGCATACAATTCCTCCGGTATCCATTGCAGCAATGTCATCCAATCATTGTAGTTTGCCGTCGATATGGGTTTTTCATTTAATCTTAGCCTTGGTAAATATTCTGAAAGCCCAGACTTTTTGAATAAGTACATTTCGAAAAAACGATATTTCTAAAATATCGTTTTTTCGAAATGTACTTATTCAAAAAATACCCAGACTTTTTGAATAAGTACATTTCGAAAAAACGATATTTCTAAAAAAATTTCGGCAAAAGTATTATTGTAATACAAGATTCCGGACTGCTCTTGTCTAACTTGCAACCAGACACATTCTGATATTTTAAAATCTTTTCCTTCCTTATTTTTTTATTTTTGCAACAGAAGGCCCATTTTTCTTGTACAATGCAATCAAATCTTTGAAATGGCGATTGCATTTCAAAGACATAAAATTTTCCCTTTCCTCCACAAGTTCGAATGAATTGCTCGTGGTACAGCAATCTGCATTGTTTTTAGTCTCTTTTTCTTTTGCTCTATTTGGGGGTGTATTTCATCACCTACCTATGGGTATGATCATTGAGCATGAATTTGTAGGTTATTACTTTTAGATGAGAACACTTATGAAGCAACCACATGTAAGACAATACCACCATTAACTTTCGGTTTTGTCCCGCGCAGTTATCAGACCAGAAAGTAAGCTCTCTTACATATGCAATTTTGTCCTTATTCTCATCCGCCCAGTGAATCAGACAGGATGCTACATAATTTCCCCCTCGACCGCCTATATTTTCAGACCATGACGTTTGTTGCAATATTAGATGTTGAAAAATTGTGCCATCACAAGTATCTATTGATGGAAGTTTGAAGTTTAAATTAAACTTTGTATTGAATACATTGCGGTATTACCACTGTTATGGTCAATCAGTCAATCATTATCATCAGTAGTTGACCACATCAGTATGTACCCCAGTTACGAAAGCCGCTATTCAAGAGAAAAGAGCAGACGAAAGTTTTTAGGACCAGATTTAATCATTCATACCATGTACCAACAATACAAAGAGTGGATGGCAGAAATAGAGATTCCTGCAAATTTTGTGGCAATAGAGTGGTTGGTTATACCGCAACGTATTCAATACAAAGTTTAATTTAAACTTCAAACTTGCATCAATCGTTACTTGTGATAACTGTGATGCTTATTAAAGAAAGCTACTGGATGCCAAAGATAAGAAACCAAAGAAATAATAGAAAAAGATAAGGAAGTACATGATATTGCCGCTAAAGAGATATAAATTGAAAAAGAAAGATAAAAATGAAGCGGCCGCAAGTTCAGGCGAAAAAAAGTATTGATGTTTGACTTGCAAAAGTGTATGGCATCACCAAACCTGACTAATTGTAAGTCTTTTTACTTAAGAAAACTATGGAAGTTGAACTTGACAATTTTTGATTCAACATCTAATATTGCAAAAAACGTCAGATGGTTTGAAAATATAGGCGGACGAGGGGGAAATGAGGTTGCATCCTGTCTGATTTGCTGGGCGGATGAGAATAAGGACAAAATTGCATACGTAAGAGAGCTTACTTTCTAGTCTAAAAACTGCCCGGGACAAAACCGAAAGTTAATGGTGGTATTGGCTTACATATGGCTGCTTCCTAAGTGTCCCCGTACTCTATCTAAGAGTAATAAACCACAAATTCATGCTCAAGGGTCATATCCATATAGGTTGACCAAATAGAGCAAAAGAAAAACCGACTAAAAACAATGCAGATTGCTGTACCACGAGACGGATAAAACAATCTGCATTCGAACTTATGGAGGAAACGGAAAATTTGATGTCTTTGAAATGCAATCGCCAATTTCAAAGATTTGACTGCATTGTACAAGAAAAACCGGCCAAGTGCGAGTCGGACTCGCGTATGAAAGATTCCGTAGCAGCAAGTAACATCAAATAAAAGTTCTTGTACTTCGTTGTAACTTTGATCGATGTTTTAATAATAGTGTATTTTTTTATTTAATTAATTTATGACGTATTAAAAAAAACTACATACTAGATCTTGTTAAACCAATTTTCGGTGGATGTTTGCATGGTAATGTACATCATATATTTTTTTCAGTTTTGTCATTCTCTTATTTTAGAAGTTACAGGGGCACACATTTTACCACTTTGGAAGTGTCTCTCGCGCAAATTATTCATTTTCGAAAAAAAATATATTAGAAACCTCAATTTCATTTTTGAAGACCTATCCATAGATACTCCACACGGATGGGTTAGATGAAAAAAAAATTGTGTTTAAGTATGGGGAACCCCTAAAATTTATTGTTTTTTTTTCTATTTTTGTGTGAAAATCTTAATGCGGTTCACATAATACATCTACTTACCAAGTTTCAACAGTATAGTTCTTATAGTTTCGGAAAAAAGTGGCTGTGACATACGGACGGACAGACAGACATGACGAATCCATAAGGGTTCAGATTTTTGCCATTTAGCTACGGAACATGCAGAATTTTATGAGGTATCCACAATTATAAAGTTCATCAAAATACGACTTCAAACGACTGTGCTGTGTTCAATAATCTGGAGCGAGGAGCACTATCACGACGAGTCCAAGCGTGCGTCGTCCGGGGGTTGTGCGGCGGGCTGTCACAGTGACAGTGTGTCAGCCAAGATCACATCACCTTTAACACAGACATATAATAAAGAAGTATATGTCTGTGACCTTTAGGGATTCTTTCGTTCATACAGTCAACCATACAGGTATGAGCTGCCTTGAAAAGTTATTAATCAAAAAATAAAAGTAATAAAAAACAGGCCAATAGTTCCCGTGATACCAATTTAGTGATCTTTAAAAAAATAATGAAATCTGAGAATTAGGAACCTAAGCCAAGTACAGTCAATGCAAAGAGAACGGATCTCCCTAGAATTATATTAACCTCGTAATGCCCAGATACCTTTTAAAAGGTATAAGGCTTGGTAGTGGTTCGGGCCCAAGGCGTTATCCAGTTTCGTGAACTAAACGCCCGACCACCTTTTAAAAGGTATCCAATTTCAAAGCGTGATATAGCTAAAGGTTTGATAAAAAGTATACGGGGATTTTTTTTATATTTTTTTTTTATACTAAGCCCGGCAAATGACCCCACTCCACCTGATGTTAAGTGGAAATGAGGTCCAGGCGCGAGGACAACTGGTGCAGCGTAAGAGACGTAGCATCAGTCATCCTCACTCTGCCGGCCCACAAAGTGCTTCTTCACGCCTCGTTTGAAGGACCCTATGGATTTGTATATTCTGAGATTTTAAAAGGTATCTGGGTTGCAACCACTATAGAATTTGAGTAATTTTGAATTATCTATATAAAACATTTGATTTCTATTCAATCCGGGGGTATAATTCACACTTCGAGAAATTTAGTTTCAAACCTATGTGCCAAGGTTTATTAAATTCTGTAGGTCCTCGAGAACCAGGTCGGAGTTATCCCCTAAAGTGCCGTCATCGAGGTACCAGACGTTAAATTTGGAATTTAGATTTGAAATCATTTGGTGGATAGCCAAAGAGAAAATAGCTGGACCCAGAGGATCGCCCTGCTGGCAACCAACGGCAGAATGTAAAAGATTGTTACGTGAATCAATTTAGTTGGTTCACTGTAACATTGCCATATGTAATTAAAAAATATAGGTATTTACTCCTTTACTTTCGCCAGCAGTGCACCCCTGTCTACGGAGTTGAAGGCGTTTTTGATGTCCACATAATAATAATTATGTTAAGCATGTAATATTAATTATGTCAACGCATAATGTTCTTTATTACAAAATACACCCAGTTTCCATCAACTTTGACTAAATATCCCAAAAATACGAATTTTATCAAATTCAGGTTTTGTATAGATAGATGCCCAGATGCCTAAATAAAGGATGCTGAATTTAGGGTTCGTTAGTTTCGCAAACCCATCTATTGGTATACATTATTATGCAGAAAAAATATTAAGTTCATACGGCAATCCTAAGACACTTTTACAAGCTTCCGAACCTCTGGGTCCGGACAATGTGAACCTATAAAAAGGCATATGGGCTGCTATCTCATCATGAGGCCAAATAGCATGGGCGTTACGAGGATAAATGTATGGTAAGGGCGTCCGTTCACTCTGCAGATGACTGTACCGACGTACATGTACAAATATAGACTGAGCTAACTGACGAATTCACAGATTTAAATTAGCAAGTTTTCAGAAATCCAAGCTTATCGTAGCCTATCGTATTTTGATGAAACTCCTATCTTGGAAACTATTCTCTCAGAACTGCAAAATGTTCCATACTTAGTGCTTTTTATTCGGTGACCTTTTAAACTTCATGTAAACATTAGTCAAACAGTTGAAATGGTTCGTGAAAACATTGCACACAATTTGCTTGGTTTGCTAGAAGTTAGCAGGGCGCACTCCGTGCGATGAATAAAGATTCTTATGTATTCATCTAAGCTGATGCTAATGCTGGATGAAAATGCTTTTTTTTACAATATACCTTCACTAGGCTGTCTTGCACTTGACCGCCACCTGACCTGATGGGAAGTGACGATACGCCCGAAGGTGGAGCATGCTTGTCTACTTGGAAACAGCCTATTATTATTCAGAAAAAGTCACCCGTTTCCGAGAAAAATGAAGAAACAGTTCATGGTAGGTAACGAAATTTCAATTAATTCACAATATTTTTGTAAATACCATGTTTTCGTTATAGATGTCTAAAAAGTGATTACATTTAATGAGCTTTTAAATGACACCTTGCACAAGGAAATTAACCGCATAGATGCGCCACAATTGAAGTAAAACAAAACCTTCGGCGGCCATCTTTATGACGTCACTGCTGCCCCCTCCAGTCTACCACCACTTTAGAACTATAAAACTAGCAGTTTCGAGATCTGGAAGACACCCCAAACACATCCATACCTGTTGTAGGTATTTACAAAACTTACTTATGAGATTTGGTTTAGAGACGACTTTTTGGCCCTTGGCCGGCCTACTATTTTACGTGTTTTATTAGCTCGAGTAGTTGTGTATTGTATTTGGCCTCTAGATAGACTTTCCGGCATCTGTGTTTCATAGCCATATGACTTGAGCTCATTGACAACATCTCTGGATCCTCTATCCAGCACAAATACGTCTCCACGGTTTGAAAAAATGTGGAAGGGATGTTCTTCTTTATTTAACATATTTTTCACACCACATGCTCGACAATGTCAAATTATATGCCATGCAAACTTAACCTAAAGTAAGTCAAGACCTGAGGTCTAGTAGGGCTAATAATACATAATCGTTCATGGTTGTAATTAATTTAATATCGATATAATCGAAGTCGAAATATTCATCCAAATGTAATCCCTAGTGCCATGGGACTACGGGTAATTAAAATTACCCGTGGACCCGGTAATGGGTCGACCCACCGGGACCATGGGTAAAGACTGCATTTATATTGTACTGAATTTCATTATGACCCGCTGGTCATTAATGTGATTTGAATTTGGAACATAAATAGAAATCGTATACGAACATTTACTGTAGTAGGTAGGTGATGACACGCAGAATTGACTGGTCGCATTTACCAGCAATTACTTTTGATGGCGTCTTTTTATCTCCTTGTGACAGTGTTAAAAACCTGGGCGTGTTGTTTGACAAAAATTTAACTTGGGGACCGCAGTTATAACAGGTGAGTATACGTAATTTACTCCCTATAGCCACTAAAACTGCGCTAGCACAATCTCTTCTTCTACCCGCTCTGGACTATGCCGACGTCAGCTATCTAGACCTTACTGAAGAGCAACTGAATAAGCTTGAGCGTCTTCAGAACTTTAGCATTAGATTCATATTTGGACTACGCAAATATGATCACGTATCCAATTCGCCTTCGCCGGTATTTACTTATTGTCTCCCTACTTTACAGTATTCTGTTCAATCCCTTTTCCCCACCTTATCTCAAGGAACGCTTTAGTTTCCTTAATGACACGCATTATCGTGTATTGAGATCATCGGAGAACCTGAGTTTGGCGATACCAATTGAAATTTGAAATGTAAATACTTCAATAAGTGTACTTTGTGGTGTTAGTGTTGTTTTGAGTGAAAGTGTATGGGCAATATGTGTATTGCTGTGTTTTTACACTTACAGGTGTAGGTACGATGCGATTAATAACATTCATCTTAATTCAATCCTCAGCAGCACTCTCATATAAGTATTTTTGTACTGAGTTTATGATAATTCGAGTGGAAAGAATGATGGGCACTTTTGTATGGACCCTGGCCGGCATAACCAATAAAGTTCTAATGTCTGTTAGCTTATTGCTTATAACCTACAGTTACTAAAATGAGACAGTTTATGTTATGAATGAACCGGAAATGTACAATCGGGGACATAAAAAGTTATATATTTTCTGCGCCTACTTTTTTTGTAAAAGTCAAATTAAAAAGGGAAAAGTTCATTCTATGCTGTATTTTAGCCAGCTTATCACTTGGATAATTAATCTTAGGGTATACCATGAAAATAAAACACTTTAATTTTTCTATGGTTACGTTTCACGGTATAAGCAAATTCTTAGTCAATAATCATGTCTTTCACATATAGTGCAGGGGGAATTAATACATCATGGTGACAAACGCCCAAATACCATATTATTAAAATAATACGGGCACACGCAGCGATTGTGCGACGCCCTGTCAGACATGTACAATAATGATGCACTAAAGCATCCCTCCCCTGTTGTTGACGGTATATGAGCACATTATGGATAATAAGTTCGTGCTCTAAAGTGTCTGGACTAAATAGTCTTGAAGGTCAGGTAATCTGTCTACTCTACAAACTTCCATAACGTAAACACCCTCTTATAAGTGTTCCGCTACGTATGATTTCCGCTGCGGTGCGGAGCGGGAAGGGCCGAGCGGGGGGTGTAACATTGCTTTTCTCAGGTAGTTATTTTTTTGTATATAAATGAGCGTACGAACAAAACGATTTATGACGTAAGTGAAGATATTTTTGGAGAATAGCATAGCTACATCATCATCATCATCATCAGCCTATAAACGTCCCACTGCTGGGCACAGGCCTCCCACGTGAACAATACACGTGGGGATATTGGGCCATAACCCACCACGCTGGCCCAGTGCGGGTTGGTGGGTTTTAACGGCTGCCATCTTACGACAACAACCGGGACCAACGGCTTAACGTGCCTTCCGAAGCACGGAGGAGCTCGAGATGTTTTTAAATTTGGTCACCCATCCAGCGACCCGGCATTGCGAAAGTCGCTTAGGGAGCAAGATCGCAAGCCGAACGCGCTAGCCGCTGCGCCATCGAGCTCCTCATACCTACATAGCTACATACCGAAGTGGTTTCCATAGGCAGTCCTATAATGTCAGATGTGATATCTTTTTTCTCCGGTAGTTGTTTACAATGTTCTGTCCATAACAAAAATTGAAGATTATGATATAAGGATTAATTTCATGGGCAAGTGGTTTTTATTGGATATGCCGGCCAACTTGATGCATCATTCTTTCATGCAGATTACATTGATATATAACACTTATGGATAAATCATACAGGAATTACGTAATTAGGTTATTTCTAAAGACTAACCCAAAAAAAATTAATAAAAATTTAATGCAGCATTACGGGGCCTTTTTTCACTTTGTACGTGTCGATCGCTCAACGGGTTAAAAAATCGTGTTGTAATACCTACTTTGTTTCTTTATTTCACTTATACTAACCTAACAAGAATACTTATACTTACCTACGCGTTAAACATTTTTAAGTTCACTACATTCCATACAAGGGGGCTATTTATATGTGACAATCCTATGACACTCGTCACTTTTATAAGCAAACATGAGAAATGCTTACATAACTTTAATTAAAAAAATGTTAACGTAAGCAACACCAACACTTATTAAAATATGACACCATGTGAATCCAAGGTATTGAGGCTCCGGGGCCGTGGTTTTTAAAAGCACTGCACTATAGAAATACATCGCTAGGCAAAGTTGCTGTTTTCAACAAAAACTTTGCCTGCATGTATCAACGCTCATTTTAGGAAGATTAATGCGTTTAAATCTGGTTTCACAAAGTCTAATCTTGAATTTTCTTAAGGTTTATTTTTTTTAAAGAAATATTGAACTAAAACGTCCAAATCCAGACAATGTTGCAGCATTTAGGTACTTGTTAAACACTTTTTCAATAAAGATACCTATTAAATAATGTAATAGGAGCGTAGCTTGGTATGTATACGGTGACCCAGCGGCATTGCGAAAGTTGTTAATTGGCAACATCGCAAACCAAACGGCCTTTGCTTGCGCCATCGAGCTTCTTTAATAGAAAAAGAATTAAATTTATTCAACTTCAAATACAGAAAACAATTTATTTTTTATTAGATGTGGAGGCAACCCAACAGGCACTTTAAGGATGCAGGAAAGTGAGTTTTTCATAATATTAGTTGTTTTTATTTATATTTTATTTTGGATGAAGTGCTCTTCCGCCTTCTCCTACTCGGCACAAAGTAGGTACTTTCAGGTGAGAAAAGAGCTTATTGTAAGTAAATGAACTTTAGGTTAAAACAAATCTCTAATACGCACAAAAACTATGATTGAAAGCATGATATTAATATATTAGAGAAGGTACCTACTCACCTCAATTCTCATAGTGCGTACGAATACTACGCTAACCAAGAATGCAAGACAAAGTCGCTTTAGAGGGATTCGATCAAACTAGAATAAGATCTTATACCTAGATTAAACGCCGAATTTGTATAGACTAATCTCGGAGTAAGTCCTATTCAAGTTTGGTCGAATCCACCCTTGCGCTTGCACATATCATGTTAATTACATCATTGCGAATTTAACATGGTAATTTATGTGGCACCGTAATGGCATTAGGCGATCCACGCGATATCCACCATGCGACCATCCGTGGCAGCAACAGTAAACATTCTGCGACTGTTATGAAACTTTTAACTAGCTACTTAAGTTCCATTATCAAATGACTTAATGAGAAAGCAACGGGGGAAGTTTAGTTTAGTCTTGTTTAGAATAGAAAAGTTTAGTGGTACATTTAGCTAAAAATTAAACAAGTAGGTATGACATGACACAGATCCTACTAATATTGTAAACGCGAAAGTTTGTAAGTATGGATGGATGTTTGTTACTCTTTAACGTAAAAACTACTAAATGGATTTGGATGAAATTCGGCATACAAATAGTTTATAACCTGGATTAACACATAGAATACTTTTTATCCAGATATTCCGACGGGAACAGGAATCACGCGGGTGAAACCGCGAGCGGCCGCTAGTTATATATAAAGTTACTAAAGGGCATCCACGCTGGTTTTATGTGGATACCAATTAAATAACATCAAATAATAATAATATGCGATAGTGTCTGTGGTGTAGTAGTGGTCATACCGTCTATCACAGCGACTTAGCCTTCGATTCTCAGCAGGGTTATGAGCTTTTGTGTTCAGTTTGGTTGGTGTTAGCTCTTGTTCCCTGCTCTCAAAGCTGGCTGGCTCGATACCATCATTATATCTCGCAATAATATTTCAATCGTAACAGTTCTGACTTCTAAGAGCTAAAGATAGAGATAAGATAGCTGGTTCCTCAGGAGTTGAAGATTTCGGGAGAAGTGGGTTTTTATCTTTGGCCTTATTGTCACTAATTATCAGGATAGATAAAGGCAATTCCCTGTATAGGTTTTAGAAACAAGACATTTTTTTTTAAAGAAAATATACTCATTTGTTAAACTTTGCTAACGAGCTGATCGCTTTATTAGATTAAACTTAATTGAAATCTATATAATACAGTAGGCATTAATTTTTTGTTCTAATGTGAAACTATATACTTATCACTTAATAAGTCAACTACAAAAACTACAACTTTATCGGAAATCTTACTAGCATTGTGTGAAAGCAAATTTCATTAAAAGTTTAACAACAAAGAAACTATAAAAGTAATTTCCACACTGTTATAATGGCTTTTAAGATTGTACTTTCCCGGCTACTAAGTACCTAGTGGGTAAATGAATGATAAATCTTTCAATATCTGAGTTTATCTAGATCGCAGCAAAATTTAAACATAGCGCTATGAGAACTCATTTTTCACTTACTGAATATAAGATTAAGAGAAAATTGCATTGAAGAAAAGGAGTTATCAGCCTTACAATACGACAAAATAGGCTGATAATAATACAAAGAGTTTCACGACTATTAGACGAAGGGTTAGTCCGAGACTATATAAGGTGACTGCTACAAACCGCAAGATACTTCAAGGGCAGGTCAGGTCAAGTGTTTTAAACTTGACAAATAAGGAATACGTGCTTTATCATTTTAAATTTAATAATTCATTTTGTGAATTTTAATTGGATAGTCTTTGAGTATCTAATTTATTTTAAAGCAATAACACAAGAAAAATAAAAAAAGAAAAACAATTAAAAATAACGATTATTTAAAATGCGCGGGCAGCGACCAGCCGTTGATCCACCCGTCTGTTGACCCGTCCGCGTCAGCTGGGCGATAAGTACCTACGTCTGTCTGCAATGAGATCTCATTTTTGTCATGTTCAAAACACTTGACCTGACCAGCCCTTGAAGTTTCTTGTGGTTTCTAGAAGTCACCTAATATAGGCAATGAGGACCGCAGAGACAGTCCTCTGCCCTAGTCCACGTTTCAATAAATTACAACTGCATAAAAAGTTTCATAATAAACAATTAAACCGTTAAGTACTTAACCGTGTCGCTTAGCGGTAAAGGAATACTACCACCCCCTCCCTCTCTTCCCTTGGGTGTCGTAAAAGGCGACTAACGGACTAAACACTGCACATACATACAACAGCATAGAGCAGCGATGGACTCACCACCTGTCACGCTTAACAAATGCGCAGTCGCTATTTGGTGAAAAGTGGACTATGGTAGGGGACTCCTTTGGTGTCCTCATTGCCTACTCTGACTAACCCTTCTGGGATAATAGTCGTGTTTCTAAGTATCTATGTAAACATAGATAAGTAGTTTATTTTGGGCTCAAAAAAAACACTTGCGGCCCACGTCAACCTCACTACCAAAGTTACATCACAATATTCTCAAAACATTGATTTTTATATACTTAGATAGATTCAGATTTAATAAACCAGAATCAAACTATTAAAGTCAATGCAATTTATGTTCTTTGTTGATTTCAGCGCCATTAGTAAAATGCCTTACTTAAAAACCTTTAGGGCTCATACATGAAATTCCACTTCGTTACCAATAGCAGTTGGACCAATTAGGTTTACATATTTTAAACCGACAAACCTTGGCGTTTTAAATACTGTTGTAAATAAAAAAAATATTAGGGTTGTCAGAATAAATACACACATACATAATCACTACTATTATCCCGAAGGGTTAGTCAGAGACTATAGGTAGCAGTCCTATGCCATAGTCCACTTTTCACCAAATAGCGACTGCACATGTGCTCAGCGTGACAAGTGGTGAGCCCATCGCCGCTCTACGCTGTTGGATGTATGTGCAGTCTTTAGTCCGTTAGTCGCCTTTTACGACACCCATGGGAAGAGAGGGGGTGGTAGTATTCTTTCACCGCTACGCGACTATACTACGGTTAAATTACAGATTGTATAATCTATCTGTATAAGCATTTACTGCAGTCTAATCAAGCTTTATTTACTAGGGTCAATAATTTCACAGAGTCTCATATTATTATTTAGCCCCGCGCTATCTAGATAACAATACTGCTGTATACTTACAGGCAGGTAGGTATACATAAATGTACATACATAGATGTATACCTATTACATTTCTGCCGTCATTACTTTGTACCTACTTCATGAAGATTATCTAAACGATGTGAAAGGGCCACAATTTAGTTTAACAAGCCTATAGTTTTTATACTACCAATAAACAGCTGCTAGTAACATTGTAAACACAACAAATCTTATTGCTTTGAATAAAACAAAATACCAGTATTAAAGTACCTAATGTTTTTGTTGTTAATTGTTCAAGTAGTATTAAACTTTATTATTACCTACCTAAGTGTTCAATATTATAATATCAATTACTTATAATTTTTTTTTGCAATGTAGGTAATCTTTAATATTTAATAAAAGAGTTGTCAATATTACTATTATTACGGACACTAGTCCAAATACAAAATAGCTTTTTATTACTTCGTTCCAAAGGGTAAAAACGGGACCCGTTACAAGACTCCACTGTCCGTCCGTCCCTATCTATCGACCCCGATAGATAGGGTATCGCAGCTTGAACTACGGGTCCGGCTGTGTTTTCATCGGTACTACGGGGTTCCGGTTCAAGCCCCCCGCTGGTTGTGCCTTGACCGGCAGGCGCCTCCGGCGGGATCCGGACGTGGGTTGGACTCGTAGTGGCTTGTGGTTAGCTGTAGAGCTTGGGTATGTTCGTTTGTCCTGGTATTGTGTGCCGGGACTTCCAAACTCAGGCACAGCGAGCGGGGCCTAGTAGCGGTCTCTGAGGGGCCAGAAGCGAAAAGTCCTGCGGGGAACGTGAGTTTCCCTTATAGTTGACAGCTTTGTCCGGTGGTTCTCATTGGACATTGGTGTTGACATCTTCGGTACTAGTCTGGAGAACTATTAGAGGCGGCCCCCTAGATGCCGTAGCCTCCGGACCAGCCAGCCGCGTAAGACGTGGGAACTGGCTAGGCACCTGGATGGGTTTCGAGAAGTGAGTGTGCTTACTACTCCGCTACCAAGGTGGACACTTGGAAGTCAACTATAGAGTCGACCACCCTAGCAGTGGCAACTGCGAGTTGTGCCCTTCGTGCAACGAGAAGTGAGCGAGCTCGACAGCTCCGGTTACCTATCTGGACAATTAGGCAGTGGACTACACGTGTTCACGGGGAGACTCTCCCGAGACATTAGTCTTATGAATACCGAATGAAGAGCGCGCTTCGGCGGGCACTGATTTGGCGTCAATACCTAACGCAGATGGTCTCCTGCGCGAGTGTTCTACTGGCGCAGGGACGTCTGGCACTTCTTTCATAACCTAACGGTTGGTCTCGAGGTGCCAGTACAAATAAAACTTAGTGAATTAAGGAGAGGGGATGTCCGTCCGTCTGTCACCAGGCTGTATCTCATGAAACGTGATAGCTAGACAGTAGAAATTTTCACACATGATGTATTATTTATATATTATATTTCTATTGCCGCTATAACAACAAATACTAAAAACAGAATGAAATAAATATGTAAGAGGGGCCCCCATTCACCAAACGTGATTTTTTTTGCCGAGTTTTGCTCGATATTAATAACGGCAACAGGTAGACGATTGAAATATTCAATAATGGTACCGCACCCTTCGTGCGCGAGTCCGACTCGTACTTGATCGGTTTTTTTTAGAAATCTCATCTCCTTCTACCTTTCCAGAAAACAGACGACATACGAAACACAAAGCGACAGAGAATCTTCTCAAATAAAATGGAATCCCATTCCTAGCTCACGGATACACCTCAATCAAATTACGGTGAAGACGATGCCGCCCGTGAATATGCATGAAGGCTCGAAGGCTCGGAGGCTGTGTTGGTCGCAAACTTTCAGCGTGTATCCGTTTGGCTCCGAGGGTAAGCTTCTACAAATAGGACGCGCATTGATATCAATGAAATCATGTTAATGTAAATAGAATAGAATGGCTTAGACCTTACCTTTATTTCAGGCAACTATGGCCCTTATACGAGATAACTTAAGGAGAAACATACTATTAAATTATACATTTTTGTTAGTAAATAACTTGAGTGTAGCAGCTAAGCTAGCGTTCTAAGGGTGGATTCGACCAAACTGGAATAAGACTTACTCCGAGATTAGTCTATACAAATTCGTCGTATAGTCAGATATAAGACCTTATTCCAGTTTGGTCGAATCCACCTTAAGTGACATTCCAATTACGAGTCACCGGACGGGTCACTGAAGAAGCCGTTGGTTTTCTTTATAATTCTAAGGTGGTAAAGCCTCTTTTGCTCATACCTGTGGTGGCAGTCGTTTGGGCCAAAGTGGTAGGTTCCACAGGTGGTAAGTTGCCTCATGGCTCTGACAGAGAGATCACGAGTTGGATAATTTAATAATGACTTCATTTTCCATGATAAATAAATACATACATACATATAATCACGACTATAATCCCCGAAGGGTTAGTCAGAGACTAGGCCATGAGGACATCAAAAGCAGTCAAATCCTTCAAAAAAAAAATCAAAAATCCTAATAAAGGATTTTTGATTTTTTTTTTATTACACACGTGATCGACTCCCTCCATTAGGTGCTTATTGCACCTGAACCAAATGGAGTCGCTCTTCCTTATAGTACCTACATTTTGGTACGAAACGTAAGTAAAACAAAATCAGTGTGTGTGGGTGTGTGTGTGTGTGTGTGTGTATTATATGTGTGTAAGTGTCAGGTGTATAGTTTTAGAAGTTTTTCAGTTTTATCATATTCCAAAGTCTTTACCCATGATGTTAGCTTTAGCCTGCTTTCACGAAAGGTCAATGGATAGATATTTAAACGCAAACTGAGAGTGTGTACGTTTAGTGGCACCACTCTATCCCCTCTTCGCCTTTTATGATTTAAGATATTAAACTCCAAGGTCTTGTGTTTTTTTAAAACAGTGTGTAGGGTAATATAGAGCTTCCTAACTGATAACAGGTCAGTTATAGAGTGTAGTGTACTAGTTAGGTATTGACGCTTTAAAAAACATTAGCTTAAGAAGAGCTCTTTGCGCTCTTTCAGCTTAGAAGGTGAGTTATTAAGGCACCCCCCCCCCCCATATTGTAATGCAGTATGTTGTCAATGATTTGTCAGTCCTCTACCATAGTCCACTTATCACCAAATTGCAATAAATAAAGAAGTTTATGAAGTAAGACGCTCTGCAGCACGATGTACCGACAAGAAATGAAAGATGGTGGGCGATAGTATGATATGATGTATATCTAACAAAAATGTAATTACGTCATGTCATAATTAGGATTTGGATGTCGGATTTTAGGTCAAAAATTGCGACTACCATCACCGCCACCACCGAATAATGTAGAATGAAGCGAACTGACCAAGAACGGGATGGCTGGCTATCATTAGGAGAGGCTTTTGTCCAGCAGTGGACGGCAAAAGGCTAAAGAGAACTAAATATATTTAAAATTGAACGGCCAAAACGTATTTCGAAAAATCTTCTACTTTTTTAGTAAATCCTAATAAGATATCTACCACCTAGTCACAGTATTAAAAATACGAAAACCACCCAGTGTTTTCGTGACACTAAGCATGCAGACGACTAAGTCGAAACATGCGATTTTATTTACTAATGTAGATTGTGAACTGCGATTCTGATAAAATAGCTTTTGAAGGACGTTGTCCCTCGTAATAACCACCTTCTGCGATTTAAAATGCAAAACCAAGTTATTTAGTCAGAGCTAGAGAATAATAAAGATAGCGGAATGATTTTCTGTAATCCTCAACATACCTATAATATTATACCTACTTACTGCCGCAGTCAGAGACGTCAATTAGGTTTTAATGACAAATGTCTTTCCTTCTCTATTTAGCACTATAAATACGAAAGTTACAGCAAGAGACTTAAGTCATTAAAACTTAATTGACGTCTCTAAATACGGCAGTTAGAGCCACCGCACACTTTTAGCATCGGCGTTCGGCGATTTTGCGACTGGCATCGCGTTTTGGCGACTCTCTGCGTTCGATTCCAGTTGGATACCGGGTAGAGATTCGAGCTCCTTTAGGCTTCTCGGATCACTGCTTGATATCCAGCACAGTGCCCTTGGCATTGCGCCCGCCAACAGCGGTTTCGAAACGCCAGATTTGGCACTACGCGTCGGCAGACTGGGACGGTATGCGGGAGTATTTTGCATCCGTCCCTTGGAGGCAGCGCTGCTTTAGTGGGAAGGATCTGACCTGACAGTTGCTGATGAGATAGTATTAGGAATGGAATACTATATTCCACACTCCTATGTCATCAGCAAAGGCAGGCGCAACCGCTGGTTCAATCGCGAGTGTGCCAGCGCTGTTGAGAGCAAACAGACGGCATACCGCGCTTGGATCAGAGGTAAAGCTCATGGGGATACCGAAACTCGTTCGCTAAAAGCAGCCTATAATAATGCTACCAAGTCGTGTAAGAGGGCCTACATTAGAGCGGATGCCCAGCGCGTTGCACGAGTAGGCCAAGAACTTCTGACGCATCCTACGGCAGTAGCTACCTACTGGCGTCTGGCCAAAGCCGTGCAATCCAACTTCTGCCAACCCTTGCTGCCACCACTGAGATGTCCTGACGGAACTTTAGCTCACAAGCCGCAGGAAAAGGTCGATCTCCTGGCCAAACTCTTTGCGGCCAACTCCCGGATCAATGACTGTAATGCACAGCCACCCTCAATTCCTCACTGTGGCTACACAATGTCTGATATTAAAATCAGGCAGTGTGATGTCCGTGCGGAGCTGCAGTCAATCGATGTCCGGAAAGCTAAAAGGTCCTGATGGCATCCCAGCAATAGTCATGAAAATGTGTGCAGCGTAGTTGTCCCCTGTGTTAACGCGTCTGTACCGTCTTTCGCTCTTTTCGGGTTGTGTGCCGAAATCTTGGAGAGAAAGCTAATGTGCAACCGATCCCTAAAAAGGAGATTTGTCAGATCCGACTAATTACCGCCCTATAGCCGTAACTTCAGTGTTGTGTAAGATCCTAGAACGAATATTGAACAAACAGATTATTCGATACCTAGAAGATCACTCCCTAATTCACGATCGTCAATATGGGTTTCGGCCAAAACGATCAACGGGTGATCTTCTAGCGTACGTCACACATCTCTGGGGTGAGGCTATTGACAAGCGTGGCGAGTCACTGGCAGTCAGCCTTGACATAGCCAAGGCTTTTAATCGGGTCTGGCACAAAGCTCCTTTCTCCAAGCTCCGGCATACGGTTTGCCCGCTCAGTTCTGTACCTGGATTGCTAGCTTCCTGCATGAGCGTAGAGTCCGTGTCCTTTCGGATGGATGCGCTTCGCGGTTCATGTCTGTGAACGCTGGTGTTCCTCAAGGCTCCGTTCTATCCCCCACGCTGTTCCTTCTGCATATCAATGACATGCTTCCTCTTGTAAACATTCATTGCTATGCAGATGATAGCATAGTGCATGGGGGATATAACGGTCACCCAATGGCTGGGCGGGTAGACACCGAAATGAAGCGAGCAAATCTTGTCATTGAGCTCGATCGGGTGTTGAACCTCATTTCTTAATGGTTCTCCGATAATCTGGTGGAGTTCAATGCCAAGAAAACACAGGTGTGCGCGTTCACAGCGAAAAAGTCGCCATTCCTTCCCCTTCCCTCTCTTCAGGGAACATCTCTAGGCCTGCAGAGCAGTATTAACATGCTCGGTATGGATATCCGCTGCGATCCGAACCAAAAGGACTACATCGAAACCGTGATTAAAAACGCCTCACGTTAATTCGGTGTCCTGAACAAGGTGCAGCGATTCTTCACGCCTGATCAGTTGTGTCTATTATACAAGACACAGGTGCGGTCTTGCGTTGAGTATTGCTCTCACCTTTGGGACGGCTCCGCAAAGTACATTCTCGATGCCTTGTACAGATTGCAGCGCCGCGCTGTGCGCATTGTTGGCAATGCGGAATTTTATTATTTTACCGTTTATACCATGGCGAGTGCTCTAAAGAACTCTTTGACCTCATCCCTCCTTCTCCCTTTCTTCATAGGAGTACGCATGCTGCTCTCCGGAGTCACCAATTTACAGTCTCTAATATTCTATCACGCACAAAGAAATTCGGTGACTCGTTTCTTTGTCGCAATTCCAAAAGATGGAATAGTCTACGAGCACACGTATTCCCTCCTACATATGACATAGGGTCCTTCAAACGAGGCGTGAGAAGGCACTTTGTGGGCCGGCAGAGTGAGGGTGACTGATGCTACGTCTCTTACGCTGCACCAGTTGTCCTCGCGCCTGAACATCATTTCCACTTAACATCAGGTGAAGTGGGGTCATTTGCCGGGCTTTGTATATAAAAAAAAGTATCGGAATCGTGCGTTTTAGCAATTCAGTCGCTGCATTCAGCTTCTAAAAAGCGTCTACATCGCCGATCGCCGCTGCTAAAAGTAGCATGTCTGCTCTGGCCCTTAGTTACACTTTTTTATTGTTTGGAAAACTTGTTTATCGACGAAAAAGCGCATGGCATTCAATAAGACCAAAAATCGTAGCACTCTTTATTCGGAACCCATAACAGCTGAGCAACTGGCATTAAGTCCGCCATGTAATGTAATGTAGCAAAAGTTTAAATAAATAAATTAAGTAATAAATACTGCAAAAATTACCACCTGTCACGCTGAGCACATGTGCAGTCGCTATTTGGTAAAAAGTGGGCTATGACAGAGGACTACTTTTGCGGTCCTCATTATCTAGTTTCTGACTAACCCTTCGGGGATATGATTATATGTATGTATTATGTATGTATGTTCGATCACATGTTTTTATATACTTTCATAGTGTAATGTCGTACGGCATTTTGCTGTGGGGAAATGCTGCCGACATTCAAACTATCTTTGTGCTGCAGAAGAGGGCTATTCGAGCAATATATAACCTACAGGCTGGTGACTCTCTCAGAGAGATATAGATATATCTCTTAAGGATATAAGTATAATGACAGTTGCATCACAATACTTTTATGAAAATCTGATGTATGTTCATAAAAAATGGAAATGTTTTCAAAAAACAGTGATATTCACAAATTAAACACTAGAAGTAAGACTAAATTAGCAGTACCTTATACTAGGCTTCATAATATAAATAATTATTTTGAGGGTCTGTGTGAACGGTTGTACAACAAAGTACCAAATGATATTTAGAAATTAGATCTTGATAAATTTAAAATCAAAATCAAAGAAAAGCTTTATAAAAAAGCGTATTATAATATATTATGTATTATGTGTAATATATATACTAAGGCAGCGTTCGGTAAGCTACGAAATATCTTCTCGTCCAAAATACCGCAGTGTCTCAAGACGAAAGTCTTCGACCAGTGTGTGTTGCCAGTGATGACATACGGTACCGAAACGTGGTCGCTCACTATGGGCCTAATTAGCAGGCTCAAAGTCACGCAAAGAGTAATGGAGAGGGCTATGCTCAGGGTTTCTCTGCGTGATCGAATCAGAAATGAGGCGATTCGTAGACGAACTAAAGTAACCGACATAGCCCAAAGAGTCGTCAAGCTCAAGTGGCAATGAGCAGGGGACATCGCCCGTAGAACCGATGGCCGTTAGGGCAGAACGGTTCTCGAGTGGCGACCGCGCACCGGAAGACGCAGTGTGGGCATGCCTCCAACAAGGTGGTCCGACGATCTGGTAAAGGTCGCGGGTAGCCGTTGGATGCAAGCAGCCTAAGACCGGTCGTGGTGGAGATCCTTGGGGGAGGCCTTTGTCCAGCAGTGGACGTCTTCTGGCTGATGATGATGATGATGATGATGTATTATAAAGTGTCAGATTACACAGAAGACAAAACAGCTTGGGTCTGAAATGCTCCAAGTACTCCAACAGCTATTTCTAATTGTCTATAATTGTATAATATAGAGCACCATATTTAAATAAACTATTTATTATACATTCAAATTCATATTTTGTATTATAAGACCTGGTAACGACTTTTTTTTTTGTAAATGTCGTTGCTTCTGTGCGCTGTGGTTTCTTGCGCCCGTTCTTTGCCACAGTTAAAAAATGATGTCTTGAATGGGTGGTAGGTTAAAAAAGATTTGGACGATTCAAAGTACTTATTTAATTGAGTTTATTGATTAGACCAATCCAAAACCAACTAAACCCACCAACCCGCAATGGGCCAGCGTGGTGGGTTATGGCCCAATTTCCCCACGTGCCAATGGTCACGTGGGAGGCCTGTGCCCAGTAGTGGGACGTTTATAGGCTGATGATGATTGAATAAATATATTTTGACTTTTGACTTTTTTGACTTATGTGTGATCTAAGTTCACATGCTATTATTAAATATAAATACATTAATATGAATATTTATAATAAATATAAATGGAGATTTTAAGTCGAGGCGTTCTTATTTCAAGTAACAGTCACGATTTAAATATATCTTCTGTAATTTTAGCTTAGAAATCCGTTCACAAATGCAATATTAATACGAAATCAACAGCTCACCTAGAGAAAGGCAAATTCCAATAACTTGGGAAGTCAATTCGTTGTTAACGTGTAGGTAACTGCGAAACTAATCAAAGAATCATTGCCCTTGCGGGATTAGAAACCGCTTCATTTATTTAGCAGTTAGGGATTAGGATCTGTAACTCAGTAATCACGGGACCGACCGCCCTACAGAGTGAAGCCTAGTAATTCAGAGAAGTACAAGTGGGTTATTGCTTCGCTAGATTGATTATTTTAAAATTCTAACCGAATTTTTAAAATACATTACATACATATTATAATTACGACTATTATATAAGGCGACTGCTAGAAACCGCCAGAAACTTTAAGGGTGGGTCAGGTAAAGTGTTTAAACATGACAAAAATGACAAAATAGAAATTCGTGCTTTTTTATAGTTTTTAATTAAATAATTAATTTTGCGTATTTTAATTGGGTAGTCCTTGAGTATCTAATTTATTTTAAAGTTATAACATGAGAAAAATACAAACATTTCGTAATACGAAAATAAATGGGGTTTCATTGCAGGCTAACTTAGGTACCTATCGCCCGGCTGACGCGGACGGGTCAACAGACGGTTAGATCAACGACCGGCCGGTAAATATGAAAATAGTACGATTTCTTTTTTGTCATATTTGTCATGTTTAGAACCTTTGACCTGACCAGCTCTTGAAGTTTCATGCAGTTTCTAACAGTCGCTTTAACATATTATAGGCAATGAGGACAGCAAAACCAGTCCTCTACCAAAGTCCACTTTTCACCAAATGGCGACTCTGCTCAGCCGGACAGGTGGTCAGCCCATCGCCGCTTTATGCTGTCCGTTAGTCGCCTTTTACGACACCCAAGAGAAGAGAGGGGTGGTAGTATTCTTTCACTGCTACGCGACACGGTAATATTACCTACACACGAAAATATTATTGTCCAATAATATTTTCATTCAGATCTCAGGATGTAAATTGTAAGAGGTTTGATTAGACACTGTTACTAAAAAACATAAAAAAAATTACCATAGGTCAACGCAGCGCCAGCGTTTTGGAGTGGTCAACGGATTGCGGAGGACGTGGATACGCAGCCGCCCGGATTACGGAGGACATGGATACGCAGCCGCCCGGATTGCGGAGGACGTGGATACGCAGCCGCTCTGTTAGACGGAAAGCGAAAGAACTCTCAAGGTATAATGACACATTTATTTCTTGCTAAAGTTAACAATGTAAAGATGGAGGAGCCATCATGAATTCTAATAGAGTAGTATCGAATGTCTATCTGACGATTACAATGGGTAGGTACAGCAGTCGCCCGTCTTTACCGACGCGGTTGTAACGCCATCTATGGTCAACTGGAGGCAGATATTGAAATAAGGTTAGTACTAGATTGTTCATATATGGCGCAACAAGCCCGGATTGCCTGCGGAGGACGTGGATACGCAGCCGCCCGGATTGCGGAGGACGTGGATTCGATTTTCACCTGAGGTAGCCATTATTCCACCGTTCAATATCTTATTTTAAAATTCGTTTTAAATAAGCAAAGTAGCAAAGCAAATGTATCGCTACTCGACTAAATTACTAACACGGGTGCGAACTAGGCTTGAGTGCTACTTTTATTTACTATTCGATTACGTTAACATATTCGCATGGCAAAATTTAATCCTATAGATAAGTGGTAAATGCTCCATGTCCATTCTAGAGCATTTGTCGATGATTATACATTCGTTGTTTCGTCCTTTGAGATTAGGTAACACTTGTAGTAACACGTATCGTGTCGCCTTTCATCCACTAAGTTAAAAGCAAAAAAAAAACTTTTTTGTAGGGTAGTTGTCGTTTTCCTCTGCGCCTCGATTGTACGACCGCTCATTCGCGTTTTTGTGCTTCGCCAATCACCACGATTTTTCCCCTTTAACATACTCATTGAGTGTTACGATGCCTAAACGAGTTTATAGTGACGACGATAGTGATTATTGTATAGAAAGAAAATGAGAAAGAAAGAAAAACGTTTGCGCATAGAAAGCAGCAGTTTGTCGGAGTGGGACTCGCTGCCGCCGCAACCTGTATCGTTACGATCTGAAGGTAATTCAGTGTGTTACTTAATCAAAACGATTCAAATATGTTAATTAATTGTGTGCATTATCATGGGAGTGCTACCGTTATACTTATTTAAGAAAAAATAGTATGTGTTGCTGTAAGGACTAGTACATCTAAAAGAAAGGTGTACAACTATACTTATCTGAAAATAGTGTGTATAGTTTAAAAGGACTATTACCGTGTTTTGCCGAGATGAGAATTAAAATTATTTTAATTTGTGTTGTGTACATCTAAAAGGGATGTTGCCTTCACGTTATTTAAAACCGTTACTTTAATTAGTGATGTGCACATTCAGAAGGAATGTTTACTTATCTGAAAATAGTGTGTATAGTTTATAAGGACTATTACCGTATTTTGACAAGATAAGAATAAAAATAATTTTAATTTGTGTTGTGTACATCTAAAAAGGATGTTGCCTTCACGTTATTTAAAACCGTTACTTTAATTAGTGATGTGCACATTCAGAAGGAATGTTTACTTATCTGAAAATAGTGTGTATAGTTTAAAAGGACTATTACCGTATTTTGACAAGATAAGAATTAAAATAATTTAATTAGTGATGATTCAGAAGGAATGTCTTCTTCACTTTTTATACTTTATGTTTAAAAACGATTGTGGATTAAATAAATTTTCACCTTAGGTGAATAAACCTTTAACACCATGTTGTTGAAGGTTATAAAATACCCTTTTTTTTAAACGTGTTTCTCAGTTACACGAACCACGCTTACTTTCATTATCTTATAATACAGAGTGGCCATATTTTTTAACCGATTCAGACGCCACTTCTCCTTGCCAACCTTGTGAAGGTCAGTTACTGTCTAGTTATTTTCTGATCAAGAAACCCAACGGCACAAATAGGTTTATATTAAATCTAATAAGCATATTACGACTGAACACTTTAAAATTAAACATTTAAGAACAACAATGAAACTAATTTCAAAGGATAGCTTCAGGGCTACCCTGAATTTATAGGATGATTATTTTTAGTAGGTATTCACCCTAGTCATAAAAAATATTTGCAAATCCGATTTGAAGAAATTCATTACTTTAATTTGGTCCTAACACAGCACCGTTTGTTTTTACGAAATTGTTATTAAAACCAGTTATGTGTCTTCTTCGGTCGTTGGGCTATTTATCAACGATCTATTAAAAGGATATCTGCGCTCTTGCTAGAGATTATAAAAACTGTCTCGATAATGTCTTGGTAACAAGAAAATTTTTAGAATCTTTAGGTTTCATTATTAATGACAAAAAGAGCTGTACAGTCCCTAATACAGTCTGCAGAATCTTGGTTTTTTTTTAATAGATACGACAAAATTTCAAATAATTTTAACCAATGACAAAAGAAACATAATCAAAAAAGTGTTACAACATTTTAAAATTAAAGAACGATGTAAAATTAGGCACTTCGCACGACTAGTAGAACTTCTCACTGTATCTTGCCCCGCCGTCTAATATGGTTGGTTATACACCAAACAAATGGAAACGTGTAAATATCTTGCAATTTATAATACGATTATCTACGATAGTTACATGTTATTACCACCGTATTTGAAAGACGATTTTTCTTGGTAGTTAAAATCTATTGGAAGGGTGGATAATCTTATCAGGCAAGATAATTACTGCTTAGTATTTCTTTTTCTGATGCAAGCAAGAAAAGGGGGGGGGGGCGGGGGGCGGTAGGTGCTGCGGGGACTGCTAGTGGTCAGTCGAGTATTGTAGAATTAGTTGAGCACATAAACTATTCAGAACCTTAGCTTCCAAACAATTGCTAGAAACTTTAAAAATTGACAAATTTTGTTACGTATTGATAATATAACTGCTATTTCTTATATAAACCGTATGGGCGGAGTTTGGTTCCCACACCTTACTGAAATAACTAAGAAATTGTAGCTTTGGTGCGAAATCCGAAAAATATTCGTTTTCGCTTTGTACTCGTACACCAGCTCAAAAGATAATGTAATAGCAAATGCAGAGTCACGAAAATTACATCCTGACACTGAAGGGGAGTTGATAAATAATGCTTTTAATAAAATAGTAAGCGTTCTAGGTAAGCCTGATAATGATCTTTTTGCATCCAGAACAAATTATAAATGTAAGAAGTAGGTATGTCTCTTGGAACAGAGATCCTAGAGCTTGCGCTACAAATTGCATTGCATTTAGGTTAAATTGGCATCATCTTTTATTTTACATATTCGCGCCATTTGCTGTTATTCTAAAAGTATTAAGAAAAATAATAACGGATCACGCAGAAGGCATTGTTGTTGTTCCAAGTTCTTCTCTGTTGGGAGTTGGTACAATTTGTGCCCAGCGATAACGTGTTAATGTCGGTTTCCAACAGCCTACCCAAGCGGACACTGATTGCAGGAAGGTTATTACGAACGGCATTACTGAAGAGGAGTGTACCACCATCATCCCTCAATATCATGATAGCTTCTCTGTCTTATAATTCAATAAAACGATATGATGTTGCAATCCGTTGCTAGGTAAGCTTTTATAAAGATCACAGTGTGGATCTATACGAGGCGCCAACTCCGCAAGTAATTTATTTCTTAACAAAGCTTTTCTATTCGAGCTTACAATGTGGTTCATTAATCAGCCATCGTTTTGCTCTATCTCTGATCTTAGGATCAAGAGTAGGGTCTGATGACCGTATCACAAAACTATTCAAAGGATTCTACAGACTTCGTCCTTCAGCCCCAAAATATGATATATCTTGAGACCTATCACTAGTCTTAAATTTCCTATCAAAATTGCATCCCAATACCGCTTTAAATCTAGAACAGCTAACTTAAAAAGTTACATTTCTTATACTTGTAACAGCACACAGGGTGCACATAAATAATCAGCTTAGCATTTTTATTAAGATACAGGACATTATTAAGACATCTTGTCTAGGTTCAATACAGCCTCATCTGAATATTCCCTTTTACAGAGAACTTTCAAAAGTATGTCCAGCGGAAGCATTAAGACATACATTGAGAGGACGAAAACTGTAAGAAACAACGAAAATAATCCTTTTATGTTTCAAAAGACCTCAAAGCAGTATCTTCTAATACTGTTAGTAGATGGATAAAAGATACTTTATTAGCTAGCGGAGTTGACACTTCTTTATTTTCTACTCACTCCACCATGAGGCATGCTACTACCTCAGCTGCACATAGAGCAGGCGTCAGTATCGATACTATTCACAAAACTGCTAGGTGGAGTGCAAACTCTTCTGTTTTTGCAAAACACTACCATAGAAACATCCAACCTGAACCAGACTTTGCCATGTCCATTGTCAGAGATTGATGTTAATCATAATTTTTAAATAAGATTTGATTACAATATATTATAAACCTCTAGGTTTATTTAGGTTTTGTTTTTTGATTATATTTATTTAATATACCTAGTTATTGATTAACACGGAAAAAGACGTTTTAACATTTCACTATCTTTCAAAATCTACAAGTGTTACCTAATCTCAAAGGACGAAACAACGAATGTATAATTAGTGATTAAACGAACTTACCTGAAGTGATGTTCTATCACAATTATACGAGTTGCTTCGTCCGAAGAGATTAGGTCCCTCCCTCCCTAGATATCCCCTTTGCGTGAAATATTAGGCTCAGGGCTTTCAACTATATGAGCGGTCGTACAATCGAGGCGCAGAGGAAAACGACAACTACCCTACAAAAAAGTTTTTTTTTTGCTTTTAACTTCGTGGATGAAAGGCGACACGATACGTGTTACTACAAGTGTTACCTAATCTCTTCGGACGAAGCAACTCGTATAATTGTGATAGAACATCACTTCAGGTAAGTTCGTTTAATCACTAATAATTTGATAGACAAGTTTACATACTTGGCGAATGCTCACTCTAATGATCGCTACCACAAAATTTATAATTGAATAAAGAATTAATAAATCAAGAATGGTGTTTGAAAATTGGCTTTATAACCTTTAGTTTTCTCGAGGGGTTAAGGAACCCGAGCCAACCCCATGGCACAGAAGAAATGGTACAAGCTTTTTAGGGGGTAGACTCCCCCTTTCCCCGTCGACTTTTTCTGAGTTAACGGAGGAGGGGGAACAGAGTCCCATATAACCTGCGGTCGCCCCAGGCTTCGGTGTATGCGTACAGCATTTTCCCTAGATAAAAAAGAAGTTCACTATAGTGCAGCGGCTAAAGAGCTCGATTTGCGATAATTAAGTTTTAAACTAAGAGGAAAAGGATAGGAAACACTACGTGGTAAGTGGCATGCAAAATTCTCATGCAAAACACAGAAAAACGACATTTCGTAGTCCCCTGTTTCCTCCTTCAGAAGTGGACCATTTTTTATTACTTTTTCAGCATCGGTTAAGAAAGAGATTTTCTATGTCTGTATGTTTGATTTATTTGCATTAAGTCATTTATTTAATAACCAGGAGCCTTCAAAACTTAGCGAAATCACTCCGTTTTAAGGCGTCTTCAGAAACTTTAAGTGGCTGGTTTAAAAAAGACAAACATACAGACAGAA
This sequence comes from Scoparia ambigualis, assembly GCA_963921215.1. Lineage (NCBI taxonomy): Eukaryota > Metazoa > Arthropoda > Insecta > Lepidoptera > Crambidae > Scoparia > Scoparia ambigualis. The sequence goes on from OY992509.1 coordinate 19,166,695, forward strand.
AATCTCTTTCTTTAACCGATGCTGAAAAAGTAATAAAAATTGGTCCAGTTCTGAAGGAGGAAACAGGGGACTACGAAACGTCGTTTTTTTGTGTTTTGTTTCAGAATCATGCATGCCACTTCGACATAGTGTTTCCTCTTAAGAGTAAGTAAAGTTCGATAAATGACGTAGTTGTCATTCTCATAACAAAAGTCCAATCATTTATCACTCTATTGTCTATGCGTTTATACAGGCCCGCGCGCCTCTCCCACGTTTTGGTCTGTAGGTATGACCGGTTGGTCTGTAAGGTCATGGGTGGTTGATGAATTTGCCCTCTTGTTTTTCACCTGGAGGCGTTGCTTTAATACTATACACATTGTCGTTTTCGTTAACGTGATCTAGTAGTAACTAAAACTGGCCAAGTGCTAGTCTATTCTTAATTTAAGTATTCTTTAGTAAACATATTGCGAGTATTATTGGCACATAAGACTTTAAACTACCGCGTTACATTGCATTAAAACTGTTTTAACGGGACCTAACACGATTAATTTTGTAAGTAAGTACATACCACGGCCGAACACAGACGTGCTGAATAAAGATTTTAAGAGCACTCATCAAGAGCATAAGCTGAATACTAAGCCGAATAACGTTTAGGTATCGTCTATTCAGCTGTTATTCAAGCAAAAAGGGCCCCAACTTTGAATGCTCAACGCTGAATAACATCTGAGTATGATGTATGTATTGAGTAGGAGCTTAATAATGTTTCAATTAGCTTAATAACTTTTGAATAACTGCACACATTGCTTTTTATAAAGCTTTTACAACTCAGTTATTCAGCTACGTCGAATTGGTTAGAGTATTCAGAATTTATTAAGCATTGAAATGAGACACTTTTTTACCTTTTTTACTTTTTAAAGGGTTCGAAACGTCAGGATAATATAAAAACTATGTAAATAGTAAATTAAACGCGAGTTAATCCGTAAAAAAGTGTTTCATTTCAATGTGTAGTGCTCGCTTAAACCTCAGAAAACAATATTTATTAAGCATTTAATTTATTGTTGACATTTATGCAAGCAATAAAATTGGGAAAAGAAGAAATAAATTGGGTTCAATAATTTAACGTCGATACCTTTATTTGACATGACGTGAACTTTAAGTTATTAGGTAAGTAAATTTTAATTTACAAGTTAGCGGTCTGCTACATGTTAATTATTAGTGCGCAAGTAATTTTGTCGTGATTAGTACGTGTTTTGTTTTCATTTTTATGACGCGCCTCGCTAATAATCAAGATAATTAGTTGTAAATAGTATTTTCATACATACATACTAGGTCTGACAAAAGTGCTTGTGATGAATTATCTAATTCTAGCAATTTTATCCAACAAAATAACATGATTTGAGTTGGAAATGTTGTATTTGTAAGATTAATAAGCATTTTGGTGATCTCGTAAATTCCTTGTAAGAATTAATTGCAAAGATTTCAATGGCGATCGATGTTTTGTTTTATAATGCTGAATAAAAGTGCACACATGTTTTGTTACTAAACTATAACTTGAAAAAGAGTAGTCTCTTTACACTTACTTATGAATAACATTTATATAGTTGACCACATTTCTATATTAGTTACTCACATTTTTAGGGTTCTCTAATCGAACGAACAAAAACCTTTTATAATGTGTAACTTTTCCATCAGGCTTTCACTAAATTGATTACTTACATTTAAAATCACAGCAACTTTGTTATTTTTTTTCGTGAAAAAGACTATTATATTAATAGTATCTATTATGTTTAAAAAAAATTGCAGGTTTCGTATGTGTGGTGTGCACTGGGCCCTAGTTTATTTAATCTTTATTGCACAACAATAGGATGTACAAATGGCGGACTTATTATTATATTATTAATTATAATTTATATTTCGTTTCAGAAAAATGACGTTTAAAATAATTTCAACACGTTGTAAGGGTCATTCAGATTTGTGTACTGTGCCGACCCAATGGGAGAACAAAGAACAACTTCGATGGCCAAGATATAATGCGGATTTTTTAATTATGTAAAGACAGCAGTGTTCAACCTCGCGTAGATTGGCTTACGATGAAACAAACAAACAACGCAAATAAAACATTTTTATCGCAACGTTAATTTTATTTTCTTGTATTGCGATACCTTCTGCTAATAAAATAACCATTTCAGAAATTAAATTTTCTGTATACTTAAATTTTTAGATCTTTCGGTTTTCCAATCCCAAAATCTGTTATTTTTTTTTGGGGACGGAACCCTCATCATTAAATGGGAAAACACGCTTGCTGATTGGGACCGGGTTCAGTTTTGTTTAATCTATTTTCACAAATCCTGTCATGATCATTACTTCTGATGACACTTGGACAATTACTACTGTTGATATTTAAATATTCTTTTAACAATTTTCTTTCGATATGACCGGTTCTTTACGCTTTTGCCACGACTTTCGATCCATGATTCAAACACCGCATAAAATAAATACGTACAATAATATTCTAATTGCTGGTATTAAGCTATGGGCGCTATATCAATACAAATGTGGTCTTTAATTTGAATAAGTTAGTTGAAACTCTTTATTATACTGAAATAAGCTTATTAAAAACACAAATAATATTGTTTATTTAGCAGCTGAATAATTAGTAAAACATAGAATATTATACAGTTTAATGATAAAGTAAAAACAATTATTCAGTATCAAGCTGTATACCAGAATTATGTAAACAATATTATTCAGAAGGTGATACTTTATTCAGCAATTAGCTGTTTCAAACGCTACAAGCTTAGTACTGCTTTAATAATAGCAGTATAGATTATTATTATTAATAACGTCTGTCTAATAATCGTACGGAGATTGGTTATTAAGCGTAAAGAAGGAAAGGACAGAAATACAGAATTTATTAAGCGTTAATTATTTTAAGGGTCCGTACTTAACCTTATTCAGTATATGGCTATTCCCAAAGCTCTTACACAAACCATATTCATCTTTGAACTGTTAAAAGTTCTAAGTGTGTTGTACTGTTATCTTGCTTATGTGTTACTTGGGGCAGCATCGCGGCCGAAACGTCAAGTAGTAAGTAGATATGTACTTACTTACAAAATTAATTGTATTATTGGCACGTCTATAAAAAAATAACATACTTAGGGTCATGACTATTTTCCCCGAAGGGTTAGTCAGACACTAGGCAATGAGGACCGCAAAAGCGACTGCACATGTGCTCAGCGTGACAGGTGGTAAGCCCATCGCCGCTCTATGGTGTTGGATGTATATGCAGTCTTTATTCCGTTAGTCGCCTTTGACGACACCCAAGGGAAGGGAGGGGGTGGTAGTATTCTTTCACCGCTACGCGACACGGTTAAAAAATAAAGTAAAAGTTAGTGTTCTAGCTTAGATTAAAACAAAAAGGGAAGATACGGCATGCTCCTACTTGTAGTCATTCAAAATAAAGTCCTACTCAACTACATAAGCAAACACTCACACACGCACACCTATAAAGTGTAAATCGAGCGAGCGAGACAAAGCGGTAAGTTTCAACGTCAGCGCGAGGGAGTCGGCGAGTAGCGCGTTGACGTCTCGGTCGCTTCGCAACAGACGAGTAGGTACGTACGACCGATTCCGACGCCACTGCGGAGTAGCGTCTTTCTCTTTTTCACACAGTAGAATATCCGAAATAGTGCGATGTAGCCTGTTCGCTCGGCAAATTGCGACTGAAGTGAAATTGTGCCCTTAGGCCTAATTTTGGCGGCTCACTTACGAGACGCTGATGCCGTATCTTCCTTTTTTGTTTTAATCTAAGTGTTCTAGTTATTTGTTGGTCAGGTCATAAGCGTCTTAGAGCCTAATCTAATAACCTTTGAACTTTACTGTAGGTAGCTGTAGCTACGTTGCAGAGTGACATTTTAGTCATACTTTAGCCGGCCATTTCGCAAAGCATCATTATTTACCTTACCTATACATTTCTTCTTCTCGCGTTTATATTAAACTAGCGGCCGCTCGCGGTTTCACCCGCGTGGTTCCAGTTCCCGTGGGAAAATTGGGATAAAAAGTATTCTATATGTTAATCCTGGTTATAAACTATCTGTATGCCGAATTTCATCCAAATCCATTTATTAGTTTTTACGTGAAAGAGTAATTAACATACACACTCACAAACTTTCGCCTTTATAATATTAGTGTAATGTGATGTGATTTAAGTAATATGTAACAGACCTCTACGAAATAAGTATGACTAAGTATATCCTTAATACATCTGTTACGAACCTCAGCTCCGCATAGCGAAGGAGGATGCATAATGCATTTCCCCGAGGAAATAATAGGAAAGGCCTTCCCATACGAACAGTACCACATGTGATGATTGGAAATTATTACACCACGCTGGCCCAAAGCAAATTGGTATGTATCACGACGGATACTCGACGCTGGCCCAAAGACATTTGATGCCAATTTGCTATCACGACGGATACTCGATGCTTAGGTACCTACTATCCGCAGACCCAAATCATCACACCGTCACCGTGTCGCGAAGCGGTGAAAGAATACTACCACCCCCTCTCTTCCCTTGAGTGTCGTAAAAGGCGACTAACGGAATAAAGACTGCATATACATCCAACACCATAGAGCGGCGATGGGCTTACCACCTGTCACGCTGAGCACATGTGCAGTCGCTTTTGCGGTCCTCATTGCCTAGTGTCTGACTAACCCTTCGGGGAAAATAGTCATGACCCTAAGTATGTTATTTTTTTATAGACGTGCCAATAATACAATTAATTTTGTAAGTAAGTACATATCTACTTACTACTTGACGTTTCGGCCGCGATGCTGCCCCAAGTAACACATAAGCAAGATAACAGTACAACACACTTAGAACTTTTAACAGTTCAAAGATGAATATGGTTTGTGTAAGAGCTTTGGGAATAGCCATATACTGAATAAGGTTAAGTACGGACCCTTAAAATAATTAACGCTTAATAAATTCTGTATTTCTGTCCTTTCCTTCTTTACGCTTAATAACCAATCTCCGTACGATTATTAGACAGACCGTGAAGAGTAACCGTGTCACGTAGCGGTGAAAGAATACTACCACCCCCTCTCTTCCCTTGAGTGTCGTAAACGGCGACAACGGACTACATACAGACTGCACAAACATCCCATAGCATAGAGCGCCTGTCACGCTGGGCACATGTGCAGTTATCATTTGGTGAAACGTGAACTGTGGCAGTGGACTGAATTTTTGGTCCTCATTGGCTGGTCTCTGACTATCCCTTCGGGGATAATAGTCATGAATTTATGTAGGTACTAGCGGCCGCTCGCGGTTTTACCCGCGTGGTTCCCGTTCCCGTGGGAATATCGGGATAAAAGTATCCTATGTGTTAATCCAGGTTATAAACTATCTGTATGCCGAATTTCATCCAAATCCATCTAGTAGTTTATACGTGAAAGAGTAACAAACATCCATCCATACTTACAAACTTTCGCGTTTAAAATATTGTAGGATGTATGTGGATTTTAGTGGAAAGCCGTCGTTGGTGGCGCATTATGGGAGAGAAGGGCGGGGAGACTCCGAAAAAACCTTTGATTCGTTACTACCAGTGTAATCATACCTGATTGTGCCACGATGGAGTGGAACATGCTATGTTCCACTTCGAAGGGTACCCACAAGTTTCAGTAAAATCACACTGCATTATACCATAAGAACTGTAGTTTTAGGTTTGGCAATGTGCGCGCCCTTGCTTTTGAAAGTTTTCATTGGCTTTCAGTAACCACTGTCTATCACGCAGGCCGTATGCTAGTTTGCAGGCTTAGAAACATACAGAAAAGCTGCAGGTTACCCCACACCCGCGTGTTTGCTTCACACATTTTGCCATCACCTATAAGTGCTTGTCCACTGCCATAGTATACAAAATAAGATACCAATCGGTCAAGAAGTTCCAAGCTGGTAGTCAAAACCTACACTCAGCAGTAGGTTACTATAGGCTGAAGAAGAAGTAAACATCTTTTTTATATTGACTCGTCATAGTTACCGCATCCTGCCTGATGGTAAGCAGCCGATGCAGTCCAAAATAATGAGAGCGTTCCCCACCGTGGAATAAGCCTGAAAGTAAGCCGGTCTGTACTGTCCATCAATAATTAATCACTTACAGCGATAACCGGGTGGTGGTTTATACGTATACCGGTGGTTGCATATGGCGGTCCCGGATCATCCTGGCGACACGTGAAGGGAAGTGCAGGTGTTTTAGCGTGTATTACTCTTCTCGAGGAGGATGAGTTCCACTTAACCATCTGCGCCCAGAGAGACGCAGCTGGTCACGTGGAACTCATTCGTAAAGCGTTTTACCTGACCATAAAAAAGGTTGTGGACTTCTACGTTGCCATTGTCTCCAGTCTGGGTCAAATGAATGTACGAGTTTCACAAACATCAACATAAAGGTCACAATTAGCTTACAAATGTCTCTCTCCTGAGGTTTTTCATGTAACATTAGCACATAGGGGGATAGGACCGCTAGTCCAATAAGGCGGGTTTACCAACCAGGACCAACAGCTAATAAGTTAGTAGTGTACTCGTATCGTAAGGTGTAATATGGCCAAGAAAGCTACCTGCTAACAGCATCACGCCGGAGTTGGCCGGCCTGTACTGTCTATCGACAAATCAATTACGGCGGGAATCATGTTGAATATACGTGGAGGGCCCCGGAGATAATGAAGCGATGGAGCGGGTTAATTAATTTACTGACTGACAGGGGATAGGTGGTTGTTATCAGATGAGTGTTTACGATGCCATTGTTTCTGACTGGGCGCAAAATACAAGGTGTAAGTATTTACTTTATGGAGCGCAAGCGGAAAGTACTTTAGATAAAGATAGTCATCATCAGCCCATAACCATTCCACTGATGCTCTGGGATTCTTACAGAATTTTAAAAGAATAGCACATCAGGTGATTGGGTCATAATCTACCACTCTGGCCCAATGCGGGTTGGTTGGTAACAAACGGGACCAATAACTACTGAATACCAAATAGAGCGGGGTGTTAGGTTTTCGGAAAGCACGTCAACACGTTACTTCCGTTGCTGTGACGTTTTTTTATAATCAGTCCGGTAAATGGCTCCATTCCATCAGATATTAAATGGAAATGGAGTCCAAGCGCGAAGACGACTGGTGCAGCGTTAAAAAGACGCAACATTAGTCGCCCTCACCATGCCGGCTCACAAGTTGCCTCTTCACGCCTCGTTTGAATCAGAATCAGAATATTTATTTGTTAAACAAGGTATTACAATGATGTCATGAGTGTATAAAGGTGGTATAAGTCTCGCTACATTACCACCGCAGTTAAGGTATTCAAATTAATACAGGTTCAAAAAACTACAGTCTAAATCAATGTATTAGTCTAAAAGTATTAGTAAATAATAAATGTAAAAATTAAGCATCAAATGTCACTATTATCAATATTTTATAATGGACTGAAACGTTAAAACCAATCAACCCGCTTAGGGCAAGTAGGCCCCACCTGCCAATGTCCTAGTGAAGTTATTAAGTAGCCTGAGTCGACCAATTATTAAGACGACTGGGAATAATAAAAACACTTCCATTCCTTATTAAAGTTAGATACATACATTTATTCTGTTTATACTTTCAGTTACCTACTATCATACTTTCAAGTTTTTCTTTTTCAGCAGGTACTAGTTAGTTTTATAAAGCCTGTATTTTTTGTTATTTAGGCCAAATGTTATACAACACAATCGGATGTAGCGAACGGCGTCGCCGGCACCCTCAGCAATTATAGTAGTGCAATGCTTCCATAAAGCATAATAATAATATATGTCACGCCGTTTTTTTACGTGTTGCCGTAGTAAGGGTATAATTTATTCACAAAGCGCTTTTTCACGTAAATCTGATTGCTATGGACATAGCGAGGCGACACGCTTAGTCATGTCAAGGTTCCGCTATGCAGATGTCGGAATCGATGGTGTGATGATAGTTACGCGACACTAATTTTTATATATTTGTTTCATCATCATCATCGTATTGGTCTACATGGATGGAAGTCCTTATAGACTACGGACACAACACGACATGGGCTGCTGTGGACTTAATAGATTTAGATGGGGTAATGCCGACGAGTCCCAGGTTCCGTGTAAGTGCGGTGCCGTCGGAAACGAAGAAAGATCATCATTATCAGCTTAGAAACATTCCGATACACAGGCCTTCCTATACACGGTCTAACAAAATCAGAAGAAGAACGTTTAAGGGCGGTATTTATACATCATTCTGAATACAAAGACAAAAATGGCTTCAGTTTTATAGATATTTTTTAAAGTAATGTTTTCTAACAAACTAAATCAATTAAAATAATGCATATCGTGAAACATGCTGTATCTTTACTAACACGCACACAAGCGTCAATAAAAAGATAGCTCAGTGCTCGGCCAGACTGGACGCGCGGGCGCGGCGCGACGTACAAACATATGCCCCGCGCCGCGTGCCCACTATGGACACTCAAATAAGAATACATTTGTTTGAGTACGCCGCGCCGCGCCCGCGCCCACGCCCGCGCTCGCGCGGGCAGTCTGGCCGAGCACTCAGTCTGCTCCGTCCGAGTTAATTGTGCAAGTTCGCGGCTATCTTTGTGTGCGTGTAGTACAGTTGTACGGGTTTGGAAAGGGTATATTTTTTTGGTGAATTATGATGTTTTGTTGATTAACTCGGTAACGATGTGATGTGATGTATAGACGCTCCTCTTAAACGTTCGCTTATTTCTAAGTCAACGATATGAATAGTTGTCTCAAACATAGCACTTGTTACCAGTTTGCAGATGATACATGCCTTGTCGCGTCCAGTGAAGATCCACAAAAAACTTGGGATCTTCTTTCGATACATTTGTAAGGTGGTGCCATGATATAGGTTTGGTCATAAATTGTAATAAAACTAAACTTGTAGTTATAAAATCCCCATACTTAAAGTCCTCGCCTCATAAAAATATTCTAGCCCATGACCACAATTGTTTACACTCTTCATGCAAAAAGTCATGTAACAGCCCAACTATACAAATACTTGACTCACAAACTTATCTCGGTTTAACTATAAACAGCACATTTAACTGGAGTAAGCATATTCAGCATGTATGTAATAAACTCAGACAGTTTCTAACAAACATCATTATTCTTAAAGATCGAATCCCTGTTAAGGTCAAGCTAATGTTATACCATTCACTCGCTGAATCTTATGTTCAGTATGGTTTAAGCAGTTATGGACGTACCTATTATTCGCATCTTAATGATATATTTAAACTACAACGAAAAATTCTTATATAGACACATCCCCCAACATTTAACAACAATTTTATAATGATGACCAGGGACTTTTCAAACACTGTAATGTGCTACCAGTACAAACACAGTTCAAATACACTATACTTAAAGAAAACTTTTTTAACGATGATTATAAAAAAGTGATCGATCGCGGGCTATGGCTCGGAAGCGGCTCTGTGTGAATGCGACTCGCGTAAACAACAAATACGGCGAGCGAACAAATGCTTACCTCGTTCCTAGATTTATTAAAAAACTACCTCCCGATTTACGCGACAGTATTAATCCTCTTAACATCAAAAGTAAACTTAAAACATATTTTCTATCAATGATGCACCTGTTGATTGACAAATATGACACACAAACAAGTCTTAAGTTAATTTAAGCTAATATCTGTTACATAATCAATTAATCTCGATGTCAATACTTTGTAGCACTAAATATTAAACCTTAGTGGTTTCTAAGTGTTATGGTGATTTATAGTATTGTAAAACAATGTTAACATGTTAAATGAATAAAAACAACAGCATATGGCAAGATTGGGCCGTAACCCATCACGCTGGCTCGACGCGTGTTGAGGTGTGGTAGGTAATATTTATTTGAAGCATATTAAATAGAACATAACGCTAAGACCGGCCAACACTTATAACCACAGAGTTTGTATGAGTTAATGCTACCGCTCGCGGCAATTTTAAGTAATCTCTAAATCGCTAGAATCATGTTATTTACAACAACTGCCGTTTTAATAACTTTGCTATAAATGTTTAATTTATAAGTAAATAATATAAAGAGAACTGGAAATCCTGTGTTATAAATAAAACAAATATTCCGTTGATATTGCTTCAAAAATAAACTAATCTGTAACCGCAAGGTTCTGAAGTAATAACGACCATCATGCTATGTTCTTGATTTGTTTTTGATTTGATACAATTCATTGAAATATAAAATATCTTTTTGGCTTCAAATTAGCGTCAACTTATTGCCTGTTATTTTAAAACGTGGACTTAGTTAAACCTGGTCAAAACAGAGGTTGTCTCTATTTTATTTATAAGAAATATAGGGATATAATTTTACTTTGGTCTGCTAACGCAGACAGCGTAACAGTGTTTTAGTTCAAATCTGGATTACAACTCACTAAAGGTAAGACTTAACACATAGTTTAAAATATGTAATAATAGCCGAACTTCATTTGTCTAAAGTTAAAATTGATTAAAAATATGCATTTTTATTTAAAGGTGACTAGTGAGTTGAATGCAAGTAACTCTTATAGTTTCATTCATATCCTAAATAGAGATGTTAATTAAAACCAGCTTCTGTCACACTTAGATAAAATAATAATTTTAATATATTAGGTAGTACTTTTGTATTTAGTATATATATCGAAGATTATATAATTATTTTTGAATTAAAAATAGTTTACTATAACAATAGGTTTATAAACATGTCCCAAAATTCAAGGATAAGCTGGTACCAGAGGATGAACCTTTTCTTGACTATAAAAGAAAAAAAAAAGAAAAAAATAAATCTCAACATTCTATGAAAATACAAAAAAAAATTGAAATCCTTAGAAAATTTACACCCCTTAACATATTTTTAACTACCATAACCACAACTTTTCTAAAATTTCAGTTTTTTTTTGTATCGGCAACTTACATAGCACTGCTATACACCACAATCCTTAAAAATCCTAAAACTACAGTAATTTTTATTCAAAAATCAATCATAATATTTTATTTCCCTAAAAATTTGAAAGTTTTATACTTTCAGTCTACTTTCACTCCTCGTAGCGTAAAAAAAACGTATGGTAACTACTATGGCAAGTTTTTTTAAAAATTAACGCAACTAACTATGATTCTAAAATGGTATAAGACTCTACGAAAACTAGCCACGAAAGAAAGTGCGTTCTATTTCTAAAGAAGAACCAAATTTAATGATTTTTTGCTGTTGATAGTAATCATTTTTAGTTAGGCCCAAAATAGGTTTCTAGTTGTTCAAAAATGTTGAATGAATTAAAACAAATATTATTTTATTAATTTATTGTTAACATCAGAGTACATGTTCAAATTGTTTGCCACCGGCATTAATACAGGCACGACATCGCCTTAAAAAGGATCGTTTTATTCGTCGTGCATATCTTCTACCGTTGATATGATCCACAGCCTCAGCGATTTTTTGGCGAAGCTCGTCCAATGTTGCAATGGGTTTTGAGTAGACCCTGTCTTTGAGACAACCCCAATAAAAAAAATCTAGGGGATTTAGATCGGGTGAACGTGGTGGCCATAAGATAGGACCAAGTCGCCCGATCCAACGTCCTGGATACTCTTGGTTTAAGTATTCTCGCACTGAATGAGCGTAGTGAGCTGGGCAACCATCATTTTGAAACCACATGTTTTGTAAATCATTTATGGGCACATCTTCTAATAAATCTGGCAAGTCATTTTGTAAAAAGTTTAAATAACTATTGCCATTTAAGTTTCCTTGTAACTCAAAGGGCCCAATCACTTTTCCATTTAATATGCCCGACCATAGGTTAACTTTAAATTGATATTGGGATTTGTCTTGTCTCATCAGGTGTGGATTCTCATTGCTCCAGCTATGTAAGTTGTGAAGATTTAAATAACCATCTTTCTTGCAGGTTGTTTCATCCGACCATAGAATTTTATCTAAAAATTGGGGATCTTCTCTGTGCTTTTGCAGCATCACACGGCAAAATGCAACACGTAGCGGATAGTCCCGCGGTAATAATGTCTGCACACGCCTGTAGTGATATGGGTGAAGCCTGTGACGTTTTAGAATTCGATGTGCAGAACTTTTGGGAATACCAGTTACCGCTTCTATGGCACGTACCGAGGTAGTTGAATCATCTTCTATTTCATTGAGAACTTCTTCATCGCGTTCCATTCTAGGTCTTCCAGCGTTTCTCCTGTCAGAAGGTAAACGACCCTCCGAAAACGCTTGATGCACATTAGTAAATACTCGGTAACCCGGGTATCTTTGAGCATTCGGGTACCTTTCTCGATACAATCTGCTAGCAGCGCTAGCATTGCATCGGCATTCTCCATAGATGAGGTGCATATTAGCGTATTCCAGCGGTGTGTATGGTAGCGGCATTATAAACACTAAATAGTCCACAATACGCCAAAAGTCCAATTCACAAAAGACACAATCACAGTCCAAAATAATGCCAGGTCAGTTTAATTAGTGGGTCACTTAATCGGGTCCAAAAAGCCAAGCCAAAAGTCGTTAGTACGAGAGCCACGTCAATTGAATACAGAATGGTGCACAGTAAACAAAGGAGTAAAGCGTACTGACTTGCTCTTGTCTTCGTCTCGTACTCAAAAGGAACATACCATCTAACTCTCTCTAACGCATAATCTCTCTCTATCTATCTCTCTCTGACGTCTAAATTTTATTGACACGCACGCGTCATATTCAAATTCCAAGAATTTGCAACAATAAACCTATCTTGGGCCCACACTAAAAATGATTACTAGCAACAACAACAATTTATTAAATTTGGTTATTCTTTAGAAATAGAACGCACTTTCTTTCGTGGCTAGTTTTCGTAGAGTCTTATACCATTTTAGAATCATAGTTAGTTGCGTTAATTTTTAAAAAAACTTGCCATAGTAGTTACCATACGTTTTTTTTACGCTACGAGGAGTGAAAGTAGACTGAAAGTATAAAACTTTCAAATTTTTAGGGAAATAAAATATTATGATTGATTTTTGAATAAAAATTACTGTAGTTTTAGGATTTTTAAGGATTGTGGTGTATAGCAGTGCTATGTATGTTGCCGATACAAAAAAAAAAACTGAAATTTTAGAAAAGTTGTGGTTATGGTAGTTAAAAATATGTTAAGGGGTGTAAATTTTCTAAGGATTTCATTTTTTTTTGTATTTTCATAGAATGTTGAGATTTATTTTTTTATTTTTTTTTTCTTTAATAGTCAAGAAAAGGTTCATCCTCTGGTACCAGCTTATCCTTGAATTTTGGGACATGTTGTATACTGTTTTATATACTGTAAAAATAGGTTTCTTGATAAAATTACAAAGCCTTAATAATCATAATCATCGCTAACACTGCACATACACACAATAAACAAGCCTAAACAACAAAATAAAATCAAAACACAATAGCGTCTGCTAGTACGCAGTAAATAGTAATTTATTCAAGGTGCTGCACTCTAAGATTCCTATCTAAACGGTATCATTTCACCTGAAAGAGACGTTCGACTCGAGGTCAATAAGTCACTAAGTAAAACTTTTGCCACGTCACACGAGCCTAAAAATCGAAAAAGCCTTGGAAATTCGTACCAGTAAATATTCAGCCTTACCGCTGGCTTTATAAGGTGCATCGAATAGTTTTTGGTTATTATGTAGTATGCTGTGGTTAGTGTGGCCAAGGCTTTTGCACAATTAGGAAAACTTTGCAGTAACTATGCGTCAAAATTCAAAGAAAATCTTAAGTTTGTTTGATATATTTTGTCTGTATTTGGTCTTAGCATGTCATTGTATGAATACAAAACTTATTTAACATTTTTGTTTCTACCGTTGACACCGATAAACGTAAACTCCCTTAAACTATAGGACAATTTTATCATTTAGATAGGTTCCGTGCCCTTTCCTCAACATTTTTTAATAATTAAAAACGTAGTGTTTTGTGATTTCTTGATTCATTTTTAATTCAACATTCCTACAATCTGCTTTATCATGGTGTGACTACACACGTTGAGCGTTTGCGGGGTGCAAAGTCGGGCGGTAATAGCTTCCGTACGATATCTGAATGGGCCCTGACAGCGCGTTTGCTTTATACACGCGTATTTACAGATGGCAAGACATCAACTAGAAAATAACATATTTAGATACTTTTTTTTACCATTGTATTAATACGTGTCATATTGGCAAAGCAAGACACATACACGACGTACATTGTAGTAGAGACAGGGCGATGAATTAATACTATTAGGGTATTACCTAATTAATCACAAATGTATTAGTATCAACTTTCATTAACTGACTAATCAAAATCTCAGATAATACTATAAAAACTTGAAAGGCAGGTAGGTTCAATTGATATATGTATATTACATGCCACAATGCAGTAAAAATCGATATTATAACAAAATTATAGCAAAACGTCAGCGGAAATTATTAGCGGAAAAGAAATAATTTCTAAGCATTTTCCTGCATCTTCTAAGGAATTAGATGATGAAGAACATCCGCATTTTTTACCATTGAAAATAGTTATCAGATGCAAATCGCCTGAGACGTATTTTTGGTCATAGCTCCGAGGATTTTGGGAGGATCGAAATGGGAATAGTACCAAGAGTTGAGGAATTTATCGAGACACGTGTGAGCTTTTGAAATAACTTTTTTTGGAATTTCGAAAGATCAATGATAAAGAAAACTTGAAAAAAAATGTCTACCTTAGGCGGAATCGAACCCGCGTCCTCTCCAAACCGGGCAGCTGCGTTGACCACTCCGCCACCGACGAAATTTTTCAACGCTTTACGTTTTTATAGTAACAGTGTTTTTTTTTTCAATGTTTCATTATCTTTGAGTTTATTTGAGCGCTTTTTAACGCAAATAATCAAATAAGTATAACGAATTTTGAAAAATGTAAAAAGAACGGGTTTTTTGGGGGTGTTTGTTTACTAAATTGTAAATATTTCGGATAAAAACAGACTTAAGAAAAAATTAAAAAAGGGGTCTAAGGGAATACCCTCACTACCTTACTTTTACTACCTTACATTACTTTAATATACGGAAATACCCGTTTTTCTACAATTCTAAATCTAAAGGGACCACTTACAGGTCACTATTATTAACCGATTTTTTTGTAGCTATACTAGGTATTTCCGTATATTAAAGTAATGTAGCTTATATGATCGTTGACCGATCGTCATGGTAATGGTGTTAAATGATACGGATGCATTCGAGTTGGAATTTCGAAAATCTAAGTGTAATTGTTTTTTTTTATGTATATATTGACACGTCATAGTGACTGCATCCTGCCTGATGGTAAGCAGCCGATGCAGTCCAAAATAATGAGACCGCTCTCCACCGTGGAATAAGCACGATAACGAGCGCTCCCATTCATGACGGCCTAATACTTTCACTTACATTTGGGTAAGTTAGCCGGTTTACCGGCCCCTTCTGGTTTTCGGCCATTATTTAGTTACCTATATATAATAAGAAATCTTTAGTCCACTCATTTAAAAAAAACGAAGACTCCTTAAATTTTCAAATGTACCCAACATCTCCCTACATTAGCAGCATTATAACTTTTTTCCGCAATTTGCTTTCGAACGTCAAGCAGTGAAAATGTGCATTTAAATTAGCAAAAAAAAAGTGAGCGCTAATTTTTGCAAGGTAAGTTACAACGTTGTATATGGTTTGGTAAATAAAGATGTTGTCAATGTATCCTGAAAATGAGTTGAATTTTTATTGAAATGGGTTAAATATTTGGGATAATAATAATTATTTGGTGGTCGGATAACTAGATGTGATTTTGAGAAACGTTTACTTTTCGGCCAGCCGGCCGAAAGGTGACTAATAACTAATAAATATAATTAATACATACATACAAGTATTAAAGAAAAACACGTTTAAATTAGTTAGTATTTGACGGCCGAAAACTGAGTCGTTTAAGGCTATTTTTCGGCATAGGCAAAACAAACGAAATAAAAAAACGGTGATAACATTTAATAAAACTGGATTATAAAAATTTACTTCTAGGCCATGTTTAAAATAAAAAGAGACCTGTTACCATAGAAATATAGTGCGACATAAAAGAGTAGAAATTAAATAATCCAGAACTAAATTCACTCATTTTTTGGCAACATTGATTATCTGTCATTAATGTCAAGTGGTTGTTCAACTCTGTCCGTGGTTACAATATAAATTGTTATTTAGTGATATTTCTACATTCCTGGATTTAAAACACTGATAACATGATTAAGACCATCCGTGGCGGTTCTCATATCATAATATATAAGGTTTTTTTTGCAAAGTTTGGCAAAATTTCAAGACGGAACTTTGTTACGTAATCTGGAGGATATTTACCAACGTACAGCAGATTATACTGATAAGTAAGTTATAAAAGATGTTTAAAATATAATTATCTAAAATATGCCTATACGCAATCGGCTAAATTCCGTGAAACAATCGGTATTTTTAAATATTTTTAAAAGTTTATGATATTACAAACAAAAATGTTGGTTAATATAGTTCGACTGGATAATCTTGAACTTTTTAATTTATTGGGACATTTTATCAAGGGTTAAGGGGTAGAATGTGGTATAGTAAATTATGTGGGTTGGCTTTTGAATCGAGTCGCCTGAATTTGAAGAAACTAACACTGTGGGGGGTCTAAGGGGTTCTTAAATAAAGGTTTATTAACATTTTAGCTGCCGCTGTTGCGTTAAAACATTAAAAAAACCACTTGAAAGTTTTATCAAAATCGGCTATAATCACAAAAAATTACTCGTTTTTAGGTTATACAGTACCATATTAACAGAACCGAAGCGGGGGGGGGGGGCAGCCCCCCACGAGGGGTCTAAAGAGTTAATTATGTTAGGTTAGTAATTATGTTGACCAAAAACGCGCAAGCCGAGCGAGCGAAGCGAGCGTGCCGCGGGAGCAGCCGGCGAAGCGCCAGAAACGAGGTTTTTGTAAATTGCCATATTTTTAAGAAAATAACATAACTTAAAAATTACTTGTCTGCGGCAGGAGGGGTAAGTGGGGACGGGGTACTCCTCTCTCCTCCCCTCCTTTTCCCCCACTCGATTCAAAAGTTTTACCAATTAATTTTATAACTCAGTCCATAGGACTGAACAATTTTGGTTTTTTTATGCATATATGTTTTTATTGTTCTAGATGTGTCTGAAAGTACTGCGCGGAGAATAGCTAAACAAGGCTCCGAAAATGGAGGAAAATTTTCGACTCCGGCTAAACACAGAAAGGGTCGACTTGCAAAGGAACTCGATGACTTTGATATGTGTGCAATCCGTCAGAAAATGATTTTTTTTACACTGTAAAAAAAGAAGTACCAACAATATGTAAATTAATAGCTCAATTAAGGCAACTATTGGCTATGATGGAAGCCGCGAGCATTTGCGAAAACTTGAAGAGTATCTGGACTATAATCTATTAGTTTTATATCTAAATAAAGATAAGTTATAAGTACAATGGCTGTTTTCATTACTACATACAAACTAGGTACTCAAATTAATTATTTTGACGACCTCCGTAGCCGAGAGGCGAGCACTCCGGACTTCGCGTCGCCATCTCTGAGGTCCTGGGTTCGATTCCCGCTTGGGTTAATGTAGAAAACCAACTTTTCTATATTATTTATTTATTTAATCTTCTTTGCAAAACAAAACTGCAAAAGGCGGACTTAACGCCACATGGCATTCTCTACCAGTCAACCGGTAAGGATAATGGTGACAAGAATTAAGGCGATGGAACAAAACAGTTAAAGTAATAAAATCAGATAAGTAATTTCTTAATACAAAACATAAATACAACATGTATTATAAACTACTTATATAAATATGATACATAAATATTAAGCATAAATAAATACATATTTATACATAAATAAATACATATTTATACATATACAAATACAAGAAATCAGATACTTTGTGTGACAATTTAGATCGCGTTAAAATAATGCTCACGCACTAGTCTTTTGAACTCCATTTTACTCTTGGCACGACGAATAGAAGATATTGTCTCGGATCTGGGTGTTGTGGTACCGTCGTTTAATAATTATTTGGTGGTCGGATAACTAGATGTGATTTTGAGAAACGTTTACTTATCGGCCAGCCGGCCGAAAGGTGACTAATAACTAATAAATATAATTAATCATATTTTTGTTTCTGATTTCTATAACACAAGTGCCTTAGCTACTTCTTTTATATCAGAGCAATGTGTAAGTGATGTTTTCCAATTATATGAAAATATTAAAAAAAAACAATTACAAGACCAATTTGCTCGACCTATCAGGGTTGCTATGTTAACGACAACAGCGCCCTCATTTATTTTCTACTCTTTTATGTCGCACTGTAAGAGTAATTAGTCAAACATTTTTATTATGAAATATAATTTATATAATTATTATATTTATTTATATAAAACAGAAAATAAAAAAACACAATAATACTTGTCCGAAAACTAACAAAAATACGCCCGAAAACTAAAATAGCTGGCCGATAACCGGCGATATCGCAACTTTTCGAGATTTTTTTTTATAATTAAATCATAATGTTCTACTTAGACAAAGCTTAGAAAAACGAAAATTGTTTTAGTTTAATGATTCAAAAAAAACTTTATACTTTACTTTTGTTTACTCACTGAATACGAAACAGGCTAAGTTACCCCATGGTTGTAAGAGAATAAAAAAATGTTATTCTCTGTGTTGTACAGTGTTATAAATTCGTATGTTATAATTTGACTTGTAAGTAATGTAGCTGTGTAATTTAAGGAAAGTTTATCTCGATAAAAAATTATTATTATTCAACTTGTAATGTGTTACCCCGCCGCTCGCTATTGCGTATGTGTATGAATGTACGGCCATAGACGCGCGCCGAATCATTTGCCGAGTTTTCACACGCGTTTAATATTCTCACTTGTAATTTTATGCCTTATTCAAAATAAATATTTTTTTTTCGTAAAGTTTTGTATTCATTTTTAATACTCCGATTCTTTCGGGGACTGCGAAATCTGTGAATTTTTATTTATCTAGTGTTGCTAAAACAAAAGAATTAACTACTAAATAAAATTGAGGCTTTCCCTATTTTGTACAAATATTCAAATTCATAACCGTATTAGTAGCCTAGTGTCGATGATTGATAATGGGTTCCGTGAAATAACTGAATGAACCAGGCGCGGTCGCACTGGAACGCTCACGGCATTTGCACGTGAATAATATGGGATGACCGGACTCACCAACCTGGCCTAATGCAGATTGTTGGATAATAACGATTTCCTTCTATAGAATATCCTCCTACGTTCAAACCGTCGCATAAAGATTGTTGTACAAACAATGCCGCCTTTCAAAGCACAGGGAGCTCAAGATACCTATAGATATTTGGTTACCCATCTACAGCCAGTGTCAATAACATATCTATCGGTTGTTTTGCCTACTATAGTTAGAAATTTCACATAATTTGTATGACTTTAGTAGGCAAAACAACAGATACCTAGGTAGGTTTTTAATTGCAGGCGCAAATGACTCGTTATTGCGAAATTTTCGACATCGCATGCAACCTAAACGCTCAATCCGTCTGCGTCGCATAGAGATCATTAAAAATCCGCAAGACTGTCCGATAATGTAGTTGTGTTTCATAGCCACACTAGTCGTGACGAGCGTTCGTGGGGTTAAAAGTGATAATGGGTTCCGTGCGATAAACGAATGAGCCAAAGCGCGGTCGCTTTAGCGCGCCGTACACTATTCCACATGCGATTTGCAACTGCGATGGCGTCACTCACGGTTACAGAATTACCGATAGAAATTGCTACATAGTTTTCGTGAAATTATATAAGCATTCAATTGTTATACATACATATAAATATACTTACGACTATTATCCCCGAAGGGTTAGTCAGAGACTAGACAAAGAGGACTGCAAAAGCAGTCCACTTCCACAGTCCAAGTTTCTCCAAATAATATACATTATGTAAATGAACGAAAGGCAAACCTTAAAACCGGTGGATGTTAAAAACGGGTATAATACAATGAACCACTTTTTGTTTTAATCCAATCACTTTTTGTGTTTATAGTTTTAATAAATGTAATAACTTAACCTCTTTCTCATCAGTTTAATAACATCCTGTGATGCAAGTTAAAGGTCATCACATTCATAATATTATAGCATTTAATATAAACTTTCTTAAATGTTTATCAATTAAAATCATTTGTAATGATTTTTTATGTAAAAATAAATTTGAAAAAAAATTAAAATTAATAACAACTGCACTGCACATGTCATCAGCGAGTTATGTGGCCCATCGCCGCTCTATGCTGTTAGATATTATCGCACCCTGAAAACAAAAGTGGCACTATGGCTAAATTATGCTTATTTATTTGCCTGTGTTTTTTTTAAATATTAAATTACAGTTTAACTATTTTTCTTTTAGTTATATACTGAACACAGGGAAATACATAAGCAATTAATTTATTTATAATGCCACTTTTGTTTTTAAGGTGCGATATGTGCCGTCTTTAACCTGTTAGCCGCCTTTTACGACAACCAAGGGAAGGGATGGTTTGGTAGTATTCTATTGATGAGTCGCCACTGCACAGCTGACACCACAGCATTAAGGTGGTAAAAGTCATATTAATCAACACCTTATACTTACCTACACTTGTTATTTATTAAAAGTACTATGTACGAGTATATTGATGTATGTATACTAAATCTTAAGAATAAAAGTAAAATATGTATAGGTACGAGTATTAACATAGTACTCGTCCATTATATACATGTAATCACGAATATTATCCCCGAAGGGTTAGTTAGAGACTAGGCAATGAGGACAGCAAAAACAGTCCTCTACCGTAGTCACTTTTCACCAAAGACCAACTGCTCAGCGTGACAGGTGGTGAGCCCATCGCCGCTCTATGCTGTTGAATGCTCTATGCTGTCTTTAGTCCGTTAGTCCCCTTTTTACGACAGCTAAGGGAAGAAAGGGGGTGGCAGTACTCTCTCACCGCTACGCTACACGGTTAATTTTCAACAACAACGATTTCTTTACAACAGCTATTAAAATGTAAAATTTTCCTGTTTTTGTAATAAAAAGTCTCAGTGAAAATTCGAACGATGGTGCCCCTACTTCGGTGATCATTTGTAGGGTTGCAGGCGATAATGGCAGCGACGAGATAGTTGAATGGGCCCACACAACTCACTGGCGTAACGATTTCCACCATGATGGTAGAGGTACAAGGAACGGCGTACTGAGCGCAAAATTGGTTACATAAGTTCAATCATTTATGAAAACAATGAAAATGATCGTGTTTGTAAGTAAGGCCGTACACCAAAGTTAACACAGGTCACAAGTTTCAATTCACATATTGAAAAAAGGCACCGAAACCATATAATTATGCCGGAACGTACTTTTGACGCCATGCATCGAGGGACTCTAAATGTCAGTAAAACATTACTGGGAATGGAAAATGACGAACTATGTAGGCTAATCAAATTAATACAAACCTGTTCATACCGACATACCGAGGCTTGTTTTGGTAATCAAATTAATGACAAGACCACCATTTTTATTGGTCGAGTCGACGAGTAGTCAGCACGCCCCGGTTATGGCTAACGTAACCACCATCAAATTAAATCATCAGCTTATAAACGTCCCACTGCTGGGCACAGGCCTTCTCACATGGGGCGGTTAGGCCATAACCAACCACACTAGCCCAATTCGGGTTACCAACGTAACAACTATCCTACTTCCTACTAATATTCTAAACAATAAAAATAATATTATATACGCGAAAGTTTGTAAGTATGGATGGATGTTTGCTACTCTTTCACGTAAAAACTACTGAATGGATTTGGATGAAATTCGGCAAACAGATATAATTATTTATTTATTTATTTATTCAGCATACAATGTGGACTTACAGCTAAACCAAAACATTCACATTGGGCAATTTACCTATACAAAAAAACAATTTCCAATAAATGCAACTAACAGGGTCAGCATGGATGTCGGCGTCTTGGACACATTGCAAGAAACGGTTAATAAGAGCTATAGCCCTAGGAGTGGGCGCATTACAAACATGCCGCGTGCGCAAAGCAGAAGGTAGTGCTAACAGGTCGTGCCGACGACGTAGACCAACACGCACATAATTCTGCGGAACGTAGTAGCCAATAGAATTTAGCACTGTGGGGTTATCCACCTTATTTCGCAGCAAAAAACAATAATGCATTGCAAGCAAGAGTTTACGCCTGACTTCTAAAGTTACAAGGCCTACCATGCCTGTTACAAATAATGACGGGAAAAGGAAGGAGTAGTAACCAAAGGATCTTTTATAAAGGTACCTAGCAAACTTTCTCTGTAGTCTTTCAACCTGAAAATTGCACCAAATTCCAGCACACTGCGAACGTATGCATTATAAAGCATAACAGCGACGCCCAAATTACAAAACTGAGCAGCGGACCTACAAATAAACCCAAGGATCTTGTTTGCTTTCTTACAAATGGTCTCGATATGCTCACGGAAGCTAAGCTGACTGTCCATTATAACACCAAGATCTCGAATTGTGTCAACTTTCCCTAAGACATTTTTATCCAAAGTATACTCATAAGTAATAGGTGTCGGGGACCTAGAATAGGTGACCGTTTTACATTTTGAGACATTAAAGTTCAAATTGTTCGTCATCACCCATTGCAAAACTGCATCAATATCACGCTGGAAGTCTATACAGTCTGAGATGTTACCTATTCTGTGAAATAACTTCATGTCATCAGCAAACATTAAACATTTAACAGTGCTCAGCACGGTCGGAAGATCGTTAATCATTATTGTGAACAGGGTAGGCCCCAAAATCGACCCTTGACTAACACCAGACCTCGTGTAGTAGTCATCCGAAACGTAACTGCCCAATTTGACATATTGCCTACGGTTTCGTAAATAGTCCGCAAGAAATTTAAGGAGCCTGGGAGAGAAACCAAGACAAGAAAGCTTAGTGAGAAGAACATCGTTATCAACCACGTCGAACGCTTTCCTTAGGTCGAAATAGGCAGCGTCAACTTGGTAGCCCATGTCCATCTGAGTCGTGACGTAGTCCACAAACACAATCTGATTCGTAATAGTGGAGCGGGCCTTACGAAATCCATGTTGCGAGTCATCAATAAGATGGCTAGTTTGGTTCGTAATGCTTATAGTAATGATGGTTTCGAAAACTTTTGCAAAGGTACATAGCACGGCAATAGGCCTCTGACAAGTTACGTCAGCTGAAGAGCCACTCTTAGGGACCGGAGTTACACTTGTTACTTTCCATTTAGTGGGATATACGCAACTTTGCAAGCACAAATTGTAGATATATAGAAGGGGCGATTCTATTGCACTAAAGCAGTCTTTGACTAAAAATCCTGGTATGCCATCAGGACCGACGGCTGAAAAAGGTTTGAGTCTTTTAACAGCTTTGCGTATATCAGAAACAGTGACTCGGTCAAGTTTTACACATGTTGCAGTTAAAGGATGAGAATGAGCCGCACACTCAGCAGCTTGAACGTCTAGTTGAGGGGCATCGCTTAAAAATAGTTCGCGAAAGCAAAAGCGGCTTCTTGACCCGCTACACTTGTACCGTTATATGTGTATTCACGTGGTTGCATTGTGCTCTTACGCTTATTCTTGATATGGGCCCAGAATTTGGAAGGATTATGGTGAATATCACGTTCAATAGATTGCAGATACTGGTTATGAGCAACGTCTATTAAATCTTTAACCTTGGTCCTATAGTATTTAAACATCTCACGATTACATTCGAGCCTATTTGCCTTATAGCGTTTAAGATGAAAATATTTAGTTTCAATACAACGAATGATTTCCGAAATAAACCAAATAGGATAACTATAATTTGCTCTTTTATTATTATTAAAGTTTAATCTTTTTAAAGGAACATATTCACTAATAATTGAATTTAATTTAGAATAAAATAAAGCTACAGCTACATTTACACAACCTTCATTGAATACGTCAGTCCAATCTACATTAGAAATCGCTGAATATAAACCATAAAAATCAGCTTTTTTAAAATTCCAACTAGGGATATCCAACCTGTCAAGGGCGTTAATGTCGAATTGAGATAGTCGTTGGTGATTAGGAAAAAATCCACAAGGCCTGGATAAAGCTACTGCCAACGCAGGATGGTAAGCATCGATCGGCACGAGCGGCTCAAAACTTTCACTTACGCATACTGTATCATCTTTGATATTTGTTAACACTAAATCCAAAAGACCTCCACGCCCATTACTGACCCCATTGCATTGAATCAAGTTACAAAATTCAATAAAACAATCAAATTCATTTTTAACACTCATATTGCAAGAATTGAGATTAAAATCTCCAATAATAACAATATCTAGAGACGAATATTGACAAACAGCGTTCTCAAGGCAAGCTAAGACATCAAGATACTGTCTTTCTGTAGAACTAGGTCGTAAATAAACCACTCCTATAAGTAGCTTAACATGTTTCCAGGTAACTATAACAAACAGTAGCTCCTTGTCATCGCTCAAGCCGTCTATATCATTAACCAATTGTACAAAATAGTGGTCTCGCACTGCTAAGAGAACCCCTCCACAACCAACATCCCCCTTGCGGTCTTTACGGACCACTACAAAACCTGAAGGAAAAAGTTCAGAGTCACTTACTGAGCTGTTTAAAAATGTTTCAGTCAAGGCAATAAAGTCAGATGGACAAGAGCTGGACACATTATTAAAAAATGCTGTAGTTTTGCTTTTTAAACCTCGAACGTTTTGATAGTATAAATCAATAACTTTTGGGTCTCTATGCTTTTTCCTTGTGGCTACTTTTGGGGAAATTCTGGGTGCTTGAACGAAACTTCTGCCTCCAAGGTTTTATGCAGATACCTTCAGGCCAGTTTTCTGGTGACAAAATTTTGTTAGCCGACTTCGGTGGGACCCCGAGCTTGAATGATGCATAATGACCGCGGGCCTTCAATGCTTCGGTTGTACATGCATCAGAGCCGCACAAAGATGTCAGATGGTTATGTACTTGATCTTCAGTAGTGCCTAATTTGACATAGTATAAATGCAAGAACTTCTTTTGCTCGGATGCTTCAAGCTGCGAAACTCCGGGGGCAGCAGTGCCACGTATCACTCCCACAGGTGATCGACGTTTTTTATTATTTTCAATCCAACCACCATTGGACGAATCTATAGGATCCATAGGATGTTCATGCTCAGGCAAGGATACAAGCTGTTGGTCTTTGGTCGAACTAGACGTTCCAGCAGAGCTCCCATGCAATGAAACCTGTTTTAAGTACGCAGGCTGTTTTAAAGTGGACTTTCTTGGCATCTTGACACCGCTCACATCTGGAACCTTAACAGCTACTGGATTAAGTCCAGCGCATGCCTCTAGATTTTGACTATGTTGCAGACCCGCAATTTGCTTTTCAATTAACGCTAGACGAGCAGCTACTGCCGATTCAACAACAACAGCAACACGCTCTTCCACAATTTTGCTAATTAGATCTGTAAGGCGTTCATCAATAGCATGCTGAAGCTCCTCACGCATAACTGCTCTTATGTTAGCAAGACAAATGCTATCTTCAATACAGGAAATCTCGTTCACAATTGTGGAATCCTGACTTGACAACTGTTGCCTACACTTGGTGTTTACGTAGTCTCCTCCTATAGGCGTTTCACCAAGTTTGGATGTTAATATAAAAGAAGCCTCACTCGGATTGGCACCTTCAGACACCAAAGAGTCATCCGCAATCTGTAGGGGGCTCATTCGGGTGCGCGGCGGTATGGGACCTCGCGCTGCTGAGCTGTGTGCTGCCCCAACGGGGGTATTCACATTGCCACACTTGGGTTCCCTACACACACACTCTTGGCATTTCCATAAGGTTCCTTTTTTACCCGTCAGGGTATTTAAGAAGCGCTCCTCCGACACATTAGCACACTTTAAGTCATAAGTGCGCGCACATTTACAGCATACCAGATATTGCATGGAGCTGATAGTTTCAATGCAGCCGGCACATACAATCGTTTCGCTTGCCATCGCTAACAGTCAAATTAACAACAAGTCGCTCGTTAATCGCAGCGTACAGTGGTAGCGGTGGTGATTCACGACGGGCGGGCGATACGAACGATACTTTCGGCCGCGCCGCGTCAAGCCACCGTAGCCGAGCGAGTAAAGGTTCGCTACTCACGTGAAAGGTCCGGAGATCGAACCCACGGTGCGCAGCAACTTTTCGTTATTTGAATTCTATATTTGTGAATGTTGGAGTCTTCAGAAACGGCGTGGCGGATTCCTGAGTTCTGCAGGGGCGAAACCCGGGGCTCCAGAATAGTTAAAAATTAATATTGAATAATTACGTGACCAACTACGATACGTCTGCTCACAACGAAATTTGCGCGCCGAGTTAATAAGCTGGATTAACACATATAATACTTTTTATCCCGATATTCTCACGGGAACGGGAACCACGCGGGTGGTACCGCGAGCGGCCGCTAGTAATTAAATAATTGTACAGGAGGATATTTTTATAGTTTCCCATATGCAGCCCAGCCCAGCTGTATCCTTCTGTTGGCCTCTTTGAGATGAGAGTGGCCGCGGATCGTGCTCAGTGGCGTGTTCTTAGAGAGGCCTATGTCCAGCAGTGGACGAGTATAGGCTGATGATGATGATGATGATGATGATATTTTTATAACCAGTTAAAACTTTAACTAAGAGGCTGTGGTGGCTCATTAAAAGAATACTACTGAACCATCTCTTCCTTTGGATGTCGTGAATGGTGACTAACGGACTAAAGACTGCACATGTATGCAACAGCCAAGAGCGGTAATTGGTGAAACGAAAACACAGAGGACTGATTTTGCGGTCCTCATTGCCTAGTCTCTGACCAAAGACTATAGGTCTCTGACTAACCCTTTTAGGGGGTAATAGCCATAAGTACCTATGCATATGTATGTAAAACTTTAAGTGTCTTACAAATAAACAGAGAATAAGGTCAGAATAGTTATTCCGTGTTTTTTTTACTCTAATTAGAAATTACGTTTACATGATAGGAACAAAACATGGAATAACTATTCGTAGCTTACTCTTTGTTTATTTGTAGGCACTAAATCTCTAAAGTTCTACCTGGTTTAAAACTGAAACTGGCTTGATGTGCTTTCATTCTTTTTGGTCGTGGGTAAATAGGGAATTATTCTTTCAAGGGCAAAACGATCACAAAGCCGGAACAAGATTGTTAACCTTGTTATATATAATTTAATACAAAAGATTATAGTCTAGTTCCCTTCTTTTTCATGCCAAGCAGTCATATCTCCAGATGTCAACGAGTGCCGGCATGCATTGTTTATGTACAGAAGAAAAATAGATTAAGAACCTAATTTGAACAACCATCAACTATTTTAATAAAATCAACGTTTAAATTTTGTTTATAACACTTTTTAAGATATTAAGTATACATACCCCGGAGTCGTAGGTGGTTAGGTATATGTAAAAAAAAACATTCTGTATTTTATGATACTTACCAACCGAAGGAGTCATTAATATTAATTATGTTTTAAGACACATAAACGTAATATCTTAAAAAAAGTGTTAAAATTGCCTTGTCATTTTGACACACTGGACATTCTGACAATTGGCCTAACATACCCCGGAGTCATACCTACCGTCCGGCTCAAGCAGGTGATTTTTCAAAAAATCTTTAATTGCAGTTTTAATTATTTTTGAAAACAAAGGAATGTTTCCTTTCAGTAAAATTTGTCATAATCAATATTAAGGGTACCAATTTTCCTCCAACCACGGTCTTTTTTTTCCACCCTGTATATTCCGGTGATTGCTCATGGCGGTCCTGGATCACCCTGACAGCACATGAAGGGAAGTACAGGGGACATACTGACATTTCTTAGAGCAGTATTACTTGAATCTTACTATGCAAAATTCGTATGGGCATAGAAAGATTTTAAGTAATACTGCTTTAAGGGTTGTAAGGCCCCAGGAGTTTTTAGTGGGTCTCTTTGGGGGGTGAGTCCCATTAAACCATCTGCGACACCTCAGGCGCAGTGCTTTGCGTAATTCATATTCTCCTCTATACGAAAAGGTACGTTCGATTAGCTGATTCATAAACTCTACTTTAAAAAAAATACGTTATTTTTGTCAAGTCGGTCAATACCTAAAAGGAAAAAAGTAAAAATACATTAAAAGAACTACCGAATCAAACAAATACAAAGTGTTTTTAGTTTGTTGGTGCAATAATAAAGTTTAATTTGTATATTTGGTTTAATGTATTGACCAATTTCTTAAACACTGTTGTTAATTTAACAGTTATGTACCTACTTCTTGTAGTAAGTTGGATTATTAACTGATAATTGTTTAATGGTTCGGTCGTAACACCATAACATATACACATAATAACATAACACCAAGCACAGTAAAGATACGTGCTTACTGTGCTTTGTTTTATAAAACCACCTTATAACTTGTCTAAGGGTTTGACTGAAGCGAGCGACAACAAATCGGGGACATGCATGGGATCATGGTTCACTCCCCCATAGTCACGTTAAACGTGCGCTAAACTATTGACGTGAGCTCTTATCATAAAAGCGGAAGACTTATCTGGGCGGCTTAAAATTAGACAATCATACCAATATTAATGTGTTAACACATCAGTACACCAATAAAAACCTTTAAAAAAAGTTGTCACAAATCGTTACAGAACATTGAGTTAAATAAAAGTTAGGACATACCCATGAAGCAGGAGGATATCTCGGGAACGGTGCGATCTGCTTCGTTGCGATATTACTCGGCAGGTCATGCTTTAACCCTCTTTTGAGCCGCTGTTTTCTTCTCTCCCTCGATTTACTTCTTAGCATTAAAGCTGCCTGCATGCTTGCCAGTTTTGTGGCCTTAAGAAAACGCGGACAGGAGACTAAGCCTACAGCTAGTGCACGACACTACGCGCCTAGTTATGTACACTTATAACAATTCGAACCGTTATCACTTATCACTCAACGTTATCGTTATTAACAGTTATTGCACAACGTTATTTTTTAAAATTTGATATTCGAGCAAATTGAATACTACGCTAGCGCGACTACCCTACTAATTGAACCTACACTTTTTAATCTCCTATTCTTCTTTTTTATTATTTTATTCGTATTTACACATTGAACTTCAATATCCTTCTAAAGTCCCATCACAGTAGTAATTACTTTTATTTATTTCAATCAGAATGATTTTTAGAATTTGTTAGAAATAGGCACAAGAAAGGCGCGAAACTATATTAAAAATTTATAATTTATTTTAGTCTAATTGAACGTTTTATATTTTATTTAATTTATAGTGGTCGTTACCTTATAATTACGATATGTATTGTGAGAATAAAATACGTAATGGAAGCAAGCGCAATTTGGCCTTCAGTGTTAATTTATTATTTATTGTTATTTAATGAACGATGTCTCTTTTGCAACTCCGATAACTTTGTCACTCATGTTTCGTTCCGCACATCAAGTTGCAGTCTTTGGTTCTTTGACACCTGCCATCTAACGCTACATTCAGACGAGTATCGCTGTTTCATGGCCGGCACACTTTTGTCACTTGGTTTGATAACACTTTCGTAAAACACATATTATTGCTGGAGTCCTTTTAAACACACTTAAATAAAGAGCAGAAATAAAATGGCGAACAATTAGCGATTATTGCTACATATCTTTATATGACGTCAAAACTGCCTACGACATAGTTGCATTGCCCCATTTACAAACATGCGTTACGTAATAAAAACAGCTTAACTACTAAAAATATTATTTTTAAGACATCCAATATTAAAATACATAAAACATTTACAAAAGAGCTCTATGGCAATAATCATAATCAAAATAAATATCAATGTGAAAAGTTTGTAAATAATTTCATTAAGGTCAAATCTGAATTTCATAGAATAGCGATGTTATTGACTAACTATAACAAACTTTCCGCTGCCATAGAGCTTCACATAGCATGCTTAAACTAAACGACATTAACACAACGTCAACCAGGCAGTATACCTCGACGACGTCGCATGGCGAGTGTGGCTCGGAGACAAAGCCGGGGACGTTTCGCGGGGGCGCGGCGAGGCGCGACTCCCAGTGCTGGCAGGAGTATGCGCGAACGCCGGACGGCGCGGGGTGGAGGGGGCTGTGCGCGTGCGGGCTCGGCGGCGCGGGCTGGCGGCCGTGCTGGCGCGCCTGTGGGCAATTTAACATACTGTTAGTTTTCGTATATGTTTCGAGCAGTGGCAACTGCGAGTTGTGCCCTTCGTGAAACGAGAAGTGAGCGAGCTTGACAGCTCCGGTTACCTATCTGGACAATAGGCAGTGAACTACACGTGTTCACGGGGAAACTCTCCCGAGACACTAGTCTTATGAGTACCGCGGGCACTGATTTGGCGTCAAGACCTAACGCAGATGGTCTCCTGCGCGAGTAGTTTACTGGCGCAGGAACGTCTGGCACTTCTTGCATAACCTAACGGTGGTCTCGAGGTGCCAGTACAAATAAAACTTAGTGATGTAAGGAAAGGGGATGTTAGTTTTCGTATAATGTATAACTACTTCTCGTACAATCTAAATAGCTTTATCATAATCACTGTCACTTGTCAAATAGTGTAAGTTCGTGAATGTCCTTTTCGTTTTAAAGCAATGCCTTGTTCTTTACAAGATACCTACTAGAATCTTCATAAAAAAGTATTGTTTAGTTTCACAAAGTAATATCAAATAGGTAATAATAACGGGCCTTAATCGTATGAAAGATAAAATTTTTACAGTAACCTATGTTTATAATACCTATGTCAAAATCAAGCTACAGAGGAACCACCATTGAGTCAAGTTTCAACTTATGTGTCTAGGAGATAGATGTAGTTGCCGAACAAATTATGGTCCAGTCCTTAGTGATATGATAACCAGAGGTCGGAAACAGGTAGAGTTGTTTGTGTACTTTCACTGATGTCATACAGCGAAAGAATAAAGTGGATATGCCTCAAATCCCGAGATTAATTTTAAAGAGCAGAAAAAACCTGACGAGTCTAGGCTAGAAGCAAAAATATTTACGTATTTATTAAAAAGGCGAAGAATAAGTATGAGAATTTGCTTAAGACTATTAATAATTTGTATTGTTTGTCTTATCTATCTCTGAGGTTTTTATTATTATTTATTTGTAATATTGTTAGAAATCCCGGGAAGATCCATATTAATGTCAACATTTCGATACAAGTACATAAATAACTCTACCTAATTCCGACCTCTGGTGATAACTATAGCCAAGGCTAGGCAAAATACAAAATTAAGTCATTAATTGAATGACAGCTGAAGTGGAGGAGGAGAGTGGCATGGCCACTACGACCATTCACAATGCTGTCGCCTACTGCACCGCTGCCGCTGTCATCTAACGTAGGTTAAAGCGCTATTTTTGTATATACTTATATAAAATTTGCGCTTTAACCTAAAATAACTAATGACGGGCCGTAACCGTCGCAGCGCCGTTACCGACTGCAGTGACCTCTGCCGGCCGTGGTCAACGTGCCGTAGTGTCAGAACCCTTCATCATGGTGAGGATGAAGGGTTCTGACACAAACTCCTTACACTTCAGAATTCTTACAATGTATTAATTGCTCACCTTACGGCCCGCTAGCGACGCGCCGCCCGCCGCCGCGTACATGCACCGCCGCCGCGGCCCGCTCACCTAGCGCGGCCCATCGCCTATCGCGCGCGCGCTCTCACCGACAAGATGGCGCGCGGCGCCGCCCCGCCGCCGCTCCACCGCATCCGTTCAACTGACACACACCTATAGCCGATAACGTTGCAACGTTAAACGTTATTTTTCACATCACTCGTTTTGTAACACTTCAAACAGTTAAGATTAACAGTTAACACAATGTTATTTTTAACATTATTACAATTTGGAAAATATGTATGCATCTTCCTTAATTGCATTTAGATCTGATTAATTAGGCACCTGAAAGATAAAATAATCTACATTTTAATTATTTGATAGACTAGTAGGAAGTAAACACATAACAATACATCATCATAAATCATCATACGAGTAAATAGTTCTAACATGTTTCCACTTTTAGACCGACATGATTGCAATAAAGTACTAATGCAAAGAATACAGTTCAAACTTTTTCAGTGACAATATTCTTTCTAATATTTTGAGTTTCAATATGAAGAAAATATTTAACGTGGTTACAAACTAGTTGAGTCATACTGCGACTAAGAACTTTCGGCCACTCCTCCAAAAGGTCTCCTTCAAACGACAGGATAAAATGAAATGTAAACCGTATCTATATACATCTATCGGAACATGTCATGGATACGGTACAACGAGTACTTTATAAAACAAGAAGAAATGCAACGTTATTATAAATTAGGTTTATCCCAAAATCGTAAAGCCTTAATCTTAGCCAGCTTATGTACGGCCCATTTTAAGTTATAATTGTGCAAAGCCTATAAGGCTGCTAACTAGAACACAACTTTAATGGAACTTGCCGCCCTGCGGGGCCATTTCGACCCACAGCAATCTAATTTGATGTAAGCAACTCAATTTTTATAATTACACAGGTTAGAAGTCGAATTAGGTCGTTTCAAAATTATAGTATAGGTACATGGCTGTATTCTAAGGAACCATGTCATCAATTTAGTAATTTTACAAATAAGTAAGTGAGTATGGTGTATACCTTAGTAAATGTGTGCAATATTCTTCTTTATCATAAGGTGCTTGTATGTGGTGTGATACGTTAGTGTTTAAGAAAAAAAAGGTAATCATATTAACGACACTTACAAACTCTTTTCAAATAAGACTAATTTCAAACCAAACGAAAGAATCTGGTTTCTTTTAACAACCAATTGAGGTTTAAGTCAGTATAAATGTTACCTGGTTTCTTTTAAAAATCAACTGAGGGTTTAGTCAGTACACATTACGGTACCTGTATCAAGTTAAATCAATACTTCGGACTAGCTAACAACTGCATTTTAAGGGGCAATCGGGGTTTCTCCCTCGAGTGCTCACGGCCCTGTACCGACCTACCACAATCTAAATTAATGCCAGCTAGTACCGCTTTGTAGGATTTCTCCACGACGCCTCTGGGACACACCTATGAAGTAGGTTCTACACCATTATCACACCATTGTTACTCCTAGTACATACTTAGTTCGCGGTTAGTTGATCATACTATGGTAATTATTTATTCTGTGCTATGGTTTGCGTGGGAAGTCGCCTTTGCTGTGTAGCGGCTAGATCCACCTATATCGACAACCGGTCAGGACTTTAATTCTACTATTTTGGATGTTTTAAACATCTACGATCGTATCTCAGTGGCTTGGACCATACAGTTACCTCTTAGAGCTGAATTACTTTGATATTACTATGCAAAATTCGTATGGGAATTCGCATAGTAAGATTGTAGTAATACTAAGTTGGTGATAAGGCCTAAATTTTTTGACGTTTGGACTATAAACTGTGTCGCGTAGCGGTGAAAGAATACTACTTCCCCCTCTCTTCCCTTGGGTGTCGTAAAAGACGACTAAAGTCTGCACATACATCCAACAGCTTAAAGCGGCGATGGGCTCACCACCTGTCACGCTAAGCACAGGTGCAGTTGCTATTTGGTGAAAAGTGAACTATGGCAGAGAACTGCTTTTGCGGTCCTCATTGCCTAGTCTCTGACTAACCCTTCGGGGATAAAAGTCGTGATTGTGTGTACCTATATGTAATTAGGGACGGTTTAAAAATAACTGCATCGCACCCTGACCTCTAACTAATTTAATTTATTTTTTTATTGGCAACGGGTAAGCGCTTGGCCTTCATCTCACCTGATGGTAAGTGACGATAAGGCCGAAGGTGGAAGCGCGCTTCACCCGGAATCCTCAACCACTGAGGAACTGGCTATCTTATCTCTAACTGCCGGAACACAACAATGCTATAAACATCGTTGTTATGGCGACAGACTTAGATAAGATGGTGGTAGCTAGCCAGGTGGACTTCACAGCCCTACTACCAACCAAAATTTACAGCGAGTTTCCCTTGTTACGTTTTATTTTGCACTATTTGGTTGGCGATAGGGTTTGTTCTAAGTCCACCTGACTAATTATTAACATCTCATTTAAGTATTGTGGCCATAACAACAATCTTAAGCTACAGGTTTCTTCCGATAGTTACAGATAAGATAGCCAGTACGGCGTTAGTAGATTTTAGGTAATAATACCTCGGCTTCCGGTAAAGATTACATAAATATACATTTCAACACACTTGAAGGGTACAGGGGAAAAAGGTTCTTTGTCAACTTTTCACTCAAATTGAGTTAACAATGCCATCTATTGCAAAATTAAAAAGCTTCTTGGCTATATCAATAAAACACGCTAAAAAAGGTCTAGGTGCAAAAGGGAATCAAAATAAAATTGTATGGCTGCATCAAAGAAAGATCAATGTCATCCTTGTTCCAGAAAAAAGGATCATTGTCTATGGACATTGAACTTTTTTGTCGTTAGTTTTGACAGCTGGCTGTCCGTCAGTTGTTCATTTCATGGCGGTGTTTTCGCGCTATTTTTGCAGTTTCTCCCGTGTTCTTTTAGCAACAACACGTGTTGTGAGACTCTATTTTAACTCAATCTACCGCACAAAACTAAATATATTTTTTAAATAAGTTTAATATACTTACTTATAATATATTATTATATAATATTCTACATACTTGAAATTGGCTTAATGTTAAACGCGAAGCCATTAATTAAGATTAATAATAATAAATTCGCGCTATTTACTTCCTGCGATATTTTGCATAAATTTTATAAACTATAATTGAGTAATTAAAAACATTAAATAGAGTTACAATTGAAAATGCATAAATACTAAAATTGTAAAAAAGATTATTGTCAATTGACTATGATCTTTGTTGAAATAATGTTGTGATTACATTATTTATTCATAACAGTAATTATACCTAAAAAAATAATGAAGAATGCAAACCCCAATTATAATATACCTAAGCTACATAACATAGTTTTAAGTGCCACTGTATGAAGGTGTTAAATAAATAAGGTTACAAAGAAAATAAAGGTTTTTCTTTTTTCTCACAATAATTCACATTTGACAATGACCCTTTTTTGCTCGTAAAGTGAGCCTTATTACATCGTTCTTAGAGCCATAAACCGAACTATAACACACTTGCGTAATAATAAGATAGCCAGTTCCTCAGAGTTGAGGATTCCGGGTGAAGCGCGTTTCCCCCTTCGGCCTTATCGTCACTTATTATCAGGTGAGATGAAGGCCAGGCGCTTACCCGTTGTAGAATAAAAAAATATATATTGCACACTAGTGCATAATAGAATTATCCCTACAAAGTTAATTTAACTGCAAATTATATGCGGGTAAACAGAGCATTTTCAATTTAACCGGGTAATACAGTTTTCTTTTTGTAACAAAAACGAGGGTTTATGCCGCTGAAAATCCATTTACATATTTGGAATAAATAAATGTGTCCCTAATTAACATATGCAATCAATCTTTTTTAAAAAAGACAAACATTTTTGTGAATAAATTAACTATTTTAAATAAACACGGAGTAATTTACCAAATTATTTATTTTGTCAATAAACTAACCTTAATAAAATTCGTAACATTATTGATTAATTTATTATATTTTAATATCTGCATGTAGGCTGTTTTTTGCCCTTTGCCTTATTACTTATTATTATTGTTGTAATAAAATCCTCGGCTCCATTATGCCCTCGTCTTCGGCTCGGGCTCATAACCCGCCTCGATTGTAATGACCAACATTGCACACTAGTATCATAATGTACTTTTATTATACAACACAAAACACTTTTGACAAAGAAAAAGAAAAAAGTAGTTCGTAGTAAGAGGGTACAATAAGCATTATCATTTTAAATTAACTTTATGATTGTTACCGTTTATCTACACTGCCGTACTTAAGCTAAAAAAGGGTTAACCCTCGTTTGATCAATTTTGAGTTAATAATGCAAAGTTACAAAGCGCAAAATTCTTTACATTTTGATCTAGGTACCATACCTGTATCATTATTAGTTATAGAGATACAGCTTGTCGGTGAACAGTTAAGTGACACTATTTTTACGATTTACTTAATTAAAAATCAGCTAAGCCACAATACTAGTCTATAAGGGGGCTAAAGTATCATAACTTAACGAAGTCTAGATATTTTTGTAAAAATTGCTTAGCTTTAATAGGGTTATTCATTTATGCTAGACTTAAATTAAGTTAAGGGACTTTAACCCTGCTAAAGGCTAGTATATTTTAAGCTAATTTATGTACAAAACTAAACTATAAATAGGTTAACAACAAAAACTGAATTACAAATCAGTTAAGATCCTTTAACCCTTCTTATGCCAAGTAAAATAAATTCATTTTAAACACGTCATCCTTGGTTTAAAAAAGATTAAGCCTCATTAATAGGCTAGAACACAGTTATCTGCAGTTGCATCTCGTGCCACGGACGCACACGGCAGTTGCAATAATTGTCAATATTTGACAATTATTGTATTATGTATTGTTAAGTATATGTATAATTGACAATATTTGTCAATTATTGTCAAATCTAATTTCCATTAGAGTATATTGTTCTATCTGTGATTTGGCCGGAGAGTCTACGAGCGGCGAATTTCGTCGCGTTCCCGCTAAAACACAATGTCTCGTAATATGGAAAGGTAAGTCATTTCTTGAATATAGGTTTTTATTATAGACATTATGATTTTACTTGTATAGCTTGACCACGACCGCTGTACCGCTGCTGCCATACATGTTAGTAGGTATGTACTTGCTGCCATACAAGTTATATATACAGCTATGCGATTCTTTAAGCGACATATAGACGCTGCGCGCATAGGTGTGGTCATAGATCTTACAGCCGTCACATCTTTGCTGCAGTCACGGCTGTGATCAAAGTTGAGGCTGTTTTATTTACAGAATACCAATTGTATACCTACAAGAAAGGTCAAAGAAGTGTTTCCCTATCACGCCGCGCGCCGATTACAGCCGTGCGGAGCTTGTGTCGAACAGCGTTGAAAACTATTTATAGGTACGTACATTTTCAACTACATAATAGCATCTTCAGGATGAAACAAAACACTAATTTATCTAAAACTAAATACTCGCGGGTGGAGCTGTGCACAAATATTAGTAATCTTCCTAAAAACTATTACCTACGTTTGTTCAAAAAGGTAATTAAATAGCATTTACAAATTAATTATTATTATTGTTGATTGATTTTATTATGAATTCCATTTGAAATAAATAATAATGTTTTAGTGAACAAAAGCCATGGCAAAAGAGAACAACAAAATTCTAACATTTCGATTTTAAAAACATCTCAAAATCCCAAGGAAAGTAAAGTATTATGGAAGTCATACGTTGTTTGACAAGTTTTATTTATCTTTTTATTAATAAATGAATGGAGGATTTTCACAATAACTAAAATACCTACCTGTACCTATACTTAAATATGAAACGTTTTTTTTTTGTTTTAGATGACTTGATGGAAGAACTTTCTAATTGGTCTTTGGAAAATACGTTTAAGAAAACCATTCATGAGACTGTTAATGATGAATCGGAAGTTAATCTTGACTACAATAGCGACGATTCTGTTAAGGACAAAAATTATGAACCTAATAAAGATAACTATGATTCAAGCTGTAGTGAAATAAGCAATTTATCAGAACAAACAACATTCTAATCGTGTATATCAAGTGAAAAGATGCATATTTTCTACAGAAAAACTTCAGACACTTCTTGATAAAAAAAATGGCAATTACCTGTGACATGTCACATATCCTCACTATCTGAGAACGACGGTCCAGTAAATTTAGATAATGACTGAATTAGTAACATTAGAAAATCTTATAGGTCCTACAAAGGAATCATCTGACAGTGCTAATCACTTTCTACCTTCTACAAAGAAGCCATGTCTGGAGACTGTTGTAGGCGTCAATGTAATTGCAAAGGGTTATACGAGCAGTGATTCTGATAACGAATAAAGTTTTATCTAACCACAACAATAAAAATATTGCAAAACTATAGTTGTCCATAAACCAAATAACTGTGCCTAATATTTGATGCTTCACCCAAAAATGTTGTTGATTCGAGGGGAGTTGACAGCTTGAATCGCGATTCAAATATACCTACTTATGGTATCATGGCTTAATGGGACAATTAATTTGCCAAATTCAATAAATAGCAATAACACTCAGAAGACAGGTACAAATAACAGCTATGAGTCAGGAATGTCGCAAAAAGTATAAAAGAAAGTTGTGACTCCAGCTAAATGGAAAAGAAAAAACGCAAGCAAGTTAGCGAGATTGCAAGGATCTCCGTATCATTCTACAATGGCCAAAAAGAAACCTGATGATGTAGGGAGTCGTATGCTCAAAGCTCATTGTTCATGCATAATTTACTTTTAGGTCACCAAGAACATACTTATATCAGACGTATACCATCGTTAGAAGTTAAAACCATAAAGCTGAATTGAAACATAAAATTACAGTGCAGTCATATACATTGTCAGCATTAATCGTACAATAATATAACGTAAACAAAGTACTTCATAAACTATATTATTTCAGATATAAAGTCGGATTTAGGCAAAAAAAATATTTTTATTATTATATTATTAAAGATTTAAATGAGTCTTTAAAAATATTAAAGGTAAGAATGGTTACCATAAGTAAAACCCAAAAAACTGTTACATATAATAGATTTTGTATTAAAATTTGACAAAAATATTTTAAAATTTTGTTTGGCTCTCTTGAAAACCTGACTTTTTCTAGATACGACCTTATGCTTTTCATGTTCAGAAGTATTTAGTATGTAATGTTGTGTGACTACGTAAAATTTTATGGATCTAATTTTGATAATTATTATGCTAAGGACTTACAGATTTTTAATTTTATAATGTATAATTGAAACAATTTTAAAACAAAATTATTTTAAGCTTTTGCAAAATTTTAGTGATCTCATGTTAAACGTTTTCGAGAAATTTAATAACTTTAAAATACGACGTGGAAGATACGATGTAACTACGATAAGGTTAAATTTTATGATGTTGTTTAATTATGTGTATGTTTTTATTACACATTTTCTTTGATTTAATGGTTTTATTTTTTCAACTTATCAATGATCTTTGCTAAACTATAACAGGGTTAACCACGAGTAATAAATACATAACTTTATTTTAGCTAAGTAATGTCTTGTAAATTCTTGCTATACTTTTTAAATTATTTCCTTTTCTTAGTTATATATAGGCTACAATACCTTAGCCATTATCTTATTTAGGATTGTGCTGCTGTTTCTCATATAGAAAGCTTAGTTATAAACCAGTTAAGAAGCTTAGCTATCTTATAGCTAAGCATTTCTGAATAACTTTGAAGTAAATTATTGATTGTGACAGTTACCCGAAATTACTACGCTAAAAGTCAGTTACGGTATGGTTAACCCTGTTTTAGTGCCGTAATTATTTTAACTTTAGAAAAAATACTTAGCTTAATTAAAAAAATCATTTTTTGGAATTTTACTGTCAATATTTTAAAATGGTAATAACACCCTAAGGTAGAGTACAATATGACCTATTTTTGTGTAGAAGAACGTTTTCTCTATCTAGTATAGTTTTTTAGAGACATCATTTCCCACGTTTTTTGACGATATCTCAAAATCGACTACTTGGGGTTAACCCTTTTCTAGCTTAAGTACGGCAGTACAGCCAAAGAGCTGCATTTATCACTGTAGTTACGTGGTAATTGCAGGTTGCGCTAAACTAATCAATAGTGTGATTACGAAATGCCGGCACTAACCTCGCCAATAAGAACCAGTTTTGAACTAACTAGAATGGTACAATCAGCAACGAAAGTCATCAATAATATAATATTAGTGTCATATTATTTAGAAAACGTTGATACAGCTCTCAGGTTTGGCATGTAATTTTGTAATTTTAATATTTATTTTAGTAAATGGGTCAATCCTGAGGCACTTGATTTTGAAGGTCACAGCAAAATATAAATTATATTATACAACTTACTAAATGAAATTAGCACTTATAAGTTTACTTTACTTATGTAGTATTGAAACATATCAATTAAAACCAATATTTTACAGAATGAATTGCATAAACATTCATTTGAAACTGAAAAATTGGGTGATTTGACAAGCATTTTACATGTCACACACGCGGCGCTCAGTGTGATAATTATTGGGTATCATATTTTTTACATTAATAAGACTGCGTTAATTAATACTTGTAGAATACGAAAAGAGTGCCTCTATCAAATCATGAATTAATTGTTTTAATATAATCAAAACCCTTGTGTCTGTAGTCGTTCAATAAAATGTCACGCGGTGGGCAAATGTTGAATACGCGCGACGAAATTATGTTTACCTACTTCATTGAATACGTGGTAATTGTCGCGATTGGTCCAAACCATCGCCAGTTGTGCTGCAGAGCTTCGTCAGGAAAGAAGAGGCTCTAGCTTAAGCGCGACTACTTTATTTTTAATATCTTTTTAAAATTTAATATTTACTTTGGTTCGGTAGGTAGGTATAGCTCGTATCTTGTTTTGCTACTAAATTAAGAGTAGTTACACTTAACTGTCCCGAGAACATGGTTGCAGTCATCCCTGAGTAGGTATTAAAATCAAAATTAATCCGATTTTATTTAAAGTTATATATAAATAGCTTCATTTTTAAATTGTCGTCAGATCTATGGCTGTAAAATCCATGATTTAAGCCATGGATCTGTTTTATCAGCCGTCTATCTGACCAAACATTCTGTGAAAATTAATTTCTCTGCATAATTACCGTGCCTTATTGAAAGACTGACACGTTTTTAAACCTTCTTTTGCCATGTAATTTTTGTTTTCACCAGTCACGATGAAAAATAAATGCCACGGCTCTGACGCGAAGAACGCTTCACCCAGGATTGACACTTTTTACTCCTTATGACCATATAAAAATAGTATTAATGTATTTAAATTTTAATTGCCCGATCCAAAGCGTGTAGGAGAATGTTAAGTATTAGCATTTTTGTCAACGTATTGTTAATGTTGTTATCATAAACAGTATTTTTTGCAATAGTTACTAACTCGTGTTTCACACGCTAATAAATGACAAAGTTTAAACTCAATAATATTATGTAGGATTCGCATCATAAAATTACAAATATTCCACTAAAAGTGAAATACAGCCTCGGCGGCGGCTGATCAACACAGCCGCCCGGATATTGGAAGACATGGTTCGATTCCCACTTGAGACAATAATTTTTTAAACGTTTCAATATTTTATTTGTATTTATTCGTAAATCTTGCGTTAGAAAGAGTAACAAACATACATACATACCAATATCTATCCTCACAAACATTCGCATTTATAATATTAATATGAGTAAGTTAATGCAGACTGGTGAGATTATTTTGTATTCTACACACATAATAGCTTTCAAGTTCTATACTTACTTTTAATTTTAACACGAGATGTACGAGTACGTACAGAGATGTAACTTTGGTAAATATCCCGCTGGCTGGAGGTCGGTTAGAACTGTTTATATTTCCGTTGTTTATACGAAACAAATTCTGATTTGAGCATAATTTAGTAAAACAAAACCAGATCTAATTCTCTGCATCACTCATAAGTCTCCCAGACATGTGATTCCGCTGGGTGTAGACACATACCCCCAAGGTTTAGTCAGAGACTAGGCAATGAGCACCACAAAACCAGTTAGTCCACGTTTCACTAAATAATAACTGCACATGTGCTCAGTGTGATAAGTGGAAAGCCCATCGCCGTTCTACGCTGTTGAATGTATTTGCAGTTTTTAGTCCGTTGGTCGCGTGAAGCCTTGAATCCTTTATCGAAACAACTTTAGTTCTTTAGAATTGAACGTGTGCTTGTCAACTTGACGTAAAGTTACAGCGATATGGTTTTAAAATGTCCAGCCACTTTCGAGGTTGACTGTAAAACAGCGATGCCAAAAGGTTCAAAGAACGTTAAGATTGACCGATAACCACAAATATCGTGGTGTTCCTAAAGTAGGGTTGTACTTAAATCACCACAATTCCGTGTATTACAAATTAGTTTTACGCGTAGCGACTTATCTACACCTAAATACGGTAAAATTTAGTGGAAAAATAGATTTACTAGCTATAATTTAATCATAATTAGGCTTAATTTTATGATAATAGAAGAAAATGAGGTGGTATGTTAATTTACTTTTCGATAAGACTTCTTAAGTGTTTATTTCAAAACGTGTATTCAAGTGAAATTAGGTTTCACTTGGGGTTGGCATTTTTATGTACAGTCGGAAGTAGTTTAACACTGAATTACCATGTCACACCTTACATACATACATAATATATACTCACGACTATTATCTCCAAAGGGTTAGTCAGAGACTAGGCAATGAGGACCGCAAAAGCAGTTCTCTGCCATAGTCCACTTTTCACCAAATAGCGACTGCACATGAGTTTAGCGTGACAGGTGGTGAAGGCCATCGCTGCTCTATGCTGTTGAATGTATGTGCAGTCTTTAGCCC
Organism: Scoparia ambigualis; assembly: GCA_963921215.1. Classification (NCBI taxonomy): domain Eukaryota; kingdom Metazoa; phylum Arthropoda; class Insecta; order Lepidoptera; family Crambidae; genus Scoparia; species Scoparia ambigualis. Next base: position 19,209,285 of record OY992509.1, read on the forward strand.
TTTAGTCGTCTTTTACAAACTGTCGTAGTATTCTTTCACAAAATAAAACACGAACGATCCACCAGAGGGTATGACACGTCACACCTTAGTTGTTTCACGTTGTTAACTCAACAATTATGGATAAATGGTAGACAAATGGAAGGAAATCGTCTTTAACAAACAGACTAGTAATTGATAATAATAGAACCGAAGCATTAAAAACGTCTTTTGGACTTATTTGATAGTATTTATTTTAGTTTGTTTACGTAGGTAAAGTAAAAGAAATTAAAACCTACATGTACTGTCCTAACGCTGGAAAAATGCTTCATCATTGACATCAAGTTATTGCTACAGTAAAGTATCAATCTATGTTAAAAAAGGTAACAGAAAAAAACACTGTTAAAGTAAATAAAACCTCGATACAAAACGATATAATACGTTTATGTGTTAGATAAAGTCTCGTAGTATCGAAATAATGCTGTCGTAGTAATTCGTAGCTCGTAGAAGCTACGACTTGCTACGACACACAAATTGCAAAGATCTCTGAGATAAAGTAGAATTTGTATTTTTTCTGAAAACATACGATGTTGATTAAGTTTAAATCTTTTTACCATTGACAATGGTTATCAGATGCGAATCGCCTGAGACGTATTTTTGAACATAGCTCCAAGGATTTTAAGAGGATCTAGATGGGAATAGTACCATGAGATAAGGAATTTATCGAAACACGTGTGAGCGTTTAAATTTTGAGGCTAGTAACTTTTTTTGAAATTTTGAAAAATAAAAAAATTGGGTTTTTGGGGGGTGTTTGTTTACTAAATTGTAAATCGGAAAAAAAACCGACTTAAGAAAAAAAATGATCCTAGCCGGTATTAGTTTACCTACAAAATAGGGAAAAAATTATGAAAATCGGTTAATAATTGTGACCTTTTAGGTGGTCCCTTTAGATTTGGAATTACAGAAAAATGGGTATTTCCTTTTGTTAAAGTGATATAGCTTCTATGATTATTGATCGATCGTCATGGTTAAAAGATGCGGATGCAGGTGAGAAGTGCATTCGTGTTAAAATTTCGAAAATCTATGTGAAATTTATAATTTTCGTATTCATTTTCAATGCAAATGCCAATCAGTCCACCCGTGACCACGGCCGCCGGTGCAACTCGGTCGAAACGTCGGGTATAAAAGGTATGCGTAGAATGCCTTTACTAAGTAGTTTTGCGTTAAATCCTGTCTAAATATGTGTGCATAATGGAACGCGAAAGTTTAAAAGTGTTCATTTTCAATGTTCCTTTTTTTGCGGGAACTGCGAAATCTGTGAATTTTGTTTTGACATTAGAACAATATAAATTAAATATTGGGTACACAAAAATGGACTTATGGGTGTCAATTAAAAGTTTTTTAATACTCATTCATAATCAATATTAAATTTAAGAAAAACTAAAAAAAATGTTCAGATAAATTGTAATAGCTAATTATCCTGCTACAACATTAACAAACGTAATCATTATTATTCCAATTACCATATTACGAGAACTTATCCATTAAAAGGTAATAAGCAGGTTAACATTGACGTAATTTTAATTCAACAATTTTTAGAAGTCACAAAGTCAAAGTAAGTGAAGTGGAACCGATTCCAAATAGGAGGTGCGTGACCGCATAAATAGGTCAAACGGCCGCATGTTGTGACGTCATCGAAGCCTCCAGTACGGGCAAAAGGACAAAACAAAAGACAGTTGTAGTTAAAAAGCTGTTGTTTTCCACAGTGTGAGCTGTATGTTGTAAGCTTCCCTACTTACAATGTAAAAATAAATGAATAATCGTTGGTGGCGTCATCGAAGCCTCCGCAAAAAGGGGTTAGTGGCGTTTTTCCCCAGTTTCGATTTCACCCGAAAATTAAATAATAAATTATAGTGTCGATCAGATGGTCAGTTAAGAAATAACTGTGTTTCTCAAGTGATTTCTGGTTTAGGTGTTTCCTATGTATAATAAGTATATAGATACTCCGTCTCCGTATCCGTTATCTAGTTAAAATTTTAAGGAAACAAGTTTCAAAATAAGCTCAATTTGAGCTAGATAATTGGTGTAAGGGTAGAAAATATAAATATTTATATTTTGTTATCAAAGTTAATAAAAAATTGTACTTTTCTCTGAATCTGACAATTTTATAAGAGAAAATTGATTGTAAGAAGGATCAGATCAATTAATCGTAATTATTTTAGAATAAAATGCAATATTTTACCCTTTTACCCTTTATTTACGGTGCTATTTAGAAAAAAATAATCCTTTTGATGGATTATTTTAATTGGTAATATCTTTGTGTTAAGTGAAGAAAAATTTTTGTACAATTACGTCTCACAGACGACTTAAACAGTATTTACAGATGGCCATTTGCGAGTTATTTAGTTATTGTTCTGAGAGGTAATTAACCTCACCCCCCAGATTCAAAGAGTAAATTGTAAACACAATAAATTACACGTTGAAAAAGATTTTCATTCTTTTCAAACATCGTTCTGGCAAGTTAGGTAGCTTGCCTTAATTGCAGCGGACGGGCGGCCATTAAAAAAGAAACTAGAATTTCGGCAGTCGTCTACATCCGTCCGCTCTTATAGCTCAAATAACGAAACATAATTATGATGTTCTATTTACAAGAGTTTATTTATTGAAATGAGGCACAACGCCATTATAGAAACCGCAAAACTTAACTACTCTAAAAAAATACCAAAAATACCATAAAACAGATGAAACTTCAAGTAAAAGACGTCCATATTTAAAAGAGTCAAAAGTGAACTAAACTAAATATGTTTTTTAAGTAAGTAAGCGCACTATGTACTCACACCAGCATATTTGATAGCAATGATTCTACTACAGGGTCTGAACGCAGTCAGGTGCCGATAAGATTCCTTCAATGAATTTGATAGCTAGGTACTCCTTTAAAAAATCAAATTATTTTCATACTTAATATAAATCTTTGTAAGACAAAGTTAGTCTGTAAAAATATGAATAATAAAGGTAAGAAACTGTTAATTTACTTCGCCGCTACCTAATGATTAGGGCCGAGACCTAACATGAGTCATAGTCTGAATGATTGGTTTCCACGCCAGTCTATCCTGTGCTTGGTGGACAGCTGGATAAAATCAGAAAATAAACTCTTACCAATAACATATCATAAATAGAAAAATATGTCTGTTTAAATACTGATAATGATTTGGACAATAAAGAAATAATATGAAATTCAACTAACGTTCACAAATACTCTCCGTATAACTATTTCGGATTCGGATGTCACTTTTCTATTTACACTATAATAAATCAATCACTATATCTGTAATCAAAGGTCACGCTTTCAAGTCAAGTAATTATTTACGAAAACATTTGCGATTCGGATGTATACATTATGTGTACAAAGAAAATTTAATGATATTTATTAATGTTATCAATAGATGGAGTTTACCGACTACTAGTCGTAATAGCTGAACGAAACATTATACTGAATTATAACTTTTAAAATGTATGTTAAGAAAAAACATTGAAATTTTTCTTCGATTTCAAATTTTATTGCCGTTCAAATTCTTCTCCACACAGGTGAAATATTTCTAACAAAACCTATAACAGGCATCACCGCTGGCGGTTTCGAACCGCTGTTTGCATACACATTCCTTCGATCATTACCATAATCGAAAATAATGAAATTCGCATCAAGGTCGAATCCACTACCCTACCTATAGTTACGAAAAAAATACACTAACGGATAAGGAGTTGACGAGCGCACGCCACTTTCGCAGACTGTACACCCCCACAGGCCCCAGTTACGAAATTACATTGTAATATAGCCTCTATCACAACACGGTAAGGTATGAATGTCCTTAGCATTTGATTGTCTCTGCCGTCATAGGACATTTGATATTTTTATAACAAGGCTTGTTGCGTTAGTAACTTTATATTCTATTCTTTCATCAATGGTCGTACCTTCGCTTTTATTATCACTTTAATCGTTAGATAATTATGGCGTGTTACAGTTATTGGTTATTGTATTAAGAATAGCTTTAAGACTGTTCCATCCATCAATGAATATAATAAGAGTGAGTGTATACTTGCATATACTCAAGACTTTACCCCAAAAAGTTAGTCAGAGGCAATGAGGACCACAGTTCACGTTTCACCAAATTATAACTGCAAATGTGTGCAGCGTGATATAGGTGGTGACCCCATCGCCGTTTTATGCTTTTAGATATACCTATGTACAATCTTTATTTTTTTTATTATTTTTTTTTGTATTGGCAACGGGTAAGCGCTTGGCCTTCATCTCACCTGATGGTAAGTGAAGATAAGGCCGAAGGTGGAAGCGCGCCTCACCCGGAATCCTCAACCACTGAGGAACTGGCTATCTTATCTCAAACTGCCGGAACACAACAATGCCATAAAATCGTTGTTATGGCGACAGACTTAAATAAGATGGTGGTAGCTAGCCAGGCGGACATAACAGCCCTCCCACCAACCAAACCGGGCACACAAAGATGTACCCCCCGCTGGGAATCGAACCCGGGACCTCTGGGTCTGAAACCGGTAGCTTAGCCACTAGACCACAGAGGCGGAAAAAAAAAGGCTTTAGTCCGTTAGTCGCCTTTTACGACACCCAAGGGAAGGGTTGGCAGTACTTACCTACCCATTATTTGAACAATAAGCAGCCACCATCAATAAAATGTAAGTGAAGAAATAAATAGTAAAGAAAAAAATTCAGAAGACTAAAGAAAAAGTGAACAAGAAAGATAAGTACTTACATTTTTTTTAATCTTCGATTGTAATAAGAATTTTTGTTTACAAAATTCGTCACTATCTCTTAAGTCAACGACTGTTATCAAAGTATCCATCTGAATTTCATATAAATCCTATCCATCCTTGAAGATACCGCTGTTAGTCCTATGTCCGCCCATTGAACGACTTCTCTTAAAAACTATAACGAGTTTGTATTATTTTTTGTGTAAAATAAATTATATTGTTCTATTCGGTAAATGTTCTTCTGTATCTACTACATTTATATTTTTCGCTAAAGACATTGTAAAAGAGTCGCCTGCTACAAAATATGCAGTCCTTCCGTCCATAAAGTTTGTTCACAAACACGCAAAAGGCGATGTCTCTCAATTAGCATTTACGTTTTTAAATATAAAATTTCTCTGTTATTTATTGACATTTGTACTAAAATCTAGGTTAGTATTTAGTGAGCCTCTATTATGCTATAAAGGCTTTACAACCTACTATAATAATATTTGTAATTTTTGTATTTGTTCGAATTTGATTTTGTACAAAGTTATGATGCAAGTATGTAGTCAGATAGATAACAACAACGTTTATAGCATTGTTGTAAAGAATAATAATTCTAACTGATGTTATTCATACAAAAGTGAGTTTGTTTGTTTGTTTCGCTTTCTCGCCTTAACTATACTCAATCGATCATCTCGAAATTTTGCATACATATTGTCAAGGACATCACAAATGACTCATGATACTTTTTATTCCGGTAAAAGGTCCCTGAACTCTGATAAATTAACATCTCTATTAGTTTTACAGTAGTATTATTTTACTGTTGTTTATATCAATGATTTCCGGTACATTTTGTTTGTAACTCTGTGATTCACAACTGTTTTTATTTAAATATTCATTCAATAAAAATCAATACGATTCCGTCTTTTAAATATTGGGCATTCACGCGTTTATGATGGAAACCATTACATATTTACGACGGTTGTCTTTCCTTTTTACCCTCACAGATAGCCTGATGTAGTTTTAATTACATGTTATCAGTGGCCAAGCCTGGGATTATTCCACATGTGTATTTATGTAATCAGTTTCTGTCAATTTAATTGTGTCATTTCTGTCACCAAACAGCTGTGTGTATGAACTTTCGGTTTGAAAGGTGCTACAGAAACTCATTTATTGAGCTTAGAAAACAAGAATTACGGATCATACATATACATACGTACATTATAATCATGGTTAGAGACTAGGCAATGAGAACAGCAGAAGCAGTCTACATAATGCACTTTTCAGCAAATAGCGACTGCACAATGTGCTCATCGTGACAGGAGCCCGCTCTATGCTGTTGGATGTATGTGCAGTATTAAGTCCGTTAGTGGCCTTTTACGACACCCAAGGGAAGAGATGGGGTGGTAGTATTCATTCACCGCTACGCGACTCGGTTGAAATTACGGATCATGTCGTATTCAAAGCGAAGCTTCTAATGTATCTGGCTATATACATTAGAAGCTTCGCTTATACCTATAAGTAAGCTTGTGTGCTTTATTTAGCAGCTTTAAACATAAAGTAATATCTGTAAGAAACGAGGTGTTGTTATTGATAAAAGAAAGGAGAAGACAGTAATACTATAAAGTTTTAACCTTTGGTAAAAATTAAGAATAAAGAATAACAAAAAAAAAAACTATAGCTCTACGACCAGCATCCAATACAACTACCAACCTATTTTAAAGACAATCTAATTTACTGCCATGGATCTGTGCCTTTTCGCCGAAAATTGTTTGCCAGATTTTAACTTGCCAACTAACGATTCCCATAATTTTATTTTGCCTGTACCTAGCATGTAGTGTCATATAAAAATTTGCTAATCGTTAGTTGTCAAAGCATCGGCGAAACGTTGGTTGGCGAGTGATAATCTGCTAAACAATTTTCGGCGAAAAGGCAGGACACCATACTGCCATATTTAAAATTGCTTTTTGACACACCAGCTCGTAATGTGGCTCTTATTCCACCGATTTCATCATCGTAATGTAGCTTATTACACACTAGTGCGGTAATGTAGTTTAACAAATAGAATCTCGACCAGAGCGAAGAAATAATAGCATTTCTTCAACTAGGGAAAAAAGATTTTTTTGAATTTTTGTCTGTCAAATGGCAATGAGCCTACATAAACGAAAAAGTCTTTAGTCTTAGGTAGAATAATTATGAAAAAAGACTCGACTTATTAATGTATACATAAATCAACAACTTTTTGAGATATTTATTTTAAGTTTATGGTAAAATTAGCAATCACTTGAATCCATGGACAACATAGACCACACCCACACAGTCCACGCTTCAGCAAGAAACAACTGCACAGTCTGCACATGTGTTTAGGTGGCTCACCACCTAAAATCTCTAAAGGCTCACCTTTAGCCCATTAGTCGCTTTTACGACACCCAAGGGAAGAAAGGGGGTTGGTAGTATTTTTTTGATGAGCCCATCGCCGCTCTATGCTGTTGGATGTATATATGCAGTCTATCCGTTAGTCGCCTTTTACGACACCGAAGGGAAGAAAGGGGTTGGTAGTATTAATTTGTTGAGCCCATCGCTGCTCTATGCTGTTGGATATATGTGCAGTCTTTAGTCCGTTAGTCGCCTTTAACGACACGCTAGGAAAGAAAGGGGTTGGTAGTATTATTTTGATGAGCCCATCGCCGCTCTATGCTGTAGGATGTATGAGCAGTCTTTAGTCCGTTATTTGCCTTTACAACACCCAAGGGAAGAGATGGAAAGCTTCCTTCCTACCTTTCACATACCTATATTTTGTCGATTCATACAGCAGGTTCTTGTTCATAACTTATTACTTTGAAAGTTTAAAACTAAATATGTCTAGTTCTAGAAATAGTAATGAAGAACTAAATTTACAGTCTACCGCCGGAAATATTAAGTGAAGCACAAAATGTCATTGACAGCCTATTGCCATCTAAGTTCAAAGAGAAATATATTTTAGCTTACCAAATATTATGCACTAGAAAAACAACAAAAAAAAACGCAATCATTTTCAGAAAATGTGTTTTCCTCACTAGTGTGTTGAAAATCGTCGTATGAAACGCGTGTGCATTGGTAATTACAATCCTCGACTCAATTAAGCCCGAGCCGACTCGTTTGTAATGAATGGCCAACTAAGCACACTTGTATTAAAATGTACTACGTTACATTCGGTGCCAAACTATTGCTAACCTGCAATAGGCTGTCTAGCAATATTAATATAAAGGAGCTATTGTAATGTAAAAGAATCGGGGCAACAACGATTTCTAAATTCCCTATCTTCTCCAAGATACCCTTGTAAGATCTAATAAGAAATTGCAATATTAAATCAGGCAGTGGGCTGCTATATTATATGAAGCTCTTTCTCGGAAAAAAACTTTCAAGAGTTGACCGGGATTTTATTGTCAATTTAAATTTTTATCACGACCTTCTCACCTCAATATTACTTGGAGTACTTAATTGCTTAATTCTTCTTAAATTGCTAACAATAAGAGTAAGTGCTCTTTCATTTTAGGATATTATTATATTTATATAAAATTGCGTAGTCTTATGCAGTGTTTTTAAGGATTGTAGAGACCTCATTTTGAATTAAAAGCAACCACAAGACACCCTTGTCTTGTGTAACGTGTCTGTGTTGTTTATTTGTACAGTAAAGGTTTATGACAAACAATATGGAAATGTAACCCTCATCCTCAATTCATACTATATAAGTGAGAATACGTTTGTTGGTATGTTTGTCGTCTCGTCACGTTAAAACGGAGCAAAATGGATCAAACTGATTTTTTAAGAGATATTAGACTACTTTATAGTCCGCTCAAATGCAATGTTCCTAGGGGTACATGATAAAACCTGTTATGACAGCCGAAGATGCAGTAGAAAGCTAGTTCAATGAGACTGTAAACGAGCTATAATAATGTGTTAGCCTAGCTTGATCTATTTTATTTTTTAATGACGATACAAGATAGATTGGCCCATAGAAGGTAGGTCTACGGTGGAAACCGCTGCTGATGGTATGCCCCAGTATGCTCTACTACAAGCAATAATTTACAAGAAATACTACAAGGAATTCCCAGTAGGTAAACAAACAGGACAGATGAAGAGATAGAGAGACGAGAAAACCGTCTCTAACGAATCAATTTATTTTTTATGACGACCTCCGTGGGCGAGTGGTTAAAAGGTTGTTATTTTTATTATATTGTAAAAGTAATTGCACTTCAGACAGATATTAACATAAAAAAGTTACAAAATAAGTATACAAGAACATTAAGAAGAAAAAAGTAAAGGGTGGTTAACAATTTTATTTAGTTTGGTAAGTTAAGTTCTCTTGTATTCTGTTCATTTATGTGTACCTACATAATGTTTAAAATCAAAGCTGATCTCGTATATCCTACTAATATTATAAACGCGAAAGTTTGTAAGTATGGATGGATGTTTGTTACTCTTTCACGTAAAAACTACTAAATGGATTTGGATGAAATTCGGCATACAGATAGTTTATAACCTGGATTAACACATAGGATACTTTTTATCCCGATATTGCCACGGGAACTGGAATCACGGGTGAAACCGCGAGAGGCCGCTAGTATAAAATAAATATGTTCATGTAAGTACGTATCGCTAGCGATCAGAGATCAAGAGCTCGGCTCGATATCAAAAGGTCCCGGGTTTAATTCCCAGGTCGGGCAATGTGTGTTTTTGGAATTTTCGATGCATAGCCCGGGTTTTGATTTTTAGATTGCCAAATCGCAAGCATGGTAATTAAGGCGAAGGGTAAGCCACAGTGCGGCCCTCTATTGATTTTAATTTTATGACTTCTAAGTCGGATCTATTTTCATAAATTGGCAACCTACCGGACCTAGAAAAAAAATCTATAATATTTATTTGATAATTGTATACTACTTTTAGGTCTAGTTTTTGTACTCATAAACCGGGCTAACGCCAAAACCACTTGGCCACTTTTGGCGTTATCCCGGTTTATTACACAACAAAAAGTAGTGTACAATTATTAAATAAATATTATAGGTGTTTCTCTAGGTCCGGTAGATCGCCATTTTATGAAAATCGATTCTATTTAGTAATTATAAAATAAAATCAATTGGCGGCGGCACTGTAGCATACCCTTCGCCTTAAACCCATCACCTGTACCATCAATCGTAACGATGACTTGATTTCAATGATGGAGGCCATTGCCCTGCAGTGGGACAATCTGGGGACAATATACAGGGTGTAATCGTTAAGTGTGCACAGGCGATTATTCAGAAACTATAAGAGATATCAAAAAGCTTAAAACTGATAACGAAAGAACGTTATCTAATGAGTAAAATGGCATTAATAACTTTTTAAAAATCAAACGGGAAGTATCCAAAATTATGACATTAAAATTAGGGTATTTTTGTAGTGCGTTGCTTTTCAGCCAGTTCAAATTAATGCGATATTAAAACAAGGTTTATTATTAGTTTAAAGTGGTAAGATACCTTATTAATCTACACGTGTATCTACTTGAAAATCATTATTATCATATCATACGTAATCATAGAATATGATTAAGGTAAAATGAATACTAGACCACTTAAAACAAGGAAACTAAAACCTTTCTACTAATCTCATACTAAATGTAAAGAAGTGTTTAATGTCAAAATTTTGGATACTTCTCGTTTCATTTTTAAAAAGTTATTGATGTCATTTTACTCATTAGATAACGTACTTTCGTTATCAGTTTTAAGTTTTTTGATATCTCTCATAGTTTCGGAATAACCGCCTGTGCACCAATGACCTTCTGTGCACACTTAACGATTACACCCAGTATAGGCTGTGCTGTCCTTTACTTTACATGTAAGTAAATGTGAAAAAATCTGGATAATCAAAACTGTGTTACCGTGCAGTGCCGCACTAAACTCCAGTGTCTGTCGGCATCGAGTTTGCTGCCATGCGTGACTCGCGCCCATTAACAGATGGTTAGAAATACCTATCTATTTAGATATTGATTACGATTATTTTGATCTGACACTAGGAACAGAAATATGATGTTTAAAATTAAACAATTCATAAGATGTTCAGTTGACCAATAAACTACGCTAGTACAAGGTCTGTATACATTAAAAGAGAAAAGCAAAATTAAACGTCAGTTTAATCTATAAATATATAAAAATAAATAGCTGTACGTTTGTCTCGCTAAAACTCGAGAATGGAGTTGAGGAGAGCTGAACTAAAATTTGGCTAATTTCGATTTTGAAATATTTATGGAAGCTCAGGGTAGCTGTAAACGGTGAGGAACATAAATAATAAGTAACGGAAAATACTAAAAACGACAATTTAATTTTATTATACAGAATGTTCCTAGCTGTGAAATATTAATTTTAAAAATAATTTTTTTTTTTTTTTAAACACTGAAAAAAGTCGACAACCTCAGGCGGGAATCGAACCACGCACCTTCCGCATTCCGGGCGGCTGCCTTAACCACTTGGCTACCGAGGTCTGGCTTTCAACCGTCGAAATTTGTCAGTGCTTGATACTTATGTTTTTAGTCAACATTGCTTCATCAAATCTTAGAAGTTTTCACCTCTGAGATCCGAAAGAAATATTTTTACAAATATTTGAACATTCGGTTAAGATGAAGCTGCGTTTATAGATTAATGTTTTATATTTTAGCGTTTAAACACTGAAAAAAGTCGACAACCTCAGGCGGGAATCGAACCACGCACCTTCCGCATTCCGGGCGGCTGCCTTAACCACTTGGCTACCGAGGTCTGGCTTTCAACCGTCGAAATTTGTCAGTGCTTGATACTTATGTTTTTAGTCAACATTGCTTCATCAAATCTTAGAAGTTTTCACCTCTGAGATCCGAAAGAAAAAATTGTAGATTTGTAAAAATAACAAATATTTGAACATTCGGTTAAGATGAAGCTGCGTTTATAGATTAATGTTTTATATTTTAGCGTTTTATTAATGCTTAAATATACTTAAGTAATTTTTTTTTTTTTTTTTTAAACACTGAAAAAGTCGACAACCTCAGGCGGGAATCGAACCACGCACCTTCCGCATTCCGGGCGGCTGCCTTAACCACTTGGCTACCGAGGTCTGGCTTTCAACCGTCGAAATTTGTCAGTGCTTGATACTTATGTTTTTAGTCAACATTGCTTCATCAAATCTTAGAAGTTTTCACCTCTGAGATCCGAAAGAAATATTTTTACAAATATTTGAACATTCGGTTAAGATGAAGCTGCGTTTATAGATTAATGTTTTATATTTTAGCGTTTTATTAATGCTTAAATATACTTAAGTAAATTTTTTTTTTTTTTTTTTTTCAGAGGTGAAAACTTCTAAGATTTGATGAAGCAATGTTGACTAAAAACATAAGTATCAAGCACTGACAAATTTCGACGGTTGAAAGCCAGACCTCGGTAGCCAAGTGGTTAAGGCAGCCGCCCGGAATGCGGAAGGTGCGTGGTTCGATTCCCGCCTGAGGTTGTCGACTTTTTTCAGTGTTTAAAAAAAAAAAAAAAAAATTTACTTAAGTATATTTAAGCATTAATAAAACGCTAAAATATAAAACATTAATCAATAAAAAAATTACCCTAGGTTGTCAAATATTTATAGGTGCAATCAGAAATTTGTCTGTTTATGAGGCTGTAGTATGAGGTCCATTCTCTTTGGTCTGTTTTGTTGAAATACAAAACAGTTCTGTTTCAGAAACAAAAAAAAATCAAAAAGTGACAGTTGGTTTTCGAAAAAACAAAATAAATAAATTTCAAGACGACCTATAAAATCTATCATCAGTTTTTCAGTGCGCGAGGTCACTTATTGGTTGTCAAATATTTGTAGGTGCGTTCAGAGTCTGTTTTATTGCTGTAGATCAGGTCCGATCTCTTTGGTCTGTTTTGTTGAAATACAAAACAGTTCTGTTTCAGAAATATTTTTTTTTATGTAAACTACACTTTTGTGTAAAAGTGGACTTCTTAGCGGGAAAGTGAAGCGTTATGTCTGCAGTTTTGTTTTAGTTTCTTTTATTTGCGTTTATTTGTGTTTGTTAATGTGTATTATTGGCGGATTAATGACTGTTAAGTGTTCGTGAACGTGCATGAGTTGTGGCAAATGAAACAAAACTGTGCAACATTACTTTACTGATTCTCTCAAGAAGTCCGTGTAAGATTTAAATTAAGTCCCACAGCTTTATTGAGTCGCAAGGGGTTTGGAGGAATATTATTTACCATTAATCGTTATCTTATATTATCACTCATTTCATCACAACTATTCAGTCGACAATGATAGGTATTTAAAAAAAAGAAAATGATTTATATTTTTTACAGTTACTTACCTACCAATATACGATAAGTACTTTATTTGTTTACAATCCCTTGTAAAGTCTTAGTGCTCATTTTGCTGTACCTATATACTGAGGTGCTTGTCATAGTAACGACACATTTTATGTTTACAATAAAATAGCAAAATTAAAAATACGCATAGAACCAATAACTAACAAAAAAAATACTTACATAGCTTTAGAAACGCTGCTAACCAGCCACATGTTTGTTTAATAAATCGAAGCACATTTCAAACCAGAGGGTCTTTCTCTTTTTCCAAAACGAAATTTCGGCCGATTTCTCGTTTGCTATATACTACTCGTATATAGCGTTTTCCATTATTATTGAAATTTATGGAAATTTTCTAAAAATTAATGGGCTCTCTGATCTCACTGCCTAAATTAATAATCCAACTATCTGTTGTTTTGTCTACTACATTCGTAATATTTGTTATTTTTGCGTTAATTACACTCAAACATCTTGCCTACTAGAGATTTTCTAGGGAGGTTTAAAAGCTCAGCTGTCATAACATTAGACACAATGAAAATTCAATTTTAATGATATGATGATGAGATATGATCAAATGTTAGAAACCTCTAGGAGTCTTTGTGACTGACAGGGAGTTAAGTTAAATTATAACAGAACTCTAGTTGGGACTTCTTGGCGGGAGAAAGTAAAGCGTCATGTCTGCAGTTTTGTATTATTTTCTATAATTTATGTATTGTCGAGTATTAATGTAAAATAATGGTGGATTATTTACTGTAAAGTTTTCGTGAACGTGCATGAGTGTTAGCAAATAAAACAAAACAGTACAACATCGCAACATCACTTTTCAAATTCTCTCAAGAAGTCCGTGTGAGACCTCAATAAAGTCCCACAGATTTTATTGAGTCTCGAAGGGTTTGGGGGAAAATCATTTACCATTAAACTTTCAATAACACTCATTATCATCCACATAATGAAAAGAAAATAATAATTACTATTAAAAACTTGACACTGGCTAAATGTGCTGATCGCACGAAGCCATTAGTTAAGAGAAAAAAAACTCTAGTTCCTAAAATAACAGATAGACTGATAATTAATTTTGGCCGTAAGGTTATCGCCACCGAACCGTATCGCGTAGCGGTGAAAGAATACTACCACCTCTCTTCCCTTGGGTGTCGTAAAAGGCGACTAACGGACTAAATATTGCACATACTTCCAACAGCATAGAGCGGCGAAGGGCTCACCACGTAACACGCTGAGCATATTGTGTGTATCCATTTAGTAAAAAGTGAGCTATGTAGAGACTGCTTTTGCTATCCTCATTGCCTAGTCTCTGACTAACCCTTCGAGGATAATAGTCGTGATTATATGTTTATGTATATTTATGTTTATCTATACATAACAACAACGTTGGTACCGTAAGTTCCTAGTTCCACAAGTCGAGACTTTCGGGTGAAGTGCGCTTTTACCTTTTTTAGTTTTTTTATGCTAGAAGGACGCAAGCTAGCAGGAGGGTCACCTGATGGAAAGCAATCACCGCCGCCCATTGGTAAGACCAGAGAAATCGCAGATGCGTTGCCGTTCACTTATTGTCAGGAGCCTTACCATCAATACCATCTTAGAGCAGTATTACTTTAATATTACTATGCAAATTGCCATACGAGTTTTGCAAAGTATGATTAAAGTAATACTGTTATAAGAGGAAACAGTACCCCAGGTGAGATTACCCGTTGTGCTATATAACAAGAGCCTAGAAGCAGCTTTAGAGGTACATACATACATACATAATCAGGACTATTATCCCCGAAGAGTTAGTCAGAGACTAGGCAGTCAGGACAGCAAAAGCAGTTCTCCACCATAGTCATGTGTTCAGCGTGACAGGTGGTGAGCCATCGCCGCTCTATGTTGTTAGATGTGCGGCTTTAGTCCGTTAGTCGCCTTTTACGACACCGAAGTACAGGAAGAGAGGGGGTGGTAGTATGCTTTCACGCTACGCGACAAAATTAGGAAGGTACCTAGTAGTTGTCTTATATTATTATAAATACCCTTCGATTTTAGTAGCATTTCGAAAATTACTTCTTAAAAAAAAATTACCGTACAAGTGACTTTTTGAACTTAAACTTTACTTGATATAAGTAAGTAACATATGTAACATCTGTCTGATTTCTTGTTACACATGAATATACTATAATATAGCATACCAAACAAAAATAGACATCTAAAGCACACACGTCGTTGTTCTCGGCTTGATAAAATGCCTCTAAGGGAAATACTAACATCTCGGATGGCAAAGGGAGGCGATATATTATATTATCTCGTAATACAGATGTCGAAAGGTTTTATTGCTACGAGAATATATTGTCTATTTGAATACATATATATTAGCTATTCTATTAGAAAAATGCGGAGTGGCAATATATTATGGAGACTAGACTAGCGCTTGATTTATTTCTAGATTTAATCGTCAGTTTTTTATTGGCTTAGTTTTTTTTTATGGTCACTTGGAATCTCGTGTAACATCAAGGGTATATCGAGCTTTTTGCCGACCCGGAAGCTCAGTTGTTATGTCTCTGTGTCTGATAATTTTATTTTTTAAATCTAGCAAGTACCTTATGTACCTTACCTTACGTAAGTACCTTTCAAACTGGAAAAGTAGATGGAAAAGTAGGAAGTAGATACTAGAGTGGTTATCATTCAGTTGGACTCGGTCAGAATACCTATTACCGCCAAACAAATATTAGCACTCAAATGATTAATCTAACAGTCATAACTACGCAACTATTTAACCTAACACATTAACTCAAATATTACTATTCCAAGGGTACTTCTGGAACCAGATACAAAAGTCGAAATTCCATAAATGCTGATTATCTTGAGACGGCCGTACATTTAGTTATAAAAAACTATCAAAAACAAACCTCTACAATCTAGGATCCAAAATCACACTTTTTTAAAATTATTGAATAGAATATTTAAAAAAACGGCTTGTCATTAAAAAAAAACTAGCTTAAACTGTGCACTTAGATAAAGCTGTCGAATAAAAACCACATTTTAAATTGGTTCATTTGATTGCAGGCTACTTTACCATACAAACAGCCAACGGCTTCAAAGTTTATCGCGCCATGTATGATGTAGCAACTACAAATCTCTTAATTAGAAACCACAAGGTTTCTTGAAAGTTATGGAAATGTTTAGAAGAAAGTACCTAGCACTCCACCTGTAGCGGAAATGTAAACAATAACACTCCAATTTTTTTTAAATTCAGATGCAAATAAATAGCCTTTTCTACCAATTAAAAAAAATTACATTATATGTAATGAAACTTCAACACAATACTGGATGTAATAGTGTAAAATAATATAAAAATACATCTAGTGAAATCATTTTGACGTGAATCGTGTATTTTCAGTTAATTATGTACTTAATTCAAAATATTTTTTAAAATTGTATTTTGTTTCGATAAATGGTTTCTTTTTAGGATTTATTTAAATTAAGTTACGTTGGATGTATTGTCATTCAGAAAGAGTTTTGTTTAATTGGTTTTACACAATACATTATATTAAGATTCATAAAGTATGTAAGACAGTCACCTAAAAATAATATATGCGTAAAAAATTTGTTCTAATACGTCACAAAGTATTTTTGCGTAATCGGTACTTTAACGGTGCTTCTACATATTGTTTTTTTTATTTAAAAGAAGGCGATTGACACCGTTCCACCTGGTATCAAACGGAAACGAAGTCCAAAAGCGAAGACAGATACTGAAGCAGGATGTGCCTTAATTAATAGCCGTCCTCACCTTGCCGATTCGTAATATTATAAATTCCAATAAAGTAAGTATAAAGTAACTTAGTGTGGTATTTTTATATTAAACTTGACAAAGGCATGAATAAGGTAGGTGTTTACAAAGAATGCATTAATAATCAATATTGGCTGAAGGCCGTAATTCTGTGTATAGTCACGGCACAAAAGATACCACTTAGCTGTCATACGAGGCAATGCAACAACGTATAGAAACTTTAAAGTTATGTCCAGTTAGACGAGTAATTTACTGCGGGCAGCTTCAAAAGTCGCCCACAGTGACGTCACCTTTCAATAAAGAAATGCCTGAAATTCGTGTCGGACAAACTGTCTTACAATCGGTAACCTATAATCGCTAATTGGCGCACAAACAGAAAAAAAGATTTATTTACACACAACACTAAAGGCAGCACTCGAAACTTTTTGGAACGCGGATGTTTCGAAACGGGAACTTTGGAAGAGTTTGGGCGCGCGTCGTGCGGGCGGTAGGCGCGAGTGGCGCGCGCGCGGTGTGAGCGCCGCGCCGCCGGGGCCTCGACTGCCGGCGGCGTGGAAATTCGATTTTTCTGACGATACACTGACGTTTGCTCCGCGCCTTGCCTCGCCGCGATCGAAGTGCACGCGACCGGCCGAGCGGCTGATTTTGCACGTCCATTCGCGGTAGTAATTCCGACTGTTTTATGCCACTCTCGGCCGGAGTAGACGGTACGCAAAGGGCTCGGGACACGCACTCCGATATTTTTTTTTTCGATACATGCTTGCCGAACTTGCTACTTCGTATTCGGATATTGATAATCTGTGTGAATCGATTGGATGAGCTAAATAGTTTCTTACATATTTTTTGGTATGCATACCTATATACCTATGTAAAATAATTAGTGAACGATTAAATTAAATTCATGATTTTATGAAAATTTGCTGCTTGAACTAAAATCACTACGTTATAACTTAACTACATATTATTGTAAACCCTATAGGTGTATTACCCAAATATACCTCCTCAGTAAATTAATTTATTACATTCCTACTCATTCTCTTACAACAACTAAAATCTTTTTTATTAAAATAAACCAAAACTGCAAGCATGTCAAACATGCAGATTTGTAAATAAATTGACCAAATAAATATGAATTGTGCAGCCTCTTCATTGCCTATGGCCGGCAATGGCATGCATTGTTCACGATGCGACCTTTCTGCTCGCGTACATACACACACTAGCAAGTCGACCTACCCAAACCTGTCAGATTTATCTGATCATATTGATCCTTGTACCCAAAGTATAAAGTTCAAAATTGATTGACGAAACAAATTTCATCAATAATTTTTTTTGACGAAACAAATTTTTATTAAAAGGATTTTTCCATTTTGCGGTAGGTTGACTTGTTGTTGCCTTTACAATTGTAAAATTATTATTATAACACAATCAAAAACAAATTGGCTAGTTTTTGCTTTTTGCTGCCACTATTTTTCGATTTGCGAGCAAATAGTCATGTGTACGATCAGCAACGAAAGTCGCTGAAACTTTAAGTAATATGTATCCATAGTAATTTTTCTAGAAATGGCCATATTCGGTGTTTATTTATTTTTGAATAGACCAGTAATGATCAAACTTTGTAAATTCTGACTTTTAATCTGACAATTTTGTCTAATGAAAGCTAGATAATTCTATTAAAATTTGTCTTGACGGGAACACAAAATAACATGCACATAACATAACTTTAAAAAGTCTTGGGATTACATTTACAAGCAACAAACACACACTGATTCTGGCACAACCCCTGACTATGAAATATGAAAATCTTTTATCGGTCATTTCCGTGACACAAACATACATATTTCATCGCTATATACTCGAAGGTGCCAATTAGTGAACCAATTTGAACACTTCGAGCGCAGTAGCTGGCTTGATTTCAGATAAATTATTATGTTTAGGAAACAACATTAACACTAAGTTGGGTTGTTAAGTATCATTAAAATGTCGATATAATTGAAATGGATCAAATCATAAAAACTTAATGAAAATAATGTGTAGAATACACAAGAATAAAGTAATTTACATACATACTACATATTAATCACGACTATTATTCCCGAAGGGTTATTCAGAGACCAGGCAATGAGGACAGCAAAAGCAGTCCTCTACCATTGTCCACTTTTCACCATATAGTGACGTAGTAGAGCGATAAGTACAAACTTAGTGACGTGACAAAACATTTCCTTAAAAAGAAAGTTTCCTTAAAAAGTTTGGAACATCATTTTACTCGGTCAATTCTATAAGGAAGCCAGAATTAAGTTTTACCCTGGATTTAGATATGGCAGGATCTAGAATTTAAGGTTTTAGTAAAAGTTGTCGTTAAGGTAGGTTCTACGAATAAAACAGTCAGTTATTTAGGTGGTGGTTAAGTTAAAGTCATAATGCCTGCAACTCCCTTCGAACTTCAACCAGAAGTTATGACTAAGAATAGATGGGTGGTAAAGCTTGTACTCAGTCTAGCTGGCTAGCTACCGCCACCTTTTCTAACTCTGCAATATGAACAAAATTGTTGTGGTTAGGTATAAGATAGTTATTTTCAGCTCCTTGGTTGACGATTTCGTAAGTAAAGGTTGATAAAGATAAAATGACGTGAAGTTAGCTAAATCTAGATTCAAGATTGTTAGGGCTTGGACCTTCGATAAACTATTGGGCCTTGGCAAAAAAGTAGAGTTGCAATTTAAACACGTGTAAGCACCGTGTAAGTGTATAATATGCCAAAAACATGACTTTAAAATCGTGCTGGCAATTACGAGCGTTTTAAAAGTAAATTGCATATTTTGCGTTTGAGTTTCTTAAAAATTTTTACCGAAAAGTATTTATGGTAATGTGGCATTTCATGCATTCCCCAGATTGTATGCCTAATTCTGTGACTAAGTACTGTTAATGAAATGCCTGCGGTGACCATTAAGGCAATATACCGGAAACCTGAATTATTCATAGCACGAACCGAGCAGCCCACAAAATGTGTTCAGGTTCAGCTGTGGAACAATAAAGAAAAAATTGACAGGAATAATTTTACGTTGGAAACGATGTAATACGGTTGCGTGCAAAAAATCGACTTCGAAATCAAAAACATGTGTATGTAAGTGGGAAGAAGGAGCATTACTCATTGAGTGGGAACATCTTTCCATACAAAACAGCTCAAAGGAAAGGGAGGAAGTAAAACGCTATATTTTGAATGTTTGAATTTTATGAGGTTTTAGAACTTTTTAGCCCAGTTTTTGATTTCACAAACAGTTTCGTAAAAATTTAAAGATCAGTGTTAAAAATTTATGTGGTATTGTGTAAAAAATGTAATTTACTAGCGTCGAAACATAACAACACATACAAACTAACGAACGTGAGGTTCGTGAATCCTCTACAATCAAAATAATTCGTCAAAGGCCCTAATGAGAATATAATGCCACTAACACTTAAAAAGTTACTCGCCATAATACAAGAACTCAACAACTCTTCACCGCTTAAAAATAATTCTGTCGCTTCATAAATTTGAACGCCCTCGATTCTGAGGTCCACTCGAGGCCGGAGTGTCCCATTCGAGTGCTATGTCAGCGATATCAGGCTGACGTCAAAAGAAAGTCACGTATACGTTGTTATGGAAAAAAGCTTTTATCTGGACCTAAAAAGGTCAGGTCATTAGTACCGAGAATAGAAGAGCTCGTATAAAGGGCCTGGATGACAGCGGCAGCGGCGTGCAGTGATAGGCGAATAGGAAAGGAGGATATGTGAACACCAATAAGATTCATTTTTACCCAAACTCCTGTCTGCTCATTGGCTGATAATGAGCTTCTCTCTTCTTCGCCCATTTTCGCTTTGGCGAATACCGGGTTTAAGAAAATGGGACAATATTTACTGCGCCGCACCCATGCCGCTGCGGTCCGCTCTCATCCAGTTTATGGTCTCATGCGTGTGGTGGAACCAAAATAGTCTAAGATCCGAGTATAGAACGGCCTTCACCGAGAAGGTTAATGGATGAAAAGTATTTTATTAATATATCGCGAGTGGATTGGCTGAAAAATTTCAGTCCAGTACTTTTAATGATTCATTTAATATTAAAAAGTATTTTTTTTTTAACATTGCACTGGTTTGGTGTGTGTGTGTTTGTAATGGGCTTATCTTTATATAAACATAAATTTTATTTATTTAACCAGACGGTTACAAATTACTAATATTGACTTGCCTGTTTACACCTGCCTACCTAATGTTATGACAGGAAAAAAATAGTCAACCTAACGTTTGCATATTCTATAGGCTTCATACTTTCGATTGGTATCTATGTAATTTATCTATTATCAAAACAAGTGCAATATTAAAAGAAATATATTTTTAAATATTTAATTAATCATACTGGACTGAAATTTTTCAGCCAACCCACTCGCAATATATTTTTTAACACATTCAATTTTATATAAAATACTTTTCATCCATTAACCGGCTCGGTGAAGGTCGTTGTATACTCGGATCCTCTACTAAAACACTATATCTAATTCTGCCGCCGAGCAGCAATGATTTACATTGCTGTGTTCTAATTTAAAATGTACTAGATTCAGTGAAAAAATAGGGCATAGAGGCATATTGAACTGAAGCTGCAGGGTATAATATGCTCGGTTATGCCAGTTCAGTCACAAAAAAAACATTAGCGAGTGGAGTTCCGTGTTATCTGACTACCAATGTTGTGAAATTAGCGTGTCAGATCTTATCTTATCTTAGTGGGGCCCGCAGAGGCGCTCTCGCAGCAGCACGTCGACCCAATGGGATCTTTTGTGCAACCCCGTCCTATCACTCTGTTTCCTCAGTGAAAATGACTGAGGGCGAAGAGCCTAAAATCTTCTGGTTTCGGATAGGCTAATCCCAGGAGACTCATTCATTTACTAACAAAGGAGTCACAGTCACATAGTAAGTGTTGCATGGACTCCGTTTTCTCTCCACATACTCTGCACAATCTGTCTGTTGCTAGCCGCATTCTATGGAGCATTTGTTTTGTGGCATGGGCCCGGTCAGGGCTCCGATGATTGTCCGTGCCTGCCTTTTACTACCTCCGCATATGATTTTACTCCGTTCTAGGGCGTCTCCGCCTATGAAGGATTTTGAGTGTTTCATACCGGGTAGCTTTTCCCATTCGGTTTTATGCCTGTTTTGGATTTGATTCTTATAGGCCTTGTTGATAGTGCTCTGTGCCAGTGCGACAAACGGCTCATGACCAATAAATCACCACCACCAGTTTCTGAGCCCTCAATGGCAAGTGCATCGGCCATCTCATTGTCATGGATTCCCATGTGGCCTGTTACCCAGATCAATCTCACCCTGTTGTGTCCACCTAGCTTGTTTAAAGCTTTTGTGGTTTCAAGTCTTGAGCGCGGCTTGGCTGTCACTCAGGGTGAATATGTTTCGCTTTCTGAGGACGAGTTCTAAATTCTTTTTTGCGATAAGCTACCGAGACCCTAGATGACTCGCTGAATTTTTTCTAGTAATAATTTTATTCTATATCTATATACATTGTGAATTCAAAATTTCTATAATAAAGATGTTTTTTTATAAATTAGTTAGAGTACTTACAGGCAACAAACAATGTTTAACGTTCTCGAGAATTATATTAAAAGAAGTATCCATCGCTTCTCTATCATTTGAGCGACCGCACCTACTAATTTGTAAATTTATTTTTTAAAGAAAAAACGACTTTACCGTAATTCGCAAGCAAGAAAACCTTTAAAAGCCTCTACCATCGTGAAATTGTTCAAAAATCTCAGCACGTGCCAACTTAGATGAACCGTAAAACCGTTTAAAACGTTAAACGGGAGCCAAATCTCCATGAAACCGGTGTGTTAACACTCAAGTGCGGGTGTTTGGCACCGCGACGCTGGCGCGGTGGCCGTTTCAACAACTATTAATGTTATGGTGCATCACAATTTGTGTTTTATTGCTTGACAATAAAAGTTATTTTGTTTTCGTTGTTATTTTTGTTAAGTAAGTTTTCGTTTACGTATTTCTAGGACAAAATATTAGTTTTCTGCATATTTGCTTAATTTCATGGACTATTTAGTGACAAACACGGTACTGTTACAGTGTTATGGTTCAATCAGCTTACTGTTGTAAGTGTGAAAAGGCAGCGACGCCCAGCAGTGGGACAAGTTAATGATAATAATTATATTGAATGAGCCCTTTACATCCTTTCTTATTAAATTGTAGTATGGTATTTCACTTATGATATTATACCTTAATATACTATTTCAATGAAACAAGACAGAGTAATATCTCGATGTTTTGGTTACAAATTTCAGTTTAGCGTCAGTTTACATCGTGTTTACAAATGGATCCATCCTCAACAATAATGCTGAAACATTATTTCAAACGGTAACTATTACTTAGGGTGCAAAATTACAATTTTATTACAACATACTTTTCCTGCCACGAGCTGCACAACCTCATATTAGAGCAAAACATGGGTGCTATATATTTTGTTGAAATTACCATCTGACCGACAGACGTTCAGGACTTTATTACCACAAAAGACGTAGGGTAAAGCCACCAAGAAGAACGAACTACCAAAGAGTACATTTCTAGGGGAAGACTGAACGTACGGCGA
The DNA here is from genome assembly GCA_963921215.1 of Scoparia ambigualis. Taxonomy (NCBI): domain Eukaryota; kingdom Metazoa; phylum Arthropoda; class Insecta; order Lepidoptera; family Crambidae; genus Scoparia; species Scoparia ambigualis. The sequence continues at coordinate 19,232,746 of OY992509.1, forward strand.
ACGTTCGTCGACCAGCTCCCCTACTCTTAAATCCAATACCTATTGGATCGGATTGGATTGTGAATTTTCGAATTTTTAAGTTACGACACCACCGCTTATTTGGATTCATATTGGGTGAACCAAATGGCATTGTTTTGTGTTTCTTTTACTCAATATCTACGCAATATGAATCCATGTTAGCTCTAGGATCGTATTTTAGGAGTACGAAAATTCACAATACCAATCCGATCCAATAGCGATCGGTTTCAAGAGTAAGGGGGCAGATCGGAGACGATCTCGTTAAAAGTCAGGTTAAGAGTACCCTCAACCTGATCTGAGCATGTATGAAGAACGTTAAGAGAGTAAATGAAGCAAAGGATGTGTATGAACTTCGTAGCCATTGGAAAGCTGTGGTATACAGGGTAGCCCAACCAGAATTTGCGACTTGACCGACTCAATTTTTTTTCGAAAATTATGTAAGTACTTATTTTTTTTTTGAAAATTATGCATATTTTTTTGAAAAGATGCATAATTTCTGAAGAAAAATATATATAAATAGGTCAATTTAAAAAATTCACAAAATTAAAAAAAAAATTGGTGTCAGCGTTTGGGCCACCCTTTATGTATGAAAATATTGTATCGGGTAACAACACTTGCCTGACAGCTGTCCGCGACTTTGGGCTTATTTCACTATATCCGATTAGAAGATACTTGTCACTTAAAATTACAGTTTTGTGTGAACTGTCTGTTAAGTAAACGTTAAAGAGAACTCTCTAGGAGATTGTAAAACGGGCCACTAATGTGCGCATGGAATTAAGAATGGGTTGTATGTAATACATGTTATGTCGGTCTTTGGGTCTTCTTAATGATACAATAGTCTTCAGGTCCACATCATTTATTTGCACAATTTAGATAATTACATTACAGGTAAGTTTAGCGTCCGTGATCGACCGCTCAGAGACGAGTAATAAATATGGCGGCTCTGTAGGGATGTACCACTATGCACAATCTATATAGTGATGTACCTAACATCCGCCTTCTTAGTTCTTATTACAATGTTAATAGAGTTTAAGTTACTACAATTTTTTATTAGTCTATTTCCTTAATCCACCTTTTAGGCGGTCTTACAACACGACCAGAACGAGTTACAGTTACTGCACATGGGTCTTCTCGGGGTCTCACCTCATCCCTCTCCTGCGATGAGCTGGACTGCATGGGAGGGTGGTCACAGTCAATACAATTAAACTTTTGTCTCAGGTGAACCCTATTACGCCTATACCTAATGTTATTGACATCTTCTACAATATATGACCTATTATTACCTAATCTTTGTTTTATTACTGCATGTTCCCAGTTACTTACAGGATTTCTCTTAAAATAAACATGATCGTTCGTGTGTAACAATGACAATGGCTTAACGTTTCTGTTAAAGTATTTAGACTTTTGTACATCATTTTTTTCTACAGATTTTTTATAATCTTTGAATTTTACAATTTTAGGTGTTAACTTTTTTAATGACATAGGAATATTATCTCTTAGACTTCTAGACATTAACAATTGAGCTGGAGACGAAAAATTATTTTTTGGAGTATTTCTATAATGTAACAATGCTATGTATGGATCCGTTCCTGTCTCCTTACATTTCTTCAACATATTTTTGTCAATTTTGACTGAACTTTCTGCCTGTCCATTTGACTGTGGATGATATGGATCAGTTACAATATGTTCTATGTCCCACTCATAAACAAAATTTTTGAATTCTAATGATTGGAATGGCGGTCCGCCATCTGACTCTAAAGACATAGGTATTCCATGACGGGCAAAAATGGACTTTAAGTTAGTGATCACATTGGTAGATCGACTATCTTTGTTTAACAAAGCAATTTCAATAAATTTGGAATAGTAATCTGTCACAATTAAATAAGTTAAACTATCAAAATACATTAAATCAATACCTACTTGTTGCCATGGATATTTAGTTATTTCAAAATTAATTAATGTTTCTTTCTGATTGCTAGGTTTGAATTTGGCACACACAAGACATTGTTCTATTAAGTTTTTTTATATCAACTGACATATTAGGCCAATATAAAGATTCTCTAGCTAATTTTAAACATTTGTTTATACCTTGGTGACCTTTGTAAATTTTTTCTAGCATTTCTTTGTACATAGACTGTGGTACTATCAATTTAGAACCTTTAAAAATTAAATTTTTAATTACATGTATTTCACCTTGTATGTTCCAATACGGCTTTAACAATGGACTTATACTATTTTTGCTACTTGGCCATCCGTCATAATAATATTTTTTTAACAATTGCAATGATTCATCATTTTTCGTAGCTTGACATATTTTCTTATTATATTCTTGGCTTATTGCTAAATTAGAGTACATAAGGTTGACATGACATGACATTTCAGACTCATTTTTGGGTTCATAATGTTCCTTGATGGCTGCCCTAGACAATGTGTCTGAAATGTACATTTTTTTGCCTGGTACATGTATAACATTCAAATCATATTTTTGTAACGTTAACATCATGCGTTGTAATCCAGACGGGACATCATGCAATGGTTTACTAAATAAATATACTAATGGTTTATGATCTGTATGTATAGTGACTCTATGACCATATACATATTGGTGGAACTTTTCACATCCAAATTGTATAGCTAACAGCTCTTTTTCAATTTGAGCATACCTTTCTTGCGTAGGAGTCAAAGTTTTTGAACTATATGCAATAGGTTTATTGCATTGCAATATCACTGCACCCAACGCTGACTTTGATGAATCTACTGACAATTCTAATGGTTTGTTAGGACTATAATGTGCTAAAACTGGCGACTGGGTGATCTCATGTTTGAGACTGTTCAGACATTTGTCATGATTTTCATCCCATACCCAGACAGTTTTTTTTTTTAAAAGACTCCTCAATATTTGAGTTTTTTCTGACAAATCACTAATGAAAGGACCTAGATAGTTAATCATACCTAGAATTCTTTGTAATTCTTTGACATTTCTAGGTGTGGGCATGTCAATGATAGCTCTGACTTTTTCTTGATCAACCCTAGCACCATCTTTATTAAAAACATAGCCTAAAAAGCAAACTTCTGAGACTGAGATTTTACATTTTGGCTTATTAAATTTTAGGTTGACTTGACGAGCACTTTCCATGACTTTACGTAGCCTTTCATCATGAAGTGACTGCGTGCTTCCATAGACAAGCAAATCATCTATGAAAATTAAAACTCCTTCTATGTCACCGAACAAATTCATCATGACTCTTTGAAAGATTTCTGATGATGCATTTATGCCATACGGTAATCTTAAGTATTTGTATCTACCAAAAGGTGTTTGAAAGGTACATAAGTCTGAACTGGACTCGTCTAATCTTAGCATCCAAAAACCAGAAAATGCATCAAGATGCGAGAAATATGCTGCACCTTGAAGCTGAGACCTAATTTCATCAATTGACTTGAGTGGATAGTGTTCCCTCATTATATTTTTATTTAAATTTCTAGGATCTAGACAAATTCGTAACTGACCTGATGCTTTGACTGTGACCACAACAGAATTTACCCATTCTGTTGGCTTAGTTACCTTCTGAATGACCTTCATTTCCTCCATGCGATCCAACTCCTCGCGTAGTTTATCCATCAGAGCGAATGGAACTTTCCTTGGAGGATCAATGCATGGTACCGCATCATGCTTTAGCTTTATGCTACATACTGGAGGTAGACACCCGAGACCCTGAAATAAGTCATTATACTCTGTAAGAATTTGTTTACAATAATTTTGATTACTTATTGAAAATACTCGTTTGATTATACCTAATTTTTCACAAGTTGGTAAGCCTAAAACTGTTGGACAACTTATATTTGCAATAATAAATAAAATGTTTTCACTATTTCTGTTATGACTAAACTGACAGTTTAAATGACATTGACCTGAAATTGGTATTTCTTTACCTCCAAAACCTGTTACATTCACACGACACATAATTAATTTATTGAACATATTTAAACTGTTAAATGTGTCTATCGACATAATGTTTACATCTGCACCTGAATCTAAAATACAATTAATTGTTTTACCTGCAATATTTATGTTTATATTCCATGAATGTTTCGAATAAGTGTTATTTGTTGGATTACATCTACTTGTGTTGTTACTAGACTCTAAGCATGCAAAATCAAAGAATTTAAAATTGTTTGTATTTGACAAAGTTGACATATTACACGACTCACGACTTATTTTTTGACAAGTGTTACCCGTGTACTTTTTATTCTCTCGTGGGACAGAACTCTCATAGCATTCAGCCTTTGCATTATGAACATCTGCCTGACTGACTAATTTTTGACTAATGTTCCCTGTGTGCTTCTTGTTTTGACTGACTTGACTTACTGACTGATTAGTGTTCCTATTGTGTGACTGACTGTTGTTTGACTGACCCTTTTGTGACTGACGATGACAATTATGACTGGACTGATTTTTCTTATGACTTTGACCTGACTGAGTGTTGTGCAATGTGTACCTGTTGTTTGACTGACCCTTATGTGACCAACGATGACTATTGTAGTTATGACTCGACTGATTTAGGTTAAGACTTTGACCTGACTGACTGTGACTGGACTGGCTACTTATAGTGCCTATAAAATAATTACTATTATTGTCTGATTCAAAACTGTTCATGGAAGTAAACGACTCTAAATGCCTTAAATTTTTATTTTTAAAACAAAATTTAGCAAAATGACCAAAATTGTTACATGACCTGCACTGTATTCCTGCAGCGGGACACTTGAAACGATGAAACTGCCCACAGCGACCACACGATGACTTTCCAGGCTGCCTGCTCGGGCTTGGAGTCTTCTTGTTAGCCCAAGTTGACGCCTGACCTGACCTGTTCCTACTCGGTGTTCGCTGTCGACTGGAACTGCGACCTCGCCTGACGAACATGACATTTTCACTGGTGGTGCTTTCTTTTACCATTTTTTCGGCATCATGCTGAGCGACTATCAGTGTCTTTGCCAGCTCTCTCATCCTTTGATAAGTCAGATTAGGTTCCTGCAACAATCTCTGCCTGACATGTGCATACTCTAAATTGAGGTTAGCAATGAAAATATCCCTGATGAGCGACTCCTTAAGGGTTCCGAATTCACATTCTTTGCTTTTATTCTCAAGATCTGTCAGAAATTCATCGATACTTTCGGATTTTTCCTGCCTCCGAGTGAAAAATGTGTATCTGCACATTGTGACATTTTTACGTGGCTCAAAATAATTGTTGAATTTTTCTTTAATCTGTGCAAGCGTGCTGACATTAATTTCGATGTTAAATGAATTGAATATTTCTATACCTTTAGCCCCAATGTGGTGAAGCAAAATAGCAATTTTCCTCTTCTCTTCGGTTTTATCTAGACCTGTCGCCAGAAGATATAGCTCTAGCTGCTGTCACCACTTTTTCCATGCTTCGGCATTATTTGTGGAATTGTCTGATGAAATTTTCAGACATCCCAGCCTCATTTGCATACGCTGCACGTGGTCTACACCAACAGGACTCATCATATTTTACTTACGTACTTTTACTTCTGACACCATGTTATGTCGGTCTTTGGGTCTTCTTAATGATACAATAGTCTTCAGGTCCACATCATTTATTTGTCACAATTTAGGTAATTACATTACAGGTAAGTTTAGCGTCCGTGATCGACCGCTCAGAGACGAGTAATAAATATGGCGGCTCTGTAGGGATGTACCACTATGCACAATCTATATAGTGATGTACCTAACAATACATAAAGATTCAACGAATGTGTCTTCACCAACGCTACACTTACTCATTGGTAGTGCGTACTCTTTCGAGGCTTTACCCTATTATCATTGTTAAACTGTGGAGCCACTTAAACCTTTTCTGTTGGCACCATTCCAGTTGCACGGACCACTGGCAATTACGATCAGAGTTTTAGGGCTCCCCAGACCCGATCCAGGTTGTGATAAATGGCTTTGGAACGGCATTGTGAATTGATAAAGTTGGTACCTTTTTTTTGGTGAATTCGCTAAGGTATTAGAAGTTAGTTATTAGGAAGACAATTAAATGTATAGTTTAGATGTAACGTTGAAGTAATTGATCTCTCTACTGTCCCACTTATACTGAGCTAACCTCCTTCATTGAAATTAAGTCATCTTTTATGGCTTTATAAATGGGTTCTAGCTTCTAGCAGTTTATCAATATATTTTTTGTTATTACGAGTATAAACCCTCAATCCCTTGGGTGTCGTAAAAGGCGACTAACGGACTAAAGACTGCACATACTTCCAACAGCATAGAGCGGCGATGGGCTCACCACCTATCACGCTGAGCACATGTGCAATCGCTAGTTGGTAAAAGGTAGACTATGGTAGAGGACTGCTTCTGCTGTCATCATTGCCTAGTCTCTGACTAACCCTTCGGGGACGATAGTCAAGATTATATGGATGTATGTATAAAAAACCACTTCATCGCCCTACCCGCGCTTTGCCCGGCTCCAGTTGCCCGCTCACCTATCATCATCCCAGGTAAGCCTTTCCCGCCTCCCTCCTTATAACGTCGCAGTTCTAAAATGATGCGTAAAGAAACATACGTAGCAATTGATTTATATTTAAATAGGTGTAGCCCGTTTTGATGCGCTTAATGAAAATGATCTAGAAATTAACTGCATCTCAACGCTTTTTACTTACACTTAAACAACGCGTTTCTTTATTAACGCAAAATCGTCAAAAATTACCACCTGCGTATTAAAAATATTTCATGAAAATTACTTAACGCAATTTTAAAGCACAATTTTTTCACATAACCAGCACATGTGCCCGACACGCCCCGGCCTCACCAAAACATTTACAAGCGCGAATCTTTTGCACGTGTATTTTGTTAATTGCAGCAAATTTAATATGCGACTTTGTGAAAGCTTTGCGAGAATATATCACATTTTCGAGCGCAAATTAAATTTCAACTAGCAAAAGTTTGTATGTGGAACTGAAAAAAGGTTGACATCGCAGTTTGTCGATAGGGTTGACACTTGTTATGTACTTATGCAATTGTTTACAACAAAATATTCGTATTAATTTACTGTCCATCATATTATCTATTTATTAGAACTTGTGCTCTTCATCTATCGTCTTCTTAGGTCCTCAAAACAAAGAAGAGAGAGTCTGGAAGAGATCCCTATTAGCGTTAGACCACATTTGTCTATAACCACCAGTTTTAAAATTATGTCACGTGTAACTGTTTCTTGTGTATATGCAAAAAAATGTTTATCTGTCTATCTATCTATTAGCAAAATGATTATAACATTATAATTAGGTACCTACCTACTAGTAAGTTTGTTTTCTGTCACATTACGCAAAATAAACTCGCAAAACCATAACAATTTATTTTCTATAATCATAATTTTTGGACAGCTGTTAAACATTGCACAAGCGGGTCTCGAATCCGCACCTGCTGACATAATATTTGATGGACTAATAAACTAAATCGCTTCAGGGGGCGTTTAATGGCAGACGCATGATGTCACCATGCGAACAAACATGAGCCTAAATCCTTCGTCGCCAACCCTCGGTCAAGGTAAAGTCTACATTGATCAAAAGCCTTCATCGTTGCGTAATATTCTTTTCATAAAAAACATTTATTAACGGAATTTTCCAAAAATCTCCATTCTGTTGATATAAAAGAAACATTCGCCACGTATATGACGTATCACTTGGGAACAGCTCGACCGTTGTTTTCTTAATTGTCAGGATAAGGTTAGCATATAAGAAAATTAATGGGAAATTCACAGGAGAAATTGAAAATTAATATTATTATTTAAAAAGAATATAGGAATATAAATGAAACAAAACGGGCTATGGGTGTTCACGAGGACGAAGTAGAGAACTACCATAAATGTTTTAATACAGAAACCTAAATACTAACTGTGTCTCGTAGCGGTGAAAGAATGCTACCACCCACTCTCTTCCTATGGGTGTCGTAAAAGGTGACTAACGGACTAAAGACTGCACATTCATCCAACAGCATAGAGCGGCGATGGGCTCACCACCTGTCACGCTGAGCACATGTGCAGTCGTTTTTTGGTGAAAAGTGGACTATGGTAGAGGACTTATGCAGTCCTCATTGCCTAGTCTCCGACTAACCCTTCGGGGATAATAGTCGTAATTATATGTACGTAGATAAAAACACTTTGTAGAAAACATTGAAAAGAAAACGTATTACTTACATACATACTTATAGCTGAGTTATTGCGATTTAATTTATAAAAATCCACTATAGAAAGTTTTAAATTGCAATAACTCACCTAAAGTAATACGTTTTTTTTCAATGTTTTCTACAAAGTGTTTAGATCTCTGTGTTTTAATTTAGTATGCAAAGTTTCATTAAAATTGGCTTGTTAGTATGTAAATTTTAAACTTGGAAGTTTGTACGGGAAACTGAAACGCGTAAAACCTCTTAAAGAATCAAGCAGTGCCGGCCATCGACCTTTACATAGAGATTGCCTACCAATAAGCAAACAGAAATAATAATAAATAAATAAATAAATCTTTCCTACAATCACACCAATTATCTAGCCCAAGAGAAGCTTCGAAGAAACTCGTTAAATGGTTACTAGACAACGGATAAACATACTTAAAATACTGAAATACACACTTATTATACGTAGAAAACACCCAGACCCGAGACAATTTAGAAAAACAATAATTTCTAAATTGACCCGACCGGGAATCGAATCCGGGACCTCAGAGATGGCGACACCATGAAAACCGGTGTACAAACCACTCGACCAAGGAGGTCGCCAAAAATCGCAGTAGTTCGTACAACAATTAGGCAGCTTGTCAGAACAGTTTGTTTACGAAATGAAAATGGCACTGCACATTTTGTTTCGGTGTTCCTGTACGAAATTGAGGGCTCGACGTGGAAGCGAAGCGTGGCGAACAACGGTTAAAAATTTATTTGTCGTTGCATTGTCAATGAGAGAGTTAAACGGATTTTGTTACACTTTTTGGGCGAAAAAAGTAAGTTTAGTCGTGTACCGATGTCAAAAAAAACGTAACAAATAAAAAAGAGGCTGTATTCTCTGTACAGGAAACGGATGTGAAGTGTGTATGTACAAGTATGTAATACAAATCGTGAGGCTGAGGAAATAAAGTCACTGTAAGTCTTTATCTAGTAAGTTAAGTAAGGTTAAATCATTATTTTATCCATAAATATTGACAAATGTACATTTAAACTATTAAGAGGGTTTATGCATTTTGGATTCCCATACAAACTTCCAAGTCGAAATTTTTAAAAACTACTAAACCAGTTACAATTAAACTTTGCATACGAATGTAACATACAGAGATCTAAATAGTTTGTTAAAAACATTTTTAAAACCCGTTTAAATAACTGAGTTAGCGATTTTAAACTTTCTATAGTGGACTTTAAATCAAAAAATCTCAGCTAAATAAACGTTTTTTAAAAATGTTTTCAACAAACTACTTAGTTCTCTGTATGTTACGATAGCATGCAAAGTTTCATTGTAATTGGCTTAACAGTTTTTAAAAATTTCGACTTGGAAGTTTCTATGGGAAACCGAAATGCGTAAACCATCTTAATAGGTATTTTGTTACCTATTAAGAGGGTACTAAAAAGTAATTTTACCAAACTTTTACATTGGTAACTAAACATCGTCAGTTAAACAGTCTTAAAAAAAGCTGATACATGAGAAGCCCAGCTACATTTTCGGCGGCTCAATTTTCAAAAGTGAGTTGTACGACCCAAGCCACTCACTATGATTCCATTATATTCGGAGCTAATGTTTGTGTAGTACTAACGTAAACCGGTTAGCGGGGCGCAGTCAATCCGACGTCGAGTTTACAATGCCTCGCCGGGGGAGCCGTGGTACCACCGCAGCTGTAATATGCATCCGTGGGTACGCTTCACATTGTAAAGCCTAGACTGAATAACGACTTCATAATTGAAGCGTCTACACAGTTTCCCTCTAATGTATGGCTGTATGGATATCACGTTTTGCTAACATCATCTACGTCTTTAGATGAGCAACACTTCTAAACCTTTACCACTTTAAGGAATGTTCAAATATTTGTAAAAATATTTCTTTCGGATCTCAGAGGTGAAAACTTCTAAGATTTGATGAAGCAATGTTGACTAAAAACATAAGCATCAAGCACTGACAAATTTCGACGGTTGAAAGCCAGACCTCGGTAGCCAAGTGGTTAAGGCAGCCGCCCGGAATGCGGAAGGTGCGTGGTTCGATTCCCGCCTGAGGTTGTCGTCTTTTTTTCAGTGTTTAAAATTTTACTTAAGTATATTTAAGAGTTAATAAAAACGCTAAAATATATAAAAAAAACATTAAAATAGTTGATTTTAAATGGACCTGGCCGGAGTTTGAACTTGGGATGTTAGACAGAACTGGCGTGCGGACTCGACCAATCGCTCAGTAAGTGAAACATGTGACAGTGGGAACTGCGAATCAAACTTTTCCACACATATCTTCGCGATATTGGTTGTTGGTTAGTATTTAAAAATTATTTGCTTTTAATGTAACAGACAGCACTCCCTCGGTGGAGTGTCTCCTTACCTTTGTAGATTCTATCTGCCACTAGAGCCGCAATATTGAAATCGGAGAAGCTGAGAGTGCCCTTTACGGTAAGGACCTCAGCTGGGGTGAACCGTGTCGTGGGCACGGAAAAGGGCCTAATGTCAAGACTTCAATAAAATATGTGTGAGGCGTAATATCGGTGCAGATATTATATTGAGTACAGGGCACTTACCTTCAACTGTTATATCAGTATTCTTACTATGTAAAATCCCATACAAATTTTGCATAGTATGATTAAGTAATACTGCTCTGTGCTCTGAGAGGTGACAGTGGGGTCCCTGGTCGTCCACGCCCGAATAAGTAATTGACGCTAAAAGTTTGAGTTATCAAACTTAAAAAGAGCTAAATCTATTATATTTTAAGCTTGGTTCTGAAAAATAACAGACCACAAGTTAGTTATCTACCTGAAAAGGGTAATTGCGAATTTAAGTTCCATGTTACAATTAACAACAATTTGCAACTGTCACTTATTTTTATTTGCAATTTCTATAAAGTTTAATCGTTACTACACTAATGATGAAGTATCGATAAAAAAATTTAATACCTTTAGACAGTTGTTGAATGACAACATGTTGAATGTTTCGCACATTAAACGTTGCTATCACAATACCATTATCACACTTTTACATCTTCGGATTCTCCAGGAAGAAATTCCATTTCAATTTTCCAGTTAAATAATGCAGCGGGCTCGCTAGCGAACAAATCTAGGGTAATTCCTATCGTAGAAAATTGTAAAGGGCAGACTGGAGCGGGTCGGCGAAGCAATTTGTTCGTACTTACTTATCAATGAAAACGCATTCAAGTAAATAGGTACATATATTTTTTATACAAACCAACCCGCATTGGGCCAGCGTGGTGGGGTGTGGCCCAACATTCCCATTTGATATTATCCATGTTGGAAGGCCTGTGCCCAGCAGTGGGACGTTTTATAGGCTGATAATCTGATCTATTTTTTTATAAACAACGCTGTGCAAGTACGTGCACCTAATATCTATTTGAAAGCACAAGACCCAACAAAAACACGTATCTTAGAACCTGATAACGTTTATTGTGAGGTTTATTTTAGATAGATATTATAGCTTATATAACCTTCTTCACTATATTTTGTAATGAAAAAGCTAAACTGTGACCGAACATTTTAAGTCTTACGTTCATCAGTGGCTCAGAACTATTACTTAATCTGTGGCTCAGTGCATCTTGGCTAGGACTATGAATTGAGTAACACACTTTTCAAGCTATAGTACATACAATAAATACAAATGAATCATATCTTCCCATAGCTAAGAGATCTACTCGTACACAAGAGAAATATAAAGACAGATTAACAACATTTTGTATTTTGCAAAGGAGGATTCGACTAAACGTCCCTACCGACCAATAACGACCGGACAATTATTGCCCGGAAAGCTCTTTTCATGACTGTCATTTGTTAATATGACGGTCAATTTGAAATCGATGCGGGTAAAAGCGTTACAGCTAAAACAAAAACCTGTAAGTACCATTGCATTTGAAATTGTTTATTAAAGTGTCAGTTGATAAAATCATACATTTATGGGTGACAACGGGGATTGGTGCATCATAAAACTAGGCTATGTGCATCTACAAATCTAAAATAATATGCGCGTTGCCACTTCGCAACCCAAGCGTTTTTCTACTATAGAAATATAAAACAGGGTTTCATTCTGAGTTCGACGCCAATGTCATTGATATGGTAAGTTAATAATAAACTTTTTACTTAAAGTTTGAAGTTTTTACTGCAGTTAACTGAACAACCCCATATAATTGACAATAATTACTGGTTATTAAACTGACTTGACTAATACAGATAAATCGGCACCATCAAAACGTACCAGGGTTCATGCTTTCCCACAATAACATTAAATAGAACATGGGAAGACGGTGCTATAATGAAATAAATAATTACAAGACATCATAGTTACTTGTTTAATTTAAATTTTGTTATTAGCATCTCTAATGCGTATCTATTTACTCGTGTATTTACTGAACTGACTCCGCACCCTCATCGATACACTGCGGCACATAATTGTTAGTGAATATTTGAAGGCTCCAGCCGATTCGAGTTGAAGGTCAACTGATGCCCCTTGCACTCCTGTAATTGTTTACTTCGTAATTGTGAATAGCGAGCGCCCGCGATTTTGTCCTCGTAAAAACCCGTAAGGTTCCTCAGGGTATTTCGATAAGTAACGTCTGATCTCTTCGTTCACATCCTGAAGCTTTGCATGCTAAATTTTATTTTTTATTAGTCATATTATTACTTTAGGCAATGATTGTTTTTATTCAACGTTATCATCCGACAGGCACATTCCGAAAAAGGTCTCGTCAAACTTTTCCATACGTCTCGATATTTGGCGAACTCTCAGCAATAATGAACAGTTAAAATACATAATTTAATCTGCATTTATAACTCGTATACTCGTCATACTGAACTCCAAGGTACCAGATATAACGTTATTCACTTACAGCACGGGAAGAAATGACATTTCGCCATGGAAACCGGACCCGGCAGACAATTGCGTTGCATTTTAAATTCGTTCGCGAATGGCCGGCGATAGAATCGCGTTATGCCACCGATGCCTATCTTGATTTATCAACGGCAAAGCAATGTGAGCCTTATGGACCTAATGAAATGAGCTAGAGCTTTTGACGTAGACAATAATCGAATTACGTCCTTTAGTTCCATCTTGTTACAGTTACCTTTTAAATGATTTTTATAAAATGAGGAGGTTATTAATTAGGTAGCGGCCGTATCGCGTAGCGGTTCATTATAAGAATAATATCACCCCCCTCCCTCTCTTTTCTTGAGTGTCGTAAAAGGCGACTAACGGACTAAAGACTGCACATACATCCAACGGCATGAAGCGACGATGGGCTTACCACCTGTCACGCTGAGCACATCTGCAGTCGCTATTTGGTAAAAGTGGACTATGGCAGAGGACTGCTTTTTGCGGTCCTCATTGCCTAGTCTCTGAATAATCCTTCGGGGATAATAGTCGTGATTATAATTATGTTGTATAATATGTATTTATGCCTTTTAAATGATTTTTATAAAAAGAGGAGGTTATTAATGAGGCGTATTATTTATTTATTATTTCCGGAATACCACGCCTGCGAAAAAAATATTTCGAGACATATTTCAATAAGTTAATATATTATATTTAATCAGGAGCTCTATGGTGCAGAGGCTAGCGCGTTCGGCTTGCGATTTTGCTCGCTAAGCAACTTTCGCAATGCCGGGTCGCTGGATGACCAAATTTAAAACATCTCGAGTTCTTCCGTGCTTCGAAAGGCACGTTAAGTCCCGGTTGTTGTCGTAAGATGACAGACGTTAAAACCCACCAATCCGCATTGGGCCAGCGTGGTGGGTTATGGCCCAATATCCCCACGTGCTATTGTCCACGTGGGAGGACTGTGTGCCCAGCAGTAGGACGTTTATAGGATGATAACGAAGAATATATTTTAAAAAACATTTTTAACCCTTGGGGTGCCTGGTGGGTCTGACAGACCCGTTACTTTAAGTAATTGTCGATACTTTTTAAATATGAAACCAATCTTGCGGTGCTCAAGAATAGCTTTGCAAAATAGACTAGAGCTAATTTTGTCATCGCCCGTGCAGCCTTCAGTGCACTTGCGTAGCAGTAGCACGTTTGTTATGTGCGTTTGGGTCAGAGAAACCCGACCTGCCACGGGGTTATTTTTTTTTACCTAAAGTTAGATGCATTTTTTTAAAATTTAAAATGAATCTTTATTCTGAATTGGTTAATGAATCTTTTTAATACATATTTGGTTTTATTTTGTAAATATATCACTAAAATAACAGAAATGAATTGAAATATTTCTATAGTACTTATCTATTAACTTATATTTACTTATATAATATTTTTAAAAACGGGTCCATCAGACCCACCAAGCACGCCGTGTGAGTTTTAGAGTTTCCGGAGTTCGGTCATCTGAGTGAATTCAAGTTTGATTTCGGATATTTGCAGAATCTCTCTACTGGAAATCCGTAGGCTATAACCCGGTCAAATACAAAATACAATGTCCCAGTGCGGGGCGCAATAAAATCTTTCGTAACCGACCAAATACGCGGGCGTAAACTAGTGATCTATAAATTATGATAACGAGCCATGTTCTCCCAACAAACTACACCAGTCAACGCGGGTTTGTTAGCCCCATCGCTTATTCATGCGGCCGTCGTTCCAAACAACAGGTTGTAATTGGTTCTAAATATTATAGCGGCATCGATGCCATCAGCTCTGGTGCGAGGAGCATTACATCATCATTACATTGTTTGCACATAATGTAATTCAGTCATATTCACAGATATAGATTTACATAGATAACGCAAATGCATGTACGTACTTCGCGTGTCCGAAAACACCGACCAAGCGTCGTCGGGGTTGGTCGGCATACGCGCGTGTCCGTTGAACTAAAATAAAATAAAACTAAACTAAAAAATACCTCGTTGAGTGATAAATAACTGCAATAGACCAAAAATTTCGAGCACCCAAAGTCAGGAACTTAACGTTGGCTGTGACGTCACTGTTGGTGTTAAAAAGTCGGCAATTAGCAAGCTGAAGTGGCAGTGGGCTGGTCATTAGCCCTATTACCGTTAGGGTAGACAGACGTGTGTGTTGGATGCCCTCCGGCTAGGTAGAGCGAGGATACACGTCAGGTGGCTGGCAGTATTTGGACCAGAAGAGCCGAGGATCTGGCTCAGTGGCATGCGTTAAGACAGGCCTACGTCCAGCTGTGCACTTATTCTTCTTCTTTCGTATCGTTGGTTCGTACAACAAAAATAGAATTATGATTGGCCCAGTACCCAGCCAGATCTATCGCTGCGTCTGTGGCCACCATGAGTTCATCCATTCGGCACGCATGTGGGGCCAGTGGGTAGAAGAGCTGAATTATTTTTTTTTTCTTTTAACGTGTCTTTATTGTTTTATAAATGTTGTGCATTTATTGTTGTAATATTAATTTTGTTGGTGTGACATATCCATGTGTCCTCTTGACCTCCCGGTCAATCCGGTCTAGTTAACCATTTTAAAAGTTTCTTAGGAAGATTACAATGAGCTAAATAATTAGAGTGAGCGTAGAAAGTTATTAATTATTTATGCGCCTACCCCTCCCGATAGTAGGCGTGATGTACTTATGTATGTATGTATGATGATTACGTGACACAGTCTATTGTGAGCTTAAGCAACGATCACTCAGTTAT
Source organism: Scoparia ambigualis (assembly GCA_963921215.1). Classification (NCBI taxonomy): domain Eukaryota; kingdom Metazoa; phylum Arthropoda; class Insecta; order Lepidoptera; family Crambidae; genus Scoparia; species Scoparia ambigualis. The sequence goes on from OY992509.1 coordinate 19,248,589, forward strand.
TGTTTGTCACAATTTCCACGCAAATGCACTTTAAATTTGGGCCACCCACGTTACACGGGTCGCGTCGCGAGCAAACAGTCACCGGCCATCAATCACGGCGTTAACGTCGATACACCTCTGCCGTCAATAAAAACACAGCCTTTCCAAACTTTGGAACACAGAAAAACCTACCTTATGATGTGAGACTCAAATTCGACTTTGCTATGTGCTTTTAGCGAGCAAGCGATTAATGAAGTTGACTGGATAGGGTTGTGTTTTGTGCTCCAAAATCTATTTTGCGTGGTAGATGTTATCTTTGTGTGTTGTTTACTGGGCTGTTAAAGTCATTTACTGCTTAGTGAAAAATAAGAGGATATTGTTTTATGAGGTTTAAACGCATTAAAATAAAGCCTTATACAGATCTATTCGTTTATTCTACACTACCTACTAGGTACTTCGTCCTTAAGTATTTAACCCAAAACACAGATTTTAGAAGTTACTTCCTACGTAACCCAAACTGCCTACCTTCTTATCTACCCAAGTAGATCTGCCGTGGAAATGCGCATAAGATGTTGAGTTTGAGTTCCACCTGTAGCTTGACAAAGAAAAGAAAATTAGGCTTACCATCTTACTGCTATTTTCAGTGCTGATATAAAATAATTAAACAAAATTTTAAAGAAGACGATTATGTGAACTCTTTAAGGCACAAGTTAAAAGCTTTGACCTAATTGAGCTATCGAAAGATTCGAAAGACTAGATTTTTTATTAGAGTCTACATAATGTCTATCATTTTAACATTCATCACTTGAAACATCGCGCCCCTGGGGCCTGACACCAAGTCTTAGAGCAGTATTATTTTAATATTACTATACAATTTCCCATACGAATTTTGCATAGTAATAATAAAGTAATGCCGCTATAAAAGGTGACGGTAGGGAACTCGAACTCTGAACACCGCCCTTACTTAAAAACACTAAAGCGTTATTTAGAGAAACAATATTTTGTCTTTGAATTTGAGCAAAAGAGACAAAACAATATTTAACTACTAATAATGTTTAAGTAGTTTATAATACAGGCCTTTATTACTTTACATGAAAATTTCAGGTACAAATCCAACTCTGAATACTCGGATGCTCCCAACGGCGCCATCTTACGCGATTCGCTTGAACCAACAACTAAAATTAAAGCACAATGCTTCGTGACTGCTTTTCATTTTCATTCTCTAGTAAATGTTTGCAAACTTTCTATAGGATAGCAAAGAGCAACTATCAAGCTAATAATCTAGCACTTCTCGATAGATGACTTCTATAATACGATGCGATGGAATCAACAATATTTAAAAGTGCTTCTGAGCTTACCTACAACAATAAAAACATTAATTTACTTTACTTTATGCTTTACAATTTTTACAGCTTTCAAAGCTTTTTCAGCAGTATCAGTTAAAGATATTTCATACATAACTTTTGCTTACAACTACTACTGCACACTACTGCAACTACTTATCTCATTTTAGTAATGATTTGGTACCTAGATATTATTAAAATTGAGAATACTTATATAAAAGTGAAAACCGTAGGTATAGTTCCCAACTAGCGTATGAAGACATTGTATACGCTAGTTGGGAAGTATACGGTTTCTTAAACGTCATTTTAATCCTTTTTAGATAAATAAGAATCTTTTTTTTACACATTCAACTGAGACGGTTCAATTCAAAACAATATGTAAGTACCTACCTTACTTTTCGTTTCACCAATGAGACGATCACTCAGCGTCAAACTGACGCCACATAAATATTCCAGTGCATCAACAAGGTCACCAAGGCTGTTGCTCAAGAATCAACAGTTGATAGGTTCACCATCAATCACCGATATCTGGGTTGGCTGAGCGATCGTTTCCATGTCAACACGAGAAACCATTTTCCCGACATTAAGAAGTCATACTTCATAATATAAAACAATGGAAGTCGTGCTACGGTTTAGTTTAATAAACGTTATGTTGCTTTATCGGTTTGTTACACAGGTTGTTGTAATTAGTTTTATAACACTAATGCTTTTATTTCGAATGGAAACACCGTGCTTTCCGGTGGCCGAGAGCCGTTGGGATAGCAGCTCTTTTTTTATCCACAACGGGTAAGCGCTTGGCCTTCATCTCACTTGATGGTAAGTGACGATAACGCTGAAGGTGGAAGCGCACTTTACCCGGAATCCTCAACCACTGAGGAACTGGCTATCTTATCTCAAACTGTCGGAACACAACAATGCTATAAACATCGTTGTTATGGCGACAGACTTAGATAAGATGGTGGTAGCTAGCCAGGCGGACTTAACAGCCCTACCACCAACCAAACCGAGCACACAAAGATGTACCCCCCGCTGGAAATCGAACCCGGGACCTCTGGGTCTAAAACCAGTGGCTTTGCCACTAGACCACAGAGGTGGTCGGGCTCACTAAAAGAATACCTGGACGAAACGTGGACCAACACAAAAATAATATTTAAAGCTTTTGCCTGATGTAGGTTAACTAATCAACCCTATTACATGGCTCTAGAGCTCCCACTGTCTTTGTCCCACGGGCAAGTAGTTTGCACTAATTAAGACCTGAGTTTAAATAAAAAAAAAACAAAAGTATCTGCCTCAGTACCATGTCATAATAACTTTTGACAAATCACTAACGCTTAGCGCCTGTTTAGTAAATTAGTTGATTTGACAAAGTGCTTAAGCCCTAAGTTCACCAAGAGATGTTTAAGTTTTAAACATTTGTTTGTTTACATCATAATCGGTTGTTGAACAATAATTTGCTGTTCACCAAGCCTTAAACATTGTTTATGTGCAGTAATCGGCTGTTTAGCTTAAACATCCCAACTAACAATATACCCTTATAAAATTAATGTATAAGGTCCATACTCTCTTACATGTTTTAAAATAGCAATCAATATGTCAATTAACCTTATAATGGTACATTATAAGAAGATTTAGTAACCTTCCTTGTAATTTAGTTGGGTAAACTGTAATAAATCCTAATAATATAGCCACAATAAGGGTTCAAAATGTTGTATTCTTATAGGAGCTAGTTATATGGCTTTTTAGCCTTATAATATTCAAAAGCTATGTAAAGGTTTCTAATAGGGCCAATTATTCTTATAAAAGCAATGCACAGAGTAACTATAATGCTTTTTAATTTATAGGAGCTTATTATAAGATGTCTATATGACAAAAGAGTAAAAGCATTTTACATAGTCTTTATAATTTTTGTTAGTTGGGATGGAAGGCGACTTCGGTTAAACATGGTTACCGCCTCAGATGAATGATTGGTCTCGAGCGCAGCGAGACCAATCATTCATCTAAGGTTACCGCTTATGTTATCAAATTGTCAAATATGTACCCCATACTTATTAAAATGAAAGACGATTTGACTTAAATCTTTGAGGAAGATAACGTATTAAATTAATTTAAACATATTGAAACAATTTTGCGCGCTCTCCGTGCACTCTATTCTATACTATTCTTAATTAATGGCTTCGCGTTTAGCATTAAGCCAATTTCAAGTGATATACTTATATTTTTAAAATAAATTTAGCATTGTACGGTAGATTGAAATAAAATGGAGTCTCTCAACACGTGTTGTTGCTAAAAGAACACGGGAGAAAACTCCTCCGTGCAGAGTGCACGGAGGAGTTTTCTCCCGTGTTCTGTTAGTCGTGATTATTACGAAAAAAATAATTGATTGATTAATTCACTGACACTGACAAAACAGTTTAAGTACACATTGACAGTAGAAATGATGCTAAATAACAAATACTTTTACGAGTTTCTCTCGTGTTCTTATAGCAACAACACGTGTTGTGAGACTCCATTTTATTTCTATCTACCGTACAATACTAAATATACTTTAAATAATTAAATCACTTGAAATTGGCTTAATGCTACACGCGATAGCAATTAATTAAGATATAATAAAAAAAATACTGATACACTATGGTCATGACATTGACTAAACAGGGATTTTATTTCATTGTATCTATTGCTATACTTACCACTATTTTATGATGTCGTCTGGCTCTATGCAAAGGTATTCTGTTACTGACATGTTTACAACTAAGTAATGTTCATATTTTTATTTTTTGTTTTTTTGTTCATCTCGATCGTGATTTGTGCGTGAAATGGCCAATTTTGGCGTTCTTGATCTCAAAAACAAACATACATTAACAATTTTAACTTATTGAATAGTGTAGAATAGCTATTGGAATAGTTTTTAGCGGCCTCACTTTTTGTAAATTTTACTTAACTTTTTAATTAAACCCAAAATTGCAGAGAAACATTTTCATAAAATACGCGAAGGCACTTTTTTGAGCTCATCGATTGAACTACTTTTCTAAACAAAAAAACTTCGAAAATCGCTTTAAGTTAACTGTGAATTTCTCCTATCTACGAAAATATACTTGAGCAAAATTTATACCGGAATAATTGTTACTTCATGAAGAATAAAGATTTTATAATGAATTTATTATACTGTTTCGATAAAAACGATAAATACAACTGCAAAATTACTACAAAATCGATGCACCGGCCGTCCGAATTCAGTTTTTTCTCGCAGAGTAGAGATTTGTAATATTAAGCATGAATTTATTATCTTAGTTCGATAAAAACGATAAATACAATTGCAAAATTACTACAAAATGCGAAAATGGGAATTTTACGCAAAAATCACAGTCGAGATGTAAGGCCTCCTAATAAATACTATTCGATCTTTTTTGACATATTCATTCAAAAACATTTGGTTAGTATACAGCTGATTAAAAATTCCTGGTGAACACTAAAAAACGCGCCTTGTAAAAACAATTGTTACAAAACAACCGAATGATTATACAATCCTTGGTTACGTTGTACTTCATGAACTCGACCCTAAGTGTTTTTAATTTGATCACCCATCCAATGACCCGGCATGGCAGTAGAAACTTAAATAGAAAAAAACACATAGCAATGTGTGCTATGTTGTTTTATATAATATAATATCATTGGTGCCATATATTATAAGTATTATATTATACTTATAATACCTACTAATAAATATATTTATTTGATCGATTGATTTGGATTAACCGTGCCGCGTAGCGGTGAAAGAATAGTACCACCCCCTTTCTTCCCTTGGGTGTCGTAAAAGGCGACTAACGGACTAAAAACTGCACATACACCCAACAGCATAGAGCAGCGATGGGCTCACCACCTATTACGCTGAGCTCATGTGCAGTCGCTATTTGGTTGAAATGTTATAAAGTTGACCATAGGGTAGTGGACTGCTTTTGCGGTCCTCATTGCCTAGTCTCTGACTAACCCTTCGGGGATAATAGTCGTGATCACAATGTATGTATGTATGATTTGTTATTATGTGGTATGTGTGAGTAGATGTCAGATTCATACATACCAACGGGTAACAAAGCGAGACAACTACTCGGGCTTTGATTACTCTATGAAACAGGCAACGCAACGTCTGTACAGTCGGGGCTCGATCATCAGTTACAAATAACTACCAGACTTTATCACGTCGCGTGTACATTTGTACATAGACTAACCTGCAAAACTGATTTTAACATAGATTTTATAAGTATATCTAGTTCAAGGTTGGCAGGTACTTTGTTCTTTTCTATTATTTTATATCGGTAAAGCTTTCATCTCACCTGATGACTAAAATGCTGCATTAAATAAGATATTGGTAGCTAAACAAGCTAACTTAGAACTACCGTCACTACAAACCAGAGCAAAATGATAAATACCACGTTTGTTTCGAAGAATTAGACAGTGACCACAACTTCTTGATCATAGAAGGATTAAACATAAGTTTAAATATTTTCATTATTGTGCATAGCGTCTGCGATGTTTCATGTCATATTTTAATTCCTACCATTAGAACCATTTTTTGCCGACTAAATTGTTCGTCTGGCAGAAATCAAAGTTAAATAAAAAAATTCAGAGTTTATTAGAACACTAGCGGCCGCTCGCGGTTTCACCTGCTTGGTTCCCGTTCCCGTGGGAATATCGGGATAAAAAGTATCCTATGTGTTAATTCAGGGTATCAGCTAACTCCGTACCAATTTTTTTTAAATCGCTCCAGCCATGTCACAAACTTTCGCCTTTATAATATTAGTGTGATCATGCCACCCACCAGGCCACGTTGGACCAGCAGCGTGGTGGGCTATTATGACCTAATCTCCCCATATGCTCTTGTACGTGTTGGTAGGCCTAAGCTCAGCATTTGACGTTTATTGACAAACGATGAAGAGAGCAAACTCGGTCGAAACGTCGGGTATAAAAAGGTATGCGTTGTGTCTTTAATAAGTAGTTACCGTTGACATTTAGACGGAGTGTTTGTTTATGATGATAAAGAGCTTAAAACCACTGCAAAGTGTAAAGTATCTAGAGCGATGCATTGTACTGTCCCGCAACTGTACTGCACTGCAACATAGCGAATAGAATGTTTTGTGGAGCGATTCATCACGCGCCCGCCCCGGGGCGCGCCGCCCTGAAGTGCGGACATGTTACATTGCTAATTAATTTTACTTAATGAGAAACACAATGCACAGTCTCGTGCAGGCCGCGGTTGATATATTGTTATTGCGATAGAGTTGGTGCACGACACGAAAACTTTGTCGAATATATCTCAGAGAGTGAAGGAGCTTTGCATAACATGAAAAATGGTGACAGAATGTGGGTTCAACTTAATTTTCACTTTAAGTGCGTAGTATATAAAAAAATATAGGAAAAACTTTTAAAGACATTTCCATGACCGGGTTTTTAATCCACATCTTTTGATTTACCGGTCTCCGATTGAGTCATTGAACACCTTTAACATGTTTTTTTATTTTAAAGTGCGATGCGCAACTAGATTTAATGCAGTCTTACTCATACACCGGGACCTGGAGTGACCTCGGGATATGTAGGACTCACCTCCCCGTCCCTAGCCCAGAGAAAAGGGGAGGCCCACCCACTTAAAACCTAGTACTATCCCTTCTATGCCATGAGGATGGCTCGGGACCACAAACGGCAAGCATCAAGTTCCACCCCTCAAGGGCACTACTCCTGGAATCTTCAACTACTCTTCAGTACTAACTATCAGCTCCGCAGCTTTCTATCAGTAGGTACGTAGTGCTCCCAGACTAGACTAGGCTGGTGTATGTAGAAGCAGATAATATATATAAGGCGACTGCTAGAAACTGCAAGAAAGTCCAAGGGCTGGTCAAGTATTTTAAACATGACAAAAATGACAAGAATCATTGCAGACTAACTTAGGTACTTATCGTCCAGCTGACACGGACGGGTCAACAGACGGGTGGGCCGGCCGCTGCCCGCGCGTTAAATAATCGTTATTTTTAATACTTTTTCATTTTATTTTTCTATTGTTATTGCTTTAAAAAAATTAGATACTTACTCAAAGACTATCTAATTAAAATTCACAAAACGAATTATTATTTCATTAAAAATGAAAAAAAGCACGAATTTCTTTTTTGTCATTTTTGTCATGTTTTAAACACTTGACCTGACCAGCCCTTGAAGTTTCTTGCGGTTTCTAGCAGTCGCCTTAACTAGTAGTTACTACTGAAAATGAAACAAAATATTTCAAAGGTAAACTCGTAATATTGTCAGAGTCCTCAAAGAATAGATTCACCCAGGAAGTTTCATTATACCCGGTAGGGTTAAGTGCGCTGAAACCTTTGGACCTATCGTGTCTTACCATAAAGCGAGATAAGATGAGATAAGATTAGACACATTTTTTTTGCTGTAATATGTATAACTTAGCCTTGAGACAAAAATAACGTATGTAAAGTAATTACTCTTAGTATTAGTATTAGTGTATAGCTAAGCAAATAAAGTTGAAAGATGAAAGCGAATCACATCCCCGTTGTGCAACAAAAAAAAATATGCAAACGTATTCCTTTACGCTGCTGGCAAAGGAGCCCTTTTGCGCGGTTTTAATTAATTGCATGCTGGTTCAATTAGTGAGAGGATAGCGGATATTATGCAGTCATTTCATACTGAGATATTCTTTTACTTTGTGTGGTAGCTTAATCATGCATTTTACTTAAAGAATTATTTTTTTTTTTAATTTTTATATTTTATTTACGAGTAATAAGCTTCTGAAATAGCTGCAAGGTAGGAAAACTTTTTCTGGAATACATTTTTCTAGGTTAATCGCTTCTTTTAGTGCTTGCTGCACAAAATCTTTTTGCCTTATTTGGAATTATCTTGGAGGTTTCTTAATTAATTCGTTACAAAGACAGCTTACGCCTTAAACGTAGTCTTTGTAACTACATAATAGTTTTGTATATTTTGAGTAATAAATGTTTGGTTGTATTTCATCTTCATACTGTTATGGACCTCACCCCAATAAACTAATTAACTAATTACACCACAATGGTTGGACTATGTTGTCTAACTATGGTCAGGGGTCTTTACCATCAACTCTTGGAGTAGTCTTGGAGTAGTATTACTTTAATCTTAATTTGCTAATTCCCATCCGAATTTTAAACAGTAACATTAAAGTAAACTGCTCTAAGAAGTAACAGTAGGGCTCCAGAATCAGGCCACTGACATACAATTGTAGACGTTTTGAAATAGCATAATCAAGGCTTAAAAAGCTCCTCAGCCACACTGATTTCTACACCAATTACTATATTGGATAAGGACCAGTCAGCTGCATAGGTACAGTAGTAATATTCATGTGTCTATGTCAGCTTATTTGTGTAAGTACCTTAATTTGTTAAGAAATATAAACGGTACATTACTATATTAAAATATCAAAATAATCAGGCTCACACAATCTTTATATTGCGCGAATGAAGTACCTACGAAAAAAAAATTGGAAGCATAGTTAAAATCATAGCACAACAACAAAATAGACCAACAACATGATTGGTTTTGTACACTGTGGGGATGCAGTCACAGTAATCTTTATACAAAATAATAAAAAAAAATTAACCGTGTCGCGTAGCGGTGAAAGAATACTACCACACCCTCTCTTCCCTTAGTTGTTGTAAAAGGCGACTAACGGACTAAAGACTGCACATACACCCAACAGCAAATAACGGCGATGGGCTCACCACCTGTAACGCTGAGCACACGTGCAGTCGCTATTTGGTAAATGTGGACTATGGTAGAGGGCTGCTTTTACTGTCCTCATTGCCCCTATCTACTGACCCCAATAGATAGGGTATCGCAACTGGAACTACGGGTCCGATTGTGTTTTCAGGGGTACTACGGGGTTCCGGTTCAAGCCCCACGCTGGTTGTGCCTTGACCGGCGCCTCCGGCGGGATCAGGACGTGGGTTGGACTCGTAGTGGCTCGTGGTTAGCTGTAGAGCTTGGGAATGTTCGTTTGTCCTGGTATTGTGTGTCAGGACTTCCAAACTCGCGCACAGCGAGCGGGGCCTAGTAGCGGTCTCTGAGGGGCCAGAGGCGAAAAGTCCTGCGGGGAACGTGAGTTTCCCTTATAGTTGGCAGCTTTGTCCGGTGATTCTCATTGGACATTGGTGTTGACATCTCCGGTACTAGTCTGGATAACTAGTAGAGGCGGCCCCCTAGATGCCGTAGCCTCCGGTCCAGCCAGCCGCGTAGGACGTGGGAACTGGCTAGGCGCCTGGATGGGTTCCGAGAAGTGAGTGTGCTTACTACTCCGCTACCAAGGTGGACACTTGGAAGTCAACTATAGAGTCGACGATCCTAGCAGTGGCAACTGCGAGTGTGCCCTTCGTGCAACGAGAAGTGAGCGAGCTCGACAGCTCCGGTTACCTATCTGGACAATAGGCAGTGAACTACACGTGTTCACGGGGAGACTCTCCCGAGCCACTAGTCTTATGAGTACCGAATGAAGAGCGCGCTTCGGCGTACACTGATTTGGCGTCAAGACCTAACGCAGATGGTCTCCTGCGCGAGAGTTCTACTGGCGCAGGGACGTCTGGCACTTCTTGCATAACCTAACGGTTGGTCTCGAGGTGCCAGTACAAATAAAATTTAGTGGTGTACGGAGAGGGGATGTCCTCATTGCCTAGTCTCTGACTAACCCTTCGGGGATAATAGTCGTGATATATGTTTGTGTATTATGTATAAATAAAAATCTGTTGCCACGAATGGTTGTTCGAACGAACGAACGAACACGTCACGGGGTGCGGGGTATAAGGGACGAAATCGAGGGCGGGCGGGCCGGCAGTGTTCAATAATACTTGACAGTTCTCGGAAAATTATTTTTAAAATTACAAACGCCTATTTTATACTTACCTCTTACAATATTTTTCTTCTCGAAAAAGCCTTTTAGAGAAAAAAACATACTTTTCTTCATTAATTTCAAATTTCGCGCGAAAACGGTTGGTCTCGTGACATTTTGCCCTGTGACGTCACACTTCATTAAACAAACAAATTTTATCTTGAAACTGACAGATAGTTTTTGTTTATTTTGTGAAATGTGACGTCACACGAAGCTCAATCATGGCCGCCCGTGTTTCTGGTCTTGTAATCCACAGATAAAAACACGCAAATTTATTTTGTAAAAATTTAATATTTACAAATTATCTTAGTTACTACTTAATAAAAAATACTATTCGAAAATTGTTGTTAAATTATAAACTACCATATCCGACATAATTCATATTTTATTGTTACTAACTGCCAAACAGCCAATTGCATGGTGCCACGCACTCACTGTAGGTACAGTAAACATACCTCAAACGTTCGTAGCAGGCAATAATTCAATGTATCGCCAATAGCGCCAAACGACCGGTCGCACTGTTTGCCAAATAAGCAGCAATTAGTTCTCCACTTGCCGCAATTGAATTGTGAATCGATTACGTGTGAAAGAGCCAATTTAATGCAAAGCCATCACAAGTGACAGGGCGTGCGGTGGAGAAATTTCCAAAAAGCCAGGCCGCTACGAACTATGCCAATAGCTATTCTACACTATTCAATAACATTGTTAATATATTTATATTTCTGAGATCAAGAACGCCACATTTGGTCATTTTACGCAAAAATCACAGTCGAGATGTAATAGGCCTCTTAAACACCAGGCTATATGTGTAATTAGTTTATATTGAGTGTATCATTGTTCTCGCATGGCGATCTTTATCTTTCATCGTCAGTTTTATAAACGTCTCACTGCTAGGCCTTTCCACATGGGAAACTCTATCTATCTCCCCATCTCTATCTATTTAGATAGAGATGGGGAGATTAGGCCCTAACAGTGTAGTAGCACTGGCCCAATTATATTATAAGTAGGCTTTAGTCTTATGACGTTACCTCGATGGTCATTACCTCGATGTCTCTACCTCGACGGTACACTTCACCGATGGCTCGTTACCTCGAAAGGTCAATTTCTCGAAGGATCTCTTCCTCGACGGGACTTTTCTTCGATGGTACATTTGATCGATGGGTTGTTACCTCGAAAAAATCATAAAAGTACAGTTATAATTCCCATGACTTTTAGAAGTCTCCCTTAGTTTATTGTGTATTTTTAGTAACATTTTGATAAAAGAATAAGACAAAAGTGTCTTATGAACCATAATTGTAAATTTATATGTAGAGTGATAATAAATGTCGCTTATATGATTATATCGATACTCATTTCATTTCACTAGTGATTTTACACCTTTCAGTTACACACACATACTTTACATTTACTGTACTTTTGATGATTTTTTCGAGGTAACAACCCATCCATTAAATGTACTATCCAAGAAAAGACCGTCGAGGAAGAGATCCTTCGAGGTATTGACCTTTTGAGGTAACGAGCCATCGGTGAAGTGTACCGTAGAGGTAGAGACGTCGAGGTAATGACCATCGAGGTAACGTCATTCGAACTAGAGTATCAGACCCGTAAATGGGTAGATGTTATTGCTTTGATGTAAAATAGACTGTACTTCGACAACAAAGTAGTATTCATAAATATATTTAAGCAAGGTGAATGTGTTCGTAAGGTCATCACACTACCATATGAATTGAATACAATTTACAAAATTTTCAAACTAGGAAATGAAAAAAAAAGTCTCCAAAAATTATCGCATAACCATTTAATTAAACATGTATAATTGCTTATTTATCGTTCTTAGACCTACAGATGTTCGTAACGCGAAGTGAATCGCGGCATCCACCCGCCCGCCACCAATTACGCGTCCGCAGTTGGCATTGCACCCCTTTTACTAAGGCCGATACGCTACACAAGCGTAGCGGGTAGCAGAGCGAGCTGACTTCATTTGTCTTTATACCTATTGACTTGCTCAGTGATATTGACTCTATATTTAGTGTCGATTTATTATTATTTTGGTAGTGTTTTGGCAGAATACAAGTGATCGCGGAGCCACCGCGACAACTGAGGCATAAGCCTTATTATGTCATCATGTTTGGTTTCTATAACTGTTGTCAACGTACTAAATGTGTAAAATGTTGTTGTATAGAGGCAAATAAACGATTTTCTTTTCATTATTCACAATTATTAAACGTTACTTTAATTGAGTTGGTAACCCAAATAAGTTCAGTTGCTACTCAGGTGCTAATCGAACCCGCGTTCTCTACTAAGAGGACGCGGGTTTGACTCCATTCCATTCGATTCGGGTTCGGGTTGCGGGTAGATAATTTGTTTCAACGTTTCGAGTAGCTTTGAGTTTATTTGAGCGTTTTTTAACGCAAATAATCTAATGTTACGAATGTTACTTTCGTTGGTAAATACTTATGTCACATTTAAAAGTTAATTCTTGGCTGACTTACTGAAAAAAGATCAACATCACACAGTCCAAACCGCTGGACCTAAAACACTAGAGTTACGCAGACAGGTAATAATAATATTTTACTTTATTGACCAAGCAAAATACATCATGTAACTGAAATAAATTTTAATATTAAATGAGAATTTTACACAATTTCACTAGCGTCTTAACTAGGCCGAACCTGTGTCCTAGATGATAGTTACTTCCTATGACATTTATCTAACTTTAACACATTTTTTCATCTTTCCCGAAATTTCCGGATCGCGGGACACGCAGGCACACATAGCCGCGGAAGGTCGTTATTTTCAGTTGAAAGTATTACACATAAATATACGATTTTTTTATATTTCACCCTTAAATAATATTAACAAAAAATGCAAAGGTTTTATTATACAAAAAATTTAATCACCTATCGAATTTCAGAATGAAGTAGGTACCTATTTATAACCTACGTAACGCCTCAAGCGCTCGGCTCGATATCCGGATCCCCGGGTTCAATTCCTAGGTCTGGCAAGCATGGTGATTAAGCCAATACCCATCTATTGTAGCGATGACTTGATTTCAATGATGGAAGCGTTTGCCATGCAGTGGGACATACTGTCCCAACACCTACCTACTATACCTACAGCCTGTACTTTACTTTTTTCAACTTAATTTTGATTACATTTATTGTGTTTATTATGAAGTAAAGAAGTTAATTAAGAATGAGCATTGCATCGATTTTCTCCTTTTCAAGCCAAAAGATCCAGATTTCAGACGTTTCTAGAAACTTGAACCAAGCACAATGTTGAAGATAACTTCGTTAGCTGCTTCGTTGGATACCGCTCGTTCTACAAGCTTCTAATGCAATTATGATTTCAAACAGTGAAGATAGTACACATTAGTATAGTAAACAATCGGATTTTGTAATGTTATAACAGATATAAAAACTATATATATCTAAATGAAATCTAATAAAATTTAACTATAAAGTAGTCTGTAAAAGTGCCAAGAACTAAGTACATAAAACTATTTAAAAAGAAGTCCTAATTGCAAGTGAACGGAGCAAAAACACGAGCAGCCGCTAGTTATTATATAAATAATCAAGGCTATAATTCTAAAAGGCGGCGCGTTTGCAAAAAATATAACGCTTATAAATCTGTTTACCCAAAACTGATAGTGGTAGGAGAAAGAGAAGGAAATCAAGGGCAGTCCAAATTTTTCGTCACTAATCATAACTACATTTCTCTAGATTAAATTCACAAGGAAAGAGTAAAACAAATGTGTGTGTATTTTATTTAATAAACGATTAGTCGCCTAGATAGTGACATGTGGTATTCCGTACTGCTTAAGATATCTTAATCTTATAACATTCAAGAGTATCGTTTTCAATAACACATGCTGCACCACACATTTTCTTTAAAGATCTACATTTGAGCACAAAACGTGTACCTTTATATCGAGTTCGTGGAGCGGTAAAAGTATACGGTGACGTGAGTTTTCCTGCTTGGCTTCATTAGAGTCGGAACGCTTCGCAGAGCCCGCCTCTGAATTCTGCAGTGCAATCTTTTCAAATAACATTGCACATTTTTCTTAAGCTGTGTCTGTAGAATATTGAAAGTAGGTTAAGTGCCAGCAACGGAAGTCCGCTAAATATCTCGAACTGAAGTTAAAGATTTCGGTACTAAAATTATCTTAATAACATTACCTATCTGTACCGTATTTATTTTAGTGTTGACTTTTACGGACTAATAATAAGTTTTGCATGGTAAAACTTCAAAACACTCTAACAAAATTTAAATTTAAAAATAAACAGGGTAATTTACGTTTTTTTTAATACTGTTTAAACTATTAATAGTACAAAATATTTGATCCCGCTATGCTACCCTCTCCGCTTGAGACCACATCCACCCAGCCCGACTACGCCCGAGGTCAAACTCCATATGGCCACGGCGCTTGCCTTGTAAAAAAAGGCCCAGAGGTATTATGCATGAACCCCTCGAAAATATATCGCATAATGTTAGTACAGTATTAAAAGGAGCCAACTGTCATAGTTGGTAGTGAATTTTTATACATCCCTAATGTATAATTTTTTTTTTAGATTAATGTTTTATATTTTAGCGTTTTATTAACGCTTAAATATACTTAAGTAAAATTTTAAACACTGAAAAAAGACGACAACCTCAGGCGGGAATCGAACCACGCACCTTCCGCATTCCGGGCGGCTGCCTTAACCACTTGGCTACCGAGGTCTGGCTTTCAACCGTCGAAATTTGTCAGTGCTTGATGCTTATATTTTTAGTCAACATTGCTTTATGAAATCTTAGAAGTTTTCACCTCTGAGATCCGAAAGAAATATTTTTACAAATATTTAAACATTCGGTTAAGATGAAGCTGCGTTTATAGATTAATGTTTTATATTTTAGCGTTTTATTAACGCTTAAATATACTTAAGTAAAATTTTTTAAACACTGAAATGTATGTTCATTAATTAATATATGGGAGGGATAGGCTTAGACCATAGCTTTCCATTTGCTATGATCTGACACACATCCTTTGCTTCATTATGCTTATTTTTATTTTATTTATTTATAATAATAATTTGTTAAGATAAATTAGAATGTATGTGCAAGACAAAGAATACATTGACCTCATTAGCAATAATTTTAGTACCTGTGTATTACCGTCTATCATCCAACACAACATATCACAAAATAAACATCATCATCATCATCAGCATATATACCACTATAATATACCACTGCTTGGCCTTCTCATATGGACAACAACTCATGAGGAGATTGGACCATTACCCACCACACTGGCCAAATGCGGGTAGGTAGGATATTAAAATAATATTTTTGTTTATATAATTTTAACGCAAATGTTGTTGCGAACAAATTACCAATTTTAGAAACCAGGTCAAAAAAAATTCTCGAGCAGGATTCGAACCCGCATTCTTCTAGTAATCCGGAGAAGGTGCTCTTTCCAGTTGAGCTACCGTGAAGCTTATCCAGCTTGCCGAAATGAATCAACACCACCTTTATTTTATTTTTTTTACTTTGCATTAAATAAATAATAACATAGCTTGCCTATTTCCTAACTGACCTTTAATATTTGTAAAAATAATTAGGATCGGATGTTGATAACGTAGTTTGTCGACATTGAATGGGCGCTTTTGCCGTACAAAGTAATTGATTGATTAATTTCGGCTGGCTGGATAAGTTTCACGGTAACTCAACTGGTAAAAGCACCTGGATTGCCAGAAGGGTGCGGGTTCGAATCTAGCAGGATTCGAAATCGTGGAAATTTTTCTGAACTGTATTTTACAATTTGTCGGATATTATAGTACTTACTTAGATAAATTAATATTTTATTAGATAGTGAACATACGGAAATGATCTTAAAGTCACTTCTTACATTTAGCTAAATTATTATCTTGTTATTTATAAGCACAGCTGCCGTAAAACCAGACACAACAGAAATTTTATTGATAATAACCTCTAAGAGTCTTCGTAAAAGACTTCGGATAATGAAGATGACATGCGAAACAAATCTAACATTTCCTTTTTTTTCAGTTACCCTTCGTCAGTTTTCGAGCGGTTCATTCGTATGCCGCTTACTGTGAGAGTACTTCACTAACACGCCGCTATTCATAGTGAAGCAGAGCCTCTCAGGCTTAAATAGCGAGAAAAAAATCGCCTAATAAGATAAACGAACATTTGGGATACCTATCTGCAGTATATTGTATGTGGAATGTAACTTTACGTGACGCAATGTTTGTCTAAGGCTTTCTTGCCACCCACAAGGAGATTACGCTGTAAAAGCCATAAGCAGCCTACATCAGTTACTTTCTAAAAGAAAATGTAGTTGTAAAGTAATTTATGAGAGAACTTATTTTTAGCCGACTTAAGGAGAATGTTCTCATTTCATCGGGATCTTTATTTTTCATTATGTTACACACTATTCTCAAAGGTCCAGACGACAACATTACAGTTTAACCTAACACAAAGTTCCCTCATTGAACTTTATGATTTTTAGAGCGTTAACTAAAACATAAATCCAATTCCATAACAGATATAAATTTATGTAAACTTTAAAAAAAAGTAACAGTTATCTTATCAACCTTGGTCTTTTCTTGAAAAAAAGATTCCCAGTTCTTTCACCCGCCCGGGTTTATAAAATTGTACTTGGTTGGCTAGTCATAAGTCTACCTGGTCTTGAGTCTTTAGTCTCACATCATTGATAGGACTGCAGCAGTTGCATCTTGATGATAGCATTTTTGTGTAGCTAACATCATTAATCTTCATCATTAAATTAAAGCCATCACTACAATTGATATATATTGGCTTAATAACCAGGCTTGCCAAATACGGGTTAATTGCAAACTCGGGCTATGCATCAAAAACTCCACGTTTGCCTGACCTGGACATTGAATTCATCATCTCCGAATTTCGGGCCAAGCACTTGACAATCAGTGATAACGCTAAATAATTCAATTTAGCAATTAGTAAGTACAGCTGTCATTGGCACGCATACCTATAAACGAGACGTTTAATTTTACTCGATGTATGAGTAGAATACGTACACTAATTTTATTAAACTTTTTAAACAAACCTGCTAACACAATAATAATACTCTTATCATATGCATTGTTGACAATAAACGCATTCAAATTAATCCAAACTATCGTTGGCAGCTGGGCCAAACTTTCGCCCGATGTACACAACATCTTAATAACTTAAACTTCGAGTAACTGGTTCACTGTGAGCCATTAGTCTGTGTCAGGGAAGTTAGTGAGTGTGTCGTTAAGCAATTTTCGCAATGCCAAGTCACCAGATGGGTTATCAAATAAAAATACCTAAAGCGCCGTGCGTCGAAAGGCATGTTTTTTTTATTCATCAACAGATAAGCGCTTGGCCTTCATCTCACCTGATGCTAAGTGACGATAAGGCCAAAGGTAGAAGCGCGCTTCATCCGGAATCCTCAACCACTGAGGAACTGGCTATACCTTATCTTAAACTGTCGGTACACAACAATGCTATAAACTTAGTTGTTATGGCGACAGACTTAGATAAGATGGTGGTAGCTAGCCAGGCGGACTTAACAGCCCTATCACCAACCAAACCAAGCACATAAAGATGTGCCCCCGCTGGAAATCGAACCCGGGACCTCTGGGCCTGAAACCGGTGGCTTAGCCACTAGACCACAGAGGCGATTAAAATGTTAACCGTTGTTTCTAGTTGTTGTCGAAAAATAGCAGTCATTAAAACTCACCGACCTGCCCCCCTACGCAAGTGGCAAACGCCCACCCCCTGTCTATTGGTAATTCGTCGTACATTGCTTTGTACTGTGGCGATTGCTGGTGAAAAATACATCAGCGCGCGCGCATCGTACTACGAAAAGACAGGGGGTAAGCGTTTGTGTCTAGAGAGGCTGATGAGACTGGGTGCTGGGCAATAGCCACGTGTACCATGTTCTGTGCATTGTGTGCATGTGGGAAGTTATGCCCCTTAGGGTGGATTCGACCAAACTGGAATAAGGTCTTATACAGATTAAACGCCGAATTTGTATAGAATCTCAGAGTAAGTCTTATTCCAGTTTGGTCGAATCCAGCCTTAATTGTCTAACTTCAACATCTATCGCAATCGCTTTCAAGTAGTATGACATTGCTTATTACTGTTAGACAATTAGCCCCCTGTGCCTAGCTGTGGGACGTTTCTAAGCTGATGATGATGGAACTGTATAGTTAAATTGCAAAAAAACGCATTCAAATTAATTCTGCTATGTTGGCAGCGGGCCTAAACTCTTGTCGATGTACAGAACATTTCGCTACTTCAAGTAACTGGTACACTGTAATTCATTAGTCTGTGTCGGAGGAGTGCGTTTTGAGACTGTAGAATAAATGCCAATTACGCCACATCAGGAGAAGAATGGCGAAGGCCATTCTTTTTGGCCTTAATTTTCCTAATTCTTTTGCGTAGAATTATTTTAATTGAAACACCTTGCCCGAATTAGGGGAAGCTTTGCTCGGCGTCAAAATGACAATGGCACTTTATGGCATACGTATTGTGCCTTAATTAATTGAACACGATATGGAACTTGCTTTCAAGTTATAATGAGACATTTTTGTAGTGACGCCTTTATAATAGTTATTCACAGATAAAAACAAAGTAATATTATTTATAATTATAAAATTTCAAAAGTATTTTTACATCATTATTACCATCATAATCAGAACGTGTAGGTAAGTCCACAGCTGGACATGGATCACTCCCAATGCATGCCATTGAGCCCGATAGTCAGCTCTTCTCATCTAACTGCCTACCAAATGTCATGCATATTATGTACATAACACATGTTTCATAATTTTCCCTAAGTTTCTAATAAGTAAAGCGCTAACGGCTCTTTTGTTAGCAGCTAACGGCCGCACCGGTGTCAAAAACCTATCTTTCTGTTTCATTTCCTACTAGAGTTAGAAATTTGACATAATTTGTATGGAGCCTAAAGTAAAGATAGTTATTTTTACTCCAAATGCTTAAGTTAAATTAAATATAGAAGACAATATCATTGCTAGAAGGTAAAACAACGTTTAAATAGGTATTGCCAACGCCCCAAAGAACTTGTACCTACATAGGTTCCTTAAATCGTTACTAGCACAGTATCTTTGATTTCACTACGAAGTTTTTATGCCAAAGAAACAACAAGCAAAAAGCCTAAAGGACCGACCGCCGCGCATCAAACAAAGAGCCTACATTCTAGCGCATTTTTTATTTCCCGGCCGTAGAAAATTACGGTGAAATAATAACGGACGAAGACTAAGCGCATCCGTCGTGCAATCGGGGAAGGGAAAAGGAATTGAAATGACCTCCAGCACAGAAACAGATTTAAATAGAAGCGGCATACATACATTAAATAATCACGACCATTATACCCAAATGGTTAGTCAGAGACTAGGCAATGAGGACAGCAAAAGCAGTCCTGTACCATAGTCCACTTTTCACCAAATAGCGACTGCACATGTGCTCAGCGTGACAGGTGGTGAGCCCATCACCGCTCTATGCTGTTGGATGTATGTGCAGTATTTAGACAGTTAGTCGTCTTTTACGACACCCAAGGGCAGAGAGGGGTGGTAGTATTCTTTCAGAGCTACGCGATACGTTAGAAGAAGTTATAAGCGGCATGTTAGCTCAATTGTACAAGTATATATGAAAACCAAGCGTGTCACATTTTTCGGTGTCAATTTAGTAACAAAATTACTTACCATTGCTTACCAATATATGAAACTTGTTGATTATCTCGGCTAACCTTTTTGTACAGTTTTTATGGGATTAGATTTTACCATCCCTTTGACACTATTTTGGCACGCAAAGTACCCAAGCAGCAAAATTTGGTACTATAAAAGTCCTGAGAACGTTTTGGAGCGTGCTAATTAGTGTACATGATTAGCACTATAATGATGTTAAGAACGTTTACAGAACCCTGAATAGGCCCTAGTATTATCACTTATTTATTCTATAAACATTACATAAAGGTTCTCACGGTAATAAATCAGCTCTGTAGTTGAAACCTAAAAGTGTCGAGAAACGCTATTTGGTACTGAAATAGTGCTATCTGCAGCATTTATGTCACAAATTTGCACTATAAAAGTAACCAAAACATGTTTATAGTGCTATTTTACGCCGTAAACAATTCCAGTGATCTTTTTTATCACACTTATTTAATGGGCCTCGTGTCGGTCGTCGTGAGTGTTCTTCAACGAAAATCGACAAATTAATAACAACAAAAATATTATCGTTTATTTCATTCGCCGAAGTAATAAAAATTAAAAGGACACTACGTAGTTCTGCCGTAACTTGCACTTGCGAAATTAATTCTATTGACAAAATCATTAATGCCGATTTCAAATTTGACAGTGCGCCCTTGTAATTTTCTTGTTTTAATTAAATTTAAATTAATAAAATGAATATTTTTCCCCACTATGGCTGGTATAGTACACATTGGCACCAGCCGTGCTGCTAATGTGCTATCATAGCAGAAAACAGCAGCCATATTTCGGTTCTATTAGGGTTTCGTTGTCAAAATTTAAAATCAGACTAAATCAGTGTAGCAGGTAGTCAAAATAAATTTCCTTGTATGGAGGTACCTACATTACATGCTTTTAGCAATAAGGCCGCCTATTATTTTCTTTTGTTGTTTGTGATTCTAAGTACTTAGCTAACTATTTGTGCAATAAGTGCCTATAGTGTTAATTTATCTACTTTTCTAAATACACAGGGGCATAATTTAGGGAATGGTAAATATGTAAGTAGGTATCTTAAATACGTAAGTAGGTACCTATATTTTTTAAATAATATTAAACTAAAAAAAATATTTTTATCTACATAGAAACCAAGAGATTATATTATCACAGTTAAAAGGTGTATTTCAGTGTTATTCTCAGCTGTAACTATTATAACATACCTACTTACAGTTTTTTTTTTTTAGAATTAGAACTGAAGAACTTTTGTTTAGGTAGGTAGGTACCTATTTTCTAGTTTTTTGCGCCATTCCGTCAATCACGAATGTGTCGCTTAAGAACAATAGTTTCATTGAAAACAAGTTCCTATGTATCTACAATGAAACCTCATAATTTATTTTGACTAAATTTAAAGTTCCAACTATCTCATCACATGCGCGGCGTGTCGATCCATCGATCATAGGTAACCTATGATCGTTCGAGCAATGACGTTACAATAAAAGAAGTACGTATGCGTTCTTAGAGCATTAATGCTCTGAGTATGCGTTACATGTGCCAAAAACTAACACTACTTATGCGGTCGCGCTGCGCCCGCGCGTGGCTTCGGCACCGCACCACTCGGGCTCGGGCAGGAGTCTAATACCTACCTACACTCAGAGAGGGTATCCCGTCGTATGGCAAAAAATTTTTTGTCAAATTTTACTTCCCAAAAAGCATATCGCACTAGTATCTTTATTATTGACATTTCGCATTCACAATGCTATACAGATACCTAATCTATAATATAAAATATAGAATAAAATGTTTACTAGAAAAAAAATATCAACCAATCCCAGGAAAGCTTGAATTGGCTTGCAGTAAATCGTCAACTACTATAAGAATTCAACGAGTCTTCTGGGGTCTCCGAGAGGTTATTGTTCTCAAAAGTTCTCATCTGTTTTCAAAAGCTTCCTTGGATTTTTTGGTAAGAAACTAGGAATACGCTTATTTATTATTTCTATCAAACTTTTAACTGCTTGATGAGGTATATTATAAGTGATGCGCCATCTTCTTTATATCACTGCATAATTGTTCATCTTTATTGCTATCTTCATCTGATTCAGATGTTGAAGAACTTTGAACAGAGGAGCTCTCACTCTCATAATAATATTCTTCATCCTTATTACTGGCTTGAAAAGGAAGAAAATAATTTCTACAACCCTGAAGTGGTAACAAACAAAACCAATATTTTGTACGGAACCATGCGCTGTATTTTCTGAACCCGCTTGACCAGTATTTACATTTTGGACATGAGCCTGTTGTATTGATGATAATGCCTGTGTATGTCGACTCTTTACTTTTTTTATAACTACCAGGTAGTTACGCAAAGATCTCAAGTCCATTATTAAATCTGTAATTACTTAAATCTTAACTAGATCTCTAAAAAATCGACAGAGTGCCACCATTTTGAAAAACTAGTGATATAATTATTGATACTGAACAGCTATAAATCCAATTAGTCCATTATTTATTAATTTTAGTACTTGTTTGCCACGGTTTAGTATCGTAGCAGTAACACAAACTCACTTATAGAGCTATTTAGAATTGAAGTTATTTAGCAGCTGCACCAGGAGTCGCTGTGGTACTGTTAAGTACTATAGAAGAGTTATCATGATTTTTACAGAAGTAGCTTCATAGCGATGTTAAGGGAGCTTGTAAGAAGACATAAAGTTCCGTTATGATTGTGCAAGTTACTTTTACAGTGCAAATTGAACCTTTTATAGTGTTTTTGACACTTCTACAATACTAGTGCTGTAAAAGTTATTTTCACGCATTATTATTGCTAAATAGATACACAAAACTGTCAATAAAGTCGTCTATAGTACTAAATAGTAACATAATCGCTATTATCATATCTATTATCGTGCAACACTTTAATGATTCTTTTGTATAGTCCTGTAAACGTTCTTATAGCAAAATTATAGTAATTAAATGCTCAATTATTTTATAGAAGCAAAACGCTTTGTTTAAAACCTTTATGGTACAAGCAGTCACAATGATTACCATTACAGGCCTACTATATCACTGTTTGGTGATAAAATGCCTTGGTTATAGAACCTTTTGTTACTTGGGTACTTACACATGCCGCTTCTACTTAGATCTGTTTCTGTGGCACTGTTCATGTGCAGTCGCTGTTTGGTGAAAAGTGGACTATGGCAGAGGACTGCTTTAGCTGTCCTCATTGCCTAGTCTCTGACTAACCCTTCGGGGATAATAGTTGTCATCATAATATGTATGTATGTATTTCTGTGGCTCCCAGTTCTTTTGCGCCGTTGCCTGCGATTGCGCTTTCTTAGTACCTGGTTGCGTAATCCCTTCTAAGAGGTTGTAGGTTGGTGTACAATCAACTAACAGTTTTATATCGTAATATTATATTTTTACCCGACTGCGCCAGAAGGGGAGTTATGTTTTTCGAGAGAATGTATGTATGTTAGTATGTATTTATAATTGTTTGGCACGTTTTGCGGCCTGAACGGCTCGATGGATTTTAGCTTTAAAGTATTTGTGTGTCATGTGTATATTTTCGAGAGAATGTATGTATGTTAGTATGTATTTATAATTGTTTGGCACGTTTTGCGGCCTGAACGGCTCGATGGATTTTAGCTTTAAAGTATTTGTGTGTCATGTGTATATAGGTTACTATACAAACTCATTCAAAAATAAAACTAAGAAAAAAAATAAAAAACTGTAAAAAAAAAACCGGACTGCGTTTCTTTGTAATTTGGAAATGAAAAAACCCTAAAACAAGAAAGTCCTTATACCCGATAAGAATCGCCAAAGTTGCAAAGATAAATTGTAGCAGTCTGGGTCCATTCTAGAAAGTCAGCCGTCTAGTCAGTAGATTAGAGTAAGCTGCGTTGTAATGTAGGTATGTGCTCTCAATTCACTAAGCCTCTATTTCTAGAATGGGTCCCGAGTGCTACAATTTTTCTTTGCAACTTTGGCGATTCTTAAGTTAAGTGCAATCGGGTATGACGACTTTCTTGTTTTAGGGTTTTTTTTATTTCCAAATTACACAGAAACGCAGTCAGGTTTCTAGTTTTTTAAATTACCGTTTTTTTATCGGTGTGGTTCAACTTAAGAGGGTTTAGGCATTTCGGTTTCCCATACAAACTTCCAAGTCGAAATTTTTTTAAATGTATTAGCCAATTTTAATGAAACTTTGCATGCTAAAGCAAAATACAGGGATCTAAATAGTTTGTTGAAAACATTTTTAAAAAAGGTTTATTTAACTGAGTTATTGCGATTTAAAGTCCACTATAGAAGGTTTAAAATCGCATTAACTCAGTTATTTAAACGTTTTTTAAAAATGTTTTCAACAAACTATTTAGATCTATATATGTTACTTTAGCATGAAAAGTTTCATTAAAATTGGCTTAATGGTTTGTAACAATTTCGACTTGGAAGTTTGTATCGGAAACCGTAAATGCGTAAACCCTCTTAGGGGTAATAAATTTACACTGTAACTATATATACATACATTACGGCCGCTTCCCAGAGGGGTAGGCTGGGACCACAGCTTTCCATTTGCGACGATCCTGACTCATATTCTTTGCTTCACTTACACTCTTCATACATGCTCGTCGGTTTTTTTTAAGTTTTTTTTACTATAACTTAACTATTTTTTAATAAAACTCGAGATAATTATTTTTCAATTTGGTTACCCATCCAGTAACCCGGTAATGTGACATTGACTTAACTGCCGCGAAACAAGTGGCAAATGTACTCTGTCTATTCGTTAACGTTTGTCAATATCAAATTAGTAGACAAAGTTACAGATACTTGGCGAATGCTGACTCTAGTCGATTCGTACCACTATATGTAATTAAATCATCATCATTACATATTATAAAGTAAAGTCGCCGTTTTTCTCTGTCTTTGGCACCGTACTATTCTCCTAAACCACGCAATGGATTTTTATGCGGTTTCCACTAAAAGATAGAGTGTTAACTGAGGATGGTTTTTGTTTATATTTTGAAGATATATTTTTTTATGGCTGAACTATGAAGGTCTTTCTAAGTTAGCGAGGACGAAAGCGCGGGCAGGCCGCTAGTTAAGAATAAGTACCAAATGATGTTACATAAAAGCTCTTAGTACTGGGCCAATCGTATTTAATTGTATTTTGGTAGTCGTACGAACCAACAATACAAAAGAAGAAGAAGTATAGCTCTTTAAAGTAAATTTATTTACAGTCAAATCCATACATTCATTCTATTCCATATGTCACTATGCCACTTGTCTAGGCCCACAGATCGCAAACCGAACGCCTTAGCTACTCCGCCATCGAGCTTCTCAAGCAATGTGGGTATATAAAATAACTAAGTATATAAAACAAGCCCTTTCACATACACCTACACCTAACCGCACCTACAGAACGACCGACCCTGTCGTATCGACCTGGATTTACGAGGTAGATAGCAGTTATTTGTTTTATAGGGCTCCGTAGTCAACCGGAAACCCTTATAGTGACGTCATAATTATGAGTCTGTCTCGCCTTTCTGTCCATCGCTTTCGGTCCGACTGTATATCACAGCAATTTAACTTGAAAATGACCAGTGCAAATTGCTAAAATTCAAGATTCTTAATTATCACCTTGTCTGTCACAAGAACTCCTCGATTTTGCTACCAATTTAATTATATTGTGCCTGGTATTACGATAGCTGAACTCTTAAAAATATCTATAACTTCTCAAAAGAAACTACATTTTAAACTTTATGCTATTGTGTTTATCATAACAAAACATAATGATATTTTGTCTAAATAATCTTGCAGTTGAAACTAATATTATGTTACTAGTAGCCCTGTGTTACATTACTTTTATTTAAAAGATGTAAAAGCAATTGGGGAGTTATAACGAGTGTTAATCTCGGTCTAAGCTAAGTTTATGGTTTAAGCTAAGTTTATTTCGAGCTCTTTCGAGCTTCGGACGGCACGCAAAACCGTTGGTTAAAGTTATTGCCACAGAAGAAACAGGTTTCTTGTGTTTTGTGGTTGTTGACGTAAGATGGCAGTCGTTAAAACCCACCACACTGCATTGGGCCAGCGAGCGGGGGTTCTGGCCTAACCACTATATTTATACTGGGGCCAAACTCTCTATATGCTATTGGTCATGTGTGACGTTTAGGGGATGATGATGTTGATAACGAATAACTGTAATGAAAAACATAGTCGCTTATCTATCGATGTTTTTATTAAAATTAAAAAAAATAAAGGCGCGCCGCTCCCGAGTGCTCTTCAAATTGCAATCAATTAGTGCGCGACCTCAATATCTCTCTAATTGCTTTCCGTTTTTATCTTTTCATCAAACGAATAGGAGTCATTTTGCTTTAACTTCATGAATAATATGGCTTTGTCTTTTCAAATATCGTAAGTATTTATAATGGGGGTCATAAAGCGGATTAATTCTAATGCTATTGTTTGTCATAAAACCGGGGGGCTTATCGTGATAGCTTTATAACGATTCCAATTTGATTGCTTATGTTAAAAATGGAAAAAAAAAACACTTGAACAAATGAGTACCTCAGTGGCCTTACCATCAGCTCTTAAAGCAGTGTTACTTTAATCTTACTATGTAAATTCCCCTACGAATTTTACATAGTAAGATTAAAGTAATACTGCTCTAAGGGGAGACATTAGGGCTCCTGATGGGACTCAAACCCACAACCTAACGCGATCTGGATAACATCTCTTCTTTCTGAGCTACTGACGCATTGGTTTCTGTGTCGATTATTTCAAGTTCTTGTTAATAGTCATCAGCTTCATAAGTGCTACTTTAATTTTGGAAAAACAAAATTTACAAATAACAATTTTGAATACAATTAACTACTTACTTATGTTGACCCTTCTGAGCTACAGACGCATTGGTTTCTCTGTTGATTTTTTTAAGTTCTTCTTATTAGTCATCATCTCAGTCAATGAATCAATTTAAAAACAGTTTACTATGTTGAACCAGACCAATGCCGAACCCAATTGTTTTTCCTTTCATGACTAAGCGAGGATGGCAATCGGCGAAACGGAATGACTGAGTAGCTCAGTGGGTAACTGACGTCAGTGAGAGTCAATAAGTAAGTAGGCCTTATTTTAATACCCACTCAAAATTAGCACTACCCTAAAATTTGAAGCAGCCCAAAGCAATAAATAAAAACTTCTAGACCTAGGGAAGGTATGCTTGACTTACAATAACCATAAATATTTGCACGAACACACAAAATATCTGCCTACTTTTAAAACTGTGAGCTCAGAATAGCACTCAAGTATTTGGGAAACAATCCGCGGCCTTTTATATATTTTTAATTTTTTGTATTAAAATAACACCTTTGATTATACAGGGTCTAACAAAATAAATAAGCGAACGTTTATAGGCGGTATCTATACATAATTTTGAATACAATGACAAAAAATTGGGTCCAGTTTTAAAATGATTTTTCAAAGTTATGTTTCTTAGAAAACTAAATCAATTAAAATAATGCACACTATGAAACATGCTGTATCTTTACTAACACGCACGCAAGCGTCAATAAAAAGATAGCTCAGTGTGCTCCGAGTTTAGTATGCATGTTCGGCTCTTTCGGCATCTTTGTGTGCGTGTAGTACAGCTGTACGGGTTTGGAAAGGGTGTATTTTTTGGTGAATTATAATAATCTCGGTAACGAGGCTGTAGTTTTGGACCAAATTTGGTAAGCACTCAGTGTGATGTATAGACGCTCCCCTTAAACGTTCGCTTATTGATATTGTTAGACCCTATATAATGTAAGTATATAGTCAAAGAATAATACATATATAAAAGAGACTTAATCAAACAAAAAATGTCTAGTAATATGGTGCCCGACATAGAACGGAAGACCTTTCTTTTCTGTTCTATGGTACTTACCCAAGATATTCGGATGTAAAGAAAGATGAGAAGTTTGTACGCGCATCACTTCAGAACAGCTGCACCTATTTGGCTAATTCTTTTTTGTTGGGTTAATAATTGTTATTATAAGGTTTGTGTAAAAGAAAATTGAAATAATCATTACGAAAAATGTAAAAATTTTAATTTAAAAATCTCTATACAAAGTGCTTGAGTGAGTGACATAGAAGACAAAGTCAAAGTCAAATTATTTATTCAATGTAAACCAAAGATGTAAACCTTTACAGGTACTTATTGACGTCAATACTAATAATAATAAAAAAACAGTTAACTAACTTGTAGTTAAGATTAATAACTAATCTAAGGAGCTATAGTCTGTGCCAGACAAACGCGCATCGCTACCCCCAGCAGCAAAGAGACAGCAAAAAGGATGAAAGAATTTCGATCATTTAAAATAATAATATCTCGGACCAAATTTGGTCCGAGAATAATATGAAAAATATATTGACAGAATTGACTTTGACGTTAGTGCTCTTATTATCAATAGGCTATTGAACTCAAGGAACTATTTATTGAAATAAGCTCCTTGTTTGAATTTTATAAAATTTTAGTATTCATTTTAAAACGTAAGTAAATCCTACTTAAAAGTTGACACTACATTATTGATTGTTAAGCGATTCGAAGTTCACCGGGACAGCTCTTTTATAATATAATATCATGTTAACATTTTAGAGTACCTATACGAAGGGGACTATTTGGGACCGGCCGTTATGGTCCCAGTCCGGTTTGCCCCCGGCCGGTAGGTACCTATGCACCCACATTGAAAAAGTTGTTATTCCGGTTTGCAACCCGGCTGCGTTGCCCCCATCGTTTCTGTTTCTATCATGATCTTCGAACCAGTGCGGATGAGTAGACAATTGTTAAAAAATAAAAGTTAAATTTTCTGGATACTGCAGTATTTAAGTATTTTTTTTTATTAATTTTAATCACTGTAAAAAGACGACAACCTCCGGCGAGAATCAAACCACGCACCTTCCGCATTCCGGTCGGCTGCCTTAACCACTTGGCTACCGAGGTCTGGTTTTCACTCGTCGAAATTTGTTAGTGCTTGACGCTTATGTTTTTTTTATTGAACATTGCTTCATCAAATCTTAGAAGTTTTCACCTCTGATATCCGAAAGAAATATTTTTACAAATATTTGACTGTAATACATTGTAATACAGAAGTATTGTTGACAACAGAGACAGAAAGAAATAAGAATAAGGGAAATTAAATAAATATGAGTTAAATTTAGAAACACTTTTGTTTTCAACAGTATTTGCTCAAAAGTGCTGTATATAAAAATATCATGACAAAAACAGAAACTACGGGAGTAGCGCAGCCGGGTGCAAACCAGAATAACAACTTTTTCAATGTGGGTGCTCTTCGGCCGGGGGCAAACCGGACTGGGACCATAACGGCTGGACCCGACTTTTTAGCTTAACCCCTCAGCCCCCAAGCGGTCGCATGAGACCGCACCTACAAAAACACACTTGTCTTTGTACCGTGTTTTCATACACTTACAGACTACTTTAGTATGAACAAGTCTGATTATATCAGTTCTGTGGTACATTTTATGCATCGTGATCGCAAAATATCATATAGTCTATGCTCGATTCTGTCAAATTTGACGTTGACAGTTGCGCCAATTTTTGTGTTATAATAGTAAATTGTCACGAGTGAGTGGTTGGTACCTTTATTTTAGGGGACTTCTATTCCTAACTTAGAGTAAAAATATGTATAATGTATTACTCTGAGATCCCTACATACCTACTAGCTTCATCGTGCGCCTCAACATGATAAAAAAAGGAAATGGCGGCGGGCGGACTATGCCGACGTCCATACAAAAAATGTCCAAACCCCTTTTTGAAGTATTCTAAAAGTACAAAACCACTTGGTAAACTCAAGCCTACGTATTTGAAAGCGTATTCCGAAGTAAGCGCGCCACCGCACAAGAATGCATCGTCTCTGAAGCTGGCAAAACTGCCGCCTTGCAGCCGAGAACTTTGTGAAAACCTTTACTAACTTTTGTATAGACCTTTGCTGTTTTTGACGAAACGTTGTAAGAGTATACCTACTCCTGTTTAAGTTGAAAAAAATAAGAAAAAACAGCACCCCTTGTTTTTAAAAAGGGAAACAAATTTGTTTCGAATTTGCCCCTAAATACGTAACCCATTTTATGAGTTTGCAATGAAACAAAGGCAGATATTTTGAGCACGGGTATTAAAAATAAATGAGATTTGTTCCGGATTCGTCGTATTCCTGATTCGCCGTATTCCAGATTGGTCGTATTCCAGATTCGACATATTCCAGATTCGTCGTTATACAGTCCACCTTAGTACCTACCTACCATATTTGTTATAAAACAAAAAACCAAATACAAACTGTTACTTATTTAAGTAAACAAATATAAGTATTGGAACAAAAAACTCTCCTCAATAGAACAAAAAACAGTTTGTTACTAATTCAATAAATTCATAAAATGAAACAATTAAACTCATAATTCACAAAGTCTAAAAAGGCACTCAATATAATTAGTAAGAGTTATTTTCTTAAGATTGTATAGTCAAGGTGTAAAAATATGTAATAATTACTAAACCATAACAAAATATATTTATGTATATGTTTTAACCGTTTTTAAAAACTTTGTAAAAAGATTCGTTGAATATAAGTATATTAATGTGCCTACTCGACTGTACGTATTACAACGAGTCAAGAATACGTCGAATCTGGAATACGACCAATCTGGAATATGACGAATCAGGAATACGACGAATCAGGAATACGACGAATCCGGAACAAATCATAAATGAAATAGCGCATTAGTGAATGCGCTTTTGCAATTCGGCAATTGACTGTTAGCAGTTTTTTTTAAACTAGTGAGTTTTTAAGAAAACTACTAACAGGCAATTTCCGAATTATGTAAAAAAACTAGTGAGTTTTAAATAAAACTGCTAACAGTCAATAACGAATTGCAGAAAACCTTATAGCAACCAGTGCTTACTGATATACATTGTTAATGGTTCTTTTCCATTTATTCCGTGAATGAATTTGTATATGATACTTACAGAATATTTGGAAACTGTCTAAGACGAGTCCTTTGTAACGTTCATGAATTATCTCTTATCTAATTATGCTATTTATTTACATTATCTACATTGTCACATTGGGAGATTGGGCCATGAGGTAAGCACGCTGGTCACATGCGGGTCGGTATTCAATAAGCGATATTGTACATACATACATATAATCACAACTATTATCCCCGAAGGGTTAGTCAGAGACTAGGCAACGAGGACAGCAAAAGCAGTCCTCTGCAATAGTTCACTTTTCACCAAATAGCGACTACACAAATGTGCTCAGCGTCACAGGTGGTGAGCCCATCGCCGCTCTATGCAGTTGGATGTATATGCAGTCTTTAGCCCGTAAGTCGCCTTTTACGACACCTAATGGAAGAAAGGGGGTGATAGTATTCTTTTAAAGCCGCTACGCGACCGACACGGCCGATGTTATACACTACGTCGAAGTGGTATGCAAAATTCTCATACAAAACACAGAAAAACGACGTTTCGTAGTCGCGTGTTTCCCCCTTTAGAACTGGACCAATTTTTATTACTTTTTCAACATTATTTTCACAAAGAAAGAGATTTTCTATGTCTGTATGTTTGATTTTTTTTTAAACCAGCCACTTAAATAAATTTTGAAGGCTCTTGGTTAAAAATAAATGACTTAATGCAAAAATATCCAACATACAGACATAGAAAATCTCATTCTTTAACCGATGCTGAAAAAGTAATAAAAATTAGTCCAGTTCTAAAGGAGGAAACGGGGAACTACAAAACGTCGTTTTTCTGTGTTTTGTATGAGCATTTTGCATGCCACGTCGACGTAGTGTCTCCTTTTAATACTTAGAACGCGGTGTCACTGGACAGAATAGAAATTCTGTTAATTGAGCACTGATCAGTGCGCGGCCGCAGTTAAATTGTTAACAATACAGACCGCATGAATCTAAAAACATATTATACTAGAGCTGTGAAAATAGCTGTGACTATAAGTTTCTTTACAAATTCACGATCTTCATCACAGGAGCTTATACCTAATAAAGTGATAACTACTAGTGTTTTTGCGACGCTTGGTATGGTGAAAAGAGATTCCGAAGAAACGAGAGTCAGAAGAGATACTAATCTATTGAAATGCGAAACTGAATATATATGCGAAAATTGCGCAACCACTGAATAGTAGTTGCCTATAGGACGTATGTTTTTAATAGGATTTTTTATAAAGCTATTAATAAATCTATATAATATTATGACATTTTGAAAGTTTAGTCACTTTTTTATTTAATGGTGTTCTAAGTCTGTATATATGTTGCATAATCGACTCCGTGCAGACTTAGACTTATTATATATAACGTCCGTAGTCATACAGTGACTTAAGTGATGAAATCATCGTGCAACTGCGCTAAATATCAAATATTTAGAAGGTAACATTTAAAATTTTTAACAAATAGCTTTAGATGCAGGTGAAGTAACAAGCTTTTAGTAAGAAGTTCCTTTAAAATGCCTTTTATACGAGCAAAATGGCCACCGCCTCTGAATAGCGTTCGCAAGCTCAAAAACTTTAACTTTGCTACGTTCAATAGATGGATGCCATTTTATTTATTCACCTTTTCGCCGCACCTAGACATCAAATTACTTACAATATATTATACCTGAGACTATTATGTTCAAGTATGTATATGTATATGTAATAATATATTTATTTCACACACACCTATTTATGTATACCTACAATATTTATTTTTATTTATTTATTGCTATCTATTCACTTTTATTTAAATTCCGTAAAAAGTTTACACCTCCGATTTTCGAGTTTATATGATCTCTCCATCCGACTGGTTGTCTGGAAGAAATCGCTTCATAGCGATAAGACCGCCAGATTGTGACTATGTATTTTACCTATTTTCTTGTTTTGTATGTATTTGTATATGTAAACTGTTGCAATAAAAGAGTTATCTAATCTAATCTATAACTTTCCCGGTTTAAATATAAGCCTTTTTAAATATATAATAAAGTGTAAGTAAAGTAAACCGTGTCCGTGGTAACCGTGGTCGCGTAGCGGTGAACGAATACTACCACCCCCTCTCTTCCCTTGGGTGTCGTAAAAGGCGACTAACGGAATAGCGACTGCACATACTTACACAGCATAGAGCGACGATATGGATGGGCTCACCACCTGTCACGCTGACCACATGTGCAGTCGCTATTTGGTGAAGAGTGGACTATGGTAGAGGACTGCTTTTGCGGTCCACGTTAGTTAGGTCAGTTATTTTTAAATGACACTTTAATATACATACATACATATAAGAGTGTGGCGAAGACTTTCGAAAATCGACTGCAAGCGATTTTTCCATTCGCGTAATTTCCCAATCGAATCGTTTCCTGATATTTTTTTTTACCGGAGGTTGATTTTTGCAAAAGCTATTTTTCTTTTCGCATTATTTCCCAATCTCTAATCTTGGATAATCACGACTATTATCCCCGAAGTGTTAGTCAGAGACTATACGTAATGAGGACCGCGAAAGCTGTCCTTTGCCATAGTCCACTTTTCACTAAATAGCGACTGCACATTTGCTCAACGTGGCAGGTGGTGAGCCCATCGCTGCTTTAAGCAGTTGGATGTATGTGCAGTCTTTATTCCGTTAGTCGCCTTTTACGACACCCACGGGAAGAGAGGTGGTGATAGTATTCTTTTAAAGCCGCTACGCGACATTTTTTTCAAACACAAATAAAAAATTATACAAAGCCGTTCTGAAGTGATGCGGGAACGTACATTCTCGGCAATTAATTTATATTTATAATAACAAAGAATAAGATAATAAGTAATAAAAGACCATGGAAAATTTTGTCCCCACTATACAAGAGATTTGAAATTAGTGTCATTTGAGATTAGTGTCTAGTAGGATAGATAATTTTTTACTATGGCGAAGTTCTTCAAATACGCGGGATTAAGGTTATATAAAATATATTGTTTTTGAATATTTTTTTTCCAACAAAATAAGATTGCAAGAGTAGACCAGACTCCACAGGCGGCACCAGTTCACGAGTATGACATGTGAATCAGCCATCGCTTCGCTCAACCATGTTTTAGGGACGTAACGACCCGACGCACATGCCACCACCGCAGAGACACTTTGAGTGAGCATGACACACTCGAGCAACTCCAACTAAAGCACGAAAACAATAAAAGTTTTTTTTATTATAAATAAACCCAATACTTTTTGCAACTAACACAGGTACTTTAGGCTTCTTTGGGTCCCAATCTTAGATCAACAATACAATTAGATGTCAGGTCGGCGCTAAAAATGTGTTTCGGTAAATAAGAGCGCACTTGAAAAGTGAGCTCTTATTTTCTCGCAAGGCATAATAGGAAAAAGTACTTTATTTGTTGCCCCATAAGGTTGATTTCACCACTAAATGTTATTGACGTCTTTTCTTTTTAAAGTGACAGAAGTAATTCATTGCTTTGAAAAAGTATTTATTCACGTGGACAGAATTTAGCTTTGATTTTGTACGTGACGCGTTATCTAGTTGGTATTGTTGATCGAAGGTCCCAATCTCAGAATATTAGTTATTGTTCTGAGGTCCCAATGAACAAATTGACACGTATCCCGTGACTGTTGTAGGGTGGGGACGGGGTTCATACCATAAAGTTACTATACCTAACGGAATAGAGCAACAAACATGAGCTGTCAAACGAAACCGAAATAGGATGGCATTTGTGTATGTCAAATTGTTTAAAAATGCGTTCAGTGATGTAAGTCTTGTCGCTTTTCACATTAATATCGATATCGATAATATTAATTACTAACAGTAATAGTATTAATAGAACTAAAATAGGATGAGATCCCTCCGTCGCTGCATAGCATAAAAGCAAAACATGATGTTCGCAAAATATCATATTAGCAAAACACCATATTCGCAAAAAAATCATAATCTCAATTCACCACATTATTACAATATCATATTCTTGAAACATCATATTAGCAAATTAACATATTAGTAGGATACTACATTTTTAGTACAATTTAATGTCATAATGTTTAAGTAAATACTTATCCAGAAATAAAACAAGCCGATAGCATGTAATAACCGTTTATTGATATCAAAGTCAAAATAAGTCTTCTTACATAAATAGATGTTTATAGAAGATAATTATCACATTTCGTGGTTAAAATTCGAAGTGCATTGGCATAAATAAATCCTAGGTAAGAAGGTGTCGGTTTGTAATAATTTACCTGTGAAATGAACATTTTATGGGATTAATTCGCTGTGTTGTACAACAATCAATCACTGAAAAAGTCACCATGTTTCAAAAGTATTATTTCTCAAAAATATTTACGATTTCACGTAAAATCAGAAAAAATTACAAAATCCAAATTCTCAGTGTGCTGATAAGTGCGGCCAACTGTCAAACAGTAGCCAAAAACGGTTCTGTTACGTCGCATCACGCATCTCTTTTTATCCCACAGTGTTGTTGCTAATGACATCCCGCTCCCTCAGCCCTTTGTTTCTCTATTCCGCTAGGTATAGTAACTTTATGTTTCATACAAAATTCCCCATGGTCCTTTATTTCGATAAAAAGTTTTGCATTACACAGTAGTTAGTGGCCGGAGTCTCATTTTAAGCAAAAGATTATCAGTTCCAGGGGACTCCGCTCTTCCATTACTTACATTATTATTTATGTATACAAATAAATAAAATTTATCTATCCGTCCGTTGTTAAAAACCAACACTAAACCTTGTCCAAACTCGCGGGGGTCATAAAAAAAGACAAAACGATTCATTTCAACTGAAGGTTGAATTCCAAACGCTCGTTCCTGCCGCTGAAATATTGAAGGATTTGTTTTGTTTGCGTGGCATTGACACACTTGCGGGTAATATTAAAAGCAACGAAAAAAAACCCGGGTGTTTGCAGTCAAGTCCTTTGTCAAGGACGCAAACAATGCAGTAGAGCTACGAATTTATTTTCTTTAAAAAATTACAACAATAGAGCGAACCATTCATCACCGTCATTAATGTATACGGCCATGATGGCGAATATCAAAGAACCGTCTGGCTACGAAGATACGAGTATATTCGTATAAGATAAAATTTTTGCCAGGAAATTTTATATTTATTTTTATTATTTTGATTTATTTCGAAATCCACAGCTCTTAATCTAATTTTAACAAATTTATATTCTAGAAACATACAGCAAATAACGGATTTTACATATACTTGCAAAAAAGTTAAGTTAGTTAACCGCTATACTAATACTCGTATAGAATCAAAGTCACCATTTTTTAAAGTTTTTTAGCAATACATAAAGGTTATATTAAAAAAATTGTTTTTATTTTATGAAAATTTGTTAATTTTACCAAATAACAACTGCACACGTGTTTAGCGTGATTGGTCCCATCGCTGCTCTATGCTTTTATTGTTTATTAATTTATTTATTTGCAGTATTACTCTGGATTATTATATTATGGTATTACTCCGTCATACAGTGGTATTATATAAACGCAACATAAGGAATATTATTCACACCTAATAAGATTGAAAATGTATGAAAAATAACAGCATTAACATTTTTGAAATAACAACAAAAGATTAGGAAGTAAACATAATTTCTTATTCAGATTATAATACATAAGACGCGACTTACTGTCATTACTTTAATGCTCCTCAACAGAATATTCTGTGATGGTGATCTAATAGGCCGAATAGTCAATCTGAATAAATAATGTGTAAGCCAGCGTTCACAGAGAATGAAGTTGAAACGGAACTAAGTAAATATAGACTATACATTATATCGTCCCATACGTATAATCACAACTATTATACCGGAAGGGTTGGTCAAAGACTAAGCAATGAGGACCGCAAGAGCAGTACTCTGCCATAGTCCACTTTTCACCAATAGCGACTGCACATGTGCTTAGCGTGACAGGTGGTAAGCCTATCACCGTTCTATATTGTTGGATGCATAGAATAATAACGCATAGAAGGATAGTCTCGTATTAGAAAACTGTCATGGCGTGAGTTATGTAGGTGTAAACCACCCACATAGCACGATAAGACACCACGTACCAGGAAGCAGCCATGAAGATAACACGTAGCAGGAAACGAGGACAATCAACACCATTGTTATGACCATGATTGCTAACGACCTAATTCATGTACAGCATTAATTAGATAACCTTTTGTCATGTAAACAAGAACATTAAGTATACTATATATTGTAATACAAGATTAAATAAAGTCAGTCTTAACCAGCTCCTCCGAGCATCAACACCTTCTTATCTGTTTATAAATAAGCTTTTTAAAAAGCCTTTCGCCCTCGCCCACATCCTAACTGGCGCAGTCGGTAAACCACGCGTTCATAAGCGAATCAAGTTCGAATCAGTGAGCTCGACTTCGTAACGCGGGTCAAGAATCTACAGTGGTCGTCGGCAGCAGATATCAAACAGAAGACTCAATCTATCATCGATAATGCTCAAGTGGTAAGCATAAAACTCTGTTTACTACCAAGAGTCCTTTCACACTAACCTTGTGTAACCTATATTTTGTTGTGTTAATTGTGGTATTTCTAATCTGAGGATAAAAATGGCCAACGAAAAGAAATTAGACATTAGCACAGTCGAGGAAAAAACTATTGCAATTGACTATAGTACCCTCTCTATATTGTTACCATCATACGATGGCAACAAAAGAACATTAGCATTCTATTTAGAAGGCGTAGAAAACGCACTAAATTTAATCACGAATGGGGACGACCCCAGTGTAGCTTGTTTAATAAGAAACAAACTTACCGGTAAAGCTGTTGAGGCGCTCTCAGAAGGAACAGGTGCAAAAACCTGGTCCGAGATAAAAGCGACGTTAAAAAATAGATTTGGCGAATTCCGTAATGAAATTCAATTAATACAGGAATTAATGCGCCTGAACAAAGATAATAACTTAGATATTTTTTCAGAAAAAATAAGGGCTTTAGAAAGTACACTTATACTATCTGATCCCAACAAAAGAGAATTTTATCGGCAAATGGCGCTTAATGTATTTTTAGAAAAGATAAACCCAATGACTGCAATATTCATAAAATTACAACACGTTGAAAATTTGGAACAAGCAGTAACAATCGCGAAACAAGAAGAGGTTAAACTTAGGAATAGGAGGGCCCTACAAATCAATAATAAACCTCCTTACCAGAAACCTAACTTTAATACAAACACTCAGACCAAATTCATAGCTCAGAATAGGAAGGAACAATATAATAAGAAACCTTCACCAAACCAATCAAATAAAAATTTCCACTTTCAAACATTGGATCAAGAAGATGATTCAATAAATGAGGAAATAGATAATCCCGAAAATAATGAAGATGTAAATGATGACGAAAATTTTCTCACCGACAATTTCGAAAACCTTATAACATAGTTTACATGAATAACGTACAGAATTATAACCGCTTACCTTACATATATATCAGCGAGTTAGGAGGCAGATTCTTACTCGATACAGGTGCCTCACAATCACTAATTCACCCTAATATAGTAAAAAACAAAAACATTAATTGCGAAATAAGAGAACAAACACACTATATAAAAACAGCACACGCAACTTCTAAACACGACAAAGTAGCAATTATCACACTTCCACATAGCTTATTTAAGAGAACAATAACTCATAAATTTTTACTATTCGATTTTGACACTGATTTTAGAGGTTTATTAGGATTAGATTTTTTAATACCATTAAAATGTAAATTAGATATTAAGAATATGATGTTATGCACAGACAAGACACAAATACCAATCAGGGATGACATTAAATCATATAGCACAATTAAACCCAAATCAGAACAAATAATCAGTTTACTTTGTAATAATAACGAAGGCGAATACCTATTGACCGAAAAAATAACACAAGACGGTCTTCACTTCCCAGCAGCTTTAGTTACAGTAAAAAACGGAAACTTGACAACATCAGTAATAAATAATTCAAATAATACAATTAAATTAAAAAATAGTTGCCAATTAAATCTAACAAAACTAAAACAGACAAACTTATCAAACATAGTATCCATAAATAACATATCAGTGAATAAAAAAACAGAAAATTACCTGAAAGAAAACCTAAATAGATTAAGAACAGATCACATGAATCCCGAAGAAAAAAGAAACATAAGAAAACTTTGCTATAACTACAGAGATATATTTCATTGCGAACAAATCCCATTAACTTTCACACACGAAGTTAAACACAGCTTACGTTTAACTGATGAAAAACCAATATTCGTAAGAAATTATAGACAAGCACCTAAACAAAAGGAAGAAATAAAAAAACAAATTGACAAACTACTAGAACAAAACATAATAAAGGAAAGTAGTTCCCCTTGGTCATGCCCAGTACACATAGTTCCAAAAAAGGCAGATGCCTCCGGACAACAAAAGTGGCGTTTAGTAATAGATTACAGAAAACTGAATGACAAAACAATTGAGGATAAATACCCATTACCAAACATAGATGACATTCTAGATAAATTAGGACGCGCACAATACTTCACGACAATAGACTTAGCCTCAGGCTACCACCAGGTAGAGATGCATTCAAACGATATAGAAAAAACAGCGTTTACTATAGACAGAGGACATTACGAATTTCTTAGAATGCCATTTGGCCTGAAAAATGCACCAAGTACATTTCAAAGATTAATGGACTCAGTACTAAGAGGTATAGATAACGTATTGACTTACCTTGATGACGTAATCATCTACTCGTCTTCACTAGAGGAACATATAAATAAATGCAAACAAGTTTTTAATAGGTTCAGAATAAATAATCTAAAGATACAATTAGATAAGTCGGAATTCCTGCAAAAAGAAGTCAAATTTTTAGGACATACATTAACAGAAAAAGGCCTTAAACCTAATCAAGACAAAATAATAGCAATAAAAAAGTTCCCAATACCTAAAACACAAAAAGAAATTAAATCATTCTTAGGCCTAGTGGGCTACTATAGAAAATTTATACAGGACTTCGCTAAGTTAACAAAACCACTAACAAAATGCTTAAAAAAAGGCAACAAAGTGGAGTTAACAACAGAATATATAGAGTCATTTGAAAAATGTAAAGAAATATTAATCAATGCACCAATTCTACAATATCCAGATTTCGAAAAACCATTCATATTAACAACAGACGCATCAGACGTGGCATTAGGCGCAATACTATCACAGGGAACACTAGGATCAGACAAACCTGTAGCTTACGCATCACGCACATTATCAGAAACAGAACAAAGATACTCTACAATAGAAAAAGAGTTGTTAGGAATAGTATGGGCCATAAAATATTTCCGCCCATACCTATATGGAAAAAAATTCACAATCTACACAGACCACAGACCATTAACTTGGATAATGTCCCTAAAAGACCCAAATTCAAAATTAACACGATGGCGATTAAAATTAGCAGAATACGAATATGAAGTGCAATATAAAAAAGGTAAACTAAACACCAATGCTGATGCATTATCTCGTGTAAAAATAATTTACAATAATGAAATAAGCGAACAACAACCTAGTACATCAGAAGAACAGTTAGACCTAGAAAATATAGATATACGTACTTTACTAGACATGCCCATAACACCCGACATACCGCCACTAACACCCGAGGTACCCATTAACGAAGATATCGATACTGGGAACAACAAAGAAACTGAACAAATACCAGAGATACAAGACGCAATAGACAGACAATTAAAACAGTTACATATTAGAAAAACACCGGGAAATCAGTACATAGTCGAGGACAGATCCAAAGGAAGAATAATAATAAAAGACGTTTTTATACCCATCAATAACACTTTGGAACAAATAAAATTATTCCTATTAGAACACACAATCCCAGACAGAATATTTCATTGTTACTTCCATCATGAAGATTACTACGCACTCTTTTGTAAAATATATAAAACAACGTTCAATGACCGTGGTCCTAAACTAATCCGTTGCTTAAATAGAGCGACACTAATAGAAAACATTAACGAACAAAAAGAATTAATAAAAAAATATCACGAAGGTAAAACAATTCACAGAGGGATACAAGAGACCTATAAGCAAATACACAAAAATTATCATTGGCCAAACATGCTACTATCAATACAAAAATATATAAACAAATGTGAAAAATGCTTAAAAAGCAAATACGAACGTAATCCCTTAAAACTACCATTATCACTCACAGAAACACCACATAAACCCATGGAACATATGTACATGGATTTATACAGTAGCGGAGGTACAACATTTTTAACAATAATTGACAATTTCACAAAATATGCACAAGCAATACCACTTGTGGCCGCTACAAGCATACACATAGCCGAAGCCCTATTAAGTATCTTCTCTACAATAGGAATTCCAATAAAAATAACAACTGACTCAGACACAAAATTCGACAATGAAGTTATAACAGAAATTTGTGCAATGCACAACATACATATACATTTTACAACACCATATAACCCTAACTCAAATTCACCTATAGAACGATTACATTCAACACTTGCAGAAATAATTAGAATTCAACGTATCACAGATAAAGATGAACCATCTAACCTCATGAAATACGCAATAATAGCATACAATAACACAATACACTCAGCTACAGGATTTACTCCTTTCGAATTATTATACGGACACACAAGTAGCAGAAACCCACTGGAACTACATTTCCCACAAGAATTTTATCAGGAATATGTAATTAAACACAAACAAATTATGGAAAACATACAAAAACTAGTGAATTCAAAATTATCAAAAAACAAACAAGTAGTAATAGATAAAAACAACTTAAATACAGAAACACCCAACTTCAAAGTAGGAGACAAGGTGTATAAACAGGTAGCAAAAACAGCAAGGTCTAATAAGCAGGAACCCAGATACCTAGGACCATACACAATAGTCCGAATACACCCAGAACAAATAGCAGAGATAGTAGGAAAACATATTAACGCGAAAACTATCAGAGTACACTTCCGCTTACTAAGGCGTCCTGAAAATGTTTCAGGAACACCATCGCCTGCATCACCATCATATGCCACCTCACCACAGCAACAGCGATCATTGAGCCAATAGACAACCACAATGGAATTTTAGTGCTAACCGAAGCGAAGGCCCAATATCAACTAGACACATATCACCTCATAGTCATCTATAATATTACACAACTACGAGAAATATACATAGAAATATGTAGTAATTACTTCACAATAAAACTTAAAGAAAATAATACAATAAAGGACTTGTCAACACACAAGCAAATAGAATATTTAATCGATACAGTAGAAAGTAAACTAGAATATTTAGGATTAGAAAGAATAGGTCTTAGAAAAAGTTACAGACAAAAAAGAGGATTAATAAACGGATTAGGCTCAATAATAAAATCAATTACAGGAAATCTAGATCAGGAAGACGCAGCAAAATTTGAGAGCGAAATTAAAACACTTAAAACAGTAGTAAACAATAATGCAAATAGCCAACAGAACACGATAGGACTAGTTAAAGATTTCACGCAGGAATACGAAACTAAACTTAAACAAATAAAATCAAATCAAGAATTAATAGCTTTAGCTATTAATAAAATCTCAAAAGTAACAAATTCATTAGAAAAAAGAAATGAAATAACAAGTATATACAGTGAAATAGGAAGATCGTTCCAACAGCTCTACAATAGATTGTATATGTTAGAAGATGCAATTACATTTTCGCACTTAAACAAGCTACACCCTAGTATAATAGACCCAAGCTACCTCATAGAAGAATTAAATTATATACAAAACCAATTAAACTTAAGATTGCCCTACTCACCTAAGTTAAAAAATATACACTTATTGGAAAAGGCAATTACAGTAAAAGCATATGGTACTAATGAAACACTTAACTTCATATTGGAGATACCACTAGTAACAGAACACCCATATAACCTCCTACACCTTTACCCCATCCCCAATAACAACAACACTATCCTAATTCCACAAAACCCTTACCTTATCTTGGGAAATGACGAGTTTGCTTACCCCCACGAACCATGTTTGAAGATCACCGACAAAGACGTCATCTGTAAACATCTAGAATGGCAAAAACTGCAGCAATCCAACGATTGCATAGCACAACTTATACAGCACCAAGAACCACATAACTGCACATACATACTAGCAAATTACAGAAATAACCTAATTCAACAAATTCAAGATAATAGCTGGATTGCGATGATAAAGCAAGAAGAAGTAGCGAAAACAACATGCGGAAACGATGTCCAGTATCAGCGAATTAAAGGTGTTTATTTAATCACAATAGACAATAGATGCACCATTCAAATCACAGATAGATACCTAACAACACATCAGAAATACATTAACATAAAGGAATCGATTCCACTGCCACGCGCATATAAAACACCAAACCCATCTGCAATCGCAGTAAACCTAGAAACAATCGAATTAGATGATCTAAATAAACTACTACAAAGGTCAAAAGAAATAGCACCCCCAGAAAAAGTGTCATGGATAACAACCTCACCCAGCTGGTCATCCATACTATTATACATAATAATCATCATAGCAGCATTAACGACGGCAGCATACAAATTCTGGTGGCTTCGAAGAACCAAGACCAGGAGTATCACGCCAGAAGACGGCGAAGAAGTTGTTCTCAAGCCGCTTCAATCTACGACGCGCCTTTCTCTTAAGAGGGGAGGAGTTATGTAGGTGTAAACCACCCACATAGCACGATAAGACACCACGTACCAGGAAGCAGCCATGAAGATAACACGTAGCAGGAAACGAGGACAATCAACACCATTGTTATGACCATGATTGCTAACGACCTAATTCATGTACAGCATTAATTAGATAACCTTTTGTCATGTAAACAAGAACATTAAGTATACTATATATTGTAATACAAGATTAAATAAAGTCAGTCTTAACCAGCTCCTCCGAGCATCAACACCTTCTTATCTGTTTATAAATAAGCTTTTTAAAAAGCCTTTCGCCCTCGCCCACATCCTAACTCGTGAGGCAAGAAAAAAATGGATGTTGGAGTAAGTTACG
The DNA here is from genome assembly GCA_963921215.1 of Scoparia ambigualis. Lineage (NCBI taxonomy): Eukaryota > Metazoa > Arthropoda > Insecta > Lepidoptera > Crambidae > Scoparia > Scoparia ambigualis. The sequence goes on from OY992509.1 coordinate 19,292,612, forward strand.
CGTACTATCTCGGCGACACGCACACAAGTGTACAAGTAAAGTTGTTAGAAATATCAGATTTGCCCCAAAAGTAAGGAAATTGGAACTGTTGATAGATAGATGAGTTTAGATTATTAGTACTGACGCGGGCCGTTGCGGTACCAAGCCAGTATGGCTTGGTTTTACTGGCCTCATTTATCGTGCGTGTTCTCGCTTTCTATGCGTTATTATTCTAAGGTTGGATGTATGTGCATTGTGCAGTCTAGTCCGTCGCCTTTTACGACACCCAAGGGAAGAAAGGGGGTGGTAGTATTCTTTCACCGGTACGCGACACGGTAACTAACTTTTATAGCCTACCTACTAGCGGCCGCTCGCGGTTTTACCTGCGTGGTTCCCGTTCCCATGGGAATATCGGGATAAAAAGTATCCTATGTGTTAATCCAGGTTATAAACTATCTGTATGCCGAATTCCATCGAAATCCATTCAGTAGTTTTTACGTGAAAGAGTAACAAACATCCATCCATACTTACAAACTTTCGCGTTTATAATATTAGTAGGATACATTATATCGTCCCACTGCTGGGCAAATATGCCTCCATCATTGAAACAAGTAAGTGCACGGATTTAATACAATATGTCCATCAGTAAGTACAATAATAGGAAAAAAACTTTATACTCTCTCAGTCCAAATTCTCCTCAGTGGCTGACTGGCAGGAGCACTCGGACCGAACTTCGGTGTCCTGGGTATATATGGGAATAAACCGGGCTTGTGATCGATCGAAATGGATGGGACAAAGTATTGATTTCTTGAATTGATTGTCTTTTCATGCGCTTCTATATTAATTACCGCTGTATTACTATCCCAGACGAGAACCTTAAAAAAAACAGAATTAGAAAAATTTTATACCTTCGGTAGGTTGGTGAAGAGAAGCAGAATACGTTTGAACGTTTTAATTACGGTTTCGTGTTTGATTTGTAAATTAAAGGAGGAGAAGAGGAGGTAAGCGATTAACGTTTTCAATCTACAAAATTCTTACGTTAACAGCACTTTTATTAATGGAAGTGCTTCTTCAATTCCACTAACGTATTTTCCAGAAATCGGGTAACATACATACAATTCCACTAACGCATTTTCCAGAAATCGGGTAACAACATATTCGTACATCCGTATGTACATAGTTATCCTCGCAGGGTTAGTCAGAGACTAGGCAATGAGGACCGCAGAAGAACAAGTCCGGCCAATGAGGGTTCCGGAGGCCCTCCCCCCCCCTCACAAATCCTATTCCTTCCTTAAAGGCCGGCAAAGCGTCTGCGATTCCTCTAGTTTTGCTGGCGTCAATGCGGCAGTGATTACTCTATATCAGGTGAACCGCCTGCTCGTTTGCCTCCCTCTTTTATAAAAAAGGAGCAGTCCTTTGCATAGTCCACTTTTCACCAAATAGCGAATGCACATGTGTTCAGCGTGACAGATGGTGAGCACATCGCCGGGTAACATTACATATATATTTATTTATGGACGGTATCCTACTAATATTAAAAACGCGAAAGTTTGTAAGTATGGACGGATGTTTGGTTACTCTTTCACGTAAAAACTGCTGAATGGATTTCGATGGAATTCGGCATACAGATAGTTTATAACCTCGATTAACTCATAGGATACTTTTTATCCCGATATTTCCACAGGAACGGGAACCACACGGATGAAACCGCAAGCGGCCGCTAGTTACACATAAATATCACGCCCGCTTCCCAGAAGGGTAGACAGAGGCCATAGCTTTCCATTTGCTACGATCCTGACCCATATCCTTTGCTTCACTTACACTCATAACGTTCTTTTTATCATATTATGTGCAAAAATTATACGAAGTCATAAAAAAGTGCATGCTACCAATGTGTTCTCAGGTTTATTTGTCCATTTACATTACCGCGGTGAAAGTTCATCAAGCTTAATGCCTACTGTAAGCCGGCATATTTTTATAACCCGATTATGAATGACGCTAATCATTCATACAGAGACCTTTCATTTTGATTTAATATCTGAAACAAAGAGTTTTCGTATTAAAGATATATATTCATAAAACGCATAAACAAAGGATAAAAAAAACCGTCCTAGGTACTTCTTGTCATATTGTAATCAGTTGTTTTAAATAATAGATTTCGTTTCTAAATATAAAAATTTAACCGTGTCTAACCCTTCGAGGAAAATAGTCATGGTTATATGTATGTACGTATGTATGTAAAAAATCATCTCGAGCTCCTCCGTGCTACGGAAAACACGTAAAGCAGATGTTCCAGATTGTTGTAGGATATTCGTAAGGGGGAAGTCCTGTTTTCAGCATTAGGATGCTCGTAGACTGATAATGTTGATGAATAGCGTTACTTCCATCACCCAGGGTGATCTGGTATAATCGGTTTGACAGGACGTCAAGACTTTTTCTTATTGTACCTAAAGTAGCTGCCACGAAAAGATTCTACAAAACCGGCTGAGACAACCTGCCAATAATTTGTATAAAGCCCTGACCTCACTGATTTTATTTTTTGATGCGTCAATCACTTCGGCTCTGTAGCTCCAAGAAATAGGTACTCCGTTTTTTTCTTTGTAGGTCACGATGGCTTTGGGTATTTCACTTTTAAGGTAGCATGTTTTTACACACTTCAAGAAGATTTCAATTTACTTCTTTTTGAATTATATGTGGGAGACTGGCATTTAAATGTAGATTACTATTAATGTTAGCATTAAAAACAAATGTTTGAAGAAAGCAAATTCATCGCACTAATTAATACGAATAAGAAAACACGTGCTTGCCCATTGCCACACTCCCCACGCCATGCGTCATTAGCGACTTGTTTGTGCATCAGTATAAAAGGCCATGCGCTAGCGCCTTCCGGGCATTCTGTACTCAACTGCGGAGCATGACGGAGCTTTGATTGTCGACATAGTATTGAGGTATGCTATGATGGTGTAACTAAATTATGTATTTTAGTACATGACTGTGTATGTTACAAGAAATGCACAAGAAATAGTAGTAAGAACCAATTTTCAATATGTAAAATGCAAAATGGCTAATTTTTTTAATAAATTGATATTACTGTAATTATAATTAACCCTAAATGTGTGTATATTATTACTGTCTGCCAATTAATCTGGTTTTTATGAATATACATTGATCAAAATCATTACTCTCTTTTCTTAATCTCCCACATATGAATATCTCTATTTCATTTAGTGTACGATTACGACTACGAACACAGAACAGTTAAAGGTGACTATGACCTACGATTATTAGATTTTTTAAAAGAGTAGAGTAGTAGTGCCTACTTTAATAAAGTTGATTTTTATTTGAGAAAGAAAACAACTGATTTAAATTCCTTCCACAGCTCTACGGAACTCGACATATCAAATTGGTCACCCATTCGGTTACCTAACACTGCGATATTTGCTTCAATGAATGAATGAAATTTCTTTATTAAACTTAAGAATTTTCAATTTTACAAACATAGCCCTACAAAACTATATTAACAGGTTGACCGTGCTTTATTTCGATATCGCAATCCAAACGCGATGGCTGCAGCTGTTCCTTGAAATATTGCAGGTGATTTAATCAACTTCCAGTTTAGATTTTTCGGCTGACCTAGTTACTTTGGAGCAGCCAGTATTTTACTTTTTAACCGTCGACTGACGTAAAAACATGACGTTAAGATTTATTTATTTTATACTTACATAAATGTAATAAAAATAAGTTATTTAAGTAAGTTCTTCAATGTTATTCCGCTTACTCATAATGGAGTTAGCGAAATAAACATTTATTGCATTTTCGTATGCCACAGATTTCCGCAAAGTAACACCTGATTCTATTCATCATTTTATACGTATTTATATACTTAAGTTTGTAAACACTATTTATTACATAAAGTTAACACAATCACTAATTTTCGAAATAATAGTGTAGCATTGTTTAATACCATGTGCAAAGTATAAAGTAGAAAAATAACAAACTAAAGGGGAACATGTTTAAAAACAATCCACGGGAAGGATTCGAACATACCCCTTTGAATAAAGTACAGCCTAATTCGGGCCGATGATCACAAACCCAGGTTTGCCAGCCCGAATTTAGCAAGCCCAGGCTATGCATCGAAAAATCCAGAACACACTTTACCTAACCTAGGAATTGAACCCAGGACCTCCGGATATCAGACGGAGCGGTTGACCACCCGGCCACTGAGGCGATATGAATTACGCGAATTTGATCGAAAATAACTTTTACTAAAAGAACTTAGCATTAGGGTAAAATGTTTACTAGAAAAAAAAATAAAGATAATAAAGATATAATAAAGAACTTTGCATTAAATACAAAATCACTTTAGTAGTCAGACGTAAACACAGTTCTATTAACCCCATAACTAATTCAAGAAACAATGGAGTTGTCTGACCTAGGGGTCAGTTTCATGGGAAAATAGGCCAAATTACGTTGACCTAGCTATTCTATTAAGTCGGACGCCTTGCAAGATATAATAAAAATGACTTCTTTGTACAATTTGTACCGCCTTGAAACTGATGTGGTATAATGACATTAGTCAAAGCTACCTATTACTTGTACTTATAATAATTAGGTAATTACATAAAATTAATAAAACTATAAATATGACTATTTATAAATTAATAGGTCAAGTATCATAAGACCGCCGGCGGTCGCGAAACAATTGATTTTCAATTGTGTCTAGTTTTACGGTGCTCAAGGGGTTAACTTAACCACCCAACCACCATAACCCTACTTAATTAACCCAAATAAGTTAACCCAAATATTGCTGCAAACATTTTACAATTCTTTTTCCGTAAGTATACATTTTATAATTATTGTATAAATGTGGCTAAAACTCGCAAATTATGAAGCGAACAATTTATAATTTAGAAAACAAATTACGTTAATCAAAACACAGACGTGCAACGTGCAGGTTAAGTATACTCGAATTACAAGCACCAATACACTACAGTGACCTATTATAACCATAACACTTAGTCGGAAATATAAACGATGATGACATGAAATGATAAAAACAATAATGATGATGATGTTCCAAAACATCCAACAACATAGCTAAGCCAACCAAACACCAAACAATAAGAAAAAGCCTTTCGCTCATAAAAATAATCCTCTGACAGTGCACATTGGCGGAAAGGCTACCAACTAATTCCGCTGAGATAAGAGCCTATCTTCGCCCACAAAACAAACTAAACCGCTGGTTCATCGCTTACAAATCCCACGTATCAGCCGAACGTAAATATGATCGATGTGGCTTACTCGCTAATGTAATGGAAATATAGATGTAGCAGGTAAATCTATTAGGGAATTAAACAAGATTTTTCTCGATAGAGATATAGTGGAAATTAGGTTTATATGTTATCAAAACTTAGCCAATGAATCATCATCATCAGCCAATAAACGTCCCACTTCTGGGCACAGGCCTACTTATATGAATAACAGCATAAAGAAAGATTGGGCCAAAACGAACGGGCGAAAACATGGCTCCTGGTGTAAATGGCGACTATAGGAAGAGAAACGCCCAGAGGAAGACCGCTGCGCTGGATGGATGAAGAGGTTAGGGTTTGAACTAAATACAGATGGCACAAAATCGAGACAAATGGCGGCAGCTGAAGAAGGAGGGCTACACCATGCATACAATCATCAGTATCATACCAGACCAGAGGGCCTACTCTCTTTCTCCGAAACGAAATTTCGGCTGATTTTCGTTAGCTATTTGTAGCGCTTCCCATAATTTTTAAAACTTTAAAAAAAAAAAAAAATTAATAATTTAAATGCCAAGCCTATTTCCTATAAACGAAATTTCGGAAGGAATGGAAACCGCTGTAAATAGCAAACGAAAATCAGCCGAAATTTCGTTTCGGAGAAAGAGAGAAGGCCCTCAGTTTCACGGAAGGGCAGGCAGATACAACCGCTTTCTATTTACTATGATCCTGATACTCATCTGTGAAGCATGTACAAGACCAAGAAGGTAATATCTCCATGAGACTGGCTGGCTAAGCGACGGCAAAAAAAGAGAAAAATATCGAGGCGTGCTCGTGCGAGTGTAGTTCTATAGACGTCAAGATTCGCTAATGCTGTAAGTTGTATTGCTATTATCCTAATATAGGATTTATATTCACAGACGAAAGTTTGTGAGTGTGTATGTTTGTTACTGTTTCACGTAAAAACTACTGCATGGATTTGGATAAAATTTGGCATACAGAAAGTTTATTATAACCTGGATTAACACATAGGATGCTTTTTATCCCGATATTCCCACGGGAGAAATTTATTTATTTATTTATTCACAGATATAAACAATTACATCTATGAGAGATGGACCAAATAAAAAGAATCCAATACTTTTATCAACTTAATTTATTTGTTTACACGCTCTTTAAATGTAAATAACACAGTTCTTTACAGAAAATCCGTCCGAATCAACCAATCTCGTTTCAAAACCGTTTTCAAAGTGAAAAACAGCGCCCTCTGCTTTTAAACCTCTACCGATCCACACATGTCACGGTCATGAACGTTTTCTTCCTTTTAAAAATTAACAAATGCTTCTAACACATATTACATAGTAATGTAATATGTAATATGTGTTAATTATGTGAAGGATTAGTAAATCCTTCACATAATTTAATATCATTAAAACAATGTTTAATATTAACATTTTTCATTTAATAATGAAACTAATATTTAAATTAAATGGGTCATCATTCATCAAAAAAACTTGCACTGAAAAAAATGCAGTGCAACTAAGATACATTTTCTCTTAGTTGGCATTAAAATGTTTTATTTATTTATTATAATTTATAAATAATAATTTATATATTATAATACATTTTTATTTATTTATTTATTTATTACACAAAACAGATATACAGCAAATAAAAAATATGAGTAACATGATTTTTTTACTTAAACTATGAGTAGGCTGTATCTCCAAACATATGTGTAACCAGCATGATATTCAAGTCCGATAAGATTATTAAATAAATTAAATTGGGCAAACAGTGATTGATTACAATAATAATTACTACAATACAATGCAATGTATAAAATAAAAAACAATTTAAAACAAAATTAAATCAAAACCAACAATATTCCAAAATTAAAACAAAATTAAGGATAAATAAATTTAAAAAATTACAATAAAAATATGTCAAGGCCTTCAATCAATTTAAAAAAAATATAATAAAATTACAAAAAAAAATAAAAAAATTGTAATATAACATTCTAAAAAAAAAAAGTGAAACAATTCTCTCAATTCTCTTAGTAAACGGGCGCAAGACATTATGTGGCGTTATGGCCCTCAATGGAAACCAGCCCATGTAAAGCAGATTTCCACTTAGCAAGTGATGAAGCATGGATATCAGGCACACCGTCTAACCGGTCCAACAAAGTGTTGTAATCGCGACACATTCTGAAAATAGGATTGTGGAATGACACGTTATTGTTGCAGAATGGAACTGATAGAGGACGATTGTGTCTAGAAGAGCGGGTCGGAACCATGAGGTAAATATCAGACAGCAGAGTAGTATGAATGGATCCGTTCATGATTTTATATAGGTAAGTTAGGTCGTGCACTTTGCGGCGGCTCTCCAGACTCTTTAAATTAAAATAATGTAATCGCTCTGTATACGTTGTAAGTTCTCTTTTCTTGCCGTATCTTAGTGTTTTAGGACCCTGAGAATGCGTCTTTTAATAGATTCTAGCATGTCTGTATACTTCTTATATTGTGGTGACCATACTACGGAGGCGTACTCGAGCTGGCTCATTATCAGCGCCTTGTAAAGTAACAGCAGACTCTTAGGGGATTTGAACTCTTTAGAAACACGGAAAATAAAACCAGATAGTTGGTTGCACTTCTTAGATAGTGTTTCGTAATGGTAATTGAAACTCATCTTGCTATCAAAGAAAACACCTAAATCCCGTACCACTGATTTGCGCTCAAGTGGCGTATCGTCAATTAGTAGCGTAGTCGTAGATGATAGGACGAGACCACAGAACATTTTTAATGCTAAGGCTCATGTGGTTTGTCTTACACCAATCGCTCACCGTTTCAATGTCTTTCTGTAATTGAATGCAATCTCTAACAGAATTTATGCGAGAGAAATTTTTTAAATCATCTGCGTATAACAAAGAACAGTTTTTTAGCTTGGGTACGAGGTCATTAATGTAGATAACGAACATTAATGGACCTAAAATGAGACCCTTGCGGGACTCCGGATACAACAGGAACCGGCTGTGAGCGGAACGCCTTCAATGCCACTAGTTGACTCCGATTTGAAAGATATGACTTCAGCCATCGCAAGAGACACCCATGCACACCCATTGACTCAAGTTTGGTCATTAATACTGTATGATTGACTCTATCAAAGGCCTTTTGAAAATCAGTATAAATAGAGTCGACTTGACCATGATCACCAAACGCCTTACAAATGAAATTAGTGTATTCCAGCAAATTACTAATTGTTGACTTCCCCGAGACGAAACCGTGTTGTTGTTGGTAGATATGTGGTTGTACGTGATGGTAGAGTTTATCATAAAGGCTTCTAAAATCTTACCGAAGCAAGATAATATTACTGATTGGCCTATAGTTCATACAATCACTGGGATCACCCGACTTACGTATGGGCACTACATGTGCCTTCTTCCAAGCACTTGGGAAAGTACCCGCTTGCAAGGACTTATTAAAGATCGCACAGAGTGGCATACTTAAGGCAGCCGCACAAGGTTTAATGAAGCAGGGAGGTATGCCATCAGGCCCAGCCCCCTTATTAGTATCCAGTGCTGTAAGCTTCTTATAGACATCCTCTTCAGAAACAAGTGTCTCACATAGAGAGTAACAGATGTATGACTCGTGAGCATTGGGATTAGTAATGTTATTGTCATGTTTAAAAACGGAAGAAAAATACTTCGAAAAAAGCTCCGCAGCTGCCTCTCCTCCGGTGGCAGTGACACCGTCGAACTTAACAGTGTCAGGAATTGCAGGGTTAGACCGTTTACTTTTAACGAAGGAAAAGAAGAGTTTTGTTGATTCGGTCAAGGACTTTTCGACATTAGTGACGTATAAATCGTAACAATCCTTTATCAGTCTCTTAGATCTGGATCGCAACAACTGGAACTCATCGTAGTCTCTGGGATTACGGAACTTTTTGTATCGTTTTTGAGCAAGTTTTTTTTCTTTAACGCATGCTTTTAGTGATTCTGAAAACCAGATAGGATAATGGGAGCGACCAATTCGCTTGAGAGGAGTATTGTCTCGAATAACATTATTCAAATTATTATAAAACTCATCTACGTCTAAATCAACATCGCTGTTTTTAAGGTGGAGCGCCCAATTAATATTGTTAAGTTGTTCATGCACATAGAAAAATTGCATTTACGGAAGTTAGGCACGGAAGTTAGGCATTCATTTATTTTTTTCCTTTAAACAAGATTTAATAGATGTTTGAACAAATCAATTTTGTTTATATCTACAAAAAGCATTTGTTTATTGTAATCAACAGTCTTCGTTACATCATACATTTTTTTTCTTTTTTGTTTATGCCCAACATTTTACTTTGCTAATGCAAACAATTTTGTTTGTTCAAGGTAACTAACAACTTGATAGCATTTACAAATGCTAATAATAGTTTTTAACAACTCGCATGGCTGATATAACTAACCTACATAGCTGTATTAGTCAAAGAAAGTTGTAATATTTAACAAACGCTTTGTAAATTCAACAAATACCCCGCCCGCTGCACCTCTCCTCTTTCCCCTTTTGCGAATGGCGAGCACAGTTAGTACACGCCCGCACCGATACTTTCGCGCGCTCGCCCTCTCTATTGTGCAGTGTTGCTTCGGTCAGTTTTGGCAAGTTTTGGTTTTATTGGCAATGAAAAAAAGACCCGTGTTGTCAGTCACAAAGTACTTTTATAAACGGAAAGTGTCAGTGGACATGGACGAAGTTGCCGACCTTCTTAGAACATGGGTGCTTTTACAACTTATCCCAAAATTTAAAGGTAAGGTAAATCATGCAGTACTTAATCATAAATTCCTTCTCATAATATTTATTTAATACTGGTGTGTCGTGTCTCTGGTTCGTAATTACTTTCGTAATGGTTCCAAATGCAAAGGAAACACGCAGTAGTGTATTGCAGTATTTCTACTACTACACTAATTACGCTAAAGTACGCAGCTTTTAATACTTAAAATGTACCTACGTAGTTCACGAAACGCTTTGACTGCTTACAGTCGTACGAGCAACAAATCTTAGCCGGTTTAGACACTATTTTTGGGTTTCGCGCATGTTCAAAAAATAGTTCGAAAGACGTTACCTCCACGGACATTACCTCGATGTCTCTACCTCGACTGTACACTTCACCGATGGCTCGTTACCTCGAAAGGTCAATACCTCGAAGGATCTCTTCATCGACGGGTCTTTTCCTCGATGGTACATTTGATCAATGGGTTACCTCGATAAAATCATAAAAAGTACAATTATAATTCCCATGACTTTTAGAAGTCTCCCTTATTTTTATTGTGTATAAAAACGCCTCCTATACTACTTAAAGCCACGAAGTTCAGACCGACCATGATCCGTTGTTCGTACAGTACTTACTTGACTTACTATGAAAGACCATCATCGCATGCTCAAACATTCCTACATTCACCGTACCGTACCTGTGCTGGTTTCCGTAACTCTCCGACTAGTGCACCTGTTAGTACATGAAACCTTCCAATACCTTGACGTCACAAAATGGACGTGGTGTAACCACATAATTTGCCGGAAGCCACCTTGTATTTCAGCAAGTTGTGGGCGTTTTTATTTGTCTAGATACAAGTATAAATTATACTAATTTATTTAAAAAAAATCTCCAGCTAACATTTTACTCTAATTTTAGAGGACACCATCCAGGCGTTATCAGCTCTGACCCCAGATTGATGTTAAGGATATAATACCACAGACAGGGCCAAGGGAATTGTTCATGAGGTGCTGGAGAACATGGAAAACTGAAGTTTCCAGCCCGATAACACTTTATCTTTATCGGTAAGTTTGTAGTTGTTGCTAATTTTTACCTGCATCATTAATATGTATTATCACATTATTCAAATAATAAGAAAGTTTTGAAGCAATATACGGCATCACATTTTTTATTTTAAGTTGATCTTTTATTAAAATTATTGTAGAATAATTATACATTATATGACTACGACTATAGAATTTCCATTTATTTAAGTATAGGTAGGTATGCAATTTTATGTTTTTAATTAAATACTTGAGTGTAATTGTAACTGAAAACTAAATTGAAAACCAAATGACCGGCAAACTAAATTTTTTTCTATAATTTTGCAATACTGATTATTGGGTTCACATCTAACAGTACTATTTAGTATTCCCAACAAAATTTGTAGTAAACTTCTACAAATTTTGTTGGGAATACTAAAAATGTTTTGTACCTATTATCAACCTAGACATAATAGTATTCTCAACAAAACAGTTTTGTTGTGTCAATATTATTTGTTGCATTTACCTGTCCCCCTAGCACGCTCGGTTAATTGTCCGACGTAAAGCATTTGTCGCACACGCATATTTGCCAGAAAGGGACGAATGCTTTATATCCGACATAAAACTTAGCGTACTAGCCTCACAAATAAAAAAACTATTAAATCAACCTCTCAATGAAAATGTTGGCTTAACACGAGGTACAATGTTGAATCAACTTGCGCTATAATTGTTAGGATCATTTTAATTATATTGCCAAATTAACTACTTTACAATGATATACGAGGTAAATTTCAACATAATTCAAGTTAAGGTGATCCATTAAGAGGGTTTACGCATTTCGGTTTCCCATACAATTTTTCAAGTCGAAATTTTTAAAGACCATTTATAAGCCAATTTTAGTGAAACTTTGCATGCTAAAGTAAAATACAGGAATCTAAATAGTTTGTCGATAACATTTTAAAAAAGGTTTATTTGTCTGAGTTATTGCGATTTAAAGTTCACTATAGAAAGTTTAAAAACGCAATAACTCAGTTAAATAAACGTTTCTTGAAAATGTTTTCAACAAACTATTTAGTTTTCTATATTTTACCACAGCATGCCGAGTTTCATCAAAATTGGCCTACTGGTTTTTAAAAATGTTGACTTGGTAATTTAAATGGGAAACCGAAATGCGTAAACCCTCTTAATTATATTCACCCTAAGTTGAATAATTATTTGACAATATAATCCAAGTTTTAGTCCTAACAATTATAGCGTAAGTTGATACAACATTGCAGCTCGTGTTAATCCAACCTCTACTTCGAAAGGGTTGATTCAATAGTATTTTATCAGGTAGATGCAACACAAACGCACTTATTGACACAAAAAAACTGTTTTGTTGAAAATACTATTATGTCTAGGTTGATACTACAAAATATTTTGAGTGTTCCCAACTAAATTAGTAGATGTTGACACAACAAAACTGCTTTGTTAAAATTACTATTGATTATGGGTTAATACAACACCAAGACACTTATTGCTTCAACAAAACTACACTGTTAATTTTACCATTTAATTGAGGTTAATTCAACAAAACATACATATAGATCTAACTATTACAGCAAAAGTTGGTTCAACAGTGCAGGACTGTTAACCCTACCCATTTTTGAAAGTACATTTAACCTTTAAAGTTGGTAAGTGCAACACCTTGACATTGATCGAATCAACAAAACGATTTTGCTAAAATACTGTTGGTTATACTCAAAATATTTTGGGTTGACCCAACAATATAGTACGAGTTGATCCAATATAGTAACTCAGTTAACACAACCTTGAGTTCGAAGGTTAATCTAACATTAAAAGCAAGTAGATTTAACACAAACACACTCGTGTTTTTAACATTTCGAGTACGTTAAAGCAAACCTTGTTAGAAGGTCAATTTTACTTACATGGTTGGTTGTTTTTACAGGTTTGCACTAGGTGAAAACCAGTAAAACTAACCATTAAAAGCAAGTCGATTCAACACAAACATACTTGTATTTTTAACTTTTCGAATACGTTAAAGCAAACCTTGTTAGAGAGTCAATTTTACTGTCATGCTTAGTTGTTTTTACAGGTTTGCACCAAGTGCAAACTAGTAAAACTGACAAAAATCTAAAGGTAGGTAATGAATTAACATATTGCTAGACGGTTAAAATAACCATTGTGCTACTGGTAAAAACAACTAAATTCCACGGGTTGGTGCTATAATTAACCCCTTGTAAGAGGGTTAATTTTACCATTTTAATGAAATGTTGAATCAACAAATATGTAATAAGTTAAAATTACCGAAACTAATCAACAATATAGTTTTTGTTCATTCAACAAAACTCAAGAGTAGGTGCTATATTAACCCTAAAATTTCGTTGAAATATGGTAAAACCAACTAATAAATTCTTTCCGTGTATATAACTTTAGCATCGCAGTAAACATTCTTTATTTATACTTACTCTATTATTTTTACCTACACCAACATGTCGTTTTAAAATGGCTTAGAAGAATTATATGTCTGTAATTATCATTTGTTGAATTAAAAAATAATATCCCGATACATATCCCACGACCCACGACAAAATCAGCTAAGTATGACAGAGTCGTTCGATTGTGAAACTCGTTGGGGCAGAACGGGCCCCGGGCAAGCACACACGATCCATCACCGCGACATCTGGCGGCTAAATAAACGCCTTTATCGGCAGTCGTAACAAATTTTAGAGTATGTACATTCTCTGCTTGTGCGGTACGCTACGATCGTTACCGACGTCACGATGAAATGGTTAAAAAATATTGGGATTCTATTTTCTAAAGGTGCTGCGACACTGCTTGTCATTATAAAATATATTACTTTCTATCCTCACACCAATTATTTAGCCCAAGTTTAGCTTCTTGTGAAACTTGTTAATTAAACAACAAATAAACATGAAAAAAATACCGAATTAACAAATAATATTAAATACGAATAAAAAAACAGTTTATTTTCTAAATTATTGAACCTTCCGAGTAATTTCACTCTCAGAATATGACGCGACGCCAGAGCCGGCGTGCAAACTATTCGACCACTGAGGTCGTCATTATAAAATGTTTTGGTATGAAGAAAAATAAACTAAGTACCTACGATGATGATGATGCGTTCCAAACTGCATGCCATTAATAGTCATTATCAGTTAGTTTTATTTATACGTATTTTTTATATTGGTATGACTGATGATGGCTTACGAACATACGGTCCGCCTGATGGAAAGTGCGCAACCACCACAGCACACCTAGGGTAAGTATTGAGGTTTTAGACCCTGAAACTTCAGTTCTTATTCATCTATACCCTTTCACTGAAATTCTACTACACGTAGTATAAAACAGTGTTACCTAAACAGTTTCAGGAGTTAGGAGGAGGTTTACCCTCTAAAAAAACCTAGTACATACCATCCATTCTATGTCATGGGGATGGCTCGGGACCACGAACGGCAAGCGCCGAGTTGCATCCCCGTAAATTACATCATACTTATAATATGTTATACGAGAGACTCCATCGTTGGTCCATTAAGGTATTTCCTGCTTCCATCTGTACGGAACTCTTACAAAAACTAATTTATGACAATAACTTGTGCAATGGTACACAACAATCTGAGATTGGCCCCCTCATCTCATCCCGTTCGCGAAATATCGCAACAGTACATAGAGGTAAACACAAACAAAGCGATTTTTCGCACGAACTATCGCCGAATTAGTATACACAGTTTGGGAGTACCCAGTAGATGCAATTGTACAGTGTGTGCTACGATATTGTTAGCACTTTTGATGTTACATGCAGTGGAAAGGTACAACAAACGTTGATTACAAAAGGTAAGTACATAATTAAGGGCCTGGTTCAATTTATCATGTTACGTGTTTTGAAAGGTATTTTGGTTATGGTTGTAATTGTAAGATGGCAGACATTTAAGCCATGTTAAAAGTAGGACTCTATAAAAGAATATAAGTCGAAGCTTAATTGGTTCCAAGAAATGCACAGTTTCATTAAAAATTTAACCTGTGTAAAGAACGGTATACGGTATTTTTTCGCATGCAGTTCATTTTGGACGTGTAGTCACCTTAGTCACTACAATAATACTAGCCTAAAATAATCTAGCCTCATCTAAACAAAACTAGCATGTTCCAAGCCAGGTCAGCAAGCCAGGACAGTTTAGTAGAGAACTAGCTTGCTATCCTAGCTTGAAAAACTAGCCTTGTGTAACACGGGCATAGGGGCTTCGATTAGTTAGGAATGTTAGGACTGAAAATATTTAAAATAAAAACAGTTTATTGTGCCTATCTATCTGTTCATATATTATTTTATTTCAATTTACAAGCTGACCTACTTATAAATATTGTTAAGTGCTAACGGTTATGGAATAAACTAACAGAGAGCATCAGCAGTGCTCGCACGTTGGATTCGTTTAAGGGACAGTTTTAGAGTAATTTCCTACTTACATCCTCTCTTTTTTGTACCTATTTTAATTCTAAACAAATATTTTTAATGTTTTATAGAACAATTTTCTTATCTCCTTATTCTTTCTATTATTTTTTAACACCCAAAGTTGCATGTAAGAAATTGCTTGTTTAGCTATAATGCCGACTATTTTGTACTATGTTTCTGTGTAACTTTTCTGTTTCTAAACTCTCGTGTGAAATTTAATGTACTTATTTATAATTTTTATTGTACTGAAATTTATTATACGGTATTTTAGTAGCAATGTATTATATTAAACCTGAATTAATCAGTGAAACGTGTTTCATTTCATGATGTAGTGTTCGTGTAAGATAACGATATTGTTCAGTAACATTAATAATGTAAAAAAACAATGTCTACAAAAAAATTACATTCATGAAGATTGGTAAGTAATTAGGCCCGGCTAAATTGGATCCTTCCTATATTACTTATACTTTAAAAGTGATCAATATAATTAAGTAGCTTACTTATATATATTCACCAATCTGCTCTTATTAAAATTTGTGTACTTTTAATCCTATCGAAATGCTTAATAAACATATTAGTTAATGAATGTGGTTTTATTTGTAATAAAAAAGATTTAATTACATTTCTTAAAAATGGAATTAATAGAATTCATGTGGGGTTTAAGCGAGGGCGCTTAGACGATCGAAGATCCCACGCATAAACTTACGCAATGCGAGAAATTACTTAAATGAGCTACCGAGACACTTTAGCTACAGTTTTTGTGTTTTAGTTTTTTACGCCCTGCCCTTTCTTTCATTCATGTTAATTTACATACATACTCGTACATACATAAATATAATCACGACTGTTATCCCCGAAGGGTTAGTCAGAGACTAGGCAATGAGGACAGCAAAAGCAGTCCTCTACCATGGTCCACTTTTCACCAAATAGCTACTGCACCATGTGCTCAGCGTGACAGGTGGTGAGGCCATCGCCGCTCTATGCTGTTTGATGTGTGTGCAGTCTTTAGTCCGTTAGTCGCCTTTTACGACAACCAAGGGAAGAGTGTAGTAGTTTTTTCACCGCTACGCGGCACGGTTATGTTACGGTTAATTTAGGTAACATAATATACCCTTTTACATTTACATAACTTCCACCTTTTAGAGGGTCCGTAAAAGTGAAAATGGCGATGAGTTTAATAAGTATAATAAGAGTATAATAAATAAGATCTCTAGGATTTACATGTGTGACACAAGTCCAAATTCGATAAAGAATGTTTCTAAAGAAATTTCATTTTTTTGTGCAAATATCTATTTCCACTCGGATTTTTACGGGTTTTTGAGAAAAAAACACCATTGCTAGTTTTTTCTCGTGAAACAATCTCAAGAAAAATTAAAAATCGAATGACACTATTTGCACAAAGAAATGTCAATAATTTTGTTTAACATTCAAATTTGGCCGCAGTCATATTTGTCAAATAAAATGAAAAAAAAATTGATACACCCATGTT
The DNA here is from genome assembly GCA_963921215.1 of Scoparia ambigualis. Taxonomy (NCBI): domain Eukaryota; kingdom Metazoa; phylum Arthropoda; class Insecta; order Lepidoptera; family Crambidae; genus Scoparia; species Scoparia ambigualis. The sequence goes on from OY992509.1 coordinate 19,309,571, forward strand.
TATTACACATTATTTGTGAACCATAGATCAGAAAAAAGAAGAGTACTTACGAACCACCATTACTATCTCCACGTATACTGTGTATATGTACAAAGTTGTTTGCCAAACAGATATGTTCGTAATTGGATGGTGTTGCGAGTCAATGGCATAACTTGTTGTTCCAGTGTACCATCGCTAATAGATTACTTTTAATTAATGCGAACAATTAGCTGCCATAACTGAGCATCCTCGCGAGAGTACAGAAGCAATTAACAAAATTGAGTAATTTTAATGTGTTGGTCAAATATTCATATACTTAACTGGAATAACACAGAAATATAACAGAAAAGTTCGAATCCTGCTGGTAAAAATTTACGCAGAAACTACAATTGCCTATTAAACTATGTGGCAATATATATTACACTCGATTTGAAGTAAAGTGATTGGTATATTTATGTCTTGTTTATTATGTATTTGTTAATGTTACTGCCAGTAAATATGGATGGAAATCCCGCCCCGCATAAAAGAGAGCGGAAACGAATGCAACATCAAGGGTTGACCCATAAGATTTTTCATATACTTACCTCTATGTTCTGTAATTTTACTGGATCTAGTCCCCTTCAAACCAGACATGCGATAGATAGATAGATAATAGAACACCGCTATCTTATCTTAGAGGGCCCTGCAAAGATCTACCTCTCGCAGTAGCAAGTCGACCCATTAGGATATTTTGTGCAACCCCGTCCTGTCACTCTGCCTCCTCATTGAAAAGAACGAAAAGAACTACCAATATAGCTTCGCAGTATTTTTAGGGTGAAGAGCTTAAAATGTTCTGGTTTCGGATAGGCCGATCCCAGGATATTCATTAATTTCCTGGCAAGAGAGTCACAGTCACACAATAGGTGTTGTATGGACTCCGTTTTCTCTCCACATGCCCTGCACAAGCTGTCTGTTGCTAGATGCTGTGGACTAAGTATTTGTTTTATGGCATAGTGCCCAATCACCGGTGATGTTTCAGGCCTTTTACTACCTCCGCATATGATCTTACACCGTCCTAGGGTGCCATCGCCTATGAACGATACACAAACCACCGCTATGTACACCGGTTCTTCTTTTTGTTACGTGTTGTATGTTTGTTTGTATGTTTATTAGTGTGTTTGTTTTTTTGCGGCAGAAATAAATACGAGTATTAGGGTAATCGCCATTTCGTATTTGACTTCGATAATTAAACGGACCTAAGGAAAAACCTTGTCACAACAAAAACGTAGGACGCATGAAAATGTATAAGAACTTAATTCTTTAGACCAGTGAACTATGTTAATGCACGATTTACAAGTACGACAATGTATGCAAATGTTATGCTAACGTTCATAATATGTAGTTACCCGTACGTATATAGTATCCGACTAAATTATGTCAAATATTTTTACATCAATAGGTCTTTGCCCTGCAGTGGGACAAAATAGGCTGCCTATAAGAATTTACAGTAATATTAATGCCAGTATAAACATTATCCTCTTCCAAATTCAACCTGCAAAAAAATTGTTACTAAATACTTTAAGTCACTAGACTATGATTCTACAGAATGTTTTCTCTGTCCTCTCAAGTATATTTTGTCGTTTATGCATTCATCCACACACAGCCACTATCACATACACACCACACACAATCTCAACAAATACACCGCAATGTGCCCTTTCTGTGACTTGTAACAAGCTTGTTACTCTTTAAATATTTTTTTTCTTTTTAGCCTGAGAGTTTTGTAAGTTTTTCCTTTTATTTTGGAATGTTATATTCACACGGTACCTGGAACAGCTTTGGCAATCTTTTTTTTTATTTTCGTGCTCCTTTTGAATGCTAACTGCGGGGGGCCTGGTGACCCTGTGGTACAGGTTTTTCTCAAACCATTATCAAGCACCAGACTCTTAAGTAAATTTGTGAAGAGTAAATAAAGATATTATTATTATTATTATCCTACTAACATTATAAACGCGAATGTTTGTAAGAATGTATGGATATTTGTTACTCTTTCACGTAAAAACTACTTAATGGATTTGGATGAAATTCGGTATACAGATAGTTTATAACCTGGATTAACACATAGGATACTTTTTATCCCGATATTCCCACGGCAACGTATGGATGGATGTTTGTTACTCTTTCACGTAAAAAACTACTGAATGGATTTGGATGAAATTCGACATACAGATAGTTTATAACCTGGATTAACACATAGGGGACGGGAACCACGCGGGTGAAACCGCGAGCGGCCGCTAGTTAATAATAAAGGAGCTCAACTGTCGTAATACCAGACATGTACCAGACACAATAGAATTTCAATAGTTAGCAACCTCTAGGAGTCTTCGTGACAGACAGAGGGACTGTATCGATTTGCTTATGTGATTGACATGACATTGTTTAAAAGATATCCTCAGTAAACCATCATCATTTAATATGTTACTAGTGGAATTCCCGCGATTTCGTCCGCCTAAACACCCGTGATGATTTCTCTTAATACTTTTACGGCTAATAAGCTGTTTTACAGAAAACTGGAAATACTTTTCGACATAATGCATGGAACAGCTTTTACCTTTTTTCCCTTTTCCGGTTGTTCTTTGCACCTTATAGAATTATATATTATGTCACCGTAAATTATAGATTATAATAATCTATCCAAAAAATAATGAATTAAATTGTGAGCAGTAGGTATATGTTACGGTTAGGGTTGCCACCCGTACTCTAAAATATAGTATTGTACTCTTTTTCATGTATGCGTACTCTATAATCTACGACACCAATAGAGGACGCTAAAATACTCTATTTACGAAAAACTGATCGTTACTGGTTATGAGTACTTCAGAATTCACTGAGAGAGTCTTCTCTCTTATGAATGTAAAGTGGGGAGACGAAAGGAATAGAGCTACCCTAAATTTAATAAAAAACGATTTGATTATTTAATTTTAATCTAAATTATAATTGCAAAGAGGCTGTTAATATCTCCAAGAAACATAAATATTTGTTCAATGTCGCAAAGAGCAACAAAAAATACGTTTTTAAGGATAAATAAATAAATACTATTTTTATGCTATGTACCCTATTTTTGTTCTAACAAAAAGAAAAAATACTCTATTGGTCTTAAAAAAGGTGGCAATCCTAGTTACGGTGTACAATTTTTCGACAGTTTACAATCTCGATAGAGATAGATTATAATTTATAATCTAACGGTATTTACAATATTACTTTGACATATTATACATATCGTAAAAGGCGACTAACGTACTAAATACTACACATACATCCAACAGCATAGAGCGGCGATGTGCTCACCACTTGTCACGCTGAGCACATACATATTAGCAAACACCCCTGCATAAAGGTAGCATCGTCAGTCGTGCTTGCAGCGTTGTTCTAATACTATATCACATTTAAGCGGAAGAAGGTGGCGACCCACATATCGCGACAGCTGCGGAAATGGACAGTGGAACACACTACCTGACGCGCGCGGTTTTGGCAATGGCCCGGACACCCGGACAGTGTCCGCACATTACAAATGTTATGGGCGGCACAACTGTTTTTTTTTCAACTTTTTAACAATGAAATAGAGCCGTCTGGTAGCGGCTAGCTCACTCGTGGCACTTTTCTAACAAAAAAATTGGCGCAACTGTCAACGTCAAATTTGACGGAATCGAGCATAGACTATGCGATATTTTGCTATCACGATACATAAGATGTACCACAGAACCGAAATAATCAAACTTGGTCATACTAAAGTAGTCTGTAAGTCTATGAATACACGGTACAAAGTCAAGTGTGTTTTTCTATGTGCGGTCTCATGCGACCGCTTGGGGCCTGAGGGGTTAATAGAATATCACCGACCCACTTCTGCCGACTCCTAGTTTGGGTGTCGTAAAATTCCTACGACTCCTGGCTTGGGTACGATCAATAGCGCAACGGTTTAATGGTTTGCTGCGATCTTGCAAGTTAAGCAACTCTTTTCATGTCAGCGGATGGATGACCAACATTACAATCTATCTTCCGTGCTACAGATGTATGCCGTTCGTAGCACGGAAGAGTTTGAGATATTTTTGTGTAAGAACCTTACTATGCAAATTCTCATACGAATTTTGCATTGCAAGATTATTACTGCTCTAAAGAGGTGACAGTAGGCCTGGTCTTCCTACATGAATCTGGCAATGACCTACTACGCTGGTCTAATGCTTATTGATGGGTTTGACCCACTGCCATCCTATGATAATAAAGGAGCAACAGCTTGAAAAATAAAAATACTTACTTATCTCAAACTCTTAAGATTAAAGAAATACAGCTCTAATAGATTTGATGAAGGTCCCTAATCTTAACAGTGAGACCTTCCTAAGTTAATGATAATATTATTAAGGTTCATAACGGACCTTTACAAACGTGAGAACATAATAAAAATATTTTTATTCGAAAACTATGCGTATAGTTCATACATCCGCGTCGCATATTTCGTATAATTTCTCAAAACTGGGTAAAAAATAACTAGCACAGAGCTTTTAAATTTTGTCCACAGAGGTCGTGTGTTCAATTTCTGGCGCGGCTGACCTCGTTGCCGGGTCAAGGCGGAGTCCTGTGCTCACAATGCACCCGTCACCCGGGATTATTCCCCTTGGCCGCCCACGAAGGACGCACTTATGCATCTTTATGTGTACCTACTGGCAATATGAGTTAAAACCTTTTTGTATTAGATGCAATTAAGTCCTCTCTTCCCTTGGTCGACTGGCGAAATCACACTGAGCACATGTGCGTTCAGTTGTAATGACAGGTTTAAAAGGCCCTAAAAATGCAGGGCATAGAGAAATAGGAACTACAACTTCAGAGTTGTTTCGGTCATTATGAAAATACAAATAGAGCAAAGTGTAAACTCCTGGGCTGAGGTTAACAGTATCTCAAAATCTGTAGGAAAAACTAGCGCATGGACACTCCTAAGTGATACCGTTTCGTATACCTAGTTATTTTGGGTATCGGTACTTAGATTAAAATACCGGTTCTATGCATATATGGATGTTTATTAGTATTTATGTATGATTATCCGTTATCCGTTCCGTTTGAGACCGATGATTGGTGTAATAGTTGTGAAACATATTTATTTTATTTATATACCGATGCCACCAGTGCCGAATTTCAAAATACGGGTAGAAAACTTAGATTAAAACAAAAAGGGAAGATACGGCATTAGCGTCTCGTGAGTGAGCCGCCAAAATTAGGCCTAAAGGCACAATTTCACTTCAGTCACAATTTGCCGAGCGAACAGCGCACTATTGCGGATATTATACTGTGTGAAAAAGAGAAAGACGCTACTCCGCAGTGGCGTCGGAATCGGTCGTACGTACTCGTCTGTTGCGAAGCGACCGAGACGTCAACGCGCTACTCGCCGACTCCCTCGCGCTGACGTTGAAACTTACCGCTTTGTCTCGCTCGCTCGATTTACACTTTATAGGCACAGTATAAATATGAGATTTATACTGTGTTATAGGTGTGCGTGTGTGAGTGTTTGCTTAAGTAGTTGAGTAGGACTATATTTTGAATGACTACAACTTAGATTAAACAAAAAGGGAAGATACGGCATTAGCGTCTCATGAGTAAGCCGCTAAAATTAGGCCTAAAGGCACAATTTCACTTTAGTCGCAATTTGCCGAGCGTACAGGCTACATCGTACTATTGCGGACATTCTGCTGTGATAAAAAGAGAAAGACGCTACTCCGCAGTGGCCTCGGAATCGGTCGTCCGTACTCGTCTGTTGCGAAGCGACCGAGACGTCACCGCGCTACTCGCTGACTCCCTCGCGCTGACGTTGAAACTTACTGCTCTGTCTCGCTTGCTCGATTTACACTTTTAAAGGTGTGCGTGTGTGGGTGTTTGCATATGTAGTTGAGTAGAACTATATTTTGATTGACTACAAGTAGGAGCATGCCGTATCTTCCCTTTTTGTTTTAATCTAAGGACTACAAGTAGGAGCATGCCGTATCTTCCCTTTTTGTTTTAAGTAGAAACCAATAAAATTTTAACGTTTTTTACGGTACCAGCATCGAGTCGTGGTACAAACTCAAGCGCTCCAGATGCAAATTAAACATGTAAATCGTGTCACCGACTATTTGTTATTTCTAGTCTGCCCCCGCTATTTTGTACAAAATGTGTAGAATCTTTTGCCGCACGACCTCCGCAAGATTTGCATAACAAACTTGGGTGGGCTTGGGTTGCAATGCCGCCGAATCTTATGGATTCATACTGTCGAACCGCTTTGCAACTTTGGAATTCATCTCGGCAAACGAATCGACTGCAGAACGCTGGCAGTGTACTCGACACTCGTGTTTATAATGACACTGCAATGTTTACGTGCAAGTGTTTTCGAGCTGCAGTACAAACCGATTTACCGGTGAACAGGGCATCTGCCTGCCGGCCATCAAAAATAATCAGAATCTTCTGATTATTTTTCACAAAACGATTGCAAGGGTATGTCGGTGACGGGTCCCCTACGTAGTATCGAGTGCCACTGTTGCGACAAACTCTGTTGCGAATTTGTTTTCCACTTCCTCATAGGTTCGAAAGCTTACTTAAATGATGTAGTCGCGAACTGAATTACTGGTATTACCTAATTAATGTTGATTGACACTGAAAATGTTGTTTTCTTACTTACAACTAAAATATTTTTATACACATTATGACTAATAAATCGAAGTACAAGTCGAAGTCACAAGTCACAAACATTCGAGCGTATGAGGTAGTGAAAATGTTTTTCGAAACAGCGTCGTTCGCGACAATAGCATTCGAGTCCGTAAGCTTTCGAACCTATGAGGCAGTGGAAAAAAAATCGCAACAGCGTTTGTCGCAACAGTGGCATTCGATACTACGTAGGGGACCCGTCGGTGGCCTAGCTTATTTTTCCCATAGTAAGATGCAGCCTGCATTTTGTCCCACTGCAGGGCAAAGGTCATAAATAATAAAAAACGAAAATCAGCCAAAATTTCGTTTCGAAGAAAGATAGTAGGACAAGGAGGAGGACATTAAACAATTTTTGAAAATCTAAACCGACGAGCTGGTACGAATAACGTTTTGAGAGTAAATGAAGCAAAAAAAAGGGTGCTGGGATCGTAGCAAATAGCAATATATGGTTTCTGGTCTGGTCTCTGGTAAGGCGAGGTATTGCGAGCGCTTCACTCTCGCTCTCTCGACGGCGACGCTACGACGCGACAGACAGGGACGGGTATAACAGCGAAGCGGCGCGAATAGACGCGCTTTATAGGTTTTTTGCCTTTATAAGAAAAAACACGTAAAAAAAAATGTGCCTTTTGCATTCACTAGATCCTACTAATATTATAAACGCGAAAGTTTGTATGTATTCACGTAAAAACTACTGAATGGATTTGGATGAAATTCGGCATAAAGATAGTTTATAACCTGGAATAACACATAGGATACTTTTTATCCCGATATTCCTACGGGAACGTATGGATGGATGTTTGTTACTCTTTCATGTAAAAACTACTGAATGGATTTGGATGAAATTCGGCATACAGATAGTTTATAACCTGGATTAACACAAAGGATACTTTTTATCTCGATATTCCCACGGGAACGGGAACCACGTGGGTGAAACCGCGAGCGGCCGCTTGTACTTAATAAAAAGTTTCATCTATCATCTGAGTTACAGCTCTTTTAAATGTTGAACAGAGCTATCGTTGAGTTTTTTTTTCTATCGAGTAAAGTATTACCAATCATGTTTCTGTCTTAAAGAGTCACTAGTTAATATGTTCTACTATATTATATATGAATTTTAGAACTGTATGTTTTATATTGGTGGCGACAATCAATCGAAATTGTTAAAAATGGGAAAAGAGCACCTTAAGTTCAAACAACTAATTTGTACCCCAAACACGACTTCACAAATAAATATTTTTCCACAAACACTGCACAAGAATGGAGTCTTCAATATAAACTTCGACGCCGCTGTAAAACCGTACGACACATAATCGTATATGCCAGTGATTTTCTGGATCCAACATCTGTAAATTGGCAGATATCGGCCGTTGAAAGCGGGAAATACGTGGGCTTGCCGGCGGAAATGCCTTTTCGTATGGAATCAAGTTTCCAACAACATTTTTATATAAAAATATTTAACAAAACTGTGAGTCGATCAAATTGTAAAGTTGTGTAAAGTTGGTGACATCGGTATTTTATCAACATAAGGCTTTTGTACTATTGGACATATCATTACCATCAACCTATGTACAAACAACCGAGAGAGCACTAACAGCTCGAGATGGTTTAAATTGACCACCTATCTTACGAGTTCGCTACCCGAACACACGTATGCCAATACCAAATACAACAAAAAACATCATAACTGTGCGTATATAATACTATTGCTCTTATAAATGTTATATAAAGTTTGCTTATATACGTAAGTAAGAATAAGTTAGGTATAAGTTTATCAGCCGATATCTAATAAAATACTTAGATATGTCACTTCTAAGATCGAGAGGACTTACATAGTGCATGTATAAGTATTAATTAAGAATTATGCTTACAGAGTGCGTTTATAACACTACTGTTCTTCTTGATGTCATTTCTCTTTTTCTTATATACTTACTTCTAAAAGTTTTTTTACAAGTATACCTATATGCTCTAGCCTTAAAAGACTTATGATATGCCATTATTAGGGTCTCTGTCTTAATCAGAACGTACATAAAAAATATTTAAGAACATTGCTCTTAAAAGCTTTCGTTTATATGGGTATTTTGCTAGCTAGGTAGGTAAAGCTCGTGTCTTGTTTTGTTACTAAATTAAGAATAATTACACTTAACTGTACCGAGAACATGGTAGCAATTATCACTGAGTAGGTATTGAAAAACAAAATGAATGCGATTTTATTTATAGTTATCTAAAAATAGCTTTGTTTTTAAATTGTCGTCAGATCCATGGCTGGAAAGTCCGTGGATTTAAGCCATGGATCTGTTTAATCGGCCATGGATCTGACCACAAAATCTATGACAATTAATTTCTGTGCATAATTACCGTGCCTTATTGATAGACTGACTCGTTTTAAACCTTCTTTTGCTATGTAATTTTTGTTTTCACCAGTCACGAGAATAAATAAAAGCCACGGCTCTGACGCGAAGAACGCTTCACCCAGGATTGACCCACCTACAGGCGCGCTCAGCCTTCGCCTGGAGTAAGACACAAGGACGTTTCTATACTAAACGTTTATTTGCACTTTACACAAATTAACAAACTTATTAATTGCATCAGTTATATAGCGAAATTTACAATAGAATATATTCGTATTTACAACGTGACAGATTGTAAATTGTCAATAATTCACGGTTTGTTGCTACAGCACGGCCTATTACATTCCCGACTCCGCATTTCGCGAAGCCCATTCGGCCATTCGCCTGCGCGCAACGAGAGTAAAAGTGAAAATTTATACAAAATAATTCAGCGTGACACTCGAATTAAATAAAGAGAACACGACTCTAATGGAACAAATTCATTTAAACGCAATATCTCCCGCCAAATGGCCGTCCTCATGGCCCTAAGTCATGATTATTTTAACGCCATGAATACTTTAGCAATCTCATGAAAGAAACAGGAATCGTCCCCACTGGCGTTATGAGAATCGGGTTAAACGAGTGTCGGTTACTTTTACGTAGACTGTGTGGTAAATAACAATAACAACATCTGTGATATTAACATAAACAAATAGATGAAAAATTTACACGATTATAAATCTTAATTTTGGTTAATTTAACTTAAATAAAGTAAAAGGTTTAAATAAACGACTACCTCCGGTAAGAATTGAACCCGAAATATTTTTTTTTTTTATCATATTGAATAATTATGAATTTTATGTACATACATACATATATACATAATCACGACTATCCCTGAAGGGTTAGTCAGAAACTAAGGCAATGAGGACAGCAAAAGCAGTCCTCTACCCATGATCCACTTTTCACCAAATAGCGACTGCACATGTGCTCAGTGTGACAGGTGGCGAGCCCATCGCCGCTTGGATATATGTGCAGTTTTTAGTCCATTAGTCGCCTTTTACGACACCCAAGGGAAGAGAGGGGGTGGTAGTATTCTTTTACCGCTACAGACACGGTTATGCAATAGGATAAATAAAAGAACCATAAACTAATATAGTGGTACAGAAACTAAATATAGATACAATAGCCAAATTCGATGAAGAATGTTTGTAAACAAACTATTTAAGTACAGTTTTTTTCGCAAATATCTAGTGTCAGTCGGATTTTTACTGTTTTTTAATACAAAGACACCATTGTTATTGATTTTCTGGTGAATCTCTCTCGAGAAAAAGTAAAAATCCGAGTGACACAAGATATTTTTTGCACAAAGAAAAAGTCAATAATTTGTTGACAAGCCATAAAATTATCACAGCATTAAACACCATTAGTGCATGAAATCAAAATATAAATAAATTAAATGTAACCTTGTGTTGCTATATCCACTTACCGAGGCTCAGGCATTAGACTGGCCCAATGCGTATTGCGGATGCGTAGTTTTTTACAAACGTCCATACATATAATCACTATTATTATCCCCTAAGAGTTAGTCAGAGACTAGGCAATGAGGACAGCAAAAGAAGTCCTCTACTTTAGTCCACTTTTCACCAAATAGCGACTGCATATGTGCATTAGCAGTTTTCGATAATAGTACTAATCATTTGCTTCATGCGTTTTTTAACAAATTAAAGTGCCTTCCGAAGCACATACGAGTTCGAGGTATATTTATTCGGTCACCCATTCGTTGACCCGACATTGCGAAAGTTGCTAACTTGCAATATCGCAATTCGAATGCGCAACCCGCTGCGTCATCGATCTCCAATTTGGAATGAAAACAGCAAATGGGGACTGAAACGTCGTTAAAGGAATCAAACAGCGCGCATGAGTGAGCCATTAGAAAGCTCTGGAAGCCTGCAGCCGTCGACGGCAAACGATTTAGCGTAACTTGAAGAATTCTTGTCGTAAGAAAATATGTTTTGCTGTGTGGTATAGCGGTTTAATAAAACAATACTAGCAACCTCTCTCTTCCCTTGGGTGTCGTAAAAGGCGACTAACGACTGCACATACATCCAACAGCATTGAACGGCGATGGGCTCACCACTTATCACACTGAGTACAGTCACGAGCAAAAATATGTAAACAATTGTAACTCTTGATACAATGGCCTAAGAGTCAAAGTGTATACATATTGGTGCTCGTAACTGTACATGTGCAGTTGTAGTTTGGTGAAACGGCGACTATGGCAGTGGACTGCTTCTGCGGTCCTCATTGCCTAGTCTCTGACTAACCCTTTGGGAATAATAGCCGTGAAAAAGTAGATCTATCCACTAAAATATAATTAGGTAACCCATCCGGGATTCCGGCGTAGTGAAACTTGCTTAACTTTCACTATCATACCTACACTACACTACACAACAGTATCACAACGTTACTTAGGTCATCGCTAATAATACTTCCTAATGAAAACGTAAACAATACAAATTCGCAGTTTTTTTTTACTACTACTACTACTGCTCTTAATTTCCTGGCTCAGTCCCGCTGGGGAAATCAGGAACGAGACAATATGCAAAATAACAATGTCCCGGCAACAAAAACTCGAATGCCAAAGCTTAGAACGTTTTAAAGCTTATTTTTTCCTTTTTTTGTATACAGATGTCCCGAGATATATGGTCAAACGGAAGCCCAGAGGTAGAGCAACTCTAGGGGAACCCAAGCTACCCGGTATGAAACACTCAAAATCCTTCATAGCTGGAGACGCCCTAGGACGGAGTAAAATCATATGCGGAGGTAGCAAAAGGCAGGCATGAAAATCGTCGGAGCCCTGACCGGGCACTATGCCGTAAAACAAATGGTTCATAGAATGCAACTAGCAATAGACAGCTCGTGCAGGGCATGTAGGGAGAAAACGGAGAAAAAGGAAAGGTCTATGTAACACTTACTGAGTGACTGTGACTTCTTTTCTAGGAAAAGAATATGCGTCTTCTGGGATTGGCCTACCCGAAACCAGAGGATTTTAGGCTCTTCGCCCTCAATACATTGCCAAGCTTATGGCAGGTCATTTTCACTGAGGAAACAGAGAGACATAGAACGGCGTTGCACAAAAGATTCCAATGGGTCGACGTGCTGCTGCAAGAGGAAGACCTCTGCAGGCCCCACTAAGATAATATAAGATAAGATAAGATAAGATAGGGGCACCTAAATCACCCCCATGTACGTTCTGCAATTTTCAATAGTTTTCGAAGTCTGGGCTTCAGCTTGACCATATACAACGTTAGTCGGAAAGAGGGTACTAAGCCGCGGACAACTGAAAGTGCTACTATCAACTGTTAATTTTTTTTATAGTAGAAGGAGGCAAACGAGCAGGCGGGTCACCTGATGGAGAGTAATCACCGCCGCCCATGGACACCCGAAAAACCAGAGGAATCGCAGGCGCGTTGCCGGCCTTTAATATTATAGTTATATTGCAAATATAAACTTTGCGAAAAACATTCATATTTTATGCATATATGTTGCATACTTGTTGACCTCGGCAATGAACTCAATGAACTCAAATCTGTCTCTCTCTCAAAACAGCTGACCACCAGGGCTACCACAGCGCCATTTCTTATGAAATCTTAAAACAGCTGTTAATCTAAAATTATAATTTTTTTAGGAAAAGTTCTTAGACAATAGTTATTTACTATCATGTATACTTTACCCTCCTTTCGGCTCAGTACCCCCTAATGAGAACGTCCTGCAATGCGATTCTCTAGGCGACACACAGACGCTTCACGCATGGCTGTGATCTGGTGTCTCTTTCCAATTCTATGAATATGAAAGAGACAGAGTCAATTCGCAGCGCTGCGGTAGCCTCTGCTACCAAGGCTTTAACTTAGAGAATTGCACTGCTGCGGGGTACAGACGTTGGCGTGGACGAGGTAGCACGTCATTCTAGAACACGATTACACAACTACACACAGTTGCACGCGTTGCCCTTCCCCGGTACACCACCCGCTACCCGCTGATATCTTGGGTACCTCGTCCCCGCCACCGTCTGTCACCCCGCGGGACGGTCGCGCACGAAGTCGACGGACTATAATCTCTGACTCACTGGGATAATAGTCGTAAATATACGTACTTTTTTTCAATTTGGAGGACTTTAATGACGCACCCTCTTGTGCGTTCGGATAGAGATTATGCAAGATAAGAAACTTTCGCAATGCAGAATCAGCGGATGGACAATCATGCTAACATCGCTCGAGCTCCTCCATCATTTGAAAGGCACGTTAAGCCGTTTATTTATTTATATACTTGTTACATACATGCTCACGACTATTGTCCCCGAAGGTTTAGTCAGAGAACAGGCAATAGGCAGCATAAGCAGTCCACTTCCACAGTCTATGTTTCACCAAATAACAACTGCACATGTGCTCAACGTAATAGGTGGTGAGCCCGTCGCCGCTCTATGCTGTTGGATGTATGTGCAGTCTTCAGTCCGTTAGTCGCCTTTTACGACACCCAAGAGAAGATGGATGGGTCGGTAGGTACGGCATTTTACTGTGGGGAAATGCTGCCGACATTCAAACTATCTTTGTGCTGCAAAAAAGGGCTATTCGAGCAATATATAACCTAAAGGCTGGTGACTTTCTTAGAGAGAGATTTTAAGGATATAAGTATAATGACAGTTGCATCACAATACGTTTAAGAAAATCTGTTGCATGTTCCTAAAAATATTGAAATGTTTTCAAAAAACAGTGATATTCACAATTTAAATACTAGAAGTAAGAACAAACTAGCAGTACCTTAAACTAGGCTCCATAAAATAAATAATTCTTCTAAGGGTCTGTGTGTAAGATTTAACAACAAAGTACCAAATGATATTCAGAAATTCGATCTAAAATCAATGACCTTTTTATTGTCTAAAATCAATATCAAATAAAACTTTTTAAAAAAGCTTATTATAAAGTGTCAGATTAGACAGAAGACAAAACAGCTTGGATCTGAAATGCTCCAAGTAGGTACTCCAACAGCTATTTCAAATTGTCTATAATTAATTGATACATTATATTGTAGTTTTGTATTGTATTATATATTATTTTTTAAATTAAATTGTATTTTATGACCTGCTAACGACATATCTTTTATTTTTTTTTGTATATGTCGTTGCTTCTGTGCGCTGTGGTTTCTTGTGCCCATTCTTTGTCACCGTAAAAAAAATTACGTCCTGAATGGGTGGTAGATTAAAAAAGGTTTGGACGATTCAAACTACTTATTAATTGAGTTTTTGACTTTGACTTTTACTTTGTAGTATTCTATAAATGAGCCGCCACCATACAGTTCTTTTGCTTGTTAGTAGATTTACATCCCCTCTCCTTACTTCACTAAGTTTTTATTTGTACTAGCACCTCGAGACCAACCGTTAGGTTATGCAAGAAGTGTCAGACGTCCCTGCGCCAGTAAACCAACTCGCGCAGGAGACCATCTGCGTTAGGTCTTGACGCCAAATCAGTGCCCGCCGCAGCGCGCTCTTCATTCGGTACTCATAAGACTAGTGTCTCGGGAGAGTACCCCCGTGAACACGTGTAGTTCACTGCCTATTGTCCAGATAGGTAACCGGAGCTGTCGAGCTCGCTCACTTCTCGTTGCACGAAGGGCACAACTCGCAGTTGCCACTGCTAGGGTCGTCTACTCTAAAGTCGACTCCCAAGTGTCCACCTTGGTAGCAAAGTAGTAAGCACACTCACTTCTTGGAACCCATCCAGGCGTTCGCGGCTGGCTGGACCGGAGGCTACGGCATCTAGGAGGCCGCCTCTACTAGTTATCCAGACTAGTACCGGAGATGTCAACACCAATGTCCAATGAGAACCACCGGACAAAGCTGCCAACTATAAGGGAAACTCACGTTCCCCGCAGGACTTTTCGCTTCTGGCCCCTCAGAGACCGCTACTGGGCCCCGCTCGCTGTGCACGAGTTTGGAAGTCCTGGCACACAATACCAGGACAAACGAACATTCCCAAGCTCTGTAGAGCTTGGGAATGTTCGTTTGTTGTAGCTAACCACGAGCCACTACGAGTCCAACCCACGTCCGGATCCCGCCGGAGGCGCCGGTCAAGGCACAACCAGCGGGGGGCTTGAACCGGAACCCCGTAGTACCCCTGAAAACACAACCGGACCCGTAGTTCCAGTTGCGATACCCGGTACCGATATAGACAGATGAGAATCTATCGGGGTCAGTAGATAGGCTTAGTAGTAGATTTACATCCCCTCTCCTTATTTCACTAAGTTTATTTGTACTGGCACCTCGAGACCAACCGTTAGGTTATTGCAAGAAGTGCCAGACGTCCCTGCGCCAGTAGAACACTCGCGCAGGAGACCACCAACGTTAGGTCTTGACGCCAAATTAGTGCCCGCCGCAGCGCGCTCTTCATTCGGTACTCATAAGACTAGTGTCTCAGGAGAGTATCCCCGTGAACACGTGTAGTTCACTGCCTATTGTCCAGATAGGTAACCGGAGCTGTCAAGCTCGCTCACTTCTCGTTGCACGAAGGGCACAACTCGCAGTTGCCACTGCTAGGGTCGTCGACTCTAAAGTCGACTCCCAAGTGTCCACCTTGGTAGCGGAGTAGTAAGCACACTCACTTCTTGGAACCCATCCAGGCGTTCGCGGCTGGCTGGACCGGAGGCTACGGCATCTAGGAGGCCGCCTCTACTAGTTATCCAGACTAGTACCGAAGATGTCAACACCAATGTCCAATGAGAACCACCGGACAAAGCTGCCAACTATAAGGGAAACTCACGTTCCCCGCAGAACTTTTCGCTTCTGGCCCCTCAGAGACCGCTACTAGGCCCCGCTCGCTGTGCACGAGTTTGGAAGTCCTGGCACACAATACCAGGACAAACGAACATTCCCAAGCTCTACAGCTAACCACGAGCCACTACGAGTCCAACCCACGTCCGGATCCCGCCGGAGGCGCCGGTCAAAGCACAACCAGCGGGGGGCTTGAACCGGAACCCCGTAGTACCCCTGAAAACACAACCGGACCCGTAGTTCCAGTTGCGATACCCGGTACCGATATAGACTGATGAGAATCTATCGGGGTCAGTAGATAGGCTTAGTAGTAGATTTACAGTCAAAAATTTTGAGTTAAGTTTATTGTCGTAAGCTGGCAGTCGTTAAAACTCATCAACGCACATTGAGCCAGCGTTGTGGGTTATTACTTAATCTCCACATATATTATTATGTTATAGTTCAAGGTACCTAATGTTTAGTCTGATAATCTTAAAGATTGCGATGTTGTTGATGGCAATTAAAATACCTGTTTTATAATAAACTAGCAGTCCGCCCGCGACTTCGTCCTCGTGAACGCCTGCACCCCATGACGAATTTCCAAATATTTTTATTTTTACATTTATTTAATCTCTATTATTAAGTACTTTGAATCGTCCAAATCTTTTTTAACCTACCGCCCATTCAGAACGTCATTTTATTACTGTAGCAAAGAACGGGCGCATGAAACCACAGCGCAAAGAAGCAACGACATTTACAAAAAAAAATCTGGTCATAAAATACAAAATATGAATTTATATGTTAACTATTCATACAAACCTTGTCCTTATAATTGCAATCATCAAAAAAATAATTTAATGCAGCCTTTTTAAATAATTGATGTCCGAACATACATTCGTTGCAATTGATTTTTATTATGGATACTTTTCTTAGTTATTATAAAACTTTTATCTGCTGAATATCACTGCTTTACCTACTTATGTGTATAAACAGATTAATATTTGGGTATAAGCAAAGTTAGCTAAGCTATGTCTCTTTAGTGCTTTTGTAGCTACATAATAATAACTTCATCATTATAACATCTCACCTCTTATCATCTCATCTCTGCCTTGCCTACACTTCCGGAAACAGGCGTGTGGTTTATTTTTTTCCTTATATTACTGTGTGTAATGTATTCATTAGAAGTTCAAAAAAGCGTTTCCATTTAAACTTTTTATGAAACTTTGCGTGTATACGTTCAAGTTAGTTTATTTCTATCGTCCTGCATCCGTTAGCTGTCAGGGCTGTACAAAATCTTAGCAGTGAATGAGCAACAGTACCGTCTACACAACAATAGGTTTATGTGAAATGAAAACCCTTTGAGCTTAATGTAAAATGCTACGTGAAGGTTCAATAGAAGGAAAGTGAAAAAGAAAACTGTTTACACAAGACTCTTTTATGAGTTTACAGCCAGTACATTCATTTTGACTAAGTCATCTATGTTAAGATTAGAACGGTGTGGAAACAAAGCGGCTCACTAAACACTATTTTCCCTTGGGTGTCGTAAAAGACGACTAACGGACTAATGACTGCACATACATCCAACAGCATAGAGCGGCGATGGGCTCACCACCTATCACGCTGAGCACATGTGTAGTTGTAACTTGGTTTTTGAGACTGGTCCTCATTAACTAGTCTCTAACTAACCCTTTGTGAATGATAGTCGTAAATTTAAGTATGTAACTACACTGGCCTGCAAAAATAAGTATCACACTTTTAAAATTGCAATAACTTATTAAGTACACAAGATATACTTTCAAAACAAAAAAGGACTCGAAAAAGAGTTTAATTTTGTAAAACAAAAAAAAAGAAAGCTGATAAAAATTGCTATAAAACGTTTTTTATTTTAAATCTCTTACTTCTATAGTTTAGAAAAAAACAAAATTTTAGAAGTGTGATACTTATTTTTGCAGGCCAGTGTAGTAGAAAGATTACTGACCTCGAAGCGGAAGTCCCCCGACGTGTTTGTTTCCCAGGGCTCGGTTTGGTTGGTCTTACCCGCAGACTTGATAAAGGTCCACCTTGCTAGCTAGCAGTATCTTATTTTAAGATACAAATTTTTGTCTTGTATGAGAATGAATAAATAAATAAATAATAATAATAATAATATTGTACCGATAGTCGTTTCGGCAAACGGTCTTTTAGCTAAGAGCCTCGATCAACACCTAGAGAGGCTCTCGCTAAAAGGTTGGGTCAAGGGTCAGATACAGAAGGCAGTACTCCTTGACACGGCACGTATTGTCAGGAGGTTCCTCACTCTGCAGCCCTAACCACCGGTAACTTGGGTCTATCCCCGCTGCCGGTGGCAACCTAGGTTAAGTTTTTTATAATATTTTATATTGTAAATATATTTTTTTATATAAAATATTGTAAAAAATTTTACTTAAGATTATATTTAAATAAAGAGCATAATAATAATAATCATAATAACAACAAAGTTAGTAGCATTTTTATATTATCCCCGAAGGGTTAGTCAGAGACTAGGCAATGAGGACAGAAAAAGCAGTCCTCTACCATAGTCCACTTTTCACCAAATAGCGACTGCACATGTTCTCAGCAAGACAGGTGGTGAGCCCACCGCGGCTCTATGCTGTTGGAAGTATGTCTACACATACTTAGTAGCCTTTAGTACATTAGTCGCCTTTTGCGATACCCAAGGAAAGAGAGGGGTTGGTAGTATTCTTTCACCGCCCCGCGACACGGTTAACTCTCTCTATTTATATGTAAGGCCATATATCCGTCGACCGTCCCTTCTTTCCAAGTTACCGGATTTCGGTTTGCCGCCCCGTTTGTGCGCCTGGGTTGCAGACTTTCTAGAAGAGCGGAGGATTCGTGTCCTTTGTGAGAGTAGTTCCTCCGAGTTCTACGAGGTCAATGCCGGAGTGTCTCAGGGTTCTGTGTTCTCACGTACTCTATTTCTTCTGCATATTAATGACATGTTGTCCTTGGGCAATATTAATTGTTATACGGATGACAGGAGTACGGTGCATGAGCGGTACATGGGACATCCTGCGGCAAAGCAAGCCGATATCCTGGTGAAAAGGTAAGAGCTGTTTGCCAAACTGAACCTGACTCTCGATCGTGTCTCTAAGTGGGGATCTGAAAACCTGGTCAAGTTTAATGCCAGCAAAACTTAGGTTTGTGCATTCTCGTCCAAAGTTATTCCCTTAATTACTTCTCCCTCTCTTCAGAACTCTCCGTTACCCATTTCGGTGGACCTCGGCATCCATGGCTTGGACATCGGCCAGGAAGTAAATCCAAAATGAGCATAAGAGACAAAACAATGTTTAACTAAATAATGCCAAAATAGTGTTGATAAGTGAGGCCCACATAAGAAAGTCCCTCAAAAAATACCAGGTGTAGTGCGCATCCTTCGGCCTAAGCTCATCGTAAGATCATTCATCTCACCAGATCGTAAGATTAACGATGAGTATCTACCTATTGCACTTAAAAAAATAAAAACATCTCTCTATTTAGGAGTCATGATGAAATTTAAAAAATTATTGAACTCCCATACTGTATTCAATTCAATTCAATACTGAAATGATATTATCCCATACTAATTGACCGATTGGGTCAATTAGTATGGCTGATCGACTTTGCATGAAAACTTGATTATGCGGTTCTTAAACAACAGGGGTGGTTGTGTATTCCTCTTAGATTACATAATATTATATCATTGAGAGAAGCAACAAACAAATATTATTAAATAAAAAGTTGTAGATAACCTACTACTAAGTATTTAGTACAAATATATTTAGACGTAGATTTATTGTAACTGTTTTGTTTTTATTTAACTCTTAAGAAAACGTTGTCATCATCTTTTGTTACCGTCTCGGTTACAAGTCATGCAGTTCAATGTAAGAGCTAAAATTTCATAATTTAATCAACAGTGTGCTAATATATATATATATATATATATATATATATATATATAATTGTGTGTGTTTATACATATATATATGTGTGTGTGTATACTGTACATGGTTTGAATATGGGGCTCAATATAATGTAAGGTCAAATATTAAAATAACGAGAGTTCGTTGTTGGTCCTTTTTACAAAATTGATTCTTAGGGCAATAATAAAAAGTATAAGAACCCTTCTTGCGGCCCTTACCTTTGACCGCTATAATTTTTTGATGTTTGGTGTACTCCTAAATATAAGTGTATTTTAAAAACAAATGCACCTTAACATTACCTAACGTCGACTTAATAAGGCGGACATGTAATTTGATATGCGTACATCTAGCAGTTACATAGTTACTACGTTCATAATATGGTGTAGTAAAATAAGCTATGTGTACCTTTTGATTAAGTGTTGTTGGTACCAATGGAAACTAATGTACTCAACGATGCCGCCCAGTACAAACGCACACAGCTATTAAAGTTGATTGCTAGAAAGTATTGACTTAAACAAACTCGACACACAGAAAATTATTGTTCTTCAACATATTATTATACAATCCCAAAATTTGGGTTGTATTATACCATTAACTGTAATTAAAATTCGTACTTACTGTGTAATTAACTTGGTAGATTTCTAAAAGTTACGTTTTTATTGTGTTTTATATCACTGCTTTCTGTCAATTAATACTCGCTCGAGAAGTAAAACCTCATTTTGTAAAGTTATGTAAACATTTACGTCCATGAATGTTAATCAATTTTGAATGAAAGCATGTCAAATTGTAACGTGTCGCTCCGCTCCATGTCAAACGCTACGACAAGTTAGTGCTACGACCGTATCAAATGCTACCTAATGTGCTACGAATATTGCTACGACCGTGTGTCAACTACGGCCCCGCTACAAATTGATTAATGCACCAAAATTATCTTTCTCGTAGCACGGCCATCCGCCAAATGGCATTAGATGCACGCAAACATAAACCTAAGTGATATTGAAAACGACACCGGACCGATTCTTGGCAACAAGCAAGCATCCCGTCCCATTACTTTTACTATCCATAGTAAACAATACATTGAACATGCGAGCACCCGAATGCGAGACGATACATTTATGTAATCTGTCAACGGACACACGCCTAGATAAGCGTGACATTCCAATAACAAACGTCGTCCTTCGGTTACGTAAAGCTAGAAAATTTTCTGTAAATCCACAAACGGAAATTCGGTGGGACGATCGATAGGAAAAACGGCGTTTACCAAAACAACCGTCGCCATCCTATTTCAATTTGGCTGGTAAAATGGTAAGTAATTTGTTTGTGTGTTACAGTTATAGCTTACTTCGTTATGTTGGTGGGTAGGTGCGTCGGAGCGGTCACCTAGTGGAATCCATTGATGGGTCGGGTCGGGCGGGTCGTGGCCGCTGGTGCGACACGCGCGCGCGGGCCGGAGGTCGCGGCCGTACTGGCGCGCACGTGGCTAGCGCGGCCGCGGTGCGATCGGCGGGCGGGACTCGGGACGCGGGACACTCGCGGGCTCACGGCCCTCCCTCAGGAGCTATGAAGAATGTAGTAGCGCTAACAGTTAGCTGAGCGCTTAAACGATCTCGTCATCGTTTACGTTGAATTGTATGTGGCTTCAAATGAAATGATTAAATAAATTGCCATACATTTTATTTAATTTTTTTTTTAAAGATCATTGCAATTATCATTAGAATAACTATTAACAGGACAATGACCATGTATATCCACATGGTAATTATCACATTAAAATTACTCACATCTTTGTTCACTTTAAGACTTACAATCGTTTTTTTAAATTATTATAAGTTTAACACTAACAACAGTCTTGTTAAACTCCAGAAAGCTAATACTCTTATGCGATAAATTGGCTTACGTTAATAAAATGAACTACCGAACGGGCTACGGATCTCCGCAGACCACGATTGTTAATGTTAAGTTAATCCTCCTTTATTTCGGTTAAAACGCTCTTATTAACCTAATTCGTTGCCAAACTCGTATCCTGTTACACCACCTAAAGTTTGTTTCCTTAATCCACGTTTTCCTCCCCCCTCCGGGGTGATTCCCGCGCCCCCAGGTATCAATCAATGGCTGCGGCGCGGGCGCGGCACATTCACATAGAACAGCTGACGCGCTGTAAGCATGAATCGGACCGCCCCGCGCCCCGCTGCGTGCGCCGCCCGCCTTGGACTGGAAAGCTGGAGGCAACTTACATAATATAGTGAAACACTTTGAATAAGGAAAAGGGTACTGTGAGAAAATCTTAGCAAAGGTTAATATCAAAGAATAGCATTGCATTAAGTACTGTCGTAGCATTATCGCTTAATGTGTACGGGAATTACGTGGTAATTCTTGAAACCTTGAAAATATAGAAACCTATCGTTAATGAGTAGGCTATGTCAAGGTCTAAATGGGAATGAAAAGTTTAATAACTGTAAAATTTTGTAAAAAATAGTTTTTGTAACAATATTTATACTTTGTACGTCTCTCCTCCAGAACCTGAGCTCTATGGCTACACATATATCAATCAATTGGCTGTGGCGCGCGCGCGGCACATTCACATAAAACAGCTAACGCGCTGTAAGCATGAATCGGACCGCCCGAGCCCCGCTGCGTGCGCAACCCGCCACGGACTGGAAAGCTGGGGGCAACTTACGAAATAAGGAAAAGGGTGCTGTTTCTGTTAGGTAGACAATTTTAGGAGGTATAATACCAAATAATAGTTTTCATCAGAGCGCGCCGTTTGTATAGGGCTACACTGAAAGAAGTACTACCAACCCCGCTCTTCCTAAAAAGCCTAAGCGCAGCAGTGGGGGTTAAAGTTATTCGCGTTCGTAGGTTTACCCTTGAAACCCTACACGTGACCCTTAGGTGGTGCTAAATGAGTGACATTGACTGAGTGGTAGAGCCACGCTGCGTTGCAGCACGCATTGGGCCGGCTCGCCCGGGGTAATACCACCCTCTCACGAATATCCGGCGTGAAATAATGACACTTGGGTTTCAGAGGCCCTCCCCCCTCCCCTCACCCTCCCAATTCCTATTCCTTCCTTAAACCTATTCCTCCCTTAAAGGCCGGGAACGCGTCTGCGATTCTTCTAATGTTGCGGATGTCCACGGGCGGCGGTGATTACTCTCCATCAGGTGGCCCGCCTACTCGTTTGCCTCCTTCTTTTATAAAAAAAAAATTAGGAATGTGCTGATGATGATCAAGTTTCAAGCGGTAATGAATCACCGTCTGATCAGTCCCGTAATCATAGCCGTTAGGGTTCGCGGGACCATTACGGAATGCCAGAGTAACGACCATATGTGCGAACTTCGGAGTTAGACAATTAAAACTTACCAACCGCCCATTCCGAGGCGAAGTCCCTTAATTACAGTTAACTTAGCTAACCGTAACTACGGCGTCTGTGACGACGCACATGCAGTCAGATTATTTTCCAATAGAAGTACATAATCGTTATATCATTATCATTATCCTACTTCCTACTAATATTATAAACGCGAAAGTTTGTAAGTATGGATGGATATTTGTTACTCTTTCACGTAAAAATTACTGAATAGATTTGGATGAAATTCGGCATACAGATAGTGTTTAGCCTGTATGATACTTTTTACATATGATACTTTTTATCCCGATATTCCCACGGGAACGGGAACCACGCGGGTGAAACCGCGAGCGGCCGCTAGTCTATTATAAATTATAACCGTGTCGCGTGGCGGTGAAAGAATACTACCCTCTCTTCTCTTGTGTGTCGTAAAAGACGACTTTAGTCCGTTAAAGACTGCACATACATCCAATAGCGTAGAGCGGCGATGGGCTCACCACCTGTCACGCTGAGCACATGTGCAGTCGCTATTTGGTAAAAAGTGGAGTATGGTAGAGGATTGCTTTTGTTGTCCTCATTGCCTAGTCTCTGACTAACCCTTCGGGGATAATAGTCGTGATTATATGTTTGTATGTACTACTCTACTCTTACTTTGTAAGCTGAAAGCGCCTTTATTTAATTACAACAACTACGTCACAACGCATTCGCAACAAAATTCAAACGATGCCGGTGGCCTATGGTGTCCGTGCTCCCCAGTACGGTGTCGCCATCCAGTTTGGTTTTGGGCAGAATCCTACCATCGTGCGTACGCAATGTGCGATGACGTGGGCAACTACGTGGTAAGAAAATGCATAGTTTTATAACCATACCACAACTGCTGTAGTACAATCCAAAAATGGTGTAGTTTAGTACGTTTGTAGCAAACGCACAATAAGTGTTTTACACACAATCGGTGAGACCTCGAATAATGATGATTTTAACGTAAATATTAGTGGTAATGATCTGTATATGTACTGGAGCTTACTTCTGACCTTCGAAAAATTATCATTGATCAGGAAAGAGTTTTCATCAATTGGACTTCCTGCCCAGTAAGGGATTACACATTTGTGACTAGATGTTACAAGTGCCAGCAATATGGGCATTCGGCGAAATATTGCCGTGAGACCGAATGTACGTGTGGGCACTGCGGCGGCGTCGGCCACTCAATAAAAGAATGCTCTAAACAACAAGAACCCGCAAACTGTGCTACGTGCCAGCGCTTTAACAAGCCCAGCCACCACAAAACCGGAGATGAACAGTGTCCAGCAAGAAAAATGGCCGAGGCACGATACATGAGTTCAATTGACTATGAGGGCGCCTAGAGCGCCGCACATACAGTTTAATCGCTGCACAAGGATGGGTAATGTAACTCATGATATTATTAAAGAATTAGACTCTTCATATGAATATGACTCTTTGGTTTGTGAGCCACATACATGTTCGTCGTTTATAAGTAATATTAAGCATAGTCATAATATTTTTATACAAAACATACGTAGCATTAATTGTAACTTTGATGGTATGTTAGCGTTGCTTAGTCAAATCAATGTAAAAATTGACATAATGGTACTGACTGAGTGCTGGTTGTCCACTGCTTCTTGTATTCCTCAATTACCTGGATATGTCTCATACACTACTAACAAAACTAATATTTTAAAAAGTGATGGTGTGACACTACATTAAAAGTAATATGAGCAAGGTAACTGTTGACGAACCTGACCTAGTAGATGCAAACTGTCTAATTGCAAAAATAAACAATGACACCGCTATTGTTGCTATATATCGTTCTCCCTCTTATCATAATATTTCCAACTTTCTACAATCTTTGAGTGTACTTTTAGAACAATTAACATCATTTAAGAATGTATTTGTCATGGGCGATTTAAACATCGATATAAAACCCGGAAATATAGATCGTAATTCACCGGAATATTTAACTCAGACAGCCTGTTTAGGTTACTTACCCACTCATTTGCATCCTACTAGAAAAGGTAACTGCTTAGATCATATTTTAGCCAAGACTAACATCCCTTTAAAAACTTTTATACTAACATCCACTTTGACAGATCATAATTCCTTATTGTTGTGTTTGCAACAGCGCTACGATAAGTCTTACGCAAAAGTAAAACGTACGACGCTGCAATATGAGTCAGTGACACATGACCTAGACAACCTAGACTTGTCTACTATTTACAACTCGGATGACGTTAATAAATCAACCGAATACCTTTTATCATCCTTAACTAAAATTATTGAATTTAATACACGCACTGTTTTGTTAACCCGCCGTAATAAAATCATGAAACCTTGGATAACTCCTGGACTTTTACGCTGCATCAAGCATCGTGATAAACTTCACAGAACACTCAATAAAAACCCAGAAAGTGAAATTAATAAAGTTACCTATTACAGATATCGGAATTATTGTAATAATTTATTAAAAAAATTAAAGCGACAATATGAAAGGAATCAAATTCAAAATGCGGGTCACGACAAGAAGAAATTATGGAAAGTCATTAAAAACATTACTTACACAACTAAAACCGAACCGCCTGTTCATAAACTCATTGCAAATTCCGCTACGCCTGCACATTCCCTAAACAGATTAAACAATTTCTTTGTACACATCGGAAAAAACCTAGCTGCAAAAGCGAAATTCAGTCACATGCAGCCGTCTTCCTGTATTGCACCGCCTTCCAAATTACCAGTTTTAAACTCTTTTGCCTTATTCGACACTGACGAAACCGAAATTGAACAAATTATTATGACTTTAAGAAATGACTGTGCCACGGGAATTGATAAAATATCTTGTGCTTTCATAAAAACATTTAAAGATAAACTTACTCCCCCGCTTGCACATCTTTTTAATTTATGCTTTGCGAAAGGAATTTTTCCTAATGTATTGAAGAAGGCCCTCATTCGCCCTATTTATAAAAATGGAGATACTAGTTGTATGAATAACTATCGTCCCATAGCCATACTGCCATCAATATCCAAGATCCTAGAAAGACTCATTTATAACAGACTTGTAAAATACTTAGAAAATAACAAACTCTTAGCAGCTACTCAATTCGGTTTTAGAGCAGACAGATCGACTGACGATGCAGTACATCAGCTAACTGACTACATTTTAAGGCGACTGGACTCACAAAAAAAGTGCTTAGTCATATTCCTTGATCTCGCAAAAGCATTTGACACGATTTCAATATCTATACTTCTAAAGAAGTTATGTGAACTTGGTATAAGGGGTGTTCCACATAACCTCATCAAAGATTATCTTTCTAATCGGACACAACGTGTAATAATAGATGACACTATGAGTGACGAATTGACTGTGGAATATGGTGTTCCTCAAGGGAGCATAATAGGACCCTTACTATTTCTCGCATACATTAACGACTTATGCCTCCTTCCCCTTTCTAAAAGCGGAAAAATAATATCTTACGCCGACGACACAGCTCTGCTCTTCAGTGCGGACACTTGGAGTGAGGCGTACGAACTAGCTCAATCTGGATTTAATACAGTCACTCAGTGGCTTAGAAGTAACTTACTGACACTTAACATAGATAAAACAAAATATATGACTTTTTCCTATAATTCACTATCCCAACCTATCCCAAACTCACATTCCATAACAGCCCATCTGTGCAAGGACTCGCCTGACACTTGCTTCTGCCCTAAGCTCAGCAGCACTGACAATATTAAATACCTAGGGGTAATAATTGATAAGTATTTAAAATTTAAACCACATATTGAAGCACTTACATCTAGAGTTAGAAAGTTAATCTATGTCTTTAAAAATCTTCGTCACATTGCATGTGCTAGTCTACTAAAATCAATATATCTAACACTTTGTCAGTCATAATTTGTATACTGTATTACATCATGGGGCGGTGCACACAAAACTATTATGATAAACTTAGAAAGAGCACAGAGAGCAGTTCTAAAAGTCAGCACTTTCCGACCAATACGCTTCCCGACGGCAGAGCTCCTTACTAAATGCGATGTCCTATCTGTACGCCAGCTGTTTATTTTACTAACAATTACTAAAAAGCACTCAATAATGCTCTATGACCCTGCGCTCGAAACCAGCCGAAGACGTGCAGATATTGTATGCTCTACTGAACCATTTAGAAGATCAAACTCTCACAGATTCTTCTGTCACCTGGGTAATTTTTTGTATAACAGAATAAACTTGTCTCTATGTATTTACTCCATGACCAAAGTAAAATGTAAAAAAACCGTACAAGAGTGGTTAAAAGGTAAAACATATGATGACACAGAGAACTTACTATTAGTTATTACGTAATCGTGAACACCGAGTGATAAAAATGTTGATTAAGTAGAGCAATATTTAATATTATAATTGTACTTTCTATTTCCGTATATTTTATAGTTTAGCTAATGTGTAAATGATTTATTGTCTAAAAAGCACTAACCTAGTTTTATGCATAGATACCTAATACACAGGCAATATTGTTTGCTTAGCTTAGGTATTACACATTATTATAATATACACTAACCCTAATTTCTTAACATAAGTCTTTTGTATCTAGGCTAAGTTTTTATACAGCAATAAATTATCTTATCTTATCTTATCTTATATCTGGTATATTATTACTAGCGGCCCGCCCACTATTTCGTCCGTGTGAGCAAACCGTGCAAAATAATTTGCCTTAAAGGTGCAGCCGTTACGTAGTGATGTGCTATTAGATTACTATTGGGCATTGTTAGAAATGGAATAGCTCGTTCCTTTACTTACAGGTGTTATTAGTAAGTTTTATGTGAAGTACGACATCTGTACCTACGTATTCACTTTTCTTTATGTTCTTTGCAATTATTGCAAGCACTGTTTGTTTTATTTAATTAATAACTTCAATCTCAAAATATATTTAAAACTGTTTTAATGCAATGCAACGCGATAGTTTAAAGTCTTATCAAAATATATTTATTCAATAAACTCAACTAATAAGTACTTTGAGCAGTCCAAATCTTTTTAACCAACCACCATACGGGACGTCATTTTTTGCTGTGGCAAAGAAAGGGCGCAAGAAACCACAGCGCACAGAATCAACGACATTTACAAAGAAAAATATATATAAGGGAAGCAGTATTGTTATTAGCCAGTTAAGCGTCCTCAAGATCGAAAACTTCAATTAAAAATAAACTTATCAGTTAGAAATAAATAAAATTTATGCCGTATGGTTTTATGTAAATAATGTAGAGTAAATGTAAAATAAATGAGTTAAGACACTCCAGACAAACTTTTATTAAGCATTTAATGAATAAAATTAATATAAAACATAAATTATAAAATCACAGTAATTGGCCATATTACTACAGTAATTGGCCATATTACTACAGTAATTGGCCATGAGATCATACAGTTATTGACCACTTCAAATATCTATATTAATAAAATCAATTGCCGAAATGTTTGTATGCGCGTACACTTCTACACTACACTTTAGAACGGCTGCACCTATCTGGCTAATTCTTTTTTTGCTGTGTTTGTAATTGTCTGGACAAGGTTTGTATGAAAAAAAATATTTGTCGGTATGGGTACGGGATCCACGCGAACGTAGTCGCGGGCGGACCGCTCTAGTAAAATATAAAATTAAACTTAAGAGACCTATTACATCTCGACTGTGATTTTTGCGTAAAATGGCCAATTTTGGCGTTATGGATCTCAGAAACAAAAATACATTAACAATTATGACTTGAATAGTGTAGACCAGCTATTGGAATAGTGCGTAGCGGCCTCGCTTTTTGTAAATTTTGCTTAACTTTTTAATTAAACCCAAAATTGCAGAGAAAGATTTCATAAAGTGCGCGAAAGCACTTTTTTGAGCTCATCGATTGAACTTTCTAAACAATTCTAAACAAGTGAAATAAAAAAATTAAATTGTTATCTCTTACATAGTCGAATAGTGCGTAGCGGCCTCGGAATTTTTAGATATCATTGATTTTATATAGGAAAAAAATCTTATTCTAAACTAAAAAACTTCGAAAATCGCTATGGTTAACTGTGAATATCTCCTATCTACGATAATATTATTGAGCAAAATTTATACCAGAGTAATTGTTACTTCTAAGGAATAACGATTTTATAATGAATTTATTATCCTATTTCGAAAAAACGATAAATACAACTGCAAAATTACTACAAAATGCAATGCGCCGGCCGTCCGAATTCAACTTATGCTCACAGAATGGAGATTTGTAATATTATGCACAAATTTATTATCCTATTTCGATAAAAACGATAAATACAACTGCAAAATTACTACAAAATGCGAAAATGGGCATTTTACGCAAAAATCACATTCGAGATGTAAATAGGCCTCTTAAAAAAATTTAAACTTCTGTAATGACTAAAACATTTTTTCATGATGATTATCATCCTTCTGAGAATTCTTCTGAGATTTTAGAATCATCATGCATCAGAAAGCTCTACGTCGATCAAGCTCAATGACGATGATAAAACTTTTTACAGAAAGTAGACGCCGCTAGAAGCTATAGACGCCGGCACGTATTACAAGTAACAGATCTAATCTTGATTTTTGAGTTAAAACTGTAGTTGAAACTGACTACTTACTCTCAAAGACATTGTTTATATTTTGTTTTTTCTAATGCCTCGTCAAGCTGCTGCTGGAACTGGGGTATCTTCGGCATTATTTCTTCTTACGAACCTGATTTAGACACGAAAATATTTTTAAGCTAATTTATTCAAAACAAATAGTTATTGGCCTACTTATTCTATGGGATAGCTTGACCAACGAGTTAGTTAATGACCTAGGACATTAACTGTTATTAATGTGATAAAATTTCTGGTAATTGCATGTGATTTTTAATACGTTTTAGACGACGTTTTATTATATATAACGCTATTAATTGTGTTTTATTAAAAATACAGTAATTTTCTTATGAGGTCAATAACTAAAAGTTTTCCACAATTATGTGACAGTTATTGGCCATACCAAAATTTCGTAGTTATTAAAGAAAATTATGTTATTACGCCTTAAATCTGTTTCTAACGCATAAAAACTACATGATTTATATGATTTCAAAAGCGGTTCTACAATACATACATTTCAAAACATCTTGTAAAAAAAATTCAGTCTTCATTTTTTTAAAACTTTTGTTCCCTTTGCATAAAATCACACATTAGAAAAGAAACAATCCACCTAGCCTAATTTTGTTGAAAGTTTTTGAGAGGTAATTATAGTGTTGCCGTTGTTCTCGTTTCAAATCTACCGTTTGTCCAGGGTTTTGCTAGTTTTTTAACATCAAAGTTGAAATGGCCAATAACTGTATAGTGGCCAATAACTATACCGTTTCCCCTATGTCATTACCGGGTTATAAAATACGAAATATAATTTTGAATTTAAACTAGATAGGTACTCCATATAAATTAATTATAGACAATTAAAAATTCTTGTAAATACTTACCGCGTCGTCATAGTTAATTATCAATATTTTAATTGCAATAAACTCATGCCATATATGTCGTTCTCTCTGCTTCAACTCTCTACCATTAACAAAGTTTTAAGTATTTTTTGCTTAAGTCCTTCTAATCTGTGTCATACTTAATTAATTACTTACCTTCGATGACAGCTACACCATATCATCAAAGGAGTCTGATTGAGCATAGCAAGTAATGCCTATCGCTCGAGTATACCGTTTACAAGCCGACAGGCCGATTAATATTTCACAACGAAAACAGTGAGCAGCGCTGGCACGCGACTACGCGCTCCGCAAACACCTCCCCCACTTAGTGCTGTTGAAAGGACTCGGAATAATTAATGCGGCAAGGCCACGACACTCTTTTGTTTTTAACTTTTTAATTGTTTCAACTTTTTCGTACTAAATAGTAGGTACTAAAACGGAATTGGGCCCGGCGCATAGGACAAAAGTTTCAGCTGTTCTGAGAACGGGTGCGTCTACCGCTGAACTTGAGGTAGGAGGCAGCTCAATTTTTGAAGAATACTACCAAACCATTTCTTCTCTTGGGTGTCGTAAAAGGCGAGTAAAGCTTGATTCACACATATCAGTGAAGTCACAGTTCCGGCACAGCACCGGCAAAGTGTAAAATATTCTTTCATACATTCACTATGAACGCACTAAAAGCACTGTGTCGTCACTGACACTGACAAGTGGGGATGCTCTCATAGAGAATGTATGAATGAATATTTCGGCATTGTGCCGGTACTGTGTCGGAACTGTGACTTTACTGATATAATAAATTAATTAATAAATTTGTTTACGCTCACACCAATTATCTAGACCAAGATGAGTATTCTTATGAAACTCGTTTATAAGGTAAGATAACGAATAAATATACATAAACATAGAAAAAAACACGCAGACCCGAAATTAATTTAGAAAAACAGTTTTTCTAAATTGACCCGACCGGGGATCGAACCCGGGACCTCAGAGATGGCGACACCATGAAAACCGGTGTACAAACCACTCGACCAAGGAGGTCGCCGCATATGTGTGAAGCGACCTTAATGAAAGACAGCACAAAGCGGCGATGGGCTAAAACCCGTCACGCTGAGCACATGTGCAGTTGTTATTTAGTAAAACGTGGACTTTAGCAGTGCACTGCTTGTGCGGTCCTCATTGCCTAGTCTCAGACTAACCCTTTAGAGGTATTAGTCTTGAGTATATGAAGAAGTGTCGTCCACCGCATGCCAGAGGAACTTTGGGTTAAAGCTGGGTCGTTTGGGTCCCTCCCAACGGAAGAAAGCGACGCGGCTGACCGAAGCGAAGATGGCGTGACGAACTGGACGGATATCAGCCAGATTGGACTACTATTATAGCGTGGACATAAGTGGAATGAAGAAAGAGAGGCGTACTTTGTCCTACTGAAGATTTTTTTTATAGCAGAAGGAGGCAAACGAGCAAGCGGGTCACCTGATGGAAAGTAATCACCGCCGCCCATGGACACCCTCAAAACCAGAGGAATCGCAGACGCGTTGCCGGCCCTTAAGAAAGGAATAGGCTCGTTTCATGAAGATCTCTAAGTCGTAACGGTCCGGAAATACCGCCGCCGAGAGCTGGTTCCACAACACTGTAGTTCGAGGCATAAAGTTTCGTGTAAAACGCACAGTAGTAGACCGCGGTGATCAAGGTGATGTGGATGGAATGACAGTCGATTGCGTGTAGTGCGATGTAGGAAATTAGCGGCAAGGATCAAGCCGAACAATTCCTTAGAACACTCCCCATAATATATGTGGTACAATATACAGAGAGACGAAACGTCTTTCCGAAGAGCCAATAGATCGAGCCGATCTGAAATAACAACGTCGTCGACGTCGTCGAGCAGCTCTGCGTTGAATGCGGTCAAAAGGAAAGAGTTGGTATTGGGGTGCTCCAGCCCAAAGATGGCAGCAGTATTCAATATACGGCTTGACCTGTGCTTTATACAGTTGTAAGCGGTGGGCCGGCGTGAAATACTGACCCGCTCTATTAAGCACACCCAGCTTTTTCGAAACAAATTTAGCTTTACCTTCCAAATGACCTCGAAACTCAACGTCACTCGAAATATCGACGCCTAGGATTGCAATAGTCGGCTTGGTATCAAGGGAAGCTGCCTCAAAGTTCAGGGGTACGACGAAAGGATGTTTTTTCGCGGTAAATGCGCAAACTTGTGTTTTGGAGGGGTTAAAGTGGGCTAGGTTATGTCGGCCCCAATTCGAGACATGACTTAACATGTTCTCGGTGTCAGTCACAAGCTTATTCCGGCTCTCGATGACGCTTTCCCGAGAAATATTAGCTCGTCCGGTGTAGAGCGTATCCCCAGTACTGTCGTCCGCATAGCAATGAATGCTGTTGTTATGCAACATGTCATTGATATGCGCAATGCGGTATGGTTGGTGGAGAGTTTTCCCCATCGTCCAAGGTCGAGTTTGATGCGAAAAGAGTGCCCAAGAGATCGGCTTTCTCCTTTGCAGTATGGGCCAGGCAGTTAGATAACAGTCTTGTGCAATGGCGGCAGGGACAGCTGACAAAAGTTCCCTAAGATAGCTTTGGCGAAAGACCAGAACGCACGCGTGCCCGCACTAGCCTCTCGCCAATTCTACCTATGAATGATGACTTCGCTTTGGCAATGTCCCTCTTAAAGGAACTGGCAGCAAAGTTGTACCTCTTTCTGAGCGCACTGGTATTTGGATCCTTTGATGACACCGCATTAGCCCAGAATTGGTAATGCTGTCGCTTTTGGCGAGACGCCATTTTTCAGCAACGACCAAACCATGGTTGGGACTTGCCGCCAATGGGAACCACAGAGTTTGGAATGAAAAGTTATATTCCCTGCAGTATCACATCAACGACAGAGTCAGCGGCAGAGTCTGCGGCAGATAATAATAATGTAGGTATATTGTGATTACGTAGTAATTGAAAGAGCTATGTTCGGTGTTACTCTAAAAAAAGGATTAAAGCATTTTCGACTACCATGAAAATACAATTTTCGATTTTGAGCATTGCGTCACAATACTGCCTCACTGAAGGACGAGCATCTGTAAGTGAAGTGTGATATTATAACGTTTATATTAGGAGTGCTTTTATTCACTAATGTAATGTCATAATTTAGTCATACATGTTGCGCACTGTACTTCAATGCCAGAAAGTGAATAACTTCGATATAAAAAAATATTGTTATTACTATTACAGTGTGAATGTTTAATGTTACAAAAGAGTTTACGTTCAAAGCTAGCTTACATTTTCTTTGGTACCTAGTCCGTTTCTTTTCCGAATATCGTTCGTCCGAAAATTAGAATCCCTGACGGGTTTGCTATAATCATCACTATCCATAATGTTCGCGTATACGAAATTTTATTTTACCTAATCGTCTTTAATTCTAATGCTTTTGTGTCATAATATCGGGTGCTATAATAATTAGATATCCTTATTTTTCTTGCAAAGTCATATGTACTTTGTGTTATATTGTATAATGTATGTTTGTTCGAATAGTTAGTCCTCACAATATAATTATAAACCATCATTCAGATTTATAATCCTGTAGGTCACGTGATAGGTTAGAAATTTAAGACAATCGCGAAGCGCAGCGTACGATTGTCTTGAATTTCGAGGTTATTTTTTTTATTAGACAACAGAAATTTGGCTTCCAGTTTCTACACGTATGCACGGATTTTGGTTTAGGACTTAACTGGCTATTATAGAAAAGCGTTTTATGTCTTTTAAATGTTATGAATTGTAATATTTATGACAAACAAATTCAGGGCATACTGTATTTAGGGATTTCAATTTTATGGCATGTGATATTATGTAACATTAAATTCGAGCAAGTTATCATTCGGACACATAATGATTATGATACAAAACGTTATGACACGTTAGATTATGGATAAAAGATTTATGAGACAAAATAGAGAACCATTTGCTTTTCGTGACATGACATTTATTTGCGGTGCCTACATAACTGTATACTTATGTACTTTAAACAAATCTATTGCCACATGTGTGCATCACTTGAGAACGGCTCGACCGATTTGCCTGACTATTTTTCATTGTGTTCGTAACTGTCGGGGTGTTTGTTTACGCAAACGAAGTCGAGGGCGGGCTAACTGTCTTATTCTGAATTCTTTGTTAGCGATCGAAAGAGTGAGCGTTCGTCAAATATCTAAACGCTTACCTACCAATTTACTATCGACACCGCTATGTCGTCGTTAGCGTTAATGCAATAGAATTGATATGCAGCGGTTACCACATATCCAGCTATGCAGATACACGTTACGTCAGATATAGGTCAGGTATTCCGAGCGCTTCTTATTGACGCTTATGTCAGTAAGTACTACACTATATTTTGTCAAGAGGCACCACAACTTTTTGCAATAAGGTTGATTTTCATCAAACGCTTGTACGAATTCGCCGCTGTCCGTACACTCGATAGCCGCAGCCCGCAGTCCCGCTGCGTCCGCCTAATGCGTAATTGAAAGTGAGCACCTTACCCCTTGGATGGCAGCCAGAAGCAACAGTTCGCTCCGTGCACTGGCTGTACCGCGGGCGGGTACTTTGGCACGAATCTCTTTTTAAATTACTCCATTGTTCCCTGTGTACATTGTAATGAATAGGCAGATGGGACTGTTATGGCGGCGGCGGCCAAATGTTCCGTTCCGTTTTACGCCGGTTCCGATAGTCATACGCTCGTTTGTTGTACAATATTTTTTTTCTTTTTATTGTTCTATGGTTAGTGCCTTACTTATTAAACACTATTTAGGCATTATTTAGTTATCATTGTTTTGTCTCTTTTGCTCAAATTTAGAAAAACGTTTGTGTGAAGTAGAATAAATATATAATAGGTCAAGGATCATAAGACCGCCGGTGGTTGCGAAACAATTGATTTTAATTGTGTCTGGTTTTACTATCCTCAAGGGGTTAATAGCGTTTATATAAGTAAGGTCGTAAGAATTTATTTTACCTGATGTTACGTGATCATATTTTATTATTCTTCTACGGTTAAGCACTTTGAGATGAAAATCTCAACTGATGTTAGGTGGTGATAAGGCCGATAGCGGATGCGCACTTCACCCGGAATTCTCAACTACTGAGGAACTGTCTATCTTATTATGTAAACTGTCGAAACACGACAATGCTAGCAACATTGAGGTACAATACACTAGAGAAGACACCGCGAAGTAAGTTTGTGCGCACTAAGGTGCAGCCCATGAGCTGCAAACGCCTCAGTGATTGCGCGTGATTCAAGCGATTGTGGACCTTGTTGCAGCTGCACCTTAGTTGCGCACAAACTTGCTTCGCGGTGTCTTCTCTAGTTTATTGTACCTCGATGGCTAGCAACATTAAAACGAGCCCTGATTTCTGATATTTTTATTGCAATTTTTTTTAATGTGAGGCACCTCATATTGACTACATCCTGCCTGATGGTAAGCAGCCGATGCAGTCCAAAGTAACAAGCGCTCCTCACCGTGGAATAAGCACGGTAACAAGCGCACTCATTCATGACGGCCTGAAAATATTGTTCTTAATACAATTATAAGTATTGTTCTTTGCCCAGTTGCGGGACTATACTATCTATTACCAAGGAAGATAATACTTATTACCAAACACTAGGTGATAGAGTGTACTCAAACACCAGGCGATAGAGTGTACTCAAACACCAGGCGATAGAGTGTACTTGCGTGGACGTATAGCTATCACGGTTCATGAGATACAGCCTGGTGACAGACAGACAGACAGACAGCGGCGTCTTAGTAAAGGGTCGCGGTTTTACCCTTGGGTACGGGATCCTAAAAATCACAGCGGCTGGTTTAAAGCCTACTGCAGGATTTATTAACGAATTCGTTTCAGGACTAAGCTCCTCATTGACGAACTGCGTAATGACGATTCACGAAATGGACGAACTGCATATAGACGAATCTCGAAATGAACGAACTGCGTAATGACGATTCACGAAATGGTCGAATCAAATTATTGACGAATTGAGTAGTATCTAGGCGAACGGCAAAGTGCAAAATGGACGAATTGCGTATTGGACCTACGGCTAACAAATCTTATCATCAGTGTAGGTATTTTGAAGGATTTATTAGCCTTAGGTCCAATACGCAATTCGTCCATTTCCCATTCGCCTACTACTCAATTCGTCAATAATTTGATTCGACCATTTCGTGAATCGTCATTACGCAGTTCATCCATTTCGAGATTCGTCTTTATGCAGTTCATCCATTTCATGAATCGTCATTACGCAGTTCGTCCATTTCGTGAATCGTCATTACGCAGTTCGTCAATGAGGGGCTTAGTCGTAAAACGAATTCGTTAATTAATCCTGCTTGCGGCGGTCCTGCTCGCGTAAACCAGCCGCTGTAATTTTTAGTGTTCCGTATCCAAGGGTACATACAAAACGGGACCCTATTACTATATTTCTCTATGCCTATGACTAAGATAGATATAAGACTCCGCTGTCTGTCTGTCACCAGGCTGTATCTCATGAACCGTGATAGATAGACAGTTTGAACCTACGGCCAACAAATCGAAATTTTCAGACGATGTACATATTTCTATTGCCGCTATAACAACAAATACTAAAAACATAATAAAATAAATATTGAAGAAGGGCACCCATACAACAAACGTGATTTTTTTGCCGTTTATTGCAAATAAGCCGCCGTTTTTTGCCCTTTTAGTCTAAATTAATAAGTAAAATCATTATTTGTTTTAAAAACTGTTTAAAAACTATTGATTTTGGCGAGCGGTATGTCCGATGCTTATAAACCAAATAATTTTCCATGCGAAACTAGTATCAATACCCGTTCCACCAAAGAATTATAGACCTTAACATCGAAGACAAATAATATAATAACAAAACATCATAGCAGGACGAAATGCTTTTTAGACGAAAAACCTGTTGGACGAAATGGTTGTTGGACAAAATGTATATTGGACCAAATACGTGTTGGACAAATAGATGTTGGACGAAATGCGTGTTGGACTATATACGAGTCGGACAAAATAAGCTTTGAAATACCATTTGGACGAACTGCGTATTGAACCTACGGCTAACAAATACGTACCTACTTGTTTAAATCAAAAATGTTCATATAGATAGCATAACATGGAAAAGCTATTTTTCCGAAAAGTCGTTCATGTATTTCGGGTTTCAATAAAATATATATAACCTATTTAATCTAATGTTTCCCATTTCATACCAAGCTTTTATACTTTGGGTCTTTCGATACCATAGTTTTACTATAAAAATCCGGTCACTTACACCGCCACCACTCTATATACATACGTATAATCGCGACTATTATCCCCAAAGGGTTAGTCAGAGACTAAACAATGAGTACCATAGTCCACTTTTCACCAAATAGCGACTGCACATGTGCTCAGCGTGACCGGTGGTGAGCCCATCGCCGCTCCATGATTTTCGATGTATGTGCAGCGGACTAAGCTGTTAGTCGCCTTTTACGACACCTAAGGAAAGATACACGTTATCGTTTTCACACTAAATAATTTTAAAATTAAGGAAAAAAAATCGTTTAAGTTATCAAATTACGGAGTTCGAGAAAAATATTTTAGATCTTTGACCCTAAATCAATCTTTCTTCTCCTACTACTAGCACTCATTATTATAAATACAACATTTTAATTTAATCATATAAAAGTGTTGACATTTACTTGGGTTTACAATCGTTTTTATTCCAATTTTGTGGTTGCTATAACTGTTTTTAAAACTCTTTCTTAAAACCACTCATTAGCTAAATGCATATTAGACCGTATTATTTGTCAGATAGAGTCTACTCTAGGTAGTCGTTAACTGCACCTGGGTACGTTACAAATTGTGCAATCAACTAATTGCCACTATATCCAACTATTTCCCTGCATTAGGGAGTTCTTAATGAACAAGAGTGTTTTTATTATTAAAGGGGCGTAGGTATTTATACTCAGCAATAGTTTTTTAGCCTCATTTTTATTTTCGCTAAAATGATGACAACCAACTGTTAAACAAAAAACTTCTTCTAAAATAATAATAATAATATTTTACACGCGGCCTTGAGATATAAACAAAATATTCTGAAGAAGATAAAAATATTGGGTAGGTACTTAGACTTACTTACCAAGTGAAGATGTAATCGAATA
This sequence comes from Scoparia ambigualis, assembly GCA_963921215.1. Taxonomy (NCBI): domain Eukaryota; kingdom Metazoa; phylum Arthropoda; class Insecta; order Lepidoptera; family Crambidae; genus Scoparia; species Scoparia ambigualis. Next base: position 19,348,325 of record OY992509.1, read on the forward strand.
TGAAATCGCATTTCATGTGTACCTACGCCTGGCGTACTCACCATGGAATTCTGTTATTTCAAGAATGCCAAAAAACTGTACCAAATAGTACCAAATAGTGCCCAAGGGAAATAAATAGTACCCTTATGGTTCAAAAGTTATAGACATAGTTTGGTGAGTACGCTAGGCGTAGGTTACGCCTAGCGTACTCACCTCAGTTTGGGAAATCTGAGCAAGCTACAACTTTAATTAGTATGTCAAAAACCTGTACCCAAATAGTACCAAATAGTGCCCAAAGGAAATAAATAGTACCTTTATAGTTAAAAAGTTATAGACATAGTTTGGTGAGTACGCTAGGCGTAGGTTCTACGCCTAGCGTACTCACCTCGTTGCGCGAAAACAGAACCAGCAATGGCTCTCATTTCTATCTCAATAAATAGTACCGGAAATAGTACCCTATAAGAGTGTAATTGTTATTTGACTTTTACACTAGAAAGTCATTAAATTTGATAGCAAACTTCTACATACATTGACATGAGGTACAGGCGAACTCATAATCATTTTAATATTATTTAATTTCATACTATGTATAGAAGAATAATAACACATAGAAGGATAGTCTCGTATTAGAAAACTGTCGTGGCGTGAGGCCAGAAAAAAATGGATGTAGGAGTAAGTTACGCGTACTATCTCGGCGACACGCACACAAGTGTACAAGTAATGTAGCTAGAAAAAACAGATTTGCCCCAAAAGTAAGGAAATTGGAACTGTTGATAGATAGATAAGTTTAGATTAATAAGTACTGACGCGGGCCGTTTCGGTACCAAGCCAGTATGGCTTGGTTTTACTGGCCTCATTTATCGTGCGCGTTCTTGCTTTCTATGCGTTATTATTCTAAGTACGTAACGAGGAAGTTTAATATCAGTTATATAATTGATTATAATTATTTTTCTTATAAATAAGATCCATATTTTCCAAAATATTGACTATCGTATTTTTTGCCGGATTTCATAAAGTAAAAGCACCTTCTATATAAGGAACTATTTGCCTTATGTATGAAATTGAAAACTCAATTGAATATTGTGCGAGAACAATCTGTTACTTTTGTTGATCATAGTGCAACTTATCGACGCGCGACAGCGATGCATCTTAGTATGAACCAGTTACAATAGATGGCGCTTATCACACTTCTTACTTTAATTACTTACAAACTGACCTGTATTATGAAAGTGCTAAAGATCAATATTGCAATTCACAACAATTTGCTTGACGCCGCGGTGGGAACGCATAGTTTTTGGAAACCGATTTTTTTAGTCGTTTACTTTGCCTTGCCACCGCAACCGCAAAGGTTTGCGAATACTTAGTTAATTTGTGAAACAATTAATGAAAAAATTGTGAATTTCGTTTCATTGTGATGTGAGTGATCTTTAAAGTACTTACCTATGTATATTTCATCTGTAATAGCATTTTATGTTCATGTCGATTTGCAGTTGATCTTTCATTAGCTAGGTAGGTACCTACTCAGTTTGAATATGTTATATATACTTACTCGTACCTACAGAAATACGTTATTGTTTTTTATTAATCTTAGAATAACAAATTAAATCATATTCTTAGTTTTCTGGACTGTATAAAGAGTTTAACTGTGTCGCGTACTTACCGGTGAAAGAATACTACCAACCCCTCTTCCTTTGGGTGTCGTAATAGGCGACTAACGGACTAAAGACTGCACATACATCCAACAGCTTAGAACGGCGATGGGCTCACCACCTGTCACGCTGAGCACATGTGCAGTCGCTATTTATGTAGGTATGTATCTATATTAATACAAATCAATTGCCAAAATGTTTGTACGCTCATCACTTCAGAACGGCTGCACCAATTTGGCTAATTCTTTTTTGTTGTATTTGTAATTGTCGGGACAAGGTTTGTATAAAAATGAACATTTTTGGAAATTCGTCACGGGGTAAGGGGTTCACGCGGACAAAGTCGCGGGCGGGCGGTCATTCACGATCAACAAATCATAAATAGGCAATGCTTGATACATAGATATAAATTGGAGCGGGTCTCTGCTTTCACCCTCGACTACAAATTTTGTGATTTATAACAGTTATCACTAGATTTATAGTTGAAGTAAGAATCAACGCTAAAAACCAGCCTTCATGTAGAAAAAATCCGCATCCAAATCTAGGATATTTAGGAGCTACGGTGCCAAAGACAGACACACCAACCTAAGGACCCCCCTTTTTTGGCCACCCTTGGTTTACTGTTATTGAATATGTACCTATTTTATTTTAGGTCGTCGTCTATTAGTGAACTCCATAGTTATTCCAATCTCAATTCCTTTGGTAATAAAAATAATATTTTACCATTCACGGTGCTCGACTGTACCACACGTAATTTTTGTATGTAGAAGTTTGCTATCAAATTTAATGACTTTCTAGTGTAAAAGTCAAACAACAATTACACTCTTAGAGGGTACTATTTCCGGTACTATTTATTGAGATAGAAATGAGAGCCATTGCTGGTTCTGTTTTTGCGCAACGAGGTGAGTACGCTAGGCGTAGAACCTACGCCTAGCGTACTCACCAAACTATGTCTATAACTTTTTAACTATAAAGGTACTATTTATTTCCTTTGGGCACTATTTGGTACTATTTGGGTACAGGTTTTTGACATACTAATTAAAGTTGTAGCTTGCTCAGATTTCCCAAACTGAGGTGAGAACGCTAGGCGTAACCTACACCTAGCGTACTCACCAAACTATGTCTATAACTTTTGAACCATAAGGGTACTATTTATTTCCTTTGGGCACTATTTGGTACTATTTGGGTACAGTTTTTTGGAATTCTTGAAATAACAGAATTCCATGGTGAGTACGCCAGGCGTAGGTACACCATTTCATCCAAAATCCTTAAACACGGAGGGATTGTCTAACTTAAAAATATTTTAAATAATTATTTCCCTATTTTTGCACTTCACCCAATTTTAACTTCTTCATTAAGATTAATTTTCAGGGTGGTAAAATGCAAAAGAGAATCTATTTAAAAATAACCGAAATAGTATTATTTTTTGTAAACCAGTTTTTGACTAATTTCGCCAACTTCCGATTCCCTCTTCGAAAACAATCAACTGCAACAATATTGAAACTATCGGAAGGTAAATTCCTCATGATATTCAAGGCTATTTAACTGTCGTGGCGGGTAATCTACAACTACGACAAATTAACAGTCTTGAATATTCCATTAGCAAGTGGATGCGTAGGTAATTACAGCCTATAAACTGTCCCACTGCTGGGCAAAGGCCTACATCGATTGAATCAATTCATTGCTACAATAATTTGATGGGTATTGGGTTAATCACAACGCTTTGCCAAATGCGGCTTGGCAATCACACGCCTGGGCTATGTGATGCATGGCATGCATCAAAATATAAGGTGACTGCTAGAAACTTCAAGGGCTGGCCAGATCAAGTGTTTTAAACATGACAAAAATATCAAAAAGGAATTCGTGTTTTTTCAATATCATATCATATTCAAAAGCAATAAATATCATAAGAAAAATAAAATGAAAACAATTAAACATAACGATTATTACAACGCGCGGGGGGTTAACCCGTACGCGTCAGTACCTACGTTGACGGGTCAATGGCCGGCCGTCTGTTGACCCGTCCGCGTTAGTACCTACGTTGACGGGTCAACAGCCAGCCGGCCGTTGTAAATAATCGTTATTTTTAATTGTTTTTAATTTACTTTTATTATATAATTGCTTTAAAATGAATTAGATACTCAAAGACTATGCAATTAATTCACAAAATGAATTATTTCATTAAAAATAAAAAAACACAATACTTTTTTGTCATTTTTGCCATGTTTAAAATACTTGACCTGACCAGCCTAAGAAGTTTCTTGCGGTTTCTAGCAGTCATCTTATATACACAAAGACATTTTAGTGGTTGCGCGGCAGAACGATTTACCTTTAGTAGTATAGTAGTACTATCGAATTATGAGAGTTATATTTTGAAAATAAATATACTTTTGTTCTCAAGTAATCAAAAAAATAATCATCAACTCGAAAGCGTGAGAATATTACTTAGTGCGGGAGCTTCTTTTACTTTAAACATTGATTTCGTGCGGCAGGCAGTACCCAAATGCGTCACATCTCGTATAATTATGAAACTATCGTTTCTCACGCTTTCGAGTTGATGATTATTTATTTGATTACTTTGTTGAGAACAAAAATATTTTTATTTTCAAAAATAAATTGCATGATTCGATAGTACCTACTACTAAAGGTAAATCGTTCTGCCGCGGGAAAACAACCACTAAAATGTTTCGGTGTATGAAACACACTTTGCTCGACGTGGGAATCTCACCCGGGAGCTCCGGATATGGGACTAAGCTCTTTATCACTCGGTCACCTATTCTATTTGAATGTCTATTTGAATAATCTTAACAAAATTATATCGTATTAAGTTTAGAAGGTTAAGGTTAGGGTTAAGGCTGGCTTGTATCACACACAACACTACTAACTAAAAAAAATTTTAACTAGTGTCGGGGAAATTCACAATCTTCTTTGAAAATAAGTAAAAAATAATTAACATTAACGCATAAAATGTAAAAATTAGCAATAAAGTCTTAATAATCTGAAGTCAGGATAAAATCGTATGTACTTCAAAATGTTTGTATTCGCCTAAAACATAAAAAAAGAAATAATCATGATAATAAGTTCTACCCGTAGACATATCTGTCTACGTTCACTACCGTTAATTTGTAGATAATGAATTATGAGTTTTTTTAGGTGTCATATCTATACCTACACAAATATTATTCTACTTGTCTGTTTAACAATATTGACTTTACATTAATACATTACTTAAATGATTAAATCCCCATTATTATAACAGATAGCTAAGTATAAGATGTAAGCGCGAATTCAGTGGCTCATTGTTTCCGCGCAAACAAAGATTCTAAGCAAATAGATTATCATAATAATATATTATATTCGAGGATATAATCACCCCTCGAAACCACACTAATACGATACGAAATACGCATTATTATTCTATTCTAAATTATCTGTTTATACGGATATTAACAAAATAAGGTACAAGTGCTGAATAAGGCCCACCTCCTATCATAGCCCACTTTAAAAATACATAAGTTTCAGTGGCAAGAACAAATTTAAATTTCGCGGGAACCTTGTAAATGCTTTTCTAAACAAAAGGCAAACGTCATCACTCCAATCACGCGCGGCCATTTTGAACACAGTTGTCAGGTCAGTGAGGGTCAAAGCAGTGCACGCGTTATAACCTCGCTCACGTAAGTATATTTTCTTTTTCTAGCAAAATACTGTTATATTGCGTTTTACTTTCATTAATCTTATTATTTAATTCAAGGTAAGTTTTAATGTTTTATTGGTGTCGTATCATTTTTACGTGATTTTTACTGTTATATGGTAAAGTACTATAGTAATAAGGCCCACTGATCCTTAAAGAAGGGTTAGGACAACATTTGAGTGGGTTTTTGCAAATTTCTTAATTTTGTTTTCTAATTTGCATAAGATAACCTTTCCTAGCAAAATTTCTTTAAAAGCTATCTACTACAATTCAAGTTGTCTTTTCTTTGAGTTAAATTACAACCACAGTTTACAGATTTATATCAAAAAATGAAATATTTTAGGTAAGTGCATTAATTGGTAACGTAGTTTTTCTTCCATACACCTCCCGTGTTAAACAAAATGGCGGCAACTGAAAAATCAAAACAAAACGAAAACCTTAAAAAAATAGTTTTCAATATTCCTAACATAGCCCAAATTTAAAAAAAAATTTGGCTTATTCGAGTATATTAATTGTATTATTTTGTTACAAACAAAGTTACAAACAAACAAAATATATGCCATTATTAGTTTAAGCTTTGATTTTTTATTTTATTTATTCTGGCACAAACAGTCATTTACAGAGAAATATTATAAAAGAACATAATACAAAAAAGACAACGAGTGCCCAAAAATATATACCAATTATAATATAAAATAGGAAGTTATTCAAATCTCTAATATTAATATATACTAACATAAACACACTTATTTAAAAGGAAAGAAAAAAATTTGGTAAATTAAAAATAAAACTAACAGCTCCCTTGAACCAGTTGTCCAAGCGCTTACTTATATCACTACTTATAACAAAAGCAAATATCAAAAAGTTCAAAATGCGTTAAATTAAATATAAGAATAATAATATCAGATAGTTACGTGCGAATTATAAATCTGAACAATTTGTAATTTCAAAGATTTGCGATTCAAATCTTTTTACATTGTTATTAAATAAATCCAAGTTTGGGAATTCAGAATTGTACATACGAAAACAGCGATTAAAATAACTGTTGCGGGTATAGTTTTTACGGGAACGAGGTGGCACAAATATTTTTAAGGAACGTGAGGAACGAGCGGGCAAGCGAGACTTGGTAGTAAAATTTATTTTTGATAGAAGATTAGAAGAGTATAAAGTACTTTGATCGTACAAGCCCTTTGAAAAGAAAAAAAGAGATGCGATTTATGAAACCTTAGTTGCGAAATGATCTTTGGATAATTGACTCAAAGTGCAATTTAAAAGAGAGTTTACTATCCATAATTATATCCAAATCACGAATTTTATCTACTCTATTCAAAGTTGTGTCATTTATTTTATATTGAAACATAACGGGCAAGGTTTTTCTCGTGTATGTTATAACATGACATTTGTCTATGTTCAAGAATAACTGATTATTAGCACAATACTCAGTTAATGAGCCTAAATCCGTCTGTAAGCTGCAACAGTCATCTGTGTTACTTATAACTCTAAAAAATTTCGTGTCGTTTGCATATTGAAGGTAATAACAGTGGCTCAAAGAGTCACATATATCATTAATATAAATGTAAAACAATACCGGCCCAAGCTGTGAGCCCTGGGGAACTCCAGATGCTATGGGTAAATACCTAGAAGACATACAGACCTTTTATATAGAAAGTCTGGCTACGATTTCTTATATATGACTCGAACTATCTTAGCAAATCACCATGCACACCTAACCTCCAAAGCTTGTATATTAGCAGACTATGAGAAATTTTGTCAAACGCTTTGGAGAAGTCGGTGTATATGGCGTCCACTTGTTTGTCTTCATCCATAGCCTTTAAAACAAAGTCAGTGAAAGCAACCATGTTAGTATCGACACTGCGCCCCTTCATAAATCCATGCTGAGTCTCGGAAATATGATGTCGAATGAAATGGGATGCGTGATCATTTTCTCCAATAATTTGCCAAAAACACATAACTTGGAAATAGGGCGATATTGCGTTATATTATTCTTTTCTTTACCTTTTGGTATTGGAGTGATAATAGCTCTCTTCCAAGCGCTAGGAAAAACACTAGATGTTAAAGACGTTAAAAGAGTTTTTGTTTTAGAGCCATTCCAAGTTTCTATAGACATAAGAAGGCCAAAGGCTAAATTTACTGATTTATTAACATAAAAAACTAAATTTTAAAATAAAAATTCAAATTTAACTTAAATTGTCTAAAAAAATTTGCTAGCCTTGGTATTACATAGATATTCATTAAGTCATAACGGGCTTTTTTGGGCTACTAGGTTCCTAAGATGGCCCATTGACTATGTTTTAAATACCTATTTGATTTTATTTCCGTTGCAATGATAGTTCTCGAGTGGCGACCGCGCACCGGAAGACGCAGTGTGGGCAGGCCTCCAACAAGGTGGTCCGACGATCTGGTGAAGGTCGCGGGTAGCCGCTGGATGCAAGCAGCACAGGACCGGTCGTGGTGGAGATCCTTGGGGGAGGCCTTTGTCCAGCAGTGGACGTCTTCTGGCTGATGATGATGATGATGATAGTTACATAAAAATTAAGAGTTATAAAAAAAGTGCTTATTAATAAACACTTATTATATTTGAATCAGTTGATTACCTTAACTTCCTTATTCATTTAATTTATTTATAGTGATTTCAAATTAAGTGAGCCTTATTCGACGCTTGTCGGGGACGGACGGGCATGATGGAGAGGGCGGGCATAAAGAACACTTAATCTACACACATCAAAAGTGTCTAGGGATCAAGCATTTTTATGCGGATTTCTTGAGATTGAGATGTGGCTTTGTAATAAATTTATGATTTTATAAATTTATATGGATCCTTTTTGGTGCATTTCATAATTTGAAACAGGAACTTTCAATCAATTTCTAGTAAAAGATGAAAATCAGCTGTCAATATTTTCCCTATAAAAACATACAACGCATTGAAGACATTATTAGTGCTACTGTTTCCCTACTACTGATTAAAACCAACGTTATTATGGAGCGGCGACGTCATTTAAGCAGGGAAGAAATGCTCAGAGCCGTGGGAATGATAGAAGCTGGTTCCCGGCAACGTACTGTGGCTTTAGCTCTGAATACAAGTCAGAGTGTTATCAGTCGACTTTGGACACGTTACCGAAGCACTGGTACCGTGGCTGAGCGCCATGGAGGACGGTATCGCTGCACCACACGGAGACAAGACCGATACATTCAAATCACAACTCGAAGAGCTCCAACAATAACCGCCATGATGTTAGCCGTGAGGCTTCATCACTCTTCAGGGAACTTAATTAGCGACCAAACAGTCAGAAACCGCTTGCATGAAGTGAACCTTCATTCCCGAAGACCGCTAAGGGTACCACCTATAGCAATGCACAATCGTAGGATTCGATATCAATGGGCTCTTGAACACAGAAATTGGGCAGAAGAACAATGGCGTTTCGTGTGCTTTTCTGATGAGTCTCGTTTTGGTATGAGACCGGATACAAGACGTATACGACACTGGAGAACCCCTGGACGCCAACAGCGATTAAAATCCTGCCAGGAAGTCCATCCTTATAGTGGTGGAACCATCATGGTATGGGCGGGTATTTGGATCGGCGGAAGAACTGAGTTGATTTGGATCAGAGGCAACCTCAACGCTCAAATTTATGCTGAGACGATTGTATCAGACGTCATCGTTCCTCTACAAGTGCAAATCGGTCCCTTATTTCAGTTAATGCATGATAATGCACGACCGCACACCGCAAGAGTTGTAAGACAGACTCTCGCCGCAGCTAACATCAATGTCATGCCCTGGCCTGCTCAGTCGCCAGACTTGAACCCGATTGAGCATGCATGGGATATGCTACAGAGAAGAGCTCTGCCGAATATGGAGGGTATCCAGTCGCAAGAAGACCTTTTTTTGTTGTTGCAACGAACATGGGCGGCCATTCCACAGCGTGATTTGGATGAACTCATTTTGAGTATGCCAAACCGATGTTCTTGTGTTGTTAGTGTTCGCGGTAGAAACACGGATTATTAATTGTTTAAGTTACCCAATAAAATTTTAAAGAAAACTGTTATTTCAGTCTTTTTTTCGAACTTTAATGTTAGTGGTTCAAATGTCAAAAATCACTTTATTAGGAAAATGGCAAATTTCTTTATTAATGCAAAGGTGACTTGGTTTATCGTTACTGTAGACAAACGAAAACACTTTATTTGATGAATCCTTAAAGAAAATTTTAATTAATATCAATCAGGAGAAAAGTTATTGCAAAAATATATGTTGATCCCTAGGCACTTTTGATGTGTGTAGTTTACCGCTTCATTGATAGAAAAAGACAAGTATAGTTCTACTTGTCGCGTCACACGTAAGCGGTTACCGGTCAGTGCAACGCCGACTGCGCAAAGTGATAAATAAATTTATACGAACACGGAAAGGATTTTCGATAAAAAATTGTAATAAAACAGCCGTAAGTACAATCTATTTGTTTTATTGTTTTCAGGGCTATCCTTGTTTTACTATTTTTTTTTCTTTCTTTCTTTCTTATTTTTAATAAAGTTTGATGTAATTAGACGTGCAAGAAACATTGTCGTCTTAAGTTTTCGTTGCACGGTTTTTATTTTTGATAAGTACCTAGCGGGCAAAACGGAGCCTGGTAAAAGGGATAGTGTTGACGATGAGAGAAACATGTGAGAAATAAACATGTTGCTGCCGCAGCGAAAAAGAAAGTTTCCTTCGATTCCCCAGGTCCATCAAATGTTAAAAAAGGAAGACACGTGTTAAAGCAAGTCAATCCAGAGACAAAGTAAACAAAAAAAGAGACGTCCTTTGCACTGTAAAAAAATCTTTTTTTTTTGGTTTTCTTTGTCTTTGGATTGACCAGCTTTAGCACGTGTGGACCGATGACGCTTGGTCGTCATATATTCTGAAAGAGGGTCTTATTTCTGCGACGATTGCCTCGATTAGTTTACATTATTCATTTTGCCCGACTGGTGTATTCATTTTGCCCGCCATGTGTGGGCAAAATGGATAATGGTCCAAATTTTAAAAAAGGGTTTTTAATTAAAGTATAAGCTATTTTTTGTTGATTTTTTAAGTTTCTAATAACAGTTTAATTAAAAAAGATTGTTACCAGAATACTTAGTCAATTACAAGTATGATTCAAATAAATACTTTTTTCTTATTTTTTAAATTAACATATCCTTCCAGCCCGTTCGTCCCCTACCTTATCTACTATGAGTTCGAATACTATACCTACTTATAAACGGAGTATAAGGGGGGTTAGGCGGTCAGCGAAAATTCCGGGGCCTCGCGGGTGTTGCGCGGTCCGGGGTCCGCGGTAATTCGTAAGCGCCATTTCACATTTTTATCAAAAAGTCGTAAAAATGTTTATTTTTTTGAAAATCCATACCAGTCATGAAATCGAAAAGGTAAACACCTATGTGTTTGTGATTTTATAGGACTTATTATTGTAAAACACGGTCATAATGTGCATTTATATTAAATTTTAGAGTTACCTCTAAAATTTCATATAAATGCAGGATTTTTTTCTATCGAGCAAAATATTTCCAATCGTGTTTTAGAAACAGTCCTCCCATCACACATACGTTCTGTAATTAATACATATTGGAAATTTTAGTGCGAAATATCTTAAATTTTTTGAGTAACAGCTAATAGAAAACAGCCAATTTTGCCAATTTCACTTACTAAGAGCCCAATTGTGGCGCAGCAGCTAAAAAATGTTAAAATTCTGCAATAATTTTGAACTGTGTTATAAAGTTAAAGATGATAAAGTGAAATTCGATTAGAATTTTCTTTTATTTTATTTAGATTTGTATGTACTGTATGAATGATATACCTAGCTGTTGTGTGTACTTTTCAGCGAAATCACTATTTAATTATGTCACAAAAGAAAGTAAACATTTTTTTATATATATTAGAAGAAGGCAAACGAGCAGGCGGATCACCTGATGGAGAGCAATCACCGCCGCCCATGGACACCCGCAAAACCAAAGGAGTCGCAGATGTGTTGCCGACCTTTAAGAAAGGAATAGGGTTAAGGAAGGAATAGGAATTGTGAATGGGGGGGGGGGGAAGGGGCCTCCTTAACTCTCACTGGCCGGACGAAACACAACAGCACCAAGTGCCATTATTTCACGCCGGATATTAGTGAGAGGGTGGTATTACCCCGGGCGAGCCGGCCCAATTCGTGCTGCAACGCAGCGTGACTCTACCACTCAGTCAGTGTTACTCAATTGGCACCACCCAGGAGTCACGTATAGGGTCTCAAGGGTAAACCTACGGACGCGAGTAACTTAAACCCCTCAATTGAAATGAAACACTTTTTACGGATTAACTCGTATATAGTTTTTTAGTTTCCTGACGTTTCTAACCCTTTACAGGGTCCGTGGTCACAGGGAGACTGAGGTGTTGGTCGTCTCAGTTCAGGTTTACACAATACGAGTGTTAAAGATTGCAAATAACCAAGAATTGTCAAGCACCATTACGGTCTTAGATTAAAAAAAGAAGTAGGTATTAATAAGTTCTGTCTATGGAATGGCGAGTCGAATTTGAGTCGTTTTGTAGCAACCAAAGTTGTCGTGTCTAAGTTGTGATTAATAGACTTTTGAAGAAGACTGTTGTGAAAATCGTGTGTGGAAGCAGGAACCAAGCTTTTGGTCAATTAAGTTGAGCGCCGGCGAGACTTCAATCGGTGAAAGCTTAGGGTTGGAAATTACAGACGTAATTGAAGTTATAAATTGAATATCATTATCTGTCGTTAATCTTATTTTGCTTCTAACTATAATTTTGGATACTATTTAGATCACTTAATTTTTGTAAATTAAATTCGTGAATAGATTTTGAATGTTTTAATTATTAACAAATTCTTAGTAATGTATTGGTGTACAACCTAAATCATCACTGTAATTACTAGAGTGAGTAGGTATATGAGTATGAGTGACTATGAGTGAGAGTACCTTGAGAATAGTACGAATAAATATGGTTACGTATAGCTGCAGTATCAAAATCGTCTAATTTTGTAACAGGACAGAATCTCTTCCTTTTTTTGTTAGGTGTCGATAATTTAATTTTATCCGTGGTTGCTCGTAGATGCATCACCATATTTTTCTTTCGAGATGCGAGACACTGTAGCACGCCCTATACCAAGAGCATCCGCAACGCGATCAACCACTTGCTCTAGCTAAGGGTAGTAGAAGACCTTTGTTTAGGCTCTCACGCTCGAAATAATTTCGCAAGCACTACAAACTCGCGACTTTCGCTGTTCAAAACAGTCTTTTTAAATCTTTTAAGCATTGTATCAGTAAAAACAACAAACTTAACGAACAGTTATAACAGAACAAAACTTTACAAACGAATAAAAATAACAAATAATTCGTCAAAACAACAAACTTAACAAACAGTTATAATTGAACAAAACTTAACACAAACGAAAAAAATGAGTATTGTTCCTTTCTAATGTGCCAATTCAATAACTTTTAAAGTTTTTTATTCCTCAGTAGTAGAAAGTAGGTCTAAAGTTGCATGAGGAGCGGGTGGAAAGTAGTACTGTCGGTGTCGTAAAAGGCGACTAACGGACTAAAGACTGCACATACAACCAACAGCATAGAGCGGCGATGGGCTCATCAATATAATACTACCAACCCCTCTCTTCTCTTCGGTGTCGTAAAAGGCGACTAACGGACTAATGACGGCACATACAACCAACAGCATAGAGCATCGATGGGCTCATAAATATAATATACTACCAACCCCTCTCTTCTCTTCGGTGTCGTAAAAGGCGACTAACGGACTAAAGACGGCACATACGACAAACATCATAGAGCGGCGATAGGCTCATCCATATAATACTACCAACCCCTCTCTTCTCTTTGGAGTCGTAAAAGGCGACTATTTTCTTTAGCTAATTCATGTTTTTATTTTTAGTTACTTTCCTTGTATTCGTGATGAAAAGCAAAGTGTTTACCTCGGGTGAAAGACTTATTTAGTCCCTCGAACCCCATCTCGGGACTAGAATAAGTTACTTTCACACTTTCACCCCTAGGGTAACAATGTACTATTTTAACTTCAATATAATGGTCATTAAACTCAAGGTAAATAAGTAAAGACTAACAAATCAATTAAGATAGCTAGAATTATAAATACTAAATTAAAGTCGATCGATTGGTTATTGAACATCAATTGAACTTAAATTGATTTACTATCCCAACACTATTATTTTTTGTATTGGAATGACCTTGTGATGGGGTACGTTTTTTTATTGTAATGTTTAAAAATTGTTACCCGCTACCGACATAAAAATTGGGTACCAATTGCCACGCGCCCGTAGCGGGCAGAAACGGTAGTGTGTCCTCAGTGTGTCTCTCCCTTGAAACGTACGTTTAAAATTATATCTATCTCTTTCATCTCACTGCTAACGGTTAGAAGATGAAAAAAGACAGCTGATTTTGCCTCGAGCACTTCAATTTGTTCATTCAAAGAGCCTTGTTTGACAACAGCAAAGTCAGTGTTTTTGGCTGAGTGTTTGTTTTTCTTCTAAAAAATATCTTTGGGACTACTCTTGAAGAGGTTTGATGACAGAAACTTCATGTTTTATCAATTTATCCTGCCAGAAATACAATTTAGTGAACGAATCGATAGTTTTAGAACTGTATACAAATATTTAAAAGGTGGTGATTCTGAGACTTATATTCTTGTGGCTTTTAAGATTCTTGTGGCTTTTACGAAATGTATAACATCGGGTAGATTATTTTATAAGTAATACAAAAATATATAGTTTTTACATCATATTTAACAAAAAACGGCTCAATTCCTAGTATGCAGCGCCCGGCGCAAAATTTTTTGGCGGCCATTTTGAGCTAGCAGTATCAGTCAATGTCAAAATAGTGCCTGGCAGGTGAGTGGATATGTGAGTTTATTGGGATGAAACCTAATCTAACGTAGGTATAATAAATAATCACAAAAAGTAATTGTAGTATGTTAAGTGATGGATTATAAAAAATAATATTATTTAAATGTTGTCAAATAAGTTCATACGCTTTTACAAAGTCACGTCGTCGTTTTTGATGCCACCTGTCTTAAGTATCAAGCTTTAATGAACAGAATAGAGTAGGTAGGTATGCAATATTTAGTCTGTATACGCCTTTTACGACACCCAAGGGACGAAAAGGGGTTGGTATTGATAGTATTATTTTAATGAGCCCATCGCCACTTTAAGCTGTTGGATGTAGGTATGTGCAGTCTTTATCCCGTTAGTCGCTTTTACGACACTCAAGGGAAGAGAGGGGTTGGTAGTATTATTTTGATCTAATTTTTTAGGAAAAATAGTAATAAATTATGATTTGGTCGTCATAAGCCCCGCCCCGCCTTTTTACTTACATGCTCAAAACAGTAAATTGTTATACTTATCTACCTATCTCTTATTCTGACAGAACACGACAATGCTATTAACATTGTTGTTGTAGCGCCAGACTTGAGGCTATAGGTAAGATGGTGGTAGCTAGCCAGTTGGACTTAACCCTACCACCAATCAAACCAAGCACACTACATTGTGAACTCCCTATTAATCGAACCCAGCCGTAGCTATACACCCTCATTTTTAGTCGTTTTATTGAAATTAAGGGTGAGTTCCATCCATGAAACTGAACAACTTTCCCCAAGAAACCTATGTGCAAAAATGACAAAAACAAATTCGACCTCCCATACAAAACTATCCTATCAGCTGACGACAATAGTATGGGAGGTCGAATTTTTTTGTCATTTTTGCACAAGGTATCTTGGGGAAAGTTGTTCCGTTTCATGGGTGGAACTCACCCTTAATTTCATTAAAACGACTAAAAAATTAGGGTGTATCTAAGACCGTAGAGGCTGTATGACTATTGTCTTATATATACCTACACACTTAAATCATAACTTTTACCACCCTCTCTCTGCCCTTGGGTGTCGTAAAAGGCCTTTGTACGCATGAATCCATCTTTCTCAGGTTTCAAACTTTTGTACCATTTAAGTCCATATAAGTCTTCGCACGAGTTCAACTTTTTTTTATGTTTTTTATGTTAAATTTTATCGCCTGAATCCAACTTTCTCAGGATCCCAACTTTTGTAACCTCCTTAAAAGTCTTCGCATGAGTCCAGCTTTTATTTTCTAAGTACCTACTTCTATTAGCACTATTTTAACTGCAGTTTTGCACAAAGTATTGTGTGTTGAAAAACCGGTTCATGCGATTAGCAAACTTATTGACTTTTTTAAATTTTGCTCGTTTTAGGCACTTTCGTGTTCAGCGGTCACTATAAAACATAAAATTGAGGTTTTCCAGAATCGTTAAATGAACCTTTTCAGACTTTCTTTTGTTTTCCCGGCATTTACTTGTTTCTTGACATTCACTAGTTTCAACGACATTCACTTGTTTTTCCGGCATCGACTTCTTTTTCAGACATACTTTTTTAACTGACTTATCTTTAAGTATATGATTGTACGACACGCCTAAAACTTGACAATAATTATAGGTAATATGCGATTTTTTATTTCACATTTCCCAAAGTTGGACTTATGCTCAGACTTGTATGGATATCACAAAGTTGGAATCATGAGAAAGTTGGATTCTTGCGAACTAAGGGTAAAAGGCGACTAACGGACTAAAGACTGCACATACATTCAACAGCGTGGAGCGGCGATGGGCTCACCACCTGTGAAGCTGAGCACATGTGCAGTCGATATTTGGTGAAAAGTGGACTATAGTAGACGACTGCTTTTGCAGTCCTCATTGCCTATAGTCTCCGACTAACCCTTGGGGATAATAGTCATGGTTATGTATGTATGTAAGTACTTATAACTTTTATTACGTATTATTATGCTTATTGAAATTATCCCTGTCCATGTTATTCCTTATTTTGACCTATAACCATAGATGCGACTAATCAGTGCCCAATTCATAAGATTTCTATTGTGACTAGTAGCGCTGCGTTCTTATAGTCCGGCAACTTCGTGCGCGACCGTCCCGCGGGGTGACAGACGGTGGCGGGGACGAGGTACCCAAGATGTGAGCAGCTACAGCGGGGAAGGGCAACGCGTGCAACTGTGCGTAGTCGTGCTATCACAGAATAATATTACTAGGTGCTACCTCGTCCCCGCCAACGTCTATACCCCGCAGGACGGTCGCGCACGAAGTTGCCGGACTATAGTATTAGGGCGAAAAAAGTTATGCGTTCAATAGGTAACATTAGCATGTGTGCATTGGCCGCACACTCGCTTTATCTCTCTTCTGAATACTCCTGAGTACTTCTGAGAGGTCTTAAGTCAGCTTGATGTTTGGGGGTATACTCCTTAATACATGTGTTGCCACTCCGTGTTCTTGTGCATCTCGTGCGAAAGGGATGTCTTATGGGTCCATCAGTTATTATTCTGAGGGGGTCTTGCTCAGTCCATCTCTCTTTGTCTCTGGATTTTCTTGATAAACCCCATGGCAAGGATAAAAAATAAAACGAACAACCATATCTTTGAAATCTCTTATCATATTTATTAACATAAAACCACAGAAACATTCTTACAGCTAACATTTAATGTTTATTTCTTAGATTTTAAGTATTTTTTACAATTACATTAAATGATGCAATTAGTTTAGCGGTCTATGAAACTGCGCAATGATTCTGTCTACAACTCTCAGTACGAGAAAACAATTAAGCTAAAAATAATGCCAAAACAGGACTCTACTAGTCATTAATATTAATTCATCTTCCCATTTATATGTTCCTGCTTGCCAGATTATAGTCTTAATTAAATAGTCTCCCTGTGACCACGGACCCTGTAAAGGGTTCGAAACGTCAGGATAATATATATAAAAAACTATGTAAATAGTAAATTAAACGCGAGTTAATCCGTAAAAAAGTGTTTCATTTTAATTAAATAGACTTTATTGTAGTCAATTTTAATTTCGGAATTTGTTTTAGATATTCATGCACTTTTTGAACATTTACTAAAATTAAATAAGCACCTAAGGAAAAATAATTACCACATTTTCAAAAATTCAAAAGTATAAGTAATTCATTTTTGTTTTTATACATATCAAAAGTATCTAAAATATGTTTATAATTATAATATGTATGATATAATTGTATATTCAATATATAGCCAGTACTATATATTGAATATACAATTATATCGAGACCGCACCTTACAAAATACGGAACCTACGTAAGGTACAGATGCCAGCAGGTCAATAAATTTTGAACTTTACACTCTGGGAATAAGGATCAATATTGACTAAAGAAATGGGTAGGTTGACCTGCTGGCGTGTACATAATTTAAACCGGCCTTTTTAGGCATGCAACATTCAATATCGATATTTATATCGATACTGTGTGCTCAGCAGCAGAGCCGTGTGGTGGATAGCGGGGCACTAAAAGAATACTACCAACCCATCTTTTCCCTTGTCGGTGTCGTAAAAGGCGACTAACGGCCCGCCTTCCACTAGAAAAGGGTCATGAGCGAAAACTGAGCTAATGATCTGAGCAGGCCGGAGTAAATAGTTGTGCACTTCCACTAAGAAAGAGTTTCAGAATTTGCCTTCCACTGCCAGCGGACTTCGCGGAGCGAGTGAGGTGGAAAATGAGAAGGGTCAGACGAGCGAGTTGTTTGCCTTCCATTGTCAGCGGCCATGAGCGAGGTGGCGCAGAAAAACAGACGAAAGCGGGCGAGGAAAGGGGCAGCGAACGGACGGCGAAGGGGGCGTAGGTGTAAGCAGTCCGTTCAAAGCTAGCGTGCGACGCCATGACGCAGAGGACCCATTTTAACTTGCTCAACCCGCTCCACTTACTTGCTCGCGGTAGAAGCATATATCTATGAAATTTTGCGTTGAGAGTTGAGCCGAGTCATTACGGAGTCCGTTAGAAATCCGCTACACTCTGTGACCACTTTTGTAACTCTTTGTACTCTTTAGATCCCCGCTCCTTCGGCTCATTCACAGTGGAAGCACTTCTATGAAGATTGCGGTTGCGAGTTAAACGGAGTCAGTACGGAGCCAGCTCCGCTCTTAGTGGAAAGAGGGCATAAAGACTGGACATACATCCAGTAGGCCTAGCATACGCAACACGAGATTATGTTGCGGACGATATTCTCTCTTCCTTCGATGGGGGGAACGACAAACTATCTCGGTTACAGTTGTCAAAACTCGATAAAATTATGTTGCATGTTAGGGTTTGTAGACAAAAAATACCACAGACATGCAAAAACTACTATTAGTAAAGTCGATTTTTTTACATATCGTATATAGGATAAAATGTTTACTAGAAAAAAATCCAGAGCAGTGGACCGGCAATCCAAATGGATTTGAATCACATCGAGCTTCGAGACTGGTTGATTTTTTTTTAGTAAATATTTTATCCTTTATCTATATAGCATTGTGAATGCAAAAATTTCAATAATAAAGATATCTTGTATAGACATAACACGAGAAAACGGGTCGAGAAAATTTTCTCGTGTTGCGAGGCCTACAGCAGCATAGAGCGGCGGTGGGCTCACCAGTTCACCACCTATCAAACTGAGCACACACGTGCACTCGTGATTTGGTGAAACGTGGACTATGGCAGTAGACTGCTTCTGCGGTCCTCGTTGCTCAGTCACTGACTAAACCTTTCGGGATCATCATCATCATCATCAGCCTATAAACCCACTGCTGGGCACAGGCCTCCTACGTGGACAATAGCATGAGGGGATATCGGGCCATAACCCACGCTGCTGGCCCAAAGCGGGTTGGTGGGTTTTAACGACTGTCATCTTACAACAACAACCGGGAGCAACGGCTTAACGTGACTTCAGAAGCACGGAGGAGCTCGAGGTGTTTTTAATTTGGTCACCCATCCAGCGACCCGGCATTGTGAAAGTTGCTTGGCGGGCAAGATCGCATGCCGAACGCGCTAGCCGCTGCGCCATCGAGCTCCTCCTTTGGGGATATTAGTTGTGAATCTATAATGTGTTCAGCATCAAAGTATTGATCGATACAAAAAATATATTTGATTATTTAAAAAAACATCGTTAGGTACTACTATAGGTGTGACTTATTTTTCGACATTTCACATTAAAAAATAACCTATTATTTAGTACTGCCGGCAATAAGCATTGTTGTGTTTCGGGTACAAAGACCTAGTGAAATTACATTGTACCGAGCTTGTAGAAGTACGCTCGGGCTTTCCACTCTCCTCATCTGACAGTTAACTTTGCCACTCGGCCACGAACTGAGATGAATTGCGACGCGACTTGCAACTACCTGCGTTCTTTCAATGACCGTTGAATAAGATTGCCGTCACATAACGCGTAAAGAACTATAAATTCCCTTGCAAGACGCCGATATCTTAAATTAGGGCCCCTAACTTGGCGACCCCTGAATTCCAACCCCTAGAAAACCGGGAATGGTACGGTCACTAAGGCGAACCATAAAATCTCGACGCTTCTTACTAACCCATTTACGCTGTAAAAGCCATAGGCAGACAATAGTTTTCTTTTCTCTTTACTCACTAAAATAATTGTCGAAAAATATCGATGCCTGGTGTTGTCGATATCGATATTTGGGTCGTCATATATCAATAAATAAATATATGTACGACTGTCTCGATATAAATAAATATAGACAGAAAACACTTCGCATCGCTAATAACCTGTTTCAATATTGATACTAAACGTATCTTACGTTTAGAAAAATGGTAGAATAATAAGACTTGTAACATAAAGGTGTCTTTATACTGTTCGTGAAATGCGCAAATTCTAAAGTTTATTGTTTTAATAAGTAATAACTTAGTCCAAATAAGATTTTAAGGTTTTAGCTGAGTGAAACTTGCAAAGCGAAATATTTGACATTTTACGTCTGACTAAGCTAACTAACTTTGGAGTTTTTTATTTACTGCTAAAAGTGAGATGTGGAAATAGAGATGTGATATAAATATTTATAAAAAATATTTAAAACTCTTGTCAAGACAAGTCATATACACCCAGTTAATCTGTATCACGTCGCGGACGCCCTCTAGCTAGGTTGAGCGACTTAGTATACGCCAAAGTGGCAGCGGTTTAATGAAAAGAGCGAAAGATAAGTAGGTAGGCTCAGTGGCATATTAATGCCACTGAGCCTACCTACCCTAGGCATCAGCCTATGCCTAGCAGTGGATAGAGGATGGAGGAAGATAGGATAGCTATAATGGTAGGGTGTGGGAAAAAAAGGTATTATTAATTAGGGGGAGGGAGGAAAGTCTGTTGGTGGAGGAGAAGGGATGCTGCTGAAACTTAGAGGGGAAGAAAAGTTGAGGTAGGGGGATAAAGGGAAGTCATCGCCGGAAGGAGACACATCCTACACGGGATGCTCGTCATATCTAAAACTTATATGTAAACATTCCCGTACTTTACAGAAATAGCAAAATTACACAATTTCCCCTCATAGTAAAAAGTTGCTTTCTGAAAAATATGTTAGAAGTTTTATAGCGAACTAAGCTATTTTTTCATACGTTTTATACTTGGACCTAGCAAGAACAATAAAGTAACAGTTAGCGTTAAAAAGGGATTGAATGTTAAGTTACACAACGCCATAACGACCGTAAATAAAAATAACATTAACATGCTAGGCCTACTGGTATTGGCAGACGTATGTAGGACAGCTGATTTTCATATATTATTATATTATTGTGACATCATACAATTTACAAAAGCGATTTTTTGCGCCATACAGTACTCGATACCTAAGACCGACACTGCACTGGAGTGTTTCCATAGTAACCGTCAAATACCAAACTAACTTCGGATCGGAACAGAAACAAAAGTCATTTGACATTGATGTTGACATAAATCTGACAGTTTGAGTATATCTTTGTATACGAATAAAAGCACATGACTTCCTATAGTTTCAGGTTACATCGGAATATTAAGTTTTGATAGATTAAAGTTAGTAGTCGAGAGCCCACTCGTTATCTTGCAGGAACGCGTCGACTACCTCCTTCATGGTGAAGTTAGGAATGAGCTGGTCGGCGGTTAGCTTTACGCGGGTCACTGGATCAAAATGGCCGACACGCTGTAAGAAAAATAAAAATTTGCCGGTTAAAATACTTGGTATAGTGCCTTACAACACATTGTTTTTTTAGATATGCGTTAAAATAATACTTAAATAGTAATTTTCCTACTCTCACATAAAGAATAAGTTAGAATGTTTGCATTTTATTACTTATTTATTCCTTTCTACACCTAAAAGACGTTCTAAAGTAGGAAAAAACAACACTAAATGCTTATCAATTATATTAATTTGAATAAGGATTTTTTTTATTTACATTTTTAACGAGCCCGACACATAACACTAATATAAGTCCAAGACACCATACGTACACGTTGCCGTAAAGTCTAAAAACCCGGATCACACCCACTGCCACACTACCCCAGAACGTCAAAACTCTGCAAACGAATTTGAACTCAACACCCAACAGCTAAAGTTGAAAATCGATTGGAGAATTTTGACAGTTTTATATGTGCTGTTGTGTGTGTGTGTACCGCTTTTTTCTCCCACACAAATGTAGTTAATTATTGTAATAATAAAACCAATAGCATTTCAATCTGCTTTAGGTACAGATGCCAGCAGATCAATCTACCATAAAATGTCAAATTTCTTCAATCAATTTTGAACTTTATAATATGAGCATAAGGATCAAAATTGATTTGAGAAATTTGTCAGATTTGGGAAGGATGATCTGGGGCGTGTGTACCAACTTTTTCATTAACATCAAGTATTGTTGTTGTTCAACCTTCTCGACCGTGTCCGCAATACGGAGATTCGTCGTCGAACGAAAGTCTTCGACGTTGGTGACAGGGCGATCAACCTGAAGTGGAGTTGGGCAGGACACCTGGTAAGACGTGGTGATGGCCGATGGAGCAAAACTTTGACGGAGTGGTGGCCAAAATCTGGCCACCATCGAAAATCGAGGAAGTCCGAGGGCACGCTGGGTTGATGACATCGTCAGGGTCACTGGCAGCATCTGGATGAGATCGGCACGGAACAGAAGGGACTGGCATTGAGGAAGGCCTATACCCAGCAGTGGGTGGTTGCGGGCTGATTGATTGATTGATTGTTGTAAGTAACAGTGATTTAATTACCTCAAGATGCTCCTCAATATCTTTTTTCTCGTAAGTGATGCCGCTTGGTGTGATCACAGGCTCGTTCAGGATCTCGAAACTGATTTTGCCACAAAGGTAATCCGGTACATCACGTTTCTAAAAAAAAAGGAAATTTACTTAAATAAAACGAATCGATTCGCGTTTATTGTACGCACGCCAGCATGTCAACCTACCCAAAACTGTCATATTACTGTAATCGATATTGATCGTTAAACCCAAGCTATAAAGTTTAAAATGTATTAAAGAGTTTTGACATTTTTAATTTAAATTTAATAAATGAAATATTTTGTTATGTACGTTGCTCTGCTGGGGTCTGTACATACATTCCATTTTTTTTAACTGTGTGCAGAGATTTCGCTCACAGAGGTATAGAGGTATTGTAAGTAAGTAACTAGCCTATTTACTGTCCTACTGCTGGGCAAAGACCTCTAGCATTTTTTTTACAAATCCTGGCAAATGACTCCACTCCACCTGATGTTAGTGGAAATGAAGTCCAGGCTCGAGGACAACTGGTGCAGCGTAAGAGACGTAGCATCAGTCACCCTCACTCTGCCGGCCCACAAAGTGCTTCTTCACGCCTCGTTTGAAGGACCCAAGAGCATTGAGCATTAGATTCAAGTCATCACTACAATTTACTGAAATCAGCTCAATCACCACGCTCGCCAAATGCGGTTTCGTGATGGCTAACCCCGGGTAATGCATCGCAAAATCAGAAACTCACTTTGCATAATAAACCTATACTGAGGAACAGGGAACCGCAGTTATGATGTTATTACTCGTTAATTTACTGATTTATTTTAGTATGTCTACCGCTTATATATTAAATACTAGCAGACCGTCGCACATTGGGTCCTATACTAGAGAATGGTTGGTCAAAAAGGCTTTTTGAAAAATTGAGGATTCTTCAATAATCGAATTTTCGGCGTGAAACAATGGCACTCTGTGCTGTTGTGTTTCGTCCGGCGAGTGAGGGTTCTGGAGACCCCCCCCCCCTCACAATTGATATGGCAGCGAACTCTAACTTAGATTTACCGACACACCCAGTGTCGGAGAATCCCCCCCTGAGCGTTCTCGCTCAGGCTGCCCTACGTATTCTGGGGAGGGCAAAAGTTCGCTCGTGCCAAGGCATGCTGCAGGCAGGAGGAAGGCAAGACAATTGGCACCCCCTCCTACGCTTCGTGTGGACTTCTGCAACATCAGGGGAATCCACTCTAACTTGAGCGCCGTCCATTACCACCTCGAGACGGCGAAACCGGCCTTGCTCTTCCTCACCGAGACGCAGATATCCCCCCCTCCTGACATCTCCTACTTGCGCTACCCGGGATACAACCTGGAACATGCATTTGTACCACGAGCCGGTGTTTGTGCCTATGTCAGGGAGGATATGTGCGTCCGTCGCCTTGGCAATCTTGAAGATAGGGACCTTTCCATCTTATGGCTACACGTCGACTGCGGACGCCATCCTCGCATCTACGCGTGCCTGTATAGGTCCCACAGCGGTAATATCGGAACTGACCAACTTATCGAGACCGTCCAGGCGGCGACGGACTCCCTTCTCCAAAGGATCCCCTCGGCCGAGATTGTGGTATTGGGAGACTTCAATGCCCATCACGTCGAATGGCTTGGTTCACGCACAACTGACCACGCGGGTAGAGCCGTTCATGACTTCGCTTTAGCCTACAGTCTGTCCCAATTGGTAACAGAGCCAACACGGGTTCCAGATGTGGAGGGCCATGCACCTTTTTTATTGGACCTTCTGCTGACCTCGCACCCAGACGGCTATCAAGTTTCTGTTGATGCACCACTAGGCTCATCAGACCACTGTCTGATTCGCAGCACTGTGCCTCTCACAGAAACTTCAAAACCGCAACCAGCGGCTAGCCGTCGAGTCTGGCATTATAGGTCAGCGGACTGGGATGGGATGCGAAGTTTCTTTGCGTCCTACCCGTGGTGGCGAGTTTGCTTCTCGCTGGATGATCCTGATGTCGCCGCCGACTCTGTTGTTGATGTGATACTGCAGGGAATGGAACTTTTCATTCCAAACTCTGTGGTTCCCATTGGCGGCAAGTCCCAACCATGGTTTGGTCGTTGCTGCAAAATGGCGTCTCGCCAAAAGCGACAACATTACCAAGCCTGGGCTAATGCGGTGTCATCAAAGGATTCAAACACCAGTGCGCTCAGAAGGAAGTACAACTTTGCCGCCAGATCCTTTAAGAAGGACATTGCCAAGGCGAAGTCATCATTCATAGGTAGAATTGGCGAGAGACTAGTGCGCCTTCCTTCGGGGACGCGTGCGTTCTGGTCTCTCGCCAAAGCTACCTTAGGGAATTTTTGTCAGCCTTCTCTACCACCATTGCATAAGACCGATGACTGCCTGGCCTATACTGCAAAGGAGAAAGCCGATCTCTTGGGCTCTCTTTTCGCTTCAAACTCGACCATGGACGA
The DNA here is from genome assembly GCA_963921215.1 of Scoparia ambigualis. Taxonomy (NCBI): domain Eukaryota; kingdom Metazoa; phylum Arthropoda; class Insecta; order Lepidoptera; family Crambidae; genus Scoparia; species Scoparia ambigualis. Next base: position 19,373,227 of record OY992509.1, read on the forward strand.
TGGGGAAAACTCTCCACCAACCATACCGCATTGCGCTTGTACAATGCCAAACGTTAAGTTCCTGCAAAGGTCAGTTCGTAAGGCTCTTTTTTCCCTTGATATCCATAAGGCGAGTGGGCCTGATGCAGTTCCACCCATTGTGCTTCGGACGTGTGCTCCTGAATTGGCACCAGTTCTAACGCGCCTTTTCCGGCTCTCTTACACTACTGGCGTCGTCTCGAGCTCTTGGAAGACAGCCCTTGTCCACCCGATTCCAAAAAAAGGCGATCGCTCTGATCCGTCTAACTACAGGCCAATAGCTATTACCTCTTTACTCTCCAAAGTAATGGAGTCCATTACAAACCGCCAGCTCTTAAGGTACCTAGAAGAGAACCAGCTACTAAGTGATCGCCAGTATGGTTTTCGTCGCGGTCGTTCGGCTGGTGATCTTTTAGTGTATCTTACTCACCGATGGGCGGAGGCAGTCGAGAGTAGAGGGGAGGCACTGGCAGTTAGCTTGGACGTAGCAAAAGCCTTCGACAGGGTATGGCACAGGGCTCTTCTCTCTAAACTTCCATCATACGGGCTTCCTGAGAAATTGTGTTCATGGATTGCCAGCTTTCTCACTGGGCGTAGCATCAGAGTCGCAGTCGACGGTTCGTGCTCCGACGTGAAGCCCGTGAATGCTGGAGTCCCGCAGGGGTGTGTGTTGTCCCCTACTCTATTTCTTCTGCATATCAATGACATGCTGCATAACAACAGCATTCATTGCTATGCAGACGACAGTACTGGGGATACGCTCTACACCGGGCGAGCTAATATTTCTCTGGAAAGCGTCATCGAGAGCCGGAATAAACTTGTAACTGACACCGAGAACATGTTAAGTCATGTCTCGGATTGGGGCCGACATAACCTAGTCCGCTTTAACCCCTCCAAAACACAAGTTTGCGCATTTACCGCGAAAAAACATCCCTTCGTCGTACCTCTGAACTTTGAGGGAGCTCCCCTTGATGCCAATCCGACTATTGGAATCTTTGGCGTCGATATTTCGAGTGACGTTCAGTTTCGTGGTCATTTGGAAGATAAAGCTAAATTAGCTTCGAAAAAGCTGGGTGTGCTTCATAGAGCGGGTCAGTATTTCACGCCGGCCCACCGTTTACAACTGTATAAAGCACAGGTCAGGCCGCATATGGAATACTGCTCCCATCTTTGGGCTGGAGCACCCCAATACCAACTCCTTCCATTTGACCGCATTCAACGCAGAGCTGCTCGAATTGTCGACGACGTGGTTATTTCAGGACGGCTCGATCCACTGGCTCTTCGGAGAGACGTTGCGTCTCTCTGTATATTGTACCGTATATATCATGGGGAGTGTTCTGAGGAATTGTTCGGCTAGATCCCTGCCGCTGATTTCCTTCACCGCACTACACGCAATCGACTGTCATTCCATCCACATCACCTTGATGGATGGCGGTCTACTACTGTGCGTTTTTCAAGAAATTTCTTGCCTCGAACTACAGTGTTGTGGAACCAGCTCTCGGCGGCGGTATTTCCGGACCGTTACGACTTAGGGATCTTCAAGAAACGAGCCTATTCCTTCCTTAAAGGCCGGCAACGCGCCTGCGATTCCTCTGGTTTTGCGGGTGTCCATGGGCGGCGGTGATTATTTTCCATCAGGTGACCCGCTTGCTCGATTGCCTCCTTCTGCTATAAAAAAAAATATATATATCTTGTGTCAGGCAAGATGAAGAGTTAATACGTACATTAGAAGTCATAAGAATGCGGTGGGTAGTAGGTAATTAAATAAAAAAGCTGCCAATTGTCGAATGTTTCGTCTAAAGTTTGCTGTTTCTTGTGCGTTATTTTAATTTACTACTCAATTCAAAAAATTATATCTCGAAAATCAGACGTGTGTAGGGTAAATAAAATTTATGATGGATATTGGTGAAGGTATGTAGATTTATTTTACATATAAAAAAATTGGTTTATTTCTTTATAATATCGAACCAATAATATTCAGTTAAAATATTCAATACCGTTTTTTAATTTCTTATTATTTCGAGCAGCAGCATTTTGTCCTCATTGTTGTTCAGATATTTAGATTACTATAATACTGTAGTTAAAAGAACTGTTTACAAAAGTTGAGCATAAACGATGTACTTTAAAAAATTAAGCTTTGTTTATGCCCGTGAATTTCACTACAACTGCATTTCTAAGTTTGTATCTATTTTGGAGAAGATAATTTCATTGTTTTTCGTAAATTACTTTAACTCACAGATTAATACTGTAACTGATTAATGTCGGCACATAATTTCGCAAGAATACATTGTTTTTTTTTTAATTGGAGTATACAATCACCAAAAGGGAATTATGTAAAAAAAAATATAATATGATATGATAATCAAAGGAGAACGCGTACTGGCGTACAACCCCACAATGTTCATGTTTTGGTACCATATTTGCATAGTTGGTTCCTTAATTTTTTCTCATTATTTTCCAGTAAATGTTATATTTTTAGAAGTCCGGGGTAAAGAAAAATCGTAAAGCGAAATAATAATACTAAAACTTATAACGAAACGCATTTCAACTAGCAGATACTATACGCAAAACAAAAATCTGCTGTCAGAGTTGCCTGGCATAAAAATATCGATTTATCGATTGTGAAATCGATTCTCAAATAGCTTATTAAGTCTTATTATTGTTAATCTAGTTTCGATTAAAAACTTATTTGTGCAACTATTTTAGAGCTTAAACCTATACAATTACAGACTTTTTTTCTTAAAATAGTTGATTATTTACTTTTGATATTTATAATTTATATTATTTTTAAATTGATTTTCTTAACGATTTGTTTCTCGTAAAAAGACGAATGAAACTACTTGCAACACTGTCAATGTCAATCATTGAGCTTTTAGTCAACGTAATAAAAAAAATGTGTTATGCTGGATTTACACGGAGCCAATACTTGAGACAATCCAATAAGCCAGTCCAATATTGGCATCGTGTAAATAGAGACAGTCCACTACATTGGATTGTCCTCAAGGCATTTTCGCTTAGCATTGGCATTGGCTTATTGGACTGGCTTAGTGGATTGTCTCAAGTATTGGCTTCGTGTAAATCTAGCATTATATTATTTAAGTTCCTTCCTACCATTTTGCGAAAAGCCGCTTTGTGAATTTGATAATAAAATGAACACAAACAATATTGTGTTGTGCTTGCGCAGTACATAAAACTGCACTTTCGTGATAGTTTTACTGTCTGATTGGGTGATACATTACCATCACAATGTCGAGTATGCAATGCATTTCGATTGGATCGCAGGCGGCATTTACTGACGAACGAGAGTCAAGCCTTACTATTCGTTTTTGGTCATATCCCTGAGAGGTAAGTCGTACATAGTACGAAATATGTCGTCAACCATTTTAGACATCTATACCGAGAACACATGGTACATATTTGGTGCAGCAATGCACTTCTGTATCTGTTACTACTAATATTCTACTATTTTGTTGATCAATTAATAAACTTCATCCATGCTCTTATTGTTTTAGGCAACACCTTCTCATTATATTTGTCATGCTTCCTGGGAATTAGCAACCCATTCTATTGCATCTGAAAGTAAAACTACAAGGCATGTTGGCCATCGCCATGACGTGTTGTATGTGGACGTTCTATTTCAGAATGAGCAGACGAAGAGTTGTCTTTCAAGAGCCAAATGAAGAGGAACAAAGGATGACTAACATAATTTCGAATTGGATTAGACCACGAGAGGTAACACCTTACATATATTTACTTATTGACTACCTCCATGGTGGAGTAATATGTACACTAGTTTTCGTGGTGATACCTACTTTGAGTTCCTGGGTTTGAATCCCAGTAGTGGCAAATGTTTCTATGACGAATACGAGCATTTGTACCTGAGGCCATGACTATTTACCTATATAATAATTCTACTAAATACATATATATACCATACATTCCGAATACATTCCGATTCCCATCGGCTTTCCTATAAAAAATCCCACTCCAGGGATCCACCATGCAGATCTTAATAATTATGTCAGTAAGTTAAACAATCCATGTTTATTATTGTCCGATTTTTAAATTCTTGGCCGGCTTACCTTCGCCGTATTTGCCCAAACACATCCCTTGCCACTATTATTACTACTATCACAAGTGCATTTTTACCCATTGGCCTAGTATAACATATCACAAGCCTTCCAGTGCTTACTTTGGGGCTAGGCCACTGACCTACTTAAACTATCAATTTGTTACCTGAGACACTCAAGATAGTAAATATTTAGGTCAGCATTCTTGTATTATAGAGAGGTCAGCGGGCTAGGCTAATTGGTGTAAGATTAAAAAATATTTACTTTACACTCTGTTACTTTTGTAATTTAATTGTGATTTTTTATTTCAGCTTTCTTCAGAAAATGAAGCTTGTGTTCCTTGTTGGCTCCGAGTTCAAAGAGCTTCACGTTAAGTGGACAGCCAGAGTTTTAACTGCATTGTGGGGCTACGAACTGTTGGGTGCTGCTCACAGATTTGCTCGCCATGAAGGCATGACTAGACCTGCTCCACTTTTCGATGATGTTATTTTAAGAGTGCCCTTAATTACTTTATAATTTAATATTAAATATGTCACCAAACTAAATTATTGTTTTATTTCCACTGAGCAAATGCTAATATGGAAAAACATTACTCGTCTGTGTGTATGTACAATTGTGAAACTTCCCTGTAGAAAGACCAGTCGAGTTTCTGATTTATTTAAAATGTTTTCATTATATTTTTTAGTATTATATTATATTGTTTGCCTTTGATGAAGTAATTATTAGTAGTATCTACTGGGAAGATCCTCGATTGTAAGTACTGTAAATATAAGTAAGTATGCATTCTGAGCAGTACCTAGTAGACTAATATTCCTATCTCAGAGACAATTATTTTAACCACTAGCTTTCACCCGCTTGATTCGCGTTCCTATAGGAATATCTGCATAAAAAGTAGCCTATGTTACTCTTCGTTCTTTCAAAGATCAAGTCAATTGGTTGCTTAGTTAGGGCGTAAAGGAAGGACAAACAAGTCACTTTCGCATTTATAATAATAAATATGTAGGATAGGAGCTGATTTAAACTTAATGTTGGTATAGGTAGGTAGGTAGTCTAAAGTGGGAACGTACCTACTTCTATTGTTTTCATCTATGACTTTCATCATGTTTTAAGTATTTTGCTGTTATTTATCAAAACACAGATGGGTAGTTATGTCTTTTTGTGTTATAAATAACCAAGTACAAAGATCTGAATAATCACAGTCGCAGCAGTTCCTGATAGTTATGCTATCCTATTCTGTTCTAGAATCTAGAACTCGGACTAACAATACATAGGTACCTACTTACTTACTTAATTAATATTGAAATGCACTACTTAAGTACCTACCTATTTTAGTTCGATTCACGATTGATCTACTTAAAAATCAATCAATTAAGGCGCGAACGTACATTTCAGATTATTTATTTTGTTACTGTCAGAATCATTGTCCGTCCCTCCCTGTCACTCAACTGTCAATGTCAATCAAATTCAAATACAGGGAAAAACCTAACCTTAAAAAAATATTGAAATACAAGTATAACTTTTAAACCCCAACATTTAAAATTCTGTTAATTTATGTAGTAATTCTCAATAATATAATCTACCAAATGTGTAAGTCTCATTGCCAAACATGAAAATTGTAGGCCTGTACAAAATCTCCATAGTACCCTGCCATTGTCCTTTAAAGAGATGATTATAACTGAAAACAACTGCCCTGAAACGGATTTACCAACATAAAAAATACATTACGCCTATTTTCTTTAGGAGAAGTGGGCCTTATCATATCGCAACCAACCGGCGTGTAGCGTAACTAGCGTAGCGTAGAATCAACCGTGTAGCGTAGCGGTGAAAAAAATACTACCAACCCCCTCTCCTTTCTTAGCTGTCGTAAAAGGCGACTAACGGACTAAAGACTGTACATACTTCCAACAGCATATAGCAGCGATGGTCTCACCACCTGTCACGCTGAGCACATGTGCAGTCGCAATTTGGTGAAAAGTGGACTATGGCAGAAGACTGCTTTTGCAGTCCTCATTACCTAAGTCTCTGACTAACCCTTCGGGAATAATAGTCCTGATTATAATATGTGTGTATGTATGTTTCATATCGCAACAAAAAGACGGTTTTTTTGCTAAAAATGATGCCTGGTTAAAAGGGTCTTACAGTTTCGAAATATTTATCGAATTGCTTTTACCGTGTCAAATGTAATTCGCAAGTAATACACAATAATTACACAATTTAATTTTTATTAAAAAAGTAGCGGCCGTCCGCTGTTTCACCCGTGTGGTTCCCGTTCCCATAGAAATATCGGAATAAAAAGTAGCCTGTGTGCTAGTGCTCTACTTGAAGTCCCGATATACCAAATTTCATCCAAATCCGTTCAGTAGTTATTGCGTGAACGAGGGACAAACAAACAAACTTACTGACATACTTCCGCATTTACATTAACGATGAAGAAAAGCACTCCAAATAAGCTTTACGATACTTATTTAGTCTTAAATACGCTTTATATAACAGACACAATAGTTTAAACGCGATAAATAATAATGACCAAAAAATCGCTACTTCGGCCCCAACGTGCGTCGGTTGGCGACTTCGTTCGCGTGGACCCAGTACTCAATGACGAATTTTCAAAATAACTCCTCTCCCAACTCCCAAGAACACTTATTGTGACGTAACTAGGGCATGCTGCCGGGAAATCCCGATCTCGAAAATACCGGGAAAACCCGGGATTTTTTAAACAACCCGGTACCGGGTCTTCAGCGGACGAATCCCAGTTCTTTCGATACTTTCGGTACTTCAAACGTGCATTTAACATTTTCTCACTATGTCTTTCAATATACAATAAAATCATCTAAATAACATAATTAAAAAGAATAACGTTTGTATTATAGTATTATTTGTAACTTAGAATGTAACTCTAATTTTGTTGATTTTTAAAATTTTAAGTTATTTTGATCTGGAAGAAGCGTTTCAGTTTTGCTTTGCTAAATTTGTTTATTTGTCTTTAGACATTGTGGAATTGGCGACGTAAAGACTTGACGTAATATCCCATACACAGCCCAGCCCAGCTGTATCCTTCTGTTGGCATCTTTCTTGAAGTTGTTTCTACCCATCTGTAAAATTTACCAGAGGTAGACATATTCCTTATCAACTTTGAGAGCACCGCCTTGTATTGCAATCGGTTCCGGGATGACATGTTCGTTGAACATAACCTTAGTTTTGTCCAAGTTCATCCGGAGACCGATGCGTCGAGAAGAATCAGCTAGGCCTTTCAGCATGTGTTGTAACTCCTGCAACGTTTTGGCCATGATGACGATGTCGTCTGCAAATCGCAAGTGTGAGATGTATTCGCCGTTGATGTTGATGCCACGTCCTTCATATCCTCTAAGGCATTTGTGAATAATTTTGAGGATATCACATCACCCTGTCTCACACCTCAATGTAAGTGGATGTGCTTTGTCTGCTGGTTCTGTACTTGGACGGCCATGGTGGCGGCATTGTAGAGATACCTCAACACTTGGATATATTGCCAATCGACTTGGCATCGTTGCAGGGATTTAAGAACAGCTCAGGTCTCGATAAAGTCAAATATCTTCTCATAGTCCATAAATGCAAGGCACAGGGGCCGATTACACTTTTCGGCCTTCTGTATAATCTGCCGCACAGTCAAAATGTGGTCTATGGCGTATCCTCCTCGAAACACGGCCTGCTCCGGTGTCTGAAATTCGTCGAGTCTTCGCGCATGGCAGTTTGTGATAACATTTGAAAACAGCTTGTAGACGTTTTTTTTTTAATTGGCAACGGGTAAGCGCTTGGCCTTCATCTCACCTGATAGTAAGTGACGATAAGGCTGAAGATGGAAGCGCGCTTCATCCGGAATCCTCAACCACTGAGGAACTGGCTATCTTATCTCAAACTGCCGGAACACAACAATGCTATAAACATCGTTGTTATGGCGACAGACTTAGATAAGATGGTGGTAGCTAGCCAGGCGGACTTAACAGCCCTACCACCAACCAAACCGAGCACACAAAGATGTACCCCCCGCTGGGAATCGAACCCGGGACCTCTGGGTCTGAAACCGGTGGCTTAGCCACTAGACCACAGAGGCGGTTAAAAAGTAGACGTGGCTCAGGAGCGAAATAGGTCGGTAGTTCTTCAGTAGGGTCTTGTCTCCCTTTTTAAAGAATAACACGACAACACTCCTACTCCACGCCTCCGGAGTTCTCCCATCAAAGAGAACGGTGTTAAAGATGTATTGGAGCTCCTTTAACACAGGTTTACCGCCTGCTTTCAAGAGCTCAGATGTAACTCCGTTTTCAGCAGGGGCTTTTCCGTTTTTAAGCTGTCCAAGAGCTATCTCAATTTCGCCTAGGCTGGCAAGTCTTCGGTAAAGTAGCGGGTCAACGTGACTTTGGTATCCTCATTTTCGGGATCAGGTTGAGATGCATACGAAGCGTATTGCTGGCTCTATAAGTTTTTTATTTCCGAAAGGACGTCTGGCTTCGAAGCAACGACTGCTCCGCTGGTCGTATTCAACTTCGTCAATTGGCTTCTACCAAGAGACTGGAAATACTTTGGACTCCCGATTTTGCTCAATTGTTCGTTTAATCGAGCGTGTATTGGAACATCGGAGGTCAAATCGTACCAGTTTGCCAATCTTCCTGTTGAGGGCCCGTTGTTCGGACGAAGGGATAGGTGGGTCTTCGCGCCGTCTCTTCATGAGCCCTATCGTTTCTTCCGAAAACTTTGACTTTTTGCCTTTACGCTGAATTTCACAAAATCTACACCCTTCCTCCCTGAGGATTTGAGACACGTTTTCGAGGGCTTCGTCAACGTCAACAGCATTTCTGGTTTCCGCGGCTGCGAATCGGTTCTCCAGGTTTGACTGGAACGTTTCAGATCCTACGATAGTTTGGAGCAGATTAAGACGGAGCCTGGACTTCATCAAGCAAACGCGTTCAAGCTTAAAGTTGATATTCAGAGAGCCTCGTACATGTCAGTGGTCACTGCCGGTATTAAACCTGTTGATCACTGAGACTCTCTAAATATGTGCTTCTTATTCGTCATGATGAAGTCGTTCTTTGTCATAGTATCGGGGCCCCGCTATGTCCACTTCCGTTGAGGCTGTTTCTTGAAGAACGAATTCATCAAGAAAAATCCCTCTCGCTCGAGGAAGTTGACAAGCATCTGCCCCCTGTGTTTCCTGCTGCAAAACCATAAGATCCTACTACCGATTCGACGCGAATCTGTACTCCCACTTTAGCGTTGAAGTCCCCCATGACAACCTTGTAGTGGGCCTTCGTGGTGAAGTGTAAGGTCTTGGATATGTCTCCAAGCATATTTTCCACTTCTTCGTCCCAGTGTGTTGAGGTCGGTGCGTAAACCTGCACAACCTTAAGACAATAACTCTTAGTTAGCTTGATAACGAGGTACGCAACCCTGCTTGACACACTCGGCACTTCTACAACGTTGTCACAGAGGGCTTTATTTACCGGGAACCCTACACCACCTTGGGATAGCTGGTCTCCCTCTCAGAAGTTCATGAGGTGACCCGATCCAAGGATTACAGTGTCCTCCCTCTCCCTTCGGACTTCACATAACCCAAGGATTGCCACCTAATCCTCCCGAGTTCCTCTTCGAGTTGCGCCAGGTGCTTGTCGAGCCGTAACGTGCGTCCGTTCTACGTTGCCAGGGGCAGTTGTATATGGCGGCCTTCTGTAAGCCGGAGATTCTTCGCACTCCCTATCCTGCCGTTACCGTGACCGCCGCCGTGATCAGGAATAGCAGGGCGGCCGGGAACTGGAGGCCGTGGTCTTTTTTATGTCGCTATTTTGGAGGTTTTATCTATAATTGCCACGCTGGGCATGCGGGTTACGCATCGCAGTGCGTAGCTTATCGCACCGTGTCGCTACTGTCCGACACTTGTCTGTGCACTTATTAAGCTACGCATGAGCTGTGATAGTTATCCCGCCATCGATCGATCGCCAGAGCCTCGTTCGTTGTTCGGCAGGATGCACCACGAGCAGGAGAGGTTGTCTTGGGCTCCGTTTGGTCTAAGATAGAGCCCCGTTACACCCAATAAATTAATAGCAAGCAACATTTAAACAAGTCCCGAAAGTGCCGAACTTCCCGGTAAATCCCGGTTCCAAGTACAGTACCGAAAATCCAGTCCCCGTTCTTGAGAGGGAACCGGTACTGCATCCCTAGACGGTTACGTCTAACTATTTTAGTTATAAAACAGTTATAGACATATACTATCGCGACACCTTTTGTAGATAATGGTGTGTTCTGCAAAGCCATAGTACATTATTTTATTCTTTCATTAAAAGTTTCTTTAGCGCACGCGATTTAAGGAATTTATTTGAGTTTTAGTAAGGATCCCTAATTTTTTTGAAAATATAGTATAGCCTATGTCACCCGGAAATAGTGTAGCTTCCCAACGGTGAAAGATTTTTTTAAATCGGTCTAGTAGTTTCGAAGCCTATTCAATACAAAACAAACAATCAAATGTTTCCTCTTTATAATATTAGTATCATGAAGATATTCCTATATCTAATGATTAGTATAGACAACATGTCTTATCTCTATTTAATCTTTAATGTTACTTTAATTTATCTATTGGTACGGACAGCCTTTATTTTGATTTTATTACTATGTAAAACTACGTGAGCACGTGACGAACCGGCAAAATACGAGACAATATGCATGTAACGACTGCATACCTACTGCATCGCGACTGGACCGCTGCAGAAAGCCACAGTCCATACCCGCACTAATAGTCATGTTTTACACGTACAATCCACGCATGCATGATACTAATCTAATAAGAGCATATGCATTGTAACTAACACCCTCAGTCGATTGGATACTATGACTGATACTTAAATCCTGATTACCGAATGGCTTCACAACGTCCCACGCCAATTGTATTTACGTGAGCGTGAACGGTAATTCATAAACCATTTGTATACATAGAGTAAGTTTTTCATTTTATACATTTTTTTTTATTTAATTACATCTGCGAGCAGCCGTTTATAGCTTTAATCGGATTAGCTGTACATCAGTGGCCTGAAGGGTGAGCGCATCCGTCGATGCGGCTACCCATGGTCTCTCATGGTTTCATTTATAATGATTCCAGACTTTGTCTCTTAAACGATGCACGGCATTTGCTGTTTTTAATGAGATTTGTCGCCAGTACGTTTACTTGGCGCTCCAACCTTGCCTTGTACTGATACAGAACTCCTCAATTTCCTTTTTTATAGTGAGAACTTATGTAACTTACATAATTATTATACTTGGCAGATATTCATGCACTTCTGTGTTTCTAATGAACCGTGGGGCACTAGCTATGGTTTTCAAGCAGATATTTTGAAAGTATTGCAATATTTTAATATTGGAATTACTAGCTGAATCCCAACGCTCAATTCCGTAATCGTTCCGTATCGGTTTGATAATTGCCTTGTATGATAAAATTTTGTTATTTAAGCTTAGTGACGAGTGCCTTCCCATCAACCAATTAATTTCTCTCGTTTTTATGTTAGTTTAGTCCCTCTTTGCCTTTATATGTTTCTTCCAATTCAGCTTACGGTCCAAATTATACATTATAGCACAGATTAACTAAAGATCATAGTTTAAAGAGATGTGTGGTGGCGGCTCTTTATAAAAAGAATACTCGATCTCTTTTCTTGGGTGTCATAAAACACTGGAGACCGCTTATATTTATATCCAACAACATAAAGCGGCGCTGGGCTCACCACCTGTCACGCTGAGCAAATGTGAAGTTTTTACGACGACATCCGTGTTCGAGTGGTTGGCATGCCGGTTTTGGGGTCGCGCCATCTCTGAAGGTTTAATTCCCGGTCGGGTCAATTTTGAAAAAGAATCATATAATATTTGGCACATGCATCCTTCTCACCTTTATTTTTATAACATGTATAAATGTTAAAATGGCATGCTCTTTCACGCTTCAGATGACATGTTGAGCAGCCTGTCTCAGTTGCCTTGGTAAGATCTACAATAGCACCCACCAAACTGAATTTGCCCAGTCTGGTACCCACCAGAATTGGCATGACCTATCCCTATGTACATATAATTACGACTATTATCCCCGAAGAGTTGGTCAGAGACTAGGCAATGAGGACAGCAAAAGCAGTCCTCTACCGTAGTCCACTTTTCACCAAATCTAAACTGCACATGTGCTCAGCGTGACAGGTGGTGAGCCCAACGCCGCTCTGTGCTGTTGTATGTAGGTGCAGTCATTAGTTCGTTAGTCGCCTTTTACGACACCCAAGGGAAGAGAGGGGGGTGGTAGTTTTCTTTCACGACACGGTTAACGGTAACTCTATGTAGGTAATGATTAATTGTCAATTTAGGAACGGCTGACCCTAGCAGTGGAACAATTATAGGCATGATAACATCAAAAGATACAAAGTATTACAATTTACAACCAATAAAACATAATAAAAATATTCTTACCCTTCTCCTCTCATCCATCTTTGAGAATAAATTATTTAGTTCACTAGAATAATTATTCTGAAATGGGAAAACAAGATTGTTAGTAAATCGTGTACAAAACAAAATGTAATGTTTTGTTTCTACTAATAAATCCTTAAAAGTGTTAAAAAGCTTACACATTCGTCTTCAACTTTAGACACTTTTAAGCTGACATCATCTTCATTTGTGTTTTCTATTTTTAAAGCTTCTATTCTACGCTGCATGTCTTCACTTATTAACCTGTAAAATATATATAGTCAGAAAACCATATACTACCGCCGACTCGTGTGTATACTCTTGAAAAGTATGTAATGTTTTAAGAGAATATTTGTCTATTATAATGGCATATTATTAGATAAACACCTATTGAGGTAAGTCTGCAATTCTATCTCCTGCGCTATTCTCTTCTCTTCTTGCACATTCCATCTCTTCTTTCTAGCTATACGAAGCTGTGCAGCAATGTCATCACCAAAGTTCAATTTCTGTTCACGTGCCAAATCGCTTGCTGAAATATATCAGAAAGGAATCTCATTATGTTAAAGATTTTATATGTATTTTAATAACAAACTTACATCAATTAACTCGTAAACAACTATTTTGTTAAATAAATAAAACTTAAAAGTAGTTTGACAATTAATTTTCACCTCGATGCAAATGCTTTATGGCTTCATCATAGCAATCCAATTCCACCAACGCTTGTCCAAGAAAGAAGTGCCCTTTCACTTGATTGTTGTCTATGTCAAGTGCACGTCGGCAGTCCTGGCATGTTGCCTCCCAATGTTTCATTTTAAGGTGGCATAGGGCACGGTTTGTAAAGTACGTTGCAACAGAAGGATTTTTTATCTAGAAATTGAAAAAGGGATTTATTTATTTATTTATTTAATTAGGACAGCCAACAATAAAAACACTGATACATTTACACAAAACATAACATAGATAGGTACATTTTTAAATGTCTTATCAATTACAGGCAGCCACAGCATGCTTATTTTATAAACCAGAAATAAAAACAATTAAAAGCACGTAATATACTAAAGTTACATAAACACACAACATACTAAAACCATCACATTAAATATTATAACAAACAGTACAACTAACATTAAAATGAAACACAGTGTTTAGCTTTGAGAGTCTAATCTCAAAGCCAAGGCTTTCTTGAAACTATTTAGAGAGCTAGCAAGTATGTCGTATTTTCAAATTTAAGTTGATTTTCACACTGGTGTGACATGTTGGTGTGACCACGAGTCTGTACCGGAATCTACAGCATAATTAATACTTAATTTTGTAAAGCAATGGTATTAATTTATGATTGTTAGGTTACTTAATTTCTTTTTTTAATGTATTATTTATTTGTATTTCCTACACAAAGTTATTTGTTCGTGGAATAAAATGAAATGAAATAATAAAGCAGGCAATGATGAATAATTTAGCTAAAAATGGCATTTATTAATGCCATGCCGTACTCCAAGGGTTAAAAGAAACAAGAAATGTCAAAGAAAATTAAATTTAGCAACTTCCTAATGTTCTTAGATTGATGGGAAGTTGACAAATAAAAAATCAATTCAGTTCTTGGATTGGTGATTTCTCATGAATGTAAGTTTTGATTCAAAATATTGGTAAAACTGTACATTACAGACCCACAAATTTACGGAGGGGGGAGGGGGAGTCCCACCCTACCCCCCTACCAGCTCCCAACCGTAGCAAATGCTTGAGAGCAAATATTTGAGATTGAAATTTGAGGTTCGGAAGCAAGAAAAAGCAACATTTTATGCATTTTTAAAGTTGGGGGAAGGGGTAGGCACCCTAAAACCCGCATCTTATTCCCCCCTCCCCCTCAAACTACAAGTAAGTTTCAAGTTATTTAAATTTTTTTAAATATGGAAATATACAAACACGTCGTTTCTGGCGCTTCGCCGGCCGCTACCGCGGCACACTCACTTCGCTCGCTCGGCTCGCGCGTTTTTGGTCAACATACTAACCTAACCTAACCTAATTCACTCTTTAGACTTTTTTCGCACGACTTTTTTCCTCCCGTCGTAGAAATCTTTTAAAAATAATGTCAGATCCTTGTGAGATATTACGAAAAATATAACATTTTGAGAATTTTTTTCTCGAATACTGTAAGTTTGCTAATGTTGCGCCTTTGCTGAATTACTTCTTAATAATAAACCTTTACAACGAAAAATTGTGAACCTCCAACTCATGGGTCCGTAATGTACAGTTTAGCCAAAATATTTATTTAATTCTTTATGAAGATTGTAAGGTGTTATCTAAGCCTATTTAGGAAAGTATGTTCTAGAAACCATCAACAAAATCAATAAGTAGTTACAATATTTTAATTGTTTATATTTATTATGACATTTTTTAAGTTATGTTGCAAATCGATCAACAATTCTAATTTAAAGTTATTTTATCGATTAAAGATAACATTTTTGTTAAAATCACTGCAGCAGTAAGTTTGTAGAAATTTGAGCAGTTGCGAATAACTTTCTTTATAGCTGATAGCCCTCCAAATCTAACTCACTACTTGAGGTGGAAGTCACTTTACATTATTAATTTTACTTTGTAAAAAGTGTAAGCTAAATAAACACACATTGCTTTCTTCTAGAACCTGAAGTACGTAGCTAAGTAAAAAATCAACAGAAACAATGTCATCAATATTTTACATAGGCTTTACATGATAAACGATGGGTTCAGTACTCACTATGGCCTTCGTGTAACAGTTCCTAGCATCTTCAAACCTTCGCAGGCTGAAGAGCCTGTTACCCTGCTCCTTCAACTCTTTGTCACTCAGGTTTGCAGTCGAATACATATGCTTACTCATCTTGAACAACACTTCAGTTTCCTTACAAAACAAATATTAAGGGCATCATAGAAGATACAATCAGTGAGATCAAATTTTACGCTACCAAGCTAAATTTTCTTTCGGTAAAAAAACAAATTTGAGTAATCTCGACTCACTCCACTCACTCAAGCAAAATCAAGTTGTCAAAAATGTCAAAGTCAAGTGGTTTTTTTTATATTTTTTCCGTGAAGGAGCAGGCTAAGGTCAGAAACCATACTGCCTAGTCATTAGTTTTTTTTTTTCCTAGATCATAATGAGTGGTGATTAAGATGATAAATGATAAATGATATTCACCCAAACCTCTCGAGTCCTCAGTAAAGATGTGGAATTTTACTGAGATCTCACGCGGACTTTTTGAGAGAATTTGAAAAGTGATGTTGCACTGTTTTGTTTCATTTGCCAACACTCATGCACGTTCACAAACACTTAACGGTTAATAATCCACTATTAGGTATTTCACATTAATGTTCAAAAAAACACAAATTTTAGAAAATAAAACAATACTGCAGTCATGCATGACGCTATACTTTCCCGCCAAGAAGTCCGAGAGACAATAGCATGACCATTGAGATAGATAGCATGACAATGACAATATTTTTTGTTTCCTCTGTTATTTGGTGAAGTAATGGCAAGAGAATCTTGTCCAAACAGCCATGTCTTCAATTTTGCTCGTGATAAATGGTGAAGACAAAAATTTTATCTTTACTTCTTCTTCTTTTTTTCTTCTTCATCTAATGATGGTTAAAAATAGATATAGGTATATCCAAGTAAAAAAATACCTCTGTTGCTGATTGCCACCACCTCGATCGCCACCACTGGAGTTCGTACTAATCCAATTTTCCGTGGAGATACAAATGAAACAAATAATCGCACAAAACAGCACAAAACAATCAAATACTTATTTCACGGCAATCCGTCTGGTCAAAACTAATTACCAGTTAGTAAGGCATCCTGAAACTGTGGCATAAATTTTGCTTCACTTTAGTAAACATCTCAACAGATCACTTTGACGGTAACCGCCGTTTAACCCGCATTGGACCAAGCATGGTGGGTTATGGCCCTATCTCCTCATGTGATGTTGTTCATATCCCATATGGACAGGCCTGGGCCTGTACCCAGATGTGGGACGTATATATAGGCGGGTGATAGGTTCATTCTCAGTAGTCGACTAGCAGTCCTACTATCAACGAGTGAGATTATGATGGACGTTATCGAAGATGATCCCAAAACTTAGACAGTATCAAACAAGAATCAAATCCACCCACGTTTGCTGGATATAGGCCTCATTATCATTACGCTATTCCCTTCTGTTTTAGCCGATCACAAGTGGTTCCAGCGATCAGTTCCATTTTTCTTACCATTCTGGTCGTGAGCTAACAAAGATTTGCTTCGCATGTGTCCTTGACAGCCATCACAATGGCTCGAACCAATAAAAGGAGCCTTATAGTTAGTCTAGACGGTAATGGGCGCCCCGTCTTCACTGCGTACAATGAGCGGCCAGCCAAGCCAGCGTCAAACCACAGCAACGTCTCCACTTGAGAATGACATGAGCCGCTCAGCTGCGGTACACTTTTTGTACTGTGGCTACTGAACTTAAAACCGTAATCTAGTTGCACAGATACAAACAATAGTGCAAACTTTTGGAATTTTTACTGACCTAAGACAATGGGCGATTTTCCGAGATCAAAAAAAAAAGAAATTGGTTCGTAAATGACTTCATAGATGGCGCTTAGCATAGATTAGTATGGCGCATGGTAAAAGGCGGGTTCATGAAGAGCACGTGTATGGCTGCGTAATATTTATTCTATTCCAAAATAGAAATAGGTTCTGGATGTCCTGAATATAAATAGGTAAGGACTTACTATTTTTTTATTCTTTTGGTAGACAAGTAAAAGTGTAGAATTTATTACAGCCCTTAGGTAGGTACGGCTTTTAAAAAACGACATCTATCGGGTGTTTTTGAACTAATTTTTACTTTTTAATTTAAGCTGTCAGAAAATCGCCCATTGTCCCACCAACGGCGAGTAAACGACTAACTATCAGCTATTTTCTATCTCAAGAAACGTACAATAGATACATTCCGTGTAAACAAAAGAGATGCATAAATAAATAGCATAAAGTTACTAAACCTAGCGGAAAGGTATAAGTAGTAACTTTATGATAAATAGTTGATCGCTGACTGTTCACACTGCCGGCGATGACTCGCTTAACTAGTCTTGACAGGATGAGTGACAGGACTTGACAGAAGCTATCAAACATAATTCTCGCTAATACTACAGTTCCACATGCGTGCTCGCTACTCGCTTCGCCATTCGACGATATGTTCGACGAAACATTCGCCTTCCTTAAACTGAGACGAGTGACTGTTTACACATTCGCGTGTATTCTTTTCTACTTCAACTTGCAAGAATGGACGACGTCTACGTTTTAGCAGCATCCGCGTGTCAATGATTATTAATAAATAATTTTTTGCTTATTTTTGTGTCAATCATGTTTTGGAAACCAAACCAAATAACTGGTTGAGCTTGGTAAAGTTCCCAAAACGTTAGAACTCAGTCGTTCCTTTAATCCATTTTTAATATACAGTATATGTTGCTTGATCAACAATAAAGATACAATGAGCGAGAGAGCGAATGTGGAAACACTAAGTTCGCCTCGTCACTCGTGCCCTTTGACTCGCGTCCAAAAAACCGCTCCGAACGCGAGCGTCACGAGCGGCGAGACGAGTCGCGAGGCGAGTGACGAGCGTGCGTTCACATAATCGCGCACGCACTTCGCCTCGCCATTCGACTCGCGACTCGCGCGATTGTGGAACTGCGGCTTTAGCGATAGTAACTCACGCCGAGAGACCAACAAGCGGCAGCGGCGCATATAGCCCAGCGACAAAACTATCGAAACTACACACTCGCTTTCCGCTGCTCACCAACTCGTTTCTAATTCTAGCTCGACTCGCTTCTCGTTCATCGTCGGCTGTGGGACAACTGCCTTAAGAAAGAAGAAAGTAAGTTTAGTGCAAACGGGCTTAGGTTGGTTGGTTTTTGTTACGAGGTCGACAACGCGAGGGTGGTAGTTGCTAATAGCTATAGGTTTTGATGTTATCGTAGACAAAATCGTCCTTGATGTTGTATAAGCCTTTGGGTAACTATTAGATATTATGTAATTGGAATAGATACTGACATTTATATTTTTGCATGCTTTCGAGTGTAAGGCGAACATTTGTACTTTATCTTTATTAACATGTCACCTGTTTATGCTGTAAATAATGTTCTGGCAAATAAAGATTTGATTAGATTTGAACGGTAATTGCTTTCCATCAGATGGACCCATGAGGGTGGACCGCAGCTATCGATAAACATAAAATAATAAAAAGTACCTAAATAAGTAAATCAACAAAATTTTATTTTTTTAATTTTTTAAAATTCATTCTTGGAAATGGTGTGAAGGTATCTTGAAGACAGGGTAGAGTTTTGAGAAGTCCTTTGTCCAGAGGCTGTAGCGTTTGCTGACGCCTTGGTGTCTTGGCATATTCAGCGTGGTTGCGTTCGATATATTTCGTTTAGGTTTCTTTGTTTTGCTGTGAATTCAGAAGAGAATAAGTTTAAAACTAACCCGTAACTAGGTATAAGAGGCCCTACACACTAGCATTTCTAAAGCTTAAGAAGGTATGCGTTAAGCCGGATCTCCTGCGACACTGTTTTGTGTTTTCTTACACCTGCTCAACTTTTTTCTTTATATAAGAAGGAGGCAAACGAGATCGAGATCATTACCTGATGGAGAGCTATCACCGCCACCCGGACCGCCGGACGAAACACAACAGCACCAAGTGCCATTATTTCACTCCGGATATTCGTGAGAGGGTGGTATTACCCCGGGGAGCCGGCCCAATGCGTGCTACAACGCAGCGTGGCTCTACCATTCAGTCAGTGTCACTCATTTAGCACCACTCAGGGGTCACGTGTAGGGTCTCAAGGGTAAACCTACAGACGCGAGTAACTTTAACCCCCAAACATCTAACAAAATCTGGGCGTATATTTTGTTAGATGTTTGATGTTATGTGTTAGAAAACACAAAACAGGTGTCGCAGGAATGTGTCTACACCATCTACACACACCCAGCGGGGTCCCATGTCTGAGAGACTTATGAGTGATACAGAGAATTAGATCTGGATATGTTCTACTGAATTATGCTGAAAATAGAATTTGTTTCGTATAAAAAACGGAAATAGAAACTTTTCTGACCGACCTCCAGCCAGCGGGATATTTACCAAAGTTACGTCTGATGAACTATAAATTGGTATTAACTATAGATCCCTAATTATTGTTCCGTTCACCAAAACAAAAAACATTCTTTTAACGTTGAGATGGTCATCGCGTGTATGAATTTAAATAAAACTATATTTATACGTGAGAAAAATAATAACAACGAGATAAATTCTTAGAGCTACGTCTAAGAAAAAAAAAGGTTACAGCCCAACCTTAAAAT
Source organism: Scoparia ambigualis (assembly GCA_963921215.1). NCBI lineage: Eukaryota > Metazoa > Arthropoda > Insecta > Lepidoptera > Crambidae > Scoparia > Scoparia ambigualis. The sequence continues at coordinate 19,393,120 of OY992509.1, forward strand.
TCTACAGTTGGAAGCAATAACGTGCCAACAATTTTTTGTGTCCATGGCGTAAAAACTAAAAACTGAGCAATAAAATATCCCTAGACAAAAGGCCGTTTGTCAGCGAAAAAGGTTACAAGTTATTGCCGGTCATTAAGCGGGACGAAATTACATTCAAAGAATTCCAGATAACAAAAAAACTCTTAAAGATTTAGTTGAAAATATGAAGACGATGGGGAAAAAATTAAAACCCCACGTGGTGATTGACGAGACCCATATAAAAAAAAACCATATACTGGTAAGAGTTTTGTTTCAGAGACTGAGGAACGGACGCGCGAGGCGAGTGCGGGGGGCTGCCTTGCTTCGGCCTCGCGGTAGACGAAGAGCATTCGAGATTCATTCAGAACGGAGACCCGGTTCAGAGAGGACGAGAGACAGCAACGAAACGATATGTAGTTGATTACTGTCGTTCAGTATTACTTTATATAGAGCCAGTGAGCATAGAAATAGTAGTCAAATTTGTCAAAGCAGAATAAATCATTAAAGTTGATAGGGAAGTTGTGCGTCAGTACGTGAGCAGTCGGCAGTATTCCGGTAAAGTTATAATTTCAATAACAACTAGATCCTTCTGTAGCTTCCTTGACACAGTGTTGATAAGATTGATAACTGAGTTGTATATAATAATAAACAAAATGGACATAGAATTTTATTCAGTGAGAGATTACGTTAACGTAAATTATTGGAATCCGATTTTGCGGAGCTATTACCTGGAACTAACGATAGTAATAATTATAGTCATATTAATTGTAATAACATGTTGCATAGAACGATTCAAGGGTGATTTTAATTGTTGTATTAACATATAGGTTGGCGAGAAAAACAATCCGCCTCTGCAATTTCCAATTGAACTACGAGACATATATGAAATCTATGTGTGCCCTATTTAATAAATGACATGCAACCTAGAGAGATTAAAATACCTGTGTGTGTCGAGAAAGTTACTTGTACATTGCTTTGCATGATTAGTCATTTCATTATGAAATGTTAATTAGGACGGCCTAATGGGTTTTTTTTGTTCTAATCGTTGTTTTTCCCATTAATCGATGGCCTAGGAACTAACGATTGGCCTTGGAAAGTCTAATTATTGTCTATAAATTAAATTAATTGTACATAAAACACTAGCGATTGTTGAGTGAAAACCACTAACGATCTTGAGTGTAAGTTCTAATGATTTGAGTATAAAAGCTAATTATCCTGAGAGTATAAATCTAATTATCTTGAGAGTGAAAGCTTATTACCTTATGAGTAAAAGCTAAAATGATTTGGAGTAGACCGTAAATGGTTTGACTATGTTTGAAAGTAAATTCTAGAAAAGAGGCAGTAAGACCTAGTGATGGTTATAATATAAAGCTTTTAATCTAAAGACTTTACAAGGCATAAATAATGAAAGAGTTTCGTAATTTTATATTTAGATGAGTAGATAAATATAGGGGAAAATAACCAATCATAATATAACTAAATAAGTGATGAGATAAACAAACACAACTAAATAAAATAAATCAATAAATAAATAATCGATAAATCAACAAATACAATCATTAAATAATAATCGATAAATCAACAAATACATAATTAAATAATAAACGATAAATCAACAAATAAATCACTAAATAATAAAACAATAAATCAACAAATACATTGAGGTAGAATAAATTAAGCTATCTACCATAATCTTGTGTTTTATTTTATTTCAATTGATTTCTACAACGCAAGGAACAGCAGAGATAAATACTTGTGATTTGTATATCGTAATAGTGAGAATTAACATGATCTTGTCTATCAAATGCAGTCTAGCATTCACGGTTATTATCTCTATTGTTCTTGGCTTAATTCTTTAATCTTGTAATCCTTGTTTCACTAGTTACTCAAGCTAGTTCTCTAGATAAACAAGCCTTGTTTCACTAGCCACTTGTAAATAGATGGCTGTATGCTCAATCTTTATAGACATACAGACGTAAAGTTATTAATTATTCTAGAAGAGCAATCATTTTGATACTTTGGTTTAAATCTGGCTAGCCACTACAACTAGCCTACGACAACTGCACGTTTGTATCCAGTCTAACTAGAGAGTGAGACAGGTATCATTATAGAACAGAAACATTTAGTCACATTAGAGTTACAATAGCAGATTAGATGCAGTGTTGAGCAGATGGGGAGCAGATGCAGACATCCGACGGATAGTAAGTAACGGTAGGTAATATTTATTATAATTAAGCTAGGACGTAGGCTCGGAGGTAGGGTTATGTAGGGCTAATACAGAGATTTTGCAATGTTTTAAGGGGGGAGAGATCATATTTGTCTTATTGCTAGTAAGGTAATCGCTATAATGTGAAGCCTGAATATAATAAATTGAAACTAGTACATGATCGTGACGGGAAAGCGGCATCTGGGGTTGTCACATATACACGTCCCGTCTTCAACTGACCTTGCATTCTATAGTCTGACGAGACTAACTCATCATTTACATACACTAGAACAATGAGTGAGAATAAAACCATGGTAAAACAAAGGGGAAAAAGATGCGAAAACGCCATCACCATCATCACCATCGCCAATGATTAAAACAATATAGAAGTCAAAATACATTAATTCGAGAGAAAAAAGAAAAACCTTTTTTTTCCCACGATTGACATTGTTGCTTCTAAATCACTTTGGCGCAAAAAAGGCGCAAGTTTTTTTCCCTCATATTACTGATTAGGTAAGGTCTCTAATATTTAAGTTAACACTGGCAGCTTTCGGCAACAAGGAAAACTTCAATTAATATTAAAAAAAATAAAAATGTTTTTTACAAAAACCGAACGTGGTTGCAAAGTGTACATTCAGAGGTATCTAATGATGTATAACACTAAAATGCTTTCTTGGAAAACTTCTGAATTTTTCCAAGGAAGCGCTGCGTCGTGCGCCGCCTCTCCCGTTACAACACACGTTCATTGAACGCATAATAATATGCTTCTATACCAGCCTACACTAAAGAACCGCAAGTGTAAAGGGGCTTTAAGATCGCTTAATTGCTGATATTTTGGGTACAGAGTACTGAGTATGAGATTCATTCACGACGAAAATTTGTAAGGCATAATAGCAGCGCGTCTTGGATACAAACTAAGTGAGATGCAACCTGTTCCGTACAAATTCTCGTTTTCTTGCGTCAATTATCTACCCTCGCAAGGTAAAGGTACACTTACACGGCAGTAGGATCTTTGCGCAGAGGACATGGCAGTGGTGTTTCTAATCTGGCCTTCATCAGCGGACACGGAAAGTGTAAGTTGCCCAATTGCAACACACCTTCAGTCTCACGTTTTGGGTACTGAAATTATAAAGTTGGTGCCAGAACTACTTAGTGTCCAGAATTGGTTTTCTCAACAAATCTGTTTATCGGTGACGTGGAGTGCTCGTGGTTACACAGAAGAAGACTTATTGTCCAAGCAGAAAAACACAATATGTTTATTTAGTTATTACCATTTAAACACATTAACTACTATACAAAGGTGTCACATTAACAAACAAGCATTTCAAAAATTTAAAAAAGGGGTCTCACTTTTTAATATATTCCATGTAGGTACTATAATAATCGTGTCGCGTAGCGGTGAAAGACTACTACCACCCCCTCTCTTTCCTTGGGTGTCGTAAAAGGCGACTAACGGACTAAAGACTGCACATACATCCATCGCTTAAAGCAGCGATGGGCTCACCACCTGTCCTGCTGAGCACATGTGCAGGACTATGGCATAGAGGACTACTTTTGCGGTCCTCATTGCCTAGTCTCTGACTAACCCTTCGGGGATAATAGTCGAGATTATAATTATAATATATGTAGGTACTATATAAGTAAGGAGCCTTTTTCTATGGCCAATGTTCTGGCTCCACATAATAGTGAGAGTAAAGTAGTACTTTACTCTCCAAATAAAAAAAAACATATAGCAATAATGTAGTAATACTACGGTAATATTAGTAGTTATAGGTAATTACGGTAGTTATTCTGTGGTAATATCATGTAAAGTCTAGACCATTAAGGTAAATTGTACCTCAATGGCCTAGACCATTATATATTCTATCAGTCGTTCTTCCGTGCAATGATACTTATATCCCTTAATTAGGCGCATGGGGTCAAGCTAATTTATTATTGAAAAAAAAAGTTCAAGTGTTCGAGAGCGCTCTTTCTAGCTTCCTGCCTCGCCGCGGGGTAGTACCACAGATTAAAGAAGAGTTACTAGTACGCAAATCAGTCGCCGTCGGCAAGCCAAAGCGAACGCACGTGCTGCTGCTCTCTATTGGACGCTGACCCGATGCGTCCAAATAAGTGATAATTTTTAAGGAAAGATAAGTTTCCATTTTTGTATTTTTACGTAGATTTATTGATGGTTAAACAAACTTACCTGAAGTGAAGTTTGACCGTAATTGTACGAGACGTTGCATCCGAAGAGATTTATATTCACAAGGTAGTCCACTCTTCAATGTACCAGGCATCCAACACATATTAAGAGCTATCTAAAAGAAATTTTATTAAAAAAACATAAAACGTTACCCATAGTATAGACACAGGCGCCATCTAGTGAATACCAACCGAGTGCACGAGTTTGTCACCCGCGCTGTCATCGTCATTCACTTTTAGAGCTTTTTAGCAAAATTAATTTATATGGGGCCAGCATGTGAGGGAAGGGAGGGATCTTTATATAAATCTCTTCGGATGCAACGTCTCGTACAATTACGGTCAAACTTCACTTCAGGTAAGTTTGTTTAACCATCAATTGTACTTCGACGTTGAATCCTCAAGATTTATATTCACAAGGTAGATGTTTAGAACACAAATTTTGCGAAATAATTTAAGTACCTCTATGATTTAATTCAACTATTATAATTGAGTATTTACGAGTATAACCGATTAAATATAATTAGGTACCATATTAGTACAAACCAGTATGATATACTCGTATTATAATGAATGATAAGCTAGAAAGTAATCAATGTAAATAGCCGCTGCAAAGGCATTATCGTCATTCTCAATGGTAAGGGGTCGATTGTAAAACCGTGCAAACACTAGAGAATTACCAGTCCATCCTGCAGTTATTGAAAGGCCTTTTCTGTTTGCTGCCGAGGTGGACGTGGACGCGTGTCTTACACGTGTGTGCTGAGAATAAAGAAGTGTCAATACCGCTGTTAAATAGGGTGTTTTTAAACTAACGACTTAATGTAGAACTAGTTGCATTATGAATAGGCTTCAGGTGAGCAATAACCTTTCCGTTCTAGGTTTATCTCTGTAAACTTTAGTCATATCTAAGTAGGACAGTAATGTTTTTGCAGGGCAGATCTCAATCTTAATCAGAAAAACTTGAGAGGTGTCAAGGGACACCCGGATGGAACGAAGTTCCTTTCGATTAATTAGTGAAGGAATTGTAATAAAATTTTATTTTTTTAAGTTATAATAATATTTTTTTATTATTAACAAATATAATGTTATATAAACTTAATCAGTAGGCTCAATTTTCGTAATAATTGGCTTGTGGTAACTGAAGTAGGAACCATATGTTTGGGATTCTATTTTACTTCGTAAACACAACAGCGTATAGGTTAGAACACGCACGGCTTGCTAAATGACATGTCGTGACAACTTTTCGTAAGAATTTTTTCCGTCTAGCCCCCTTTCACAACGCGCGATAAGGAACTTCGTTCCAAAAATGGTATAAATAAACAAGGCGGTCGTCGCCCTGGAGCAGATGTTTTAATTAAATCATCCACAATGGTTTCGACATAGTTATTATTTATTTTTAAATTAGAAATTCGAAGATAACGTCTGTACTCGTTGTGCGTTTGACAATGCGAGCAGAGTTACTAATTTTTTAGTAATATAAACTCCAGAGCAAGTTCCTCATTTGGATATAAATTACTAAGGTGATCGATTACAAACTTTGGATCTCACGTCTCCGAATATTTGGGATGACTAGGTTTAGTCCTGTAAATACCTTTAAAAAATCGAACAACTAAATCAGCTTCACTATAACGTTTGCCCTAAATAGCTAGAGCAGAACGATGCATATTAAATGAACTACAACCAATTTTTGCTGTTAACAGTTGACCGTAAGGAATTTTGATAGAATTGGAAGTGAGGAGTTATAGAAATCAACTTTATAAATATCACAATAACTCCACCATTTCGTAAAAGCGACATTGTATTGTTTTAGTGAGGATGTAGACAATGACGAAATCATCACCTCGATGGTTTCATTACATAACGATTGTCTTTGAAATGCTTTTCTCATAATTTGTATGCTACCAGGATAAGTTTCTTGCAAAGGGGGTGCTGGGTCCTGAAAGGTGATAATAACATATCGTCACTTGGGCCGAAGTATATGGTGGTGAGCTACTGAGGTAAGTAGGGGATACCAGGGTTGACTCGGCCAATACGATACGACTAGGACACCAGTGGCTTCGTCGTTAATTATTTTCCTGAAGCATTTTAATATGAGCGAAAAAGGGGGAAAAGCATAAAAATAAAATATATTCCAATTTAAGGTGAATGCATCTATGTCAAAAACGTAGGGGTCTCGTTGCCATGAGACGTATTTATTGCATTTATAATGTTGGTAAGTAGCAAAGAGATCTTTAAGAGGTGTCCCAAACGATTGAAAAATGTTTTCGAACACAGGTGCCGACATTTGCCATTCTGTATCGATATTCATACGCCGTGACTCCTTATCCGCCTCGAAGTTATCTTTAGATTTTATGTAGGATGCAAAGACAAATATTTTGCGTTTCTCGCATCATTGCCATAGACGACAAATGTGATATTATTTAAAGGAACTTATTGTACTCCACCCATTCTATTGATATTTTTATGGGGGTTAAAGTTGCTCGCGTCCGTAGGTTTACCCTTGAGACCCTACACGTGATCCCTGGGTGGTGTTAAATGAGTAACACTGACTGAGTGGTAGAGCCACGCTGCGTTGCAGCACGCATTGGGCCGGCTCGCCCGGCGTAATACCTCCCTCTCACGAACATTCGGCGTGAAATAACGGCACTTGGTGCTGTTGTGTTTCGTCCGAGCAGTGAGGGTTCCGGAGGCCCCTTTCCTCCCCCCCCCCCCCCCAATTCCTATTCCTTCCTTAAACCTATTCCTCCCTTAAAGGCCGGCAACGCAACTGCGATTCCTCTGGTTTTGCGGGTGTCCATGGGCGGCGGTGATTACTTTTCATCAGGTGACCCGCCTGCTCATTTGCCTCCCTCTTTTATAAAAAAAAAAAAATATTTGTTCAAGAATGCGTTTTCGTTTTCCTATTGGCAATTGCAAACACATATTTTCTGAATTTAATTTAAAACCGAGAAATTTTCTAGTCTTTTGTGGTTCCAAGCTACTCTTTTTGAAGTTTTTATCAAAGCCTAGATTTTGTAATAAACAAACAGTTTCGAGAACAAAACTTTTACATTCTTCATAAGAATGGCCAAGGCACAAGATCTAAATATATTAGAATTAAAAAACGTCTGTTTCTAAGATAAATCCGGTAGATAGACCGGTTTCATGAGTTTCGTAAAGACATAATAAGGTGCTGAACTAAGTCCAAACGGTAGGCACTGAAATTCATACGTATTACTTTTGTTTTTGTATCCCAATAATTTGAACCTTAAATACTTTTTTGTATCAACATTGGCCATATAACTGTCTTGGAACAATAATTTGCTTGCTGTCAGTATGTTCATTTATATTATTATATTATTATTCCTCCATTTTAAAGTGGTATGAGGCAACAGCTTTATTCTATGATTTTAGGTTCAAGATAAATCTGGACGATCCATCACTTTTAGGTGTTACGAATATGGGAGAAATAAATTGGTCTTTGACATCCTCTCATATGCATATTACTCCTGACTGGCAGTATTATTAAAAGGTATTTTGTAACCCGTAAAGTACTGTCAGACTACCGGGTCATTTACGATTGAACACCATGTGTGAACAAAAAAAAAAAATTATACGACCAGCGTGTAAGGTTACCTTGGTTGTTATTTACGCAACATCGGTCTGTATGACGGTCTCACTGCTGTCATGGTGTGATAGCGGGCGAACGTCGTCGGTGCTTGCGCTGATCGCCTCGGAGGTGGATACGGGAATCTTTGCTCGCTCCCACCCGGCCTGGCAACCCATGACCTTGTTGCTTGGATGGGTCTTGCCACTTTCCCTGCTGAGCGACGTAGTTCTTAGTGAAGTTGACGGTCCAATGTTGTTAGTATTCCGTATTTGCAAACCAGATTTTTCAGCGGCCTTAGCAGCTTCTATATTGTCTCCCAAATTTTCTCCAAAAGAGTGTGCGTCTCTTTTAACATCTTGCGTCATTGACAAGAATTTTTTATCAAGAGTAGGCAGGTAGTGTAAGCATTTTCCTATTCATGGTATTTTCATAACGTAAATGCAGCATACTTTGGCCAACTTCAAACAGGTATCAAAGTTGTTGCTAACAGTTCTTTTTTATTATCTTTGTTCATACCGTCTATGAGGATTTCCCTAGCGTTTAGAGACCTCTTCTGGTATTTTGGGTCCCAATGGTACCTCCTTCACTTTAGAAACTCCAAGAACGTCAAGAAAATCCGACGATATTGGATTTACAACTGGCAACTCCTCTGCTACGCTTGGATTATTACGACTAGGTATCCCTAGCGTCCTGGATGGTCTGAGTAAGATCCGGACTGTGTACTTGTGCTACGGTCATGACAGATCGTAAGTCTTTTTCAATATTAGATTTATATACATCCGTTATTTACGGTTCTTTATTGAAATCGGAGTCACTAAGCCTTGCGGTAGGCGAGAGGCCTCGCGCAAACGAAGTCATTTGAAAGGAATGATCAAAGAATAGAATTGCCGTAATCGCGTCACAGCATAGGGTAGGTACCCGTAATATCGATCGTAATCACGTCACGGTACTACATAAGTGTGCAGTATGTAAGGCGGAACTGTAAGATTTTGTAGAAATCACTTGCACACAAAAAACACTCCAATAAAAAGATTAGTAAAAAATAAAATAGAATGTAGGTAATGCCTCGCGCAAACTAGCGTCATTTGGAAGGAATGACCGAGGAATATAATTGCCGTAATCGCGTCACAGCATAGGGTAGGTACCCGTAATATCGATCGTGATCTCGTCACGATACTATATTTCATATTAGCACTGACCGTAATCACATCACGGTAATACATAAATGTGCAGTATGTAAGGCGGCACTGTAGGATTTTGTAGAAAACACTTGCATACGAAAAAACGCTCCAATAAAAAGATTAGTAAAAAAAATAAAATAGAATGTAGGTAACTACTGCCTCGTGCAAACAAAGAGTCATTTGGAAGGAATGACCGAAGAATAGAATTATCGTAATCGCGTCACAGCATAGGGTATATACCCCTAATATCGATCGTAATCTCGTCACGATACTAGATTTCATACTAGCACTGACCGTAATCACTTCACGGTACTACTTACTTACTTATGTGTTTTTTACTTTTTATTATTATTTAAAAAGTTAAGCGTCTTATGTATTCTTGAAAATCGATAAATAGTGAAAAAGTCAAAAATGTGGGTAACCACAAAGGCACTAGCGAAAGTATTAATCGAAATTAAGAAGGAAACGTACTATGAAACATATTTCAATAACGTTTCTACTTTGAATGTCTCACTAAGAGGTTCTGAGTCGTATATTCGCTAACGTATCACATAGTTTTTAAAAAATCGTTTGTCTTTGTAATTTAATCATAACATCGACAAAATGTAATATTTAAAACACTGACTGACCTGATTTACTTGGCGATCGTCGTTTACGCAGTTTTCCCACATGCGTATATAATGATTATCCATGCTTCCTTTTGCACATAGTTTTTTGCTACACAAAACACTTTTAGGGTAACGATGTGCGGATGCCCGAACACGAAAAGCGAATGACGATGACAGCGCGGGTGACAAACTCGTGCACTCGGTTGGTATTCACTAGATGGCGCCTGTGTCTATACTATGGGTAACGTTTTAAGTTTTTTTAATAAAATTTCTTTTAGATAGCTCTTAATATGTGTTGGATGCCTGGTACATTGAAGAGTGGACTACCTTGTGAATATAAATCTCGAGGATGCAACGTCAAAGTACAATTAATTTATTTTGACTAGTATCTGTACATTATTGTACTGCTCATTTAATTATAAAATCTTGTGTTCATTTTTTACAATTTTGTTCGTTTTTTCTCTTTTAGTTTTCATACAACATCATGAATCAAGAGAGACTGATTCAGCAATGGCTGGCGGAATTGTCTGATGGTAAGCAAGACGTCGCTGGTTTTAGCTCGGAAGATGAAATTGCAGGTGATATTTCTGTACATAGTGCCTATAACACGGAAAGTAAAATCGAATGATATTCAGAAAGTTCCACAACATCCAGCTGCTAAACGCAGTCGCTGTTCCTCATGCCCTAGAAAGGAAGACAAAAAGTGTCAAGTAAATGCCATAGGTGTGATAAATTTGTTTGACTGAAACATTTCAGGGCTTACTGCATTGAATGCAGAATAAATGAACCTGATAATGAGTCTGAATAATAGTTTTTTTAAAGTTGATCTCAACTCTTTCAAAAATTAGTAGTTTAAGAGAGTTTAGAAGTAGTTCTAAATTTTTATTTGTTTGGAGTCAAAGTTATGTTTTTGTTTGATTATTGTGATAATAATAAAGCATTTCAATATTTTTGATAATACATATTTCGTTTTATTTATTTCTTCCACTCCATTTTCACTTATTTGTTTGGGGTCAGTGGAGACCCCATGCGCCTACTTGTGTGATTTTCTTAATGCGCCTAAGTAAGGGATATCAGAGAACTTTATATCTCCAGCAAAGTACATTAATTTACATTCATAGTAAAACAGGTAAGTATAAAAATAAAGCAGCATGAACCAACCTTTTCTAAAACCTTGACATATTTGGCTTGCTTGATGACGTTCTCACACCAAGTCCACAGGTTCTCGTCGGCTGCTCCACGCCTCTCTAGTGTTTGACTCAGCTCCGCCAGGTTGCGGAACGGTTTTCGAGCCTAAGCGCGTTATAAGAGTAAGGGATGAATTATATTATACCGGGCCGTGCACGGGGCGTGCCGTGTGCGTGGCCCGGACGGGGCACTGATTTGAGACGTTGCATACATTTTGTATGAAGCACTTCATATTACACAGTGCACCACCCGGACGGGACACGGCCCGGTCTCATTAAATACGAAATGTATGTAACGTTTCCAATCAGTGCTCCGTGCACACAGCCCGCTCTTAGATAATTCATCCTTATATAGTAGATGAGTATACGTATAAATACACATAAATTACGACCGTTTCCCGGAGTACACACACATAAATTAAGCCATGTCGCTTAGCGTCTCACTAAAAGAATACTACTATCCCCTCTCTTCACTTGGGTGTCGTAAAAGGCGACTAACGGACTAAAGACTGCACATACATCCAACAGCATAGAGCGGCGATGGACTCACCACCTGTCGCGCTGGGCACATGTTTAGTCGCTATTTGGTGAAAAGTGGACTATGGCAGCGGACTGCTTTTGCGGTCCTCATAGCCTAGTTTCTGACTAACCCTTCGGGGATAATAGTCGTGATTAATATGTATGTATGTTTCCCGGAGAGGTAGGAAGAGACCACATCTTTAGGATCATAGATATTTATCTATAATTAAAATCATTTAGCTTATAAGCGTTCCACTACTATGTTCAGAACTACCCACATAATATAATATAAACAATAGCACATAGATAGACCCACAAAAATTTGCACCAATCAAATGCAATACTACGTATTCCTTTAGTTCGTATTCATTGATCCCGGGGGCTAATAATTGTCTAATTTCAACATCTATCGCAATCGCTTTCAAGTAGAAGTACCTAAGTACATTGCTTCGCTAGTTTGCTTATTTAAACTATTTTTAATCAGCGCTCTGTTTAAATTGTTTCATAAGAAGAAAACCTCCTGGATTTATCACACGGTACCTACTATTCTACAATTTAAGAAAATTATTACATTAAGCTTTCGATGGCAGACCGCTCGCTGACCCTAACCACAGCCCTAACTCTAGGCTGCAACTCACCACGCCCGCAAGCTGGGCGCCACGCTAATAGTAATATTTAATAATAATGATGTGAAAGATTTTAATTAATTTGTTCTTATTTAAAAAAAAGGATGAAAGTAAAACTAAATGAAAGAGCAATAAATATTTATGATTTAAAATAAGTCGATTTGGGTCACCACTTCAATGCTCGTGTCGTGGCAGACCATCAACTCAGTTCTATGAGCGCGGAAATGCAAAACCTACACCAGCTCAATTAAAAGCAGCTATCAAATCTTGGCAATCATCATCATCAGCCTACAAACGTCCTACTGCTGAGCTCAGGCCTTTTTACATGGCACGTTGCAAACAACACATGGGGAGATATGACAATAACTCTTCCCGCTAGCCCAATCGGTCTACTACGTCAGTAAACGTGGCAGTAATCACCGCAAAAGGTTTGGGCGTCCTGTCATTCAGCATGTGCCTAAAAGAGATAGCGCCGCCAGACTCACGCTGGGCTGGAACAGGCGGGGCCTGCAAGCTAGGCGCCACGCAGTAATCGATCTGGGCCAATTCCATGTTTGTTTCGTGACTGACCATCAACTCTGTTCTGTGAGCGCGAAAATGCAATGCCTACACCAGCTCAATAAAATGCAGCTGTCAAAACTTGGCAATATTCATCATCAGCCTATTACCGTCCTCTTGCTGATCTCAGGCCTTCCTACATGGCACCTTGCCAGCAGCACATGGACAGATATGGCCATAACCCTTTCCGCTGGGCCAATCGGTCTACTACGTCAGTAAAGTTAGCAGTAATTACCGCAAAAGGTTTGGGCGTCCTGTTGTTCAGCATGTGCTTAAAAGACATCGCGCCGGCAGACCGTTCGCTGACCCTCACGCTGGGCTGGAACTGACGTTGGCTGGGTCTGATCGCGGGCCCCACGCTCACCACGCCCTGCGAGCTGGGCGCCACGCAGAAGTCGATCTGGGCCAGCACCTCGATGCTCGTGTCGTGGCGGAGCATCAACTCCTGCGAAGAACACATACACTCACGTCACGACCTTATCCATAAAAGAACATAAGTGCTTTCACGACTATGATCCCTACTCTACGGTTATACCAGGGTGTCTATTAGAATACAGATTTTTTTGATATCGAATTTCATTTTACCGGAAACTATTCCTCGATTTTTTTTTTCAATTCATCAAAATGAATTATTGCTGTTTTATATCATCGAAAAACGTTACTTTAAAAAATCTTTTAAAGTTGTTTTCATTACCAGAAAAACGGTATATCGTACTTACATTTCATAAAAGTATTAAGTTATCGATGAATCTATTCGTAAAAACATATTACAATATGTATCGGAACCCATATTACTTTTTCACTTAACAACTTTTTATCGCAGTAACATTTCATCGAACGATGCATTCGCCTGTTGACGATAAATTGTGTTGTGGTCAGTTCTATATTAATATTTTTCCCTACCTACTACAGCTTCAACTATGCAACATGCACGCAAGCATGCAGCATGCAAGCAAGCATGCAGCATGCAAGCAAGCATGCAACATGCAAGCAAGCATGCAGGCAAGCATGTAGCATGCAGGCAAGCTTGCAGCAGGCATGTTTTCTGTCACGGCTCCGGCGCTGCGAGGCTCCGGCGGTCCCACGCGGGCTTGAATTACACTCTAGCGTAGGGTAGACAAGACTACGTGGAGTCGGTTTTGCCGCGATTCGTTTCTGTCACTGACTTTTTAAGCAACAACTTACTGCTTAACGTAAGTAAGTATACATAGTAATAATAGAAAATAAATTTATGGACATTTACAATTATGCTTTATATAACTATGACTTTTATGAATTATGCTTTGTAAGAGTATGTCTAACAATATTATGAATAATACAATTATGCGTTTTAAAGTATGCTTAATAAAAATATGACAAACAATAATATAGATTCTAATGATTATGGTTTTTATGTTTTAGGTCTTTCAACGATTCTGCGCTATTATGTTTATGCGTAATTAAAAATTTGCTACAAGCTACTATGCTTTTTGAATTGTATGCCATATGATGTATGTCAATTAAAATTATGGCAATAAACATTCTGCGTTTCAATGTGTCACCGATTTAAATATCTTTTTTTACATTTATTCTAATTTTTGTTTTAAATAATACTCTAAAAAGACATTACGCGCAGAACTAATAATAGTTGCATGAAATCGTATTTTTGATGTATATTGATTTATTGAAGTAAAAATTGATGTTTAAATTATTTTGCAAACTGAAACTTACGATGAAACAATAATATGGGTAACAAAACTTCTGTAACGTTATTTCGAGAAAATGTATAAAACATGAAAAGAAATAACGATGGACTGTGTTTGTAGATAATTAATATTTGAGGAAATAAAATTGCGATGTAACCTAATTCTAGAATTTGTTAAATATTTTACAAAAAGTTATGCGAATCGTTTTATGGGTAATGAAAATGTTGATAGGAATTGCGATAATATGATGGATTCCCGTTATACCAACCGCAAAGCAGTGCACTGCCTCAGTTCACCGAACAACATCAGCACATGTGCTCAGCGAGACAGGTAGTGAGCCTGTCGCCGCACTATGCTGTTGAATGAATGTGCAGTTTCACCTAAGAGAAGAGAAATAATTTTTATTTTACTTTGTTTATTTATTCCTTTATTTATATTTATTAGGTAAAATGTGAAGGTTACGTCACAGTTTTCAGTGTCCAAGTTGGTTGTTGGGAACTGTGTTTTCTGTAGCACAAAAGTTAAAGAACCTGTAGTTTGTCCAGATCCGTGTTGATTTTGGCCCGGGCCGCCAGTTCGGCCCTGTATTCATCAACCAGGTACGCCCAATACCTGTTGACTTTAGCGTAATCGCCGAGCTGGGCGCGCGGCAAATACGATAATATCAGCTTGCCCACTGCTGAGGGCAGAAGTTGAACCTGTGGAGGAAACAACAGCATTCATACATACATAAGTAGGTACCCAAGTAACAAGGTTCCCCTGTAGTTCATAGTTTACAGGCTTACAGCACTAGTACTTCTCTATTAGTGGTTCCAGGTTTTACTACCAAGCTTAAAACAGGTTACACGGAGTTCGTTTGGGTTTATAGTTCACCTGTTCTTATAAGTTGACTTATAGTCGTGTATAGTACGAAATTATAGGTGCAGTAAAAGCTAAGATGGCCTATAAAATATGTCGCCGTCCTGCCGACATTGCATGTCTGCACTACCCCGGCTACGTGCTTGAGGAATGCTTCCTCGCGGAAGCCGGAGTATGCCTTTTCGTCAGGACGGACGTTTGCTGTCGACGTTTGCGCTGCTTGGAGGACCCCTCCTTCTCCATCCTATGGGTATACGTGGATCTTCGTACCGAGAGCCATGTCTACGCTACTGTCTGTCTACTATAAGTGCTCCGTTGGGCACTTCTGACCATTGCCTGGTTGGTGCCACCGTACTGCGCCGTAAAAGCTCTCCCTCAGTGGAGTCTAAACGGCGTTTATGGAACTACTCGTCGGCAGATTGGGATGGTATGCGCGACTATTTTGCGTCCATTCCGTGGGGCCAGCGCTGCTTTGTGGGTAGGGACCCATCGGAGAATGCCTCTGCTGTCGCTGACGAGGTCATGTTGGGGATGGAATATTACATTCCCTACACTGATGTCGTCAGCGGAAGTAAGGCGCGCCCTTGGTTCAATCGCGAATGCGCCAAAGCTGTTGAACTTAAACAGGCGGCGTATCGCGCTTGGACCAAGGCTCGCACGCTCAATGATCGTAACATCTCTTCCCTCAAGGTAGTCTTCAACAAGGCTACCAAAGTCTGCAAGAGAGCTCTCTATAGAGCGAATGCCCAGCGCGTTGCTCGCGTTGGCCAAGAGCTGTTGTCGCACCCAACGGGTAGCCGAAGTTATTGGCGACTGGCCAAAGCAGTGCAAGCCAACTTTTGCGCGCCTTCTCTGCCCCCACTGCGGTACCCAGATGGCTCGTTGGCCCATCGGCCGCTAGACAAGGCTAACCTCTTAGCGAAGCTCTTTGCGGCGAATTCGCGTGTCGATGACTGCGGCGCGGAACCACCTACCATCCCTCACTGTAGTTCCTCAATGCCTGACGTCCAAATCAGACAACGTGACGTCCGTGCCGTGCTGCAGTCACTTGATGTGCGGAAGGCTAGCGGTCCTGACGGTATACCGGCAGTCAAAAATGTGCTCCCGAGTTGTCTCCAGTACTGACATGCCCATACCACCTCTCGTACTCTACTGGAATTGTGCCGGAGGCTTGGAGAAAGGCGAACGTCCAGCCGGTCCCCAAAAAAGGGGATAGGTCTGACCCAGCCAACTATCGACCTATTGCTGTCACCTCTGTCCTTTGCAAGGTTTTTGAGCGAATCATAAACAGGCAACTCATTCGCTACCTAGAAGATCACTCCCTGATTCATGATCGACAATACGGGTTCAGACCGAAACGATCAACGGGTGATCTCCTGGCGTTCATAACACACCTGTGGGGTGAAGCAATGGACAAGCTCGGAGAAGCACTGGCTGTTAGCCTGGACATGTCCAAGGCTTTTGATCGAGTTTGGCATCGTTCGCTTCTCTCCAAGCTTTCGTCATACGGCTTGCCACCTCGCCTATGCGATTGGGTCGCCGGGTTTCTGCATGAGCGCAGCATTCGCGTACTCTGCGAAAGCAGTGCCTCACAGTTTCTGCAGGTGAACGCCGGAGTGCCGCAGTGTTCTATAATATCACCCACGCTGTTCCTTCTGCATATCAATGATATGTTATCTTTGGGTAACATTCATTGCTATGCAGACGACAGTACAGTACATCGGCGTTATTTGGGTCACCCTGCGGCAAAGCAGGCCGATGTAGTGGAGTCGAGACGGAAGATTATCATTGAGCTGGACGAGGAGTTAGACCGCATTTATAAATGGGGCTCTGATAACCTGGTCCAGTTCAATGCCAAAAAAACACAGGTCTGCGCTGTCACTGCTAAAAAGTCCGCATTTCTCCCCCAACCCTCCTTCCAGAGCAACCTATTACCCATCCAGACTGGTCTCAGTCTCTTAGGTATGGACATACACAGCGACCTCAACCCGAAGAGCTATATTGAGAGCATTATAACCACAGCCTCACGTAAACTCGGAATCCTGAACAAGGTGAAGCGGTTCTTCACGCCGCCGGAGCTACGTTGTCTTTTGTATAAGACTCAGGTGCGCTCCTACGTGGAGTATTGCTCTCATCTTTGGGACGGATCCGCCAAGTACTTGCTCGAAGCTCTTGACAGGTTGCAAAGACGTGCTGTCCGTATTATCGGTAACGATGACGTTACGACCAGTCTGGAGCCGTTACAGGTACGTAGGGACATTGCTTTCCTTAGTGCTTTCTACCGCCTTTACCACGGTGAATGCTCTGAGGAGCTCTTTGACCTCATCTCCTTTCCTTTCCAGATCGACGCGTGCAGGTCTTAGAAGCCACCCTCATACCGTGCTGACCGAAAATACATGCGCGTTTGCCGTGCAAACATGTATGCACATATAATATTACGTGCGAAATACTTGTTAATACAATTTTATATAAAATAAATGAAGTTAGCTTTATTTTTTTTATTTTTCTCCACATCCACACAAAAAAAAAACATCAATTTACAAATGTTTGAAGTAGCTAATATTAGAAGAGCGGAGTACGTTACAAGCCTGCCTGGTTCTATTAAATGCTCATAGTGAGCTTCGCGGGAGCAAATGTTCTGCTTAGTCCACCTATAAGTGTATTATTGGTCTAAGTGGTGTTCGCCAAGTCTAATATGAGTGTTTTATTAGCAAAAGTACGCGTATAAAATGGGCCCTTTTCCGTGGTTATAAACTTTTACTAGCCTGATATAGACCTGGCTCCGGAACCACTACAAGACCACATTTTGTTACTTGGGTAAGTACAGTCACGAGCAAAAATATGTAAGCAATTATAACTCTTAAAATACAATGGAATAAGAGTCAGTGTATATAATGGTTGCCCGTGACTGTACATAGATTCTCGACTCGCCACCACACAATTATCCCCGAAGGGTTAGTCAGAGACTAGGAAGTGAGGACCGCTGAAGCAGTCCACTGCCATAGTCCACGTTTCACCAAACGACAACTGACTGCACAGGTGCTCAGTGCGATAGGTAGTGAGTCAACAGCATTTATATTAACCCCTCAGGCCCCAAGCGGAAGCATGAGACCGCACCTACAAAATCACACTTGACTTTGTACCGTGTTTTTATAGACTTACAGACTACTTTAGTATGAACAAGTTTGGTTATTTCGGTTCTGTGGTACATCTTATGCATCGTTATCGCAAAATATCGCATAGTCTATGCTCGATTCTGTCAAATTTGACGTTGACAGTTGCGCCAAAAATTTCCAAAAAAATGTGGCACCACTTAGCCGTCCAAGACCAGAATGAAAAAAAATGAACAAAAAATGAAATGAAATAAAATGAAATTATTTTATTTGCGTATGAATGGGGTACATGGGGGAGATGTTGTTACAGTTGTTACATTTTTACGCTCATCCCATTCAGCCAACCACGGTAGCATGCCAAAAATAGGGATATTAAAATTAAAAATTAATGCAATGCAATTAAAATTGAATACAATACAATACAATAAAATTAAATTCATAAATGGAAATAATTTAAAACAAATAAATTAATAAAACAAAACAATACAATACAATAAAATTAAATTCATAAATGGAAATAATTTAAAACAAATAAATTAATAAAACAAAAACACAACCAAAGAAACCACTTTGAGGCTGTATGGTGCAGCTCCTCTGCCTTATTTGTTCAAGAGTTCAAGGACAAACAAAAAAACTAATGGTTTTCATAAGTCTAAAAGAAAAGAAAAGTCATACAGAGAGAGCCTAAAACTAAAAATAATAATAATTAGATGCATTAAATGTCAAACCATAATTAATAATAGAATTATATATCAAGTCAAAAATAAAATCAGTCGTTATACAATTTAAATTAGAAAATAGAATGTCAATGCGCACATTAAATCATTAAACAATTTGGTACAACAACGAAAACGAATATCAATGCAAAGAACTTATGGCATCACAACACAAGCAGTTTTTCTGAATTCGCGTACTCCTTGGAACAATGGCCGACACCAACCTATTTCCATCTCTTGTATTACGTGGAAAGATTTCTTTAGCTTTTTTGAAATAGTGAGTATTTTGTTTGACAAATTTGGAAATTTCAAAGATGTAATACAATATGGCTCCTACCGTCCTTTCGACGCATTTTTCTAAAAATGATTTTTTTTCCAAAATATTAATGGGCATCTCTAAAAATCTGCAATTAGTGTAGAATGAAAGTATTAAATATTTAGAGTATTTAACAACTGAAATGAACTCTGATCAATTTTCACCTATTTTAAGCCCAAAAAAATCATCTCCTTTTCTTGCGGAACTACGAACTAGGTGTAGTGAGCAACAACCTTAACAAAGAACGTTGCCGTGTTATGGCGCTTGGTCAGAAAAAAAATTATATTGGAATGTCACTGTCTACAAATGTAAACAAACCATAATAATCCTTAACGATAATTATTAGTATGCGATTGTTTTGATGTGCACTTATTTAGGAAATACGGTGAGTAGAAGAGTATTTCGACATTTTTAAAAACGCTTACGTTTCAAAATTCCGTTTTGGAGAACTGTCAATTATCGCCAATTTCATTATCTTTTCTGTAAAATTATGTTTGCCATTAAATAGATTTCTTTTACTTTTATACTGAATTAGTAACCACAGAACCATCTCAAATATTTTAATGGGCCTACGTAATACGTGTTTTGAGTAATTACACTCACCGTGGTCGTAATGCGAGCTTGCAAAATTGCAAAATTCTTGGTTACGCTAGTGCCCTTGGACGTAAGAGGTTATATGTCACTCGGTTACGCAAGTAACCATGGACGTTTGAGTGGGAAACATAGGAAACACTACGTCGAAGTGGCATGCAAAATTCTCATACATAACACAGAAAAACGACGTTTCGTAGTCCCCTGTTTCCTCCTTCAGAACTAGACCAATTTTTATTACTTTTTCAGCATCGGTTAAAGAAAGAGATTTTCTATGTCTGTATGTTTGATTTTTTTTTAAACCAGCCACTTAATTTTTCTGATGACGCCTTAAAACGGAGTGCTTTCGCTAAATTTTGAAGGCTCCTGGTTATTAAATAAATGACTTAATGCAATACAGACATAGAAAATCTCTTTCTGCTTGCATTCATGCATGCTGAAAAAGTAGTAAAATTGGTCCAGTTCTGAAGGAGGAAACAGAGGACTACGAAACGCCGTTTTTCTGTGTTTTGTATGAGAATTTTGCATGCCACGTCGACGTAGTGTTTCCTCTTAATAAATGGACGCTAATGAATAAACTTACGAAATCCACAGTTTCTATAGCCTCCGGTCTGATGCGGTTGATTTTCCATATCTTCTGCTTGGTGCCGTCTTTAAAGGTCATCTCAATCTCCTCAAGTTTCACTCTGTCCTTCAAAGCTTTTATGGTCGCGTTCCATGCTGCTAGATTAGCTTCCAGCTACATTAACAAATATTTAATAACGTTGATCATCGTTTATATCGTTAGTTCTTGTATATTATGTTAACCGTTCCGGTGCAGGTGCACCGCAAAAGCAGTCCTCTGCCAAAGTCCACTTTGCACCAAATAGCGACTACACATGAGCTCAGCGTGACAGGTGGTGAGCCCATCGCCGCTCTATGCTGGTAGTATGTGCTGTCTTTAGTTTCCTTTTACGACACCCAAGAGAGGAGAGGGGGTGGTAGTGGTAGTATTCTTCCACCACTACGCAACACGATATATTATGTATTTTTAATATACAATCTTCACGTTTATTACTTTATTTTTTATTATTTTATTTCTATAATCATATTATCTAGATATTTTTTATGTGAAAAGGAGGCGTACGAGCAGGCGGGTCACCTGACGGGAAGTAATCACCGGCGCTCATGGACACCCGCAAAACCAGAAGAGCCGCAGATGTGTTGCCAGCCTTGAGTAGGGTTACCATCCGTCCGGATTGGTCCGGACATGTCCGGACTTTAAGACTCTAGTCTTTAATTTGTCCGGATTTTGGAATATGAGTAAGGTGCATTGGGGTAATTTCGATATATATTTGGATGAGTTGACAGTATTTTCGTGCTAAGACTTAAATGTCACAATCAGTGAACAAATATATCGATAACAGTCATATAATATCCTTAACCCAGCAATACTTAGCGTGTCCATGGACACATAATTAGTAGAAAACTAAGCTGACGATTATGGTCACTCTAAGTATTTTTTTGGTATGGCAACGATATGTTATTACTGTTAACGTATCAAATTACACTACGAATTACCAACCGTCAATATTGTGTGCAAAATAGTGTTTTTATGAGAGTCGCACGCACTGCGATTGCCAACCCGCATGCCCAGCGTGGAAATTATGGGCAAACCCTCCATGGCGACACAAAAAAGACCACGGCCCCCAGTTCCCGGCCGCCCTGCTATTCCTGATCACGGCGCCGGTCACGGTAACGGCAGGATAGGGGGTGCGAAGTATCCCCGGGTTACAAAAGGCCGCCATAAACAACTGACCCTGGCGACGTATAACGGACGCACGTTACGGCTAGACGAGCACCTGGCGCAACTCGAAGAGGAACTCGGGAGGATTAGGTGGCATTTCCTTAGGTTATGTGAAATCCGAAGAGAGGGGGAGGACACTGTTACCCTTAGATCGGGTCACCTCATGTACTTCCGAGATGGAGACCAGCTATCCCAAGGTGGCGTAGGATTCCTGGTAAATAAAGCCCTCTGTGACAACGTTGTGGAAGTGTCGAGTGTGTCAAGCAGGGTTGCATACCTTGTAATTAAACTAACCGATAGGTATTGCCTCAAGGTTGTACAGGTTTACGCACCGACCTCAACACACTCGGACGAAGAAGTGGAAGATATGTTTGGAGACATTTCCAAGGCCTTACACTTCACCACCAAGGCCCACTATAATGTTGTCATGGGGGACTTCAACGCTAAAGTGGGAGTACAGAATCGCGACGAATCGGCAGTAGGATCTTATGGTTTTGGCAGCAGGAATCATAGGGGGCAGATGCTTGTCAACTTCCTCGAGCGGGAGGGACTTTTCTTGATGAATTCGTTCTTCAAGAAACAACCCCAACGGAAGTGGACATGGCGGAGCCCCGATACTATGACAAAAAATGAGATCGACTTCATCATGACGGATAAGAAGCACATATTCTGAGACGTCTCAGTGATCAACAGGTTCAATACTGGCAGTGACCACCGACTTGTACGAGGCTCTCTGAATATCAACTTTAAGCTTGAACGCGTTCGCTTGATGAAGTCCAGGCTCCGTCCTAATCTGCTCCAAACCATCATGGGATCTGAAACGTTCCAGTCAAACCTCGAGAACCGATTCGCTGCCGTGGAAACCAGAAATGCTGTTGACGTTGACCAGGCTCTCGAAAACGTGTCTGAAATCCTCAGGAAAGAAGGTTGGAGATTTTGTGAAGTTCAGCGTAGGTTCAGGTAGGTTCAGGCAGGAAGTCAAAGTTTTCGGAAGAAACGCTCAGGCTTATGAAGAGACGGCGCGAAGACCCACCTGTCACTTCGTCTGACCAACGGGCCCTCAACAAGAAGATTGGCAAAATGGTGCGATATGACCTCCGATGCTCCAATACACGCTCGATTAAACGAGTAATTGAGCAGAATCGGGGGTCTAAAGTGTTTGTCCAGTCTCTTGGCCTACCAAGCTCCTAAGCCACCTGACGAAGTTGACTACGGCCAGCGGAGCAGTCGTTGCTTCGAAGCCAGACGTCCTTTCGAAAATAAAAAACTTCTATGGCCAGCTATACGCCTCGTATGCATCTCAACCTGATCCCGAAAATGAGGAAACCAGAGCCACGTTGACCTGCCACTTTACCGAAGACTTGCCAGAAATCAGCCTAGGCGAAATTGAGTTGGCTCTTGGACAGCTTAAAAACGGAAAAGCCCCAGGTGAAGACGGTGTTACATCTCAGCTCCTGAAAGCAGGCGGTAAACCTGTGTTAAAGGAGCTCCAATACATCTTTAACACCGTTCTCTTTGATGGGAGAACTCCGGAGGCGTGGAGTAGGAGTGTCGTCGTGTTATTCTTCAAAAAAGGAGACAAAACCCTTCTGAAGAACTACTGACCCATTTCGCTCCTGAGCCACGTCTACAAGCTGTTTTCAAGAGTCATCACAAACCGCCTTGCGCGAAGACTCGACGAACTTCAGCCCCCGGAGCAGGCCGGGTTTCGAGGAGGATACGGCACCATAGACCACATTTTGACAGTGCGGCAGATTATACAAAGGCCGAAGAGTATAATCGGCCCCTGTGCCTTGCATTTGTGGACTATGAGAAGGCATTTGACTCTATCAAGACCTGGGCTGTTCTTAAATCCCTGCAACGATGCCTAGTCGATTGGCGATATATCCAAGTGTTGAGGTGTCTCTACAATGCCGCCACCATGGCCGTCCAAGTACAGAACCAGCAGACAAAACATATCCACTTACATCGAGGTGTGAGACAGGGGTATGTGATATCCCCAAAACTACTCACAAATGCCTTAGAGGATATGTTTATATTATATCAACATCAACGGCGAATACATCTCACACTCGCGATTTGCAGACGACATCGTCATCATGGCCGAAACGTTACAGGAGCTACAACACATGCTGAACGGCCTAGCTGATTCTTCTCGACGCATCGGTCTGCGGATGAACTTGGACAAAACCAAGGTTATGTTCAACGAACGTGTCGTCCCGGAACCAATTGCAATACAAGGCAGTGCTCTCGAAGTTGTTAAAGAATACGTATATCTTGGGCATATTTTACAGATGGGTAGAAACAACTTCGAGAAAGAGGCCAACAGAAGGATACAGCTGGGCTGGGCTGCATATGGGAAACTACGTCGGGTCTTTACGTCGCCAATTCCGCAATGTCTAAAGACGAAAGTCTTCAATCAGTGCGTCCTACCCGTCATGACATACGGAGCCGAAACGTGGACACTGACGGTAGGGCTGGTTCACAAGTTTAAAGTCGCTCAGCGGGCTATGGAAAGGGCTATGCTCGGTGTTTCTCTGAGGGATTGGATTCGAAACGAGGTGATCCGGCAGTGAACCAAGGTAATCGACATAGCCCACCGGATTAGCAAGCTGAAGTGGCAGTGGGCCGGCCATATCAGTCAAAGAACCGATGACCGTTGGGGTAGACGAGTTCTGGAGGTGAGACAGCGTATTGGCAAACGTAGCGTAGGACGCCCTCAGACAAGGTGGAGCGACGATCTTCGCAAGGTGGCTGGCAAGAGCTGGATGAGAGTGGCCGCGGATCGTGCTCAGTGGCGTGTTTTTGGAGAGGCCTATGTCCAGCAGTGGACGAGTATAGGCTGATGATGATGATGAGAGTCCAATTTTGAAGTTAGGGAAAAAATGGAAGGAAGTAAAGAGTAAGTATTTTTTCATATAAATTAGTATCCCAACTAAATGCTTTTTGCATAGACTTGTGATCAATAATGTTATCTTACGTTTACAAATATAACCTGAGTCAATTTTATTACTAATTTGTCTATGTGTCCAAATGGACACGCTAAGCAATTGCATGAACTAACAACGCTTTGCTTTGTTTTGTCACCAGGTACGTAGATTATTGAATATTCATAAACCAAAGGACTTTGAACGAAATTTTAAATGCTTTAGAAGAAAGCGAAGATGATGAAGAATGCAGACCAGTGCTTGATTCAATTTTATCGCTCTTCCAGAGCCCTCAGTTTTGACTGATGAAGATTCTGGAGATGAGGATGCTGGTGGCCGGATCGATAATTTGAGTTCCAGGCAGTTGTTGGCAGAGGCTGAAGTTCGTTACCTAAACGCAGTTTTGAATACTGAACCAAACTTTGACGACCTTGTTGGTAAAAAAAGAGAACCTGGATTCGTGGGGACTTGGAACCTTTTGTAGGACCATTTCCAGAGCAAGAGGTAACTGCTTTAAATTTTTTGTCTACAATCGAATTATTTGAGCTTATGATAGATGACGGTATCGTTGATATGTTGGTTTTTCAATCCAACAATTATGCATTGTGGAAAAACTGTCCAAATCCTAAGATTACACCAGATGAGATAAGATATTTTCTCGCAATTCTGATTCTAAGTGGATACAATTCTGTTGCAAACAAACGTTTATATTGGTCTTCTCAAACAGACACCAGGAATGATCTAGTATACAACGCCATGCGGCGTTATAGGTTTGAAGAAATAATGCGGTACCTTCACTGTGTTGACAATGATAGTACAAATGATACGGACAAAATGTGAAAGCTGAGACCTTTGATAAATAAAATAAAAGAGAAGTTTTTGAGATATTATATACCAGAACAAAATATTTCATATGATGAGTCTATGGTATTATGGGAAGCATTCCTGCAAACAATTTATTAGATGAAAGCCTATTAGGTTTGGCTATAAACTGTGGAGCTTATGTACCCCAGATGGTTATCTCATTAATGTTGATATTTATTACGGTAAGAATGTCAACAGTAACCCCTAATATGAAAAGCATTTCGGTAAAGCTGCAGCACCATTACTTACATTGATTGATGAATTTGAAGAAAGTAAGAAGAAATTGCCTTATCATTTATATTTTGATAATTTATTCACAAGTCTGAACTTGCTCAATTACCTTCGAAATCAAGGCTATGGTGCAACAGGTACGGTGCGTGAAAATCGCTTACAAAAGTGTCCGAAACTCACCTCAAACAAGCTAATGAAAAAAAAAGAACGAGGGTATTTCGAGTCTGCAATTAGCAAAGAAGATGGCGTACTTGTAGTAAAATGGATGGACAATTTGATAAAATCTATCGCTTCCAATAATCAAGGTGTTCAACCTTTATCTTCTGTGAAGCGCTATTCTCAAAAAGATAAAACGAATGTACAGGTCCCACGTCCACATCTTTTTGGAGAATACAATCGTTTTATGGGGGGTGTAGATAGAATGGACGAAAACATCAATATGTATCGCATTCATATAAGGAGTAAAAAATGGTACTGGGCCCTGTTTAGTTTGATGTTAGATGCTTGTATTCATAACGCTTGGCAATTACAAAGAAAAGCAGGGACTAAAATTCCGCAGCTTAATTTTAGGAGAGAAATAGTATTGCATTATCTAAATAAACACAACACGATTCCCAAAGGACCAGGAAGATCTAGTACGTCTGGTTCTGACTTAGCAAACACATCTCGATTTAATAAAATGGAACATTATGTTTCTAAAATCGAAAAAAAAAGACGATGTGTAGGTCCGTACTGCAAAAAAAAGTCATCGGCGGTCCGAACAGCTTGCTGTAAATGCAATGTTGGTATATGTGTGGAGTGTTTCAGAGACTACCATCAAAAATAATAGTAATTAGTTACATTAAACTTTTCATTTCATTTGTCATGAGTAACGCTTAGAGTGTCCACTTGGACACGTTCGTTCTTCTTTCTAATAAAATCTTTAAAAAAAAATTATACATGTTTTACTGTTTATTGACTTTATTTCAACTAACTTATATCGAAATATTTCAAAAATACACCACAAAATGAAACCGGGTGTTGGCGACGGCTCATGTTTTCAATTTATACTTAAATACCTTTTAGGTTTGTGAAGGTATTATCTATAATTAATTAATAACGCCTGTTATACTACCTACATTATTGAATATTGTTAAAGAACGCGGTGCGCCGCTAGCTCGCAAGTCTGTCTGTAAGCATCTCTGAGCACAACCGCACGTTGCCTGCGACTTATGTAAACACGCGCTTTCCCAAAATAAACGTTAAAGTGAGTGAACGTATTTCAATCAGCTTCCTGTAGGCTTCAGCTGGTCATTCGAGTCGGATTCTGATGTTCCTCACGCCACCGTCGAAGATGGTAAACACGCGTAGCACTACCCGCCGCCGTGAAAAAGAAAACCCTATTGAAGAAAAAGTCGCTTGTGAGCTGGCAGCGGGTCCATCCAGCAGCATCAAGGCAGAATCATGTCCGCCTCCGAGAGCCGCGTCATGCGTTTCCAAGAGGTCGAGTGCCTCTCTCGCGGCACGGCGGAAGAGTTTGTTGCTGGAAGCTGAAAAAATGAAAGCAGAAATCAAGATGCAACTTATAGATAAGCAGCTAGAAGCAGACCTAGCTAACCTAGAAGAGGAAATATACAGTTCACATGATGGAAGTGTAGCTAACGCACGCCGTGCAGTCGAGAATTGGATGGAGAAAAGTCAGCTGGAATTGGATAAGCAGGAAGCCCCCGACCAGGGACCTGAAACGGGCTTACTGCACCCGCCGGAAAACACTGCCGGCACTATGGATGGCACAATTCAGATGCTGGCTGCTGCAGTTAAAAACTTGAGTGCTGCTCCTACCAGCAATAGTTCGGATTCAAAATTGCTTAGCCGCATTTGTACGCCTAAAGAATTACCAGAGTTTGCGGGCGACCCATTGGACTGGCTTCAATTTAGGCAAGCATTTGAGGAGTCGACAGCGTTGTGCAACTTCAGTCCAAATGAAAATTTATGGAGGTTAAGAAAATGTTTGCGCGGTCAAGCTAAAGAAGCGGTCTCAGCTTTGTTGATCAGTGCCACTACACCGGAACGTATAATGTCAACATTGCAGCTTCGTTTTGGCGATCCCGACTACATTTTGTCCCGTTTGATACAAGATCTAAAGAAACTCCAATCTGTATCGCAAGATTATTCAAAGGATATAGTGTCATTCTCCGTTAAAGTGCAGAATTTTGTGGAGGCTGTGCGTGCCGTCGGCAGAGAAGAATATATTCAAGGTATGAGTACGGTATCTACAATACTATCTAAATTACCGACAGTACTTATTTCAAAGTGGTCAGATTACAGCTTCCCACTAATTCAAGCCAAAACTAATAAATCACGATTAGAGATTTTGTCTGATTTTTTGAACGCCGAGGCCGTTAAAATATCTACAACTGCAAATATTTACACTCTAAACGCACGCACAGAAACCTATAGACAGAAGCCAAATGATAACAGTAACACTCGATCGCATACGGTTTTGTTACAATCTGAGAAACAATGCCATGAAACTCAGTGCCAGTACTGTCGGGCATCGAAACATAAACTCACTGATTGCAAAAAGTTCAAGAAGTCATTGTGTAAAGCGAGATGGCAACACGTTAAACGCTACGGCATTTGTTTTAAATGTTTGGAGGAGAAACACCTGCGAGACACATGTTCGGCGCCGGCCTGCAGTAAGGATAACTGTGGTCGCGCGCATCACAACTTGCTTCATTATCCAAACAAAAACAACACCGAGGATGCACCACAGGAACGCGATGAACTGCAAGCTGTGCTAACTACAACCGAGTCAGTCACTCACGTTAACTCGATTATGTGCAAAGTTTTATTAAAAGTGATACTGTGATGTATTTGAAATCACGGTATAAGTTTACCTAATCTGTGGCAAGCACGGTATACTTGACCTGTGGCTGGAGACGCGACCCCCCGCTGAGATTGTCACCGCGTAAGTAATAAACGAGCTGCTTAAGTTGATAATTGGTTGTTTCATTTATGCACCCCAATTATACTTCATTGGCGACGAGGATATACTTTACGAACCGAAAACTAATTAAAGAAGATGACAAGTTATATTGGGAACTTAACTACGTTTGATTACAAATTACAAGAATGGCAATTTTTTTACGGCCGATTATCGCAATATATAAAGCTGAACAAAATTGAAGAATGTGATAAATGTGCGTTGTTATTGACCCATTTGTCGGATGATTCCTATCGATTGGCAAGAAATTTGGCTCATCCGAAAGAACTTGAAATAATAACTTACAAGCAGCTGGTGGAATTACTCAACAAACATTTTTCGCCGAAAAGGTCAACGTTCGCAGACAGGGCGAAATTTTACGCAGCAACGAGATTTGATTACGAAAGTATCGAAGAATGGGTAGTACGACTTCGAGGACTAGCCGTTTTATGTGACTTCGGCTCAGAGTTGGACATCGTGCTACGAGACAGATTCGTACTAGGTTTGAATGCGGGACCGGAACGAGATCGCTTGTTCGAGCAAGATGCAAAAAAGTTGACATTGGCAACGGCTGTGGAAATAGCGGCACAGGCGGCGTGCGCGCGACAGGCGCGGAGCAGCTTTGCCGAGCAGGCAGCGGCGACGTCCGGCGCCGGTGGCGCTGGCGTGGCGAAGGAAGAACCCTTGTACCTGGTGCGGCAGGGCGGCGGCGGCTCCGGCAGCGGCGGTGCCGGCGGCGGCGCGCGGCCTTCGCTCGACTTTGCTAAGCGATGCTCAGTATGCGGATTAAAAAATCACAATGCTGGTGCGTGTCGTTATAAAAACTACACGTGTCAATCTTGTGGAAAAAAGGGACATTTGAAGAAAGCATGTTTAAACAAGAATAAACAACTTTCTCAAGTGCACTGCTTGGAAGCCGATTCTTCCGAAGGCAATATGGATTGTAAGGAATGCTCCCTGTTCAATATGAGGTATGTAGATTTAAATCCTTTATGCTTAAATGTCAATGTTAACGGTATAGATTTATTAATGCAATTAGATTAAACGAATGTTAAACGAATTCTCGGATTTATGGAATGACGAATTAGGATGTTTTAACAAATTTGAAGTAGAACTCCATTTAAAAGACAATTCCATACCAAAATTTTTTAAATTAAGGTCGATTCCTTTTGCTTTGAAAGACAGAATATCTGATGAAATCGATAGGCTGGTAGGTTTAGGTATTTTAATACCAGTTACTTACTCAGAATATGCCACACCGATAGTCCCAGTTTTGAAGGCAAATGGCAAGGTAAAGATTGCAGGTGATTATAAATGCACTTTAAATAAGGATTTAAAAGTAGATAAGTACCCAATGCCTAGGATTGAGGAAGTATTTGCGAAGATAGGGGGAGGTGAACACTATTCAAAAATTGACTTAAGTAACGCCTATAATCAATTCGTTTTAACTGAGGCGTCTCAGGCTCTTACAACCATTAACACACCAAAAGGGCTATTTAAATATTCGCGATTAGTGTACGGCCTCGCCAACGCTCCAGCTATATTCCAAAGGGCACTAGAAACACTCTTAGCTGGAATAGAAGGCGTTACGTGTTGGTTTGATGATATCTGTTGTACAGGGCCTGATAGTGTTTCACACTTAAGCAGGCTTCGGGAGGTGCTAAGTAGATTGCAGGGCGCTGGATTAAGGTTAGAGAAAAGTAAGTGTGCACTTTTTTAAAGCAGCGTGACTTACTTAGGGTATGTTATTGACAAAAACGGCCTTCGAACGAGCCCAAGTAAGGTGGAAGCCATAATTAACTCTCCAGCTCCGAATAACGTATTAGAAGTGCAACGGTTCTTGGGAGTAGTTAATTACTATCGTAATTTTATCCCGAATGCGTCCACATTGCTAAGCCCGCTTAACGAATTACTGCGCAGCGACTCGCCGTGGCAGTGGGGCCCGCGGCAACAGAGCGCGTTCGAGCGCGTAAAGCGAGAGCTTGCCTCGGAGCGCGTGCTGGCGCACTTCGACGCGCGCCTTCCGCTAGTACTCAGCGTAGACGCGGGGCCCGCCGGGCTCGGCGCGGTGCTGGCGCACGGGCAGCTCGACACCGAGCGGCCGATCGCTTTTGCTTCTAGATCGCTAACGGCGAGCGAACGCAACTATAGCCAGATACAGAAGGAGGCTACAGCTATAATGTTTGCAGTCACTCATTTTCACCAATTTTTATACGGTCGGGATACTCCTTTCATTTTAAAAACCGATCATAAGCCACTTTTATACATATTAATCGAAAACAAGGGTATTTCTATCACTACTGCGGCGCGATTACAGAGATATGCAATAATTCTCTCGGCGTATAATTATAAGGTCCAGTATATCTCCAGTAAAAATAATGAAGTAGCAGATTATTTTTCAAGGGCTCCTCTGCCTACAAAATGCATTAGTCATAATGACATTTTAAACCAGCAGTACACTTGTCGTTCATACTTAAACTTTTTAGATTCTCATTTAAAACCAGTTTTATTCAGCGACATTAAAAAGGCGTCGATTGACGACGTAACTCTTTCGACGGTAATGAAATATATGAAAATAGGTTGGCCTCGTAAAATTTCTTGTAAGTCGATTTTACCGTATTTTAAATGTAAAACGGACTTAGAAATTCATGACGGGTGTTTATTTCGAGGATATAAGATTGTAATACCGGGTATATTTCGAGATAAAATGTTAAAAGAGTTACACTTGACACATTTTGGGATAGTAAAAACCAAAAGTACAGCTCGAAGTAGAATGTGGTGGCCAAATATCGACGCGGATATTGAAAAATGCATTTCAAGTTGTTTGGTTTGTCAAGAAATGCGCAGCGCCCCCGCGCGCGCGCCTCCGTCCCCCTGGCCGAGGCCCCCGCGCGCCTGGTACAGGCTGCACATTGACTACATGACTATTCGTCAACAGGATTATTTGGTAGTAATAGATGCCTTTAGTAAATGGTTAGAATGCATACATATGAAATCAGGTACGTCTACAAAGGCTTTAATTAGCAATTTAAAATATTTATTCTCCCGATACGGTATTCCTAATGTTATTGTTTCTGACAATGATGTCAAAATCTGTTCATCTGAATTTATAATATTTTGTAAGAATAATAATATTAAGTATATAACATCACCTATATACCATCCTTCCAGTAACGGTCTTGCGGAAAATTCGGTTAAAACATGTAAAAAGATGATAAAGTGTATTATGTCGAGTGATGGTCCTCAGGAGTTAAATGATAAATTATTAGAATACTTGTTTCAATATCGTAACACCTGTCATTGTACTACCGGTAAATCACCGGCACAACTTATGTTAGGCAGACCATTAAGATCAAAGTTGGACATGATCCTACCTAGTGACTATAATAATATGCCGAATGATGAAAATCCGATTAAAAATGTAGAGAAGAAGATCATAAGATCATTCGTGATAGGAGATAAAGTCTGGGCTAAATGGTTTATCGGTAGGAAAGGTGGATGGGAGCCGGGAATCATAAAAGGAGTATCAGGCAACAGAATGTATGACGTTTATTTTTATACTTATAGGGTTACGTGTAGGCGGCATTTAGATCAAATAATTGTAAATAAGAGCGAATGCAATGGTCCAGCCGAAACCGATTCTGAAAAAAATATGGATATTCCAATATCGGTACAAACAGACTCGAACTTAAATTCGGATTGGGGGGGACAGCCGCTTGTAACTGCAGACAGCGCGGCGCCTGCGCCGTCTCCACCCCCGCATGCAAATGCGGAGCCAGTGCTGGTTGAGGCGGGGGAGGGAGCGTCGTCGGAAGCTACCGTAGCTACCGCAACTGCAGACGCGGATAGCGTAATTAGTGAGATTCCAGTCAGAGATCGCTCTAAACGCTCTAGAAGTAAGGTCGATTATAAGCAGTTTTTTTAATGTATCTATATTATTAATAATGATGTTTGCTTTGTGCAGGTTTCCTAATTAAGTTTAAAATAATGGTGGAGGGAGATGTGATGTATTTGAAAGCACGGTATAAGTTTACCTAATCTGTGGCAAGCACGGTATACTTGACCTGTGGCTGGAGACGCGACCCCCCGCTGAGATTGTCACCGCGTAAGTAATAAACGAGCTGCTTAAGTTGATAATTGGTTGTTTCATTTATGCACCCCAATTATACTTCAGATACCAATACGTGTGCATACAAACAACGGCGGTTATATCAATACTAGTGATGCGTTACTTGATGACGGTTCAACTGTGACGATGATAAGCGCCGAGCTCGCCGATCGGGCCGGTCTGCACGGGCGCCGTGAGACTATGCGTGTGTGCGGTCCGTGGAATCAAAACGAACTCATCTACGATACGACTGTGTTGAACTTGCGACTGTCTGGTATGGACAATAAGGTGCATAATGTTAAAGTGCGTAGTGTTAAAGAGTTAAACTTGCCAATACAAAAGTTGTCCATTGTAAATTGTGATGCGTATGGTCATTTACAAAATATTAAAGATAAATTGTGTAGTGTCGATTCAAAACCCGAGATCTTGATTGGGCAAGATAACTGTAATTTGTTGTTGCCTCTCAGTGTAGTGGTAGGTAAATCACATGAGCCGTCGGCTACGCTCATCCCCTTGGGTTGTATTCACGGAAGTGTAAACATACCGCGAGGGGCGCGTGGCGCGGTCTGCGCTGGCGCACCGCGGGACGTCGGTGCTGTCCTGCATGTTTCTGAGCTGCGTTCTGAGGACCGGGAGCTGCGAGTGCTGCACGAGGAGGTACGTCGTGGCTTCACGCTGGAGGCAATGGGAGTTGAAGGTAAGCCTAGAGTTAATGTAGATGATGCTCGCGCCGTCGAGCAGCTCGAGCGGACCGTCCAGCTGATTGACGGCAGATGGCACGTCGGCTTGCCCTGGAGGGATTCAAATTGTACCATGCCCGATACGTATCCTAGTGCTCTGAAAAGGTTAAAGGGAGTAGAACGGAAAAGAAAAAATGATCCAAAATACGGTAAAAGGTATGCAGATAGGATAGATCATTTGTTAGACAATGATTTTGCCAGGGAGCTGAAGGACCCACAACGCACACATAGGACGTGGTACCTGCCACATTTCGGGGTCAACAACCCGAACAAAAGCAAAATGCGTTTGGTGTTTGACGCCGCTAATGAAGTTGAAGGGTTTTGTCTAAACGATTATTTATTAAAGGGTCCGGACTTACTTACCTCGCTATTCGGAATAATGCTCCGATTCAGGGAGAATCAGGTGGCAGTCACAGGGGACATCCAGGATATGTTCTTAAGAATTAAGATTTTATATGCATGATCAAAACGCCTTTAGGTTCCTATGGAGAGACAACCCCATGGATCCTGTACGTACTTACGCTATGACGTCACTTATATTTGGTGCAAACTGTTCGCCGTTCGTAGCGCAGTTTGTGAAAAATAAAAATGCATTGCGATACGAATCCTTGATGCCGGCGGCAGTTGATGCTATCATAAATTCACATTACGCGGATGATTACATACAAAGTCTACCAGATGAGAAGACAGCGATCGAGATGGTAAGGAATATTTCTCATATTCACAAAAAGGGCGGTTTTCACATGCGAAATTGGACTAGTAATAGCGTAGCAGTACTAAGCTCCGTGCCAAACTTTAGGGACTGAGGCCGTAAAGTTTAAAATGGATCAACACTGTAGCGGCGAGCGCACACTTGGGCTCATTTGGTACCCAAGTACGGACGAGTTGGCATTCGATGTCTCCTTCAAGCGCATTCCCGAAAGTATCCTGCAAGGTAAACAAAGACCTACCAAAAGAATTATGCTTCGCGTAGTAATGTCAATATTTGACGTGCATGGATTTCTTTCACCCTTTACAATCCAGGGTAAAATAATGCTGCAGGACACTTGGCGATTAAAAATAGGCTGGGACGACGCCATTTCTCAAGATTTGTATATTAAGTGGCTCAAATGGATTAAGTTACTCAAGTTAATTGATAAGATTCGTGTACCAAGGTGTTATCAGTTTGTAAATATAGGTGCAAGCGAGACGAAAGACGAGCCGGTCTCCGGCGCCGTAGCATTCCCCACCTCTGCAGCGACTACGAGTGCAGCTACGGAGACGCCTGCGCGAGCGGCCGTCTACGACACGATGTGTTACGACACGGGAGCCGTCTATAACACACAATGTTATAGAAACCTACAATTGCATGTGTTTAGTGACGCTGGGCAACAAGCACTGTCTGCGGTTGCATATTGGCGTTGGATTTCAAATGATAATAAAATATGCGTTGCTTTAATTGCAAGTAAATGCCGAGTCGCACCGGTTAAACCAGTGACAATGCCGCGTCTAGAACTACAAGCCGCGTTGCTGGCAGCGAGGCTTGCTCACACTATTGTTAGGGAACATAAGATAACGCCCGAGCGACGATTTTTTTGGTGTGATTCTACCACCGTGTTGCACTGGTTACGTAACAACACGCGCACATATAAAACGTTTGAAGCAAACCGACTCGGGGAGATTGATGAGCTCACGAGTGTATCGGAGTGGAGGTACGTGCCTACGAAACTAAACATCGCGGATATAGCAACACGAGACGTTTTTAATTATGATTGCTTCTTAAGTGAGTGGTTTCGTGGACTTCAGTTCTTGTACGACGATGCTGCATGCTGGCCGCACGATGTCATAGAACCTGAAAATGATGATATGGTTAGTTTGGTTACTGATTACATAGGGCTGGTGCATGACAGCTCTGACTTACCCGTTCCCGACTGCACGATGTTCTCCTGCTGGCTCCGGCTGTTGAGATCTGCTGCTGCTGTCCTGAAATTCATAAATAAATGTAGGAAACTTACCGACATCGATGACCGTACGATGATGAATAGAGCAGAGTGCCTGCTACTAAGAAAGGCGCAAGCGGATTCGTTTGGCACTGAAGTAGGTCTGATTAAAAATGGTAAGTGCATACCGCGGCATAGTAGACTACGCAATTTGTCACCATATTTAGACGAGCTTGGGCTTCTACGTGTGGGCGGTCGTATCGATGCTGTTTCTGATGTTGCGTTAGAAACTAAAAGGCCTTACATCCTCGATGGACGGCATCCGACTGCTAAACTTTTAGTCAGACATTACCACGTGAAGGCTGCACATGGAAACCAAGAGGCGGTTGTAAACCACCTAAAGCAGCGATACTGGGTGATTAGAATTCGGCCCACTGTGAAAGACGTCGCGTCAAAATGTTTCTTTTGCAGGTTGAGGCGGGCTAAGCCTTCCATACCTAGAATGGGGGATTTACCAGAGGCTCGTATGGCTCATCATCAACGACCATTTACGTTTTGTGGCATCGATCTTTTTGGTCCAACGGAAGTCGTGGTGGGCAGGCGAAGAGAGATGCGTTATGGCGTTTTATTTACACGTCTCACAGTTCGTGCGATCCATCTTGAAATGGTGCATTCTCTCACTACCGATTCTCTGATTATGGCGCTCCGTCGTATGTCTTGTCGACGAGGTTGGCCCAGGTGTATATACTCAGACAATGGGACCAACTTGCGAGGCGCTGACGTAGAACTCCGTAAGGCTGTCCAAGAACTGGATGATGAAGCTCTAAAAGCGGAAGCATTGAACAACGGTGCCCAGTGGACCTTCATCCCCCCAGGAAGCCCCCACTGGGGTGGGGCGTGGGAGCGTTTAATTCGCAGCGTTAAGACTTCTCTTAGTGTAGTACTAAAGGAACGAGCCCCTAAAGACGAGGTCTTAAGAACCCTTTTGTTAGAAGTGGAGAATATAGTCAATGGCCGACCATTAACCCATGTGTCAGTAGAACCAGGTAGTCTCGAGTCATTGACTCCCAATCATTTTCTTATAGGGTCGTCCACCAACTTACCAGCCGCGGGACCGTTTGATGACTCAGACTTGTATCTTAGAAAACAGTGGCGACAAACGCAGAGGTTGGCAGACATGTATTGGCAACGATGGGTCAAAGAGTACTTGCCGACGTTAATCCCCAGGTCCAAGTGGCAGCAGGAACAAAGGCCCTTGAAAGAAGGTGATTTAGTTTTTATTGCAGATCCCGATTCGCCCAGAAACGTGTGGCCTCGGGGCATAATAAGTAAGGTATTTCCAGGTAAGGACGGTCGGGTACGTGTCGTGGAGGTGCGGACGTCCAGCGGAGTGCGGCGCAGATCCGCGGCGCGTGTCGCTCCTGTGCCCTTAAGTTTAGAGTGCTGAGTCAGCACTGGGGTGGGGAGTGTTGGCGACGGCTCATGTTTTAAATTTATACTTAAATACTTTTTAGGTTTGTGAAGGTATTATCTATAATTAATTAATAACGCCTGTTATACTACCTACATTATTGAATATTGTTAAAGAACGCGGTGCGCCGCTAGCTCGCAAGTCTGTCTGTAAGCATCTCTGAGCACAACCGCACGTTGCCTGCGACTTATGTAAACACGCGCTTTCCCAAAATAAACGTTAAAGTGAGTGAACGTATTTCAATCAGCATCCTGTAGGCTTCACCGGGCATTGCTGGGTTAAATACTTTTTTTGCTATTTTTATATTTATTATATAAAAAAGCATTTAAGGATATTATATGACTGTTATCGATATATTTGTTTTACGGAGGAAATTAGGACAAAAAAGAAATATAGTCTTTATGTCCATATCACATATAAACCCATGTATGTGATTCAGATTCAAATTTGCCATACATGGCAAATTTAAATCTATGAGGTATGTATATTTTATAGGTTAAGGACTCCTGGTTAACCTCTATGAAAAATATTTTGGGGTTATTTCGAAATTTTTCTGTGGGGTAATCTCAAATAGTCCTTTAAAACTATAGCCAGAGCGACGTTACCATTTAAGAAATGATTTAAAAATGTCAATACATCGTTAAAACTATCAAACAATCAAATCGCTTTCCTAGTTACTGAGAAATCAAACGTGAGGTAATTTCGAAAAGGCAAAAAGGCGCGAAAAATCTCACGGCTCGGAAATATCAGCACAACACTCATACACCTGCAGCTAACGACCGAAGCGAACTTAAGTGAAGGAACGGGTGAACATGGCGTCTAAGAAAGTGTTGCCATAGCATCAAATTGCTGCCTGTTTGGTAGAAACCCACGATTATCGATATTTACCCGTTCACGAAGTTGCCAATACACCTTAACAAAACTACATTATGTAAAAAGTACACACACAAAATAAGTCTATATAACTTCTCATTTATCTAAAAACAAAATATAAAAAAGTGAGAAATGTTTCAATTTTGTGACTAATAAGTCCGGACTTTTATTGAAATGTCAGGACTTTTCAAATTTCTAAATGGTAACCCTAGGATTGCGTTTTGCTTGTTGTGTTGTCAGCAGCATCTCCTGACAACACAAGTTCCTACTCGAAGTAGGAACTTTTAGGAAGAAGTAGGAATTGTGGAGGTGGGGAAATGGAGCGAGATGGGCTTCCGGTACTCTCACTCACCGGACGAAACACAACAGCAACGAGTGCCATTGTTTCACGCCGATATTCCGTAAAAAGGTGGTATTATGCCGCCGCCGGCCCCATCGTGCTGTCGTGGCTCCACTAGTGATGGGAAATTCCCGAGAATATTCTTTCAGTGAGAACTTTGCTGTTAAGTTCTCGAGAATATTCTTTTGGACGAGAATTTAAGAAAATTT
This sequence comes from Scoparia ambigualis, assembly GCA_963921215.1. Lineage (NCBI taxonomy): Eukaryota > Metazoa > Arthropoda > Insecta > Lepidoptera > Crambidae > Scoparia > Scoparia ambigualis. The sequence goes on from OY992509.1 coordinate 19,431,505, forward strand.
ATAAATTTGATGACTATCTCAATAATCTGAATAAATTAATAGAACTACGATTGTACTTCTGCTTTATTTATAAATATTTCATACAGAAAATTTAAATTATTGTCTTTCCTGAGGTTTAATTTTTCTAAGCGAGAATATTCTCGAGAATATTTCGAAGAAAATTCTCGTAAGTTCTTTTTAAATTTCCTGCAATGTTTAATAATTCATTTTGGCGATAAAGTTGAGTTATTCTGAGCAAGATGGCGCTAGCTATCACGTTAACATCAAGTGCGCGTATAAATACATTTTAAAAATAGTAACTTTGTAGTAATAAACCCAAATCGCAATTCAATACACATAAAAAGACTCAATAGTACAGTGATATCGTTATCTACGAAAATTAACAACGTTAAGTGGACATAAACCGCTAGTAAGTAACTAAAGTTAAAAAGTTATTTATAAGTGCTAAATTGTGACTGTTGAAATCAAAAGTCATTCATCTCCATGCTACTGACTCAAATAGTGATTATTGTAAACGAATCATACAGCAAAATTTGTTAAATTTTAAATTATCAAAAAACATTTTCGGTTGCATTCATCGTGACTCATACTTATCGTGACATTCATAATATTGTAAGGAAACTAGTGACATCTGATGAGCTACGAGATATAATAATAAGCACATCAACGCCATCTATTAAAATATCTGAGCACTGAGCAGACGACGGAATCAGACTCTTATATTTGTCAGCAAAATTATTGAGCCCTTGGTGCATTGGCTTAACGCCTACATACATACCAGAGAACCGGAGATCGATCCCGTGAGGAATCTTATCTTTTTGTGTATCTACAAAGTTTTCTATAAGTATTAAAATTAAAATGAAGCAAATTAAGAACAAATGTCTCTCCATAACTTGTTCATCATGCAAAAAAAACTTTAAACTTCAAGATACAGAAGTGTCTGAGAAAAGATATTTCTTAATGACAAGCGACAACAAAAAATCATGGAAGTGTATGAACTGTTCAAATTTACTACCGATACCTTCTTCGAGTAAGGAGAACATCACGAAACGAAAACCGCGGTCCAAATCTATTAGTCCCCTTCGAGATACATCAGTTCTCGAAAAAAGCAGTTACAGCTCCCTAACTTTAGATGGTTCTATGAAAAGCGCGCCAAATAAATCTATGGATGATAGTCAAATATTAGAAATGAAAGAACAAATTCGTTTATTGCAAGAGGAGCTCGCTGCAGCGCATAATGAAATTGAAACTTTGCTACTGGAAAATTCGAAATTAAAAAAACAAACTGTAATTAACAATACCACTATGAAAGCCTTTAAAGAAATTAATAGTCCAATAAGAAAACTAACTAGGAAAGCAAAATCAAAAAACAAAAACAATCTATCGCCGATTCCCCCTTCAATTACGGCTATAGATACAAATGAAAGACCACAAAGCACACCAAAACGTAGTAAAGCCATTGTGAAAAATCAAATTTCAACGAAGATAGCTGAGCCTGAAGACCTAGGTTTAAGTACTAGATTAAGTAAAGTTTATGATTCCGATTTACGTAGCGAGTCATTAAGTGAAAACTGTATTAAAAAGATAGGATATCAAAAAGTTATAATTTTTGGAGATGATGAAGGAAAGGGCACTTGTAAGCTTTTACAATCTCTTTTAGGAAGTCAGTTTAAGGTGTTTTCGTTATTGATGCCAGGTGCTAAAATCAATCAAATACTGTGTTCGTCCTTATCTTACTGTAAAAACTTAACCAAATCGGACTATGTGGTTATAATTGGAGGTTGTAACGATGTGAACCCTATGGAATTGCAGAGCCATTTGTATTATTACATGAATAAACTTGATAATACTAATGTTATTCTATCTCAAATAATTAGAAATGTGAACATGAATAGACATATACTATGTACTTCATACCGGTATTTATGTAATCAATTTGAGTGGGCTACTTTTGTTGGATATACGTATGGCCGACATTATAATGCTTACTCTAGACTCATGGACTTGTGTAGAAACATATTGAAGGCTATTTTAAATAGAGAATATGCCCGCAAATACAATGCATATCGTGAAGCAATAAGAGGAAATAATATCATTAAAAAAGCAAAGAAAACTCGCGATGATAAACTATCAGTAGGTACTCAGACTGAAAATAATGAGTTTTTTCTTGACTACGAATAACAACTTTAAAATTTTCCATCAAAATATAATGAGTTTAAAAAATAAATATAATGACTTAGAAATATATATTAGCACTATGGTTCCACAAATTGACATCTTATGTTTTACAGAAACTTTTATAAGGACATCCGACATAGATTGTATCAAAATAAAGAATTATCGTTTAGCATCTCACTATTCTAGAGGGCAAACTAGCAGAGGCGGTGCCTGTATTTTTGTTAAAAGCACTCTGGAGTTTAAGAATTTAGACTGGTTAAGTGATATAGCAGTTGACAAAGTGTTTGAATGCTGTGGTATAATATTGATTGACATTAGTCTCACGATAATTTGTATTTATAGGCCCCCAAACAGTGACATCAACATTTTCTTACAAAAGTTAGATCAAGTTCTATTCAAAACCCTACGCCAATCACGGAAAATTAACAAAAAAGTTGTACTAGTGGGAGACTTTAATATTAACATTCAAGAGCTCAGTAAGAACACTAGGTTATTTATCTCACTATTAACTAATTATAATATGAAATGTACAATAAATGAACCGACACGCATCACCTCAAAATCTAGTACTTGTATTGATAACATAATAACAAATATTAAAAAATATTATGTGAAAGTATTAAACAACGGTATATCGGACCACACTGGTCAAACTATATCATTTCCCTTTAAACCAAACTTTACATGCAAGTACTGGTACGAATACAAAAGACATATTGATAACAATTTGGACATATTTAATAAATATATTTCACAAATTAGTTTTACGAATGTTTATGAACAAAAAGATGCTAATGCAGCCTATGACGCATTTTTGGAAATTTTTAAATTAGTTTATGATCTCTGTTTCCCTTTGGAACGAGTTAAAATGACATCAAAACTAAAACCAAACTGGGTTACTAAAGGCATAAAGATTTCCAGTCGAAATAAACATCGGCTACACAAAAAACTGCAATTAAGCAGAAACGATCAAAATATTGTTGAATATAAAAGATACAAAACAAAGTTAAAACGCATCATTACTTGTTCCAAGAGACAAACTAATTTAAAATAATTTAAAATATATTAAAAAAAGCACAAACAAAGCTAAAGCCACTTGGGGTCTCATAAGATTACACACATCACAGAAAAGAATGTTAAAGGAATCAATTCAATGTCTAAAAAATAATAACAACGAAATTACAACACCACAAGAAATTGTAAATTTTTTTAAATAGTCATTTTATATCACAAAACGTCAATAACTACAATCCGAATTCGAACCAACGTGAATATCTGCTGAGTTGTGACCCTATTATAAGTAGTTTGTTTTTTGAGCCTACCGATAGGTGTGAAATTGTTAGTTGTGTCAAAGCGCTCAAAAATAAGAAGAGCAGTGGATATGATGATGTAACAATGCAAGTAGTCAAGTCCTGCATAGAAATTATTGCTACGCATTTAGTATTTATTATCAACATGATGTTAGAGACAGGCTGCTTTCCTGACAGTTTAAAAATTACAGTGATAAAACCACTTCATAAAAAAGGTCCTCGAAATTTAGCGGATAATTATAGGCCTATTGCTCTCCTTCCTGCCTTTTCAAAAATATTTGAAAAGATATTATACTCAAGAATACTGGATTTTCTTAATAAACATGAAGTACTACAAAATAACCAGTATGGGTTTAGGAAAAATTTGTCAACTACCATGGCAATATATCGTTTTCTTCAGGAAGTGTGGCAAGCAGTTGACAAGAAGAGACATTGTGCGGCTCTTTTTATAGACATGACGCGTGCTTTTGACTGTGTTGTACACCCTATTCTAATTACTCAACTTGAAAAAATTGGCATTCGTGGAATCGCATTAAAATTGATTGAATCATATCTTGATAATAGGCAGCAAAAGATAAACTTAACTTTTCTAAATAAGCACACAAAAACCCTTCAAAATGTTGAATCTGGACTTCAAACAATACTAATGGGAGTACCGCAGGGTAGTATTTTGGGTCCTCTATTGTTTTTGGTTTACATTAATCAGCTCCCTAAAGTAACGAAACGTCTTTGTGTAATGTTCGCAGATGATGCATCATTTCTGTTCATTAAAGATAAGGACATATGCTTTGAAGAATATAAATCTGACATAAAAATGACATTAAATAAATTAATATTATATCTCAAATCTCTAAATTTAACAGTTAACTTACAAAAAACAAATATACTGCAAATAAGAAACTACAAAAAGGAACAACTTAAACTTAACATAGAACACAATAATATTGTTATAAATGAAATCGAACGCACAGAATTTCTAGGTATAATCCTCGATACTCACCTAAATTGGAAATTTCATGTAGAAAAAGTAAATAATAAAATAAACAGTTACTGCTATGCGCTGTCTGTGCTGGTCGATGTTTCCTCTATAGAAGTGGCTTTAAATGCTTACTACGCAAATGTCTATTCATTGTTGTCTTATGGAATAATATTTTGGGGTAATTCAGTTAATGTGAATAGTACATTTTTACTTCAAAAACGTTGCATTAGATTAATTTTTAGCAAACAAAACGATGAAAGTGTTCGAAGTACATATAGAGAAAAGGGACTCTTAACATTGCCTAGCATATACATTTTGGAAATGTGCAAATTCGTGAGAAATCAAATGTCGTTGTTTCCAAAAATATCAAATTCAAGAATAAGACAAGCTCCTTTGAGACGCTTCGATGCTTTGCAATTACCGCGAATAAGTTCTATGATTTTTGAAAAGAGTACTTATGTGTCCGCTATACGTATTTACAATAAATTGCCTATTGAATTAAAGTGCCATGCCGATTATAAATTTACAAGAAGGTTGAAAGAGTGGCTAATTACTAAAGCATTTTATAATGTTAATGAATATTATGATATAAAAACTTAATTAATTAATTAGGCATGCATGAATATTATATTATTAATAATAATTAACAATGTACAATAATAAATAAATGAATTAAGTAATTAATAAATAATAATAATAATATGTATAAATATTAATGAAATGTGATTGGAATTGTTTAATTTAAAATTATTGAATCGTTGAATGTGTTATTCTATTGTATGCCCGTTAAGGGTAACTGTTCTTACTTTAATGCAATGTAACCTAGCAAACAAAAATGTAACAGTAATGCAATAAAGTTTTATTCTATTCTATTCTATTCTATTCTAAAATAGACACATCAGTATTTTCAAACAGAGCGTTTACGTCCTTTTGCGCCGTTTTGCTCAAGAACTGTACTTTTTAAACCTCTTAATATCTGTTAACACTTACTTTACAAATATGTTAAATACTTATATCATTAGGCGATCTTGTAGTCGAAATTGTTTGTTGAAAACATTTTTAAATTTATAGATATTTTGGAATTTATAACAAGATAACTGAACAGAGGTTTTCATAATTTGACTTTCCGCGTCAACTTAAAAATGTGTTTAAATTACAAACAAATCTAATAACAACATTTTTATTTCAATTTGAAAGATTCTCAGCAAAATAGTTTGTTGAAAACATTTTTTGATTTTGGTTACTAACAAAAACTATAAAATTCCAAACATTGTGAATTTTTAAAGAAATTATAGGTGATAAAGTAATTGTTTTCTCTAATGTACTAAATATATTTTAGAAGATAAAAGTAGTAGGTAATTGGGGAGTTCTGCATCACGGCGCGAGCGAAGCGAGGCTACTCGTGTATGTAAACTCATTTTATCTCGCTAGTCAATATTTGAATGTTAAGCGTTTTATCGACTGGGTCGTGTTACCGACATACTATGCAGCAGTGTCGCCCGTGATTCATCGGCGCATACTTATAAGAGCCTTTGTTTTTTAATGTCTAACTAACTAATAATAATTAACGATGACAAATCTTATCATTTGAACAATCCCTGTAAATCGGCCTCCTGGTTTCTAAGATCGAGGGTCCTACTAGCTAGACGGTGACATGACTACGAAAAATTTTTTTCGGCTGTTTTCAATGTTTAAACTATGGCGTCCTCAGATCATAGAAACGATCTGAGATGGCGTCCGTAGAATGCGGGAAGAATGCGTCGGGATTATAGAGCACTAGCCTTTTATAATACAGACAACGCTCTGTAATCCCGACGGATGGACGATCCCGTCGATGGCCCACCCACTCAGCGATGTGGATAGCTCGATGCTATTACATAGCTGAGTGTATTGACTAAGAGGTATGTAACTAGAAGCCAAGCATTATTAATATATCCACCACAACTCTTACACAGAATGCGAACCCTATAACACGAAAGTAGTCTCACCACTGAGCCAACAAGAAGTTACAGGTAGTAATATTAATGGCTCGGGTCAAAAATATAATAAATAAATAAATTTCCTTACATTCACTTTCAATTACAAATTTGACGACCTCTTTGGTCGAGTGGTTTGAACGCCGGTTTTCATGTTGTCGCCATCTCTGAGGTCCCGGGTTCGATCCTCAGTCGGTCCAATTTAGAAATTATTGTTTTTCTAAATTGTCTCGGGGTCTGGGGTGTTTTCTATGTATAATAAGTATGTATTTAAGTATTTTAAGTATGTTTATCCGTTGTCTAGTAACCATTTAATAAGTTTCATACGAAGCTTCTCTTGGGGGGGCTAGATAATTAGTAAGTGTAGGAAAATTTATTTATTTATTTTATACATCCGCGAGGAGCTCAATGGCGCAGTGGTTAACGCGCCCGGTCTGCGATTGCTAAGGTTAAGCAACTTTCGCAAAGGTCGGTCATCGGGTGGTGGAAAAAATGCCAAATATTTATATATTATGATTTGAGGGGATAGGAGCGGGTCGGGGGGGAGTAGACCATTGCCTTATAAAATTTTCTTCTCAGTTTACAGCGACAGAGCGTCGCCGTTATAGTATACCATCCAAAAAAGGTAAGTAAAGGCGAATCACCACTTAAGCTCCCATAATAAAAACAAAACAAGTAAATGTATACCTTATGCTGTCTCACGATAGAGTTTATTATCTAAAGTTATTTTTTTATTCTGCTTCTCATTTAATATGTAAAGCAATAAAAAAACTATTGTGAGCGCGGCTCTAGATTTTAGGGATATAAAACAGCGAACTCCAGAGATTGTCTATCAGATTAATTGCAGCTCGCAATACAACTTATAACTTTTTACTTCACACCGCGAGTGCATCTACTACGTCACTTGAAAAAATCATGTAAGTGTATGTGTATTTCTTCTATAAATATAGAACTAAGTAAATAAATTTAAATATTTCATTTAATAAGGATTTTACTAATTTTAATTAAATAATTATTACAGGTCTGGCTTGTCGCTAAATCCGTTCTGGGAAGACGAGGTTGTGGACTCACTAGTAGAGGAGCCGCAGCCATCAACCTCGAAAAAGACAGTGAAAAAACCAGCGAGCAAACGGTCTGCAGCGAAAGAAAAAGCCAAAAAGCCAGCTCCACCGGTGGCAGAAGCACCGGCTGCGGCTGCAACACCATCGATCAAGGATTTGTTTGGCAGCTGCTCAGAGTCCGACGAGGACGACATCCAGCCATCGCAACTGCCTCCGCCAACGCCGCCATCGCCGGCAGTTAAAAGGAAACGGCCCGTTCCCGAAGCTCTTCATGTGTTAAGTCTTTCAATCATTACTTAATTTCTAGTCTTAATTTTACGATGATGCGGGGGGATCAGTATAAAAAATATAATGATATCTTAACAACTTTCAAGCTTTTTGTGTTTGCCTCGTTCTATTCGCTCGAGTGTGGTCGCCGTAAAGTGTGCGATGCTAACACTCAGCTCCTTGCACCACGTGACAAGCGATGAGCCCGAGCAAGACTGTTTTTATTAGGGTGTATTTTATTTAAGGTTTTGTAAATATTTTTTGATCAAAATATAACATGGTATAAAAAATATTGCATTCGATTCTATAACCGATTTTGAACAACAGTTTTCAGGTTTCGTATACTTATACTAAAAATAATGTTGTAAGTATATGTATCAATGCAATATGCGGCTAGATTAGTATTATATTTTTTATCATAGGCAGGATTCAAACATTTTGAGCACAGCTGTATGTGTAATTAAAAATATTTTTATTGGAAAATTATAAAACATAAATGAAATAATAACACTTTCATTTATACTATTTACATAACTCGCCAAGTACCTATATTCTTACTTCGCCTACTCAACATTAACTGCCTATTTAACGTTTATGCTTTATTGATTACAGAATGAATATAAGGCGCTTAAAGCCGTGCAAGCTGTGCGCCTTCGCAGCTTCCTAACCCAGCGCGGTGCTTCTGGATTCACGACCCAGCGCGATCCGGTGAAAACTGGAGAGTACTTCATCGAGTTACGCGTGTACAACACGCGTGAAGTGGAACGGCTGCCTGCGGACGAGCGTTGGAAGCGCTCCCTGGTCACGGTGAAGGTGGCTAGCGACACTAACACCCCGGTTTGGCGCGCAACATCGCGGCTAGTAGAAGCCGCCAAACAAGAGTTTTGTACAATACAACCAGTAATGTACCCTAATGTTGAACAGTTGTTTAACTAATTACTAAAATCATATTAAATAGGCTCTACTTGATTAAAACAGGGGGGCACAGATTTATTATACCTATCTAACTACAATACATTATAAATACTATACCTACCTACTAATGTGTTTATTTTTGTTGGACTACTCATTTTAAAATATAGAGCACCTATCTACACTAATTGCTGACTACTTTTATTATTATTATTATTGTGTATTATTTACAGCTAAGTATATCTTAATGGCATAAATGGCATAAATGGCATAAATGGTATAAACAACAAATTAATAATACAAATATACTGAGCAAATATATAAAGCATATCTACATTTTTCACAAAGAAAAAAACATATCAAACTAGAATTACAATTCGAATAACATACTGAGCAAAAATGCTTTTTTGTACAGATTGCAATATTTATATTTCTAATTACACTTCCCATAAAAAAAGTAACAAGCATAAATTAAACTGTCTCATCAGTTCAGAATATGAAAATGTTCAGATAGTAGCCAGTGCTTTTAAAAATAGAATTATGAGCTATAGAGTAAAATCAGCGAATGCTTACTTTACCCCAGAAAAGTTTTTAGGTAGTATATCCTCCACCGTATTAAATCTTATTAAGAAATCTCTTACTGAACACACCGCTGTTAAAATTAATCTAGAACTATTTATTACGTATATTTTGCCGAAAAATGAAGAAAAATCATTAACCCCTCAAACCCCAAGCGGTCGCATGAGACCGCACCTACAAAAACACACTTGACTTTGTAAGATAAAGATAAGATAAGATAAAATATTCTTTATTGTACACCAAATTAACAATAAAAGGACAAACACAAAGTAACATACAATTGGCGGCCTTATCGCTAAAAAGCAATTTCTTCCAGGCAACCGTGTTGGACTGGATAGAAAGTAAAATTTTAAGGGCAGTTATGGTGGTTCAATATAAATTAATTAGACATAGATAAACAAATAAAAAATAAATAATCATGCTTAAGCATATCAATAACATACATAGATAGTTACATAAATAAATACTTATAAAGTTTTCTATCTAAATATACTAAACTCATAAAGACGTTGACAGTGACAGATAGTGTTCTCTAACCAGTCGTTTAAAGCTGTCCAAGGATTGGGCACGCTTAATATCTGTAGGCAATGCATTCCACAGACGGGCAGCTAGAACGGTAAAAGACTTATCGTAAAATCTGGTGGAGTGCATAGGTATTTCCAACTTCAAGTTCTCCGATGATCTCAATACACGAGAATGCGTGTCATCAAGGAAGTTAAAGCGTTTCCTGAGATAAGGGGGGGAAAAGGGATTGAACAGAATACTGTAAAGCAGGGAGACGATATGTAATTGTACCGTGTTTTCATAGACTTACAGACTACTTTAGTATGAACAAGTTTGGTTATTTCGGTTCTGTGGTTCATCTTATGTATTGTTATCGCACAATATAGCATAGTCTATGCTCCATTCTGTCAAATTTGACGTTGACAGTTACTGTCAAAAAATTGTCAAAAAAATCCAAGAGTGAGTGGTTAAAATCGTTTAACACTTAGTATTGCAAAGTTTTTCAGAATACTGATATAATATCACTCTATAATGATTTTACAGAAAAACTTACGACAAAGTGTAGCGAATTCGAACAATCAGATTCTGGGTGGACAATTGATTCAGTTAATTATCTGGAAGTAAATATTAATAAGTACAGTCCATTGAGAGCGAGCTCCTACGTTAATTTGCCAGTTAAAATTCGCAATAATAAGTCATGTTTAAATATACAAAACAAAGATGAACATTGTTTCTTGTGGTGTATTGTAGCACATATGTATCCTGCAAAATATAATCCAAACCGAGTATCATCTTACCCGTCATATAAAAATATATTTAATATTTCAGGGATGGCTTTTCCACCGTCTCTTGAAGATATAAAATTATTTGAGAGAAATAATCCAAATATATCAGTAAATGTATATGGAATAGATCGAAATATTGATATTGTAGGACCTTTGTATAAAACTATCAAACGCAAGTGCGTTCATGTAAATTTATTACTTATTCAAGGAAGTACAAAAAATCACTTTTGTTTAATAAAAAACTTTGGAAAACTTGTGCATACACAGTTAACGAAACACAAATCCAAATTTTTTTTGTGTGATGAATGTTTTATATATTTTGAATCTGAATATAAACTCTGTTATCATGATTGCGCAAGAGTAAAAACTGTTTTACCTGAGCCAAACAGTAAATTGTATTTTTCTCATTTTGAGAGGACTCAAAGAATACCTATAGTAATATATGGGGATTTCGAAAGTTTACTAAGAGAATATTCAGATAAAAGTAAATCGGCTAATGTGGAAGATATACAGATACATGAGGCATCATGCTTTGCTTACTATATATGTTGTAAGTCTAAGCCAGAACTCAATGAATTAGTATCATATCGCGGTCCTGATTGCGCAAAAAAATTTGTGGAAACTATTTCAAAAGATGTGAAAAGATTATATAAATCAATCAAAATTAATAACAAAATGTTACCTCTAACGGATGAAGAAAAATCATCATTGGGTAATGCTACCATGTGTCATGTTTGCAAGATTACTTTTCATAAAGATGATAAAATTGTTGCAGACCATGATCATTTTACAGGCAGATACAGAGGCCCCTGTCATAATTCTTGTAATTTAAATGCAAAATCATGTCAGTTCATTCCTATAGTGTTCCATAACTTTTCTGGTTATGACTGTCATTTATTTATAACAGAATTAGCTAGTGTTTGTGGTCGGATAAATTTGATTCCAAAAACTAAAGAAAAGTATATTTCTGTTACAAAGTTCATACCCACTGAAGACTACAAAGATTCAATTCAGTTAAAATTTATTGACTCGTATAATTTTTTGAGTTCCGGTTTAGACAGCTTGACCAAAACATTACAGCCTGCAGATTTTGTAAATCTTAAAAAATATTACAGTGACTCTCGTTCTTTAGAGCTTATTCGTAAAAAAGGAGTATATTGCTATGACTATATAGACTCATGGAAACGCTATGAAGAGACTCTTATCCCGGATAAAAATAAATTCTATAACAAACTTACTTCTCAAGACATTTCAGACCAAGATTATGAACACGTGAAATCGGTTTGGAATGAGTTTAGCATTCAAAATTTGGGCGAATATACAGATTTATACATTAAGTGTGATGTGTTACTATTGTGTGACGTGTTTGAAAAATTCAGAAGTATGAGTTTATTTCATTACAATTTAGACCCTTGTTATTACGTTTCATCTCCATCTTTAAGCTGGGATGCTATGTTATTGTATACTAAAATTGAATTAGATTTAGTGTCAGATGTTGAAATGTACCAAATGTTAGAAAAAGGTATTAGAGGAGGCCTTGCTCAATGTTCGCTTAGACATGCAAAAGCAAATAATAAATATTTAACAGATTTCAATAAAACGTTACCAATATCATATTTGATCTATTTGGATTGTGTAAATCTGTATGGATTTGCTATGATGAAACATCTTCCAACAAGTAACTTCACATTTCTGAATGAAAAAGATATACTAAACTTTGATGTACTATCTATATCCGACAACAGCAGTCAAGGTTACATTCTTGAAGTGGATCTTATATATCCTCCTGAAATTCATAACGACCATTCAGATTTGCCATTTGCTCCAGAAAAGTATACACCGCCAGGTAAAAATAGTACTAAGCTCGTGGCCAATCTTCACAATAAATATAAATATGTCATTCATTACATTCACTTGAAACAGTGTTTAAAACATGGTTTAAAGATTATAAAGATTCATCGGATTTTATCATTTAAGCAAACAAAATTTCTCGAACCTTACATAAAATTAAACACAACTCTAAGACAAAATGCAAACTCAGATTTTGAGAAAGATTTCTTTAAAAAACAAAACAATTGCATTTTTGGAAAAACAATAGAAAATAAAAGAAAACAAGTTGATGTAAAGTTAGTACATATCTGGAAAGATATTTATAATAAAACCAATAAATTAAATGGTGCAGAAAAATACATTAGCGCCCCAAATTTTAAAAGTTTATCCGTCTTTACAGAAAACTTAGTTGCTATTCAATTACAAAAATCCAAAATTATTTTAGATAGACCAATATATATTGGCTTCACAGTTTTAGAACTCGCAAAAAGTCACTTATATCAATTTCACTACTCGATTATGAAAAAAAAATATGGTGATAATATTCACCTATGCTATACGGACACTGACAGTCTCTTGTATTTTATTAACACATACGATTTTTATGAAGACATGAAAAATAATCTTCAATATTTTGACACCAGCAATTTTGAAGACAATAATTCTTATAATATACCTAGAGTAAATATAAAAGTACCAGGATATTTCAAAGATGAAATGGGTGGTAAAGTTATATCTGAATTTGTAGGTTTACGAGCAAAATTATATTGCATAAAAACAGAAGAGTTATGTATAAAAAAAGCTAAGGGGGTGAAAAAGTCTTCTACAAAAAAATTTGATATGAAACAATTTAAACGGTGTTTGTATAAAAATGAGGAGCTGAGAGATGATATGTGTATAATAAAAGCAAAAAAACATAAACTCTATACCCAAAAACTAAATAAATTAGTTCTGAGTAAAACTGATGACAAAAGACAACTAATAGATAATAAAGTCTCAACGTTACCTTGGGGCCATATTAAAAATATTGTTTAAAAATGTTGAAGTGAATGTGGTACCTCTAAGTTTTGTTATTTTATATACTACTAGTTTCTTAGTTAAGGTAAATATTATGGGTTGTAATTTGTAACTATGTATAAATGATGAAGTTTATGATAAATAAATAGTAATGATGTTCTAAATGATTGTTTTTATTTAATTGCGAGCGTCAATCCTACTTGAAATACAACTACAGCTCTGATTTTTAATATTTAATTATAAGAAAAATAAAACAAAGAATTGTTATATAAAAATATATATTTTCTTTCTGATTCTTTACATAAAGTAAGTTATAATATCGGACTATCAATTATCTACTCACACTCGTACAGCGTTTTGCCAATTTTTTTTATGAGACTGTTTGTAGCATCTCTAATTTCATTAAAATGATTACCGTCTTCCACTATATATTGCACACTTACAGAAGGATTATCACTGTCACTAAAGTCATTGTCAGCTTCTTGGTCTTTTATTTCATATATATTAATTTTAACAAGATGACGAGTCGTTTGATTATATTTTCGACGAATAATATAAGTCGATAATGATTCAGTTGAAGATTTCCTCTTTTTAGACTTCTTCGGCTTCGAAAGTTGATCGTCTTTAGATTTGGAAGCTGTTTGCTGCTGCTCTCTAACTCGCTGCTCTTCAAGCCTATCTAAATAACCATCTACGTCTTGAGCGTAATAAAAAGGATTTGTGATAGGATTAGTGTTACGGCGAAAGGCGGTTCGCCGTAACAGCGGCGAAATAAGGCTTAGGCAGGAATAAGGGAAAATCTGGGGCTTACCTGGTTCGGGCTGGAGCTGGCTGGAGCTGAAGGTGGCTGGCGCTCTAGGCGCGGGCGGCGGGCTTGAGGGCGGCAACACACAACACAAGTCACTCCACTAGGCACTGATCGGAGGCGTTTAAGGATAGTTGAGCTGGTACCAAGCGCTCTTATTCACAAACACTGTAGTCGTGGTTGTTAACGGGCTGAATTCTTGCGCGCGCGACGCGTGGGTTCGTCTTGAACGCTCTAAGCACACTGCGTCGTTGCGCGGCGCCGGCGGACACTTCGTCGAGTATAATTGTCAACTCGCCGTGATTGGCCGATCACTCGTTGCCCAGTCGTTGCACCAATATGCATCTTAAATGACCGGCGCAGAGACGGTTATCCGTCGCGCTGTGGCGCGAACACTTATTTTAGATAAAGTTTCATGTTCTATTAATACGTATAAAAAATTAATAATTGCAAAAGCCGCAATTTCAAATTAAAATATCTAATAAAACACTTAGTAAATTTTGTAAAGTAATACGTTAATTATATTGATTTGTAAACAACTGAGGCTACTTTTTATATTACTTTTTATTTCTACTCAATGTTAAGGCTAGCAATGGAACATGACAAGGTATATAGAAGGGTCTCGTTTACAAATTATAGTGAGATTTTCATGACACCAATATACCTTGCCACGTATATTCAAGCTACACACATACGACATAAGTACATACGACAATCACTCACACATAAGTACAAAAAGCATACTATATTATTTTTTCGAGATTGAACCACACCTTACGTCTCGTATCAAAGCCAATATTGTTAAATAAGCGATACACTTTACTCTTTTATTAAACTCTCAATGACTACAATATGATTCGAATAATGTCAAGTATTTCCAACTCTATTTCGCGAAAGGATAATATTTTTATCAAAATTCAAGTATAAAGGCACTATTTAAGGCAAAATCCTGTAACATCAGCACAAAAATTCAAGTACACTTCGTTGAATAGTTAATAAAATATCACTGTAATGCAACCGATGATGAGAACGGTGACTCAATTGTTCGGGTAGTGATTGAGTCAATCTTTTTAATTTGTTAATGTTTCCTCTTTGCATGGTCACATTATTTGCCAGCATACGTGGGGTTTTTGAATGTCGAAGTCGCCTGCTTGTAAATCGGATTCTCGCCAGTGTCCCACTTGGCCATCATGCGTTCCTTCTCGAAGCGCGCGAACTCGCGGCGGTCGTGTATGGTGGTGACCATCTTCCACAGCATCAGCAGCGCCAGCCCCACCAGCAAAATGTTACGGCGAAAGGCGGTTCGCCGTAACAGCGGCGAAATAAGGCTTAGGCAGGAATAAGGGAAAATCTGGGGCTTACCTGGTTCGGGCTGGAGCTGGCTGGAGCTGAAGGTGGCTGGCGCTCTAGGCGCGGGCGGCGGGCTTGAGGGCGGCAACACACAACACAAGTCACTCCACTAGGCACTGATCGGAGGCGTTTAAGGATAGTTGAGCTGGTACCAAGCGCTCTTATTCACAAACACTGTAGTCGTGGTTGTTAACGGGCTGAATTCTTGCGCGCGCGACGCGTGGGTTCGTCTTGAACGCTCTAAGCACACTGCGTCGTTGCGCGGCGCCGGCGGACACTTCGTCGAGTATAATTGTCAACTCGCCGTGATTGGCCGATCACTCGTTGCCCAGTCGTTGCACCAATATGCATCTTAAATGACCGGCGCAGAGACGGTTATCCGTCGCGCTGTGGCGCGAACATCTTCCCGGGCCCCAGAGGGTAGGAGGGGGGGGGAAGGAATGGAAGTTAAAGGGGAACTACAGCCCCGATTCGTGCTGTGTTGAGTTAATGTCGAGTGGGTGTGTATATGATGAGCTGGGAGGAATGCACGTGTGTGACTGTATGAGTACAATTGTATGAGGGCTGAAAGCCTGTGTCACGAAGCACAGGGGGGGCAGGGGCGCGAAGCGCAAAGGGCCGCAGTCAACGCCGAGGCGTGGGGGCGCGGGGGCGCAGAAGCGCAGGGGGGGCATAAGCCCGGGGGGCCGCAGTCAACGCAAAGGCGTGGGGGCGCGGGGGCGCAGAAGCGCAGGGGGGGCATAAGCCCGGGGGGCCGCAGTCAACGCAAAGGCGTGGGGGCGCGGGGGGGCAGAGGGCGCGGGGGCGCATAAGCGCAAAGGGCCGCAGTCAACGCAGAGGCGTGGGGGCGCGGGGGCGCAGAAGCGCGGGGGGGGCATAAGCCCGGGGGGCCGCAGTCAACGCAAAGGCGTGGGGGCGCGGGGGCGCAGAAGCGCAGGGGGGGCATAAGCCCGGGGGGCCGCAGTCAACGCAAAGGCGTGGGGGCGCGGGGGGGCCGCAGTGACTGCATGCTAAGTAAGATCGTGCACTGAGCACAGCACCAAATAGGCACAAAAAACAACAACAAAAAAGGGGCTGTACACTGGGCCTACCATCATGCAGTCACTTGAATCGTGAACTGAGCACGATAGCATGCAGGCACAGAGGCACAGAAAAGCGCAATGCGCACTCTGGCGCAAAGAGCAAAGGCGCAATAAAAGCAAGTACAAAGCAGACTGCATGTGTGTATGTGCTGCAGGCTGATGTGTGGGTGCACATGTGTAGAAGTACTATGCTCTTGTGGTGAGCACGCACGAGATTGAGTCGATTGCCAAGGCAAGAATTAAAAGCAGAAAAAATATAAAATTAACACGACCATAAAAATTTCATTACAAAAAAAAACGGGAAAAACAACAATATCGTCGTCCAGACGCGGGTGTATTATACGTACCTAAAGTTATATGTGCAACCCAATTAGTAAGTAAAAATATAACACGAATCGAATACTGTTCTTGGAACACGTTCTTAATTTATTTTTGTGGGTAGGTTAATAATATTTCGCAATGCACTCTGCAACGTCCATCGTGCAGAAAGGGTCATGTAAGGCAATGAAATTAGGAATGTTACGCGATAAAATTTAAAATCAGAAATTAAAATTAAGCTACGTGATAACTACGAAATATGAGCAAATACTATTTTAACGGGTCGAATGACCAACATGTAATGAAATCGTTAATGGGCTGAAATAGTTATCCCATATACACATAATAGTGGACTGTATTAATAATGTGGGGCTGAATGTCTACGGTAACACAGGTACCTACTCCTGCGACCCCTCATGCGACCGCTGTGCATGCGAGGACGCATGCAGCGTTCTGTCGGCGGGTCGCTTTGCCGGAGTGTCCCGTAGCGCGGGCGGAAGCCACCGCGCCGCCGATTCCGGCTGGTAATGCTGTGTGGCATCGTCCGGTCGGTGAAGGGATGTGTGGTGATCTGCGATGCCACACACTCGGCATGCCTTCACCGACTTGCATTCGTCCGGGTAATGCGGTCCGAGGCAGCGGGGACAGCGCTCGCGCGACACCACAAAGTCCCACCGGCCCTGCGTCGGCTGGGCATTGTAGGTAGCGCACGCTATTAATCTATGCCCCCTAGTCTTACAGTAAGGGCAGTAAGGGCTGTTTGGGCTGGCGTGCATTGTGTGGGTGTTGTGTGCAGTTGTGTAGACGTGTATGGGTGGCGGCACGAGTCGAGGCAAAAAGTGAAATGTGTACGGTAGGGTTTAAAAACTAGTGGACTGTATGTATCCGGCTCGAAGGACCAAAATGTTACGGCGAAAGGCGGTTCGCCGTAACAGCGGCGAAATAAGGCTTAGGCAGGAATAAGGGAAAATCTGGGGCTTACCTGGTTCGGGCTGGAGCTGGCTGGAGCTGAAGGTGGCTGGCGCTCTAGGCGCGGGCGGCGGGCTTGAGGGCGGCAACACACAACACAAGTCACTCCACTAGGCACTGATCGGAGGCGTTTAAGGATAGTTGAGCTGGTACCAAGCGCTCTTATTCACAAACACTGTAGTCGTGGTTGTTAACGGGCTGAATTCTTGCGCGCGCGACGCGTGGGTTCGTCTTGAACGCTCTAAGCACACTGCGTCGTTGCGCGGCGCCGGCGGACACTTCGTCGAGTATAATTGTCAACTCGCCGTGATTGGCCGATCACTCGTTGCCCAGTCGTTGCACCAATATGCATCTTAAATGACCGGCGCAGAGACGGTTATCCGTCGCGCTGTGGCGCGAACAATTAGTATCATCGATCTCCACAAAGTTAGACATGATCTGAAACAAAACAAACATATTATGAGAGAAACAAATAATGTTATAGTAGAATATTAAAAAAAGTATTTATAAAAATAGGACTTACCAACGAGCTGATTTAAGAAGACTGTATATGCTTCAGCGGCTGCTCTTAGCAAAATGATTATTTTAACCTGACAATGTCTCAGGTAAGTTCATGTAAACAATTCATTTAAGGTCAAAACCTTAATTCCGATTAATCTTTTTAAAATACTGCTGATGCAGTTGAACTTAAATTACAGTAATTTGATACAGTTGGTACTGTTATAAAGAATATATATATATATATATATATACACATACATACATATACATATATACGTTGAATTCTAAATATATATATATATATATATATATATATATATATATATATATATATATATATATATATATATATATATATATATATATATATATACATACATATACATATATACGTTGAATTCTAGAGGCTACTAGTTAAAATATATAAAATTAGTAAGTATGTATATAAAGGTAGACGAAATTCAGTTATTGAACAGTCTTGAAATGAAATTCGTCAAGCAAACTCAAACATTGGAAAATAATATACAAGTAGAATGTAAGACGCAAAAAATAAAACATAGTACTCTTTTACCAAATGCAATTCGCTGCATAATATACGGTCCTTCTAACTGCGGTAAAACTAATCTCATTCTCAATTTGTTAATACATAAAAATGGTCTTAAGTTTAAACATGTTTATGTATACTCAAAGACCACTTTTCAACCAAAATATCGTTTTCTGCATCAAATTATGCAGAGAATACCTGGTGTTAAATTCTTTGTATATAATGATAATAAAGAAGTTATCCATCCCAATAATGCTTTGACTAACTCAGTTATTATTTTTGATGATGTTGCATGCGAAAATCAAATAAACATTCGAAATTACTTTGCTATGGGAAGACATAACCATATAGACTGTTTCTATTTATCCCAAACTTATTCGAAAATACCAAAGCAACTTTTAAGAGACAATGTTAATCTTCTGATTATATTTAAACAAGATAGTGTAAATTTAAAACATATTTACAATGAGCATGTAAATATGGACATGGCCTGGTTAGAATTTAAAAGGCTTTGCTCAATAATTTGGAAAGATGAATATAGTTTTATATTAATAAACAAAGATTGTGGTTTAAATAAAGGAAGGTACAGAAAAGATTTTGATACATTTATTTACTTTTAAATTTTACGATTTTCTAGTTTTATAAAAAAAGATGTAACATATAAATAGTTTCAATTGAAGTTAATTATCAGCTTTAGACGGTTGAGTTATAAAAGCTCAATTAAGTTAAAAATGAATTCAAGAATTAAAGAAAAACTTATAGAAGCAGTTGATAATATAAAATATAAAATAAAAGTAATGCAGAATGAAGAAGATAATGCTAATTTAAAATTTAAAAAAGTATTCAAACCTATCACAGAAAATTTGAAGACACTTATTAAAGTTAATGATAAAGATAAACCAACTCTAAATTTTTCTATAGATATGTCAAAAAATGACACGATCGAAGATCCAAATGCATCTTTGAATTATACAGACTTCATGAAATCTATTAAATCTAATTCGGATCAAGATTCTAAATATTATGATTATGATGATGTTAGTGACAAAAGTCCTTTTAAAAATAGTGAGACACTAATGTCACTTAACAAGGAAGATGTAATTGATATATATGATAGTAACATAAATGTGCCATTTGGGATTCGCAGCGAAAATAAAAATCTGATGATGGGGAACTCAAAAGTTTCATTTTTTTTAAGAACTCTGCTTCAAACTCTGATAAAAATTATATAGTAACTATAAATAACAAACACTATGATTTAACTCCAGGCTTAAAAGAACTTATCATGCGTGCAGAAAAAGATAAAGAAGTTTATAAAGATATACTTTACCTAACAAACGCTCATAAAAGAGATTATAATCCAAATGGTCAAGTTAAAGGTGATAAAGGCATGAAGTACCTTAAGATCATTAAACCCTTATTTTTAGAGCATAATAATGTTACTGCGCAAAATCCAAACCATCTAACAAAACATGGCGGATATTTACCAAAATGCAAAAAGTATAAAAGTAATACAGATTACATTTATTGGGATGATCCTAATGAATTGATTGAACGGTTGAAACTATTAGTTGCTTCTCAAAGTGCTGGCAATACTAATCATGATAATGAAATTTTATCAATTGTTGAAGAACTGAAGGAAGCTGGCATCATAGAATAAAAAGCTAAGAAACATATATTTACAGTTAGTTTTAAGAAGTACGCAAACATGAATGGTGTCAATCATACAGATGATCAAAATTCTGAAATTTTATCAAAATTAAGTGAATATGATTCTTGTATTATTACCCTTGATGATTGTAAAGACGAGATTTTGAGAAAAATAGCAAATAATAATAATTTGATTATTAAATTGACCGAAAAAATAAACAACCTTGAAAGAAATATTTATGTAAAAGACCTTGCAGGAAAATTAAACAGACATTATGAGCAAAGCAGATGTTGTAAACGAAATTCATAAGAATGCTAGAGTTAACTTTCCTAGAAGACATGTTATTCTTAAAGATATAGATGATCTTTGGCAAGCAGATTTGATAGACATGCAAACAATGTCAAAAGTAAATAGTGGTTATAAATATATCTTGACTATTATTGACTGTTTTTCAAAATTTGCATGGGCAATTCCGTTGAAACAAAAAAATAAAGCAGAGGTATCTAATGCATTTAAAATTTTATTACAAAAAGGACGCCAGCCAAAAAACCTACAGACCGATATGGGTAAAGAGTTTTATAACGATAAATTCAAAGCGATTTCTATCAAGTATGGTATTAACCATTATTCTACATATTCGGCTAAAAAAGCTTCCATAGTCGAAAGATTCATTAGGACTTTAAAGAATAAACTGTATAAAGAGTTTAGTATAAATGGGAATTATAAATGGAATGGAACGGTGTTAGACAAAAATATATATGAGTACAACAATACAAATCATAGAACTGTGGGCCAGACGCCAGCTTCAATTAATCATTTAAATAAAACAAATGTGCTACAAAAATATTATGTAAATAAAAAAATCCGCTCTAGAAAAACTGCAAACCACAAAAAATTTGTAGTTGGAGATTATGTAAGAATAAGTAAATACAAAGCATGTTTCGATAAAGGCTATACTCCTAACTGGTCAACTGAAATATTTAAGATTATTAAAGTACAGGAAACTGATCCTACTACTTATTTATTAGTAGATAATAAATGTCGTCCTATATTAGGGGCATTTTATGCACAAGAACTTCAAAAAACTAAACATTCGGATATTTATTTAGTTGAAAAGGTTATAAAAAGAAGGGGTAATCAGGTATATGTTAAATGGCTCGGCCTTCCAGCAAGTCACAACAGCTGGATAGATAAGACAAATGTATTGTAGAATATACGATATTTTATTATTATTATTAGTATGCCTATATAAATCATTGTTCATTGTTCTTTATTCATTTCTAATTTGCTCATAAAGCTACACAGACTGGTGCAAAAACAATTTGGATAATAATAAAAAATGAAAACCAAACGTAAGAGAACAATTTCAACAACTTTACCCGCAGATCACCAAGTAATATCAGGCAAGGGTATAAAGAAAACCTTTAAAAATATAGTTTCACATACTAAGAAACATATAAAGAAACTAAAACCTAAATGTAAAAAAGCTTTGATGAAATTAGCATGTGCCACAGCTCAAGAATTAACATCAGACTTGTCAATAAAGTTACCAAGAATTATACCGGTGCCTAAAAAAGGGGGATTTCTTCCATTAATACCGATATTTGCTGGCTTATCTGCTGCCGGTAGTTTGGCTGGAGGCGCTGCCGGAATTGCGAAAGCTGTTAATGATTATAAGAACGCAAAAAAACGACTAATGGAGCTGGAAAGACATAATAGTAAAATGGAAGCCATATGTATTGGAAAGGGATTACATCTAAAACCTTACAAAGACGGTTTGGGAATATTTGTAACAAAGAAAAAAAACTGATTTCTCGGCTACCTAATAGAGCTTTAACTAATATAGATATTTTAAAGCATTCAAACAACATTCCATTTTTTAGAGGCGTATTTATGCGAGATGAATTACCGTGTAAGCCATATCAAATAGAATGCGGAGTAATAAATCTTGATACTTCGCAGAGTGTTGGTACTCATTGGGTAGCCTATGGAAAAATAAACGATTACATAGAATATTTTGACAGTTATGGCAACTTAAAACCGCCTAAAGAATTCATTAAATATGTGGGGAAAAGCATTCATTATAACTATGATAATTTGCAAAAGAATAATCAATATAACTGCGGGCATTTATGTCTAAAATTTCTTTATTCATTCTGGAATACAAAAAAAATAAATTAATAATTAAATTAAACTTTTATTTTAAACTAATAAAAATAAATAAAATATAAATAAAAGTACCAATAGGTAGTTTTATGGATAATATTATTATAATATTTTGATCCTAAGTAAATATATATATATATAAAGAAAAAAAAGGCATTTATTAAACATTATTTAGCAGCTGGTGATAAGAAGTACATGTGATATTTAGAACTTATTAGTTATTAATACCTTATTATTTATTTCTATTCTACCATTCACTATTCAATTTTATATACCACATAATGCTAGTATTCAATAAAAACCCAACTGTGAGAAACAAACCTTGTATTTCTTTTCCTTTAGTGAAAGACATCAGACGTATCAGTACAGTTAAAATAAAAAAAATAACAAAAGAAAACAAAAGATTTTTGAAAAGTCTGGGATTAAAATTGCATAATGCTTCAAATCACAGATTTGCCCCAACACGATAGTTCTATTGAGAGCTATGAAATCCATAGTTACAATCCGTATAATAATAGCTTTAAAGATAATGATGAAATTAGAATTCCGATTCATCAGCAAGATATATATGTACTACCTTCAGACAGCTCTATTTACGTAGAAGGTTATGTTAAAGTGACTTCAAAAGATGCGTTGGGGAAATTGGAGAAAAAGGATGTACATTTTATTAATAATCCCATCTCTCATTTGTTTCATGATATAAGATATGAATTAAATGGCGTTGAAATAGATCGTATAAAAAATGCGGGAATTACGACAACAATGAAATCATATGTTTCTATGAATGAGGGTGAAAATAAAGCTGCAGCAGTTTGGGGATGGAACTTGAATGGATTGACGCTAAAAAACGAGCATTTCAGTGTTATTATTCCTTTGAATAAAATATTAGGTTTTGCTGAAGATTACAATAAGTTAATTAATAATTGTAGACATGAACTTATATTGCATAGAAGCAGTTCTGTTGAAAGCTGTGTGACCATGGAGAAAAATGATAGTGTAGTAGTCGATATTCAAAAAGTACAGTGGCGTGTGCCACACATAAAAGTATCTGATCGTAATAAATTATGTTTACTTAAATATTTAGAAAAAGATCGTCCTATACAACTAGCGTTTAGAAATTGGGATTTATATGAATATCCGTTATTGCCAAATACCACTAAACATTCATGGTCAGTCAAAACAGCCTCTCAATTAGAAAAGCCAAGATTTGTAATTTTTGGATTACAAACCAATAGAAAATCTAATAAGGCTAAAAGTTCTTCTATTTTCGATCACTGTAATGTAACTAATATTAAGTTATTTTTAAATTCTCAGTATTTCCCTTATGACTCTCTTAATCTGAAATTTGATGAAGGTAAATATAGTATATTATATGAAATGTATGTTAACTTTCGTCAGTCTTATTACAACACTGGTATTGATCCCTTGTTAGACTTACATCAATTTAAGGAAAAGGCTCCTTTGTTCGTAATCGACTGTTCAAGACAAAATGATTCTATAAAAACCGGACCAGTTGACGTACGATTAGAAATTGAATGTTCTGAAGATATTCCAAATAATACAAGTGCTTATTGTTTGATCATAAACGATCGCCTTTTTGAATATAAACCTTTAAGTAACATAGTCAGAAAGTTATCATGAATGTTATTGTTGATGTTCAAGGGTTTAAGAGAGAGGATAATGAGTTCATTCCAAAAGAAATAGCGATCATGTGGAATGGGCGTATATTTGTACTCTTGATAAAACCGCCGACCGCATTTTATAATTTATCAAAAAAAGAACGTCTGCAAGTATCTTGGATAGAAAGAAATCGAGGAATTAATTGGAATCAAGGATTAATCCCTTACAATTTATACAAAAGCGTTATAAGTGATTTTTTTAAAAACAAGAGTATTTTTGTAAAGGGATTTGAAAAAGTATTGTGGTTAAAATATATCTTAAATAACAAAAATGTATATAGTTTAGAAGATAAAAACTGTCCTAGTTTAGTAACATTGTACAATAGTTATTCAACTTCTTCTGATATTATTAGTTGTATATATCATAGTAACATGTGTGCTTTAAAAAATGTATCCTGTTTAAATAAGTGGTGTATAGAAAACAATATTCTTAAGTAAATAAATTGAAACTAGGTATATAATAATATATATTGTCTTATTATCTCATTTGATTCACACGTTGTTGAAGTAATAAACTAAATTATGATATAAAAACTTTTGTTTTATTTATTTCACATGATTAATTGTTAATTCAATCTAAGAACATTTTATTTGTGTTTAGACATTCCACCCGCCTGTCCACCTGGTCGATTATACCATCTACTCATACACACCAACGAACTTCACATTGGACATAATTTGTATGTAATCTATCAGTAGAGACTGGAATGCGGTGAACTTCCATATAAGAATACTTCATCATTCGATCTTCTTCTTCTTCTTCATCATCCAAACCAACATTTTTCGACCCTTACATACATGAGTAGTAGGTAATTGGGGAGTTCTGCATCACGGCGCGAGCGAAGCGAGGCGACGTTACCCCCAATTACCTACTACTGATAAAAGCTTTAAACTATAGAAAAAAGTGTTACTTTTTTTAAATTTTTAACAAAATTGTTTTTACTAAATAAGCTCTATAATTTTTCTATGAATATTTTAAAACTGCTCTAAAACTACTACAAAACCCTGCGCTCCACTCGCTTCAAATCAGTCCGCCGCGAGGCCTCTGAGAGAGTGGTCACGTCGCTCGACGCTCTGCCCGGCGCGGTTGTCGACCTTTCCGTAAGTTCGAAGATAGTGCAAATTTATAGCTTGATTTGCAAATCTTAGTACTTTGGTAAGTAAATTATTACAAGCTTTTATTTAACTTGCAATGTATGTAGGTCTTGTACGGGTGGAATTTTGCAACTCAATTTTGACCCACTTCCCGTTTACTAATTGAGCTGAAAATTTGCATACATGTGTAAATCGTGTGACAATGCAATTTTATAATTGACATGGTGCTGATCTGATGATGGAGATGGAAGGTGGCCATTAAAACTTTGCAATAAAATAGCACAACCTAATCGAGTTTGGGCTCGCTTGAATTGTCTTGACGAGTAGTTTGTCTTTCAATGGTAACCAGGGTCTGATGATGGAGCTGGATGGTGGTCATAGGAACTCTGTAATAAAACGACGCAAACCCATCGAGTTTCAGCTCGTCTCATTCGTCTTGACGAGTCCTTTGTTTTTGACGTGACAACGTCTTAAATTAGGTTGCGGCTGGGAGTCACTTATGAAAAAGTGTAACGCTCGGTAACGTTACGATGAGTCACCGAACGAGAGAGAGGCCCGCCGAATGCCTTGCGTCTCTCTCCCACTCAACTATGTTTTAAATATAATTCTTTGTTTAAATAAATGTTTTAAATTGTTACTATTATTTCATCCTTCTTCCTACTATACGAATGAATATTCACATTAAAATTATTTTACCACTCAAAGTCGTTGTCACGTAAAACTTTCGCCCGTATACCGACTTTACAGGCAACCAATTTTTAGATGGTTACCAAGGTCTGATCTGCTGATGGAGCTGAAAGGTGGTCATAGGAACTATTTGAAGAAACGACGCAACCCCATCGAGTCGCGGCTCGTTTGATTCATCTTGACGAGTACTTTGGTGCTAGATGGTAACCAGAGTCTGATGATGGAGCTGGAAGATGGCCATAAGAACTGAGTAATTAAACAACATAATAACCCCATCGAGTAAGGGCTCGTTTAATTCGTCAAGACAAGTACTTTGCTGCTAGATGGTAACCAGGGCCTTATGATGGAGCTGGAAGGTGGCCATAGAAACTCCGTAATAAAATGACGCAACCCCATCGCGTTTCGGCTCGTCTCATTCGTCTTGACGAGTACTTTGGTGCTAGATATTAACCTGGGTCTGATGATGGAGCTAGAAGATGGCCATAGAAACTCAGTAATTAAACAACATAACCCCATCGAAGTAAGTGCTCGTTTAAATCGTCTAGACGAGTACTTTGCTGTTAGATGGTAACCAGGGTCTGATGATGGAGCTGGAATGTGGCCATTGAAACTTCGCAATGAAATAACACAACCTAATCGAGCTTAAGCTCGTTTAAATCGTCTTGACGAGTAGTTTGTATTTGAATAGTAACCAGGTCTGATGATGGAGCTAGATGGTGGTCATAGGAACTCTGTAATAAAACGACGCAACCCCATCGAGTTTCGGCTCGTCTCATTCGTCTTGACGAGTACTTTGTTTTTAGATGGTTACCAGGGTCTGATCTGATGATGGAGCTGAAAGGTGGTCATAGAAAGTCAGTAAAGAAACGACGCAACCCTATCGAGTCTCGGCTCGTTTGATTCGTCTTGACGAGTACTTTGGTGCTAGATATTAACCTGGGTCTGATGATGGAGCTAGAAGATGGCCATAGAAACTCAGTAATTAAACAACATAACCCCATCGAAGTAAGTGCTCGTTTAAATCGTCTAGACGAGTACTTTGCTGTTAGATGGTAACCAGGGTCTGATGATGGAGCTGGAATGTGGCCATTGAAACTTCGCAATGAAATAACACAACCTAATCGAGCTTAAGCTCGTTTAAATCGTCTTGACGAGTAGTTTGTATTTGAATAGTAACCAGGTCTGATGATGGAGCTAGATGGTGGTCATAGGAACTCTGTAATAAAACGACGCAACCCCATCGAGTTTCGGCTCGTCTCATTCGTCTTGACGAGTACTTTGTTTTTAGATGGTTACCAGGGTCAGATCTGATGATGGAGCTGAAAGGTGGTCATAGGAACTCATTAAAGAAACGACGCAATCCCATCGAGTCTCGGCTCGTTTGATTCATCTTGACGAGTACTTTGGTGCTAGATGGTAACCAGGGCCTGATGATGGAGCTGGAAGATGGCAATAGGAATTGAGTAATTAAACAACATAATAACCCTATCGAGTAAGGCCTCGTTTAATTCGGCTTGACGAGTACTTTGCTGCTATGGTAACCAGCTTCTGCTGATGGAGCTGGAAGGTGGCCATAGGAACTCTGTAATAAAACGACGCAACCCCATTGAGTTTCGGCTTGTCTCATTCGTCTTGACGAGTACTTTGTTTTTAGATGGTTACCAAGGTCTGATCTGATGATGGAGCTGAAAGGTGGTCATAGGAACTCATTGAAGAAACGACGCAACCCCATCGAGTCGCGGCTCGTTTGATTCATCTTGACGAGTACTTTGGTGCTAGATGGTAACCAGAGTCTGATGATGGAGCTGGAAGATGGCCATAAGAACTGAGTAATTAAACAACATAATAACCCCATCGAGTATGGGCTCGTTTAATTCGTCAAGACAAGTACTTTGCTGCTAGATGGTAACCAGGGCCTGATGATGGAGCTGGAAGGTGGCCATAGGAACTCCGTAATAAAATGACGCAACCCCATCGCGTTTCAGCTCGTCTCATTCGTCTTGACAAGTACTTTGGTATTAGATGGTTACCAGGGTCTGATCTGATGATGGAGCTAAAAGGTGGTCATAGAAACTCAGTAAAGAAACGACGCAACCCTATCGAGTCTCGGCTCGTTTGATTCGCCTTGACGAGTACTTTGGTGCTAGATATTAATCTGGGTCTGATGATGGAGCTAGAAGATGGCCATAGAAACTCAGTAATTAAACAACATAACCCCATCGAGTAAGTGCTCGTTTAAATCGTCCAGACGAGTACTTTGCTGTTAGATGGTAACCAGGGTCTGATGATGGAGCTGGAATGTGGCCATTGAAACTTCGCAATGAAATAACACAACCTAATCGAGCTTAAGCTCGTTTAAATCGTCTTGACGAGTAGTTTGTCTTTCAATAGTAACCAGGTCTGATGATGGAGCTAGATGGTGGTTATAGGAACTCTGTAATAAAACGACGCAACCCAATCGAGTTTCGGCTCGTCTTATTCGTCTTGACGAGTACTTTGTTTTAAGATGGTTACCAGGGTCAGATCTGATGATGGAGCTGAAAGGTGGTCATAGGAACTCATTAAAGAAACGACGCAATCCCATCGAGTCTCGGCTCGTTTGATTCATCTTGACGAGTACTTTGGTGCTAGATGGTAACCAGGGCCTGATGATGGAGCTGGAAGATGGCAATAGGAATTGAGTAATTAAACAACATAATAACCCCATCGAGTAATGGCTTGTTTAATTCGGCTTGACGAGTACTTTGCTGCTATGGTAACCAGCTTCTGCTGATGGAGCTGGAAGGTGGCCATAGGAACTCTGTAATAAAACGACGCAACCCCATTGAGTTTCGGCTCGTCTCATTCGTCTTGACGAGTACTTTGTTTTTAGATGGTTACCAAGGTCTGATCTGATGATGGAGCTGAAAGGTGGTCATAGGAACTCATTGAAGAAACGACGCAACCCCATCGAGTCGCGGCTCGTTTGATTCATCTTGACGAGTACTTTGGTGCTAGATGGTAACCAGAGTCTGATGATGGAGCTGGAAGATGGCCATACGAACTGAGTAATTAAACAACATAATAACCCCATCGAGTAAGGACTCGTTTAATTCGTCTAGACAAGTACTTTGCTGCTAGATGGTAACCAGGGCCTGATGATGGAGCTGGAAGGTGGCCATAGGAACTCCGTAATAAAATGACGCAACCCTATCGAGTTTCGGCTCGTCTCATTCGTCTTGACGAGTACTTTGTTTTTAGATGGTTACCAGGGTCTGACCTGATGATGGAGCTGAAAGGTGGTCATAGGAACTCAGTAAAAAAACGACGCAAACCCATCGAGTCTCGGCTTGTTTGATTCGTCTTGACGAGTACTTTGGTGCTAGAAAGAAAGAACTTAAAATGTATTTTCATTTCAGGTTATCGAAGATGAGGTTCCACAAACAACAAATAAGGTTGAAGGTCGAAGACTAGTAGATTTTCAATACTTTTTGGACCAAATTAAAATACTTAGTAACCACAATATAGCCACAGGATGTACAATTTACAAGTGATAAAAGAGCATAAAGTAGGCTTATTATCTACATTTTTAATGAAGTATAATATTTACCTTTAGATAAGTCTAAGAATCATGTAAAATCTTGTTTACATAAAAAAGGTCAAAGTATATTTAGTTGACAATACAGCCTGGTCATAATTATATTTTCACATTATAGTTTCTTAGTCATTTATTTTTATGACTAATTAATTTTACGCTGGTATGATAGCCTTTAACAGCAGTGTCTTACAGACAAAGGTACCTACTCATAATTTATGTTGCGTTTAAAGTAACGTTCTCTTAATTTCGTTGGAGTTGCTCGAGTGTGTCATGCTCTCTCAAAGTGTCTGCGGTGGTGGCATGTGCATGTGCGTCGGGTCGTTACGTTCCCTCAAACATGGTTAAACGAAGCGATGGCTGATTCACATGTCATACTCGTGAACGGGTGCCGCCTGTGGAGGCTGGTCTGCTCTCGCAATCTTATTTTTTACTGGTAGTATTGAATAGTTTTTCTTTTCCTTGTTTCAGAGATACTGTAAGACGTTGTTTATTTTTTTTATATAATAAGAGCAATACTTGTTTTTATTGGATATTCTTTTGTATGAGTTGTGTTGTCTTGTAATCGTATTAAATGTTTTTTTTGTTGTGATAGAAAATGTCCTTCTATAATTGGGATGGCATTTTCAAATTTGTATTAACTCTGTAAAAGAAAGCGAGAAAAGAAATGCCCTTGCTGAGTTTCTTATCGGTTCTTCTCAGTACAAGGCTCCCGCTCCATAGTTAGGACTTACGAACCGATTGCATAGCGACATTCATAAGTGCTCATTGTTGTAGTATAAATTGAATAAATGAATTTGAATGAAAATGAACATGTGAATCAGCCATCGCTTCGTTTAACCATGTTTGAGGGAACGTAACGACCCGACGCACATGCACATGCCACCACCGCAGACACTTTGAGAGAGCATGACACACTCGAGCAACTCCAACGAAATTAAGAGAACGTTACTTTAAACGCAACATAAATTATGAGTAGGTACCTTTGTCTGTAAGACACTGCTGTTAAAGGCTATCATACCAGCGTAAAATTAATTAGTTATAAAAATAAATGACTAAGAAACTATAATGTGAAAATATAATTATGACCAGGCTGTATTGTCAACTAAATATACTTTGCCCTTTCTTATGTAAACAAGATTTTACATGATTCTTAGACTTATCTAAAGGTAAATATTATACTTCATTAAAAATGTAGATAATAAGCCTACTTTATGCTCTTTTATCACTTGTAAATTGTACATCTTGTGGCTCTATTGTGGTTTCTAAGTATTTTAATTTGGTCCAAAAAGTATTGAAAATGTACTAGTCTTCGACCTTCAACCTTATGTATTATTTGTGGAACCACATCTTCGATAACCTGAAATGAAAATACATTTTAAGTTCTTTCTTTCTAGCACCATAGTACTCGTCAAGATGAATCAAACGAGCCGAGACTCGATGAGGTTGCTTCGTTTCTTTAATGAGTTCCTATGACCACCTTTCAGCTCCATCATCAGATCAGACCCTGGTAACCATCTAAAAACAAAGTACTCGTCAAGACGAATGTGACGAGCCGAAACTCGATGGGGTTGCGTCGTTTTATTACAGAGTTCCTATGACCACCATCCAGCTCCAACATCAGACCCTGGTTACTATTGAAAGACAAACTACTCGTCAAGACGATTCAAACGAGCTTAAACTCGATTAGGTTGTGTTATTTCATTGCGAAGTTCCAATGACCACATTCCAGCTCCATCATCAGACCCTGGTTACCATCTAACAGCAAAGAACTCGTCTAGACGATTTAAACGAGCCCTTACTCGATGGGGTTAAGTTGTTTAATTACTGAGTTCCTATGGTCCTCTTCCAGCTCCATCATCAGACCCAGGTTACTATCCAGCACCAAAGTACTCGTCAAGACGAATCAAACGAGCCGACACTCGATGGGGTTGCGTCGCTTCTTTACTGAGTTTCTATGACCACCTTTCAGCTCCATCATCAGATCAGACCCTGGTAACCATCTAAAACCAAAGTACTCGTCAAGACGAATACGACGAGCCGAAACTCGATGGGGTTGCGTCGTTTTATTACGGAGTTCCTATGGCCATCTTCCAGCTCCATCATCAGACTCTGGTTACCATCTAGCACCAAAGTACTCGTCAAGATGAATCAAACGAGCCGCAACACGATGGGGTTGCGTCGTTTCTTCAATGAGTTCCTATGACCACCACCCAGCTCCATCATCAGACCCTGGTTACCATTGTGTAATAATCAATACGGTCTTATAGTTGTAATGATTAGGATTGTTAATATCATTATGTTAAATCATAAACTTTACTCTGCTTACTAAAACGAATTGATAGCTAATTTTATTATGTACAACGTTTTTATTCATCTATTTCATTGCTTTATATTAATCTAGTTTAAAAAGTTATGTTTGCCGCCTGTGATTGGCTGAGCGCTGTCAGCCAATAACGCGTTATTTAGTAGCAGCGGTGGGGACAAGGTGGGGAGGTCTCGAGGGAGTCATTTTTGAGCAGTGCTAGCATTCGCATTGGGGTCGCCAAGGTGCGAACATTGTAAAGCATAGTTGCGGAAGGATTACTGTAACACTAAAATACTTCTTAGTTATAATTAAAATGTACCACTAAGTGCCAATAAATACATCATTGAAGTGACAAAGTGTTTTAAAAGTATAACCCATTCCCTTCTGAGAACACGTTGAGGTGATTTCACATCTCAGAAGTGGGATAGATTCGCCCACATACAGGATAAGTGTAAGTACTATTGACATTTGTTTTATACTTTATTTTTTACTTGTACTATCGAATGATTTCCCTTTACCTTGTTTTGTTCATCTATTGCTAAAAAAGAGAAAAGTGTGTCCTTTTTGCTAGGTGAAATAGCCGTTATGCACCGATTAAGAATAATTTATCGGAGTACCCCCCGTATTACGTTTTCTCGGAAGTACGGACTGTATTATATGCTGAAAGCTTGCCCAGGGCACACCCTGGTAGCATTTAGAATAAGCCATAAATCACATCATACCATCATACGTGACGAAAAACTATTATATATATTTTATAAATCATATTCAATTGGAACTCAGTACATTACTTACTTACAAAACTCAAGACAAAACATAACCACCCCATCCTACATACCAACTCTTGAGTAGAAGGTGACTCTTCTAGGGCAACCCTGCCGACATACTAGGGGTCACTGTATAGTCAGAGTTGGCTTCTATACACACATTACACCAATTTATGATATTTATAAATAATGTAAAACATCGGTTTTTTTTAAAATTTATTTAATCATATTCCATATGATTGAATGGGAAAAAAGGTGACGTGACACATGCTGACTTATCTTGCAAGAGATAAAACCTTTTTTTAGCTTCAGTAATGAATCGGGGCACAACCCGTATTAATGTCTTTTGGTAGCATTCATGTTGTTTCTAAATACTTGGCTAGGGCCACTCCCTGGTAGTATTCTTACAACATCTTATACAATCTCCTGTACTTTAAATAATACTGCTCGTTTATAAGACACTTACAGAAAATCAGTTGGAACGTTTAATTTTTTTTTGTTGTTTGTTTGATTCTACTGTAAGCCAGTTTTTATTAAGTAACTAATTGTCTATTAATTATACGTCAGCAGCTCTGAGTATATGTTCTTATTGCTAAGGTACCTAAAATAAAGGGTACTCATTTAATGTAGTGTTTTTATTTGCCGAGGTCAAGCTATGGGCAAGGAAAAGGATCACCGACGTAGTCGGTCCAAGGCCAAGAGGGGTGCCGCATCCTGCCAACACGTATCTGCTGAAGTGCAAGGACGCAGTCGCAGCCAGTCGCGAGGCCGGACTCCGTCTTGCCCTGTACAAGAGCGCCGCAATCGACGACGACGTCGGTCTCGTTCGAGGGGGTCGAGGCATTCAAGGTCTACTTCAAGGCAGCCTGGATCACGTAAGCAGTTAAGATATTGTAACTCTAAAGATCGAAGATTATCATCTGCGTCAAAGTCGAGATCCCGTTCGCCTATACCAAGGGAACCGGAACGACGTTTTAGTAATACGGATGAAGTTCAAAATATGTTTTTTAAAAAGTTTCTTGATGTAATGAATAATGTAAGGTCTAGTAGTGACAGCGACAGGTTCCCAGTTTTAAATGTGGTGCCTGACTTTGACCCTTCTAATAAGGAACAAACTGTAGATTCATGGATTCATAAGGTAGACGAGTGTGCCCCAATATATAGTTGGAATGATAGGCAAGTAGTTCACTATGCAATACCCAAGCTTACCGGTGTAGCAAGGACCTGGTACCACGGGCAACCCTCACTTCTACATACTTGGTCTGAGTGGAAAATCCTACTGCGGGAAAATTTTCCAACCAGAGAAAATTACGCGGACTTATTACAAGAGATGTTAAATAAAAGGGTACGGTACGGGGATTCTTTGGATCCTTACTCAAAGATGAATCTTTTAAATAGATGCGAAATTACGGGTAGACGCGCGGTAGACTGTTTATTAGCAGGCATTGATGATAGAAATGTACGTGTCAGTGGTCAGAGCGCCGGGTTTACAGAGCCTGAACGGGTACTTAAATTCCTAAAGTCCATTAAGGCAGGTAATGACAGAGGGAACGGCGACACTGGTAGGAATAGAGATAGTAGGCGTAATAATTACCAACCTCTCAACAATAGCGATAAATTAACTGACAAAGCTGCTTCTAATTCCCAAAAGCAAGGTTCAAGTATGGTTTGTTACAACTGCAATGAGAAAGGACATCCATTTTTCCGTTGCCCAAAGCCGAAATTACACTGTACTAACTGCAGATTATTAGGACACGTAGCCGCCGATTGCCCAAAGTCAAAACAGGGTTTTGACGATAATGCTCGGCCCTGAGGTCTCGTGAGGTAGAGAAATTGGGTCGAGCGATGCGGACGAGTTTGAGGGCGCGGCGAGCGATCGGGCTATCCGGGCGCTCGCCGCCTCTCCGGCACAAGTGATGAGATAGAGTTCGACTTGACAGCTCAGGAGCTGTCGGGTCGAATCCCGTGTGGGTGACCTCAAGGGGTCTCGTTGCACAAGAGGTGCATTCGGTTCGGGGGTTCCCTTGAACCAATGGCCTAGAGAGTCGGGGCGGCAGAGTGCCTATGGCCGGTCCCGCCTCGACTTTCCCCCGGGTCTTGCTGGAGAGCAGTGGAGGTTTTAGTGGGTATGCCCCCCTCCTCTCGAACCCCCGCCGAGGCCGCAGGGCCTGGACGGGGGAGCGGGAGTTGGGGGGAGAGTCCCATGCGCGTGCGTAATGCATTTCCTCCACTCTAAAGAAAAAAAAAAAAAAGGGTTTTGACGATAAAAGTAGAATGTTCTGAAAGTAGATAGTGGGTACGATACCAGTCTGAAATACAAAATCCCCGTTAAAATAAATGGTATGCTCTCGAGCTGCGTAGTTGATTTGGGTAGCGAGGGCACTCTGATACGGCTGAGCGAGGCCAAAAGATTGCAGCTACTGTGGCAAGAAATAAATGGCCCTTTGCTTAAAGGCATTGGAAACGTAGCTCTCCTCCCTATAGGACTGGTTTACGCCACCGTAGAAATTCAAGGCATCGTCGAACATAAGGTTCATATTTTAGTTGTCGATGATTACATTATTCCATGCTCTTTATTGCTGGGTCATACATTTACCGAAAGACCCACTATAAAAATTGTAAAAACTGACACTGATGTCATATTTACGAAACTAGAGTCACTTAAGTCCACAACATACTCTCTTGTTTGTTCACATGAGGTCGTTCTAGACGTGAATGATATTAAGCCAGTGCCAATTAGGTGTTCTAGTTATACAGGCAACATTTATGTTCATGGCAGTGTACGACATACTATAAATCGAGAACATTATTTATTACCCGGGGAGTATACGCTAAAGGAAGGCATAGGAAGCGTTCTTATACAAAACGTAGGTAACTCGAATTTGACGTTTAAAATTGGTGAATTAATTACAAGAAGCCATACTGTTGATAAACTACATATAAATTTTGCCAACGTTAGTTCAGATTCTGATAAACTAGTGAGTATCCAATGTGGGGATGCACTATCACGGTCCCAAAGGCAGGCATTGTATGAATTACTTAATAAATATAAGAATAGCTTCTCGACTAATCTAAAAGATTTGGGGTTTACAACGGGGACTGAAATGGTCATAGAACTGACAGACGCGGCACCAGTAGTTTATCGCCCCTACCGATTGTCATACGCCGAGCGTAAACAGGTTAAAGACATGATACAGGAAATGTTAGATAGTAACATTATCAGAGAGTCTATTTCTCAATATGCCAGTCCCATAGTGTTAGTTAACAAGAAATCTGGGGAGAAGAGGTTATGCGTTGACTATCGGGCACTAAACCGTAAAACAAAACGTGAACACTATCCTCTGCCCCGAATTGAGGATCAACTAGATAGACTCTCTGGTAGTAGACTATTCATTACTCTTGACTTAGCCTCAGGCTATTACCAGATTCCTATTGCGGAGCAATCACGTGAGAAAACTGCCTTTGTGACCCCTGATGGTCAATATGAGTATAATAGAATGCCTTTTGGACTAGTGAATGCACCGTCAGTTTTCCAACGGACGATGAATAAAGTCATTCAGAACTCCCCAGTTAGCGAATATACTAGCATATATATGGATGATATCCTTATTCCTTCGAATTCATTCGAAGAAGGTCTAGACCGCCTTGAAGAGGTTCTTAAATTAATCGCACAAAATGGATTGACGCTAAAATTAAGTAAGTGCAACTTCTTTTTTCATAAAATCGACTATCTTGGGTACGAAGTCAGCGCAGAAGGTGTCAGACCAGGTACAGCTAAAACTAAAGCTATTTCCGAATTTGCTCCGCCAAGTAATGTTCACGAAGTGAGGCGGTTTTTAGGACTGGCGAGTTTCTTTAGAAGATTCGTCAAGGGATTCGTGGTTATCGCCCGACCTTTGACGGCACTTTTAAGGAAGGACACTCCCTGGCGTTGGGGTTGTGATACATCTGAAGCTTTCGAATTACTAAAGCAAGCGCTAATTGTCAGGCCAGTGTTAGCCATTTACAATCCAGAATCTGAAACACTACTTCATACTGATGCGAGTAAAATAGGTGTCGCCGGTATACTAATGCAGAAAGATCTTAACAACGTCTTACGAGCAGTTGCATATTATAGTAGGCAGACGACCACGGATGAGCAAAAACTGCACTCGTATGAGCTTGAGACTCTAGCCGTTATATCCTCGTTAAGTAAGTTTAGAGTGTATTTGTTAGGGTTAAAGTTTAAAATCATTACCGACTGTAATGCTCTCCGTACGACGTTGACCAAACGAGACTTGGTACCGAGGATTGCTCGTTGGTGGCTACAGTTCCTCGAATATGACTGTGATATAGAATACAGAACAGGAGAAAAGATGGCTCATGTTGATGCCTTGAGCAGAAGTCCTGTCACCGATGAGCAGGATTCGAGCCACCTACTAGAAATCCTCGCTGTGGGTACCGACGATTGGCTTACAACATATCAACAATCCGATGAAGAGATAAAACGTATTGCTGATGTACTTAAAGATCCCAAGACAAAGGAAACTACTGAAATCTTTAAAAATTACAAACTGGTAAATGACCGCGTTTATCGTGTGCTTCATGACTCTACCATTCGCTGGTTAGTACCTCGAGGAGCACGATGGCACTTACTAAAAGCTAACCACGATGACGTTGGTCATTTTGGTCTTGACAAAACATTGGGACGTATTAAAGCGCATTATTGGTTTCCAAAAATGAAACGCTTTATAAAAAAGTATGTAGCTGCGTGTGTAGAGTGCGCACACCATAAATTGCCGAGCGGTAAAAAAGCAGGACAATTGCACCCAATTCCGAAAGTAGACATTCCTTTTGATACTATACACGCAGACCACTTGGGCCCCTTTATTAAGACCAAACGTGGTAATGCTTACATTTTAGTAATAGTAGATGCGTTCACAAAATTTATAAACTTGACGGCTGTGCGCAACACGAAATCTGCTACCAGTATTAAGGTATTCCGAAATCATATTAGTTATTTTGGAACGCCAAATCGTCTTATCACTGACCAAGGTACTAGCTTTACCAGCAGGGCTTTCAAAAGTTTTACTACATCTACTGGTATAAAGCACATACTTAACGCGGTTGCGACGCCCAGAGCAAACGGTCAAGTAGAGCGGTACAATCACACTATCTTGGCGGCTCTTGGAGCCATGAATCACGATAAGCCGAATGGTATTTGGGATGATAATCTACCTGAAATACAATTAGGTATTAATACTACTATCCATTCAACCACTAAAAAGACTCCGACTGAACTATTGTTTGGCAGAACAGTTACAAACCCATCGCAGGGCAGGTTTAATGCAATAATCTCGGAGACTGTTCTCTGTAGTCAAAAATCATTATCGGATTTAAGGTCAGAAGCAAGTACATTAATTCAAGAACAGCAGGCAAAAGCGAAAGAAGTATATGATCAACATCGGAGAGGGGATATTAAATTTAACGAAGGTGATCTAGTTAGAATAATTCGCGCAACGACTGGGATAGAGGGACAATCGAAAAAACTGGAACCGAAATGTAGAGGCCCATATCGAATTAAAAAGGTACTCCCAAATGACCGGTACGTAGTGGAGGATACTCCTATCACACGAAAGGGCAAGCGTTATGAAGCTATAATTGCAGTAGATAAAATATTTCCATGGCTCTCCTTAACGCAGTCTATTTCTTCTTCCGATGATGAGCTCCCGGGTAATTCTGATCCTGCTCTTAACGACTCTGATTAATTCGGAATTAACCCCTGTGTACTCCGTCACTGTCACTATTAAACCGAAGTCAACAAAAGTTTAAGTAAAATTATGAAGTAAATCTGCTGCTGGTCAGTGTCATGGAACAGTACAGCGTTTTGATAGTCGGTAACGGACAGTGTCATGGTCCGGACTATTTATTATAATTAGTATCTGGTGTCGGTAACGGTCAGCGTCATGGACCGGGCACTCTTAATGTTCAAAGAAGATTTAGATTACTATTTGTTTTTGTTTTAAAATGTTGGAAAATGTGATAATTGATTAAAACTTTGTATTACAGGCTGCCTAAGTTGTACTATCAATGGGCTGTAATGTCATGTTTTGTATGTAAACCATTGGTGTAATTAGGTGTACCTACCTATGGACATAAATGTATGTTTATCTTATACTTATCGTAAATGACTCTTAATTATTATTATTCTTAACCGATTATCCATCATAGCGCCGGATAATATATAATTTAATTAATTTAATACCTATTTATAGTTTTTCAATTTATTACAAATAATAACAACAATATCATAACGAAGGGACTCGTTATATGATGGATGGCCGAGTTGTAATAATCAATACGGTCTTATAGTTGTAATGATTAGGATTGTTAATATCATTATGTTAAATCATAAACTTTACTCTGCTTACTAAAACGAATTGATAGCTAATTTTATTATGTACAACGTTTGTATTCATCTATTTCATTGCTTTATATTAATCTAGTTTAAAAAGTTATGTTTGCCGCCTGTGATTGGCTGAGCGCTGTCAGCCAATAACGCGTTATTTAGTAGCAGCGGTGGGGACAAGGTGGGGAGGTCTCGAGGGAGTCATTTTTGAGCAGTGCTAGCATTTGCATTGGGGTCGCCAAGGTGCGAACATTGTAAAGCATAGTTGCGGAAGGATTACTGTAACACTAAAATACTTCTTAGTTATAATTAAAATGTACCACTAAGTGCCAATAAATACATCATTGAAGTGACAAAGTGTTTTAAAAGTATAACCCATTCCCTTCTGAGAACACGTTGAGGTGATTCCACAATTGAAAGACAAACTACTCGTCAAGACGATTCAAACGAGCCCAAACTCGATTAGGTTGTGCTATTTTATTGCAAAGTTTCAATGGCCACCTTCCATCTCCATCATCAGATCAGCCCCATGTCAATCATAAAATTGCATTGTCACGCGATTTACACATGTATGCAATTTTTCAGCTCAATCAGTAAACGGGAAGTGGGTCAAAATTGAGTTGCAAAATTCCACCTGAACAAGACATACATAGCATACATTGCAAGTTTAATAAAAATACATTCAATATAATATTAAACTTATATTTCATGCATTACTTACGCCCATATTAAAAAAAATAATCGAAGTACCTATTACGAAAAAGCAAATTCGATCTAACGGATCAGAGTGAGTGAGTTTGACTATAGTGAGCAGAACTAGCCTATTCTACACACACAGTCGCGCGCGCTCACAGCTCGCTTCTATGTGCATGATATTTGGACTTAAAAACCTAAATTTGAGGTCTCGCGCTCGGCGGTAAACGCTCTTAATATAGATCTCTAGATTTAACAACTCTAAATAATTCAAATTCTTCAAAATCAACATGAAAAAGACTAATCATGACAAGAAATTTTAATAATATGTAATCTGAAATACGGAAAACAGTAGACAGCAGGGAAGCAACTGAAGTAAACAAAATGGCGGCGGTGCGTGGCTGGCGAACCGGGGCGCGGGGAGGGGGCGCGGACGTGCCACGCTACTAGCGCGACTAAACAAAAGGTTTTTTTTTATTTTTTATTCTACAACGGGTAAGCGCTTGGCCTTCAACTCACCTGATGGTAAGTGATGATAAGGCCGAAGGTGGAAGCGCGCTTCACCCGGAATCCTCAACCACTGAGGAATTAACTATCATATCTCAAACTGTTGGAACACAACAATGCTATAAACATCGTTGTTATGTTAAGATGGTGGTAGCTAGCCAGGCGGACTTAACAGCCCTACCACCAACCAAACCGAGCACATAAAGATCTATTCCCCGCTGGGAATCGAACCCGGGACCTCTGGGTCTGAAACCGGTGGCATAGCCACTAGACCACAGGGGCGGTACATACAAAATATTGCGGTGGAACCTTAAAATAATTTTTACTCGCAAGGTTATCGGCAAAAACGATAGTGCTGTGATAATTATTAGCTAAATAAACTGAGATACCTACTTATTTTAAACAATACTGCCATCGTAGTTCAAAACCTCTAAGAGAATAAATATTTTTCTTAAATTCTTCTTGATCTGAGAATATTCTCAATTAAGAGGAAAATTCTAGAATATTACCGATTGGAGAATATTCTCACTTGGAGCCGCTCCACCAGTCAGAAATTAAAAATATTGTGGTCACCAAGTACAAGTTTATTAAAATACTCAAAAAGGGGAGGTTTACGGAAACGTGGAGATTTTACAACTTACGCTACTCTGGCTAAATTGTAACGTTGCTAAATCGTTTCCTACCTTTTCAGGACGGGCTACGCCTAGTAACTAATGGAGGATTGCACTGCAGTTTAAAATTATTAAGTAAGTTAAAACTATTTGTTTTCAATTAGTTTTATAATTTACAACTTACATCTTTTTGCGCTTGACCGGGTTCCGGCTTTTTGTCAGCCAAGATAGCAGAGCTTTTTTTTTGTAGAGGCGTATCATTCTTCTAGAAACAAAAAATAAAATGACATTACAACAGTACAATGTTCAGACAATGTACATTGTTATTTACCTTAAGCAGTTCGAAAATAGAATACTTATAATTTTACATATTTAGGGCCGACGTTTCATTTTCAGATAAAACTTGTTTGTTTGATATTTTACCTACAACTTACGTTTTTGAAATGTATTGTCATATTATTGTTAGCTTGATTGCGTATATGATCATCAGATTATTTAACTTTTATCTCAGGGTTAAAAAATCGACCCTTAACAAGTTAACTGCCGCAAAACCAGCCACAATTCAAATTTCATTGTTTGTCTCAAAGACTTAATACCTACTTAGAAAGTGGCGCGATCGCCACTAGGCACAATAGAAATTCTATTCAATGAGCACTGATCAGCGTCCGCAGTTGAATGGTTTATAAAAGGAAAATATTAAAGTAGGCCTAATACAAGTGAATCGAAAACTTGACATAAACATTTATGGCTATACAAACAGGTACAATAAGCACTACTATCATATAAAGGGCCCTATCAGGTAAAGATAAAGATAAAAAACTATTTATTTAGTACAACACATTACAATTAGGTCATGTAATATCGGAAAGTTTTCAGTATCGGTACTGATTTCCGATACTGGATCTCAATATCGGAACTACATGCATTTAAATCAAATTGTTTTATAATTATAAAATCTACTTTAAAAAAACGTCTCTCGCTCCTCACAATCACTTAGATCTCAAAACAATCAAATAATATTTCAATAATAAGGTACCTATTTACCTACCTACCTACCATGCAATGCAATTGACTAGCTAGCACTGTCATTATGTTCAAAAATTATAAAAAACTGGTAAATATTTTATTATGTTTAAAATTATGTAGGGTGACTGACCCAAATACTAGCACTGCACCAGTTCATCAGCACCTCGTAAAAAAACTAAAAATATAAGATAATGTCCATAATTTTAAAGTTGCAAGGGTAGAAAACGCGTTCAGATAGTTTTAAACTATTGTACTAGCAACACTGTGTATAGTTTGATATTTTTAATAGCGCTTTATTCTTAAGGAGCAGTTAATGTTGTGTGATTAGAAGTGATTTTCAGCCATTCTGACACATTAAGGGTAAGATTTTTCTTACGTTTATTAGTCATTTAGTAATGCGATTATAGCACATAAATACTGGTATTTAAACACATTCTTAACGTTTTTCGCATCCTAAATTGAAATAATTTTAAGGTATTTGTTTTACTTACAATAGATATAGAGTGGTGACAATATCTGGATACAGAAATATCAAGTTAATAAAGTTAAAATTATCAGCACACTTGATAAAATAGACATAATCATAAATAATGTTTTTCTTTTAAAATGAACGGCCTGTAAGTAAAAGTTTGTTTGAGTGTTGTGTAAAAAGTGATTTAGCCTTGTTATCCAAATTTCAGCCCCGTGCTGAAAATCCATTTACCATTAATCATCATGGTGCTGATATTTGGTTCAAAATGCTGATATATGGATTTGTTTAAATTATTTTTACATTTTTCAGATCTCTTAAGATGAACCCATCAAAAACAACAAAAAACCCTAATAAAAGAAAGAAAAGAATTATTATGAGAAGAAAACAGTATACTGAGGAGTAAACTATTTTTAAGTAATGTTTGTAATGCTCTGCCTTTACTGGTTCCTAGTTTTAAGCAAATAATTTATGGTTATTTTACTTATTTTTCTAGTTTTAAGCAAAGAATTTTATGGTTTTATTTTAAGATTAATTATTTTAAAGTTTTTCTAACTAGTTTAAAAGTAATGTTTCTAATTCCAAAGATCTGTCCATTACAGTCGACTGAAAGTTGAACAAGTTATATGTTAAGGTAAATTTTGATGTGCCATAATTAATAGAAATGTTATAGAATATATCATATATGTAATGGTAGATTAATAAACAATAAAAAAGAGTACTAATTTCTAAAGGATATTTTATTTTTCAGCCCTTAAAACGTATTACAATTCACAGTGCTAATAATTGGGTAAGTGTAAGATATTAATTGGTGATGACTGTGCTGATAAATGGTGATAGGCTTGTTTTTTGATAAATTGTATCTGATGATGTATTTGACTCAATAATTACTAAAAATATTAAAAAATCTTACTTTACACAACAGGTGATTATATTCTGAACATTAATAACACAACACAAAAGTTATAAAATATTGTAATATATCGAGGGTATTCTGGGAGAACCGGATAAGTAGCGAAACTGTTATAATGAGAAAAAGGCAATTAAAGTTTTGGATGGTCATAGGTAAACGACGAATCAGAATTACAGAAAATTTTCACTACTTTTAGTTAGATACATTATCTAAGATGGTTTTGATACATTAATTTATGCAATAATTGTCATAAAAAATTTAAAAAAGGGGAAAGTTGGCGTGAAGGTGTTGCAGTTATCTTGTTTTACCGGAAATACGTAAAACGACTGTAAATCTCTTAAACACACATTAATCTTTACCTACTGCATTAAGAATAATTCTTTGTCCCCTATTATATAAGTTGATGTAACAATAAGTTGAAATAAAACTCTTATTAAGGTGGTAAAAATATTTTTTTCTCAGTTATCTGTTTCTACCTGTAAATTTTATTGGAATTAGTGCAT
Organism: Scoparia ambigualis; assembly: GCA_963921215.1. Classification (NCBI taxonomy): domain Eukaryota; kingdom Metazoa; phylum Arthropoda; class Insecta; order Lepidoptera; family Crambidae; genus Scoparia; species Scoparia ambigualis. The sequence continues at coordinate 19,475,509 of OY992509.1, forward strand.
TAAAAAAACAAATAAGCGATATTTATGTTATTTATTGTAAGCTTTCTTAAGTTGAAATAGTTTAATCCTGTAGATCAAATAGCATTTAAAAATGTTATCAATCAAAATATTAGTGAAGGAACGAAATAGTTTCCTCGCAAGACATCTCATCTTGCTCGTCAGCCTCTTCAAGAACATTAACGGTTTTCAGTTTTTATACCAAGACTCCAATTCTTCTGGTATTATATTTTTTTAACCAAATAGTAACGCTATATTTTATCATGACAATTCTCCCGAACATCGTAAATGTTTGGCACAGTATGCAACAAGAGGAAAATTGTTAGGAAGATTGGATACACAAATAGTCAAACAATATAATGAAGCGGAATCTTACGTGCGAAACTCATTACTACGTGTAGTTGAAACAGTAAAGTTTTTAGCTTCTCGTGGTCTTCCATTTCACGGTCAAAATGAAGTTATTGGATCTTTACAAAATGGAAAATTTCTTGGCTGTATTGAACTCATATCTAAATTTGATCCCTTCATGGCTGAACATTTGGCCAGATTTGGACATAAAGGTAGTGGCATTCCATCATACTTATCCTCTAAGTACTATAATTGGTGAATTTATTTTATTGCTCGCTGACGAAGTGCGACTATTCATTGTAGCAGAGGTAAAAAAAGCAAAATATTATTCAATCAGCATAGATTCCACTCCAGATATTTTACACACTGATCAGCTGACATTTATTATTCGTTATTTTTTGCCTGACGACGGAGAGCCCGTTGAACGTTTTGTCACATTTTTACTTAATTGCGGCCATAAAGGCGAAGACATGGATAAAGCTGTTTTGGCGACAATTGATGAAACTTTGCAACTTGATATTTAAGATTGTCATGGCAAAAGTTATGATAACGCCAGTAACATGTCTGGTCAATACAAGGGACTTCAGTCAAGAATTAAAGCTGTGAATCCTCTGGCAACTTTTATTCCATGTGCTGCTCATTCTTTACAACTCGTAGGCTCAGCAGCAGCAGAGAGTAGCGATGAGTCAGCTGCTTTTTTTCGCTGGAGCAACAAATATACATTTTTTTTCTAGCAGATGGAAGGTCTTGCTATCAAATCTCGATAAAGATTCGACAGTTGTAAAAAACCTCTCGAAAACGAGTTGGAGTGCCCGAGCAGATTCCAGCAAAGCTTTATACAATTCTTACAAACATGTTCTTGCAGCATTAGACTACATTTGTGAAAATGAAAATCAAACTAGAGAGACCAAAACAGAGGCAAGAGGATTAATAGAAAAGTTGAGAACCCTGGAAATGACGATATTGTTGTGTTTTTGGAACTCTGTGCTGGTCAGATTTCAAAACGTTAGTGTCCAGCTTCAAGCAAGTTACGTTGATTTATCAAACGTTGTTACTCTATATGAGTCATTATATTCACATCTTGAAACATTACGAGACGAAAACGAGTTTGAAAAATTGAGGTGCGGTATCACCGAATACAAAAAAGATTTAGGAAGAAAAAAGAACCAAAATTCCATTTTGACGAAGTAAAAGCTGGACACACCGAATTTGAATGCAAACGATCTTTCATCGTAGATAAATATTACACTGCCATTAATTGTCTCAAAGCCCAGTTGAAAAACCAACAAACTATCTACACCGAATACAAAATTTGGTTTCTTATAGAAATTACCTAATATAAATGACAATAACATTATAAGAACCATGGCAAAAGAGTTGCAACAACTATATGATTTGGATATAGAAGACTCGTTTCCTGACGAGTGTGTCCATCTGGCACAGTTATTAAAAGATAAAGATTTCGTTGATCCACTAAATTAAACCCCAAAGAGTCTGCTACAATTGTTAAAAAGCTTAAACATTGGTTCTATTTTTCCCAATGTAGAAATAATATTAAGAGTTTTTTTTTAACAATGAGCGTCACAAATTGCAGCGTTGAAAGATCTTTCTCTGCATTAAAAAAAGTAAAAAATTACTTACGCCCAACTCTTCACCAGCAGAAACTTGAGGCACTTGCTCTATTATTAATTGAGAATGTTTTTTTACAAAATGTTAAATTTGACAATATTGTGGAAAGATTCGCCAGCGAGAAAGCAAGAAAAAGAAGATTTTTATAGTTGTCGCAAGGATTTACCAACTTTAAAAAAAAAAATTGTAATTGTCTCAAGAAATCATCATCTTTTTTAAATAAAATTCTTGTATTATTTTAGGACCAATTTTGATAGTAAAAATATGTGTAGAAATTATTTAGTTCCTTTCGTCTTTCGTTTAAGTACCTACTTACTGACACTTTGCTTCAAAGATGTTAGATAACGTAAGCTTTTTTCTGTAAGTACTAACTTGTAATTTAATAAGTTGCACCTGTTAGTTAATGAAAAGGTTGGACAGGACAGGCTGGGGGCGCATATTTTTAGTTAGCCTAGGGCGGTCAGAACTCTAAATCAGGTACTGAGCTTAGCTTCTAAACAACATTACAATGTTTTATTTTGAATGAAACAAAATTATAAGCTCAAAATTAAATTACGTATGTAAATGAAAATAACCTTGTGTTGCTCTGTCATTGATTATCAAAGATACAATCTTCTTTCCTCTGGAACCCATTTCACACAGATTCACTTAATATAACAGTAATTATTCGATATAAGCTCTCGATGAAATAAAGACGTGTGCACGCGACGACTTTAACTGAGACTAATATACAAAAAGTTAGCAAGCAAAACAGATTAAGTAAGCCTTATCTCTATCTAGAGAATCAAATTGCATTACTTGTAGCATGCAAAATACAACAAACTCGCTTATTCTGTTTTGCCTGTCAATAAAACAAAGAACTCGGTTTGTTTTACCAATGAGAAACAAATAAGATGCAATATTTGGTTTTACTTGTTAATATAAAATACAATTTTCTTTAAGTGTTTTGTGGGTAAAGAAAGTAAATTGTTTTATTCCGTTATCACTGTATTTTTTTTAAAATTCTGTTTTATAAGAGTCCATATCACTTTTTGCCTGTAAATTTATTGAAAAAAATGCTAGATATTTTCTTTACCCAGAAGAAAAAACCGTTGTTAAAGCTTCGACAGTTATATGGTTTTGCCAGATAAAAAATGCGACAAAAACGGATTATCCTATGTTTCTAACTAAATTTTAAAATTTTTTGCACTTATTCGGTTTTGCCAGAATACCCTCGATATGAAATATTTAGAGTTGAAATTTAATGACCTCTTAAAGTGCTCATAATTGGGTCCGTCACCCTACCTACTTTAATATTTTTTCTTAAATATAATTTAACGATATGAACAATATTTAACAATACGAAACAAAGTCTTATTTGTAATAAAAATTGTTTAACAATCACAGCTCTCTAATTCTTTATTAAATTAAATAAAAAATACTCTAAATTATTTATTAGTCGACTTGACATTTTGGCATTTTGGTTTATCAAATCACAATAAAACCAACATAAATTATTATTTCGAAGCCACTAATGTGTGAAATAAAATAACAAATCAACTTTTTATTATTCTAATAAAATGAAGCTTAAAATGAAACTTCTCAATACTTATATAAGATAATTTGAATATCAGAAATTTAAACAAAAGGACCAAACAAAAATCAACTATTTCTAATTAAACGAACGTTTTTCTTTTCGTTGTTATATGTCCTTAAAAATGACAAAGCATCTAAACGAGACCACGCTATTTGTCTTGCATGCATTGCATCGACCGCATAGCGGGGCGCGAGCTGGCAACAAGGAAGAGACGCGGTTACGCTTTATTTGAAATTTTTACAGTATACTTGGACTTTTATCTAATGCAGTTAGGAAGAGACGCGGTTACGCTTTATTTGAATATTTTACAGTATACTTGGACTTTTATCTAATGCAGTTAGAAAGAGACGCGGTTACGCTTTATTTGAAATTTTTACAGTATACTTGGACTTTTATCTAATGCAGTTAGAAAGAGACGCGGTTACGCTTTATTTGAAATTTTTACAGTATACTTGGACTTTTATCTAATGCAGTTAGGAAGAGACGCGGTTACGCTTTATTTGAATATTTTACAGTATACTTGGACTTTTATCTAATGCAGTTAGAAAGAGACGCGGTTACGCTTTATTTGAAATTTTTACAGTATACTTGGACTTTTATCTAATGCAGTTAGAAAGAGACGCGGTTACGCTTTATTTGAAATTTTTACAGTATACTTGGACTTTTATCTAATGCAGTTAGAAAGAGACGCGGTTACGCTTTATTTGAAATTTTTACAGTATACTTGGACTTTTATCTAATGCAGTTAGGAAGAGACGCGGTTACGCTTTATTTGAATATTTTACAGTATACTTGGACTTTTATCTAATGCAGTTAGAAAGAGACGCGGTTACGCTTTATTTGAAATTTTTACAGTATACTTGGACTTTTATCTAATGCAGTTAGAAAGAGACGCGGTTACGCTTTATTTGAAATTTTTACAGTATACTAGGACTTTTATCTAATGCAGTTAGGAAGAGACGCGGTTACGCTTTATTTGAATATTTTACAGTATACTTGGACTTTTATCTAATGCAGTTAGAAAGAGACGCGGTTACGCTTTATTTGAAATTTTTACAGTATACTTGGACTTTTATCTAATGCAGTTAGAAAGAGACGCGGTTACGCTTTATTTGAATTTTTTACAGTATACTTGGACTTTTATCTAATGCAGTTAGAAAGAGACGCGGTTACGCTTTATTTGAAATTTTTACAGTATACTTGGACTTTTATCTAATGCAGTTAGGAAGAGACGCGGTTACGCTTTATTTGAAATTTTTACAGTATACTTGGACTTTTATCTAATGCAGTTAGAAAGAGACGCGGTTACGCTTTATTTGAAATTTTTAACGTATACTTGGACTTTTATCTAATGCAGTTAGGAAGAGACGCGGTTACGCTTTATTTGAATATTTTACAGTATACTTGGACTTTTATCTAATGCAGTTATTGACACTAGGTTGAAGCGTCATTTTACTGCGTTAAATAAAAAGTTGAAGTATAGTTCGGCTGTGTCCGATATTACGGTACTGGACCACTCAGTATCGGAACTGTAGTATCGGATCTAGTGGTCCGAGATTCCGATACTACGATACTACGAGATTCCGATATTCAGGCTCTAATTACAATTTAGACAATCAGGCCCTATCAGGGCCCTATCACTAACAGGCTAGCCTAGAATAATCTAAGTTATGGGAGCCAGTCACCCTCCGCTATGTAAATACCATGTTGTTTCTTTATACAGACAGATACATACTTACATACATAGTTTCACGACTATCATCCCCAAAGGGTTAGTCAGAGGCTGCAACGAGGACCGCAGAGTCATAGTCCACTGCCACAGTCCACATTTCACCAAATTACAGCTGCACATGTGCTCAGAGTGACAGGGGTAAGCCACTCTATGCTGTTGGATGTATGTGCAGTATTTAGTCCGTTAGTCGCCTTTTCTGCACAAAAGATCCGGATCTAAGGACTATTATATTATGGACTGGCCAGCCAGAAGCCCAGACATGAACCCGATTGAGCACATGTGGGACGAGCTAAAAAGACGTGTTAGGGCTCGTCAGCCAGATGCAGGTGTTGAAAACTGCCATAGAAGAGAAATGGGAGATGATCCCTCAAAATTTCTTAGAGCGGTTGATAAACTCTATGCCTAATCTTATGAGAGCTGTCGTAGATGCCCATGGAGGCAACACGCGTTATTAAATTAAACCTTTATTTGATAAAACATCTCTTTTATTCAAAAATCAACTACCTTCATCAAGGCGCATACCCGACTTGTTAGGCGTAGCTCCATGTCGTGTGGTATTCTGAATTCAAATTTAAAACAATACGATCGAAAAAGATGGTAAAATGTATCAGGTTTAAAACTGCATCAATAGTTTTTGTTCAATCTAGCAATCATATTTAAGTAGGAGCCATAGAAACCTAAACTCTAAGGTGGGCCAATAGATGTGTCCAGAAGTGTATATTTAAATTATAATAATGAGTGCGACGTAATGTATGTGTAAGTGTACAAAATTTAAGCATTTACTTTAGCAGGTGCCGGTGGCATCTGCGTCTTCTCTGCAACCGAATCCTGAACGACGCAGCATTCTTCAAGATTAAGTAGCTGTTCAGCTCGATACTTCTCGTAGATAATCGTGGCACGTTGTAGCACCTTACACAATATTGGCCCTCCCGCTATCATCAGCAGTTCTGCTAGGACAATAGCTTGGGTCTCCTGCATAAGTTAACAAATAAATAAATTCAAGCTTGACGAAGTTCATTTTATAGATGTACGATGAAGAAGTGGTACAGAGGCACAGCGAGAAAAAGAGGGAATAACTTATACTGCACAAAACAGAAAAACATGTAGTACGATAAGATTAACGCAAAACAGAAGAAAAGCTTTAGTAATAGCGTATAATGTTATAATTTTTTTAGGAATGTAACATGTAGATAATTACATGCCGTTAACTATCCTTACAAAATAAAGGATAATAAAAATTGCGACAAAGCGGTAGCTGGCCTTCGAGCCGGGTCTAAGTCGATGTAGGCACCTACCTACCGTACGCCACCGTACTCATGCGAAATGGTAATAACCCTATGCGCTCCTTAAACTCAATGGTTTCTATTTCAATATAGTTTATTCGATTTTCGGTCTGAACATTTCCCACCCGAACACATCGGCGGATTAAATCCACTCCCACATCGACTTGCTAATTCTAAAAGTCTTAAGTCTTTATTTACCGGTTCTAGAGAGATGAACCAGAGGCGATCATTCTTCATAACCTGCGCGAGGGTTGGCACCGGCTGCGCTGTCCTGTTATGGTCTATAGGCGCTACGTCGTAGCTGCTCCATACATTTAAGCTGCAATTACATTTCAATTCTACTTATTGTTTCAACAAGAAGTGGGGCATTTTATATGGCGGGCGTCCTAATCTAATAATGACTTAAACTAATAAAGAACGGAAAAAATCTTACTTCCGTCGGAACTAGAGAAGTAAGAGGAATAAATTAGGCACTTTAAGTAACTATATTTTATTCATACAAATGCAGATTTTTAATTGTACACATTTATTGCTTTAAGGCTGACAAAGGTTTTTCTAGACCATTCTGTCTTAAAGTAGACGTAGGTTAGGTATACCTACATGATAGAAGAGTTTACAGAATATAATGTTAGTCAAGAGTTGACTCTTGACCTAGCAGTTCTATTGCGAATGTAGAGTAAGAGTAATGAGATGACGTACGAATTTGAGCTTTGTACTGCGTACATAACTACTACCATCTTTATCAAACCATTTAAACTTATACGTACCACGCCCGTTTCCCGAAGGCGTAGGCAGATAACACATCATCACCCGGCGTTTTATGCTTATGTTGTAAACCATAGATAATACTATATAGACGGAGTTGTAAACTCTGTCAACAAATGACAGTTGCTGACAAATAACAGCCGCTAGTTGTCAAATCAAACATGACGTGACGGCATTGTTGACATTTCCCTTTTTTTAAAGCAAAAGAATTATGGTTTATGCAGCCACGTTAGACATTTTTAAAATAACATAGTTATCTGTTTTTTTGAAGACTTAGTGTTCCCATATTAAAAAAATATTAATAATTTAATAACTCTTATCCGCGATTCGACAAAAATAAGTCAAAACTTGGTTTAGGTAGCAAATAATATCTTAGCTTTACTTTATGACCAAATTCTATTGTATACAAATTAAGCATTTTTTCTATGGAAAGTGCCGATTCTCCTTTGCTACTATCCTGACACTCTTCTTTTGCTTCATGAACTCTCATAGACATTCTTTATAAGTACATGAGGTCGGTTTAGGTTAGCCTTGACCTGACCTTTCACGAGAAAGTTCCCGATATCCAGCGAAACGGTGAAAATAAAAATACAAACTCGTTGGCAGAGAGCACCGCATCTTTAGGTCGACAGTTCCATATGGACTTAAGCAGCAGAGAAAGAGCCCAGGCACTGCGGATGTCACCCAGCAGTGTCAGCAGGTATCGCTTCTTGTTCGCCCAGGACATCCTAGCGAACCAGGTCTTGGTGGACAGCAAGTGTCTGCTGAAGGATAGGTTCACTTCTGCTAGGACATCGTCGTTTTCTAAAAAGAGAATTTACTTTAATGGTAATACTGTATGATATCGAAAGTTTAACAGCAATAGGAGATTTTTTTTGTTTATTTGGAATAACAAACAATAATTATTCACCAATGTATTTTACATATAAGTAACCAGAGTAACAAAATATTTAATTGGACAATCAACACCGTTATCCACAAAGACATATAATAGAAAATAAGTACCATATTCAATTAACTAACTTAAGATCAAACGAGAGGACAACTAGGTATGTGTTGGCACCAATACATTTTTTTAACACTTATCCCTATTTTTTAACACTTTTTATTTCAAACAAAACAAGAATTAGCCAAATAGGTGCAGCCGTTCTGAAGTGATGTGCGAACCAATTTCGGCAATTGATTTTTATTTATATAGATAGATGTATGTATGGAGTTCATTCCGATGCCATTCACTTTATTGAACAACCAAGTGCTAAGCATTGAATAAAATGATGGTTTCATCAATTCGCCTTATTTCTACAATACCTACGTTCTGCTTTTTTATCGCCTCTGTGCTCTTGTGGTTAGGTAGAACATCGATGGATCGCGAGTTCGATTACAAGCAGGTATACTTGTTGTGCTCAGAGTTCGGTTTCTGTGCGATAGAGCTTGTTCTAACAGTTGGCTTTTGAATCGAGTCGCCTGAATTTAAAGAAACTAACACTATTGGGGGGTCTACGGGGTTCTTAAATAAAGGTTTATAAACATTTTAGCTGCCGCCGTTGCGTTAAAATATTTAAAAAAACCACTTGAAAGTTTTGTCAAAATCGGTTATAATCACGAAAAATTACACGTTTTTAGGTTATACAGTACCATAGTAACAGAAACGAAGCGGGGGGACGAGGGGGGGCGCAGCCCTTCCTGCGAGGTGGGCTCGGGGGGCGAAGCCCCCGCCATGAAAAAAGTCTCAAAAACGCGCGAGCGTAAAAAAATTACATAACATAAAAATTACTTGTCTGCGGAAGGAGGGGTAAGTGGGGGGGGCACTCCTTATTCCTCTAATCCCCTTCCCCCACCAATTATGGCGACTCGATTCAAATTTTTTACTACGATACATAACCTCAAAATACAAAAATTAACATAACATAAAAATACTTGTTGGCGGCAGGGGGGGTAAGTGGGGGGAGTAATCCTCCCCCCTCCCCCTACCTTCTCCACCCCCACCCCACCCCCGATTCAGGCGACTCGATTCAAAAGTTTTACCGTGGGGGGTGTACTCCTCCCCCTCCCCCTTCCTTCTCCCTCCCACCTCAAACTCGATTCAAAAATTTTACCTGTTCTAATGCTAACCTGGAGCCTCTTAAAGCAGTATTACTTTAATCTTACTATATTCTTATGGGAATTTGCATAGTAAGAATAAAGTAATATTGCTCTAAGAGTTGTTGGTAAGGCCTCTGGACGTGCGTGTATGCGTGTGTAGGTAAGTGCTTGTCTGTTGATTATGATAGGTAATAGCAGGAGGTGACGCCGGACAGACCCCCAGATGGAAGCTCTTATTATCGGAGGCCAAGACTCACTTTCGGTCGCTACGCTAACTTAGTTACCTAATAAGTGAGTAATATAGTTTTACGATTACCACAGATCATATCCGATAAAATCAAATCATTGATTATGTGCACTTGCTTGGTCAGCTCCGTAAAAGAATTCATTTTATAATGTTATTTTATTAGCTTTTTGCTTGCAATATGTACCTACGTAATGTTATCAATTTTGTATGTCAATGTGACGCTGACACTTTATAAAGTTTTACTTTTTAGGGCAAATAGAGGTGCTAACTTAGAGTATAGATATCAAATAAAAAGGGACGTTATAAATAGATAGAAAACTTGTATTTAGATTTTTTTTTCTCATTCAATTAGTAGCCATTACCTTCAAAATGAGTAGGTAAAGGAAGCTACTACAATGGCTATTACTAAATCCTCGTGACTAAAGTCAACTCATTTCTCAACAGCTATCGCACCTATATCCGCAACATCGTAATATTAAAACATTCTATTTTTATATTGTAACACGAGTCGCAATATCGCCAGCACGCTATTTACCTCAGGCCCAATGCAGGGTCAGCCTCACAATGGCCACGCAGTTCGCATTCGAGAGGTTCCACTTAACAGCGTTCGTCTGACGCAGGTAATAATCTTCTTTGCTGTCAGTTGGAAGTTGCCATTTGGCTGCCATGACGCGAGTCGAGACGCGATGTCCACCTCAAGCATTATCAATTAAACCGCAACGTGCCAATTTGCATCGGTTCATTTCAGTGTTAGCTATAGCGTCGGTGGTAGCTGTAACGTACTTTGTCCTGAAGAAACCTGAAGACTCCCTGGACGATCCATCTGATCAGTACGTGGTGAAGAATATACCGAAGGTGTACACGAAACTGGAGGCGGTGGACCCTGAGGAGAGGGAGGTGTTCCAAGGGTTCAGGACGTCGTTCCTGCCACCAGAAGAGATAGTGTTGGCTCGTACTCATTTCACATCTAAAAGCGAGATCTATGAGGGGAACGTGACAAGTGATATATTGATATGGGGCACGGCGGATTCACAGCATGGCACGCCGAGGAGGGTTAAGCGTAGAAGCCACTTTACATTTACTTCCCAGGATGAAGAGTTAGTTTGAAAGTTACTTTTTATGAATTATTCATACTATACTGTACACACCTAGAGGCATAACAAACGGCCACCGAAATGGTGGCATGCCTTGGTTTACTTTGAGTTATTACTTGATCAAATCAAAACATTTTTTTCCTAAATTAGTATTAATCATTTTGAGTACAAACTTAGCTTACAATCATCTGCTTAACCGACTTGTTGATTGAATAATACTTACTTGTACTAATAAGTTTAATTCCGTGATACCTACCTATAGCATTTTTTTATTAGGTACTTACTATTAATGAAAAGTTTAAGTGGCATAATGATGTTTCTGTTATTTTTAGTATCTTAAATTGCAACTAAGTCTAAGTCAACAATCCATAATAATATGTTTTTTTAAACTTTACACGAAAATTGCTGATTCAAATGAAACGCAACATAGCGGATATAATTCTCTTGTTGATTATAGGTACATAATATTACTTATCCTGACGTTTCAAATCCTTTACCTGGTCCGTGGACATAATGATGTTTCTGATATTTTTAAGTATCTTAAATTGCAACTAAGTGCTACATTTTAGCCATGGAGCCTCTTCTGATAACCGTCAGAAGCATGTTGCCCATGATGATGACGAAGAAGGCCAAGGTGAAGGTGACGATGAGGATTACGACCCATATGACGACAACGATGAAGAGGGCTCCGTAGAAAGGTTTATCATATTATTATATTTTTTCCTAGTTAAACATCATTGATGCATTTTAGTTGTTTAGTAATTTTTTTAATAAGTACCTATTTTTCTGTGGAGATATGAAGACCCTGTAAAAACCTTATTACGTTCTTCCTGAAGAACCACGCACTCTCCGTACACTCACACTCCTTTGGCAGAATAACTTGGCAAGTAGCACAATCTGAACGTACGCCTAATGTTTTTAATTAATTTTAGTTTATGTACTTACCAAAATAATGAACGCTTCTTCATCGATATTATCATCATCATCATCATTAGCCTATTAACGTTCCACTGCTGGACAAAGAATTCCCAGTAGTCAACAGCATATAAAAAGATTTGGTCATAACCCACCACGGTGGCAATGCGGATTGGTAAGCTGTAACGACTGCCATTTAACGACAACAACTAGGACCAACGAATTTACGAGTCTTCTAAAGCACGCAAGAGCTCGAGATGCTTTTAATGTGGTCACCCGATCAGTGACATAGCACTGCGACACTATGCTTAAGAGGGTGTACGCATTTCGGTTTCCCACACAAATTTCCAAGTCGAAATTTTTAAAAACCTGTAAGCCAATTTTGATGAAACTCGGAATGCTGTGGGAAAATATAGAGATCTAAATAGTTTGTTCAAAACATTTCCAAAAAACTTTTATTTAACTTAGTTATTGCGATTTTAATCTTTCTATAGTGGACTTTAAATCGCAATAACTCAGCCAAATAAACCTTTTTTAAAAATGTTATCAACAAACTATTTAGATCCCTGTATTTTACGTTAGCATGCAAAGTTTCATTAAAATTGGCTTATTGGTCTTTAAAAATTTCGACTTGAAAAATTGTATGGGAAACCGAAATGCGTAAACCCTCCTAACCCTTAAACGGGCACAGCATGTTTAATTTTTTTATTGGTTTTCGACCTTATCTCAATTGTATAAAGTTCAAAATATAATGGTAATATATATACCATTGTCCTATTAAATAGTCAAAATCGCAAACCGAATGCCTTATCCGCTGCGCTATCGAACTCCCCCATTCTCCATAGATGTGTTTTTAGATTAAAAGTATTATATTTAAACAAAAAATGTCAATTCCAGCATAGTGCAGCGGGAAACTCATGTAGATCGAGGCCCGTTTGATGATGTGGTGGAACAAATACGCGGCCAACCGGAGTTGGAGGAAGAAGAAATGGGAGTATCAGCTAACATGTTTAGACCACCAAAGTCTTACACAGGTACAAACATATTATATGCTACTTTGTAAATGTAACTTAATCGACTTTTCTGTTGCAAGTATAAAAATTTCCTCTGTGCTTACATTTTTATTTTTATTATAAAAATCACTCACTAACACTTAAGAGGGTTTACGCATTTCGGTTTTTCATACAAACTTCCAAGTCGAAATTTTTAAAAACCATTCAGACAATTTTGATGAAACTTTGCATTCTGAAGTAAAACACAGGGGTCTAAATAGTTTGTTGAAAACATTTTTTAAAAACGTTTTTCTAGCTGAGTTATTGCGATTTAAAGTCCACTATAGAAAGTTAAAAATCGCAATAACTAAGTTAAATAAAAAATTTTTTTAAATGTTTTCAACTAAAAACTAAAAACAAAATGTTTTTACTTCAGCATGCAAAGTTCCATAAAAATGGCTCAATGGTTTTTAAAAATTTCGACTTGGAAGTTTATGTGGGAAACCGAATGGCGTAAACCCTCTTAACATTAAAATGATTGATGATGATGATTTCATCCAGCATGCAGATATTATGCGGATGTATACAATCATCGTTATAGATTATATTATTCGTAGACTTACTCTAATAAACTGCAATATTTGTTTAACGGCAATATTAAAGCAATTGATTTTTTTTATAAAATCGAGCTCCTTTTTAATTTATGCAACTAATGAATGTCCTGCCACCGTTAATTATTTCGTAAGCTTAGTATTAACTGCTAGATCATTTACTTAGCGGCACATCATCATAACATAGTAATAAAATCATGAAGTCTACAGCGAGAATGCGCTTGGCTTTTATCTCACCTGATGGTGAGGCCTTAGGTGTAGGTGCTCTTCCCCGAAATTCTAAGCCACTGAGGGACTGACTTAGCTTTAAACTATCGCGTTGCATTGCATTAAAACTATTTTAACGGGGCGTAACACGATTAATTTTGTATGTAAGTACAAATCTACTTACTGCTTGTCGTCTGCGGCCGTAGTCACAAGCGAACCGAAACGTCAAGCAGTAAGTAGATTGTACTTACATACAATTAACTAATTAATTGTGTTAGGTCCCGTTAAAATAGTTTTATGACTTATTACTAATTAGTCCATGCCATAACTACCGTAACACGGCAACTAACATTATCGATAATGACGACAGGCTTAAATAGCAGTAACAGTCAGTCGACCTCAAAATCCGTCTTACATCTAAGCTTTTTATGTTATTAAAGGACTTGAGCAACTAGAAACACATGTTTGTTTGTAGAGTTAATATTTTGATTTAAGGACCTGAATTAGATACACAAAGATCAAATAACACACTGCTACTTGTATATAGTTCGTCGCAAATCGTATACAACGCGACGCAAGCGCCGTAGTACCCATTATTCAATTTGCTGCTGGTCGAAATGAGTCAAGGTTACGGTATACTAACCTGCGCTCAAATTCTCACGACACGCTGGAACGGAGTCATTGTTAATCCATTCAATATTAATCACAGTGTTATTAGGAAGTTTCACAATAACTAATTCATTATTACAGTAGGAAATTAACACCCCAGCAGCAACATCGCATTCATAATTTGACGCATTGTTTTTTCATGTAAAATCCTTGAATATATCAGGCGTGTTGTCATGGATAACAATCACTACCATGTATTGCATTTAGTAATGATTCTACATTAGAAATTCTAACGTTCAACATGCGATCTGCTTAGGAATACACGCGTTTTGGAAAGGTCAAGGTGATAAACAAACAATAAGAAACACCCAGGCGAGCATCATGCGACAGTACATGGATGCAGAGGCAGATCCGTGTCATGACTTCTACCAGTATGCTTGTGGAAACTGGGCAGCGCTCAATCCTATACCTGCTGATAAAGCCGGGCAAGTATTTAAACAATCCAAATAATATGTTTTCTAAACTTTACACGAAAATTGCTGATTCAAATGAAACACAATATAGCGTATGTAGTTCTCTTGTTGGTATACATAATATTACTTTATCCTGACCTTTCAAATCCTTTGCGTGGTCCGTGGTCACAGGGTCTGAGGTTTTATACACCTTGTACTTGTTTAAAATAAATGCTAGTTGATCCGTTATAAAGTGTTCTATTTCCAATTTTATTAAGATTTGATTTGACCTTAAATATAATTATGATAAGATCTGCTGATCTCGGAATGTATGAGCTGCACTGCAACCAAACTTAAACTTCAAATCTTTACAGATATGACACGTTTGAAATGCTAAGAGAAAACTTAGACACTGTCTTAAAAGAATTATTGGAGTTCAAAGATTTTGAAAATGAAAAAAGTATTTATCCTGGACCACGTTTAGATTTGGAGGATAACTTTCTTAGAAATTTATTCCCTAAAACAAATCTGGCAGAAGCAATGGAAAGTGATAATTTATATGTGGATATTATAGAAGCAAATTCAAGAGGAATCTTGAACAAAACAGCGGCAGAGGAAAACCGTTACGATGTAACAATTAAAGATGAAACATCAGAAATTGTTAAACGCATCCGTAGATATTTAGACAAGAAATCCAAACAGCTTATGAAACCAGTTAAGAAGATAAAACATAAAGTTCACGAATATTTGATTAAAAGTAAAAAAGAACATAGAATAAAGCGACACAATTACAAAAAAACAGAGTTTACACATAAAACAAAACATAGATTGGTTAGGAAATCGTTATCTAATGAGAAACCAGTAATGAATAATAATAAAAAAATTAACGCGAAAGATCCAAACAATAAACAAATTAAAAGAGATGCTACTTTTATCACAGACTCTATAGTTAAAAATATTCAGCCCAAATCTAAGGACATTGAAGATGCTACATTGAAGGCTCGATATTTATTTAAATCATGTATGAACTATGAAATATTAGAAAAGCGTGGGCATAGACCGCTATTAGATCTTCTGGATATTTTAGGTGGTTGGCCTATTCTTAACCCACAGTGGAATTCAAGCCGCTTTGATTGGCTTGCTCTTATGGCTAAATTAAGATTGTATAACAATGACATTCTAATATCGGAGTGGGTTGGCCCGGACATCAAAAATTCGGACGAGTTTGTTATTCAGTTTGATCAAACAAGCCTAGGTAATTAAAATATTTTTTAAAAGTTATGTTAATATGTAATCAATTTGCTGAAAATGTAATATGTTATCGCCAGGATTACCCACAAGAGATTACTTCCTGCAAGATGCCAATAAACCTTATTTAGATGCATATACGAAATACCTAATTAAAATTGCAACGCTTCTCGGAGGTGATCCTGATTACGTTCAAAATAGCGCAGAGGAACTGATTGCATTTGAAATCAAGTAAGTGTGAAAATTTAACATTTTAGATGAAGAGACATATATTTATCCTCAATAAATTTGAATAGGCACAATATACAATTCTAATTGCAGGCTCGCAAAGATTACTTCAGCGCCAGAAGACAGAAGAAATGTCTCGGAACTCTACAAGCGCATGCCTCTCCATAAACTAGAAGAGCTGGTGCCTGAAGTAAAGTGGCGCAGATATCTCTGCATCGTTATGAACCGTACGATGCATTCAGATGAAACTGTAGTCTTGTTCGCGTTGAGCTACGTTCGTGTAAGTCGGTCAATTTATTATAGTCTAATTTGATAAAATATATCTTTCTGTCTTAACATTTTAAATTTATTTTCATTGTAGTCGTCTGTTTATTAAGTATGTTATCTCTTTTTGTTCGATTTTCAGCATTTAGTCCAGTTACTAGAAGAAACTCAACCAAGCACACTGTCAAATTACTTACTATGGCGATTCGTTCGGCATCGGGTTAATAATCTCGACGATCGCTTTCAATCAGCCAAACAACAGTAAGTAGTAATTACACCAATGTCATTGATTAAATTCATTATGTAGTTGATGTTGTTTCAATCATTCATTTTTTATCAATTATACTAACTGTATTAACAGCTTTAATGTAATTAAATTATTATTAAAGTGTAAACATTTCATTCCATGTGTTACGATGAATTCTCCTACAGGTTCTACTTCATCTTGTTCGGCCGCGAACAAGCACCATCTAGATGGAAGAACTGCATATCTCAAGTGAATTCCAACATGGGGATGGCCTTAGGTTCCATGTTTGTTAGGCAATACTTCGATGAGATCAGCAAAAATGATACACTTACCATGACAAGAGAAATACAGCAATCTTTTAGAGAACTACTTCATTTGACTGACTGGATAGATGACAATACGAAGAAACTGGCTGCTTTAAAAGTAGATGCCATGATGCTTCGAATAGGATACCCGGATTTTATACTCAAGAAGCATGAATTGAATGATAGATATAAAGAAGTAAAAATTCACCCAGACAAGTATTTTGAAAACATTTTGAATATACTACAGCATTTAACGAAAATGGAACAATCACGGTTAGTAGTTTAAAATTCAAGGAGCTCGGTGGTGCAGCGGTTACGGTTACAAAATCAAAAAATCAAAATCAAAATAACTTTATTCAGTAAGCTTAAATTAAGCGTTTTGAATCGTCAATTTTTTTTTTTATATGGATGGATGGATAGGCACAGGAACCCACCCACCCACCCCACCCATTCAGGAAGTCTTTTAGCTGTGGAGAAGAACGGGCACAACAAACTCCACAGCTTTATAATAATATAGAGGTAACGACATTTACAAAACAATATGTCGTTACCAAATTATACAGTCAATAGTCATAAAACAATTATATAAAATAAAAGATAAAAACAAAAGTGAATCTACAAGTTTTACTCGGGCACTATGAACGCATTAGAACAATGTATGCGAAACTAGAGGAATGTTAATTCCATGCATTTTTGTCATTGATGTAATCGCTTACAGTGTAATAGCCCTTTTCTAAAAGTCTGTCCTTAACATGTGTCTTAAATTTGTCAAAGGGCAAAATTATAACATCGTTCGGGATTTTATTGTAAATTATGACACTTTGTCCCATAAATGATCCATAAACTTTCTGAAGTCGAAATTTAGGAATTACAAGTTTATACTTATTTCTAGTATTTAGTTTGTGTATATCGCAATTTTTTTTGAAATGAGTAATGTTTTGACGCACGTAAACAATACAGTTATAAATAAATTGTGATGCAACTGTAAGAATATTTATTTCTTTAAACAGCTCCTTAAGGGAGTCACGTGATCCTAGGTTATATATGGACCTTATTGCTCTTTTCTGTAAAATGAAAATGGTTTCTATATCTGCTGCTTTACCCCAAAGTAGTATACCATAGGACATAACACTGTGAAAGTAACTAAAATAGACTAATCGAGCAGTTTCCACGTCTGTAAAATGCCTAATTTTCCTAACAGCATAAGCAGCTGAACTAAGTCTCCCCGCAAGGGTGCTAATATGAGGGTACCACTGTATTTTTGAATCTAAGGTAATACCTAAGAAAACTGTTGAATCAACAAGGTCCAACAGTTCACCATTCAGTTTAATTTTATTTCCTATAATATTCTTTACGTTAGGTAGAGTAAAATTTATACATTTGGTTTTCTTCGCGTTTAATTGAAGATTATTAGTAGTAAACCAATTCAACACATCTGTTAGGGCACTGTTGATGTCATCAAAACTATTTTTATTTCGATCAGTCTTAAATATCAAAGTTGTATCGTCAGCAAACAAAACAATATTGCAAAAGTTTTCCGCATAAAATGGTAAATCATTAATATAGATTAAGAATAAAAATGGACCTAGTATTGACCCTTGTGGGACCCCCATTAGCACAGAAGATCCGGATGATATGGATCCGTTCACGCTAACTTTTTGGATTCTGCCGCTAAGATATGATTGAATCAATTTCAAGGCATCAGAGTGCACTCCATAGTGTTTTAGCTTTATTAAAAGGGTGTTGTATTCAACGCAATCAAAAGCCTTGGAGAGATCACAAAACACTCCAAAAGCATTCTGCGATCCCTCCCAAGCCTCAAATATGTGTTTTAGCAGAGCTACACCAGCATCAGTAGTAGACCTTCCCTTGGTAAAACCATACTGTTCACTGTGAAAAAGGTGGTTTATAGCGAAGTGGGAGCCGAGTTGATCTAAAATAAGTTTTTCAAAAACTTTACTAAGAGTAGGTAAAATCGAAATAGGCCTGAAATTGCTCGGGTCATCTTTACAACCCGATTTGAAAAGTGGCAGAACTTTGCTATGCTTCATGAGATCTGGGAAAACTCCTTCGTCAACACAGCTATTGAATATGACTACAAGAAAAGGCGCAATGGACTCGATAATATTATTAATAATTTTTGTTGAAATATCCCACAAATCACAAGTGTTTTTTATTTTTAAAGATTTAAAGGATTTAAGTACGTCTTTACAGTTTACGTGTTTAAATTTGAACACTTCATTACACATGGGTACATACTTTTTTAGCAGAATTTCTGCATTACTTGGTGAAGAGTTGAGTAACATAGTTGTGGCAATTGGTATATTTGTAAAAAACTGTTCAAAAGCATCAGCAACTTTATTGTCTTCAACACACAGTCTACAGTTTGCGATCGTCGCGGCGTCGTTATGCCAACATAAAACATCTCGAAATTTTCTGTGTTTCGGAATTAAGGCACGTAAAGCCGTTAGTCCCGGTGATTATCGTAAGATGGCAGTCGTTAAAATCCACCAACCCGCATTGGGCCAGGGTGGTGGGTTATGGCCCAATATCCTCACCTGTCCATGTGGGTAGCCTGTGCCCAGCAGTGGGACGTTTATAAGCTGATGATTATAATGATGATAAAATTAAAGTTAAGAATTGGTAGGTACTTAAAAACTTGTTCATCATGTTCTGGCAATTAAAAATTTGTTTAGTTGGGTTTATGCCAAACATGGTCAAATATTAAAACCTTTATGGCTAGTTAGTTGTTTATCTTTTAAAGATAATATATTTTTAGCATTGGCCAGCCTGTCAACAAAACACTATGGAACACTGCGCCTGCAGTGGTTAACGCATACTACAGTCGCAACAAGAACCAAATAATGTTTCCTGCGGGCATCCTCCAGCCGCCCTTCTATCATAGACACTTTCCACGGTCGCTCAACTACGGTGGAATTGGAGTTGTTATCGGTAAGTAAACATTTCCTTTTCGGTCTTTTGATTCTGATTTTTTTATAGTATATTTTCTTAACGATGCTTAAGCACTTAGCTTACTGGTGTGCCTCTAACATTGAAATCTAGTCTACGCTACAAAAATATAGGTATTAGCTGAATCACCACGCTTGTCAAAATGTTAGTTGGTGATCGGTTCTCAAACTCGGGATATACGTAGAAAAATCTAAAACAATTTTTGCCTTTAGTTGTCAAAAAATAAAATAGGTAGTAAATAGTTGAAAACTTTAGAACTTTCAACCATTTTAATAAAAGATAAAATAATGAAACACCTATTATATAAATGTGTTAAGTTTTGTTAAAATAAATAAATTAATCGTTTTAAATGTAGCCTTCCAAAGTTCAACTGTTGTGTACAAAATTATCCAGGCCATAACCTTCCGACGTTTAACTGTTGTCTTCAAACTGTCCAGGCCACGAGATCACCCATGGTTTCGACGACAAGGGTCGCCTGTTCGACTGCGATGGCAACCTGCACCGGTGGTGGTCGGACACGGCCATCGAGTCCTTCCACCGGCGAGCCCAGTGCCTAATAGATCAGTACGGCCAGTACGTGGTGCCCGAAGTCAACATGAAGCTAGATGGAGTTAACACGCAGGTAAAATAATCTTGAACGTTTCAACTGCAGCTGTGCACTGATCAGTAGGGTTACTCTTGAAATACAATTGCATTAATCAGTATTTCCAATCACAAATCTAAAAAATGTCAAATGGCACTTTTGTAAGCGACAATAGCGCATATTGGAATTAAATTGCGTGGAAATTGATTGAACAAATTATTATCGAGATGTCTTTCCGGAATTATCTTTACTTATCCCAATATCGATACATATTAAACGCATTGGAATTATATTCAGATTGAGTTTGCGTTCAAGAGTAACCCCCCAGTGCTTAATGAATAAAATTTCTATTGAATCTAGAGGCGTCTCGTTGTTAAGATGTTAAATGTTAAATGATGCAATTTTGCGTGGGTCACATCTAAACGACTATCAATTTAAAGCCCGCTATATAATTTTAGTAACTAAACATCTAATAGGCTTCATGCTTCATCTCAAGTACCTACCTGGTCTAATATTATTTTTAAAATTCTGGTTTTGATATAACTGAACTGAAGCTGGGGCAGAGGAGCAAGAACAATTATTTTTATATACTTTATATCATTTTAAAAAGACTACTTACTTCAGATAAGTAGACCTTTCTCAATCTAGTTGATAGCTTGACCAACTGGGCTACAATGAAGCGTAGCAAATCAATGTTAATTTCGCAAGTCACGTCTTTTCTAAATGTTTTTTTTAGTATATCATACAATAACAACGTTGTTAAGAAATGAGTTGGCATTTAATTATGTTTCCCAGGGTGAGAACATAGCGGACAACGGTGGGGTAAAGCAAGCGTTTCGAGCGTACCTGCACTGGCTGCAGAAGAACGGCGCTGTCGGGGAGACGCTGCCGGGCCTCAACCACACGCACACGCAACTCTTCTTCCTTAACTTTGCTCAGGTACCTTTTCTTTATCATCATCATTATTACCATCAGCCGACGGACGACAAGCGCGTCCCCCAAGGACTGCGAAGCATCATAGCAGCTTGTTCCACGCCACACGCACACGCAGCTCTTCTTCCTTAACTTTGCTCAGATACCTTTTCTTCATCATCATCATTAACACCAGCTGAAGGACGAAGGCCTCCCCCAAGATCTCCACCACGACCGGTCTTGTACTGCTCGCATCCGGCGGATACCCGCGACCTTCACCAGATCGCCGGTTCCCTTTTTTTGAGCTAGAGGAAATCTTCGAACACCCAGCACTGCAGAAAGCTGGATGTTTCGGACTCTCCCAACCGTCCCACTTTGTCAGAGCTAAAGCGCTGAAGGTGACGGCAACGACGACAAGAAAGCGGCAAGAAGGGCATACCTAGAAAAGCCCCAAAGACCATGTAAGGCAATTTTTTAAATGCCCAGTCACCAATGGGTAACCAAAATATATTTTGCTCCTTTACGCTTGCTGTAGGTATCGGTTGTATTGGTGAGATAGCAGTCGGTATAGATACAACGGTATTCGTTTTTTTGTCGGAGAGAATGGAACATACAATGATTCCATACACAGATGACCTGATCCGATTGTCAGAGCAAATATGACAAATTCAAAGGGGCAAAAAGTAGAACATGGCTATCTGTATATAGTAGTGTTATCAATATTCAGTTTCATCTATTTATTAGCGTTAACCTCTAAGGAAAATTTTCAATTGTATCTATAGGTATGGTGCGGCGCGATGCGTCCAGAGGCGATGCGCAACAAGCTCAAGACCGCCGTCCACTCGCCCGGCAGGTTCCGCGTCATCGGCACCCTGTCCAACTCGCACGACTTCGCCAGGGAGTTCCAATGCCCTCCCGGATCCCCCATGAACCCCATTCACAAGTGCACCGTGTGGTAGACTTACACCTGCGATGATCTTGACACTTTTGATTCTAGGAGAGAAGTGTTGCTAGCATCAGATTTTAAACTTTAAGCTTTTAGGCTTTTAAGGTGGCGAGCTACCAATCCGCTTTGTGTCAGCGTGGTTGGTTATAATCTAATCTCCCTATGTGCTGTGGGAACAACTATGCCAGCAGTCGGACGTTTATAGGCCGATGATGATATTGATTTATGCCTTATCGCCAGATTGATTAGGTTTTCCCTCTTTTGCTTAGAAATATCCAACAGTAGTGTAGTGTCAAAACATAAAACCATGAGATCTGTTGTCAGGAACTCTTCTCTCACTAGAATTACCCAGCCTACATTTGAATTGGGTGTTCGTTCATCATAGCTAAGATAGGCGACAGTTAAAAGTTATTAAGAATTCGTTTTAACCCTTAAAATGCAAAGCAGATAGTAATTGTGCAAAGGATCCTATAGTATTAGAAGATGTACAATTGCAATTAGTGGTTTTATAATTGTTTATATTACTTTAGATATTTACTTTGGTTTAACTTTTAGGCTCATATGCGTTTTTTGAGGTAGAAATAGGTGTTCATATTTCACTCGAAGTTATTTTTTTAGGAAATTTTATTATTATAATTCATAAATGAGGTACAATTGGCATGCATTAAACATGCTCGGCATTTTTTGCAACATTGAATTGTGATTTTTCTATACCAAAGTTAGTGATAATATTATAGACAATGTAATTTTATAATCGCACCTGCTTTATGTTCAGGTATTTAAGTTTTTTAGTAATTTTCCTTAGATGATTGCTATCTAAGTATTACGGAATTAAATAAAAGTTTAAAATGTTAAATAAATCTTTATTTTACATATAAAATAGGTTGATAAAAACATAGGCATCATCATAATACAAGATTATTTTTACAAAAGAGCAGAGACAAATTTTTGAATACTTACTAAAAGATTGAATCGCCGCCTGCGCTAATTTCGATACATAAGTGTTTATAATTAAGGGCTTAGCTTCGATCACATATAAAAACTTGATTCACAATCCCTTACTAAATCTAAGCGAAATAGTGGCGGCGTTGATATATGTTACGGTAAAAGTGATGAATTGGTAATTATTAATAATTACCGTAATTACCAAAATCGACGGTAAAAGTAATAAATTATTCACTTTTATTGGTTTTTATTAATAATTACAGCATAGGTTTGGTAAATGTAATAAATGAGGGCTGTCAATTTTAAAAACTAAAAACAAATAAAATAAAAAAACGGTAATTTAAAAAACTTTAAAACCCGACTGCGTTTTTGGGTAATTTGGAAATGAAAAAACCTTAAAACAAGAAAGTCGTCATACCCAACAAGCAAAAACGTAATATAAGTCCGGACTTGAACGAGATTAACTTGGATAGCAGTCTTATAATAGTAATGAGATGACTGCTATGTCCTATATACGTCTTTAATTTCACTTTTTAGTCGAGCGACGAATATGTCAAAATAAACTGGTCAAAGCAACATCGGCAAGATTAAACTATACGACGTTACATTAAAGTTTTAGCTAAAATGTCAGTACGAGAACGCAATAGTCATCTAACGTTATTTCAACGTTAGATCGTTCAATCATTAAACGTTTTCAACTGTTTGGAAAACCTTTATATGACATTTATATAATGTAGCAGTTGTATACACATTTTATAGTGACGTTTATGAAACGACCAGTATTTTGTTTAACAGCAGTCGATTTGAGACACCTAAATGATTTGGTTGTCCTTATACGACTCAAATATGACCTTTATATTACGTGATGTTCTTTTAATGTCTTTTGTCTGACTTTTGACTTTAAAGCGTCTCTTGCACCTACAACCGTGGCATTCGTCACTAAATAATTATAAAGAAGTAAAGTGTACACCACATGAACTATAAGATGGTTCAGTATTAGGTACCTATATTTATTTTATTTACTTTAAAAAATATCGTTTAACTAAATTAAATATAGTAGACTGAACTAAACATGACTAATTATTAACATGCGTCATAATAGGATGGTACCTCGTAAGTAAAAAAATATGTAAAGTCAAACTTTTTGAAGTTGAAGGTATTGCAGGTACTATGTTTCAGTTCCTTCAGGAACTTAGTAGCAATAATAGTCACATTCATCTTGCACAAAATGATTGTACACCGTAAACTTTACACAGTTGTGGCACCAAAATTCCATACAATGCAACAAATCCTTAATTTTGTTTTTATTTGATACAATGAAATGAAATGAAGAGCACAAGGAAAGAACGATCAAAGTCACCCTAAAACTGCTTTTGAGTTAAAATAACCATCTAGATCGTAAGACGCTAAGCTTGCCTGTCGCTAGGCATGAAAAGAATATAAACGTACAAAGTCCCGATAAATCACGTTTTATTCTTTTACATAAAAGTTATTAGTGATCATAGTCTAAGCGGTAAAAGATAAAAACGATCAGAGTCCGAAAGACTTTGATCGTTCTTACAAGTTTTCGAGCAATTAATCTAAACGTCAGTTGACGTTCTCTTGCTTTGTGACATTTCTAAGAGAGACATTCGTTTTTCTATGATTTTGCTGTTGTTTACCCGGTAAATTAGTTCATTTTAAAGAATTTGCGTCATGTTTGACTGTGAAAGTGTTATCGAGGATGTTGCGGACGGTATAAGAACACTAAAAAGCGAACAGACAAAGACTAAGACTTACTATTTCCACTAAGACTTTGATCATTTATGTGATTTATGTTTGGGTCTGAACTTGAAAAATATTAAATATTTATGATTAAAAATATAAAATATATATTATTTTTCAATAAATTATATAACCAAAGTATAAGCAGTGATTTTAAGACAGAAATTATTATTATTTTGTAATTTCTTCAAGAACTTATGAGTCTTCTAAGTTAAGAAATCATTTATCTTCTAATTTATAAAAAGTGACTTTGATCATTCTTTCCCTGTAATCTTCAAATGGCCGCAGTGTATGAAATTCAGTGATACTGTGGCAACCATAGCACTTCTCCGATATTAAAAATGAGTGCTTTCCATTACAGTTGTAGAAAACCAGAAGATTTGTTCAATTTTAGTAAAAACATTTTCACAATTTCTGATATAGTCTCGGTTTGCATACAAGTTCGGGTTAATTAAATATACGCTAAAATATGGAGCACTTAGACGGGACGTTACAAAGAAAATATTTTTTAAATTAACTCTTGAACTGTTATATTGTACGTTAAGATTTTTGTTTCACAAATTGATTCGGGGTTGTATTCGTGTAAAAGAATAAAAATGTCAAGAATTTATGTAGCCATAGTTTGAGATTTTAGGAACACCCCATCTGCACCATAGGAGGATTGAGTGTTCTAAAGATACCTTTATAAAATCAAAATAAACGGTCAAAAACAATTGAATAATTTGAATATCTTTAACAAATTCTGTACAATTATTTCACAAAAAAATATATATCTAAATCTAGTACTTTTTGAGAAACGAGATTTTGTCTTTTTCTCAGGGTCAGGATTGAGTGTTTTATTTGATTGACCGTAACTTTCTCTCGAAACTTTTCACAATTTTTTTTATCTTCGCCATTGACTTTTCACAATTATTTCCTAAAATATTCTTGGATTTCGTTATGTTTGGATTAACTTTTTAAAAGGAACAGTCAATCCACACGCACATGATGTCAGGGCCCATTCTAGAAAGCCTGCCAGTAGCCAGTAGAATGAAGTATTCTGCAATGTAATATACCTACGTATGTGCTCTCAATTCACTAAGCCTCCATTTCTAGAATGGGTCCCGACTGCTTCAATTTTTCTTTGCAACTTTGGCGATTCTTAATTTAAGTGCAATCGGGTATGATGACTTTATTGTTTTAGGGTTTTTTCATTTCCAAATTACACCGAAACGCAGTCGGGTTTTTTAGTTTTTTAAATTACCGTTTTTTATATAACGATCGAAAGCTGTGAGGCTTTATATAAATCACGTAAGCACTAATAGTACACATAGTTTCGCACTTCGATGCTCTGCACGTACCTATACTCGTAATATGTCTAAGATGCCACTATTCCGCTGCGATTTAGTACTTACAGGATTGTGCATCTAGTTTTATATGTGATCGCAGGCTGTAAGGTAATCACGTAAGCACTAGTACACATAGTTGTGCACTTCGATGCTCTGCACATCGTCGTTGCTCCACAGCGTCTCCAGTTCGTACTGAGCGTCGCGCGCGTTGATGTAGTCGCGCCGCTCCCAGCGCGTGCGCACCAGACGCGCAACCTCCAGCCACATGCGCGCTTCTAGCACTGGGAACGAGGGAATATTGTACAGTTTCGAGGAAGTTCCTGGTCGACTACTTTTCGGCGATATTCGCTTGCACATAGGGTTACCATTTAAGAATTTGAAAAGTCCTGACTAAAAGCCTGACATTACGATAAAAGTCCGGACTTTTTAGTCACAAAATGGAAACATTACTCACTTTTTATGTTTTGTTAGTAAATAAAGGAGAAGTTAATAAAGATTAAAGACTTATATTTGGTTTTACTTAAAATGTGGTTTTGTTACTCATATTCCAAAATTCGGACAAATTAAAGGGCCGGACAAAGTCCGGACCAGAGTCTAAAAGTCCGGATATGTCCGGACTAATCCGAACGGATGGTAACCATAGTGCATACCATCTACGCGCACGCTACGTACAGTCACGAGCACCAATATGTATATACTTTAGACTCTTATTTCATTGTATTAAGAGTTACAATTGCTTACATATTTTTGCTCGTGAGTGGTGCGTGTGCGCGGTGGGAATGGAGTGCAAGCGAATATCTCGCGGTGGTCTACCTCGACTGTGGGTACAGGTATAGACCTGTAGACCAGGGCATAGGCCCTGAGAACGCTTTGACAGTCATAACTCATTAACACCCGTATTCACAAACATTACTATGAGGTCTGACAGTGCGCTCGGACGCACAGGGTCTCAAAAACCTATTCATAAACAATACTTGAGTGGCCACCGGCGCTATGCGTCCCTTATAATGAGTATTGTTTATGAATTGAAAGGTTTGTCATACGAAACGCACTGAAAAATGTCTTACTTTGCATAGCATTTCTACTTTGCTTAGACAAGTAATGTTTGTGAAAACGGGTGTCACCGTCTGCGGGCACGAGATTGGCGACGGCCGAGCGATGGCGACGCGACGCGACGGCGACGCGACGGCGGAGCGGGGCGACAAGGCGTGACATCTTGCGTGGGCACGAAACTTGTCGCTCTATGTCGCTCTAGAGGTAGTGTTGTGAGCTCAGAATTTTATTACCTAGAGATGGTGTTCATCCAATAAATGAAGGAAAAAGTACTTTGGGCGAATTTTCTACCCTTTTTACGAGCTAAGGTGCGATCCAACAAAATTTTACAACTATACCAGAATGAGTTTACACACATTTGATTACATTTTAAATAAAATATAACATATTTACAACCTTTTTTATGATGAACATTTTTACTGTTCCAAAGAGCAGGTTTTGACAATATACACGAGATACCTAAATTCTTCAATATCAATTTCAATTTCCATTACGTAAGAGGTTTCTTTAATATTTTTCAACACAACACTACTGTAATCCAGAGCGACCTAATCAAACTAGTTTGTTCATTTGTTCTCGTCGCTTCCGCGCCGCCGCCGTCGCTCCCGTGTCGCCCGTGCATCGCTCGATCGCATCGCCTCGCCATCGCTCGTTTCGTGCGCGTCACCATAGGTGTCCATATTGTTGATGCATCGCCGTCGCGTCGCTGTCGCGTCGCGTCGCCCGTCGCTCGGCTGTCGCTAATCTCGTGCCCGCAGACTAAGCGTTATAATTGCGCGACGCAGCGCGACAGCCACCATAGGAAACCGTAGCTGCTACGTCATGTAGCTGCTACGTCTCTTTAGACGCATAAAACCATATACGTGTGCGTTCTTAAAACAAACAATACAAAACTGCCTCTGTTCTAAACTGCCCCCTCTCCCCTAAAGGCTACGTTTTTCAGTTAAAAGCTACGTAATTTTTATTTTGCTTTCTTTTATTTGTACATATCAATAAGCATAAAAGTTAAGTTTCAATTGTTTCATTTCATAAAGTTCAATTTTAATTCTTTCATTTACTACTAGCAAATTAAAGTAAGGAAAATTGTTTCTTCCAGTCAGTTACAAAAAAGTTGGTGTTATGCCTAGTTGGTATTTAGCGTAGATCAAAATTGGTGTTATGCTTAGTTGGTGTTTTGTGTAAGCGGTTTTTTCCAAGTTAGGTGTTTTGCGTAAAGGTGGTGTTTCGCGTATATGGATTTATGCGTTTAAAGGGCTACGTCATGTAGCTGTCACAGCGCTGCACTTAATATGTAAGGAAATTTATTCATGTTGCTTCAGTCGGCAACTGACGACTTTTGGATTCCAGTCGCCTACACCGAACACTTTGATTCGCAATCCCTATGTTACAGGGGCGGTGGCAGCGACTGGATTCAAAAAGTGCCTACGTCTGCGCGGTTGGTGGTTAATTTCATATTGATTGTATGAAAATAATATATTTACTGGTAGCCAGTATCCGAAACCAGCCTCCTTAAAGTATCCTCGTTTGTACAGCGCATAAAGCGCTCTGAAAGAAGCTGCAACACCCCGGAGGCTTATAACTAGGTCGGAATTCGCCATATTCGTAGGATGCAGTATGGGATGGCGTTGGTGAGTCTTCCCAGCGATACAGCGCGGGCGCTAAGCCCAATAACTAGCTGTTGGGTATTCACAAACAAGTCTAACTAAGAAAAATATCCAGTTAGCCAGTAACAAAGCGGTTTGTCTGTGTATGGCTCTGGCTCCTAGGAGTTTTCGCCTAAGGGCAAGCCCAGTCGAGTCGACGGACGCATGCAGTCATATCTACAATTCGTAATTTACAATAAATACATACATAAGTACATAAATAAATTCATGACTATTATCCCCAAAGGGTTAGTCAGGGACAAGGCAATGGGGACCGCAGAAGCAGTCCACTGCCATAGTCCACGTACAACTGCACATGTGTTCAGCGTGATAGATGTTGAGCCCATCGCCGCTCTATGCTGTTGGATGTGTATACAGTCTTTGGTCCGTTAGTCGTCTTTTACAATACCCAAGGGAAGAGATAGGGCAGTAGTATTCTATTAATGAGCCGCTACCAGCTCAGCACACCAACCAATTAGATAGATAGATAGATAATACTTCTATTGAAACATAATAACGCAAACATTACGAAAAAAGAAAAAAAAAATAAACAAACCAATTAGCCAGTAACAAGTCGCTTTATTGGAGCTGACCCTGGCTTCTAGGCGTTTTATCGAAGATTCGTCTGGTCAAATCCAGTCGAGTCTAGGCAGTCATATCCATAATTCGTAATTTACAATACAGCCAGTAATACAAACAAGCTTACAGAAGAGGAAGGAAAACGCCGTCAAAAACAGTGGGTTGACGTTTCCATTGACGACGGCCATGGTGTAGAGCAGCGCGGCGGCGGTGGGCGCCTGGCGCAGGAACAGCCCGCGCAGCGTCGCCCCCAGCCAGGGTAGGAACAGGTACTCGCTGAGTGGCGGCCGCTGCAACAAATACATGAGTGCTTGTGGAACCTTCTCGAATAAACGCTGCCACAGAAACAAATACTATTTAGAAGCGTCTCGAATACGAAGCTCAGAATTGTGGGAGGTACAAGTGGGCGCCTGGCGCAGGAACAGCCCGCGCAGCGTGGCTCCCAGCCAGGGTAGGAACAGGTACTTGCTGAACGGCGGCCGCTGCAGCAAAAACGTAAGTGTTTGTGGAACCTTCTCGAATAAACGATGCAACAGAAACAAATGCTATTTGGAACCTTCTCAAATAAACGCTGCAACAGTAACAAATGCTATTTGGAACCTTCTCGAATAAACGCTGCAACAGAAACAAATGCTATTTGGAATCTTCTCGAGTACTGACTCGCTGAGTGGCGGGCGCTGCAATAAAAACGTATGTGTTTGTGGAATCTTCTCGAATAACGCCTTTAGCATACCGACGCCGCGAACCGCGATAGCGAAAACTTAGCGAACACGAAAATGCGGAAAACAAGCGTAATTCTAGCGGTCGTTTTCACACCTACTCGAATATCGCTTGTATAAATTTAATATTTTCAACTCATTCAAATGCAATAATAATAAGTCGTCTGAGCCAGACTGATTTCTTTCCGAATCTGGAGAAGAAGAACTATTACTTCTTGTATCGACATAAGGAAAAAGACAAAGAACATGGGTTCTTGAAATTAATCAAAAAATAAAGAAGTAATTTTTCGCCATGCTATTTCTTTTTTATAAGATTTCCTGTAATCTATTTGCCCTATGAGATATATATCTGGATAATCTCGAATTTCATTAATAGTTTTCTCAGTTTCTGCTTCCGCCATCTTGTTTCGCGGCGATATTCTGTCCAAAAAGACAAACCACGTCGTTTCTCTCCGAGTGGCGAAACGAAAGTGGCGGTACACCGGCGTCCGTGTGAAACAAGTATCGCGAGTATCAGCGATACTATACAAATTGAGACGCAATTATAAGTAGTCACAGACGATAGAGCGAGACGCGACATACGCGATACATTTTGATGTGTGTAGACAGATTACCGCAATTTCGCTACCGCGGTTCGCAGCGTCGGTCTGCTAAAGGCGTAAACGCTGCAACAGAAACAAATGCTATTTAGAACCGTCCTCCAAACGAGGCGTGAAGAGGTACTTTGTGGGCCGGCAGAGTGAGGGTGACTGATGCTACGTCTCCAGTTGTCCTCGCGCCTGGAGTCCACTTTCACTAAACATCAGGTGGAGTGCGGTCATTTGGTGGGCTTAAAATTTAGAAAAAAATAATTTAGATCCGTCTCGAATACGAAGCTCCAAATTGTGGGAGGAACAGGTATCTACTCGCTCCGTGGCGACCGCTGCAACAGTAACATAAAACACTATCAGGAACATTTACGAATACGGAGTAGTAGTTTAAGCACGTCTCGCTCTCGACACTTTGGTGCCGAGTACAAGAGCAAAAGTAAGAAATAAAGAAAGAGAGAGAGGGAGAGAGATAGAGACGGTACGAGATTTTTATGGCATCGAAGCATCTCCTCCTGATGACAAGAATGTGCCAACTACTGCGATCATAATGGTTGTACGAGCGTGATCGTTCCCAGCGAGATAGGGTATCATAAATATGACGGCGCATCCACAAAAAAGCGTTACAGTACCATAGATAATTAATGGTCTAGACCTTAGGCTGAATGAACGAACACCAAGCACTGGATAGGCGGCCATCTTGTGAGAATGTCAATTTGGATTGAGTCGTTCTGGTGTGCGCACGCGTTCACGTGCTTGGTGGACGTTAATCTAAATCGGGTTTAAGCGTAGCCATCTTTTATAATTTCTTGTAACGGATAATTGTATTTTTATTGATTATAAGCGCAGTGAGTGTTAAAACCGTTATTTTATTAAAATATCCTCTATCTGCCCGCTATTCCACGCTCATAAAGAAAATGAACCATCCTGATAACGGTCAAGTGCCTTCATCAGAAGTGGGATGCGAGGGGCTTAACTCCTCAGTGGAGAAGGTTCATAATAATATGAATCAAGAAAATAAAAGCGCCTGCGCCAGTGACGTGAATACTTCCGGTTTTCTCGCGGCAATGGAGTCAATCTTTACACGACTGCTTGCTGCAACGCAAAACCCGCCGACGCAGCATAATTCGACACAACTAATAAAATTCGACCCCGACGATGCTGAAGCCGACATTGAAGGTTGGTGCAAAATTACCGACATTATAGTAACTAGCCGAAAACTATCGGGCCCTGAGCTTCTTCTCGCTTTGATTCATTCATTGAAAGGCCGGGCTGCTTCGTGTCTTACTAAGTTAAAGACTACAGATATAGAATGGCCTCTGATTAAAGAGATGCTTCTTGCCAAATTTGGAAAGCCGATGCTTATGCAAGACTACTTTGATAACATCATGAAATTCGATATTAGCGCTCAGGAAACAGCATCAGAAGCGGCTATGCGTTTGTGGAACCTCATCGAACGTATACCGAAAGTTGAGATGACCGAGGGGGTTATCACTGGATTCGTTATATCTGTCCTCAGTCAACGGAATGCTCTGATACGAAGAGAGCTAAATTCATACGCTGTTACAACGAGAGCTCAGTTATGCCGTGCTCTTAGTGGGGTATCGTTGAAAAGACGCAATGAAGACAATGACGACCATGCTTTCAACTCGAAGAAACCGCGTACTGTTACTGAAGCAAGATTCAGTGGAACCTGTCATTACTGCGGCAGCCGTGGTCACAGAATAGATGAGTGTCGTAAACGCCAATACAACGCCGCAAGACCTAAAGCTGCTGAAGTAGAGAAGACGATCACATGTTTCACATGTCTGAAGCCGGGACACATAAGTACAAGCTGCCCGAGTAACAAAATTGAAAAGGACCAACCAGCTCGGAAGGAAGTTCATATCTGCGAGCGCAGATTGGCAAAAGGTACTCTAACTACGTTGACTGGTAAGACAATTTTGTTTCTATTTGATAGTGGCTCAGCATGTTCATTGATTAAGGATTTTCTAGCCGACCAACTTCTAGGTTCTACACACAACGACACCGTTTATTTGGCAGGCATCAGTGGTGAAGACATAAAATGCACCACCCAAATACTCGGTTCTGTTCAGATTCAGGGCATTCAATTAAATCTTTTATTTCATGTAGTCCAAGAAGATATTCTAACCGAATCTATCATTATAGGGAGGGATATTTTAGAGCAAGGTTTACATGTTGAAATTGATAGTGACTCAATAAAATTTTCTTTACGAACATCTATTAACACTTGTCACACAATTAACACTTTTGATTTTAGTTTAATTGATACTGATCTAGAAGGTGGGGAAAAAGAGCAGTTGCTAAATGTGCTACGTAAGTACAGGGAGTACTTTATAGATGGCGTACCCACTCGACGCGTATCCACAGGTGAGCTAAAAATTGACCTCATTGACCCGCATAAAACAGTACAGAGACGACCTTATCGATTGTCCCCGGCTGAAAAGGTAATTGTACGCGAAAAAATTAAATCACTGTTAGACGCCAATGTCATCCGCGAGAGTTCATCTCCCTTCGCAAGTCCTATCTTGCTAGTGAAGAAGAAGGATGGTACGGACAGGATGTGTGTTGACTTCAGAGAACTGAACGCGAACACCAGACCCGAACATTATCCTCTTCCTAGAATAGATGAACAGGTAGACCGCTTAAATGGAGCTCGCTTCTTCTCCTCACTTGACATGGCATCTGGCTACCATCAGATCAGGGTCAGCCCAGGGTCAGTTGAGCGAACAGCTTTCGTAACCCCGGAAGGGCAATACGAATATCTAGCTATGCCGTTCGGGTTACGAAATTCTGCATCCGTATATCAGCGATGCATCAACAGGGCTCTCCAATCCCTTAAAGACACCATAACCCTAGCTTATATGGACGATGTACTTTGCTATTCAACCAGTGTTAGCGAAGGGTTAGGGCGTCTGGATGCCGTATTAATGGCTCTGGCCAATGCAGGATTTTCCTTCAACATAAACAAGTGTAAATTCATGAAATCCGAAATCAGCTACTTAGGTTATGTCATACGTGCAGGTGAAGTTAGACCTAACCCTAGTAAAGTCAGAGCTCTCGTTGAGGCTCCCTTACCAAAAACTGCGACACAGATTAGACAGTTTCTAGGGCTAGCTTCCTATTTCAGGCGGTTTATATCCAACTTTGCCAACCTCGCTAGTCCCTTGTACCCCTTAACAAGACTAAAAGGTCCCATTACTTGGACACAGAAACATTCAGAAATACATAAGAAAATAGTAGAGATTCTTTTATCGGAGCCAGTGTTAATGATTTTTAATCCAGATGTACCCGTTGAACTGCACACCGATGCCAGCTCTGAAGGCTATGGCGCTATCTTAATTCAGAGGATAGAAAACGTGCCCCACGTGGTAGCTTATTTCAGTCGCCGTACAACTGAAGTTGAGTCTAGATACCACTCGTACGAGTTGGAGACTCTGGCGGTTGTGCGTGCGGTTGAAAACTTCCGCCACTATCTTTATGGTCAACATTTTACAGTATACACTGACTGCAACTCCTTAAAGGCTTCTAAAGCTAAAGTAGATCTCTCACCTCGCGTTCATAGATGGTGGGCATACCTCCAAGCTTACGACTTTGACATTATATATAAGGAAGGGCGCAGCATGGGACACGCTGACTTTCTATCCAGGAACGCATTGCTCTCCCCAACGAACATAATTGAGGTAGCTAACACGATCCAAGTAGACACTCGCAAATTGGTAAATTTTGTTGAACTTCACAGCAGTTGGATCCAGGTGGAGCAGAAAAGGGATCCCGAAATCCAAACTCTGGTAAGGCAACACGAAAATGGGAGTTGCCTGAAACAATTGCCCATACTTACGACGTCCGGGACGGTATTCTCTACCGCAAGGTAGCGCGGAATAAGATGAGTAGCTGGCTTCCTATAGTTCCACGTTCTCTAGTGTGGACACTCATAAATCATGTACACAATGAGATCAAACACCTAGGTTGTGATAAAACTCTTGATAAGATATACGAGCAATATTGGTTCCCTCAAATATCAAAAAATGTCCGTAGATTCATTGATTCGTGCATAGTATGCAAAGCATCTAAAGGCCCATCAGGCGCACAGCAGATAAGGTTACACCCCATTCCCAAGACTGCTGTTCCGTGGCATACTATCCACATTGATATCACAGGAAAACTCAGCGGGAAAAGTGACCGGAAGGAATACGCTTCCGTCATCATAGCCGCATTCACAAAATATGTCCTTTTAGAGTACACCCAATCTTTAGATGCAGCTTGTGCAGTAAAAGCATTAAAGAGAGCTGTAAGCCTTTTTGGTGCCCTTAAAACAATAATAGCAGACCAAGGTAGATGTTATATTAGTGCAGAGTTCAAGCAGTTTTGTAGTGAGCATAATATTGAGCTACATCTGATTGCAACTGGCTCCGCCAGAGCCAACGGGCAAGTAGAGAGGCTTATGCGCACTCTGAAAAACTTACTAACGATTATTGCGAATGATGTAAACAAGGTTTGGAGAGAGGAACTAGACGAAGTTCAATTGGCCCTGAATAGTACTAGGTCTAGGGTTACAGGGTTCACACCGACTGAGTTAATGTTCGGTGTGCGCGCACAATCTCTTGGTATATCCCAAATCTCTCCCAACGTTGATACTCCAGTCCGAGCGAATCTGGACGTCATAAGAAGTGAAGCTTCTGCTAATATTCTTAAGGCGGCCAGTTCACAAGAACAACTATTCAATCGAGGTAAGGCTACTGTGAAACCATTTGAGCGAGGCGATTATGTCTTCATCAGGGGTAGTGAGCGTAACCAGACTAAGCTTGCAAAGAAGTACAAAGGGCCATTCATTATTAAAAGAGTTCTAGATAATGACAGGTACGAACTTAAAGGCATCAATAGATCTAGCCGTGTTTAGAGGGTTTGAGGGTCTGGTAGAAATATCTTCATCGTTGAACAATGACGAGGCCGAGACGGCGGTCAATGGAAACGAAATCGAACAAATAGAGTCTTCCGATAACGACGGTGAAACAGCTTCAATTGCTAGTGAAGACACTTTGGCTGCTAACTCTGACACTCTCACAGCGTCGTCCGAAGACGAACGTCGTGTCATCGTAGAACACGCTCTAGTACATCGAAGTAAGTAATTATTTTTCTATCTTTCCCATAGCTAGTTGTTAGAGCCTAGCACGCCCGCTACAAGTTGTAATGCAAAAGCTGGTCGAAGGGGCTTCGCACGCCCGGGCCACGGCTTGGTAACTGGTTGAAGGGGCCTCGCACGCCCGGACCACGGTAGGGTATCTGGTCGAAGGGGCCTCGCACGCCCGGGCCACGGTTTGGTAACTGGTCGAAGGTGCCTCGCACGCACGGGCCACGGTTTGGTAACTGGTCGAAGGGGCCTCGCACGCCCGGGCCAAGGTAGAGTAACTGGTCGAAGGTGCCTCGCACGCACGGGCCACGGTTGGGTAATTGGTCGAAAGGGCCTCGCACGCCCGGGCCACGGTTAAGTAATTGGTCGAAGGGGCCTCGCACGCCCGGGCCACTATTTGGTAACTGGTCGAAGGGGCCTCGTACGCCCGAGCCACTGTTAAGCTAACTGGTTGAAGGGGCCTTGTACGCCCGGGCCATGGTTTGACAACAGGAATAAACTAGGTCTTTGTCAGGAATGACCGAACGCGTGATAATGTGTTTCCTTGTTCGTCAGGTAGAGAGGAGTAACGGCGAAGGCTAACGGGATGCGCGACGGGATTACCCGCACGAGGCCGTGCGACTGTCAGGGTTGGCCGTGACGGCGCATCCACAAAAAAGCGTTACAGTACCATAGATAATTAATGGTCTAGACCTTAGGCTAAATGAACGAACACCAAGCACTGGATGTGAGAATGTCAATTTAGATTGTGAGAATGTCAATTTAGATTGAGTCGTTCTGGTGTGCGCACGCGTTCACGTGCTTGGTGGACGTTAATCTAAATCGGGTTTAAGCGTAGCCATCTTTTATAATTTCTTGTAACGGATAATTGTATTTTGATTGATTATAAGCGCAGTGAGTGTTAAAACCGTTATTTTATTAAAATATCCTCTAACTGCCCGCTATTCCACGCTCATAAAGAAAATGAACCATCCTGATAACGGTCAAGTGCCTTCAAATATAATAAAATTACTAAAATATGTACAACTAGCATAATAACAACGCTACAGGTAGATAATTTTGTATATTTTAATAAGATGTACATTTGTTTATAATGTTATTGCACAATGTTGCTCAACAACACACTCGTTGTCGTACACTCGCGCTCACTTCCCTCACGGTAGATGATTTCTCGAATTTGGGAAATGTAGATTTGATAGAGAATCGACATGCTTTTTTTTCATTTCAATGTCACAAAATGGTAGCATTCAGTGAACTCCCTGGAGCCTTACCATCAACTCTTAGAGCAGTATAACCTACTTTATTGTTACTATGCAAATTCTCATACGAATTTTGCATAGCAAAGCCGGGTCTCCTGCGACACTGTTTTGTGTTTTCTAACACATAACATCAAACATCTAACAAAATATGCGCCCACAACTCGCCACAGAATAACATCGGTTACGTTTGAATGGATTTGACAGCCAGGTGGACAGTAGCAGCGACCCTGAGCCTGACTAGCGAAATGTTTGTACGATGATCACAAGCTATTTGTGAGCAAGTCAAGGTCATTAGTAATTATAGAGGTTTATCCATTATTTAGTTGCCATAGTACCTAAAAAATGTAATCAAATTGATAGAAATCGGGGGCCAGGGAGACGGGTGACTGGGAGTTCGGGGGCCACAAGGAATAACCCGTACAGAAAAGCTATGCTTATAGTTTGGGGCTGAATGAATGAATGGAGTGAACATTGTGATATTTATAATTATCATTTATTACTATACATAACTAGCTTTACATTCATTCAAGTTCAAACAACGCTGCCAATTTTTATCTTTATCTTATTTAAGTTTATGAATTTTTAACTACAATTTTGTCCATGAGTGTAGGCCGAGCCGATTCTGTCACATCATTGTGATAATTTTATAAATAAACAATATCCGTTCGGTTGTATACTGAATAAATTTTCCAAGTGCTCGTAGATGGCCAAATCCGAACTATAATAGGTAAATAGCGAAAAATACTTAAAGAAGTATAGCTGAGCCAATTTCTATGAAAACTAAAACCTTCAAACCAAATTTTTTTTAGTCTTCTGAAAAAACATACGATTTATACCAAACTATCTGTACCAAAATTCATCAAAATCGATTCAGTGGTTTTAGCGTTAATAACCGTAACAAACAAACAAACTCAGTTTCGCATTAATTTATAATATTAGTTAGAATACTTACTTAAATGATTACTTGTCAGTCTATAGCGCATTACTAGCTACAAAAACAATGCTTTCATGACATTGCCGAAAGCTACCATGCAGCTACATCCTGTGCAGCAGTTCATAGCACGCATTGAACTACGAAGTCGGCAAAGGTTCGATAAACTTGTAGTTGCATAAGGATTTTCGGTATGAGGCGTTCTTAATTCTATAACCACAACTGTGGTGGTCATAGAATTAAGAACAGCTCATACCGAAAACAATGTATGAAATCTATTTAAATATATATTTATATATATTTAAATATATATATAAATAAGTTAATAATCAATTTTTTTATTATTATCAGATGCTGGGTACATTAATACCAAGAGAGGAACAGTAAAACCGAACACCCTTCGGAACTGAACAACGGGACGATTTGGGACGGAGGTGTTATATATATATGTGTGGCCTCTTTGCTTCAACTTCATTCTCTATTTCTTTTTTACATTGTCATGTTATCTGATTTTCACGGCAACTGTTATTATTAAAATATTGAGTCTATTGAGGATAGAATTACTTAGAAAATACCTAAAAATATTATTAGTAAGCCTTTTAACGGAATATAAAGTTCCATATAAACTTACATCCCCTATGAATTTTGAAAAATCCTTTCTTAGTGGATGCCACGTCATAATATGAGGAATACGTGTGCGAAATTTTTAATTTCTGGCAAGGGTTTGGCCTGTGCGTTTATTTAAAACTTTCAT
This sequence comes from Scoparia ambigualis, assembly GCA_963921215.1. NCBI lineage: Eukaryota > Metazoa > Arthropoda > Insecta > Lepidoptera > Crambidae > Scoparia > Scoparia ambigualis. The sequence continues at coordinate 19,514,465 of OY992509.1, forward strand.
CCCCTATTTTACCCTCTTAGATTTTGAATTTTGAAAAACGCTGATGTACGTAACTTATTATTTTTGCCGTACTTACCTACTCAATTCTTACGAAATTTCATGCAATTATATGTCCAAGGAATAAAAAGTTTCATACAAACTTTTTTCCCCTATTCCACCCCCTTGCGGGTTGAATTTTGAAAAATCCTTCCTTAGTGGATGTCTACGTCATATGAAGAATACGTGTGCGAAATTTTATGTTTCTAGCAAGGGTTTGGTCTGTGTGTTTATTTAAAACTTTCATCCCCTATTTTACCCTCTTAAGGATTGAATTTTGGAAGACACCGAAATACATAATTTATCATTTTTGCCGAACTCAATTCATACGAAATTTCATGCAAATATGGCCAAGGAATAAAAAGTTTCATACAAACTTTTATCCCCTATTTCACCCCCTTGGGGGTTGAATTTTGATAAATCCTTTCTTAGTGGATTACTACGTCATATGAGGCAAACGTGTGCGAAATTTTAAGTTTCTAGCCTTAAGGGTTTGGCCTGTGCATTGATACACCAGTCGATTACTTTTGCCTTTTCAGATTAATGCCATGAACTACTCACGTCACTAACATGCACACCTACCCGACTTACTAAACCATATGACATTTTAAATTATTGTTATGTAAATAGAATAACTAATAAAAAGTTCTATAACTCATGTTGCAATACGTTTAATCACTGGAAAAATAATTAAGAACACAACCTGACACTAATATTATGAAATTAGATAACAATTTTTAATGAATTGAATAACCTAAATGTAGGAAGTATCACTGAATTTATAAAAATAAAAATATATATTTGATAGGATAAATAACCATTATTTGCAATTACCTTACTGCATCGACGAGGCATCGAGGCTATTAAGAGTTTGGCAAGTTTCAACGGAAATGGCGTTCCACCATTCCACAAACGCATCGTAAAGCTCGTTTAGATTACTTGTTCTTTTAGCGGATACGCTCCTCTTCACTTCACACCACGTCACATATTTTCAATTGGATTGAGATCTGGGCTATTTGCAGGCCAGTCTAGCATCTGTGTCTAGCATCGAAACTGATTGCTCCCTAAGACAATTTTTAACGAATGGGCAGTGTGTAACACCCGTATTCACAAACATTACTTGTCCAAGGGAAGTAGAAATGCTATGCGAAGTATGAAATTTCTCAGTGCGTTTCGTGTGACAAGCCTGGCTACCTTAGCTATGCGTTCCTTTAGGGACGCATAGCGCCGGTGGCCACTCAAGTACTGTTTATGAATAGGTTTTTGAGACCCTGTGCGGTCCGAGCGCACTGTGAGACTTCATAGTAATGTTTGTGAATACGGGTGTTAGGGGGTATGCTGCCTTTTCGCCGAAAATTATTTGGCTGATTATCACTTGCTAACCAACGTTTCGCTGATGTTTCACTTTGACAACTAACGATTAGCAAATTTTTGTATGAAAATTTATAATAATGACACAAAACGTTTGGGACATTTATCATTTGTTAAATATCTCACTAGGCCACACAACTATTAGACGAATAACGTTTGAGGATACTAGCTGCCCTACTCCTGTAGGTCACGTGATAGGTTAGAATTTAAGACAATCGCGAAGCACAGCGTAGCGATTCAATAGCCAAGTTATTCGGCTTCGATGATGGAGCAGCCCTACCGAGACAAGACTGATGTGGATGCGGCCAACGAACTGAGAAGATGTCGATTACAATAAATTCGTTATTTCGGTTATAGCTTTAATAATAAATTAGAAGCATAAAGACTCTCAATTTTTTTTTACGAGCGCTAGTGTTTCTCTTGGGTGCGTATCATTTCATATAATGACAAATGAACTAATTTCAAAGGATAACGTTCATTGGATATAATTTTTACTTGTTCTAAAATACTTACTTTAACAACATTACGTACTTATATAATTTTTTTTTAAGCATTCAATAAATTCAATTATTAAACCGTATTATGCTTTAATAAATGAATTTATTAATTAAAATAAATAATGAACCCAAGAGAAACAATAGCGCTCGTTAAAAAAAAATTGAGAGTCTTTATGCTCGAAGTCGTCGTTTCTCACGAAGTTTGTGTATTTACCACCATCTATATTTTGACGTAAGTAATAAGATTTTTCCTTACATTCTCATGAAAAAATAAAGGCAATAAAAATCCAATAACCTACTTATCAATGTCATAAATATTACATTTATGAATAGACGACTATAGACCAAAATGTACTAAAACATCATTACTCTCAGTATCATTACCTTCATTTACCATGAGCTTTTGGACTGATGGTAATGGCTTCAAACTGACGGTAGAGATTAAATGTGATGTTGTCTATGCGGGAAGGTATGTATGTTGTGCCCAGCAGTGGGACGTTTATAGGCTGATGATGATTTGATTTGATAATATATCTCTAGTGCTGTGCAGGTAGCGGCTCATTAATAGAATACTACTGTCTCATCCCTTCCCTTTAGTGTCGTAAAAGACGACTAACGGACCAAAGACTGCACATACATCAAACAGCATATAGCGGCGATGGGCTCACCACCTGTCACGCTGAGCACATTTACAGCCATCATTTCGAAAAACGTAGACTGTGACAGTGGACTGTTTTTGCGGTACTTATTGCCAGTTCTCTAAATCTGTTGGATGTATGTGCAGTCTTAAGTCAGTTAATCGCCTCTTATAAATAAAAAATACTATAAATAAAAATACTTCTACAACAAATTCTCAATCTCAAACTAAGCAGAACTTTTACAGTGACACATAACAACGATATCGAATAACCAAACTATAAACATTATTGATTCATGTAAAGAATGTCATGTCCATCACCCAAATACTTAACACCCATAGTGGGAATCGAACCACGCACCTTCCGCATTCCTTCGCATTCTTTCGGATCTCATAGGTGAAAACTTCTAAGATTTGATGAAGCAATGTTGACTAAAAACATAAGCAAGCCAAGTGGTTAAGGCAGCCGCCCGAAATGCGGAAGGTGCGTGGTTCGATTCCCGCCTGTGGTTGTCGTCTTTTTTCAGTGTTTTTAAATTATACTTATTTATATTGAAGCATTAATAAAACGCTAAAATATATAAAAAAATGTAGCACTTCTGTCTAAACACAAATACTAAATCCTAAATAATATAATATCAAATCAAATGATCTCACTATGATCTCACTATAAACGTCCTACTGCTGGGCAAATAAAATTATTTTAGCGAATTGTACACATCTAACAGCTGACAAGGACGCAAATAACAGAGCTTGTTTCACTTACTCTAAATATCCTGTCGTTAGCTACTTGTGTGGGACGTTGAAAGCGTGTTCCAGCCGGATTGAGGTGGTCTCTTACAATTTGATCTGGAGGTGCTAAAGGTAATTTTTCCTTTAATCAAATAAGGTTGATTAAAGGGAAAATCATAATAAAGAAGAAAGTTATGTAGCGATTGTGTAAGCGAGCCATTATTGAGTATCGCTCATAATTTTGCGATTGTGTAAGCGAGCCATTATTGATCTGCGTTCTCTATGGTCTGGTCGTTCTGTTTTTGTCTCTGCTCGACGGCCCTGCCAGTATGGAAGTCCGTCTGTGTTTAAATTAACAGCCATATCGATTTTTTATGCGATTTACTCTAATATAAAAAAGAGACACGCTGAGAAAGCCTTCTTTTCCCGCTTGCCTACCTACCATTACTTACAACGTCGCACTGTTAAAATTCTGCGCGAAAATATAACCCGAAATCTCGGTGAGTTGTCTACAATATTTCCAACTTTAATTATTTTGTTGAATTGCTGTGTGTTAGTTTTACAGATATTACTAGTGTTTTGTAGTGTTTGGTAATTGCATAGATTGTTAGTGTTTAACGTAAAGTCTAAATCAATATAATTCATTTAAAGTCATGTTACCTTCAAAGGGAATAATTGGTATTCCTGTCTTGTTACAATTACTGTCTAACATGTGTAAATGGTATTGGAGGACGCGAGGTTCCTGTGATCCCGTGGACGAAATACCATTCCCAGTTAATATATTGTCGTTTTTACCGTTTTAGACAACCTTAACTACAATGTTGATATCTACCCGCTTTTGTTGTAGTCTCCTTGTAGAATTGTCTAACGGTTTTCCAATCATAATTTTACTTAGTAAAGAGGGCCTGGTTCAATTGTAGCTGTTCTACAACAGCCACAAAAGCCGGGACTTAGTGAACATAAGTTCATGCCCTTTTCTTGATGTATTCCAGGGTTCCTGTACCAGGCTACACCCACTGGGCCTGTGCGCTGTGCCTGCTGCTTGCTGCCTGCTGCCTGCCCGCCTGCTAGAGCTCGTGCGTGGATCAGCTGCCTAGCGTACACGACTCCGCTTTCGTCCCTGCGCGCAGACTGACCCTGCCGGCTCCAGGTTCCGGGTAGCTGCAGTCTACGAGGAAGATTAGCTTAAAGCTAAGTCCCTTTTTAAGTCCTAGCAAGCGGACAGAGTGAGCGATCCATGAACCACCCCCTGAGTTCTTGTAATTTCTTTTCTAAAAGGGAATAAAAACTTTGTAACCAATACATTGTTGTCATTCCTAACCTGAAGCAACTAAAACTGTTTCAAAAACATTAACTCATAGCGGGATTTAAACCCGCAACCGTAAATTTTGTAGGTTTACTGGTAGGCTGTTTTTACGCAATTATTTATTGTGATATTTTCAGATATTAAAATGCTAATGGGGAGATCAAAAGTAAGAAACCTAGTGAGGAAAACCTAGCCCAAGCAAGAAAGCAAGCAAGTCTTGACTTCACAAGAAACAAAAGTATGAAAAATATTACCCTGAGAAATATGCAGTGCAAAATGTTAAGATATTTGAAGCGTAAAGAACAAATGAACAAATGAGAAGTGCACCTGTAGCGTAGTTCACCAGTTGCGAAGTTCACCACTTGAGAACTGCACAAGTTGCGAAGTGTACCATTTGAGCATGGTGTACAGTTGCGAAGTGCACCAAATGCGTCAACCTGTATTAGTTTAGCAAGCCGCTACACACACGGCTCGTAGCTTAGTTGGTTATAGCTTAGCACATATGGACGTAGTTAAGCAGAAAGGACTCAGCCCACACATTGGCCGAAGTTGACTTAAGTGTACCATCGTACTCGTCTAATCTATAATGTAGTGAAATCCCTATTTTTCAAAAACACGGAAAGGACTTTTTTTACTATCCCGACTCAACTCACAGTATGAAGAGCACACAAAATATATTATAATTAATTCACATCCAGGTGTTTGCAACAGTTTAATTGTTATTGACGATTCTTACTTTATTATCACTACAATTCGGAGGTATTTCGAGCACTTCTCTCTCGCTCTCTCGACGGTACGACGGTAAGAGCCGGTATAACAGCAAAGCGGCGCGAATAATCGCGTTTTTTTATATTTTAAATAATTTATAGGTGTAATAAAAAAAACGATCGGTTATAATCCCTCAATCTCAAATTTCCTACGCCTATCCATCCATCCATAAAAAATAAATTTAGACGATTCAAAATGCTTATTTTAAGCTTACTGAATAAAGATATTTTGATTTTGATTTGGTTTTGATTCGATCGAAACATGGGCCGTCGCTGGAGATCTAAACCAGAAAGATGCCGTTTTCTTAAAGACGATGTCACAATAAAACGGTCATCTCTATGAGTGGTGAACCTTTGTCTTCCAGAGGTGTAAAATTGACTACCGGTACATCGAAGTATTTAAGTGTTTGTACGAAAACGCCACTATGACAGTTCGCCTTCAGGACCAGAGCTCGAAGCCAGTCCAGCTGCAGCGTGGAGTGAGACAAGGAGACGTCATTTCCCGAAACTCTTCACTGCTGCACTGGAGGACGTGTTTAAGCTTCTGGACTGGAGAGGACTCGGCATCAATATTAACGGCGTGTACGTCAGTCACGAAGGTGACTGATGTACACGCCATGGCTGAGACCCTGGAGGATCTCGGCACAATGCTCGGTGATCTCAACAGAGTCTCTCAACAAGTGGGCCTTAAAATGAACATGGGGAAGACGAAAATCATGTCTAACTCTCGTGTCGTACCCACTCCTAAGGTTGGAGACTCTGCTCTTGAAGTTGTCGACGAATATGTATACCTGGGACAAACAGTCCAGTTAGGTAGGTCCAACTTTAAGAAAGAGGTCAATCGTCGAATCCAACTCGGCTGGGCAGCGTTCGGTAAGCTACGAAATATCTTCTCGTCCAAAATACCGCAGTGTCACAAAACGAAAGTCTTCGACCAGTGTGTCTTGCCAGTGTTGACATAAGGTACCGAAACGTGGTCGCTCACTATGGGCCTAATTAGCAGGCTCAAAGTCACGCAAAGAGCAATGGAGAGGGCTATGCTCGGGGTTTCTCTACGTGATCGAATCAGAAATGAGGAGATTCGTAGACGAACTAAAGTAACCGACATAGCCCAAAGAGTCGCCAAGCTCAAGTGGCAATGGGCAGGGCACATCGCCCGTAGAACCGATGGCTGTTGGGGCAGAACGATTCCTTGGGGGAGGCCTTTGTCCAGCAGTGGACGTTTTCTGGCTGATTATGAATGATATACGCATAGTCTTATTGTTAATACGAATTATGAACTCAAAAGTAAACAAAAACCTAAGCGGTCATCTTTTCTGGATCTTTCTGACTCTTTAGCCGCTCCACTTCCTATGTTGTCCACCAATCTATGTCGTCCATTCTCCTAGTTAAATATGTTAAGAACAAATCTGCGAAGATAACAGTCTAGCAGTGTCACGAACCGTGGGATCCTGTCACGTACATTCGAGATAACTCTACTACTTTATATTGTTTTAGTGATAAAAACTGAAACATCTCGATAACCCTCGTAACTATCTCACAAATTCTTGTTATTTGTTTTAGGGTGATTCTTCGGGGCCCTGATTTTTGACGTCGGGGGGCTTAGATTATTGAACTCTTGATTTAGAAGGTTGGATTTTTTTCAGATGTGACTGATATTCATATTTAAACTGGGACATTGGTCGATTTTTGTGTAAATGATTCTAAGCATTTACAAATAAAATAAAAAATACCATTATTCTTACTACTCTGTCGTGTCCGCTCTCCATTTTATTTAAAACATATAATAATAACTTAAATTTAGTCAACTTTATCAATATTTTGAGTGACCACATACAAAGAAGATTAGTTGTAACATAAACGGTTGACTGGAACACTTTATGCACATAAAGTGTTAAATAAATAAGTAAAATAAACATTATTCAATAAATAATTTTTACGTGCGATATTATTCTTATAACTGAGGATATAAGATTTGTCCGCCGTAAAATTACTGTGGAGCGGGCTTCAATCAGCTGTATCATAAAGACATTTAAGAACCTAGCGACAACTCCCACGCGGGCCGGTTTTTAGTCGTGCTCTGAACGTGATGGAGTGTCGGCTGATGCTCATCATTCCGGAATTACGAAGGTAAATATAACATTTCTATGCCCTTGGTTTACTTAACATTCTTATTACTCTGTTAGTTTTTTCAAAGCTTGTGTAACCTTTAAAAAAATTAAGTTGTGCTTGATTAACTGCTTGCCTTGCTATCTTACTGTAGCATTAACGGTAGCCTTCCAGTATGTTCGTATTATGAACCATCAGTATGTTTCCAATTTTTTCTTACTCCTCTGTCCTTTATTACTTTGGAGTTATGGACAGTAGAATAAGAAAATCGTCAGTTTTAATAGTTTTTTTTCACTTTTGATGCAGTTATTTATTTATTTATTCTATCAAAGATAGTCGAACTAATTAATAAAAAAATCATGCAGTCGTTTTAATTTGCATCAAAAAATTATGTTATCAATCCGACACTTATTTAGGTATGTAATATTATTGGTACTGTAGTTTATTCACATTGTTGCACATTGTTTTATTTTTAAGTAGTATTTAAATACCGAGAAAAATCACCCATTTTTTAATATTTTAAACCTATTCGTACTCCTCTGTCGTCAATTTCTTATTCCTCTGGGCACAAAAATTAAACAGTTAATTATTTTCTTAACGAGTTCATTAAAATTAGTGCCTAAACCATATTCATGTTTCTAAATAAATCTTCTTTTATTGGAGAATATATTTATTACTCAAATAAGCAAAAATCAAATACGACAGGGCAATAAGACAAAAATCACGACCTCGAAGAATCACCCTTTACTGATAAAAGTGAGAATATAACATATAAATTAGACTCAACAACTGAGGTGTCATTAAACGAAACGGTTTCAAAGCTCGCGGTTCCTCAGATCGCTATTACAAATTCTTTACATTAATATAAAAGTGGTAAGTAAGTGTAATTGTTTCTATAAACATTAATGAAATACATATTTCACTAACAATAGTGTATTTATATACCTAATAATAATATACTAATTGCATATCATACTATCTTTAATTCAGAAGCACTATTGATAAAAATATATAAACCTCTAACTACACGTCTACACAATAAGATCCTTTTAAACTGTTCTTCTTAGATAAAGTAATAGGGATCTTGTGCACTAAATAATTGTGTTGCAAGATTAAAAAAATAAACTGGTGCGCCCAAGTTCACCGAAATTTCAACCCAGAAAATTGGAACTCCGAAAATATTCTTCCTAAAATTTTTCATCCTAACAATCGCAATTCCTAACTACTCTTTTTCTGTTCATAATTCCGAATCATTCAACTTCATAATATCAGTAGCAATAAACAGCTATCAAACTATTATTTGTTTTCCTATATTTTCTCAACATAACCGTCTTTTACACTATTACTCAAATCCTTAAGGAATTTGAGGATACTAGCTGCCCTACTCCTGTAGGCCACGTTTTAGTAACAAATCACACAAAGAAGAATGAGCAAACCGTCCCCCCTCCTTGTAACTCTTACATCTATGCATCAAATAAAAGAACTTGAAAAGTGAAGCATTTTATTGTATGACAGCAAATCTGTCAGGTATTGGAGAAAAAAGTTATTGAGAAGAAGACAATTAAAATAAGAAATGATAATATAAAATTGAAGACAAGATTTTTTTCTTGAATTTAAACTTCTCCGTTGCAGATTCCTTTGATTTATATGAGTCGTATAAAATGAAAAAAAAATGAAAAATTAAGCTTCATTTTTCATTATTTTTTTCATTTTCACTTTTTTTTTCTTTTTTTCCCTTCATTCATTCGCTTGTTCATATTTGTTGTCCTTACATCAAAATACACTATTTATTTCTTAACTTACCATGTGGGAACTTATAAGAGGCGGGACGGGTTTCATACAAAACGCTCATCTTCTTTAAGACGCGAAGCGCAGCGTAGCGATTGTCTTGAATTTCGAGGTTTTTTTCACCGTCACCGTTGTATTTTCTTTTAATACGAGTTAAAATATTATGGAAATTATGTTTAGGGATAATTAAAATTATGAAAATTATGTTTAGGGATAATTTAAAACGTTATGAAAAACAATAGCAGAAATTACATATTTCGGAAACATGAGTGTAATGAACATCGTCGTTGATAGGTACTACAAATTATTGTATGAATGAAAACTTAAGGAAAAAAATATTTAGGAAGAGTGATCATTCTGTTTACAAATAGGAAGGAAGAACAATTTCGGGTAAAACTTTAGGTGAACCAATATGGACCCAAATTATACTGGTAAAAAATTACAGCTTTAAGGGTGGATTCGACCAAACTGGAATAAGGTCTTATACCTAGATTAAGCGCCGAATTTGTATGTAGCGCAGTTTGATCGAATCCACCCTTAGACGAACAATAGAAAGTGATAAGAAAAACGATAATTCCTAATATCTTTATTATTGAAATTTTGCATTTACAATGCTTTAAAAATATAGTATAAAATGTTTACTAGAAAAAAACAACCAGTCTCAGGAAAGCTCAAATGGACATCGAACCCATGACCTTTGGATTGCCAGTCCACTGCTCTAACCGCTAAGCTACCGAGAGCCCAGAAGACTCGTTGAATTTTTCTAGTAGTATGTGATGTTTGTGATACGCTGCGGTATTACGTCACTGTAAAGTCTACCCTCAACGTCGAAAGAAATACTATTGCAAGTATTTAACAATCGATAAAGACGCAAAATTGCATATATAAATATCTTTATTATTGAAATTTTTGCATTCACAATGCTATATAGATATAGGATAAAATGTATACTAGAAAAAACAACCAGTCTCAGGAAAGCTCGAATGGGAATCGAACCCATGACCTTTAGATTACTGGTCCACTGCTGTAACCGCTAAGCTACCGAGACCCCAAAAGACTCGTTGAATTTTTACTAGTTCATGGGTTTAAATTTTGATTCCCATTCGAGCTTTCCTGAGACTGGTTGTTTTTTTTCTAGTAAACATTTTAAGGCCTATTTAAAAGATAGGTATATACCGCGCGGTTGCCGCGCGGGTTTCACTCAGGTATTTAGTATCAAGTTACACGTCTATATTGACGTGAGCGGTATTCGCTGCCGCTCTACCCACAGCGGCAGCGAATACCGCTCAGGTTTGAATAGGACTTTATCGGATAATTTCTAATGTTTTTAATTACAGGTAATCAATCTAACAACATGGTAAAAGCAACGATATACATGGTCAAAAATTACTTCGAAGGATTACCAAAACGAGAAGACTATGAACTTGTAGAGCAAGACCTACCAACCTTACATGATGGAGAAATACTTGTCAAAGCAGACTTTATCAGCGTAGACCCATATATGGTACTCCACAATAAAAGACAACCAGTACCATACGAACAATTTGGTTTCCAAGTCGCATCAGTTGTGGAGAGTAAACATGCTGAATACCCCATCGGAACAAAAGTCGTGTCTCATCAAGGATGGCGCGATTATACTATACTAAATCCTGCTAACAATAAGAACTCTAAAGATCAAAGAGACGAAGTCTATAAACTACCAGACATGCATGGATTTTCACCTTCTCTAGGTATTGGTGCTGTTGGGATGCCAGGAGTCACAGCTTACTTCGGTTTACTAGAAGTTTGTAAACCTAAAGCTGGTGAGACTGTGGTAGTAACGGGCGCAGCTGGAGCTGTGGGCTCAATTGTCGGACAAATAGCCAAAATAAAAGAATGTCGAGTTATTGGTTTCGCTGGTTCTGATAGAAAGGTTCAGTGGTTAGAAAAAGAGCTGGGCTTTGACAAGGCATTTAATTACAAGACTGTCAATGTGGCTGCCGCACTCAACGAAGCTGCCCCCAATGGAGTAGATTGTTATTACGACAACGTTGGAGGTGACATTAGTAGTACTATAATAAACCATATGAATCTACTTGGCAGGATTGCCGTATGTGGTAGCATCAGCTCTTATATCGAGGACCCAAACCAATTACCAAAGACAATCATTTTGCAGCCAGTCATTTTGACTAAGCAATTAAGGATAGAAGGATTCTGGGTATGGCGATTCAGTGAACGATGGGAAGAGGCATTGGCAGAGCTAATTAATTGGATAAGAAGTGGTCAGTTGAAGATTCGTGAACAGGTTACAGAAGGCTTTGACAATCTCTTTGATGCTTTCGTAGGAATGATGGCTGGTGATAACGTTGGTAAAGCTGTTGTTAAGGTCTAGTTTTGTGAGGGCTAATTTTGGGATACTCTTTCTTTTTATAAAAACCCATTACTGTAAAATCACAAACCATATCATGGTTCTTAAAAACATTACTTAAAAATATTTGAATCTTTGTAGTTTTATTTAGCCTACACATCTTTATTCCTGAAGCTCTACGGTCAGAAAGTTTCTTAAAGTTTTGAAATGTCTGCTATTTGTCGAAAATAAACAAGTGACTGTCCTTTAGGGTAGGTACAATGTTTACATAGTATTATGTATATATAACTGTTATGCAATGTTCAAGCTTCGAGGCGGGTTTTTGGTAAAAAACTCAATTAATGGCCAGCAGTACAAAACGCAGGGTCGATGTAAATAGATAAGAGATGCATTATGTTTTATGTTAACGAGTACATCCTTGGGCCAGTTAGTTTCATTCGAAAACAGGCAAGAGAGGGAAATCGGCGGCCTCATTGGAAAAGTATGAAGTACTACCTAGTAGTCTAATATCCGAGTATAGAACGACCTTCACTGGGCCGGTTAATGGATGAAAAGTATTTTATATCAAATTTTGAGAAATTTCAGTCCAGCAGTACTATAATGATTAATTAATTTTTTTTTAACATTGCACTGGTTTGGTGTGTGTGTGTGTGTTTGTAATGTGATTATCTTTATTTAAACATAAATTTTATTTATTTAACCAGACGGTTGCAAATTACTAACATTGACTTACCTGTTTACACCTGCCTACTCAATGTTATGACGTGAAAAAAATAGTCAACCTAACGTTTGCATATTCTATATGCTTCAATTGGTACCTATGTAATTATTATTTATCTACTATCCAAACCAGTGCAATGTTTTAAAAAAATAATTTTTAAATATTTAATTAATCATATACTGGACTGAAATTTTTCAGCCAACCCACTCGCAATATATTTTTTAACATATTAAATTTGATAGAAAATACTTTTCATCCATTAACCGGCTCGGTGATGGTCGTTGTATACTCGGATCCTCTACTATAGTGTATGAAGGAAGACGCAGATGAAGGAAAATCTTCAAAATGAGAATGGGCAACTGTATGGGCACTATCCCCAGGCCCCAGCTTTATTTTATTGTATGACACCAATATTGAATACGTGCAAGGAAAGGACTATAAATTATTATTGTTTTTTGTTTAAATAATAGAGTTTTTAGTTATATGGTATTTCTCGCAAATGTTTTTTATTTTCTTTATTACTTAGCATACTGTTCGGCAATTGCTCTTTTGTTGCAGTCACAACATCTTTGACGTCCCTCTGGTGAAACTTGCCAATAAATGTATGTCCTCCATGTGTTTAGACTCTTTTGATGTTATATAGTATTGTAGGTATTTTTTAAAACTATTTATTAGAAAAAGCCTAAAATAGAAAGTAATATATTGTACGGGAGAGCACAAAACAATTATATATGTAAGTAGTTAATTCAATAACAACTGAACTTGGAATTACAAAAACAATTATGTGAAACTTGAAAACTGAATAGATTGAATATTCTCTCCTGTACTTCATAGGTACTTAAGCAGTTTTTAACCACATATCACATTGAGGTGTCAATGAAAATGCAAAGAAACAACATATAATGACATATTGATATTTATTATTTAAATAATACATTATAGTGTGCTTAATAATCTTCGTCTAGTAATATATCGTCTAAAAACATTGCTGGCAACAAAACATTCTCTTGGTACCTCGCCCAGCCCAAACACCATACCATTATTGCTCATTATTTGATTAAGTACACTATTGTTGTTTAATATAGTGTAGTAATAAATTCGATTACTTATCTGACGAGACTGAATACGACCCCCCAAAAGCACTCTTTCGACATTGATGCCATAATGAATAAGGTCGGGTATTATTGTTTTGCATATTTCAATATTATATACCTACACGGTTTCTAACATGCTCGCGCTTACGTAAGATCGGGAGAGCTTGATTTGATAGGTGCCCACCTGCCCAGTGCTATTAGTTTCAAGTCCTCGTCAGTTAATACTGGGAGTGTCATTGCTTGTTCATCCGTTATCGTATGGAACGCTGCTCTTTTTCGATATAAATTATTATCGACAATGTAATCAACCAAACGACTTGGCTGATGACGTAAGTTTTCTTAAATTATGCCAACTATTTGGCTACCAAGTGGGGTGTTTGTCATAGGCTCCTTGAATGTGTTCGTTGGTCTGCAGCAATTCGTACATTTTCAAACATATGCGGCAGGGCTATTGAAATATTCGTGCCGTAATATTTTAAAGTCCCGTTTCAGGCGACCATTTATAACTTAAACGACCCATCGAATAATTGCTACCATCCGGGATTTATTTGCATCAACGGTGCTCAGTTGAGATTCGTGCATACTTTTTGTGGGAGGCATAGTGCTCTTCTATATCAGGGAGAGAGTCTCTGAATCCTCTATCTAATTTAAAGACATCACCGGCTTCAAATACCACATGCATAGGAACATTAATAAACAATTAATGACGAAATATAACTAAAAATATATTTTTTTAATTAAAATACAAACTAATTCATAACTCTTTCCCTGCACGAGTCTCGTAGTTGGTGTCATAGAATAAAATAAAATAATTGTTACGATCTTTTAAATGACGTATATCACAACTGTATACCTACACCACTGAGGACAAAACGCCCAATCTCCTTTCTTTTCATGAAGTGCAGACTTATTGAATGTGAATTTTACCCATCGTACCCTACGGTTAACAGACCGACAAACGACCACATCTACTTAAGCCAGTTAGTTTCATTCGAAAACAGGCAAGAGAGGGATATCGGCGGCCGCATTGGAAAAGCTACTATGTATGATGTGTATGAAGGAAGACGCAGATGAAGGGAAATCTTTCATATTTCTTTTCTTGAAGGGCTGACTTATTGAATGTCAATTTTGGCCATCCTAAACTATGATACTCAGGCTAAGATCTATAGAGATTACTTATACTTTACTCAGACTTATTTAGCGAGCTAAGACAAAATTGGAAATTATAATCAATACCTCGACGCTGTCTCAGCACAGGCTTAGCACGGGTTAAGTCACCGAAATCGGTGAGTTACGAAAAACTCAGGATATTAACCGAACGTGAATAATAGCACACTACCTCAACAGCTCTACGGCAGCGTTTCCGTGCCTTTTTAAATTTTACGGGCTATCTTTCTGTCAAAACAAGATCTTATTCTGTCAAAACAGTTATGACTATCAATTCGAAATCAAAGCTCGTACTTAGGATGCACTGAGCCAAGTTCGCCATAAGTAAAGTCAAAGTTACTCGTAAGCACGCTCTTTAAATCTCACCCCCAGACTGCGACTCAGTCAGTGACTTGGTCACTGACTAAGTCGCAGAAGTTTCGCCTTAGGATTTACCAACGAGCAACAAAGGACCGCCAGCATCTTAGAGGTAAAACGAATCGGCAGCCTGCGTAACCTACACTGAAAAAACAAGAAAAATTGAATGACATTTTCATTAGATCTAAAATCGACGCCATGGTTCCTTCGAGTGGCAGATGTCCCGCTCCGGGACATTTTGGAAAAATATTAAGGGTAGGACGCCATTTTGAAAATAGTGGGTTATGTGTATTATTTAATTGCCTTACCCTTTAGATTTCAAAAACTGTAATTTTACTGATTTTTTATATGAAACCTATACCATAAGGTTGCATTTTTGTAATGAAAATAAAAAATTTAAGGAAATAAAATTAAAAAAATATATAATCAAAACAGCATCGTAGTGCAAATATGGCCGTAAGATTCATGCCGAATTTCGGTACAAAAACTCTTATAATTATAAAATTATATTATTTTATATTGTTTTCTGAGGTTTAAGCGAGCACTACACATTGAAATGAAACACTTTTTCCGTAAAAAGTGTTTCATTTCAATATATTATTTTAGTTAATACCTTACCATTAAATACAAAGCTAATATGTTATTCTAAAACTTAAAGTAACAAAAAGATACATGCGCATATATTTTTTTACAATTCTAGCTTTACACACCAGCCGGACGTAAACAACGCGAGTCGAGCGCGTCGAGAGCGAGACACTTTTATAAGCAACTGTCTCTGTCGTTGCCATTTTCTGTTAACCCATAGTCTGTCTCTGTTTTATGATCTAACGTTCGTGTGAGTAAAAAGAGTGCAGAACCTGTTTTGTTTACATTTATTCAGCCAAAACCGACGCACTACGTCATCGTCCCGGAGCGGGACAAATGCACATGAGTGCCTAAAAATGTCATCCCGGAGCGGGACAAATGCACATGTCCGACAAATGCGAAATGGCGTTTGCCACTCGAAGGGCTAAGAACAGATATCCCTATCTCATAAAGTTTTTGATTTCTCCCTACTGACCTATTTCTTAAATTTTTTTTTTAAATTCTCTAACTGCGTTCGTAGAAGCCTGTTTTAGTTTTTCTTCATTCATATCAGTTCTCGCACTTACATAGCGCAAACTACACATTCATCCATCACCCTAGTGACCCGTTTGGATTGATCATCCTGTATAAAGCTGCCAAGCTTAAAAGGGATTGGGCGGGTCAGGTTAGCCGAAAGCACCCTGACAGCAGGGCAAAGGTCACTACACTAAGCGCTCCTGGATGACACCGCCAAGGTCGGCCCAAAAAGAGGTGGCGAGACGATCTAGATGCAAACCAGATTGATTAGCATGAGGTGGATCAGGATAGAGATGGATGTAAGGACTTGGGAGAGACCCTTTTGTTGGAATGTACAAAAATAAATGCGTCTCTCTCTCTA
Organism: Scoparia ambigualis; assembly: GCA_963921215.1. Lineage (NCBI taxonomy): Eukaryota > Metazoa > Arthropoda > Insecta > Lepidoptera > Crambidae > Scoparia > Scoparia ambigualis. The sequence goes on from OY992509.1 coordinate 19,530,856, forward strand.
TCCACAGTTAATCTTTCTATATCACACATTTTGTTTATATTAACTATAAGAAACAATAATCCTTTGTTTTTTAGGCCGAGTATATTTCCTCTGTAAGTTCTAACCACGTTCTTACTATTACTTTTAATAGATACGACACCCCTTTCTAAATATTTAATATATCTTTTATTACAAACTAAGTGTCGTGTCTCATTTGGCTTTCATAAATCTTAATTCTTTTCCCAGCAGTGAGACAGTATAGGCTAGGGAAACAGTGAAAAATTACTTCCAATATTATTATTTAGCTAACGTATTAATACTATTAATTCACCACCTCCGCAGATACAAATTAAGAAATACGAAAGAAAATACGTAATAAACGTTTTTCAAGCTCTCCTTATCTACTAATGTATTATGTAAATTAAAACAATTACATTACGCCACAAAGAATATTAACTGTTAGTGCAATGTTGATAACATCATCACACTTTATGAGATAAAAATAATATACTAACATAAGATAAAACCAGATAGGTAGTCTTCTACATCGCCGTCGGTTGTCGTCTCATTCATGTGCTATCAAAATTTTCAATCTCATTGCCAATGGCTTAATATTGTGCAATATGGAATAATGCATGATAATAATAGTATTTTACTATAACTTCGCCTCGTGACTTCTTGCGTACCTATTAAATTAAAATCTAAATCTTTACGTCATAGATATAGGCACAACCACAGATATTGTAAATCTATATCTGGGCCCTGATTCTGTAACGATTCCTTGTTTCGAAACCACGTCAATTCCTTAAAAAGTTACGATATCTTCCCAAAAACGTATGCGTTTGACGTTTGTGCGCGGTAAGGTTTAGGTGTGGAATCTATAGATTGCGATACAGAATCAGGGCCCTGTGGGTAAGTACAACGTTTTAAAGGAAATGATTATCACATTGAAGGCAAGAACATTATATATTAATACCGTATCGCGTAGCGGTGAAAGAATACTACCACCCCTCTCTTCCCTTGGGTGTCATAAAAAGCGATTAATGGACTAAAGACTGTACATACATCCAACAGCATAGAGTGGCGATGGGCTCACCTCCTGTCACGCTGAGCACATGTGCAGTCGCTATTTGGTGAAAAGTGGACTATGGTAGAGGACTGCTTTTGCTGTCCTCATTTGGGTGGATTTCCCAGCAGCAAATTTTACGCGGCATGGATGAAATCGGTAGTGCCGAACGTTACTATACAGTTCTAATATTTTTTTCTTGGTAGATGAGGTAGTTACCTAAATGGGGCAGTAAATATTTCTCAATAAGACTTGCAGTTAATTAGGAAAAAAATATTGCAAAGCCCTATTTTTATCATTTCGGTAGCTGTCCCAACAACATTTTTCAGTATAATTTCCCTCGTACAACAAAAACTATCGGCTATTTAAGTTGTTGGATACTTTAATTTAAACTGGAAATAGTTGAATTATTATCACAAGCCACTTCTGTAATCTTATCTACCCAGTTTAATAACTGGGAAGTAAAAATGCATGTGTCTCAGAATGTCCTTCTATTTCAGTACCTAACTTTAAGATTATCTTATATTTATAATATTATATTTTTGCATGGATCAAGTTACTCTTTTACTCGCTTAGTTAGAACTTACCTAGCCGCCTAAGTGGTTATAGTGGAAGGACGTGTGCTGCTTGCTCCGTGTTCCCGCCAAAAACGTAAGTATGTCACATCGGTGTGATGTAACAAAATTCTTTTAATTCCCATGTATAGATATAACATGTCTTCCAATCAACGAGTATAATTAGTAAAGTAGTCGTGAGGTGCTTATTGTAATACGGTTATTTGTGTAGTATTCATTCAATCTTTTAATAAATAGTTTTTTAGTAAATGCACATTTTTGTTCTTGTTTTTCATTTCTATGTTTTCGTTTCGGTTGATTCGGTATACGAAACTGTCAACAGAAATGACAAAAAAAAACTCACCGATGTGATAAAAAATATCATTTCAGTGAGTTCTATAAATTGCGGTGTATAATCATTTCATTTCAGATTATTGTTTTATCATTTCGGTTGGTTATCATTTCATTTCGGAGTAAATTACAGTGAAGAATGGTGGACATAACCTTTCTTTAGATGAGTCAGTTATCTACTCGATAGTTTCGTTAATTAGTCACTGTCAGTTTTGAAGTTCGTCAATTTCACTAATATCCTTAATTTGTCACTTTCCATAATTCGTTAGTTGGGTCTGTCAGTGTATGAAACTCGCCCTTTTATCAATTTTGTTTGATTTCCGTATTTGGTCAGGAATATTTGGTCAAAAAAACATACTAAAGGATAATTTAAAACGTTTGGACTGCCCCAGTCTATTTATTCGGGTGTAGCACCTATATGTGAATGTGTAGCGCTTAAATGCAGATAAAATCGTACTTAGAGATTTTAGTTTTTAGGGGGTTAAAGTTACTCGCGTCCGTAGGTTTACCGGGTGGTGCTTAATGAGTAACACTGACTGAGTGGTAGAGCCACGCTGCGTTGCAGCACGCATTGGGCCGGCTCGCCCGGCGTAATACTACCCTCTCACTAATATCCGGCGTGAAATAATAGCACTGGTGCTGTTGTGTTTCGTCCGGCCAGTGAGAGTTTCGGAGGCCCTTCCATCCCCCCCCCCCCTCACAATTCATATTCCTCACTAAAACCTATTCCATCCTTAAAGGCCGGCAACGCGTCTGCGATTCCTCTGGTTTTGCAGGTGTCCATGGGCGGCGGAGATTACTCTCATCAGGTGACCCGCCTGCTCGTTTGCCTCCTTCTATTATAAAAAAAGTGTTTGATGCAGTTCGAATGATAACTTTTTTGACCTACGCTTACTGGCCGGTTATTTATACCTATTTACTTGTGTTTTATTTATATGGTGGCGGTGCAAGAATAGAAAATACTGTCGTGGTAGTATCACTCTTAATAATAACAGGACTGATATTATTAGACAGTCAGATCATTTTTGTGAAGCCGATCCAGCATCTAATATTGTTGCCTTATAGATTAATACAAAAAGGGGAGATACGGCATGCACCTACTTGTAGTCAATCAAAATATAGTCCTACTCAACTGACGCGCATTGACGTCTCGGTCGCTTCGCAACAGAACGAGTACATACACGACCGATTCCGACTAAAGTGAAATTGTGCCTTTAGGCCTAATTTTAGCGGCTCACTTACTAGACGCTAATGCTGTATCTTCCCTTTTTGTTTTAATCCAAGATTGTTGCAGAAGCTATAAACAAAGTAATTGTAAAAAGTGTCACAATTGTAAAAAAAGAATTTGGCTCTGTGATCTATATAGCCCATATGAAAATTGCGTAGAACATTTGACTGATCCAAATTCGGAATATGTAGATGACGTTCCAAAATGCAATAATATAAAAAATTCTTTGTACAAGGCCAGATATCACTTAGAATCATCACTTAGATGTTATTAAGAGTTCTTATAAAAAAACTTGAAGATGTCGTATTGCCGGAAGAATTACAGAAGGATTTTATTGTATTTGAAGATGGCACTTCTGAGAAAATTTTAATATTTATGACTCCATATGCACGGGACATAATTACAAAATACGATGAGTTTTTTGTGACGGCATTTTTTAACAAATTCCAGAACCATTCTGTCAGCTATATACAATCCATGTTGATATTGGCAGCACTCACATGGAAATAAATGTAGTGCCATTCGTTTTTTTTCTTTTACCGAATAAAAAGGAAGATACTTATGTTAGAGCATTTAGATTGCTGAAAGATTATTTAAAAAACGCCAAAAAAATCATATGTATTATGAGTTACGTGCAATAAATGCAGTTAAAAAAACTTACCCTAACGCTCAAATAGTGGGATGTTTTTTCCATTTGCGTATGTCTGTTGCGTAAAGCGAAGGAGTTAGTATTGATGATACTGAAGAAGGATGTAAACATATTGCTGTTTGTTTATTTGGTCTCTCCATCTGGAGAGAAAATTAATTAATTTAATAATTACGTGGTGGAAACCTAATTAACGGTGTATGTAAATTACATAAGTTGTCATAATAAACGACATAGAACAATAAATCCAGTCAAATCATGCCATAACAGATTACGTTTTCATTTGAAATTAAATAGAAAAGATTAGAAATGGCGGTCGATTGCATTGGATAAACGTATCACAAATATAGTTTTTACTTTCATGATTGAAGATTTATTGAATGAAGAAAGAAGCTCAGAAATTTGGTATTGCTTATCAAAATTAGCACTTACTGATACTTAACTGATTAATTTACATTTTTATTTACCGGATGGCACTAAAACACACACATACTTAAGCACTCGCAATCGCTAAAAGTGCGTAGTTCGATTCCCGCCTGAGGTTGTCGTCTTTTTTCAGTGTTTAAAATTTTACACAAGTAATTTTATTAAGATATTTTCATAGCATTACGTATGAGAATAAAACATACCAAGAAGTATAAACTGCTGCTTAAATTTGAAAAAACCAGATAATAAAAAATTCAACCGAAATGATAAAAAAAAACGACTTAGTTGAAATTCACACATTTCATTGCCTAGTCTCTGACTAACCCTTCAGGAAAATAGTCTTGATTTTAAGTATGATTTATGTATGTACTTATATATTAATAAAAATATATGCATAAGTACATTATGTATATTTTTTATATACTTACTTACATTTTTTTATACAGGGTTAAAGGTTAAGTCGTCGTTTAAGGGGATGCAGTTTCCATCATTTCTGACTGATTTAACTATTAAACACCGTTACCCAAAAATAACCGTTCTCAAGTTATAGTACTTTGAAGTTTTTTTTTAAAAATTGCCGTTTTTTGTCTATTGTCCCCTTTTTTGTGTTTTGTGCCCATTGATATTATAAACTATAAATTATAAATTTGTATATAATATCATTGTTTCTGAATCTAATTTATTTAGTTTTTGTATTTTTGTGTAGAAGATTAGTTGCTTAATTATTCTGTAGAATATTAATATGTGAAATAATAAATTTAATTATAAATAAAAGCATGAAAGGGGTAATAATTGTTACGAGTACCTATTATTTGTTATATTTACAATGTAGAATACTAGTTTAAAACAGAATAAACCTCGCCATACATTTCTATATGCGCCAGAGTGACACGTAACGGGTGATAACAGACACGGGTCGAACCCACAAAAAGGCGCGCGCACAGATCCTCTATTCAGTGCCGTATTGAAACATCTGTGGCGTTGTAATGCCGTCTTTGTCCCACTCTATACATTAAAACAAAGAAAAAAAGAAATAGCAATAGTTTTACGAGCACAGTTCAATTCTAATTAAGACGGGGAATGAGCGACTCAGAGCGACCTCCAGGAGGCCTTTGACACATACGGGTTTGACAGATAGCGACCTCCAGGAGGTCGCTTGACACACAAGGGGATAAAGTACTCAATCTCTAAGAAAGGAATCTATACATTAAAACAAAGAAAAAAAGAAATAGCAATACTTTTACGAGCACAATTCTATTCTATTTAAGACGGGGAATGAGCGACTCAGAGCGACCTCCAGGAGGCCTTTGACACATACCTACGGGTTTGAAAGATAGCGACCTCCAGGAGGTCGCTTGACACTCAGGGGGATAAGGTTCTCCCTCTCTATGAAAGGAATCATCAGACCTGTGCGCTATGTTTTTAAGGCAGCAAACCAATAGGAGCTAAGAAAAGATGAGAATAAAAATAAACTGTTTATCTATGAATGAATTAACCATAAAGTTACTATACCTAGCGAAATAGAGAAACAAAGGGCTGAGGGAGCGGGATGTCATTAGCAACAACACTGTGGGATAAAAAGAGATGCGTGATACGACGTAACAGAACCGTTTTTGGCTACTGTTTGACAGTTGGCCGCACTTATCAGCACACTGTGAATTTGGATTTTGTGATTATTTCTGATTTTACGTGAAATCGTGAATATTTTTGAGAAATAGTGCTTTAGAAACATGGTGACTTTTTTAGTAATTGATTGTTGTACAAAACAGCGAAATAATCCCATAAAATGTTCATTTCACAGGTAAATTATTACAAACCGACAACTTCTTACTTATGATTTATTTATGCCAATGCGCTTCGAATTTTAACCACGAAATGTGATAATTCTCTTCTATTAACATTTATTAATGTAAGAAGCAAAGATAGAATATACATAATGCAGAATTTACGAATAATTTGTGTAAAGAAATAATTTTCGTTTTACACTAGGGCTGTATCAAGTTATCGATATTTCGTGTCCACTGTCTAGGTATCACGTAAACGAATATTTAATATTGTTATTAAAGTACCTATATGACGTTTAGATATGAATTACCTGGGAATGTAATCACATTTAAGATACTTATCCGATTCATAGGTTGACGACCTCCTTGGTCGAGTGGTTTGTACACCGGTTTTCATGGTGTCGCTATCTCTGAGGTCCCGGGTTCGAAACCCGGTCGGGTCAATTTAGAAATTATTGTTTTCTAAATTGTCTCGGGTCTGGGTGTTTTCTATGTATAATAAGTATGTATTTAAGTATTTTAAGTATGTTTATCCGTTGTCTAGTAACCATTTAACGAGTTTCTTCGAAGCTTCTCTTGGGCTAGATAATTGGTGTGATTGTAGAAAAGATTTATTTATTAGATTTATTTATTTATAGGTATTAGTTTTTGACTGTTAGAATAGGTAATAACATTAGTAGGTAATTTATGTATCTTTTAGATTTCTTACTAACTTGGATACTAGAAATAGATGGCTTAGGCTAATTGATCGTCCAAACTGGATTCCCAAGAAAAGTTCATGTTTTCAAAGGTCCAGTTCAGTAAGCATTTTGAAGAAAAATATTTACAGACGCGAGGAGCGAAACGAATTTTGATTAAATCTGCAATTCCAACTAAGTTAGTTTCGGTAAGCTTAAATAAAATTATACTATTCTTCTGCTGATGTTTCATTAGATAGTAATGTCTACTTAGCACCATGTACCTACATTAAACCTTCCGTCGCTGAATAGCATAAAAGCAAAACATGATGTTTGCAAAATATCATATTAGCAAAACACCATATTCGCAAAAAATCATAATCTCAAATCACCACATACTTACAATATCATATTCTTGAAACATCATATTAGCAAAATAACTTATTAGCAGGATACTACATTTTTAGTACAATAAATGTCACAATGGTTAAGTAAATACTTTTCAAGAAATAAAACAATCCGATAGCTTGTAATAACCGTTTATTGATATCAAAGTCAAAATAATTCTTGTAATTAACAATTTCTTCGCTATTTTCTTACTTTTTTTTAATTTATCGAGCCTATTCATTTCTTAAAGGCCGGCAACGCGTCTGCGATTCCTCTGGTTTTGCGGGTGTCCATGAGCGGCGGTGATTACTATCCATGAAGTGACCCGCTTGCTCGTTTGCCTCCTTATTTAATTAAAAAAAAATGGACAAGGTCTGTGTGAAAGAAAAACTCTGGAAATTCCTCACGGGGCACGGGGTCGACGCGGACGAAGCCGAAGTCGCGGGCGGGTGGCTAGTTATTAACCGGTTTACTGTCCCGCAGACAACATAATATGGTCCACTACAAATTGATTAGCCAATTGTTTTATTTTATGGACAGTAAACCTGTTAATAATATATTTTACCTCTATTTAATATTTTATATGATCCACGTTTCCCCGGATGCCTGAAATCTAGGTTTCAGTTTCTTTGCTTCAGTAGCAACCTTACTCTCCAAATTCCTGCTCATTATACTGGCTTCCTCTCCAGCTCTTTTACTTTAACCGCTATCCGTCTCTGGAATGCTCTGCCATTGCATAGCCGTCGTGCACAGAGCAAAGTAGTGTTTAAAAGACTAGTGCATGAGCAGTTTTATATGTAAAGAAGATTAAATAAATAATAAAATGTAAACGAAAAACACTATTTTTATCATAATTGTACTTTTTGTTATGAAAATGTTGTTAACCCCTTGAGGATCGTAAAACCAGACACACCGCCGGCGGTCTTATGATCCTTGACCTATTTCACGAATAGGATGATAATCGAATATGTTAGTTTGCTAATATGATGTTTCAAGAATATGATATTGTAATAATGTGGTGAATTGAGATTTTTGCGAATATGGTGTTTTGCTAATATGATATTTTGCGAACATCATGTTTTGCTTTTATGCTATGCAGCGACAGAGAGATCCCATCCTATTTTAGTTCTATTAATACTATAACTGTTAGTAATTAATATTATCGATATCGATATTAATGTGAAAAGCGACATGACGTACATCACTGAACGCATTTTTAAACAATTTGACATACACAAATGCCATCCTATTTCGGTTTCGTTTGACAGCTCATGTTTGTTGCTCTATTCCGTTAGGTATAGTAACTTTATGGAATTAACACACAAATCATTTTAAGCCCTTCACTAGTCCTAGGTACCTACCTACTTCATCTTTCCTATAAGTTATACCTTATCATCCCACGTACATCCTACTAATATTATAAACGCGAAAGTTTGTAAGTATGTATGGATATTTGTTACTCTTTCACGTAAAAACTACTGAATGGATTTGGATGAAATTCGGCATACAGATAGTTTATAACCTAGATTAACACATAGGATACTTTTTATCCCGATATTCCCGATATGGGAACGGGAACCACGCGGGTGAAACCGCGAGCGGCCGCTTGTA